>CAKJTW010000001.1:42410000-43660000 GCA_917880005.1 Nanger dama
TTAGTTTGCATGCTTTGTTTGTACAAAGTTAATTCACAATTAGAGCAAGCAAAAGTTGTGAGCAGCAATTTTCCTATAATTGTTAGCATTGAAGTTACAACCAAATGATGGTTTTATGATGCTGAAAGCTTATAAAATTTACAGAATAATCTTTTGAAGATAAATAGAAAATTCTGAACACAAGGTTAGGCATAGATATAAATATCTAAAGAAATTATTGCACATCATAATTTTTAAGAATTGGCAATTAACATAGGTATCCCACACACACAAACAGAAAATAAACTATTGATTGTATTATCTACCAATAATTTTTATCCTAAAATGTTGAATATTTTTTATTATCTCTTTATAAATCAATACGTTTTTTACATTTTGCTTTAGCAAGAACCCCATGGTTGAATCAAATGTGTTTTATTATTAATAATTTTAAATGGTTACATTTTATGACTTGTAATTGGTACTTTTAAAAATTTTAGATGGTAGTCACATTTGAGAAAAATTATGTTTTAACATATGAGGTATACTATTTCTCAGTATTTCAAATTTTCTTATGCAGTGACTAATGCAGTCAACCTGGAAATGCATTTACATTTTCCTATTTTTTTCTCATTTTTATGTTTCATTCCTTATGTTTAAGTTCATGAAAAAATAATAAAAGAACCCAGCATTACTGCTATTGAAAACATCTCTCCTGTTATTGAATGCTGCCTTTGGTATCATATGAAAATTGTTCACAATTTGTTTCTGATCTCATAGTGACACCCCTTGATTTTATATTCTTTTAGATTTGACTAATTTTTACTTGACTGCCTGGAAATTATTTACTGAATAAATGTAAATACACAAGACATCTTTTGCTGCTGCTGTTAAGTCACTTAAGTCGTGTCTGACCCTGGGCCGACCCCATAGATGGCAGCCCACCAAGCTCCCCTGTCCTTGGGATTCTCCAGGCAAGAACACTGGCATGGGTTGCCATTTCCTTCTCCAATGCATGAAAGTGAAAAGTGAAAGTGAAGTCACTCAGTCGTGGCTGACTCTCAGCGACCCATGGACTGCAGCCTTCCAGGCTGCTCTATCCATGGGATTTTCCAGCAAGAGTACTGGAGTGGGGTACCATTGCCTTCTCTGCAAGACATCTTTTATTCCCACCCAAATCAGAAGCCTATAATTTCTCATTATTTCCCAAAATGTTCTAAAAATGTCTTTGTCAAATTTTTTACTAAATTGTTTGCATTTTATTTATGTATACGATTCCTTTCCATGTATTTGAAAATATATTTTAAATTCTTTAAAATGTTGTAGCAATGTTCCAGGACTTGCACTGTTTTACAATAGGCAGAGCCATCTAATTACACTTATGGTAAAAGGAGTTGGCATACATGCACGATATTTCAAATTCAAAAGAAAATCTATTACTATTATAAAATATCCAAACTTGACAATAACCTCAGAGATTGTAAATATGGCTTTTATCTTTGATGAGAAAGAGTAAATAAGAACATGTAATACATATGCTGTTCATTAATATTCATAAAGAATGCATGCAGCTCTTTGTCATCACCTTTCAATCCTATGACTGACCATAGAAGTGGCTAACATACTTTTTATAGTCATCTCAAAGAGATTTACTTGGTAAAAGAAATCACTGATAGTTTTCAGTTGGCAAGAAACTTCAACACTGATCAGAGGGTTTTATATTGTAATAGTGTATTATGTGTTAAGCCACTCAATCATATCTGATCTTTGCAACCCCATGGACTGCAGCCCACCAGGCTCCTCTGTCCATGGGGATTCTCCAGGCAAGAATATTGGACTGGGTTGCCATGCCCTCCCCTCCAGGGGATCTTCCCAGCCCAGGGATTGAACCCAGGTCTCCTTCATTGCAGGAGGATTCTTTATCAGCTGAGCTACCAGGGAAGCCCATTTTGTAATAGTATTACACAGCAATTATCAACTAATTAGTGTTTGTCACATTCAACTTAGAAATTAAAGTAAAAGTAGTGTTTAGTGTTTGCTTTATCTGTTAGATTTACTGGTTCATTTTGTCAACGCTTTCAATTATTTTAAGTATTTATAAACTCTTAGGGGTAAATAAATAACATTTTGTGTCACTCTAGAATTTTTAAAAAGTTGCTTCTGCAAAATATTGATTGATTTCAACCATTATCATATCATTTCCAAATATGTGAAGAATGCCCCTTTGCATCTTTGCCAATGAAGTGTAAACCTTATTGACCTGAAACTATAATAGATACAACTACTCCTTTCAACACTTCAAAAACAGATGATGTTTTATCTTGTATGCTCAAGAAACTGATCTAGCAAATTTTCACTGGATTTTCAAACTCCAAGTAAATACATTTCTTATTGTCATGACTTTTAAGGGGTCTCAAAGTAGTCATCTAGTCTGAAGGTCAATCTAATGTTTATATTCTCTGTCTTGTATTAATAAAGAGTTGATAAAAATATAGGGTTGAAATAGGCTAGCAAGTATCTGATAAGAGGTTGACATATCTCCATATTTCTCTATTTGAGAAAAGCCTTTTCCCCATTATATATTCTTTGATTCTCTATGAATATTTTAAGACCATGATTGTGACTAAATAAGCCATTAATTAAAGAGCATTGAATAAGCTATTCTCATTATTAGGATCTTATTGAGGATCATAGTACTTATCAAAGTCAACAGATTTATCCAAGCAAAGCTCATATACTTGCTTTAATTGGGATCCAAACAAGGTTCATATGTTAGGACTACTAAAATGTCTCTTCCTTTTCAATCTATATTTCCATCTTATTTTTCTTTATATTTTTGTTTTTGTGGTTGTAAATTCAGGTTATTTGTCCCATGGGGTTTCCTGCATTGTGGAGTTACTGGTTATATTATTAAATACTATTTAACATATCTCTCTTTCATAAGATTCTCCAGGAATTTGAAAGTTACATATGGAGACTAAGTGATAGCCTAGTCTATTCAAGGGTTTATTTTTACCCCATCACTCTGTGAGTAGTATATTGTATAAGACTAAGACTGTTGTGGTAGAGGGTGGGACAAAACCAAATGAGAAATCATGTTGATGACATTGAAAACAGAGGACTTTTATTCTCTTAGGAGAAAGGAGATATGGTTTCAAGAATAAGGTTAAATTTTTAAAAATCCTATTGACCTAAATCTGAGTTGGAAATATAAGTATAAATTTATGATTTTATATATACACATACAGAAATTATGTGTGCATATGCTGAAAAAGCCTACAGACAATAACCATTCGGTAGCAATGAACAAAACTACCGTCCAGATTTTAATCATTGAGTACAATGTCTTACTAAAACAAACCATATTTCCTTGGATAAATGGCAGATATCCTGAACTGGACTGAGATATGCACAAAATCAATATGGCATATTTTGTTATAGCAGAAATTAAGGAAGCTATCAAAGACTACTAGGATCTTGTAGTAGGCTCCCATTCGGCCAAATAGAACCACTTGAGTACGAATAAGATAATAAATGCAATGAATTTAAGTACATTCAGTTCAGTTCAGTCACTCAGTCGTGTCTGACTCTTCGCGACCCCATGAATTGCAGCACACCAGGCCTCCATGTCCATCACCATCTCCCGGAGTTCAGACTCACGTCCATTGAGTCCGTGATGCCATCCAGCCATCTCATCCTCGGTCGTCCCCTTCTCTTCCTGCCCCCAATCCCTCCCAGCATCAGAGTCTTTTCCAATGAGTCAACTCTTTGCATGAGGTGGCCAAAGTATTGGAGTTTCAGCTTTAGCATCATTCCTTCCAAAGAAATCCCAGGGTTGATCTCCTTCAGAATGGACTGGTTGGATCTCCTTGCAGTCCAAGGGACTCTCAAGAGTCTTCTCCAACACCACAGTTCAAAAGCATCAATTCTTCAGCTCTCAGCCTTCTTCACAGTCCAACTCTCACATCCATACATGACCACAGGAAAAACCATAGCCTTGTCTAGACAGACCTTAGTCGGTAAAGTAATGTCTCTGCTTTTGAATATACTATCTAGGTTGGTCATAACTTTTCTTCCAAGGAGTAAGCATCTTTAATTTCATGCTTCCAGTCACCATCTGCAGTGATTTTGGAGCCCCAGAAAATAAAGTCTGACACTGTTTCTATTGTTTCCCCATCTATTTCCCATGAAGTGATGGGACCAGATGCCATGATCTTTGTTTTCTGAATGTTGAGCTTTAAGCCAACTTTTTCACTCTCCTCTTTCACTTTCATCAAGAGGCTCTTTAGTTCTTCTTCACTTTCTGCCATAAGGGTGGTGTCATCTGCATATCTGAGGTTATTGATATTTCTCCTGGCAATCTTGATTCCAGATTGTGTTTCTTCTAGTCCAGCATTTCTCATGATGTACTCTGCATAGAAGTTAAATAAACAGGGTGACAGTATACAGCCTTGATGTACTCCTTTTCCTATTTGGAACCAGTCTGTTGTTCCATGTCCAGTTCTAACTATTGCTTCCTGACCTGCATACAGATTTCTCAAAAGGCAGATTAGGTGGTCTGGTATTCCCATCTCTTTCAGAAATTTCCAGTTTATTGTAGGAAATGGCAACCCACTCCAGTGTTCTTGCCTGGAGAATCCCAGGGACGGGGCGAGCCTGGTGGGCTGCCATCTATGGGGTTGCACAGAGTCGGACACGACTGAAGCGATTTAGCAGCAGCAGCAGCATTGTGATCCACACAGTCAAAGGCTTTGGCATAGTCAATAAAGCAGAAGTAGATGTTTTTCTGGAACTCTCTTGCTTTTCCCATGATTCAGCAGATGTTGGCAATTTGATCTCTGGTTCCTCTGCCTTTTCTAAAACTAGCATGGACATCAGAGAGTTCACAGTTCACATATTGCTGAAGCCTGGCTTGGAGAATTACTTTACTAAATATGTTTAATTTCATCAGTTCATGATATTTAAAACAAAATAAAGCTCACTGATCAAATTTAAAAGATGCCAGGGAACCAAATCATTATTGTGAAACCTAGAAAATAAAAGCATTTATCCTGCCTTCCCCTAGAAATTGTACCTAAGGGTATCAAAAATTGATGAGGACAAGTTTCTGTTTATAAAAGTCATCCAACTAATAAATGAAGAAGGGATGATATAATTAGAATACCATGACTTTGCAGTGCCTGCCAAATTAATGAATCAAGGGAATAATCACCTGTAGGTGCTAACATCACTAAAAGATAACAATTTGGCCTATGTGCTCCCTGAAGGAACTCTACAATGCCATTTATGAAGTAATCTTGCAAAAAAAAAAAAAAAAAGAGGGGGATAATAAAGGAAGAAAAGAAAACCTTAACCAGTTGAAACTTTTAATGTCAATATTCAAATTAGCTCAAACTTTATTAAACACCTACAAGGCCTCACACATACAAAGGAAATGAATCTGTACCTATTTGAACCTCAAAGAAAACAAGAAATCTATGTGAATAAATGCATTTAAAATCCTGTTTGGATTTAGAAAGCTGCCAAAAATGAAATCTCAATGGAAAATATTAACAGAAAATGACCATTGAGCATGTGATAATTAACAAGAGAAAGACAAAGATAAAACCTACATGATTTAAACACATAGCTTTTTTCAAAGACAAAGCATCTCTCTTACATAAAAGAAATAGTAAGCTCTTACAATGACTGCGACTCACCATTAAATTCAACTTGCAAGTTTCTTTCAACAATGATTGTAATGAAAGTTATTTCTAAAGAGATTTTTGCACATTGAGGTTTGAAAATCAACATGGACCTCACAACCGCATGCAGGGGAGAATGAATGTGCTGAGGAGGTGACAAGCTCTTTGTTCACAGAGAAAGAAAAGAAAATCATGTCATCCATGTCCCTGCAAAAGCCATCCTGTAGGGAAGTAGCTTTGCAATGATAACCCTCTTTGTCCACCCTCTTGGACACATGACTCTGATACACAAAATACTATTTCCTATGTAGTCCATAGCATTGCATATTTTGTAATGTTACAAATTATGTCTCAGCATTTTCTACAAGATTAGCCATAATACACAACCACACACACTCACTTGCTTCTCATTTTATTTGTAAATCACTGCCCAAATCAGCTTTGAGTTTAAAGACAAACCAAAAATATGATTCTACTTGTACAAAAAAGGTGTGTTTAAGAAATAAACTGTGCTAATTAAAACAATGCGTAGGTTTTATGTAAAATTTATTAACATAGCTTTATTGAGTAACACCTAATTGCCTAATGATGTTACATAATCATTTGCAAGGTATAATTACTTTACCATTAACTCAAAGTTCACAAAGAATGCAAAAATTGCTACCAACTCATTTAACCTCTTCGAACCTCCATATCTTTATTTGGAGAATTCAAGATAACTGAAGTAAGGCATTTTCAAAAGACTTTCAATTCAAGAAGGTTCTTAGTGTATATAATTTGTTCTCATGCTGCCTGTAATATCACAGGCAATGCCAAACTGTGCAACATCTCTAACTTTTTCTTTATTTACGGTTACAAGATCAAGATTGGGGCTTCCCTGGTGGTTCAGAGGTTAAAGTGTCTGCCTCCAATGCAGGAGACCTGGGTTCGATCCCTGGGTTGGGAAAATCCCCTGGAGAAGGAAATGGCAACCCACTCCAGTGTTCTTGCCTGGAGAATCTCATGAACAGAGAAGCCTGGTAGGCTACAGTCCACGGGGTCGCAAAGAGTCGGACACGACTGAGCGACTTCACCTTCCTTCACCTTAAGATCAAGATTACCAACATGTTTTAACATATTTTTCTTGAGCATCAAATGTTATGTTTACTATCACCGGTGGTAAAACAACAAGAAGAAGAATCAGAAATAGAGCCCACCTTGAGGTTCACACCAAAGAGATGTGGAGAAAAAAGGAATCCTTCTGCATTGTTGGTAGGAAGGTAAATTGCTGCAGCCACTATGGAAAACAGGATGCAGGTTCCTCAGGAACTAAAAGTAATAGAACTACTATATAATCCAGCAATCCCACTTCTGGGAATATACGGAGACAAAATTGCAATCATAAAAGACATACGAACCCCTCTGTTCACAGCAACGCTGTTCATAACAGCCAAGATATGGAAACACCCTGTATGTCCATCGACAGATGAATAGGTAAAGAAGATGCTGTACAGACACACTATGGAATACTACTCAGCCATAAGGAAAGATAAGGCCATTTGCAGCAACATGAATGCAATATAGATTATCATACAAAGTGAAGTAAGTCAAAAAGCGAAAGACAAATAGCATATGGTATCACTTTTACGTAGAATCTAAAATACGGCACAAGTGGACCTATCTATAAAACAGAGACTAATAGACCTGTGGCTGCAAAGGGAGGCTGGGGACAGAGACAGACGGACTGGGAGTCTGGCATTAATACATGCAAACTCTCACATTTAGAATGGATAAACAAGGCCCTGTATCCAATCCCCTGGGGTAAAGCATAATGGAAAGAATATTGAAAAAGAATGTATATATATTCATAATGGAGTCATATTGCTGTACAGCAGAAATTAGCACAATAATTGTAAACACTGAGAAAACCCCACAAAATTGTCTTACTAAACAAAGAAAAGGAGCTTACAAGCAGAAAACTTGTCACAGCTCATTAGACAGAGAGAATAGTAGCTTTAAAAAGTATTCCAAAACAAAGAACAGGGGTCCCTAAAATGACAATGAAACTCTGCAAATTTTGGAAATGCCTGAATCATTCTTCCCAATTACTACTGCCATATGACACTCAGCTCTGCACAGTGTGAGGTGAGATTAAAAGGCTTTGCTTATTCCAGGGGGTCGTGGAGAGATCATATGGCACAGGAGGCCATAATTGAGTAGGAGCAGTGGGAGCCAGACGCCCCTGAAGGAGATTTTCAGCAGACAGTGAAAGCATGACTGCAAGCTCGAGGCACAGGGGAGGGGCAGATGGTGCTGGTCAGCGACCTGGCTTTGCAGCTCATGGCAAGGGTGACCCTGCTCTCCCTCACTTGTAAGGGTCTTAAATGCATTCAAAATAGAAATTACCTTTCAACCCTTCTCCTGCCTCAGTCTTCAGTGCAAAAGTCTTCTTTTAAACTATGAGCTTCAAAGTAAGTGACTCTCTGAAGAAGTGACTACAATTTTTCAAGCATCACATGTACAATCAGAGAGCAACAAATACCAAGAAGAATCAAAGTCAGTGATACCTACCCATTTTACAGAGCCTTTATGAGAGACTTGGTGATCAGATTACATGATTAAAGGGTGAAGTTCAGCAGAAGAGCTCATTATTTCTGTTACTGATAGAGCTGCTAAGGGTCATGGCCATAGTGCAAATGCAGAAGAGAAAAGGGAACAAGTCCCATTAGGCTTAGAATTTAGTTTATCATTGTTATCATTTTGGCCACAGCTCTTATTTAATATAGAAAGCAAATTGAATGTTTAAACCATTTGTTTTCTGTTTTTTCATATGTTTTCAAAGACATGTATAATTTTAAGTAAGAGGCAGAGAAAAGTTCCCTAATCATTATCATATTTTAGTTCCTTATGTGCTGGATCACTTCTTAGTATGTTTGAGAATAATTCACCTTCAAAGGGGGTAAACTATTTGAATGTAATATTGATAATAACTTCACACAAGAAAGTTATTTGTAATCTTCAATAACTGAATCTATTTAATGAAACCAAAGACAGACCTTTGCTTTTCACCTCTCTTCTTTTCACAGCTATTTGTAAGACCTCCCCAGACAGCCATTTCTCTTTTTGCATTTCTTTTCCATGGGGATGGCCTTGATCCCTGTCTCCTGTACAGTGTCATGAACCTCATTCCATAGTTCATCAGGCACTCTATCTATCAGATCTATGCCCTTAATTCTATTTCTCACTTACACTGTGTAATCATAAGGGATTTGATTTAGGTCATATCTGAATGGTGTAGCTGTTTCCCCTACTTTCTTCGATTTAAGTCTGAATTCGGTAATAAGGAGTTCATGATCTGAGCCACAGTCAGCTCCTGGTCTTGCTTTTGTTGACTGTATAGAGCTTCTCCATCTTTGGCTGCATAGAATATAATCAATCTGATTTCACATTTCGGTGTTGACCATCTGGTGATGTCCATATGTAGAGTATTCTCTTGTGTTGTTGGAAGAGGGTGTTTGCTATGACCAGTGCATTTTCTTGGCAAAACTCTTTAGTCTTTGCCCTGTTTACTCCACATTCCAAGGTCGAATTTGCCTGTTACTCCAGGTGTTTCTTGACTTCCTACTTTAGCGTTCCAGTCCCCTATAATGAAAAGGATATCTTTTGAGGGTGTTAGTTCTAAAAGATCTTGCAGGTCTTGATAAAACTATTCAACTTCAGCTTCTTCAGCATTACTGGTTGGGGCATAGACTTGGATAACTGTGACACTGAATGAGAAATAGATGGGGAAACAGTGGAAACAGTGTCAGACTTTATTTTGGGGGCTCCAAAATCACTGCGGATGGTGACTGCAGCCATGAAATTAAAAGACGCTTACTCCTTGGAAGAAAAGTTATGACCAACCTAGAGAGTATATGCAACAGCAGAAACATTACTTTGCCGAATAAGGTCCATCTAGTCAAGGCTATGCTTTTTCCTGTGGTCATGTATGGATGTGAGAGTTGGACTGGGAAGAAGGCTGAGCATTGAAGAATTGATGCTTTTGAACTGTGGTGTTGGAGAAGACTCTTGAGAGTCCCTTGGACTGCAAGGAGATCCAACCAGTCCATTCTGAAGGAGATCAACCCTGGGATTTCTTTGGAAGGAATGATGCTGAAGCTGAAGCTCCAGTACTTGGGCCACCTCATGTGAAGAGTTGACTCATTGGAAAAGACTCTGATGCTGGGAGGGATTGGGGGCAGGAGGAGAAGGGGGATGACCAAGGATGAGATGACTGGATGGCATCACGGACTCGATGGACGTGAGTCTGAGTGAACTCCGAGAGATGGTGATGAACAGGGAGGCCTGGCGTGCTGTGATTCATGGGGTCGCAAAGAGTCGGACACGACTGAGCATCTGAACTGAACTGAAAGACAGACCTGCTTCTCAATACAGTCTCTGTAGAAAATCAGGAAATAAGTTTCATAGGCTGAATAATTCAACCCTATGTGATTTCTTTGATTAGTTAACTAATTACAATGATGGATCTCAAATTGTATTGGACATCAGAATCATATGAAAGTTGTGTGAAAACATGTGTTTACTGGGTCTCACATCAAATAAAGGTCTATGATAAGACCTTGCATTCTTTGGAATTCTGCATTAAAATATAAAGTAGGGATAAGAAAGCCTTCCTCAGTGATCAACGTGCAGATAGAGGAAAACAATAGAATGGGAGAGACTAGAGATCTCTTAAAGAAAATTAGAGCTACCAAAGGTAGAAACAGTATGGACCTAACAGAAGTAGAAGATATTAAGAAGAGGTGGCAAGAATACACAGAAGAACTATACAAAAAAATCTTCATGACCCAGATATCACAATGCTGTGGTCACGCACCTAGATCAGACATTCTGGAATGTGAAGTCAAGTGGGCCTTAGGAAGCATCACTATGAACAAAGCTAATGGAGGTGATGGAATTCCAGTTGAGCTATTTCAAATCCTGAGAGATGATGCTGTGAAAGTACTGCACTCAATATGCCAGCAAATTTGGAAAACTAAACAGTGCCCACAGGACTGGAAAAGGTCAGTTTTCATTCCAGTCTTCTCCGAATCTCAAAGAAAGGCAATGCCAAAGAATGCTCAAACTACCACACAATTACACTTGTCTCACATGCTAGCAAAGTAATGCTCAAAATTCTCCAAGCCAGGCTTCAACAGTACATGAACAGTGAACTTCCAGATGTTCAAGCTGGATTTAGAAAAGGCAGAGGAACCAGAGATCAAATTGCCAACATCCGTTGGATAATTGAAAAAGCAAAAGAATTCTAGAAAAACATCTATTTCTGCTTCATTGACTACACCAAAGCCTTTGACTGTGTGGATCACAATACACTGCGGAAAATTCTGAAAGAGATGGGAATACCAGACCACCTGACCTGCCTCTTGAGAAACCTATATGCAGTCCAGGAAGCAACAGTTAAACAGAACATGGAACAACAGACTGGTTCCAAATCGGGTAAGGAGTACATCAAGGCTGCATATTGTCACGCTGCTTATTTAACTTATATGCAGGGTACATCATGGGAAACGCTGGACTGGATAAAGCACAAGCTGGAATCAAGATTGCCAAGAGAAATAATAACTTCAGATATGCAGATGACATCACCCTTATAGCAGAAAGCAAAAAGAACTAAAGAGCCTCTTGATGAAAGTGAAAGAGGAGAGTGAAAAAGTTGGCTTAAAACTCAACATTCAGAAAACTAAGATGATGGCATCCTGTCCAATCACTTCATGGCAAATAGTTGAGGAAACGGCGGAAACAGTGTCACACTTTATTTTTCTGGGCTCCAAAATCACTGCAGATGGTGACTGCAGCCATGAAATTAAAGGATACTTGCTCCTTGGAAGAAAAGTTATAACCAACCTAGACAGCATATAAAAAACAAAGACATTACTTTGCCAACAAAGGTATGTCTAGTTGAAGTTATGGATTTTCCCAGCAGACATGCATGAACGTGAGAGGTGGACTATAAAGAAAGCTGAGAACCAACGATTTGATGCTTTTGAACTGTGGTGCTGAAGATGACTCTTGAGTCCTGGGACTGCAGGGGATCCAACCAGTCCATTCTAAAGAAAGTCAGTCCTGATATTCATTGGAAGGACTGAGGCTGAAGCTGAAACTCCAATACTTTGTCCACCTGATGCGAAGAACTGACTCATTTGAAAAGACCTTGATGCTGGGAAAAATTGAAGGTGGGAGAAGGGGACAACAGAGGATGAGATGATTGGATGGCATCACTGACTCAATGTATATGAGTTTGAGTAAACTCTGGGAATTGGTAATATATAGGGAAGCCTAGTGTGCCTCAGTCCATGGGGTTGCAAAGATTCAGACACAATTGAGCGACTGACTGAACTGAATGATAAGATCTGATAATAAGACCTATAAATATTCACAATATTTACACTATGAATAAAATTCAGGTGATACTAATGCTATTGATCAGTGTATATTAATAGTAGACCACTTTTGAGATGCTCTGAATTAAAAAAGAAGAACTGTGTTGATTTAAATCTCTATATAGAAATTATTAAGTGCAGAGAGTCTTGGTAACTGGCATAGGGTGAGATATAGAATTTTAGTTGAACAAAGTACAACTCTCAGAGGGAACCTTTAGCAAAAGGTTTAAAAATGAATAAATAGATAATACGATTGAATTAATTCTACGAGCTTTAGGAAATAGAGCTGTTGTGTTATTTATACGTTAACTGGCATCAGCTGAGTATGTCAGTAAGTGAAATTAAATAATAAGTACAGCATAAATGCACTGTGTCGAACCAATCACACTTGGAGGTTTTCAACATACAATTCTTTATAAAATGAGTAAATCTTACTACTATGCCCTGACTCAGTAAACACTCTATGGATGACACTTTGCAATTGTTGAATTTAAATGCATAATCCAGTTTTCATATTAGTTTTGTGAAATCATAAAAGCTATATGTACCAGCTAATTTATTTAATACATATTTTATAATGCAAAAATTCTACCTATTACCTTGATAATCACAGGTAAGTCCAATGGTAATACCACCTTAGCATTACTACAAACTATAAACAGCAACAATAAGAAATAGCATCTTAAAAATCTTAAGATGGCAAATAACTAGTCATCTTCCATCTCAAGTTCAGTCTTCAGAAAGACAAATTAGAAACTCACTACCTGGAATAGGCTTTCCCAAAGCCTCAAAAATGCACTGTTGTTTAACATTGCTTAATGAAATGTAGTCAGATTTTGTCATTTTTGTTGTTGTTAGCAATAGATAAGAAAACCATGTCTGTAGCTATAGTTTTGTCTTTGGGGTTTATCAACAATCCTTTCAATATTTGTGGGTTTTCTCCCTCCTGCACTCATGAAGGGCCTTGAGGCATGAATAAACATGCTTCTTTTTCCTGTCAGAATTTTGAACCAAGTAAGAGAGAGAAATATCCAGACAGATTAAGGTCAAAATGGCAGCTTCGCTTTTTCAGAGTTATTGGGTCTCTTTGCAGTAACAATGGATTTCCTATCACTGTAAACAAACATATCTTCCTAGTCACAAATAGAGCTAGACCATACCCCATCTCCTGTCCCCATAAATAGACAGCATTTTAAATCCTTAAAATGGTGATGAAAAGAATTATTGTATCACTGCATCTGTAAATCATTTCTGATGGTAACACACTTTGAGGTGAAAATATACAAGATAAAAACAAAAAAATATACATCATCAAACTAAATAGTTGTTGCTGTGTCATGCATACAACATGACTTCTGCTTCTTCAGGAGCCTGGGGATTAAATGGTCCATGTTTGACTGATTTTTATCAGAAGTACTAAGTACTAAATACTGAAAGTTCTTCATTCTTAGACTGGTGTGATGTTTCTATATATTACACAAACCCTAGTGAAATCATGCTTTTTTCATGCTGAGGCAAATTCAAAGATAGCAGGAATAAGGTGCTTGTAAAACCGTTTATGTTGGAAGCTTTAAAGCACTAAAGATCATTTTAGACGCACATAACTCTCCTGACACTGATCTCAAAACATAGGTGCATCTTTCCCAAACATGGTGATTTCCTTTAACTCATATCAGTTATATCTTCAGCTGAAACCTATGTTCTGGGTGCAAGACACATACCAAATTGTTTAATTAATATCTCTGTGCTGTGCTTAGTCACTCAATCATATCCGACTTTTTGTGACCCCATCAACTGTAGCTCACCTGAGACCCCTCTGTCCAAGGGACTGTCCAGGCAAAATATTTCAGTGGGTTGCCATGCCCTCCTCCAGGGGATCTTCCCAGCCCAGGGATCAAACCCAGATCTCCCGCATTGCAGGCAGAGTCTTTACCATCTGAGCCACCAGGGAAGCCAATGAATACTGGAGTGGGTAGCATACTCCTCCCAGGGGATCTTCCCAATCAAAAAATTGAACTGGGATCTCCTGCATTGCAGGCAGATTACCAACTGAGCTTCCAAGGAAGTTCCACTTACTGTCTCTAGTTGGAAGCGTAACAGACATCTCCACTTAATATACCCAAAACAGAGCTCTAAATTTCTCCTATTACTCTACCCACTTTTCTTCTCACCATCTTCACCATTTAACACACACTTGGTTTCATCTTTAATTCCCCTGATTCTTTTATAATTCACACTCTATAAACAAATCTTATTGACTCTAGCTTCCAAACAGATTGGGATTATGCCCATGTCTCCCCACCATCTCCATGCCCTGACTGAAATCACCTTCATCCCTCCACTATTCAGCTGGTTTTACTGCTAAAGCCTCCAAACTGGTCTCCCAGCTTTTGTGCTGCCCCACTCCCTTCAGTGTTTTCTCATCTCTGCAGCCAGAGGGATTCCTTTTAAACATGTCAGATTGAAGCAGTCTTCTTAAATCCCTCCCCTGGTTTCATTCTCCATCTCACTCAGTGTATTAGAGTCCTTGGGCTTCTGTAACAAATTACCACAAACTGGGTGGCAGAAACTTATTCTCTCACAGTTGGAGAGGTTACAAGTCTTAAATTAAGGTATCAGCAGGGCCATCCTCTCTTTGAAGGTTCTAGGGGAGAATTATTCCTTGTTTCTTCCTAGGTTCTGGTGGTTGCCAGCAATCCTAAGTGTTTCTTGACTTGAAGTTGCATCACTCCAATCCCTGCCTCCATCTTTACATGGTCCTCCCTGCTTTGTCCAAATTTCCATCTTCTTATAAGAACACTGTAATAATGCATCCCACCCCACACAAATCTATAAGCACCTTAGCTTACATTGATTATATTTGCAAAGATCCTATTTCCAAATAAGCTCATATTTATAGGCACTGAAAAGTAGCATTTGAACATATGTATTTGTTTTGGTGGGAAGGACACAGTTCAATCCACAACAATCAAAGTAAACACAAAATCCTTACAATGGCACACAAGTTACAATTTTTTGCTATTCAAAGTGTGATCTACAGACCACCAGTATGAGCATCACCTGGGAACTTGTACAAAATGTAAAAGCTAGATTTCCTAAATCAGAGTCTTCATTTTAATGTGACATGTACATGATTCACATGCAAATTAAAATTTGAGAAGCATTGCCCCATGGAATGATCTAGTTATTTTTCTACTCTCTTCATAAATGACTATCCCTTACATCTCTCCATAACTTGTTATACTGACCTTTATGTTTTCTGAAATGTCTGAAAAATTTCTCTCCAAAATGTGCAACTTTTCCTAGATAATGTTTTAAATTAACATCTCCAACTATTCTATCTTCCTTGCTTTATTCTTTTTAACTACAGAACTTCCCACCATCCAATATACTAAATATTTTACTTATTAACTTTGTTTTCTGTTTTCTCTATCAACTAGAATATAAACTACTTGAGCACAAGGATTTGAGTCTGTATTTTAGATTCCTGAAATGATACGGGACACTCATTGCAGGCCATACAAAAAATGTGTCAAGTGAGCTATTTATTTGCCCAAATATATTAATTAACTCTTGCTATTTGAAATCAACTGTATCATATGCATCATGTAATGCTTTTTAAAATAGATATATAAGAATAATATTAACATGATTCATCAGGCAAAAAGTTATCATTTACCTAAGCATTTGTGAATCAATTTTTTTAAATTTTAATTGGAAGATAATTATTTTACAATGGTGTGATGGCTTTTGCTATATATCAACATGAATCAGTCATAGGTATGCATATGCTTCCCTCCCCCTTAAACCTCCCTCCCACCTCCCTCCTGACTCCTCCTCTCTAGTTTATTACAGAGCACCCACTTTGGGTTCCCTGTGGCATATAGCAAATTCCCACTGGCTATCTATTTTACTATGGTAACATACTAACCAGAACAGTCCTGGGTGTTCATTGGAAGGACTGATGCTAAAGCTGAAACTCCAATACTGTGGCCACCTCATGTGAAGAGTTGATTCATTGGAAAAGACCCTGATGCTGGGAGAGATTGGGGGCAGGAGGAGAAGGGGACGACAGAGGATGAGATGGCTGGATGGCATCGCCAACTCGATGGACATGGGTTTGGGTGGACTCTGGGAGTTGGTAATGGACAGGGAAGCCTGGCATGCTGTGATTCATGGGGTTGCAAAGAGTTGGACATGACTGAGCGACTTAACTGAACTGAATATTTGATTGTGTATATGTACTATTTCCTTTTCCATTCATCTATCAATACACATCTAAGTTGCTCTCATGTTCTAGCTATTGTAAATAGTGCTGCAATGAATACTGAGGTACATGCATGTTTTTCCATTGTGGTTTCCTCAGTGTATATGCCCAGAAGTGAGTTTTCTGGGTCATGTGAAGTGAAGTCGCTCAGTCGTGTCCGACTCTTTGCTACCCCGTGGAGTGTAGCCCACCAGTCTCCTCTGTCCATGGGATTTTTCCAGGCAAGAATACTGGAGTGGGTTGCCATTTCCTTCTCCAACCCAGGGATCAAACCCAGGTCTCCCACATTGCAGGCAGATGCTTTAACCTCCGAGCCACCAGGGAAGCCTTGAGTCATATGGTAGTTTTATTCCTAGTTTATAAAGAAACCTCCATACTTTTCTCCATAGTGACTGTATCAATTTGTTCTTATCATACTTCTCATGGTAAAGCACACTTTAGCCCTAGTATATCCTATGCGAATTGTTGTGGTTGTTATTTGGTCACTAAGCCATGAGACCAACTCTTTGAGACCCTATGGACTATAGCCTGCCAGGCTCCTCTATCCATGAAATTTCCCTGGCAACAACACTGGAGTGGGTTGCCGTTTCCTTCTCCAGGGGATCTTCCTGATCTGGGAATCAAATCTGCATCTCCTGCCTTGGCAGGCAGATTCTTTACTACTGAGTCACCAGGGAAGTCCATTCTGTGAGAAAATAGATGTTTTTATGCATCCTAAATATATTCCTTTTGAGTTTCACAGGATATTTCCTTGTTCTATGAAACAGAAATATGGTCACCATATACAGGTACACCATATCTTGCCTTTCATACATCTTGTCCCTTTTCATTGCATTTTCTTTCCATTTCTTCTTTTTAAAATAAAGATTCTTAATCTTAGTTGGTCTTAATGTAATGGTTCTGGGAACTTACATCTTTCTTCAATCATGTTCTCATAACTAGACTCTTGGCAACAACTAATCTGTTCTTCATCACCAGAATTCTATTATATGATTTAAGTCTTTTCAAAACCAAAGCCCATGATTCTTAAATGAATGGCAATTTCTTTTCTTAAGTATTATTTGCACCCTTTATAAATTCTTAATAAATGGTATACCACAGCAAGCATTCAAACGGTGTGTGTGTGTGTGTGTGTGTGTGTGTGTGTGTGTGTATGAGCTAAAGCTTGAATGTGAATTTAAATGCACAAAAGAGAAAAATATTATAATGCTTTCATCACTATATCCATATTTATAACTCTGTTCTAAAGACTACTTATAGCTTTTTCTTTTATTTATAATATCTGAATTATAGTCATTATTAAATAAGAATATATTTAAAACTTTATACACATGCCTGAATTTTACATTTTGCTTCAGAACTTTAAATGGTGTTTAAAAGATATTTTGCATTTAAATATATCTAACTGAAGGAAAAGGTACAAATAAATGATCTCAAAATATAATCTTGGAAACTGCTTTTTTTCCAGTTGAATATCACCACTGTTAGACTCTAATAGTTACATAGATTCCCTATAAAATCATGATTTCTCAAGAGGCAATAGACAGTAGAGAACAGTTTTAATTTTTAATAAGTCAAAGTAAGTTTTGTCATTCTCTTCTTGTCCCCACCTCAGATAGTTCTTGCACTCTGTGGTCCACCTTGTAACACAACATCCCAGCTCTCCACAGGGTATTCTCCAACTGCTCTTCTCTAGGGAGGTCATAGACTTTACCTTAGCTAGACTTTCTCAGTTCCTGCCTTCCGATTAACTTTGCAAGTCCTATAGACTATTCTCACAAGTCCTTGAAGAGCAATGCATAATACATCTCCTGCTAATTATCTGATGAGTGTCACTAAATATTTTATCACATCAGATAAAATATCCTGAGATCAAGTGGTACAAGAATTTCCAATTATGCTACTCCTTTGGATTAAATTCTGCGGCTAGTTTGAGGACTGTGTCACAGCAATAGAAATGCTAGGAACAGAAACAGTATTTGTCCTCAATTCTGACTGGAGTGTCACAGAGGCCTCATTGCCACTCATTATTTCAGAGTGCTTTTTAGATAACAAAATAACTGCACTATTAAAATGAAAACTGACTCTAACCCTGTGTGACAGGCAGGACCAATATTATTATTCATAGTTTGCAATGAAGCAGCTAGGTTCAGTAGTATTAAAAGATTTGTCTCAGGTCATTGGTTTATTAAATGACAGGCTAAGATCAGAACTGAGTTTTGTTCTCATATAAGACTGTAAATAAGAAGGCTGAACCAAATACATTATAAAATTTTGCTACAGCCCCCAAAACTATAATTGATCATCCAATGACTTCTTTAATAACAATTATATATGACAAGGTGGGTGTGACAAAATCAACATAATCTATTGATTAGATTTGGGTAATTTTTATTGTTTGTTCATAAGAGAAAGTTTTATGTTTTATCATAAATGTTTTATGCTTTATCACAAGAGAATACACA
The DNA here is from genome assembly GCA_917880005.1 of Nanger dama. Lineage (NCBI taxonomy): Eukaryota > Metazoa > Chordata > Mammalia > Artiodactyla > Bovidae > Nanger > Nanger dama. The sequence goes on from CAKJTW010000001.1 coordinate 42,428,815, forward strand.
TTAACTCATTTTTTTTCTTTTATGTGCTCATTAAATGAAATACAGCAACTCTTTCTATGTTATTAAAGGAATACCGTTTAATACTATAAAATATCTCAATTATGTACCTTTGCAAAGTGATTTTTAGGCACTGAGATTATAACAGTGACAAAGTAGAGTCCCTCTTCCCATGGGTCTTATATTTTAGTGGAAGGAGGTGATGTGTAAAGAGAATATCTGTAGATTATATCTATCAGCAGTAAGTAGTAAGAAAGGAAATAAAGTCAGATAAAAGGATAGAGAATGATAGGAGGGTACCCATTATAGGTAGTGTGGTTAGCAAAAGCCTCTCTTAGGTGATAATAGCATTTAAAGAAACCAGAATGATATCAGAATGAACTTGCAAATAACTGGAAGATCATTCAGGCTGTTGGAAAACGAAATGGTTTTTAAGGTGGGAATTAATTTGGTGTGTTTGAGGGAAGAGAAAGAAGACCAATAAAGCAGGATCAGATTGAATGACTAGAAGGTTGAAAACAGTCAAAAGAAATACCTGAGTCTCATGGTGTTCTCACTTGCAGTATTGTGGATCTCGTGATTTTACTCTAAGTGTGATGAGAATCCATTAAAAGACTCTAAGGTTTGTGCATTAGAGAACCAGGAGTAGGCTATGATGTGATTTAAGCATTTTGAAGTTTTAAAGTGTCTTCTGTTATTTGAGTACAGAGTTGTATCAGTTTGCTAGGGCTCCCAAAAGGAAGGACCCTCATATCTGTCAGAATGGCTACAATTAAACACACACAAATAACAAATGTTGGCAAGGTTGTGGAAGAAAGGACAATTGTACATTGTTGGTGGAAAGGTAAATTGGTACAGTCACTGTGGAAAACAATAAGGAGATTCCCCCAAAATAAAAATAGACTCACCATATGATCCAGGATTCCACTCCTGGGTATATATCCAAAGAAAATGAAAACATTAATTTAAAAAGATATATGGGGCTTCTGCATTGGGAGATTGTGTTCACCTGTGGCTGATTCATGTCAATGTATGGCAAAACAAATACAGTATTGTAATTTAAAAAAATAAATAAATTTTTAAAAAGATAAATGCACTCCAATATTCATAACAGCATTATTTACAATAGCCAATATATGGAAGCAGCCTAGGTGTTCATCAACAGATGAATGAATAAAGATGTGCTGTATATAAGCAAGGAAATACTATTTGGCTATCAAAAAGCACATTTTGTCATTTGCACCATGATGACCTGGAATGTACTATGCTTAGTGAAATAAGCCAGACAAAGACAAATACTGTATGTTATCATTCGTAGCTGAAAAATAAAACAAACTACTGGATATAACAAAAAGAAACAGGCTTACAGATACAGAGAAGAAAGTAGTGGTTACTAGTGAGAGGGAAGACAGGAGAAGCAAGATATGGGGAAGTGATGAATTTTTATGCATAGCTGTTTGTAACTCTTAAACTATAAGTATATATAGGACATAATAGTGAATATAAATAATATTGATAATTATTAATGAAATATAATTGATAAATATTTCAAATTATTGTGGGTTCAATGGAAACTAATATGATACTGTAAGTCAAATATTCCTTGATTTAAAAATAAATTTACAATGAAAATGAAAAAAATAAAGGTGTTAAGGTACTTAGCAAGATTATCTCATGAAATACCCCTAATAGCACTAATAACATTTTAGATCTGCTATTGCTTTCTCCATGTTGACTGTTATTCATGCTAAGTTCACGTAGCTTGAACTTTAGGAGCTAGAATTCCAATGTAGATGTATCTTATTACAAAGATACATTTCTATCCTCTCTAGCAGGTTTCTTGGAGACTTTCATCTCTTAGGTATATTGAATAGTATGTGTATAAACATTATCTTCATTGGGAGTTCTTTTAGCATAAAACTAAAGGAGTATGGGTGATTATTTTTTCCTAAATATATAACATATATTTACATTGTCTTTGTATAGAATGCCATATCTGTTGCAACTAACCTTGAATGGTGGCTTTCTGTTTGACAGGCCATTTATTTAATCTCTTTTACTTACTAGATTCCATAGTAAATTCTGTGAGGAGTCAGAGATATGGCTCTTTTCTTTGAAAAAATGCCCAATCATGTTGAGAATAAAGGCTGATAGACATGTAAAAATATGCTATTTCCTGAGTACCAAGTGAGTTAGCTAATGAATAGTACTGTGCTATGCTCAGTTGTTTCCAACTCTTTGTGACCCCATGGACTGTTGCCCGCCAGGCTCCTCTGTCCATGCAATTTCCCAGGCAAAAATGCTGGAGTGGGTTGCCATTTCCTGAGGTCAAAAGAAGAAAATCACTTTGGAAGAGTAAAAAATGGATTAAGTTTAACTTTCAAAAATTGATACAAACCAATCAATACATAAGGAATTTATTCCTAATAAATTCAAGTTTACAAAAGTAGACAGAACTATTTTCTTTCTTATTCCAAGGAGGTAAACGTCTTCTCTCTGGAAGTCCTTTGTGAAAATTAAACCCACCATTTATGCAGACTTCCTAGCAGTCTGCATATTTCTATTTCTTGGTTTGTTTGTTTAATATCTGTATCACTGGTAATCGGTAAGCATCTTTAAAGCAGGGATGGATCATATTCTAATTCCCTTTTAACTCCTCCATCCCATAGGAATTACTGTGGGCAAGAAGTCAATAAATTAGGTTCAAAGACACAAATAGTTGGCAAGAAGAGTAGTCAGATAGGACATTCATACACAATTAGACTATTTGGAGGTACATTTTTCTAGTCATTTATGAAAACATCAATGTGCATACTAATCCATAAATTTTTATGACTTGAACACAAATTATGAATGACTTCCCATATTAATAAATGTATGTAAATATCATTATAATGGCTCTATAATATTTTATTGTGTGATGGTGTCAATTCAGTCAGTGGTAATATCCTATTGCTAAACATTTAGGTTCTGTTTCCTTTTACCAAAGCAGTGGCTACATTATACATTTTTATATGTATTTTAAGATGTGCAATTATTGAGAAAAAAGATGTAAATAAATTTAGGGTATTTGGTAAACACTGTCAGAACTCTCTCCAAAGATATAGCAAAGCATCTTTATATTTCAGTATAATTGCCATATTCTTCTGAGGCTTCCTGTAGTCCTTGGTTTGCAAGATTTTTGTTTGTTTTTTGGTTGGTTTGGGGCTTTGGTTTTGTTTTTGAAGTAGGTTGCAGTATTATTTAGTATTCAGTGGACATAAATACTTGAAGAATAATTTCTCTCTTTGAAAGTATTCCTCCAACATATACAAATACCAGTGTGTTCTTTCTCTAAAAGAAAATTTAAGCAGAGAGAAATTAAATGCTGTTCAAATGCTGAAACTGTGAAAACATAACAATGGAGAAAACAAATAGAAAGTTTTTAAGCTACTCAGTGACTTTAGCAGCTGGTGGATCCTGCCATGCCTATTTTTGCACAGAATGAAAAAGACACAGCAGGTTCCTTTGGAACATCAAACTGAGAAAATTGACTACAGTTTTAACAGCCTTAAAAGAATCTTTTGGCAGAATGAATGACTATGTATAGTTGAGAAAAATATCCCAATCTGTAGGAAAAATAATATAAAGAGGCTAAACAAGAATGTTGCTGCTTTTTCTTTTCACAACAATCTTCCACCTGTCCCTGACTACAGTATTTAAGGAACAAAGATTTAGAGTGATGAAAGAACAGGAGGTTGCTGAGTGCAGGATGTAGGAGTGAAGGGTTAGGAGAACTTCAGAGGATTTAGAGCCAGAGACTTGAGAGATGTGTAACCATGGGAGGTCTGGGAAACAGGAAGCCAGCCTTAAATCCCAGTTCAGCTATTTACTAATCCTGTGATCCTAGGCAGATACTATCCCTTCTCTGGCTCAGTTTCCACATTTTAAAATGAACATTGCATTAGTGTCTAGCTTTCTCTGTGTCTGGCTTTTATTAACATAGTTAAATATGTCATTATTTTATAATATACTGTGAACTCAGTTGGGTCATTTTGTCTTTTGTCTCAACTTCTTCAGCTATGAAATTAGACAAAGTGATCATGTAATATCACATCTAGATTTGAAGGTCTATGATCCTGTGAGAACAATATCCTAGATGCTACCATTAGACTTAATTTGCTGATAATATGAAGCCAATACAATAAATATAAATGAAGGATTGAAACAAAATGGGGGTGGGAAAGAGAGGGAAGTAAAAAAAGTCACTTTTACAAATAGAGTTTTTAATATCTACATTTATTATTCTATACTATAAACACATAAAAATTATCATACATTACATAGGAAGCAAAGCCAGTAAAAATAATCATTTGTTCATTTCAAGAATAACAGGACTCTTCCAGGGTTTCCCAGGTAACACTATTGGTAAAAGCCTGCCTGCCAATGCAGGAGACATAAGTGACACGGGTTTGATCCCTGGGTTGGGAAGATCCCTTGGAGGAGGGCATGGCAACCCACTCCAGTTTTCTTGCCTGGGAAATTCAATAGACAGAGGAGCCCAGCAGGCCAATCCATAGGGTCGCAAAGAGTCGGACATGAATGAATTAATTTAGCACACAACACAAAGGATTTTTCCAACTTTTCTTCCAATATAAGGAAACCTCCTAGATGTTTTCTATTTTCAAACATTTAACTGTCCTCATGGTTTTTTCTTAAGTTCAGAGTACTATAATTGCATTCAATAATTTTGGCCATCCTAAATATATTATTAAAGTTTCCCTTGAAATTAAGAAGTGGTTATATGTTGCTGGCTTTTTTCTAGATTATAATTTCAACCCCAGATAAAGGCTTCTAAACTCTGAGTTTTAGTTTCAAGGAATCCTGAAAACAGACAATATTTTGTATACACAAATAAATTTTCTTGAAAGACTGTTCATAGCATTGAAAAAGATTTTCAAAGGCAAATTTGTTGCCACAAATGTTAGGAATCATTGCCAAACTGAATTCGTTCTTGAAAACATGACTTGACCATATTACTTACTGAATCATAACAGGCTGTATGGTGCCTATTCAAACAATACTCCAAATAAATATTATTGTTATGCCCAGGTCGCAAAATCTCCCAATGACCACCAGGGAGCCTATATCCGATGCAAAGCAAGGGAGTTTTTATTACCAAGCTAGAGCTGGGGCGCCCACCAATACTGACGCAGCGGCTATAGGGAGGAGCCCCAGCTCGAGCTTGGTAATAAAAACTCTCTTGCTTTTGCATCAGATATCGGCTCCCTGGTGGTCATTAGGAGATTTTGCGACTTGGGCATAACATTTGGGGACTCGTCTGGGATCTCCCACTGGCTCCACCGGAAGACCGATCCTGAGAGTCATCAGCAGCCAGTAAGCTTTTTTATGTCTTTCTTTTTGTTTCTGACAGGGCCTATTTTCTGAGACCGGTATACCACTCAGGCAGACGCGCCGACGAGTCACCGGTGGGGGTCATTGGGAGACGTCCCCGACCCCGGCGGGGAGGACAGAGTGCCCCTGTTCTCTGTAGACGATAGTGGGTCACTCCCGCTGAAGGCCAGAGCCCGTCGTCTTTCGGGTTTTGCCTCTGGACTCCCGGAGGTGTATTTCTCCTGTCTCTCTGTCTGTCTGTGTAGCTGTTCGTATTGTCTGTGTAGCTGTTCGTATTGTCTGTGTTAATTTACCAACATCTGACTGATCCAGGAATGATGGGGCAAAGCCATTCTAGCCCCACACCTCTATCCTTGGTTACTGATAATTTTAAGGAGGTCTAGATGCATGCTCATGACCTCAGTGTAGAAATTAAAAGGAATAAATTAATCACTTTTTGCAGCACAGAATAGCCGACCTTCCATGTAGGCTGGCCCTCAGAAGGCACCTTTGACTTGGGAACTGTACACCGAGTCTGAGATATCATCTTCTGACTGTGGATCGGACACCCTGACCAAGTTCCCTATAGCATAGTATGGGAAAATATCATATTGTGCTCCCCCCCCCTCCTTGGGTAAAACCTTTTTGCCTCAACAGGGATTTTCTACTGCTCAGGTGTTGGCAACATGTGTAGGAAAGAACCTGAAGAATCCCAAGGAGCCTGAACCAATGGTGCCACTCTACCAATTCTTGCGGGGGGTGGGGAATTATTAGGGGAAGCACACTGATTAAAGCCACCCACCCTGGCCAGGCACCATAGTAACCATTTGCATGAGTTGTTTTATGTCAGGAGATCCTGATAAGGAATACAGAACTAATAAGCCTCCACCAACCGGAAGGGTTCGGGAAAGGTCTAAAGGAGACACCACGTGTACATTGCGAGCCATGTAGCAGAGCAGTTCTCCTGGCTTTCCTTACCCTGCTGCTCTCCACCTGGGTGTCCTTTCCCAATAAAATCTCTTGCTTTGTCAGCACATGTATCTCCTCAGACAATTCATTTCCGAGTGTTAGACAAGAGCCCAGTTTTGGGCCCTGGAAGGAGTCCCCTCTTCCTGCAACAAATGGTGACTCTGATGGGACTGTTCTTCGCTGAGACTGACATCCTGACCAATCGGGGTACTCAGGGGCCAGCGTGCCTGCCAAAGGACCAGACCCAGAGGCCGCAACTGGGACCTTTTGTCCCTGGTCTCCTCCTGATGCGGACAACTGGCCAGAGTGCCCCGACCAGTAAGGAACAAGAGACTTTATTGATCTCTCTTCCCTTCCCTCTCTCTTTCCTCTCCTTAACTCTTCCTATCCTTCCCTGTTTTTCTAGTCCCCCAGTCTAGAATCCCTTTGACACAGGAATCTGGTCAAAGGGCCCTCAGCCTGAGCTGAGGATTGGAGACTGATCACCTCCTCTTGTCAGAGAACTCAAATTCTGGTTCTGATTTCTGGTAGTGCCAAGTTCCAGTCCTCCCTTCTCTGGAGGCTCAGGGAAAAGTCCCGTAATGGCTGGGTATCTGTACGTAGCAGGAGACATCTGTAAAGCCACCCCTTTGCCCACCTCTCCCGCCTCCTCCCTCTTCCTTTTCAACCTGGCTTCCTTTCTTCCCTTGAAATCTTTGATATTAGTACTTAGATCTGAAGTTCTGTGTTTCTATAGAAGGTTTTCTAGGAGACTGTATTCTTGTATTTAAGGGCTTCCTAGTAGAGCCTACTTTTCCATTCCAGTCCCCTATCATAAAAAGGACATCTTTTTTGGGTGTTAGTTCTAAAAGGTCTTGTAGGTCTTCATAAAACCGTTCAACGTCAGCTTCTTCAGCATTACTGGTTGGGGCGTAGATTTGGATTACTGTGATATTGAATGGTTTGCCTTGGAGACAACAGAGATCATTCTGTCGTTTTTGAGATTGCATCCAAGCACTGCAATTCGGACTCTTTTGTTGACCATGATGGCTACTCCATTTCTTCTGAGGGATTCTTGCCCACAGTAGTAGATATAATGGTCATCTGAGTTAAATTCACCCGTTCCAGTCCATTTTAGTTCGCTGATTCCGAGAATGTTGATGTTCACCCTTACCATCTCTTGTTAGACCACTTCCAATTTGCCTTGATTCATGGACCTGACATTGCAGGTTCCTATGCAATACTGCTCTTTATAGCATCAGATCTTGCTTCTATCACCAGTCACATGCACAACTGGGTATTGTTTTTGCTTTGGCTCCATCCCTTCATTCTTTCTGGAGTTATTTCTCCATTGATCTCCAGTAGCATATTGGGCACCTAATGACCTGGGAGTTCCTCTTTTGGTATCCTATCATTTTGCTTTTTCATGCTGTTCATGAGGTTCTCAAGGCAAGAATACTAAAGTGGCTTGCCATTCCCTTCTCCAGTGGACTACATTTTGTCAAAAAAAAATGTCCTTTTCATTATAGGGGACTGGAATGCAAAAGTAGGGAGTCAAGAAACACCTGCAGTAACAGGCAAATTTAGGCTTGGAATGTGGAATGAAGCAGGGCAAAGACTAAAAGAGTTTTGCCAAGAAAATGCACTGGTCATAGCAAACACCCTCTTCCAACAACACAAGAGAAGACTCTACACATGGACATCACCAGATGGTCAAAACCAAAATCATATTGATTATATTCTTTGCAGCCAAAGATGGAGAAGCTCTATACAGTCAACAAAGACAAGACCAGGATCTGACTGTGGCTCAGATCATGAACTCCTTATTACCAAATTCAGATGCAAATTGAAGAAAGTAGGGAAAACCACTAGACCATTCAGGTATGACCTAAATCAAATCCCTTAGGATTATACAGTGGAAGTGAGAAATAGATTTAAGGACCTAGATCTGATAGATAGAGTGCCTGATGAAGTGTGAAATGAGGTTCATGCCATTGTACAGGAGACAGGGATCAAGACCATCCCCATGGAAAAGAAATGCAAAAAAGCAAAATGGCTGTCTGGGGAGGCCTTACAAATAGCTGTGAAAAGAAGAGAGGCAAAAAGCAAAGGAGAAAAAGAAAGATATAAGCATCTGAATGCAGAGTTCCAAAGAGTAGCAAGAAGAGATAAGAAAGCCTTCTTCAGCGATCAATGCAAAGAAACAGAGGAAAACAACAGAATGGGAAAGACTAGAGATCTCTTCAAGAAAATTAGAGATATCAAGAGAACATTTCATGCAAAAATGGGCTCGATAAAGGACAGAAATGGTATGGACCTACCAGAAGCAGAAGATATTAAGAAGAGGTGGCAAGAATACATGGAAGAACTGTACAAAAATGATCTTCAAGACCCAGATAATCATGATGATGTGATCACTCATCTAGAGCCAGACATCTTGGAATGTGAAGTCAAGTGGGCCCTAGAAAGCATCACTACAAACATAGCTAGTGGAGGTGATGTAATTCCAGTAGAGCCATTTCAAATCCTGAAAGATGATGCTGTGAAAGTGCTGCACTCAATGTGCCACCAAATTTGGAAAATTCAGCAGTGACCACAGGACTAGAAAAGGTCAGTTTTCATTCCAATCCCAAAGAAAGGCAATGCCAAAGAATGCTCAGAACTACCGCACAATTGCACCATTGCACATGCTAGTAAAGTAATGCTCAGAATTCTCCAAGCCAGGCTTCAGCAGTATTTGAACCATGAATTTCCAAATGTTCAAGCTGGATTTAGAAAAGGCAGAGGAACCAGAGATCAAATTGCCAACATCCGCTGGCTCATGGAAAAAGCAAGAGGGTTCCAGAAAAACATCTATTTTTGCTTTATTGACTATGACAAAGCCTTTGACTATGTGGATCACAATAAAGTGTGGAAAATTTTGAAAGAGATGGGAATACCCAGACCACCTAACCTGCCTTTTGAGAAATCTGTATGCAGGTCAGGAAGCAACCGTTACAACTGAACATGGAACAACAGACTGGTTCCAAATAGGAAATGAAGTACATCAAGGCTGTATATTGTCATCTTGCTTATTTAACTTATATGCAGATTACATCATGAGAAATGCTGGGCTGGAAGAAACACAAGCTGGAATCAAGATTGCTGGGAGAAATATCAATAACCTCAGATATGCAGATGACACCACCCTTATGGCAGAAAGTGAAGAGGAGCTAAAGGGTCTGAAGGTGAAAGAGGAGAGTGAAAAAGTTGGCTTAAAGCTCAACATTCAGAAAATGAAGATCATGGCATCTGGTCCCATCACTTCATGGGAAATAGATGGGGAAACAGTGAAAACAGTGTCAGACTTTATTTTGGGGGGCTCCAAAATCACTGCAGATAGTGACTGCAGCCATGAAATTAGAAGACACTTACTCCTTGGAAGAAAAGTTCTGACCAACCTAGATAGCATATTCAAAAGCAGAAACATTACTTTGCTGACTAAGGTCCGTCTAGTCAAGGCTATGGTTTTTCCTGTGGTCATGTGTGGATGTGAGAGTTGGACTATGAAGAAGGCTGAGTGCCGAAGAATTGATGCATTTGAACTGTGATGTTGGAGAAGACTCTTGAGAGTCCCTTGGACTGCAAGGAGATCCAACCAGTCCATTCTGAAGGGGATCAACCCTGGGATTTCTTTGGAAGGAATGATGCTAAAGCTGAAACTCCAATACTTTGGCCACCTCATGCAAAAGTTGACTCATTGGAAAAGACTCTGATGCTGGGAAGGATTGGGGACAGGATAGGAAGGGGACAACCGAGGATGAAATGGCTGGATGGCATTACGGACTCTATGTATGTGAGTCTGAGTGAACTCCGGGAGATGGTGATGGACAGGGAGGCCTGGTGTGCTGTGATTCATGGGGTGTCGAAGTGTCGGACACGACTGAGCGACTGAACTAACTGACTGACTAGTGGAGCTGAGGTTAAAGCATCGGCCTGCAATATGGGAGACCTGGGTTCAATCCCTGGGTTGAGAAGATCCCCTGGAGAAGGAAATGGCAACTCACTCCAGTATTCTTCCCTAGAGAACCCCATGGATGGAGAGGCTTGGTGGGCTACAGTCCACAGGTTGCAAACAGTCGGTAACGACAGAGCGACTTCACTTTCACTGTCACTTTGATGAGGACTGCTGGGTTTATATGTGTGTGTTTCAACTCTCTGTTCTGTGTTGTTATTTTTGACGGCCATTTTGCTTTGTCTGGCCACCATGTGCATTAGACCTGCCACCATTTTGTTAGAACTTGATTTTCTTTCCCTGTGCCTTGAGACCAAGGCTCTCAGGAACACTTATCTAGACCATCTCTAACTCCTGACCCTGAGGAAAAAGGAAAAAAAAAAAAGGCTTGAAGCTATATCTTGCACTATGCCTGTCTAAATATGTCTTGCTATGTCTCTGGCTCTGGGTAATATTTTTGAGGTTAATTTGTATATGAGCTGTATTTATTTGGCTTAAAAAAGGTAAGCACTTACAAATCAAGTAATTCTAAATTAAACAATAAATTCCAGGTTCATGTGAACTGGGAAATAGTCAGTGTTAAATACCTGATATTAATGTTTGTTTGTTGACCTAATATAGACATGTCTTAGAGTAATTAACATTAAGTAGAATATTTTCATTGTACCTAGGTTTAATATAAGTTAAATATTATATATGTTACAAATTTGTCAATGAGGAAATTACCTCAAGTGAAAAAAAAAACCTTCCTAAATAGAACTCTTTTGAAGTTCTTTTGATCTCTAGCTAACTTTGGGGTGCTTCAGAGGGCCCCTGGAACAACCCAAAGAGTGATATTAAACTGTGTTTATTTGGTTGGTTAAATTACATGGAAAAGATTATCAAATGAGTAATAAATCCACTCATGTTATAATGTATGGTAAAATAACTAATACAGATATCCTAGAAATTATATGGAGTTTTTAACATTCTGATATGTCCTGGTATTTTAATGGAAAACCTGATGGCTTCACAAAAGTTAACAAAAGGACTGAATAAGCCAGTGAATATGTTTGTAACTTTTATGGTTTCTATCTGAAAAATTATGGGTTTGAATCTTATATTTTCAGGGAGTAGGGAAAATTTTCCTCTCAAACTAATTATGACAATACTTTGGTAAAATTAAACGTTATAAACAAAACAATTATATTTTCTATCTGACTCCTCTAAAAATTGGAAGTTCTTAGCTTTCCAGTAAGTTTATCAAGTGAGTTACAAAGGTTATCTCATGGGTACAAAAATCTCAAGAAATTTTTGAGACCTTAAAAAGGGAAGAATTCACCTAGATTTGTTAAGCAAAATCTGTGATAAGCCTTTGGTGTGAGTTCCCCAGCCCTGTTTTATTTTTAAAAGTTCAGTCTGAGACTCTATAAATGTTTCAGCAACATAAAAAGCCTATAATCAATTATGGTTATAAAAATCATCAGACCAAAATCAGTGAGAACAGACCTATTTTGCAAACAAACTAGCCTTAATTTGGTTATATTTAATAAAAAATAATGGTAACTTTAAGGAGAAAAACATATTTCAAAATGTTAAATACCAGTTTGTTAATGGAGGTCTGCATCTAGTAAGACTCATCTCTTAGATAGTTCTTTGCTGTTATGTGATATTAATGTAAAACTTAATTGAATTCTTGAAGAACACCTAAGTTTTTTTCTGAAGCTTATCTCAGTAATCTATCTTTGGATGAAGATCAGATGCCTCATGACCTGCAACCAGGACTGGAAAAAGACATAATTTAAGGGACTGTCTCCAACATGGATGGAAGGACTTTTTATCAGGAGAAGATTTTGAGTCCCAATTCTTGCATCTTCTCGTACCTAGAGAAACACTGACGTCATTAACGGTGAAATCTGCTTTGGCTATTAAGGAAAAGTTTACAATTAAAAGTCAAAATAGCATAGCTATGGTTCAGATATCCTGGCAAATAACTAGGTGATGCTATGGGTATACTTTCAGATTAGACCTTGTATTGCTAAACACGAGTTTTCTGAGTCATGTCAGGCTTGGATGCCACCATTTTCAAAACAGTGTCTGCTGGAAGCTAGTAACCTTACTTTTATAAAACTAGGCAACTGGCTACATGGCTACAATTCTCCCTGAAGTGCCAGGTCCAGACTGGGTTTCAGGCCTATCCTTCTAAAAAGAAATGAGATTGATTTTGTCTACTAAATTCCAGTTATCACTCCTCCAACTACTTCTAATAGGGTCTGTTACACCAAAATGGCAGACCAAGGGATTAGGATTTCAGTCATACAAGACTCAGATCTAGAACTTGGAACTCAGAAATACTTCCAATTCAGTGTTTATACTCCAAGCTGGGGCAGTCTTATGCCCCATTTTGACAGGAAGTTATCACAATCACAGTTGCCTAGTTCCCTAAAATTAAAACTGAGTGAGACTCTGTGGGGCTCTGGAGTACAGATCTGTTCTGTGTTCTCCATTTCTTATCTGTAGGATATAGACTTTGTTCAGCCTACATGACCCTCTCTGAATTCCAAAGCGTGGATTCAAACAATTGCTAATCAGGGAAGGGAGGGGATACAAAAATAGAAACAATCAAAGGTTGGTACAGCCTCCAGACAAAGTCCTGGTTCCTTCTCAAAGAAATATGCATAACAATGTCTTTGAGCCCTCACCCAGGGGGAAGATGTTAACTTCAGTCTGAACACAAGATTCCTGGAGCACAGCTCTGTTGCCTCACCACCAACCAATCAGAAGGGGTCACAAACCCTGCAACCCTCACCCCAAATGTTGCCTTCTGTTTCCACGGACCAGAGATGACCATCTTGTTAGGTCTCATGTTTGGCCCTTGTCTATTTCATCTCACACGGGCCAACTAAATTGCTGTTACTACAAGGATAGAAGCTGGTTTCAGATGTGGAAAACCCCAACTTAGACCAGGTAGAGACAGACTGCTGCTCTGCTAGGGCAGGCCTACGCCCGTGCACAGCAGGAAGAAGTTACAGAAGAAAGAGACCTCCACCCCAATTCCCAAGAAGTATCTTGAGTATGAAGTCTCTCAGGGGGCCTATGTGCTGTGTTAGGGGAAGAACGTTTTTATGTGAATCACTTGGGGGTAGTCAGGGAGTCCCTGGCCAAGATAGGAGAAGGGCTGAGTCAGAGAAAAGAGAAAGAGAAATGTCTCAAAATTGGTTTGAATCCTGGTTCAACTCATCCCCCTGGTTCACAACTCTCATATCTTCCTTGGTAGGGCCCCTGGTTATCTTGTTACTGCTACTCACCCTCAGGCCATGCTTACTAAACTAATTGGTAGCCTTCATTAAAAGCTGCATCAATGCAGTGCAGCTCATGATGCACAGATCCCAATATACGGCCTTGCCAATAGTCCCTTTAGTGGAGACAATATAGAGCTGACCCCAGATCCATGATTGGGTTTGTCCTGGATCCTAAAGAACGAGGGAATGAAGAATCTAAGCTACTCCATTTTGTTAACAGAAAAACTCCATTTTGTAAGGTTCCCTGAAAAGAGCATTTGGAAATCCCCTGATCTCACCCCACTGCCCATGAGCCAGTCGGACCCCAGACCAAAATCTCCTTACTTAACGCTCAGGGAACTTGTGGTCTACCTAGACAATAGGGACCAATCAAGAACCAACACACAACCCTTCAAAAGAAAGTGACCAATCAGACATTCCCCTACCTAGAAATCCTTTTTTTCCATGTATACTCCCTATATAAGCAATGTAATCCAAAACCTGGGGCTCCTCCCTATAGCTGCTGCATCAGTATCGGTGGGAGCCCCAGTTTGAGCTTGGTAATAAAAACTCTCTTGCTTTTGCATCAGATATCGGCTCCCTGGTGGTCATTGGGAGATTTCACGACTTGGGCATAACAATTATGAAATGAATTAATAAATGATTGAGTAACTTTCCTTGAACATCCTATTTAAAACAAATCCCCAGGTCTCCACATCTCTCTTACTCATTTTTTCCCCAAAATTATTCACAGTCATCTGATGAAACATATATTGATGGTCTTTCTCTTAGGACTAGAATGTAAACTCCAGAAGAGCAAGGACATTGTCTGTGCTGTGTTTTATATTGCTTTTTCACTGCTGAACACACATTTCACATAGTAAACAATAAATATATGCTGTATAGATATTTCAAACAATTCACTTGATTTACTCTACAAATTCTGTCACTTTGAAGTTCAAATTTCTTTTACACCCTATTTTCCTTCTAACCTCTGCTTTGAATATCTGTCAGTTGCAGACTTAATGATTATATTTTCTGTCCAAGTCAATGATAAAAATCTTTTAGAAGAACTGAGGTAGGGAAATTTATCATGTAATGTCTAGTTTGATCTTGTTACATGCAATAGGTTATTTAATATCTAAAACCTGTAATCTCTTTTGTTTAACCAGATTTAATTCAGGCTTTTGCTAACTTCTTTTTATAAAGCAGATTCTGAATCTTAATGTGTCAGAATTAGATAGAACGCACTTGATATGTGGGGGCTAAAAGCAGGTCAGAGGGATGATTCATTTTACTACTTAATATGTGGTAGGCACTTTGCTTGGCGCTTCCCCATTCTGTAGGTTGACTCTCTAGTTTAATGCTAACAATAGTCTTATACAGTAGATATTATGCCTTTATTTTTCATATGGGCAGAAGCCTACACTTGAATTCTTGCTCTGCCAGTGATTGATTATAATCTTTGACAATCATTTTAAGCTTCTGTTTCTTTATGAATAAACTAAGGGAGCATAACACTCTATGCCTATCAAAAGAGTGATGAAAATTTAATGCCTCTTTGTGTAAAATTATTTATGATATCCAGATATTATTTTCTATCATGCTACACACATTTGGACTTGACTACAATAAAAACTCTCAATATTTAAAATTCAAAATTTAAAATTTTGAAAATTTAATGTGTTGATATTTACATCATATTCTTGGCTTCTCCATTAAAAACAAAATGGTATAAAAATCTATATGCTGTGATTAGTCAACATAAGTCTTTACTGAAATAGATATTAAAGAAACTAGAGGAACCTGTAATATTCGATTTAATCCTTCAAGCCATATACTCAAATAAATTATTTGACATAATCAAATATGTATTGAGTGTATCTTTATATTCATACTAATGGGTATTTTACATGCACAGTAGTTTATGTCTTAAAAATAACTTTATGAAGTATATTTTGATACCCTAATTTTAAGGGTGAGAAAACTAAAAAAACAGGTAAAATTAACTCACTCAGAGAGATGGTCACTGATGAAGATGAGTTTCAAATCATTATCTTTCAGAAAGCAAAGCCCATATCTAACTATGAGGCTCATTCCTCTAGCTTTTCTTGCTGCTTTCTATTTGAAGCTGTTTCTTAAATTCCAGCACCTTCTCTTCAGGCAATGTATATGTGACTCAGGCTCCATTCCTAGGTTCTACCCTTCACTCTGGATTCAAGTCTAAAAGTTCTCAACAGTCTCACCATGGACCATTGCTTATATTGACTTCCCTATATTAAAAGATTTCCCACAATTTATTGACCTGCTGCTGCTAAGTCACTTCAGTCATGTCCGACTCTGTGCGACCCCAGAGACGGCAGCCCACCAGGCTCCTAGTAGCCTTTTATTCAGTGATTCATCAGTGAAGCAGCCTCCAGTCTAACACATGGAGAAGAGCTCCCCAGAACTATAGAAGATGAGAGAGCTTTATAGATCAAAGTGAGCAGGAACAAGTAAATGACACTGGGCCTTTGCTGGCTGGTTAAAGCTGGGTAACTTTATATGAAGCAAAGGGAAGTCTTGGTGTTGTGTTAAGTAACCTGTGCTGAACAGGCAAACACTAAGTTGACCTAGGCCTTCTTTTCTTGGGATTGCTAAGCACAGAAACTTGGCTTTGATTTGTTGTCATGGGGCTCAGCATGAGCAACTCCATCTTGGGCCTATTCTGGTTACTTTAACACTTATGAGATAGTCTTTTTCTGTGCAACAATTACTCTTTTCAGGATATATCTCTTTGTTACTCTGGTATAGCATTGGATTAACCTTACACAAATAAGATACTGTATTAATCAGCTAGGGCTGCCATAACAAAATATTAGATTGTGGGACTTAAACAACAGAAACTTATTTTCCCACAGTTCTTAAGGCTGGAATTCTGAAATCAGTGTGCCTTGGGTGGAGTCTGGTCAGAGCTCTCTGCTTGACATGTAGATGGCTTGACCAAATTCTTGCTATGTCCACACAGCATAAAGTGAACAAACTCTGCTGGTATCTTTTTATAAGGACCTATTTTATCAGGGCCCAATCTTTATGACTTCATTTAATCTTAATCAGTCCCATAAAGGTCCTATCTCTAAATTCAGTCACATTGGGGGTTAGAACTTCAGCATAAGAATTTTGAAGGGACACAGCTCAGTTTACAGCAATTACTATTCATGACAATTTGCGTCAGTTTTTCCCTATCCTTTCATTCTTTTCCAAACCAAACTCTCCCATCCAAGAACTGCTACTGTTTATTAATGAAAGACAAAAGGATAGATAGCTATAAAGCTAGCCAATCTTTATATATCTCAGGTGACCCACAATGATCTGTACATACTGTAACTTACATTCTTAACTAGTCTCCACCCACAGGGCACCAAGGTTGGTATTCCACTTAGTAGATGCAGAATGATAGTGTACCAGCTCCTAGACTGGGTTAGAAAAGACTGTGTCTTTCATGCTTTCACCTTCTCTCTCCCTCTCTTTCTCCCTCATTCTGTCTCCATCCTTCCCTTCTCCCTCAAATTCCATTGGTTGGAACTAAATCACTAAAGAAAGAAAACGAAGGAATGAAGTCTATATCAGGAAAAAATAAAAGGGATTCACTCAGAGGTCAATTAGAGGCCCCTTCCAAACCTGTGGCTCTAATACTGGTCTCTCCATTAAACTCCAGACCTGAATATCAAAATGTCTGCCTGTTGGACATTTCAACTTAACACACAGTTTCTCAGTACCAATATTATTGAGTTTAGGTCCGTATAATTTCTTGTTAAGGGAATATCCTCTTCATTACAGGATTTTCAGCAGCACTCCTATCCCCTACTCATTACATGCCACTAGCACTAAGCTCCTGTTGTGACAAAAGTCGCCATTGAGGAATGCTGCTTGGGACTAAAAATCACCACCTTATTGTTCAGACTTTGAAACTATCCTTTTTAACAATAAACTCATTATCTCTTACATCATACTTTATTTTCTTATTTCCAAATTCCAAGAGATGGCAAAAATTAAACCAATGTCTCAACACCAAACTGATTTCCGTGCTTGATTCCGCTTTCCCCTTCAATTCTAGCACGAAAATAATGATGAAATTCTTCCAGTTCTACTTCCTTCACATGTATCAAATTATTTTTATTTTCTTTATTGTATATAATAGCCCATATCTCCTGTTAATAAAGTCCTTCAGACCACTCTTGGAAATTTCATTCTTCTCTTCTCTTACCCTCAATAATTAATGACCAAAGAGAACTTTAGAATGAAAATATGGGGTAGCTATATAATAAATTACATGAGACTCCAGCAATTTATTTTCTGCCTAAGTTCAGTTCAGTCACTGAGTTGTGTTCAACTCTTTGCAACACCATAAACCAGAGCACACCAGGCATCCCTGTCCATCACCAATCCCCAAAGTCCACCAAACCCATGTCCATGGAGTCGGTGATGCCATCCAACCATCTCATTCACTGTCATCCCCTTCTCCTCCTGCCCTCAATCTTTCCCAGCATCAGGGTCTTTTCAAATGAGTCAGATCTTCACATCAGGTGGCGAAAGTATTAGAGTTTCAGCTTCAACATCAGTCCTTCCAATGAACACCCAGGACTGATCTCCTTTATGATGGGCTGGATGGATTTCCTTGCAGTCCAAGGGACTCTCAAGAGTCTTCTCAAACAACACAGTTCAAAATCATCAATTCTTCAGTGCTCAGCTTTCTTTATAGCCCAAATCTCACATCCATACATGACCACAGGAAAAACCATAGCCTTGATTAGACTGACCTTAGTCGGCAAAATAATGTCTCTGGTTTTTAATTTGCTGTGTAGGTTGGTTATAACCTTCCTTTCAAGAAGTAAGCATCTCTTAACTTCATGGCTGCAGTCACCATCTGCAGTGATTTTGGAGCCCAAAAAAATAAAGTCTGACACTGTTTCCACTGTTTCCCCATCTATTTCCCATGAAGTGATGGGACCAGATGCCATGATCTTCGTTTTCTGAATGTTGAGCTTTAAACCAACTTTTTTCACTCTCCTCTTTCACTTTCATCAAGAGGCTGTTTAGTTCCTCTTCAATTGCTGCCATAAGGGTGGTGTCATCTGCATATCTGAGGTTATTGATATATCTCCTGCAAATCTTGATTCCAGCTTGTGTGTCTTCCGCCCAGAGTTTCTCATGATGTTCTCTGCATATAAGTTAAATAAGCAGGGTGACAGTATACAGTCTTGACATACTCCTTTTCCTATTTGGAACCAGCCTGTTGTCCCATGTCCTGTTCTAACTGTTGCTTCCTGACCTGCATACAGGTTTCTCAAGAGGCAGGTCGGGTGGTTTGGTATTCCCATCTCTTTCAGAATTTTCCACACTTCATTGTGATCCACACAGTCAAAGGCTTTGGTGTAGTCAATAAAGCAGAAATAGATGTTTTTCTAGAACTCTCTTGTTTCTCTGATGATCCAGCAGATATTGGCAATTTAATCTCTGGTTCCTCTGCCTTTTCTAAATCCAGCTTGAACATCAGGAAGTTCACAGTTCACATATTGCTGAAGCCTGACTTGGAGAATTCTGAGCATTACTTTACTAGCAGGTCAGATGAATGCAATTGTGTGGTAGTTTGAGCATTCTTTGGCATTGCCTTTTTGGGGATTGGAAGGAAAACTGACCTTTTCCAGTCCTGTGGCCACTGCTGAGTTTTTCCAAATTTGCTGGCATATTGAGTGCAGCACTTTCACAGCATCATCTTTCAGGATTTGAAATAGCTCAACTGGAATTCTATCACCTCCTCTAGCTTTGTTTGTAGTGTTGCTTCCTGAAGCCCATTTGACTTCACATTCCTGGATGTCTGGCTCTAGGTGAGTGATCACACCCAGACCCATGATTATCTGGGTCGTGAAGATCCTTTTGTACAGTTCTTCTGTGTATTCTTGCCACCTCTTCTTAATATCTTTTGCTTCTGTTAGGTCCCTACCATTTCTATCCTTTATTGTGCCCATCTTTGCATGAAATATTCCCTTGGTATCTCTAGTTTTCTTGAGGAGATCTCTCATCATTCCCATTCTATTGTTTTCCTCTATTTCTTTGCATTCTTCACTGAGGAAGGCTTTCTTATCTCTCCTTGCTAGTCTTTGGAACTGTGCATTCAAATGGGTATATCTTCCTTTTCTCCTTTGCTTTTTGTTTCCCTTCTTTTCACAGCTGTTTGTAAGGCCTCCTCAGACAACCATTTTGCCTTTTTGCATTTCCTTTTCTTGGGGATGGTCTTGATTCCTTTCTCCTGTACTATGTCATGAATCTCCATGCTTAGTTCATTAGGCATTCTGTCTATCATATCTAGTCCCTTAAATCTATTTCTCACATCTACTGTATAAGTCATGAAAGAATTGATTTAGGTCATATCTGAATGGTCTAGTGGTTTTCTCCACTTTCTTCAATTTCAGTCTGAATTTGGCAATATTTCTAAATGCCTACTTTAAAAAAAAATTCAATGAAATGGTAAATAGCAAAATCAAATGTTATGAATAACTGCCAAAGATAATAAGCAAGGTGAAAAGACAGCCTTCTGAATGGGAGAAAACAATAGCAAATGAAACAACTGACAAACAACTAATCTCAAAGATATACAAGCAACTTATAGAGCTCAACTCCAGAAAAATAAACGAACCAATAAAAAAAATGGGCCAAAGAACTAAATAGGCATTTCTCCAAAGAAGACATACGGATGGCTAACAAACACACAAAAAGATGCTCAACATCACTTATTATCAGAGAAATGCAAATCAAGACCACAATGAGGTATCATTTCACACCAGTCAGAATGGCTGTGATCCAAAAGTCTACAAGCAATAAATGCTGGAGAGGATGTGGAGAAAAGGGAACCTTCTTACACTGCTTGTGGGAATGCAAACTAGTAGAGCCACTATGGAAAACAGTGTGGAGATTCCTTTAAAAATTGCAAATAGAACTGCCTTATGATCCAGCAATCCCACTGCTGGGCATACACACCGAGGGAACCAGAATTGAAAGAGACACATGTACCCCAATGTTCATTGCAGCACTGTTTATAATAGCCAGGACATGGAAACAACCTAGATGTCCATCAGCAGATGAATGCATAAGAAAGCTGAGGTACATATACACAATGGAGTACTACTCAGCCCTTAAAAAGAATAAATTTGACTCAGTTCTAATGAGATGGATGAAATTGGAGCCGATTATACAGAGTGAAGTAAGCCAGAAAGAAAAACACCAATACAGTATACTGACACACACATATATATGGAATTTAGAAGGATAGTAATGAAGACCCTCTATGTGAGACAACAAAAGAGACTCAGAGGTATAGAACGGACTTTTGGACTCTGAGGGAGAGGGAGAGGGTGGGATGATTTGGGAGAACGGCATTGAAACATGTATACTATCTTGTAAGAATGAAGCGCCAGTCTATGTTCAATACAGGATGCAGGACGCATGGGGCTGGTGCACAGGATTATTCAGGGAGAGGATGTGGGGTGGGAGGTGGGAGGGGGCTTTGGCATTGGGAGATCGTGGACACCTGTGGCTGATTCATGTCAATGTATGGTAAAACAAATACAGTATTTTAATGTAGAATAAAGTATTAAAAAAAAAAAGTTCATAAAATTTAAACTTCCAAAGTCTATACTCTTACATTCCTCTAAACAAAGTTTTCAGCAGAAAGATTTTTCTAAAGTGAGTGAGGCCACTCAGTAAGTTGCTACCTGATTTATTTGACTTGGAACTTAGAGTTAATGAAAGAAGATGAACAGATTAATGATAAAATTAAATTTTTTTAAAGGGACATAAAATATTAGATGTAGAATCCAAATTTCTTAGTGATAGACCATGGGAAAAGCATGAGACATCTTTATAATTATCTAGCTTTATATTTCAGAATGTCCCAAGGAAATTGTCATTCCACATCAAGTGGATGGTCATTTTCTCTCTTCCTACAAGATTACTAAAAGGACTGCATGAATAAAAGAAGGATCTGTCTATGGAATTCTTCCTCTTTTGAATTCCTGGACACAGTTCCAACATGTATATGTGTTGAGAGGGAGGTCTACAACAACAATAATAAATAATGCTCTGGACACAAGCTGGGTGTCCTAAACTCAATTCTAGCACTTCTAGTACTCTCCACTCAAAAGTAGCATTAGATCCCACCATTTAAGGGTTCAGTCCTATAAGTCTCCTATCCAACCCCTACTGTAGACCTTAGTTAAAAGCCAAGGTTGTTACATTTGCTTCTAACTAACTGGTTACTATTTGGAAGTTCCAACAAGCACTTCCTCAGACTTCAGATAAAATTCACAAGTCAGTTCTTGCTATAAGTGAGAGTTTTCCACAAGCCCTCCTTTGGTTTGATTAAATTGCTAGAGTGGCACTCACAACTCAAAGAAACATTTTTCTAACTAGATCACTGGTTTGTTATACAAGGATATTACTCGGGAACAGCTAGATAGAAAAGATGCCTAGGGCAATGTATGGGGAGAGGGCCCAGAGCTTCCATGCTCTCTGCAAACACACCACTCTCCCAGCCTCCCAGTGTGTTCACCAAACTCAAAACTCTCTGAACCCTATACTTCTGGGTTTTTTGTGGAGATTTCATTATACAGGTATGACTGGTTAACTCACTGACCATGGTCATTTTTCCAATTCCCAGGCACTCTCCCTCCCTAGAGGTCAGGGCGTAGAAGAAAAAGTTCCAAACCTCTAATCATGTGGTTAGTTCTAGAGGAAGAAACCTCTATCCTTAGGTGAGATCCAAAAGTAGTCTTATTAAAATAACAAAAGACACATTTGTTCCCTTGGTCAATTGTACAATTCCAACAACTTTAGAGATTGGTGCCAGAAACAGTCACTAAAACCAAACACATATTTCTTATAAGCCACAATATCATACTCCCTGTAATAGGTTTAATACCATGGCATGGCAGAAATGGACAGGGAAGCTGGCGTGCTGCAGTCCACGGGGTCTCAAAGAGTCAGACACAACTGAGCGACTGAATTGAACATAGAAAGGCTGCATTGAATTTGTAAACTGGCAGTAATACCCATGTTTACCAGCAGGTTATCCACGTTAGAAAAGAGAAAATTGTAAGGTACAAGAAGTTCTGCAGCTGGCAACTTTTGTCATCTAGAAAGAAGAATGTATCAAGGAAGAGACTGTTAAGAAAAAAAGAAAAAACCCACAAGACTTCTTTCTGAGCCAGTGGGACTTTCAGCTTATAGGAAGCTAAATCAGGTAATAAAAGGCAAGTGTCATGAGACAGTTTCTATGGACTTCAGAAGAAAACCCATAGAAGTAAGCTTTCTGTTGTTGCTTAGTCGCTAAGTCATGCTCAACTCTCTTGTTTTTTTTTAATACTTTATTCTACTTTACAATACTGTATTGGTTTTGCCATACATTGACATGAATCAGCCACATGTGTACACGATCTCCGTATGCCGAAGCCCCTTCCCACCTCCCACCCCACACCATCTCCCCGGATCATCCCATACACCAGCCCCTAAGCATCCTGTATCCTGTATTGAACATAGACCGGGCGCGTGCTCAACTCTTTTATGACTCCACTCTAGTCCAAATAAGACTTAATTCATGTTTAATAGCAGCAAATACTTTTTAAGGCCAATTCATAATTTTAAGAATATAGACCACAAAAATATGCCATAGACATTTACGCCCAAAAAGAAAGCATCATAATTTATAAATCATAAACTTCAATAAATGCCAAGTACAAACCATTCAAAAATATCCTAAATTATTGCTCAAAGCATTGTCAAAACTTCACAAAGAATGAAATTCTTTAAAAAAAAAAATCTGTATTCAAGGCATAGAACTGAAGCTGTAATCAAAGAATAATGAATTTAAAGAGCTAATTTACAAAAAAAAAAAGATAAATGAGTTAAATAGCCAATTCAAAACTTTAGAAAAGATTGGACCAAATGAATCAAGAAAAGTAGCCTGAAAAACTGGTAAAACACAAAAGAGTAATTAATAATTTTAAAGTCTTTTAAAAAACCAAGGGCTAATTTTATTAGAAAAATCAATGAAATAAGTGCAATTAAAGTAAAATATAATAAGTAAACATTAGAAATACAAGCTATTGAAGAAATAGTTGAAATCCAAAAATTAAATAAGAAGAAAAAAATCAGAGATGCAAATCAGTTTTGAAAATCTTATCTTAACCAATATTATGAAATAATTTTGAATATATATAAAATTACTATTTTCTGAGTAATATAAACTACTAAGGTCTATCTGATATCATATAGAAATTCTCAAGTTCTAGAGAATATAGAAATTTTGAGAATATAAAGTAGCTGCCCTTTAAGCATGATTCAGACCAGATAGTAACATAATTCCCTTGAATCTTCAAGAAGAAATACTAATTCTCTCTAAATTAGTCCAAAACATAAAGAGTACCCAGAATATAAGTTTATTGAAATCAGCCTTATATTGACTTCAACTTTACAAATTTACTCACTAAAAATAATCAGACTAATATCATTACAAAAACATAAATAAGCACAAAAATTAAAATATATTAAAATCTGAAAATATGACCAAATTAAAATCAATAGGTTGTACTTAAACTAGGGAGACAAACAGTTCAATATTGTGTGTGATCAGTCGCATCTGATTCTTTGTGACCCCAACGGACTGTAACTCGCCAGGCTCCTCCACCTAAGGCGAGAAGACTGGAATGGGTCACCATTTCCTTCTCCAGGGGATCTCCCTGACCCAGGGGTCAAACACGAGTCTCTGCTTTCACAGGTGGATTCTTTACCATTGAGCCACCTGGGAAGCCTAGGAATTCATTAATATAATCAGCAATATTTGTCAAAAGGTGAACAAGGAGATGACATGTATAACTAGGGCCCACCTATATACATTATTGTAGTGCTATATAAGAGAAACATATGTCAGTTTTAGAAAAATGAAGCTAAGGTTGTAATTATTCTGATTGTACATTTTATTAATTTGGTTGAGAAGGGGAGCTCTTCACAGAAGAGTGTGCATAATGTAATTTCTAAATATGTCAAGGAGAAGGCAATTTTCTTTCCCCTTTCTAAGTTCTTCTGGCTGGTCTAAGAATTAAACTGACATGAGACAGATTAACAGGAGAAAAGCTCCTTGGAAGTTATGACCAACCTAGACAGCATATTAAAAGCAGAGACATTACTTTGCCAACAAAGTTCCGTCTGGTTAAAGCTATGGTTTTTCTAGTAGTCATGTATGGATGTGAGACTTGGACTATAAAGAAAGCTGAGCGCCAAAGAATTGATGCTTTTGAACTATGCTGTTGGAGAAGACTCTCGAGAGGCCCTTGGACTGCAAGGAGATCCAACCAGTCAATCTTAAAGGAAATCAGTCCTGAATATTCATTGGAAGGACTGATACTGAATCTGAAACTCCCAAATTTTGGCCACCTGATGCAAAGAACTGACTCATTGGAAAAGACCCTGATGCTAGGAAAGATTGAAGGCAGGAGGAGAAGGGGATGAGGATGAGATGGTTGGATGGCATCACTGACTCAATGGACACGTGTTTGAATAGACTCCGGGAGATGGTGATGGACAGGGAGGCCCGGTGTGCTGTAGTCCATGGGGTCATAAAGAGTTGGACACGACTGAGTGACTGATCTGAACTGAACTGATGTGTGCTCCTCTATCACCTTGCGCTTAATTGCTCAGTCATCTGACCCGAAACTCCATGGACTGCAGCCGCAAGACTCCTCTGGCCACGGGATTCTCCAGGCAAGAATAGTGGAGTGGGTAGCCATTCCTTTCATCAGAGATTCTCCCCACCCAGGGATCAAACCCAGGTCTCCTCCATCGCAAGCAGATTCTTTTACCATCTGAGCCACAAGAGAAGCCCCAATAACATGTATCAGTTCAGTCAATTCAGTCACTCAGTCGTGTCTGACTCTTTGCGACCCCATGAATCACAGCATGCCAGGCCTCCCTGTCCATCACCAACTCCCGGAGTTCAGTCATACTCACCTCCATCGAGTCAGTGATGCCATCCAGCCATCTCATCCATATCTCCTGTATATACACCATGGACCCAGGAAAACCGAGTAACTTGCTAAAATGGATGAAACTCATCTCAAATACCATCTTCACCAAAGATAATTGAGAATGTTCAGAGTTAAGGTTAGGGACTTGAAAGAGGAGGAAAGCAATTCACGTGAGACAGAAAATAAAATATTTGGTAAATAAATGCTTGCTGGGCCACACAGAGAAAAACAGCAGACTCCCCATCTCTAGACCCTGCCAAGTGTTCCCCACCACATCTGGCTCATATTCTTTGCTGATATCTGATGATAGCTCAACTTCAGAACAGGTCCTTTATCTGACTTCTTTAAGTAGCTAAGGAGAAGGTACAGAGGAAGACTTCAGTCTTTTGTTTCTTAAAAATAATTAGCCTAAATTAATCCTCATGCCAAAGGATTTTTTTATCTTACTCCCCTGCAATATAAAATATAAATCATTTAATCCTAATAAGAATTCCTGAAATAGAGAAATGATCCTTTAACATGGAATATTAGACTACATGAAAATAAAATACTTCTGTGTAGAACAAACTGGTATTAAGTCACAAGAGAAATCAGTGGGAAATTTTTTATAAGATTGAAAAATTGCTTTCTAAATATATAATAAGCACTTCTAAGGGATTTTAAAATATTTTTAAAACAACTTACTTTTGAAGAGGAAAATACATAAAGAGTTTACAGAAGAAAAAAAAAAGGATAGTTCATAACTCTGTAAAGAGGTACCTACTTTGTTCAAAATAAAGATGTGAAAATATATAAACAGACTATGAGAGCTCAAATTCCTGTTTGTACACAAAGTTAGTGTTGAGGATGAAGAAATATTCCCTTTGCCTCTATTGAGTTCTTGTGGATAGACTAATAATTCAATTGATACAAGACAGATTAACAGGAGAAAAGGACAATTTAATTTATATGCACAGAGGTGTCATAGAAATAGGACCTAAGATATGGTCAAAGCAGATAGCTTTGACACTTTTAGGAAAGCAATAAATTAGTGAGGAATTGACAGAACCAAAGACCTAGGTTTTGAGTGTTTGGTTAACATAGAATCTAACCAAGGTTTGGGCTTGGGATAATGAGTTAAAGAAGAAACCAGATTTGTTTATACAGGCTTCTCAGCGTGAAATCCTGTCTCTGGCACTAAAGATGCCCTTCCAACTTCAGATGCAGGGAATTTACCCTCAATATGGGAGATTTCCTGCTTTCTGGAAGACAGAAAGAGTTTCAGAATGCCCTTTTTTGGAGTGAGGTGGGGGTGGGGTGGAGGGGAAGAATTATGGTATAGCCTTTATTGAGAAACACACAGGTAAAACTCACTGTGATCATAAAAGAAGAAAGCAGGGTACAAGAACCATGAGGATACTGACACAGAAAATCTATAAGGATTATGACAATTATGATTATGTAGAAACCTATAAAAAGTTATGAGAATTTGTTTTCCTAAGCTACTCAGAAGAACTAGGTAAATGAATGAATGAATTCATGCCTAATAGTGTCCAATTCTTTGTGACCCTATGGACTGTAACCCATCAGGCTCTTCCCATCCATGGAATTTTCCAGGCAAGATTTCTGGAGTGGGCTACCATTTCCTTCTCCAGGGGAACTTTCCGACCCAGGGATCAAACCCATGTCTCCTGTGGCTCCTGCACTGCAGGCAGACTCTTTACCTCTTGAGCCACCAGGGAAAGTCAGTCCTAATTTCAAAGCCAAGACATAATTTCTTATCAAAGATGCAGGAAATTGTCACACGATCCCCCTAGTTGGGGGATTCATAAGCTGATTCATAAGATTTTAAAAAGGGAAATGAGTAACAAATTCTGGTAGAGCATGCCAGCTGTCAGTAAAGTCTAGGAAGTGATTTTGTTTTGTCCCCAAATAGCAAGTCAGAATGCCCTTCTCACATTGCCATTTCTTAAATAACTTTAATTTAAAATAATCAATATCCCACTGTAGCATATTTGGTGTGGTACATGCTGAATCCCAACATTAGGGAGTCTATAAAACATTTAGTGGTAGCATAAATGAGCACAAGCCCTTTAAAGAGCAAATGAGAGAAAATATTCAAAATTAAATATAAAAATACTCTTAAATTTTCATTTCTAGTAATATTTTTACAGAGAAACCCACATATGCTTGTAGAATCATGTGACTAGAAATATCTGCCCAAGGGAGTCTTTGTGGATTGCCCCAGGAATTGGTTCATTGTTCCTATTAATTGTTCTCACATCTCCCTTACTGAGCCTTATTAAGGTGCTCATCTCTCTGTAATATATTTACCTACTCTCTAAACACTTTGCTTTCTACTTTTAAATCACTTGAGGGCAGGAATTTCTAAACAATTGTATATCCAGGAATCTTTTGCTGTATAATATCTGAAAAAAATTAAGTGCTTAAGAAATACTTCTTTAATATTGAATAAAACAATGTAAGTAATGGAATTCATCGCTGTTACTGGTAAGGAAGTATTATATTGAATCACTTAAAACTATAGAATTTCTCATATTCCAACTTGGTTCTATTTCAGGGGCAATACTGTGCAGGTGCTGTAGGTATTTTAAATTCTGTATTTCATTTCTTCCCTTTTGTTCTTTACACATCTCAGGTGAGAAAACAGCTTTCAAATGCTACAAAGTGTTTTGTTTGTGATACACAGAAATAATAACACCGGAAGCAACACTCTCCTTGCTTCTTACTCCTGTGTGTTCTGTTGTGTTTTTAATATTTGCCTTTACTCCAAGCTTCCATGTTTTCTTTACATTGTGTAAGATTGCTTCCTGATTACTACAAGCCAAGGGAAACATGAGTTAAGTAAGAAACTAAGATATGCTCTGAAGAGGGAATTCCTCCTTCAGGTCAGCAGTAAGTACATAAGCAGAAAGTTATTGCTAATGGATAGAGAAGCACATAGCTGGTGTCAGGTGTGGGAACGTGACAGAATGAGCCATCTGGGGCCCTGTATGATGGCTGTGAGGAATGGGGATTTGGGGAACAGGTGTAAATAAGGAAATATGGAAATTGATACTACTTGCAGAACAGTTAATGGGTAAGTGAAAATACCTGATTAATGGTAAGAATAATTAGTACTGATAACAAAAAGTGCTAATAATCTTACAAACTTGATTTATTAAGAGTTGCTTTTCCAGGAAGAAAACATATTCTCTCCCATTCCAGGCCAAAAAGCTTGAAAGTCAACTAATTTTGAAAGACTCAAAATTTGCATATTGGCTTTGTTCACTTTGTCCTTCAGTTCAGTAGCTCAGTTGATTCTGATTCTTTGCGACCCCATGAATCACAGCACGCAAGGCCTCCCTGTCCATCACCAACTCCCAGAGTTCAATCAGACTCATGTCCATCAACTCAGTGATGCCAACCAGCCATCTCATTCTCGATCGTCCCACTCTCCTCCTGTCCACAATCTCTCCCAGCAAGAGAGTCATTTCCAATGAGTCAATCCTTCACGTGAGGTAGCCAAAGTACTGGAGTTTCAGCTTTAGCATCATTCCTTGCAAAGAAATCCCAGGGCTGATCTCCTACAGAATGGACTGGTTGGATCTCCTTGCAGTAGAAGGGACTCCCAAGAGTCTTCTCCAACACCACAGTTCAAAAGCATCAATTCTTCAGCACTCAGCCTTCTTCACAGTCCAACTCTTACATCCCTACATGACCACAGGAAAAACCAAGGCCTTGACTCTAGTCGGACCTTAGTCGGCAAAGTAAGGTCTCTGCTTTTGAATATGCTATCTAGGTTGCTCATAACTTTTCTTCCAAGGAGTAACTGTCTTTTAATTTCATGGCTGCAGTCACCATCTGCAGTGATTTTGGAGCCCAAAAACTAAAGTTTGACACTGTTTCCACTGTTTTCCCATCTATTTCCCATGAAGTGATGGGACCGCATGCCATGGTCTTCATTTTCTGAATGTTGAACTTTAAGCCAACTTTATCACTCTCCTCTTTTACCTTCAACAAGAGACCCTTTAGCTCCTCTTCACTTTCTGCCATAAGGGTGGTGTCATCTGCATATCTGAGGTTATCGATATTTCTCCTGGCAATCTTGATTCCAGCTTGTGTTTCTTCCAGCCCAGCGTTTCTCATGATGTAATCGGTATATAAGTTAAATAAGCAGGGTGACAATACACAGCCTTGATGTACTCCTTTTCCTATTTGGAACCGGTCTGTTGTTCCATGTCCAGTTCTAACTGTTGCTTCCTGACCTGCATACAGATTTCTCAAGAGGCAGGTCAGGTGGTCCGGTATTCCCATCTCTTTCAGAATTTTCAACAGTTTATTGTGATCCACACAGTCAAAGGATTTGGCATAATCAATAAAGCAGAAATAGATGATTTTCTGGAACTCTCTTACTTTTTCCATGATCCAACAGATGTTGGCAATTTGATCTCTGGTTCCTCTGCCTTATCTAAAACCAGCTTGAACATCAGGAAGTTCACGGTTCACGTATTGCTGAAGCCTGGCTTGGAGAATTTTGAGCATTACTTAACTAGCATGTGAGATGGTGCAATTGTGCGGTAGTTTGAGCATTCTTTTGCATTGCCTTTCTTTGGAATTGGAATGAAAACTGATCTTTTCCAGTCCTGTGGTCACTGCTGAGTTTTCCAAATTTGCTGGCATATTGAGTGCAGCACTTTCACAGCATCATCTTTCAGGATTTGAAACAGCTCCACTGGAATTCCATCACCTCCACTAGCTTTGTTCGTAGGGATGCTTTCTAAGGCCCACTTGACTTCACATTCCAAGATGTCTGGCTCTAGATGAGTGATCACATCATCATGATTATCTGGGTTGTGAAGACCTTTTTGTACAGTTCTTCCGTGCATTCTTGCCACCTCTTAATATCTTCAGCTTCTGTTAGGTCCATACCATTTCTATCGTTTATTGAGCCCATCTTTGCATGAAATGTTCCCTTGATATCTCTAATTTTCTTGAAGAGATCTCTAGTCTTTCCCATTCTGTTGTTTTCCTCTGTTTCTTTGCACTGATTGCTGAAGAAGGCTTTCTTATCTCTTCTTGCTGTTCTTTAGAACTCTGTATTCAGATGCTTATATCTTTCCTTTCTCCTTTGCTTTTCGCCTCTCTTCTTTTCACAGCTATTTTAAGACCTCCCCAGACAGTCATTTTACTTTTTTGCATTTCTTTCCCATGCGAATGGTCTTGATACCTGTCTCCTGTACAATGTCATGAACCTCATTCCATAATTCAACAGGAACTCTTTCTATCAAATCTAGGCCCTTAAATCTATTTCTCACCTCCATTGTATAATCATGACAGATTTAATTTAGGTCATACCTGAATGGTCTAGCGGTTTTCCCTACTTTCTTCAATTTGAGTCTGAATTTGGCAATAAGGAGTTCATGATCTGAACCACAGTCAGCTCCTGGTCTTGTTTTGATTGATTGTATAGAGCTTCTCCATCTTAGGCTGCACAGAATATAATCAATCTGATTTCGGTGTTGACCATCTGGTGATGTCCATGTGTAAAGTCTTCTCTTGTGTTGTTGAAAGAGGGTGTTTGCTATGACCAGTGCATTTTCATGGCAAAACTCTTTTAGTCTTTGCCCTGCTTCATTCTGCATTCCAAGGCCAAATTTGCCTGTTACTCCACGTGTTTCTTGACTCTCTACTTTTGCATTCCATTCCCCTATAATGAAAAGGACATCTTTTTGGGTGTTAGTTCTAAAAGGTCTTGTAGGTCTTTATAAAACCGTTCAACTTCAGGTTCTTCAGCATTACTGGTTGGGGCATAGACTTGGATAACTGTGATACTGAATGGTTTGCCTTGGAAACAAACAGATATCTTTCTGTCGTTTTTGAGATTGCATCTAAGTACTGCATTGCAGACTCTTTTGTTGACCATGACAGCTACTCCATTTCTTCTGAGGGATTCCTGCCTGCAGTAGTAGATATAATGGTCATCTGAGTTAAATTCACCCATTCCAGTCCATTTTAGTTCGCTGATTCCTAGAATGTCGACTTTCACCCTTGCCATCTCTTGTTTGATCACTTCAAATTTATCTTGATTCATGGACCTGACATTCCAGGTTCCTATACAATACAATGCTTTTTACAGCATCAGATCTTGCTTCTATCACCAGTCACATGCACAACTGGGTATTGTTTTTGCTTTGGCTCCAACCCTTTATTCCTTCTGGAGTTATTTCTCCACTGATCTTCAGTAGCATATTGGGCACCTACTGACCTGGGGAGTTCCTCTTTCAGTATCCTATTATTTTGCCTTTTCATGCTGTTCATGGGGTTCTCAAGGCAAGAATACTGAAGTGGCTTGCCATTCACTTCTTGCCTCGACTAGACGGACCTTAGTCTGCAAAGTAATGTCTCTGCTTTTGAATATGGTATCTAGGTTGGTCATAACTTTTTTCTCAAGGAGTAAGTGTCTTTTAATCTCATGGCTGCAGTCACCATCTGCAGTAACTTTGGAGCCCCCAAAAATAAAGTCTGTAACCATTTCCACTGTTTCCCCATCGATTTCCCGTAAAGTGATGGGACTGGATGCCATGATCTTCGTTTTCTGAATGTTGAGCTTTAAGCCAACTTTTTCACGCTCCACTTTCACTTTCAAGAGGCTTTTTAGTTCCTCTTCACTTTCTGCCATAAAGGTGTTGTCATCTGCATATCTGAGGTTATTGATATTTCTCCCGGCAATCTTGATTCCAGCTTGTGTTTCTTCCAGCCCAGCATTCCTCATGATGTACTCTGCATGTAAGTTAAATAAGCAGGGTGACAATACACAGCCTTGACGTACTCCTTTTCCTATTTGGAACCGGTCTGTTGTTCCATGTCCAGTTCTAACTGTTGCTTCCTGACCTGCATACAGATTTCTCAAAAGGCAGGTCAGGTGGTCTGGTATTCCCATCTCTTTCAGAATTTTCCACAGTTTATTGTGATCCATACAGTCAAAGGCTTTGGCATAATCAATAAAGCAGAAATAGATGTTTTTCTGGAAGCTCTTGCTTTTCCATGATCCAGTGGATGTTGGCAATTTGATCTCTGGTTCCTCTGCCTTATCTAAAACCAGCTTGAACATCAGGAAGTTCACGGTTCACGTATTACTGAAGCCTGGCTTGGAGAATTTTGAGCATTACTTAACGAGCATGTGAGATGACTGCAATTGTGCGGTAGCTCGAGCATTCTTTTGCATTGCCTTTCTTTGGAATTGGAATGAAAACTGACCTTTTCCAGTCCTGTAGCCACTGCTGAGTTTTCCAAATTTGCTGGCATATTGAGTGCAGCACTTTCATAGCATCATATTTTAGGATTTGAAAAAGTGCAACTGGAATGCCATCACCTCCATTAGCTTTGTTTGTAGTGGTGCTTTCTGAGGCCCACTTGACTTCACATTCCAGGATGTCTGCTCTAGATGAGTGATCACACCATCGTGATTATCTGGGTCGTGAAGATCCTTTTTACAGTTCTTCTGTGTATTGTTGTCACTTCTTTTTCATATCTTCTGCTTCTGTTAGGTACATGCCATTTCTGTCCTTTATCAAGCCCATCTTTGTATGAAATGTTCCCCTGGTATCTCTAATTTTCTTGAGGAGATCTTTAATCTTTCCCATTCTATTTTTTTCCTCTATTTCTTTGCATTGATCACTGAAGAAGGCTTTCTTATCTCTTCTTGCTTTCTTTGGAACTCTGTATTCTGATGCTTACATCTTTCCTTTTCTCCTTTGCTTTTCATCTCACTTCTTTTCACAGCTATTTGTAAGGCCTCCCCAGACAGCCATTTTGCTCTTTTGCATTCCTTTACCATGGAGATGGTCTTGATCCCTGTCTCCTGTACAATGGCACGAACCTCATTTCATACTTCATCAGGCACTCTATCTATCAGATCTAGGCCCTTAAATCTATTTCTCACTTCCACTGTGTAATCATAAGAGATTTGATTTAGGTCATACCATTCAGGTCTAGTGTATGACCTGAATGGTCATACACTTTCTTCAATGTGTGTCTGAATTCGGTAATAAGGAGTTCATGATCTGAGCCACAGTCAGCTCCTGGTCTTGTTTTTGTTGACTGTATGTATAGAGTTTCTCCATCTTTGGCTGCACAGAATATAATCAATCTGATTTTGGTGTTGACCATCTGGTGATGTCCATATGTAGTCTTCTCTTGTGCTGTTGGAAGAGGGTGTTTGCTATGACCAGTGCATTTTCTTGGCAAAACTCTTTTAGTCTTTGCCCTGCTTCATTCCGCATTCCAAGCCTAAATTTGCCTGTTACTGCAGGTGTTTCTTGACTCCCTATTTTTGCATTCCAGTCCCCTGGAATGAAAAAGACATCTTTTGGGGTGTTAGTTCTAAAAGGTCTTGTAGGTCTCCATAGAACCGTTCAACTTAGGCTTTTTCAGCGTTACTGGTTGGGGCATAGACTTGGATTACCATGATACTGAATGGTTGCCTTGGAAACGAACAGAGATCATTCTGTCATTTTTGAGATTATATCCAAGTACTGCATTTCGGACTCTTTTGTTGACCATGATGGCTACTCCATTTCTTCTGAGGGATTCCTGCCTGCAGTAGTAGATATAATGGTCATCTGAGTTAAATTCAGCCATTTCAGTCCATTTTAGTTCGCTCATTCCTAGAATGTCGATATTCACTCTTGCCATCTCCTGTTTGACTATTTCCAATTTGCTTTGATTTATGGACCTGACATTCCAGGTTCTTATACAATATTGCTCTTTACAGCATCGTATCTTTCTTCTATCACCAGTCACATGCACAACTGGGTATTGTTTTTGCTTTGGCTCCAACCCTTTATTCTTTCTGGAGTTATTTCTCCACTGATCTCCAGTAGCATATTGGGCACCTACTGACCTGGGGAGTTCCTCTTTCAGTATCCTATCATTTTGCCTTTTGTGCTGTTCATGGGGTTCTCAAGGCAAGAATACTGAAGTGGTTTGCCATTCCCTTCTCCAGTGGACCACATTCTGTCACCCTCTCCACCATGACCCGCCCATCCTGGGTTGCCCCTTGGGCATGGTTTAGTTTCATTGAGTTAGACAAGGCTGTGGTCCTAATGTGATTAGACTGACTAGTTTTCTCTGAATATGGTTTCAGTGTCTCTGTCCTCTGATGTCCTCTTGCAATACCTACCATCTTACTTGGGTTTCTCTTACCTTGGGCGTGGGGTATCTCTTCACGGCTGCTCCAGCAAATCATAGCCACTGCTCCTTACCTTGGATGAGGGGTATCTCCTCAGTGCTACCCTTCCTGACCTTCAACATGGGATAGCTCCTCTAGGCCCTCCTGCACCCACGCAGCCACCACTCCTTGGATGTGGGGTTACTCATCCCAGCCACCGCCCCTGGCCTCAGTTGTAGGGTGGCTCCTCCCTGCCGCTGCCCCTGACCTCAGGCGCAGGGTAGCTCCTCTAGGCCATTCCTGTGCCATCGCAGCCTGGCATTCTTGTCCACTACCCCTGACCTCGGATGTGGGGTAGCTCCTCTTGGGCGCGCTTAGTGCGCCGGTTGCAGCCACCCGCACTTACAATTGGCTAATTAAGCATTCCACTGGTTTTCCTGGAGTCTCTGTAAGAAACCAGCTCTTTCAAGTTCTACAATTTAGGCTACTGTTTGTTGTCAACACTCAACATCAAATGTATTGGTGGTGGTGAAGTGTACCTTGAAATAGCAAAGGGTAAAACAAAGCACACAAGACAGCATCTGAAAAATGTTCTGTTACCAATTTGCTGTTGTTATGCACACTGCCACAACCCCAGAGGAGCTCAGAAAGTTATTAAAATATTGCAGTTTTATAACCCTTATAATGTGGGTCTCTCTAAATCAGGCTGTCTGTTGGAACAAATCTGGTTCTCTGACAGGCTGACAATGTCTTACGCCAATAAAATCTCCTCAGAAATCCTGGCCAGACTTCCTGGTGATCCAGGGTTAAAAACCCACCTGCCAATGCAAGGGACACAGGATCCATCCCTGGTTCAGGAAGATTCCATATACCTCGTGGCAACTAAGCCCATGCACGACAGTTACTGACCCCATGTGCCACAGCTCCTGAAGCCCATGTGCCCTGGAGTCCATGCTCCAAAACAACAACAAAAGAAGACACTATAATGAGAAGCTGGCAGCTAGAAAGTAGCCCCTGTTCATTGTAACCAGGGGAAAGCCTGGTGCAGTGACAAAGACCCAGCATAGCCCATAGTTAATATAATTTTGAAAAACCTGGGCAAAGTTCTCAGTCTTCTAAATTTCCCATAATTCATAAAGTGTCATGGTTGCAGTAAAAGGAATAAGAGTTTCCAATATCAGCATCAAGTATATATGAGACTTATATGAGCTAAAATAACATGTTTTGAGCCTAATGAAATATCAAAGGAGATAGTATCCTTGTCTCCTAGTTTCTGTGGGGGGTAAAGGCCAAACTTTGATGAGTGTTAATTAGCAAACATAGAAGACCTAATCAAAGAAAACAATTTTTTGCAAAATTAGGAATAATTCATTGGGCCGAACACATTCCGTTGATTAACCTCTAGTCAAAAGTCCTCCAGTACTTTTCCATTAACATGCTTCGATGCTTAAAAAATGTCCTACTTTTTCTCTCAGGCTAATTAACTTCAGTATCTCTCTTCCATTGCAATAATCTTAATGCCATGTGGGCTAGGGAACATAATTATCAATTTGAATTATCAATTGTGAATGATGCAGTTTTGCCACATGTTGGTAATATATCAGGATTGCTTCATACTTTTCAAAATCCATAGTCTACATGACATTCATTCATAGTCTGTGGTAATCAGAAATAACTAAAGCATTACTCTGCAAATGGCATAACTACTACAAGCTATTCTACATCTAGAATAACTACTGTGTTAAAGATCTGCAGCAGATACATGAAAACATAGACTGTGAAAACCTTTTTATATTCAATAGGTTTATGAAAAATAAGAATAAAAATGTCAGTGGACACCAGAAAGCTGCTTTAATTCTGACCTGTAAAAGTACCATGATGTTCAAAATCAGAATTTTGATTGCTAGTCTGCTCAGTTGTATCATACTCTTCCCAACCCCATGGACTGTAGCCCACCAGGCTCTTCTGTTCATGGAATTCTCCAGGCAAGAATACTGGAGTGGGTAGCCATTACCTTCTCCAGCTGATCTTCCCAACCCAGGGACTGAAGCCAGGTCTACATGGCAAGCAGATTCTTTATCATCTGAGCCACCAGAGCAAAGCAGCAGAGTTTTAATTCTAGAAAGCAAATGATAAACTAATACCCTGTGTTTTACAGAAGTAGAAATACTTCTAAATGCTTCTAGCTATAGAAAAGCATAAGATTAACAAAACAAGGGTTAATAATGACAGTCCTGTCACTATTAATTTAAAAGTAACATGTAGCAGCCTTAACATTTAGGTCTCTTTACCAATGACATTGGGATACCTCTATCTGTGGCCTTTAACCTTTTATAAAGGCCAAATGATATAAGTTTAAGCATATATTCATTTGATTGCTTTTTATTTGGAAAATAAAAGTGAATATAACATTCTTAAATCTCTTAGAATTTCTTGGCATGAACAAAAGAATAAATAGAAGTTTGGATCACTTATGTCCTAAATCTTAGCCTCCTTGATGAGATGTGTAAATTTGACCGATGGTTAAAATAAGCCATTTCTCATGTAATGAAATGTTTGTGGTGTGTTTTATCAATTCAAGTACTGAATAGAATTTTCCCTATAAAACACAAAATCAAAAATATCTGGCATATAAAAGCTACAGATAAGACAACTAGAAAGGTGTCATGTACAATAACAAAGATAAATTAGTCAATTATCTTTTTTGAAAAAGTATTGTTTCATTTTATGTAATATATCTTTCTTCTTAAAATATTTAACACCTGCTACTAAATGGTGCTGTATGTGGATTCCATATTGTATTATGTTCAAATAAAATTTTGAAATCTGTCAAGAACTTTATGAATCTCGGAATTTTCAGTTTGCTTATTCCAATAGGCTCAGTCTAATGGAAAGTAAGCACTAGTGAGGACACAGCCAAAACTATTTTGAATTTGAGTGTGTCTGTTAAAAGGATTTGCACCATGCTCAACCAAGGTCAGCCTGGTCATTTGAAAATAAATATACACATAGTGAACTCCGGGAGTTGGTGATGGACAAGGAGGCCTGGTGTGCTGCGATTCATGGGGTCACAAAGAGTTGGACACGACTGAGCGACTGAACTGACTGAACTGACTGATACACATAGGTGAATGGGTGTACCTCTCTAAATGCTTTTAAGCTGCAACATCTGCTCAAATAACACATTTTCTATTTTCATTACTCAAGTCACACTCTCTAATGGTTTGTTACTGATGTTGCAAATTTTTAGTAACACTATTGTGCTAACTTTTTGAAAGTATCACTGTTTAATACAAGGCTACTCTGAATTCTTAACATTTGCTTTGCTCTAAAAGGCATGGTGGCAAGTCTGTCTCTTGCTTGCTATCTTATTTTAGTGGAGGATAGTTTTAACATTAACTGGACAAGAGTTAAATAACATGTTACATAATCTTGAACTCATCGTTTTGCCTGAGTGAAACAATTGTAATCAAGTTTATGTATAGCTCTATTAAATATGTATCATTGTTTTGCTTTCCCATGAACCAAGAATTAACCTTTCAACCAACATAGTTTTTCTATTGATATTATGTCTCATAAATTCATAATGACTTGATTAATCTGAGATTTTAACTGCCTTGGGTCTTGTGAATATATTAATTAAAAAGGCATTCAAACTGTCTAAAGCTGTCTATGTTACATTGACTCACAACAGTTGTTATAACTCAGAGGGTTGGGGTGAAGCACAGGATCTCAATCACTAGAGATAATAAAAGTCACAGTGTCATTAAAACAGAAAAACTGGACAGGCTGATGAAATGTTCCAATGGGCAAGTACAAGATGAGTTGGACAGGTGTCAATGACTGAAAAAGTAAAATTTGTGAGGCAGGGGAGGGAGCAGTAGGATAGAATGAGGATGGATGAGAACCAATTCTCAAAGACAAGGTGAGGAGAAGAATCAGTACCTTGGGGCTGATCTACTTGGAGAGAGACAAGATGGAAAGCACAGAGTTTGGCTCCAAAGAGGCAAGGGCTTTCAAAAGCAAGTGTTCATGGGTTTCTAGAAAACTGGGCTGTGACTCACCACAGGGTTCTGGCCTCCAAGTCAAATCAATGGGATACAAGACAAACAGGACAGAAACTTCCTCACTTTGATCTGACAGAGTAGAAAAAAATGAGAAGATATTAACATTTAACACTTAAGGGTAATCAAGCCTTACTCTGTGAAAACAGCTCAGTAATTGAGAGGGCCTACAACAACAGATTTGATCTTCTGTTTTTCCCAGGTACTATTTTGTCACACAAAAGACCACAACAAAAAAATAAGCACTTGAATATCATACACACACACATATACACATATATATAACAAAGTTACAAAACAATCAGAACAACATTTTAAAATCTGCTATTATGGTTTAATAATAGCATATATCTTCTTAAACTCCTAGAGAGTTATTTAGCAATGTGAATCAAGATAATTTCATTTTCCACATCTTAAAAATTAACCATTCAAGGAACCAAACTCTTTCTTTAAAATATATATATATTTTAAGAGAAGACAAAATTGATAACTTGAACCAGTATTTCCCCCATACCTCCCTCAAACTGAGATTTTTTTAAAATGTCATAGTTATATATATTTGGAAAATAGAATGTATTATATGCTGCTCAAAGAAGTATCAGCACAGTTGCAAAAAACCTCAAAATCTGTATAGTTTATAAAAATGGAAGCAGATTTTCTTCATGTCAGCTCATTACTGTCAGTTGCAACCATGTCTTCATCCAGAGACTTAGGCTTAGTGAACAGTTCCTATCTGGGACATGCTGGCTGATGACAGAGGAAAAAGTCATGGTGGAAACACATGATACGTCAAATTTTTGTTCATAAATAGCACATGTTCACTTTTGTTCTTTTCTCCCCCCCACCAAAACCAGGCCAATGGAGGAGGAATCAGGATCCTCTCAAAGGACTTTTAAGTAACTGGGACAATAATACATTCTAATTCTTACACATCATACCCTATTCTTTGATATGCACCTGGTATTAATGTTTTGAGGAATTCTGAAGTAAAACAAATAAAAGACTTTAAAATCAACTTTCATTTACATTAGAAGTAGGTTGCCATTTCTCAGAAGTTGCCACCATTTATAACACATGA
This sequence comes from Nanger dama, assembly GCA_917880005.1. Classification (NCBI taxonomy): domain Eukaryota; kingdom Metazoa; phylum Chordata; class Mammalia; order Artiodactyla; family Bovidae; genus Nanger; species Nanger dama. The sequence goes on from CAKJTW010000001.1 coordinate 42,468,736, forward strand.
TTAGGACCCTAGAAAGTCACTCATTCATTGTTTCCCTGTTAGGTTAGAATTTCTATGGCTATATAAGCAACTTAAGTTACCAGTTTCATCCAAATGACTTGAGTTTTTCTTTTCGTTAGAAACAAATAGTGAAACTTCTTTTCGAAGAAACTTGAAATCAGTTTCTTTCAGCTTATCGTAATTACTTCACTGTGATATTTAATTAACATCAAAAAATGATTCCCTCTGGTTTTTTCTGATCTCGCCAAGGTTCGCGGTCCACACTACTCTGTGTTCCTTGGTCTGGATGCAATTTCCTACTGTTGTTCTCTTGCAAACTTTCCTCCGAACTTTTCTAGTTCTTGTTTCACAGTAACAAATAAGTCTCTATGTTTAACCTATTCCTAATGTCTTTCCTACCTCATTTTAATTCATCTTACTTGAACATACTTCTCCTTGATATCATCTGTTTCCATTCAGTACTACTATTCCCATCTGCTAAGCAGCACATTATCATGTATCATAAGGGACAGGATTTGGGGAAATTATTTCCAGACTCACAGGCAGGGTTCTAGTTCAGAGTCCACTAATGAGAGTCATTTATATAAGACTTGGAAGCTAAATGAAGAGCACCAGTAGACTGGCATTCAGCTGAGTCTGGAGCCAAACAGCCAATGGAGTTGATGCTTCCTCCTCTCAATCTTCCACTTTTGGCCAGCTAGGATTCTTTTTACATTTATTTAAAAAAAAATATTGAAATATAACTTATATACCATCAAGTATACTCACAGGATTTTAGTATATTCACAGGGTTGTGCAGCCACCACCACAATCAATTATAGAACATTTTCATCACACTAAAAAAGAAAGCCATATCCCTAAGCTGATATCCCTTATCCCTAAGCCCATATCACTAATCTTCCATAGTCCTACTGCTGCTGCTGCTGCTAAGTCGCTTCATTCATATCTGACTCTGCATCCCCATAAATGGCAGCCCACATAGTCCTAGGCAATCACTAATCTATTTCTCTCTCTAGGTTTGCCTGTTCTGGCCTTTTCACAAAAACAGAACTGTATGTGGCCTTTTGTGACTGGCCTCTTTCGCTTAGCAAAGTGTTCTTAAGGTTCATGTGTGTTGCATAATGTATCAGCACTTATGTATTCTTATTGCTGAATATATTCCATTGTGTGGAATATTTTATTGATCCATTCATGTACATGTGCGTGGATACTACTTTGGGGCTATTATGCATCAGTTCAGTTCAGTTCATTTCAGTCACTCAGTCATGTCCAACTCTTTGTGACCCCATGAACCACAGCACGCCAGGCCTCCTTATCCATCACCAACTCCTGGAGTTTACCCAAACCCATGTCCATTGTGTCGGTGATGCCATCCAACCACCTCATCCTCTGTTATCCCCTTCTCCTCCTGCCCTCAATCTTTCCCAACATCAAGGTCCTTTCAAATGAGTCAGCTCTCCACATCTGGTGGCCAAAGTATTGGAGTTTCAGCTTCAACATCAGTCCCTCCAATGAATACCCAGGACTAATCTCCTTTAGGATGGACTGGTTGGATCTCTTTGCAATTCAAGGGACTCTCAAGAGTCTTCTCCAACACCACAGTTCAAAAACATCAATTCTTCAGTGCTTAGCTTTCTTTATAGTCCAACTCTCACATCCATACATGACCACTGGAAAAACCATAGTCTTGACCAGATGGACTTTGTTGGCAAAGTAATGAGTACTTCTGTAAACATTTGTGTGCAAGTGTTTGTGTGGCTATATATTTTCATTTCTTTGGGTATATGCCTAAAGTAGAATTGATGTGTCATACAGTGTGTTTAACCTTCTGAGAGATTTTTAGACTGTTTTCCAAAGTGGGCCCACCATTTAAAATTCCTAGCAGGAGTGGGAATTTCACCGCATCCTTGTTAATCCTTGTTATCATCTGTCTTTGGGCTTAGTTCCAGGGCAGGAATAGAGATACAGACATGTGGACACGGAGGGGAAGAGGAGGGTGGGGTGAATTGGAGATTAGGTTTGACATAAACTACAATGTATAAAATAGTTATGATTATTAGCAGTGGTTTCTAGAAAGGCTTTTTTTTTTTGGTAATAATTTCCTAAATGAACAGAAGATCTTTCCCATTTTGGTAAGCCTCTCTTTTTCCATAGTAAATCCCTTCCTTAAATTAACTAGAGGCTTCTCTTTTCCTGACAGATTACTGGCAAACACAATACTATTTCCTTGCAAAACTCTTTATCAAATACTAAACTTTCAGGCTCCCATATTTTACTTTCTTCAGAGTCCAGAAGCACGGGAACTGCAGGGTGGTTGTTCACTTCATGGTGCTCATTTTGGGCCATCATTGCTTCATCCTCACCATTCCTCTGCATCTATGTAGCTTCCTATTGATCTCATTGACTCGCAAGTGACCTTGGCTCCTGGCAGGCCATATTCCTTTTCTTTCAGCCTTCACCCCTTCATTCAACATTTATCTTCAGTAAACCAATGACCAGGTGACAAAGTTATCTGAACATTGAACCTTTTCTGGCTTTCCGTAATTCAAGTTATTTCATGCACTTTCTATTCCCTCGTCCACTCTGGTGTCTATATTCTGGACTATGTTATCACCCAACAACTCTTCTGCTTCTGAAATATTAAAAGATCTCCCTCTGGTCAAAACATCCTGTCCTTCTAGCTTATGCTTCTAGTACCAACTGATTTCCATCAAAGTTTTGCCATAAAGCAAAGAATTCATCATTTCTATGGCTATTCTCTCCCAAGTAATGAACACAGAAATGAAAAAATGTAGCTATCCAGACTTATGCTACTGAAATGTCATTCTTCATTAACCCAGTACAGCACTTTTTCTCCTGCTCTAGACAGCTTTCTTCCATATCTTGCTCTCGTGCGCCATTATTAACTGATGATGGTGTGTGCCTGCTCAGCCACTTCAGTCATGTCTGACTCTGCGACCAAATGGACTACAGCCTGGCAGGCTCCTTTTCCATGGGGGTTCTCCAGGCAAGAATACCAGAATGGGTTGCCAAGCACTCCTCCAGGGGATCTTCTTGAGCTAGGGGTGGAACCCGCCTCTTGTGTCTCCTGCATTGGCAGACAGGTTCTTTACCACTAGCGCCACCTGGGAAGCAACTGATGATAAGTGACTAAGAAAAAGTTCTAGATATAGTCTCCCAACTGACGTCTATCAACCCTTAGCCTCTGAACTCCACTCCCCTCGCTCCCCCAGTGATGCAAGAACCATAGTGAGATACAGGTTTGATCCCTGGGTTAGAAAGATCCCCTGGAGGAGGGCATGGCAACCCAATCCAGTATTCTTGCCTGGACAATTCTGGGGACAGAGGAGTCTGGCAGGCTACAGTCCATGGGGTGGCAAAGAGTTCCACTGGACATTGAAAAAGCAAGAGAGTTCCAGAAAAACATCTATTTCTGCTCTGTTGACTACGCCAAAGCCTTTGACTGTGTGGATCACAATAAACTGTGGAAAATTCTGAAAGAGATGGGAATAACAGACCACCTAACCTGCCTCTTGAGAAACCTATATGCAACCGTAGGAAGCAACAGTTAGAACTGGACATGGAGCAACAGACTGGTTCCGAATAGGAAAAGGAGTACGTCAAGGTTGTATACTGTCACCCTGCTTATTTAACTTATATTCAGACTGCATCATGAGAAATGCTGAACTGGATAAGCATAAGCTGGAATCAAGATTGCTGGAAGAAATATCAATAACAATGACTGAGAAGACTCTTCAGAGCCCCTTGAACTGCAAGGAGATCTAACCAGTCCATTCTGAAGGAGATCAGCCCTGGGATTTCTTTGGAAGGAATGATGCTAAAGCTGAAACTCCAGTACTTTGGCCACCTCATGCGAAGAGTTGACTCATTGGAAAAGACTCTGATGCTGGGAGGGATTAGGGGCAGGAGGAAAAGGGGACGACAGAGGATGCAATGGCTGGATGGCATCACGGACTCGATGGTCATGAGTCTGAGTGAACTCTGGGAGTTGGTGATGGACAGAGGGGCCTGGCGTGCTGCAATTCATGGGGTCGCAAAGAGTCAGACACGACTGAGCTACTGAACTGAACTGAACTGAACTGAACTGAACTGAACTGAAGAGACTTAGCAGGCCCACTCAAGCATCATTTCTGGAGCACATCCTAAGAAACAGTTAGATTTTAATCACATAGAAATCTGCTGCTGCTGCTGCTGCTAAGTCACTTCAGTCATGTCCGACTCTGTGTGTCCCCATAGGCAGCAGTCCACCAGGCTCCATGTCCCTGGGATTCTCCAGGCAAGAATACTGCAGTGGGTTGCAATTTCCTTCTCCAATGAATGAAAGTGAAAAGTCAAAGTGAAGTCGCTCAGTCGTGTCCAACTCAGCGACCCCATGGACTGCAGCCCACCAGGCTCCTCCATCCATGGGATTCTCCAGGCAGGAGTACTGGAGTGGGCTGCCATTGCCTTCTCCAACATAGAAATCTGGTGACTCCCAAGTCACTTCAATCCCAAATATCTCTCTTAAATTTCCAGCCATTTTCTTCAAATAAGTAGCTAAGGAACTTCTTAAAATAATATCTTTCAACATTAATTTTCCAGGCTGTCTATGAAGTCTATTATATTTCTATCTTCTTCTGGGTTTATTTTAACCATTTATTATTTATTGTGTACCATCACAACAATTGTGGTAACAAATATTTTATAGTAATCATGATTAGTGGCAATTCTTTACATTCAATAGCAGAAAAGTGTGAATCAATGAAATATGCCAAGATTTTTAGTGTACAAAAGAAAAACACTTTTTGCTATTCAAAGAATGTATTTTTTTTTATGCATGACTTTTCAACTTACAAGAAAAACATGGGACACTCTGTCACCAGGTATCATTTCCAAAAGACCTACTTGTCCATTTTTTTTTTTTTGGTATAAAATCTTAAGATATTTCCTTCTGGTCCATTGGCTTATCTTTTCTGCATTTGCTGTGAACCCTCTCACACAACAGACTTTCAGTCTTTCCATCAATTTATCTTATATTTATTTCTAACAAATAACACACTCCAGTATTGCAACTTTCAGCAGAGGGAAAGGCAAACCCTTAACTATTCTTCTAAACAATTAAATGTTTAGTAACTTGGTACTTTTTTTTCCCCTTTCAGTTTGTCTTTAGGGTACCAAATCTTTTAAAAACTTTGCTTTTTTGTTTTTTTCCTGACATCCTTCTAGTATTGTTGACAGCTTGAAGCAATGTTAACCTTCCAGACTTTAATTAGTATGAGACTCACACCAGATAAATTTAAATGTAACAAGGTAAGAATCTGCTGAGAAAATGACAAAACAAGAAAAGACATCTTTGAAAAGACATTTACAGTGGTTTCCATTCATGAGTGGTATTACTTCTTCCGTTCAACCCCATACTCTATATGGGGTGGAGGGACATCTGGAAATGTGTGGATTCATATTTGGTTGCTACTGTGGCCAGGGCCAAGAGCTACTATTAACACTAGCATTTAGCATTTGGAGGACAGGGATGCTAAATTTCCTATTATAAATGCTAAATACAGTGATGTAAAATTAAAAATTATTTTGCTCAATATGTTAAGGTGAAAGCTAATGCTATCTTTTCCTAGCCATGACTGAAACAGGAAATGTAAGCAAATAAATAAGAGGGAAATTAAATATCTTTACCAGTTCTCTGTAACTAGTGAGTGAAGTGAAGTGAAGTGTTGTGACTTTTTTTCCAACAAATAGAATAACTCAAACATATCTGTATAAACTCAGTTTCAAAAATTCTTGCATTTAGATTAAAAAAACTAAAAAACTATTTGTATTTCTTAAATCCCAGGGCTTTTATTATTGTAGATAATTCATAAATGACTATAAAATTCATATAATACTAGCCACAATTAAGTCTCAGAGATGTTATTAGCCATTGTCAACCAAAACTCTAAGTGCTGATACACCTGTAGTTATTAATTTATTATTGGTTTTTCATTTTTAAAAGGAGTCAACATATTCATAGATGATAAATGTGCCTAAGATAAGACACTCCATCTAACCAAATGAATGCACATGTGAATGAGTATTTGAACCTAGAACAGATGTCTGGAGACAGTAGTAATGACAAGACAAGCAGTTTCTATGACAACTATGTCAGTGATCTTCACAAAAGGGTTCACATTTCAAAGATAATGTTAATTCTGCCCAGGACCATTATGTCAATGATATTAGCTATATTTTTTTGTCTCTATTCACCTAATTGCTTTGTGTCTTGCATCAATCATAGGTCTGTCAGTAAGCATAAGTACTTTGAATTAAAACCATAACTTAATTAAAATTTGAGAAGGATTAAAATACAACAATAGGTTTATAAATCTGTGATTGAGATATCTCAAGTTGGGGCACTGAGATCAAATCCTTGAGGCGAGTCTAGACAGTGCTCATGTAACCCTCAGGGTCTGTTCATGAGCCCTAGTCAGCCAAGGAAGAGTCAATCATGAAGACTCTTCATATTTTTCTCCAGGTTAGGTGTTATTAATATTGATAATGTGGCAACTCTAACAGTTAAGGCTATAATTTGCATTTAATTAAAAGTATAAATCTAGATAAAGTTTCTCTCTATGAAGTTTGAGAGGAGAACACATATGAATATCACTCATTCTCTGTGGTATTTGGCATGGTTTTCCTCTATACCCTTATAAGAAAGAGAGCATTGGAAATAAAGGCAAGAAATCAGCCTCCAAATTCTATTACTTTACAGCCCATCCTAATATGCTCCAGTTATCATTATTATTTATTCAATATGTAGCTGGATTCTAAAGTTTAGGATAAACAAATCTTGTCTGACTTGGTTTAATACCTTTCCTAAACGAGTTCTTCCAACAACCTGTAAAAATGAGTAGATCAAGTTCTTCGAGCTCTTGAATATCTTTTCACAAAGTCAAAACTAGGATTTGTTGAGCTCCTTACTGGAGGAGAAAATAAAGGCAAAGTGCTGTAATCTGCAGCCAGCAGATTACACACTTGCTGTGTGTCAGCAAGTCTCTTATTGAGTGACCATATATTTACTGGCTCCATAAGCCATGAAACCTCAATATTTTGGCCACTTGATGTGAAGAACAGAGTCATTTGAAAAGACCCTGATGCTGGGAAATATTGAGGGCAGAAGGAAAAGGGGATGACACAGGCTGAGATGGCTGATGGCATCACCGACATGATGGACAGGAGTTTGAGCAGGCTCTAGGAGCTGGTGATGGACAGGGAAGCCTGGCGTGCTGCAGTCCATGGGGTCACAAAGAGTCAGACACGACTGAGCAACTGACCTGACCTGAAATCAGCCATGTAACTAGCAGTATGCCCATAATACTGTAGTAAACAACACAGGCACTTATTCTCAGGGAACTTATAGGCAGAAAAGTTGTATCCAGAACTCCTCACTTTTGTAATAATAACCCTATAGAACTAATATGAGAAAGACATGCCAAAAATCAAGCCCACAGAATTTACAGTCTCTGAAAATACTGGGGCTGAAACACAAACAGGAAAAGAGCTAGAATCCTTTGGGTTTTAAATCATCTTAGTGTCTAGTATCTAGAAGCCCTTGTGGGCCATTTGTGGGTAAACCTACAACTGCTTCTCAGACCAGAACGTCTCTCTAAAATGTCTTTTTCTGCCTTTCTTCAGGCATTAGGGACAAAAACCATTCTTTGCTCCTGACATCAATCTCACTCTTTAGAATAGGAAAACTGTTCTTTAGCTTTCTCTTTTTGTTCCTTTACAGAGGATCATACTAGTTACAAAGACTTTTATTGCTATTTGTCACAAAGAAATAAAAGAATAAAATAATTGTTATCGAGGAACTCACAAAGCCTAAGACATCCTATTAATTGTTACAGAACTGATCCCAAGTATCTTTTTTTTCCCTTGCTATGATAGTGATAGAAAGCATTCTCTGATTTCTATGCTCTATTTGTCTTCTTGGATTAGTAGTACAGGAGGGTGTTTCATGCTCCTCCTCTACCATCTCAGTGTTCTGTCCTAGAATATAACACAAAACTTGAAAGTGTATTCTAAACACTTTTTCTCTGTCAGTCCCTTTTCTTCAGTTGGTCAATTTTCTTCATGAAGATTTTAGACTGAATATCACTCATTCTTCTGGGCATCTAACTTAACTAACCATATATTAGATTTCACAAGTTTATGGTAAAGTTCAATTTTAAGAATGATACAAAGTTTGCCTACTGGAAATGGTATCATCGTTACTGTCAGATAGTAGAATTGCTCTACAACAGTTTTCACTTTGTTAATTATAGCTATTGAGTAGCTGGAGAGTGATGTTGGTTTCTCTATTATCAAAAAAGATATTGAAGGTTAGCTAGTTTAGGACAACTAGGAGACTTGGAAGACCTAAAACTAAAAGAAAAACATTGAGGGAGGTTCTAGCTACAGATGTAAGATCACCCAATTTGTTAGAATGAAACAACTATTTGGAAGATAAAGTGAAGTGAAGTCGCTCAGTCGTGTCCGACTCTTTGCGACCCCATGGACTGTAGCCTACCAGTCTCCTCCCTCCATAGGATTCTCCAGGCAAGAGTACTGGAGAATGCAGGAGAATGTTCTAGCTACGGATGTAAGATCACCCAATTTGTTAGGATAAATCAACTATTTATTTGGAAGATAAAAGCTAGAGATAAATGGGCATTAATATAGGCTAGTTTTGTTAAATGGCAAACACTGCAGATGAGTGACAAGCTGCTTAAGATGATGGTAAGGAAGCCTAAGATTATGCCACATTCTAATTGTGTATAGAAAGATTCTAATTATAGAATGGATGCCAGAAACAGGACATTTATTGCACACATGAGTGGGTGGTGGCAGGGACTGCAAAGTGAGAGAAAGCAGATGATCGCTCAGAGGACACTGGTGAAGCAGAGAAGGGATGTCATTTACACACAGACCTGGGGATGCAAAAATGGGTGAAAGTATAAGGAATGAACAATGCTAGTCAAAGTACCTCCCACAATATATGTATTAATTATTAAGAGAAAATTGGCAAACTTTATTGTGAAGAAACTAGCAGATGCAACCTTAACCAAGTGATGAAGGTTTCCATTAGCACTGATATAAATCCACGTCACTTGTCATAGCACAAAATGACTGCTTTGTAACAGAAATGCCAGTATTAGGGAAAAAAGGAAAATGAAAGAATTGTATGAGATTAAAAGAGGCTAAAGGATATGACTACTGGAAGTATGATCTAGGATTTTTTTTTTTTTTTTTTTTTTGCTATAAAGACCATAACTGATACAAAACCTGAATAAAAACTAAAGGTTAGATACTTTATTATTGGTACACAGAAATGTCCTGATTCATGGCTATGAAACAAGATGATGATACATCTGTTTTTTAGGAAGAACACTTTGAGGATTTAGGAGTGAAGGGGCATCCAGTATGCAGCTTAGTCTGCATTTACACAAATCATGCATACATGGAGAACTGAAAGGATGAGGCAAACATAGTAGTGTTAAGATTAGGTGACGGGGATATAAAAAAGCCATCTGTGCAAATATTGTAACTCTGAAAATATGTCACAATAAAAATATACAAAAGATAGTTTTAACTAGACAATTTTTCAAAGCAGGTACTCAGAAATAGGGAAGCAAGATAAGGGCCCACTTTTTGGAACTAGGAAGAAACTAAGTCTCAAGAAAAAAGAGTGTTACCAAAGACTCTTTATTGTTATTAATAGTAATAGAAACATAACTAGAATTCACTTAAATAAACAACAACAACAAAGATATTGCAGGAATACCAGGATAAACCACAGAATCAGTGGAGACACTGCAGAAACAGGGGAAGTTCCAGTGATCTGAGTGTCTAAACTAAGCTGACATATCCATGAATACATTTCTCAAACCTTCACCTTAGCTTATCTCTGAGTATCTGCACCTTATATAAGATCAGATCTCAGGAATAGACACTATAACTGGTCCAACGAGTGACCAACGCGAATCCCTGTAGATGGAAGGATAAACATTAGATCGACTCTCTGGGGGTGGAGGAGCAGTAGAGTACTGCAATTGACAGCTATATATCAACAGCATAGCTGTACTGGGTGAAAGATTAATTCTATAAAAGTTTGGAGTGAGGTAAACTGGTAGTGAAGGACAGGGAAGCCTGGCGTGCTGCAGCTCGTGGAGTCCCAAAGAGTCGGAAATGATGTAGCTACTGAACAACAACAACTAATATTGTAATTTACAACCAGAGGTATAGTTTCAGTGAAGATTTACTCCAACCTTTCATTAAGGGTGGGCTCTAATTTTTTCCAACTTAATGCACTGGATAGCATGCCTTAGATAAGAAGAGTTGATAAGGATGAACAGGTCACACAATCAGAGCCAGCATGATACAATGGAAACTCTTCTGAGGCTCTGAGGATGCTGGCAATACTCTCTCCCACTGAATCTGAGGGTTCCCAGCTGGCGCTAGTGGTAAAGAACCTCCCTGCCAATGCAGGAGACATGAGAGATGTGGGTTCGATCCCTTGGTTGGGAAGATCCCCTGGAGGAGGGCATGGCAATCCATTCTAGCATTCTTGCCTGAAGAATCCCATGGACAGAGGATCCTGGCAGGCTAAAGTCCAGTAGGGTGGCAAAGAGTCTGACATGACTGAAGAGAATTAGCACACAGGGCATGCATTGAACTTGAACCCAAAATTTTATAATGGAAGTTGCTTTCATCTTGACACCATATGTTAAGCCAAGGCACTGAGAGTCGAGCATGAGACGAAAAACAACTAGATCTTGGTGACATTATTTGAGCTCAAGGAGACCAAACTTCAAGCCAGGTTGACCACTGAATTAATTGAGCCAATAAATATTTTTGCTTATATGCATTTGGCAATAGTTTTCTACCAGCTGTGTCAGAAATATCCAGGTAATACAAATTAACTTACCCTGGTAATACTACTAATAAAGGAAGAGAGAAACAAATGCTTGGTGTTCCCACAACACAGATACACACACCCTTCAATGGAGAGTTTTCATCACTATGCTTAGAATACAAGATCAAATCAAACACAAAATAAGCTTATCTTGATGGTGAATCAATATAACTCAATTGTTGTTTAGATCTAATTTACAAAATCAGTATGAATCTTAGTGTCTGGGGTGGGGTCATTTTTATAAGTATGGAGGAAAAAAGCAGAAGAGCTTTGAGAAAAGGGCACAAAACATGTGATAGCCCAGTCATTTTGACTTGAGAATTGAATAATATTGCACTTCTAAATTTATGAGCCAAAGAAACTTTTGCAGGAGACTTTCAAGAGATGTACACTTTCCTTAACCTATGAGCACCCATCAATTTGTAAAAGAACTCAAATGAGATATCAAGGAGTGCATTGAGGATAAAATTAAAGATTTATCTTCTTTTCTTTTTATTAACTTCCCTAAAGAGACACAAACTTATGGTTTGAACAATTAACAGATATTAGTCATCCGCTGTTCTCAAGCCTTAATAAGATTTGAAGGCTGACATTTTGAAAACAATAAATGGCTGACTTACTATTAATATATCCCTCTAAGCTGGTTGCTTAATATCTCTCTATTTCAATTTTCATCTGTAAACGATGCTAATTATACTTTCCTACCTCCCTTAAGAGCTATGATAATTACTGCTGGTAAAGTACTTAGATTTCCATGGATAAGGGAGATGGTGTAAGGGCAATGTATTATCATCATCATTATCATTGCCCTGGGCAGCTGCTCATTAATGACTACACTTCGAGGAAAAACCCATGAAACGTTTAATTGATAAGAAACAGAAACTGGTCAACCTTAGCCATATTCACTGCCAAGTTTAAGTCCAGGGAGAAAAATTTCTTTTTAATTATATCATCTCAAATGTCATCACAGAAGGAATACAATAGTTTTTAAGTGTTTTAACAATTCAGCATTCATTCATTTAGTGAACTTTTGTTGAATATCTGTCATGTATCAGGCACTGTCACGGATTCTGAGCAAACAATGTTAATACAAAAAAAAAAAAAAAAAGGCCTTTGTGGAGCATACCTTCTGAAGTGTGTGAAGCATAATTCACCTGGGCTATTGCTTTTTTCCTTCTGATCCAAATCGTATTTATCTTTTAAATTCTTTATCATGCACTCTGTTCCTAATACCACCTTTTATAACATATCTCAAACCAATTTTACTTTATCCTTCTCTAGGAATATACATCTTTTTATTTTTCTCAACAATAAATTGCTGCACTTTATGTAAAACTTTCAGGTTTGCCTGCCTTTTCCCCTTAAAAGTGTTGGTTCTTTCAATTGCCCAACACACCTACTTAGCACAGTACTGTATACATTGTATGCTGATAAACGATGCTGCAATTAAATATGCATTTCAGTTCAGTCACTCAGTCGTGTCCGATTCTTTGCGACCCCATGAATCGCAGCATGCCAGGCATCTCTGTCCATCACCAACTCCCAGAGTTCACTGAGACTCATGTCCATCAAGTAAGTGATGCCATCCAGCCATCTCATCCTCTGTTGTCCCCTTTTCCTGCCCCCAATCCCTCCCAGCATTAGAGCCTTTCCCAATGAGTCAACTCTTCACATGAGGTGGCCAAACTACTGGAGTTTCAGCTTTAGCATCATTCCCTCCAAAGAAATCCCAGGGCTGATCTCCTTTAGAATGGATTGGTTGGATCTCCTTGCAGTCCAAGGGACTCTCAAGAGTCTTCTCCAACACTACAGTACAAAAACATCAATTCTTTGGGGCTCAGTCTTCTTCAGAGGCCAACTCTCACATCCCTACATGACCACAGGAAAATCCATAGCCTTGACTAGACGGAACTTAGTCTGCAAAGTAATGTCTCTACTTTTGAATATGCTATCTAGGTTGCTCATAACTTTTCTTCCAAGGAGTAAGCATCTTTTAATTTTTTGGCTGCAGTCACCATTTGCTGTGATTTTGGAGCCCAGAAAAATAAAGTCTGACACTGTTTTCACTGTTTCCCCATCTATTTCCCATGAAGTGATGGGACCGGATGCCATGATCTTCGTTTTCTGAATGTTGAGCTTGAAGCCAACTTTTTCACTCTCCTCTTTCACTTTCATCAAGGGGCTTTTAGTTCCTCTTCACTCTCTGCCATAAGGGTGGTGTCATCTGTATATCTGAGGTTATTGATATTTCTCCTGGCAATCTTGATTCCAGCTTGTGCTTCTTCCAGTCCAGCGTTTCTCATGATGTACTCTGCATAGAAGCTAAATAAGCAGGGTGACAATATGCAGCCTTGACGTACTCCTTTTCCTATTTGGAACCAGTCTGTTGTTCCATGTCCAGTTCTAACTGTTGCTTCCTGACCTGCATACAGATTTCTCAAGAGGTAGGTCAGCTGGTCTGATATTCCCATCTCTTTCAGAATTTTCCATAGTTTTTTTGATCCACACAGTCAAAGGCTTTGGCATAGTCAAGAAAGCAGAAGTAGATGTTTTCCTGGAACTCTCTTGCTTTTCCATGATCCAGTGGATGTTGGCAATGTGATCTCTGGTTCCTCTGCCTTTTTAAAACCAGCTTGAACATCTGGAAGTTCACGGTTCACGTATTGCTGAAGCCTGGCTTAGAGAATTTTGAGCATTACTTAACTAGCATGTGAGATGAGTGCAATTGTGCGGTAGTTTGAGCATTCTTTGGCATTGCCTTTCTTTGGGATTGGAATGAAAACTGACCTTTTCCAGTCCTGTAGCCACCGCTGAGTTTTCCAAATTTGCTGGCATATTGAGTGCAGCACTTTCACAGCATCATCTTTCAGGATTTGAAACAGCTCCACTGGAATTCCATCACCTCCACTAGCTTTGTTCATAATGATGCTTTTTAAGGCCCACTTGATTTCACATTCCAAGATGTCTGGCTCTAGATTAGTAATCACATCATCATGATTATCTGGGTCATCTGGGTAGTGAAGATTTTTTTGTACAGTTCTTCCATGTATTCTTGCCACCTCTTCTTAATATCTTCTGCTTCTGTTAGGTCCAGACCATTTCTGTCCTTTATCAAGCCCATCTTTGCATGAAATGTTCCCTTGGTATCTCTAATTTTCTTGAAGAGATCTCTAGTCTTTCCCAGTCTGTTCTTTTCCTCTATTTCTTTTCATTGCTTGCTGAAGAAGACTTTTTATCTCTTCTTCCTATTCTTTGGAACTCTGCATTCAGATGCTTCTCTTTCCTTTTCTCCTATGCTTTTGCCTCTCTTCTTTTCACAGCTATTTGTAAAGGCTTCCCCAGACAGCCATTTTGCTTTTTGCATTTCTTTTCCATGGGGATGGTCTTGATCCCTGTCTCCTGTAGAATGTCACAAACCTCATTCTATAGTTCCTCAGGCATTCTATCTATCAGACCTAGGCCCTTAAATCTATTTCTCATTTCCACTGTATAATCATAAGGGATTTGATTTAGGTCATACTGGAATGGTCTAGTGGTTTTCCCTACTTTCTTCAATTTCTGTTGCTAATATTTCTCTTATTTAGTAACTAGTAAATGGAGGTTTCTATAAATCATTGTGAATTTAGAAATGATCTCCAGACATGTGCAACCCTTTGCTATGAAGCCAAGAAAGATCAGGGTTTGAAAAGTGTCAAATCTAGAAAAATATATATTCTGGCTCTGCTTCATCACTGCCCACCTGCTATTGCAAGATTTCCTGTTTTAAGCAAGACATTCTTTGCCAAAAATCACCCCAGTCATCCTGCAGGCTGTTTCCTGGCTATCATGACCATGTCAGTTAGCAACCACAGGGCATCCAGGAATTACTTCTATTCTGGCCCTTTTTAGTACTGTTGTTGTTTAGTTGTTAAGTCATGTCTGATTCTTTTGTGACCCCATGGACTGTAGCCCGCCAGCCTCCTATGTCCAAAGGATTTCTGAGGCAAGAATACTGGAGTGGGTTGACCTTTCCTTCTCTAGGGGTTATTCCTGACCCAGGGACCAAGCTCGTGGCTCCTGAATTGCAGGCAGATTTTTTACCACTGAGCCACTGGGGAAGCCAGTTACTGAAGCCCTAGTCATCTCCAAAGCTATGTGAAGATGCTCTGTGTCTACTTAAGCATAGCCTCCTTTTTCCTAAGTACTTTCAGTGCTACTTTTGCTGGGCAGCACTGTAGCTGTACATTCTGGAACACTGACAACAAACTAACATCTAACTCTATCCAAAGTTAATGTTTCAAATCCAAATGGTATGTTCAATAGAAAATGAAAAAAATACATTTTTCTTCTATAAATATCCAGGAAATACTGATTTGAGCCCCTAAATCTTAAGAACTCCTGAGGTAAAATATCTCCACCAGTTTCTATACCTTCTGGTTGATTTCTCCCTTTTTCTCTCTTACCCTTCTCCCTGCTCCCCAGATTATTTAAGTAAGATCTTTGTAGCTGGCCAAGAAACACATCTGATAAATAAACATCATCATATGAACAGACTCAATTCTGAAAAATAAAAAGGTGGTATATGGCCAAATGTATCTAATTCTTTTAAAATGAAATTATCTTCTGAAACATTCCTCTGTGAAAAATGTCTTCTTGCATCATCCTCATTACCTGCCCTGAAATGAGCATATCTCAGGCTCAGGTTGAATGGGACATGGACATTAGTAGGATTACTTTTCTGCCCTTTCTACTGTTTTGTAGGGTCATTAGCTGGGAAAGTATGGGTCAAACTGTCATTCTGCTTCTGTTACTCCACCACATTGACTTTTCAAATATTTAAAGGTTGTGGAAAATAAGATAAACTTTGCTTGTTTTGGCCTTAATAAATAGCAATCATATAAAGGTCTGTTTAAAAGGAGATCAAACCAGTCAGTTTTAAAAGGAATCAACTCTGAACACTCATTGGAATACACTGGCCACCTGATGTGAACACCCAACTCATTGGAAAAGAGTCTGATACCGAAAAAGATTGAGGGCAGGCAGAGAAGGGGACAACAGAGGATGAGATGCTTGGATAACATCACTGCTTCAGTGGACATGAACTTGGGCAAACTCCAGATGATAGTGAAGGATGGAAGCCTGGCATGCTGTAGTCCATAGGGTCACAAAGAGTCAGACATGAATAGGTGACTGAACAACACCAAAGTTGCGACTGATGTTATTTAAGGTAGAAATAATGATGGAAATTGGGTGAAATCACCTGACATTCAAGGAAGAAATGGCCAATTATTGCTTTTGTCAATTAAACTACTGTACCTCTAAGTTTTACCCATACACTTCCTGAAAGCATTGGGTTTAAGGAAGAGCAGCAAAATGAGAATCTAATACCACCCAACACCCTTATTGTAGCTTTCTGTTAAAAGCTGAGTCCAAACACATGTTTTAGTCTTGGAGTCTAAAGGGAGACTTCTGTTCTCTTTCACATCCCTCTCTTTCCCAAATTCAAATCTTGAGATCTTGGCACATCCCTAGCAGTTGAATGGGGGTGGTGGGGAGGGGTAGTTGCTGAAATAAAGACGCAAGATTGCTAAGTTCAATTTTGGCAATGTCAACTTCTGAAACAAGTCACTAAACTTCTCTGTGCCTGTTTTTTCTTATCTGTGAGATAGGAATAATAATCATATCCATTTCATACTAAAGTTGCAATGGCTGTATTAATGTAAAATGCTTCAAACAGTGGATGATAAATAGAAAGTACTCAAATATTACATATCATAATAATGATCATTATCATTACCTTCATGACATTTTCATTACTACATACTCATCAGTGCCTGAGCCCATTTAATTGCTTATTTACCTGCAAAGAGGAAGGAAGAAAAACAGAAAGACCCCTTCTGATTTCTTCAACCCATTTAGCCAGTTTAGCTCACATGAAGTAGAAGTGAGCAAAGCAGATGACACGATCTCTCACTTAGGCCTCCACCTCAATGCTTCCCAATTAAATATTGTGGACTTGAACTAACCAAACTTCCATGACCTTCTCCTTTAAAGAAAATGACGCAACCTGGTCAAACACAGAGGTGTCTGGGAATACAAAGGAACTGGAGAATAATCCTCATCAACTGCCAAATAATGACATGGGATTCCTCAAACATCCTGAATCAAATGGAAACGCTAGCTCAGGAGTGCTGAAGAAGAGATGTCTGCAGTTATGTGTTGCTGAATTTAATGTTCTCCAGTAGACAAGTGAGAGAGCCAGGAGACATAGCCATGGGAGAACTAGGGCTAACTATGAGTGAGGGGAGGATATAGCAAGGCTCTCTTCAGGAAAAACAGACACTGAATGTGAAATACATGTTTGTGGATGGATAGGAGGCATGGTTGTATGTCAGGAGGTGCATGCCTTGTCTCTTCTGAATATGTATACATACATCTATTCATTTCCATGGGTCTGTGTTATAAGGAAAATAGAGAGAAAATGACCTGGTGTGTCTAATGATCATTATTCAACATAAAACCTGACCAAACATACCCTGGTCAATCTCCAAGCTATTTTCAACAATAAACTTTCAGACCCTTAAAAAGCACTAATTTTTCATAATCATTTTCATAGATTTCATTGTTAAGCATAAAGGCCACTATTCTAAGGATAAAGCTAATTATATCTCTACTACTTTTAGTCACCCACAAAATTGAACAGCTCAGTAGCAAATAAACAGATTATTTTTCATCACTCAAAAAGGAAAAATTCAAATTCCTGTCTCTTTCACAGAGATGTATCTCTGAGAAAAGAATGTCTGTTCTGCAGCCTTTCATGGAAGGAAACCATTTATATCACCTCTGGTGTGAAAAACAATGATGCCAAGAAGGTAAAACAGAAGTGTGCTGATCCTACCTTGCTAATTAGTGTTCCCAGTGAAACAAAATCAGATTAATCATCTGATTGCTCTTTGAAGAGGTCTCAAAGGGAACTGTGCCTAAGGTGAGATCATGCCGGAACACCCATATTTTGTATCCTTCCACACAAGGCAAAGCAAGTTATCAAAGTGACAACAGAACCCATCGCAGAAGAACAGACTGCTCTGAAGCAGAGTGCAAGTGACAACACTGAGCTCTGTTCTTTACACTGAGCTAGACTTATTTTCTCATTTCATTTCCTTCTTGAGGAAGTGATGAATTAAGTATTATGCGTGTGTGCATACATGCATCTGTACGTGTGTGTGTACTCCAGACTCTATAATCATAGCACATTTACTTTAGTGACTGATATTTTGAAAGACACCATTTTTCTCTTACTCTATAATAGGAGAGTGCCTCTTTTCTTTGGTTTCTGATCTCTGGTTGTACCAAGTTAAATGTGGCTTTTGATCACATTGAGGTAGAACTATTTGTTATTGTGAGTAGTGGTTACTCACTACTCACAGTAGATCATAATTAAGCAAAGGTATTTTTTTAAACCCATACTTTTTTAAAATAAGGTTGCTTGAACATGAGGCATAAGAAAAAAAAATATTCAGCAATATTTACCCCAGGATAAAAAGTTTCTTTTTAAGCCAGTATAACACCATCAAGAATTGATATCTAGTTCATTAATAAAAACAAATGTATTATTATGGAAATCAATGGCTTAAGATTATTTTAGGATAGTATACAATATCAAAACCCTTTCATTATCAACCTGAATATTGTAACTTGACACCCTATATTTAATCCAATGAAGACTTCTCTCAAAGATGCCAGTGATATCCTTTTTTAAGTAACATTAAGATAAAGTTCATGAAAAACAATTTTAAAATGCATCTAGGAAAACAGACAATTTGGAAGAAAGGGGTACCACTCAGCCATTAAAAAGAATACATTTGAATAAGTTCTAATGAGGTGGATGAAACTGGAGCCGATTATACAGAGTGAAGTAAGCCAGGAAGAAAAATACCAATACAGTATACTAATGCATATATATGGAATTTAGAAAGATGGTAACGATAACCCTGTATGCAAGACAGCAAAAGAGACACAGATGTATAAAACAGTCTTTTGGACTCTGTGGGAGCGGGAGAGGGTGGGATTATTTGGGAAAATGGCACTGAAACATGTATAATAGCATATGTGAAACGAATCGCCAGTCCAGGTTTGATGCATGATACAGGATGCTCGGAGTTGGTGCACTGGGATGGCCCAGAGGGACGGTACAGGGAGGGAGGGGGTTCAGGATGGGGAACACGTGTATACCCATGGTGGATTCATGTTGATATATGGCAAAACCAATACAATATTGTAAAGTAGCCTCCAATAAATAAATTTATGTTTAAAAAAATTTTTAAAGGCAAACTGTGTTTTCTCCTTCAGGTCTGCTACTTTCTCCTTCAACATTCAGTCTCTCCTCTTACTTTCTGTATCTGGAGCATCATCTTTCCTTCTTAGACCTGTATGAAACTAGCCACTGTTTCTTGCAAAGATTTGGACACAACCAAAGCAACTTAACCAAAGCATCTGGTCCCATCACTTCATGGGAAATATATGGGGAAACAGTGGAAACAGTGTCAGACTGTCTTTTGGGGGCTCCAAATCCACTGCTGTTGGTGATTGCCGTTGGTGAAATTAAAAGATGCTTACTCCTTGGAAGGAAAGTTATGACTAACCTAGATAGCATACTCAAAAGCAAAGACATTAATTTGCCAACAAAGGTCCATTTAGTCAAGGCTATGGTTTTCCAGTAGTCATGTATGGATGTGAGAGTCAGACTGTGAAGAAAGCTGAGCACCGAAGAATTGATGATTTTGAACTATAGTGTTGGAGAAGACTCTTGAGAGTCCCTTGGACTGCAAGGAGATCCAATCAGTCCATTCTAAAGGAGATCAGCCCTGAGTGTTCTTTGGAAGGAATGATGCTAAAGCTGAAACTCCAGTACTTTGGCCACCTCATGTGAAGAGTTGACTCATTGGAAAAGACTCTGATGCTGGGAGGGATTGGGGGCAGAAGAAGGGGATGACAGAGGATGAGATGGCTGGATGGCATCACCAGCTGGATGGACGTTGAGTGTGAGTGAACTCCGGGAGTTGGTAATGGACAGGAAGGGAGGCCTGGCGTGCTGCAATTCATGGGGTCGCAAAGAGTCGGACACAACTGAGCGACTGAACTGAACTGAAAGTGACTTAACACACACGCACCATTTCTTGTAAATCTTTAACTTACATAAAATGATGCTTTTTATAAATTATTTTAAAGGTTAGAATTTCAGGTCAAAGTAAACATATTTAGAAGATTTTATGATTTGGTGATTATCCTTTCATAAGTTTTAGGCAATTGTTAAAGACTATCAAATGTACATATTGAATGTAGGCACTAAGATTATCATTTTCCTAGTATTTGGCCACTGGGTAAAGCACAATTCATAATAATTATTCTCTCTTGCAAATATGTTTTACTAACCCAACGGGGCTGTATAGTTGACTTTATATATTTTTCCATAATTCCAATAGCAGGTAACATGGCTGCATGTGTATAAGAGGGGGCAGTGGTAACCATGATGGGAAAAAAGGTGAAATGATCTTATAGTGCAACAAATGAAATCTTGAGTTAATAAGAGCTGTCATCCTAAGAATTGATGAGGTTTACAAAAAGGCAAAAGAAAAAAAATTGGGAGGGGGTGTTTTTAAAAGAAATACTTTATGATAATCCAGTATTCCTCTACTTTATTTTGTAATATAACAACATAAACATAAGGATTTTGTCATAATTAAAAATGTATTTAATATGTTTTTAATGACTTTTTGCTTTTGGAAAACAAAAAAGCATTATTTTTATTAAAAAGCAGAGACATTACCTTGCCAACAAAGGTCAATATAGTCAAAGCTATGGCTTTTCCATTAGTCATGTATGAATGTGAGAACTGGACCATAAAGAAAGCTGAGTGCCAAAGAATTGATGCTATTGAACTGTGGTGTTAGAAAAGACTTTTAAGAGCTGCTTTGACTGCAAGGAGATCAGATCAGTCAATCCTAAAGAAAATCAGTCCTGAATAGTCATTGGACCATTAGGACTGATGCTGAAGCTGAAACTGCAATACTCTGGCCCCCTGATACAAAGAACTAACTCACTGGAAAAGACCTTGATTTTGGGAAAGACAGAAGGCGGGAGGAGAAGGGGATGACAGAGGATGAAATAGCTGGATGGCATCACTGACTCAATGGACATGAGTTTAAGCAAGCTCCAGGAGTTGGTGATGGACAGGGAAGCCTGGTGTGCTGCAGTCTATGGGGTTACAAAGAGTTGGACACAACTGAGTGACTGAACTAAACTGAGAACAAATGACTTAGAATTAAGTTGAGCTTTCAAAAGGACTTGTTAAATCAATGCCTTAAATGGAAAACCAGCATCATTAGCCATAAATAGAAAGTTACAAAAGTGACCATGGTGTGTGTGTGTGTGTTAGTCGCTCAGTCGTGCCCAGCTCTTTGCAACCCCATGGACCGCAGTCCACCAGGTTCCTCTGTCCATGAGATTTTCCAGGCAAGGATACTGGAGTCGGTTGCCATTTCCTTCTCCAGGGGATCTTCCCAACCCAGGGATCGAACCCAGGTCTCCTGCACTGCAGGCAAATTCTTTACTGACTGAGCTACAAGGGAAGCCCAACCATGGTAAGGGAGGCAATGTTATTAATTTTCTGCTTTATTTACTTAATTCAAGGACCATTACTGATAGTTACACTAATATTATTTTGTGTTGACTTTACAATATAAAATTTGAAAAGTCTACCTGATTCTTTATGTAAATTACTAGATAACCTTGATTAAATTTCTCAAGGAACAACTTTTAGAAGTTCTTATAAACTTACTTTGTTGTATATGAACATTTACCATTAACCATGATGTGGCCATTTCTCCTTCAGTAGAAAGGACTGATGCTGAAGCTCCAATACTTTGGCCACCTGATGCAAAGAGCTGACTCATCAGAAAAGACCCTGTGGCTAGGAAAGATTGAAGGCAGGAGGAGAAGGGGATGAAAGAGGATGAGATGGTAGGATGATATCAACAGCTCTATGGACATGAGTCTGAGCAAGCTCTGGGAGTCAGTGATAGACAGGGAAGCCTAGTATGCTGCAGTCCATGGCGTTCACTGTTTTGGACACGACTGAGTAACTGAACTGAACTGAAAGTGATATCACAGGTTCCCTGGTGATATGCTACAAAGTAAATTTTGTTTCATCTTCCCAAATTCATATGTTGAAGCCCTAAAACGATATCCAATGCTATTAATATTAGGAGGTTAGGCCTATGGGAGATAATTAGGCTTAAATGAGGTCATGAGGGTGGAGCCCCAAGATGGGTTAGTTCCCTTATAAAAAATGATACCATATTTCCTTCCCTCCTTTTCCCATCACCGTGCAAAGATATAGCAAGAGGGAAGTTGTCTGCAAGCAGGTAAAGTGCCCCCACCAGGAACTCAATCAGCTGGCACCTTGATCTGGAACTTCCCAAGCTCCAGAACTGTGATAAATATATTTCTAGTGTTAAGTTACTCAATCAAATATTTTAATAGCCTAGAGTTAAGATATGGTATTAAAGAAAATCTTCCACAAAGGATATCCAAGTTATCTCTATGATAAAATTTAGAAAATGAAATAATCTAAGGAATTGTTTCCAAAAAAATTACACAGAAAATAACCATCTTCTGAATGACAAATATTTTCTTTAAAAGTATATTCTGCAAACAGAAGGCTGTTAGACAACAAAAATAGCTACTCTTCTTAATGAAGCTCCTTCATTTTATTTAAGATTAAGTTTTTAGGCAAATATTTATCTGCCTCAAATAAGTAAATAAATTTTCAGTTAATTATTGGAAGTATGCTAAAGCTGCTATAATAAAATCTATTCTATCCTTCAGGAAATAGATATATTTTTCAGTGAATCTTTATAAAAGCATCTAGTTATCTGAAGCATAGGTCTTTTGTCTGAAAGAAAAATATGATGTGACAATTTCCTATATCACTTTTGGAGGTGTGTAGAAAAAAGCAAGCAATAATTCTGAATACTGTATATCATTAATGTATTCAAAATTACATATTAAATGCTTTCTATGTGTTTGGAACTATGCTATGAGACAAGTTAGATAACTGGTGTACAATGTTAAACCTGTGAGATATCTTACAACACAGAATGGTATCATAAACCAATTGCCATTTCTGAAAAATAGAGTATCTCATTTTTGCCTCATCTACAGAGCCCATGGGAGAAGGCAATGGCACCCCACTCCAGTACTCTTGCCTGGAAAATCCCATGGACGGAGGAGCCTGGTAGGCTGTAGTCCATTGGGTCGCTAAGAGTCCACATGACTGAGAGACTTCCCTTTCACTTTTCACTTTCATGCATTGGAGAATGAAATGGCAACCCACTCCAGTGTTCTTGCCTGGAGAATTCCAGGGACGGGGGGAGCCTGGTGGGCTGCCGTCTATGGGTTCGTACAGAGTCGGACACGACTAAAGCGACTTAGCAGCAGTAGCAGCAGCAACAGAGCCCGTGTGTTATTTTTTTAATCAAATGCATCATAGGAAAAAACCCTCAGCATTTCAAAAGCAGGAGAAAAGAAGCAGCAGCTAAAAGAAATGGAGCATAAAGTGAAGAAAGGGTCTTGGAAAACTCAGTTCTCAAAAAGCTTTCATGGTATGTAATTTATTCATGGCTCCTGCTGGACTGGGTTCACAGTGTTTGCCTATTCTCTTGATTGTGGTAATCATCTAAAATGTCTCAGCTCATAACCCAAGACAGGAGGCCTTGCTACTCAACTTCGAAGTTATCCCTCCAAAGCAATATTCTGTACACCAAGAGGCTATGAAACAGACAAACAGATGTGTCTCAGGCCACTAGACCTCAGAGATTGTCTGCTGCTGAAATTCACTGGGCCCCCAGGATTCATCACAACGTTCCTCAACTACTTGATGTCCTTCCTTTATTTTGTGTCTTTGTTTAGAAAAGATGTGAAAAAGAAAGGCCAGAGCAATTATTTGATTAAAGAGAAAAATATTTCACAGTATACAAGATGAGAGACTGAACTTCCATGTATATTTTCTGAATTTCTTATATATCATTACCATGTATTTAAAATAGCATGTACTCTAAGTATATACTATAGGAAATTCAGGAACATTATAACTATATTTATTATTATTAAAAAGGAAATGGCAACCCACTCCAGTGTTCTTGCCTGGAGAATCCCATGGACAGAGGAATCTGGTGGGCTACAGTCCATGTGGGTGCAAAGAGTCAGACACGACTGAAGCAACTCAACAGACACACATACTTATGATTATTTATTTGTAAAACATCTGTTAAATGCTTCATGATTTAGTCCTTGAAGCAATTCAAGTTAGTTCTCAACTTGCGGAAGAAGTATTTTTATTCCTAGTTTTTAGCAGAGATAAAATATCAGGGATATACTTAATTGGTAAGTGGTGGGTCTGAACTGAACTCAAGTTGCCTAAATTTCAGTCTAGCCTTCTTTCATGTTTCTGGCCACTCCTCTCTGACACTGGCAACATGATTCAACATTGAACAGAAATTCGAGAAGTGGATTTACAAGTAATTAAAAAGTCTCTCATTAGCTGAACTCAGTAATGCTGATTGTGTGCACTTTACAGAAGATCTAAGAATAGCAGCAACACTCAGATAGGAAATGGCAGTCCTATCCGTAAAGCAGTAAGAAGCGATCTGACTCAGTCTTGAAGAGTCTGTGTAAATAATGTGAACAAACATCATAGTGACCACACATTACTGACAGCAACTATATTCTAGATCACTCAATGAGAGTTCCACAAATGCTAAAAATGTCAGCTTAGCCAAAATAAGAGTCATCCTTAGAACTGGCTATGGAATGCAATTAGTAAAAATAAGTTACTCAGAGTAAAGTTAGCTGTGCAAGGATATTTATGAAACCAAAGGCAAATAATTATTAAAGAGCAACAAAGCAAGCATCATACAAGACAGGCTGAAACCTACCAAATCTTATCTGCAGTCAATAGAAAAGCCCCTTCCTTACTTGCAAAAGTCCCAGAATCAAAAACAGACTTTCAGGGACAGATGCACCTAGTTAAGAATAGACCTGCAAGGACAATTATAGCCTTGAAGTTCATTACTCAGGATTAGATTAGAAAGTAGGGCCTGGGGAAAGCTGAGACTTTTACCAAATTTAAAAATACTTGTTAGTAACTCTATCTGGCACTAGGAGTTTATTTCTTTAGCATTTAAACCAATTCAGAAATCCTCTGTGGCTTTCTTTTTCATAGTTGCAACAATATACATATCACATTTACAACTTTAGTTGTTTTACTCTTTTCTATTTCAGTATTAATAAGAACGTCCCACTAATAAAATTGTCCAAGTTGATCTCTCTGGTAAAGGAAGCTAACTGATATGACAAATAGTCTCAAAAATATATAGTGATGATCACAGTGGAAGTTTAATTTTTGCTCACATAAATAATCCAAAGAGATGTTCCAAACAACATTGGATTCTTCTCACTAAGTGGTTCAGGGATCCAGGCTCCTTCTATCTAGTCTGAAATACCCTAGGGTCCCATCATCATTTGCATTTAGCCAGTGAAGGGGAAAGAAAGTGAAGGCACATTAGCTTGATCTTGAAATGCACACATCTCTTCTACTCATAAACTTGGTCACACCTGACAGTAATTGAGACTGGGAAATATTTCCTACTTATATCTTGAAAGTAAAGAGAAGACTGTGGATTTAAGTGAGTTCTATAGAAGTGTTTGTCAAAAGATCTCTTTTTTTCATTACATGTGTGGATGGCCAGTGAGCTATGAATGTGTCAATAGTGAAAGTCGCTTGGTTGTATCCAACTCTTTGCAACCCCATGGACTGTAGCTTGCCAGGCTTATCTGACCATGGAAATCTCCAGGCAAAAATGCTGGAGTGAGTAGCTGTTTCCTTCTCTAGGGTATCTTTCTAACCCAGGGATCAAGTTCAGGTCACCCGCATTACAAGTGGATTCTTCACCAGCTGAGCTACAAGGGAAGTCCCAGTAGTAATGGTAAAAGACCGGAGTACTTATAAAATAAGAGACAGCCAAACAAACCTGAAGTGCGGTATAGTAAATACCAACTGAAGCAGCAGAGCTAAGCACCCTGTTAATGTTTAAAAAACAGCCACAGCCTGAACCTCTTTGGTTTTTTAAGTCTTTATTTTATTTGTTATAATATTGCTTCTTTTTATGTTTTGTTTCTTTTGGCCACCAGATATATGGGATCTGAGCTCCCTGACCAGGGATCAAACTCAGACCCACTGTATCAGAAGAAAAAGTCTTAATCATTAGACCAACAGAGAAGCCTCTTTTTTTTTTTTTTTTTTTATTTGGAATACTGTATGACCCAGCAATGCCACTACTGGGAATATCCTTGAGAAAGCCATAATGCAAAAAGATGTGGGACCCAGGATGAACTTCATCACTTAAGATCAGCTAAGAGATTGCTATGGTGTTTGGAAGGAGCTAAATGAGAGGCTGATGTGTAAACTGGGTAGGGATTTAATCCCTTGGAAGTAAGTTTAAGATTGCAAATTTACACTCTCATCACATCAGCAAATATTTGAAGGTTATTAATATTTCCTAAAATCCTACAAGCCGGTTGATGACCTTGTTCTTCTCAATAACTTCAGAGCCAGGACAGGAAGCAATGCCAACAATACAGAACATTTCCAAAATTCAAGGGAGAATGCATGTGGTTTAAACAAAGGATGGAAAATCAGGGGTTAGTCAATAACAGCCAGCTGAGAATGCCAGTCTCCCATTGCACTTACCCACAGGGTTTTGAATCATTTCATCACTTGCCTCTGGGACATGCATCTCTGCTCAGGAAGACTACCCTAACACTCATGGTGAGAAACAACCTACTAAAAATTTAGAAGTTTCACTTTCAACACATAGAAAGATACTGAAGAGATCTGAGTCAGTAACAATACCAAGTCTTATTCTTGCACTTATTTCCTCTTTTGATAGGAATAGAATTGGGCTATGATCACCAACATTAGGGAATTAGAGTAAACTGCTTTCATTTTAATTTTCCCCTAATCAATCCATTCTCAAATATAGAAAATATATTGTAAAAGAATAATATGTTTTGTGTCCACTACAGAGCAGAAGATAATATAACTGGAGTGGTGGAGGAGGTGATTGGATAGTGTAATATCATTTCTGGAAATAGAGATATCTTTAAGTATTCTCTTTGAATCACTTAGATTCAAGAGTTAGATTCACCAATATGTACTTTTACTATACACACACACACTCATATGGACAGCACACACACACACACACACACACACACACATATATACCTGAATATGAACTGGAGCACAAAGAAACCTTAGTAAATTGGTTCAAAGAAGTTTTATGTTTTGAACCTAGATCATCCCATTCTAAAATCCCCCAAAGAATAAAAAAGGCAAAATATCAATCTGGCTAAACTGGATTTACAAAACTGAATGACTTCTGTGTAAAGAAGCTTTTTTTCCCCCAAACACTAAAATAATTTGCTTTGTGTAAGATATTTCCATTATTTTCCTTTACTTTTTATTTTTACTTTGCTAGAGAATCTACTCATATGAAAATCATGTAAATGGAAAGGCCAAAGATTAACATTACAGGGTTATAGTATTTAAAAAAATAAACTTCACTTCTGCAAAGCAATTGGAATTTCTACATTTTTCAGTAAACAGTTCAAGAAATAACTTGAGTTTCATACTTTAAAATTTTAAATTTTTCATACAATTAGGGACATAGCTGTATATAGAACTATGCTGTGTAAGGTCACGGATACCACTGATAACTGACAGTATCTTCAGCCTTTTTGTTCATATTACATTTAAATATTATAATTTTTCTGTCTACTTTACCTTTCACAGTGCTAATTCCAATTTGAAGCATAGAACTGTTACTTGCGTTTCAATTTATTTGATCTTCTCTAAAAGGCTTAGGCTATTTGAATTGAAAGCTTAAGTGAATCAAATGCGAGTGAGCAGAATTTCTGTTATCTAAAATACAAATCCAAATGGTAAAACAGCATCCCTTATACCATAAGCAGATCTTGATAAATAGATAGAAAAATACAAAATGTCAATATATTCAAAACCTATTTTAAATTTTAATTTCCATTTGGTTTAAATCATATTTTACTGTTGCAGAATAAACTGACTTTCCAGAGATATTATCCTCTTGGAGAAGGAAATGGCAGTCCACTCTAGTATTCTCGCCTGGAGAATCCCATGGACAGAGAAGCCTAGTAGGTTACAGTCCATGGGGTCGCAAAGACTCTAGTTAAAAAAAAAATAGTGTTCTACACCTTTAAGTTACCTAATTTTAGAATAAAGAATATCTCTCGCCCATTTATTGTCATCTGTACATTTCAATACTGGCAATAACAGAAAGATTCTCTATTATAATAGAGTAACACATTTGAGTAAAAAGTTTGCATTAATCCTGTAACATTTTTCTTTTTAACTTTCAACTCATTGAAGCATGAACATTTTTTGCCTGTATAATTGGGTTTTTGTGTGAAAAACAAAGTTTTTGAACTGGCACTAGAGAACAAATTTAATTAAGAAAATTCCTATAATGATCACAACATCTGTGGCATAGCCAAATACTTTTCACTGCTTACATTTCTAAGACCTTTATTTAAGAATCTACATAAGCTTCATTTAGCTCATGATACTGGACGGTTA
Source organism: Nanger dama (assembly GCA_917880005.1). Lineage (NCBI taxonomy): Eukaryota > Metazoa > Chordata > Mammalia > Artiodactyla > Bovidae > Nanger > Nanger dama. The sequence continues at coordinate 42,497,388 of CAKJTW010000001.1, forward strand.
TTTGCAATTTTGAAATCTACTGAAGCAATTTGGTGACTTTATACAGTTCATGGAAAGTTAATTATAAGAAGTAGCTAGAAATTTTAAAATTCTGCTTTAACAAATTATATAAAAATGAAACTCAAGGAAAGGAAAATTAGTTAAATACAATCTGATCTAGAGAAGCTGTACATATGTAAAAATCAACACCCCATAAAATTATTACTGAAGAACCATAAAGTTTTTGTACTGAGAATTATTTCTTCCTCGATTCATCTTCATAATGGAGGAGAAAGAGGTGCTTGCATGTGAATAGAGACATGAATATATATTCAATAAAAGAGGAACATTGCTGTAACCCAAAAAAGTAAAGTAATGATTAAAATGTTTGGGAAAAGAAAAAAACAAAAATATAATGTAAGATTTTTTGTTTGGCAGGGGAATAGGTGTGCAGTAAGGAGAGACATTAATCAGCTGGAGAACCCAGTGAGGAAGATAAGGAAATGGAGAGGCAGGTGTGATATCTGTGTGTGTGCATGTGCTCAGTCGCTTCAGTCGTGTCCAGACTCTGCAACCCCATGAACTGCAGCCCACCAGCCTCCTCTGTCCATGGAATTCTCCAGGCAGGAATACTGGAGAGGGTTGACATTTCCTTTTCCATACTCTATATTTTTAAGTTTTTACAAAGCCTATAAATTCTGTTTTCAGTGTTGAAAGGATATTTTCAATGTAGTAGGTGAGAGTTGACTCTTTAGAAGTAATACATTCTAAAAAAAATCCAGTCAATAAATGGGTAATTTATTGAGAAAGTGCAGGAGCACATAAGTAGGGACACATACATGTTTTAACACAGCTAAAGCCATAACACAAACAAATGGAATGTTAAAAGTTTAGTCAGTTCAAAACACAATCAATTACCTTCATAAAAACTCTAAAAGAGAGTACCAACAGAAAAATATCTATTTACTAATGTCCAAGTCAGAGAGACACTGTAGAATTCAACTGATAACCTGAAATGAAAGAATTTAACAACCAAAACCTACTGGAGTATATGCTTTATGAAGGTAGGGACTTCTATTTTCTTCATTGCCATATCATTAGCCTAGAAAAGAGTGTCTGGTATAAAGGAGATGCTTCTCCAGGGGATCTTCCTGACCCAGGGATCAAGGAAGATCCCTGTGTCTCTTGCATTGGCAGGCAGATCCTTTACCACTGAGCCATGTCTGGTTTAGAAGTTGTCAATATAGCTAAAATTTATACTTTAAAATTAATTTAAAGTATATAAATAAGAAATGGTATTGCAAGTCCTTAAATACACCAGGTTCACCATGCCTTGAAGCTTTGCTTTTACTATTCCCTAGCTTGGAATACTTTTTCCTCGAGAGTTTCATAGCTCACCCTTTTGCTTTGTCCACATGATAACTATCTTGTCTTGTTTAATCTCATCTGCTAATTGAAGATCTCCCTAGATACCCTTTTTATATAGAAACACAATACACACTCTCTCCCTATATAATTTGCTCTGTCATACTTTCCTCCACAGATCTAATCAGCATGTAATGTACATATTTCTCCCACTATGTGTTAATGGTACATTCCTATGAAAGCTTTCCTGATATAAACTGGCATAGAGTGAAGAAGCAATTAACTCAGGATACATCTTGCTAACAGATGCACAGAATCACATGAAATAAAGCACAGATGCTCATAGATACAGTTCAAAGCTATGGCAGCTTGATGCTGAGTATAGTTCCCAGGAAGGTACTTGGTGGTGCCCTACTCTCTCTGCTCTAGGTGTGTGCTGCCACTATAAGGGCTCAATGCAAAATAAATGCTTCATGTTATTTTTGCTTTTCAATTTTTGGAAAAGTGAAAATCCTCTTTGGGTTTCTATCATTGAGTGAAAACAGTCACTAATATAGGTCTTTGTAAATGCAAAGTGATGTAAAGCAAACTTTCAAAAAGATAGACAGACAGGTAATTTTTATTTTCTTTTATTGTCTATTCCATCACCTGAATGGGTTTTCATGAGGGCTAGAATTTTTGTCTACTTTGTACTTCGCTGTATCTTTAAGTACAGAGACTAGTACACAGTACAGATAGCAAGCACTTATCAATATTATGGAATAAATGAACAAGGAGATTCCTTGAGAACGTGACTACTTTCAAATGCAACAACAGAATCCCATGTACAGATTTGAAAAGACAGTTCAGTTCAGTTGCTCAGTCATGTCTGACTCTTTGTGACCCTATGAACCGCAGCACACCAGGCTTGCCTGTCCATCATTAACTCCTAGAGTCCACCCACACCCATGTCCATTGAGTCGGTGATGCCATCCAACCACCTCATCCTCTGTCATCCCCTTTTCCTCCTGCCTTCAATCTTTCCCAGCATCAGGGTCTTTTCAAATGAGTCAGCTCTTCACATCAGGTGGCCAAGGTACTGGAGTTTCAGCTTTAGCATCAGTCCTTCCAGTAAATATTCAGGACTGATTTCCTTTAGAATGGACTGGTTTGATCTCCTTGCAGTCCAAGGGACTCTCAAGAGTCTTTTCCAACACCACAGTTCAAAAGCATCAATTCTTTGATGCTCAGCTTCCTTCACAGTCCAACTCTCACATCCATACATGACCACTGGAAAAACCATAGCCTTGCCTAGATGGACATTTGCTGACAAAGTAATGTCTCTGCTTTTTAATATGTGGTCTAGATTGGTTATAACTTTCCTTCCAAGGAGTAAACGCCTCTTAATTTCATGGCTGCAGTCACCATCTGCAGTGATTTTGGAGCCCCCTCCCCCCGCCAAAAAAAAAGTCTGACACTGTTTCCACTGTTTTCCCATCTATTTGCCATGAAGTGATTGGACAGGATGCCATGATCTTCGTTTTCTGAATGTTGAGCTTGAAGCCAACTTTTTCACTCTCCTCTTTCACTTTCATCAAGAGGCTCTTTAGTTCTTCTTCACTTTCTGCCATAAGGGTGGTGTCATCTGCATATCTGAGGTTATTGATATTTCTCCCAGCAGTCTTGATGCCAGCCTGTGCTTCCTCCAGCCCAGCATTTCTCATGATGTACTCTGCATATAAGTTAAAAATGCAGGGTGACAATATACAGCCTTGACGTACTCCTTTTCCTATTTGGAACCAGTCTGTTGTTCCATGTCCACTTCTAACTGTTGCTTCCTGACCTGCATAATAGGTTTCTCCAGAGGCAGGTCAGGTGGTCTGGTATGCCCATCTCTTTCAGAACTTCCCACAGTTTTTTTGTGATCCACACAGTCAAAGGCTTTGGCATAGTCAATAAAGCAGAAATAGATGTTTACTTGGAACTCTCTTGCTTTTTGATGATCCAGTGGATGTTGACAATTTGATCTCTTGTTCCTCGCCTTTTCTAAAACCAGCTTGAACATTTGGAAGTTCACGGTTCATGTATTGCTGAAGCCTGGCTTGGAGAATTCTGAGCATTACATTACTAGCGAGTGAAATGAGTGCAATGTGCAGTAGTTTGAGCATTCTTTGGCATTGCCTTTCTTTGGGATTGGAATGAAAACTGACCTTTTCCAGTCCTGTAGCCACTGCTGAGTTTTCCAAATTTGCTGGCATTTCCAAATTTTCTGGCATTTCTAAATTTTTTTTACTGTACTATGTTGTAATAGACTGGGCTTTTCTCCCCCTAGTTTTCCTCACAGTTGCTCCATTTAATTTCTCAATATCTGACTTCCATAACTTCTGATTTCTAATCTATCATCTGAATAAATGTAGAGCCAAGTGCATCAAAATACTGGTCAGTTGTTTGGATTTTTCCATAACATCCTACAGAAAACCCCAAATGAACTGTTTGGCCAGTCCAATATTTGAAAACCCTAAAGCAGTAAACAAACTAAGAAACAGTCTTAAGAGATTTCATCCAAATACAGCATGTTGACTTAAATGTACCTAGCTCTCTAGGCATGAAACTATGCTGTGAAAAGCATAGTTTCATTATTTCATATTATTTCTATGACTAAAATTGTAGCTTTACATTTAGTTCTTTCACAACATTAACCTGAACTGTTTATTTTCTTATTGCCAATAAAGACTCTCCTATGCTGCTACTTTGTAAAAACACAGAGGGATGCAAAAATTGTCTCTGGACGGAAAAAAAAAAAAAAAGGAAGGAAGCACTGTCTACTCTACAAAAAGGGTCAGGGGAGTTACTGGTTATAGAGTAGAGGGATAATTAAGTGATTTGTGGAAGAATTAAGGAGCACAGATTGTGTAATGATAAAGACAGGCTAGTATGAAAAAACTAAAATGAATTTAACCAGTCCTAAAATTTAAACTTTACCAACAAGATCCATCTAATCAAAGCTACGGTTTTTCCAGTAGTCATGTATGAGTGTATGAGTTGGACTATAAAGAAAGCTGAGTGTCAAAGAATTAATGTTTGAACTGTGGTATTGGAGAAGACTCTTGAAAGGCCTTTGTACTGCAAGGAGATCAAACCAATCAATCCTAAAGGAAACCAGTCTTGAAAATTCATTGGAAGGACTGATGCTGAAGCTGAAACTCCAATATTTTGGCCACCTGATGCGAAGAGCTGACTCATTTGAAAAGACCCTGATGCTGGGAAAGATTGAAGGAAGTAGAAGAAGGGGATGACAGAGGATGAGATAGTTGGATGGCACCACCAAGTCTATGGACATGAGTCTGAGCAAGCTCTGGAGTTGGTGATGGTCAGGGAAGCCTGGCATGCTGAAGTCCATGGAGTTGCAAAGAGTTGGACACGACTAAGCAAATAAACTGAACTGAAAATCTAAATGTTTGGATTATTTCCTAAATTGTCTCATCATTTCAAGATAAAGTATAATCATGGTAATTTAAAAATTTTAAAAATTCAGAAAAAGAAAAATGGCAAGTGACCTTTGAAATTTTCCTTCTAGCCTTGTGATACATATATGCCAAACTGGCAATGTGATTTGGAGGCATTAAGTGAGCTGTGAGAAGCTAAAGCTCTGTAAGCTCTCCTATATCATGGTTCTCTCTTATACCCCAGCCCATCCATCACACATCATGTTTCTGAAATGCTACTTATTGCCTTTTTATCTTATTAACCAGCATAATTCCTACTCACTTTTCAGATGGTTGCCTAGGTTGATTTCCTCCAAAATACCTCACTGATCTATCACCCTGGTCCTATCACAGTACTCTGACTGCCTGGATACTTTTTGTATTCCCTTTTAGAATGTAAGTTCCATGAAGGCAGGCACAATATTATTTCCATGCTATTAGAGTACCACCAATAAGTGGGCACTAAGCAGTTGGCACAGAATAAATTCTCAATATAGTTTTTGACAAAATTAACAGACGAATACTTGTTTATTCTCCCACTCAAAACTTTTATGATGTACCACAAACCTTTAAGCAAGGAAAAGGAGATTTGTTGAAACCTCTGGGAACCACCATGGGGAGGCAGTCTCTCTGACAGTATGTTTCTCAGATTTTCATTTCTGTTGTGATCTTTTCCTATGTAGAGAAAAATTGTAAAAGACTTTGAAAAGGGTGAAATGTGCCTTTTATCATCTTTGAGCTATTTCAAAGCTCTGTGAAGATATAGAAAGCAGATAGTAATACAAATGAAATTTTTAGTGGGTTGCAATTGATTATTTCCTATATATATATATATGGATCTGCTTTGCATCTTTCTTTTGGTTTTGTTTTATTTTATATTGGCACATAGTTGATTTAGTTTCATGTGTACAGCAAAGTGATTCAGTTATATATATATATATGTATGTATGTATGTATATATATATATATATATATATATCATTGATACACACACACACATATATATATTCTCTTTTCAAATTATTTTCCCATTTAGATTGTTACATAATATTGACCAGAGTTCTCTGTGCTATGCAATAGGTCTTTATTGGACCACTTAAAATATATTAGTGTGTACATGTCAATCCCAAACTCTCCAACTAACCCCCTCAACCTTCCTCCCCATTCCACTCCGTAATCACAAACTTATTCTCTCAAGTCTGTACGTCTGTTTCTGTTTTGCAAATAAGTTCATTTGTATATTTTCTTTAGATTCCAAATATAAGCCACATCATACAATATGCATGTTTGTAAGCGCATTCAACATTCTTGATTGTTGGCATATGTGCGTATTCTTTAAATTGTCCTTTAAACTTACTAATTTTCTCATTAACTAATGAATGTGACATAAGTTTGCAATTGTGTGAGATTTATGACTTTATTCATTAAAAAGTATCCCCTTACCCCAATGATTTATAATACACATTTTATAACAGGAAACTTACTATACAGCACTACAATAAGCATTTTTGCTTTTAAAAAGTATTAACACCTGTACTTGTAAATGGATTAAGTTTTAAACTCTTTAAATATGTTCAACTTCAAATAAATGAAAGGTCAAAAATATAAATATATTATCAAACACCTTTCTCTAATTATCACATAATAAGAAATAATACCATAAATAAAATGAGTCTGACAAAACAAACCTATATCATTATTAGCTTTTTTCTCATAACAGTTTAATAATCACCTTTATCTGACAAAAGAGGATAAGCACATATCATTTATGACAAAAGCTATTTAATCTTTTCTTTTTAGAAGGGACATTAATAATGCAGTTTCATAAAAATGAATGAAGGTTAAGATGTATGCCAACATCAATTAACAACTTTTAAATTAATATTATTTCATGTTTTAATTTGAAGTGTGCTTTGCCCATCATCATAAATATTTATTTTGTATGAAACTTCATTCAAAATAGTGCCTCTGGAGAAGCAACAATTTATTCTGGGCTATGTCTATATATTTTGAATAAAGTATTCAGTTTACAGAGGACTTTGTTAGAAGCTTCACTCACAATTAAGTTGAGCTAATTGTGGATTAGCTAATAATCCAAGTCTACTCTAAGTAAATTACTTAGATATCAACTGACAGGAGACATAAATGGGATTAACTCCATTTATGACTGTGATTGAACTCCAATTTCTATCAATTCTATTTTTCTATATTATTTGAATCCACTCTCCTACTGATTTCAACAGCAACATAATTATTCACAGTCTTTGCCATCCTTGCTCAGACCACAGAAGTCATCTCCTGTCTGGTCTCCATATCACTATTTCATCACCTTTTGCAATACAGCCAGAGTGGTCACCTCTTTAACTCAGCAGTTTCTACATTCCCGTGTAATTCCTGATTTTACTTAACTTTTAGAAAACACAAATCTGGCAATGCTTATACCCTCCTTAAAATGTTCCCGTGACTACTTTGGTCACTTCCTCCAACTCATCTCATACACTCTATATACTCTACCAACAAGGTTCCTTCTATAAGCAGTTCACCTAAGCTTTCATAAACTCTGTATTCACTGGGCCTGTCACATTCTAGGGAAAATTGCATGCAAAGATGGGCACAATGAAGGACGGAAACGTCTGGACCTAACAGAAGCAGAAGATATTAAGAAGAGGTGACAACAATACACAGAAGAACTGTGCAAAAGATCTCCATGACCCAGATAACCATGATGGTGTGATCACTCACCTAGACCCAAACATCCTGGAATGCAACGTCAAGTGGACCCTAGGAAGCATCACTACGAACAAAGCTAGTGGAGGTGATGAATTTCCTGTTGAGCTATTTCAAATCCTAAAAGATGATGCTGTGAAAGTACTGCACTCAATATGCCAGCAAATTTGGAAAACTCAGCAGTGGCCACAGGACTGGAAAAGTCACTTTTCACTCCAATCTCAAAGAAAGGCAATGCCAAAGAATGCTCATACTACCACACAATGGCACTCATCTCACATGCTAGTAAAGTAATGGTCAAAATTCTCCAAGTCAGGCTTCAACAGTATGTGAACAGTGACCTCCCTGATGCTCAAGCTGGTTTTAGAAAAGGCAGAAGAACGAGACATCAGACTGCCAACATCCACTGGATCATCAAAAAGCAAGAGTTTGAGAAAAACATTTACTTCTGCTTTATTGACTATGCCGAAGACTTTGACTGTGTGGTTCACAACAAATTGTGGAAAATTCAAGAGATGGAATACCAAACCACCTGACCTGCCTCCTGAGAAATCTGTATGCAGGTCAAGAAGCAACACTTTAGAACCAGGCATGGAACAACAGACTGGTTCCAAATCAGAAAAGGAGTACATCAAGGCTATCTGTTGCCACACTGCTTATATAACTTATATGTAAAGTATTTCATTTGAATTAACAAACTGGATGAAACACAAGCTGAAATCAAGTTTGTTGGGAGAAACATCAGTAACCTCAGATACACAGCTGATGCCAATCTTATAGCAGAAAGTGAAGATGAACTAAAGAGCCTCTTGATGAAAGTGAAAGAGGAGAGTGAAAAAGCTGGCTTAAAACTCATCATTCAGAAAATGAAGTTAATGGCATCCAGTCCCATCACTTCATGGCAAATAGATGGGGAAACAATGGAAACAGTGAGAGACTTTATTTTCTTGGGCTCCAAAATCACTGCAGATGGTGACTGCCGCCATGAAATTAAAAGATGCTTGCTCCTTTGAAGAAAAGCTATGACCAACCTAGACAGCAGATTAAAAAGCACAGATATTACTTCACCGACAAAAGTCCATCTAGCCAAAGCTATGGTTTTTCCAGTAGTCATGTATGGATGTGAGAGTTGAACTATAGAGGAAGAACTGACTCATCTGAAAAGACCCTGATGCTGGGAAAGATTGAAGGTGGGAGGAGAAGGGGATGATAGAGGATGAGATGGTTGGATGGCATCATCGACTCAATGGACATGACTTTGAGCAAGCGCTAAGCGTTGGTGATGGACAGGGAAGCCTGGCAAGTTGCAGTCCATGGGGTTGCTGAGAGTAAGACATGACTGAGTGAGCTGAACTGAACTGATTATATTCTGCAACAGCCCATATTCTTTCCTGTTCTAACGACTTCATGAAGTGAAGTGAAGTCGCTGAGTCGTGTCCAATTCTTTGTGACCCCATGGACACCAGGCTTCTCCGTCCATGGGATTTTCTAGGCAAAAGTACTGGAATGGGTTGCCATTTCCTTCTCCAGGGAATCTTCCCCACCCAGGGATCAAATCTGGGTCTCCTGCATTGCAGACAGACACTTTACCATCTGAGCCACCAGGGAAGTCACTCATAGCCAATTCTTTATGAAATATCCCATGACAACTGCCTGACATAGACTCATTCTCCCAACTTTCCAAAAGAACTACATTTATATGTGGTCCCTTCTGACAAGGCTTCCCAGGTGGTAAAAATCTACCTGAAAATGCAGGAGGTGCACAATATGTAGTTCAATCCCCGGGTCAGGAAGATCCCCTGGAGTAGGAAATGGCAACCCACATCAGTATTCTTGCCTAGAAAATTCCATGGACAGAGGAGAGTGGTGGGGTTGGGAGGTTGTTTATTTGTAATATTCTGACTCACTTGCCTGGATATTACTAGAAAATAATAACTCAAAAATATTTGACTATATTTTAAATGCAAAATTTGTTATAATTTTATGCAGTGAAATTAGATTCCAATCGTAGTTATTCACACACAAGAATACTGCATAACTACTCAAATTTTCTTGGAAATGGACACATAATATCAGAAGGAGAAAATGAGAAAATGATAGATTTATTCATTAAACATATTATCCTCAGGAGAATATTTGGGGAGAATTTTGTCAAATTACTAAAATTTTATTATATAGAAAGAAGTAATTAATGTCATCAAATTTACAGAGATCTTACCATCTATCAGAGACCCAGCATACAATGATCACTATTGGTCAGTTTCTTTCCAACATATTAAATTGAATCACATGAAAATGCCATTTTAGGAAGCTAAAACTACTTGCGAGTTGATAATTTCATATATCTCAAACTAATATTTTGGAAAATAGGTATAGAACTTAAAATATCAAAAGTAGAAAGTCTCGAGTCCTTAAATACAGCGTAAGATGTGCACTCAGCAAAAGAAGGAAGAAAAACAATCGTCCTTTGAGGTGGGGGGGTGGTGAAAATGCATTCAGAAAAGCTACAAAGAAGCAGAAGGATTTGAGCTAATTCATGAAGTACTAATACAGTTTCAACAGACAAAAACTTTGGAAAATGCATTTCAATTATATTGATAGATTACATTAGAATTTTTTCAAAATGGAAATGGGCAAGTCTCACTAAGGCTATTTTGAATGAAACATTAGAAATATACTTATATCAGCTCAACTAAAAAGGATTGTATCATGTACCATAAACCCTCACAAAAATCTAAAGATAAGAAACAAAATACTTTTGGGTCTGATGGGAATTAGAACTACAAACTGGAACAGAGGCTAACTGTATCTTGGGTACCAGTGTAAACAGATTGAGTTCTTTTTCAGCTTATCTACTCCATAATTGTGTCACCTAAAGTAAATCATTTATTTTCTTTATGCTTTAGTTTCTTCATCTTAAAATTGGTAAGTAGAGTTGTGAGAATTAAATGATGCCAACACACACAAAGTGCGTAGATAATGCCAGGCATATAACATGCAGAGTGCATAGATTTTGCCAGGCATATAGTAAGTGCTACAGAAGAATTTACTAATATTATTCTTTCTGGGATGCGCTATTTTGTCTTTTTGCCCCATTACTGGATCCCATCCACTCAACTTGCTTGTAACTCAAAATGAAAGCCTCCTGAATTGTCTTTAAGCATGGAACTGTTTTCTGTCAAAGTAACATATTGGCCTGTGTTGAGTCCTATGCACATATCAAATCCTATTAGCCACAGATAGGAACTGAATGATATCCTAGGAAATGAGCTCAAATAGCAGTGAGTATGTCAAAAGATGTAACATAGCTTAACAGAAATAGGCACATTTTAATCTGATAAAAGTATCAAAGATGATTTTTACTTTATACTAGTAAGTTCATGCTCAGTCATGTCTGACTCTGCAATCCCCTAGGCTCTTCAGGGCTATAGACCACTAGGCTCCTCTGTCCATGGGACTCCTTGGCAAGAATGGGTTGCTATTTCCTACTCTAAGAGATCTCAGAGTAGCAAATGGCAGGAGATCTTCCTGATCCAGGGATCAAACCCACATCTCCTGAAGCTCCTGCACTGGCAGGCAGACTCTTTACCACTGAGCCTCTGGAAAGCCCATTATGCGAGTGTACAGGTTGTCATAGTGTGAAGATGTGAAGTGAAGTGAAAGTCTCTCAATTGTGTCTGACTCTGTGCAACCCCATGGACTATATAGTCCATGGAATTCTCCAGGCCAAAATACTGGATTGGATAGCCATTCCCTTCTCCAGGGGATCTTCCCAACCCAGGGATCAAACCCAGGTCTCTCTCATTGCAGGTGAATTCTTTACCAATTGAGCCACAAGGGGAACCCAAAAATGCTGGAGTGGGTAGTGTGAAGATAAGGAGGCAAATTAAAGCCCAATTTCAACGGTGACAGCTACTCTGCTGAGTTTAGACTCCATTCCATGGGTAATTGAGAAGCATCAAAGGCTTTCAGATTTTGTTTTAAGAAGATAAAAGATTTTCAGATTGTGTTTTAAGATGATAATTTGAAATCAATGTGGAGATAGAATTAAGTAGTGCAGAGATAGGATGTAAGAATTAAGTAGTGCAGAGATAGGATGTAAGAGGCAGGAGCACAGGATATAAATATACTGTGTGGTTTGGAGCATTGAGAAATCAGCAGTTACAGGGGAAACCAAGTTCTGTGTATCTCATTTCTGAGATATTTATGAAAGCAATGCATTCACTCTACCAGGATCTCAATAAAGATCAAATTGAAATATACATACATACATTCTATGCATGTGTGTGTATTTTGAAGACTTTCAAGTATAAGAAGATTGAAAGGCATTTATTAATATTTTTATGTAAAATTGACTCTCTAATAACATCAGTTCCCAAGGAAACTATTTGTTCTGTAATGTATTCAAAAGTGGTAACAGCCTAACCATCATTTATGTTTCTACACTTAAAACCTAGATCCAGAAGATTTATAGTGCAAGTACTAACTGAAAACAAATTTTCCCACTTCAATAAAACTTTTCACTTCTCTCTTCCATCACCATAGTGATACATTTAGATTCTCAAGATAGAGGATTCAAACTGGCAGAGTAAAAGGAAATATTTTGCAAAAAGAGTTGTGATTCAGCTGCAATGATTGCCAAATAAATTAGTTTATAAATCTTTAGACTTCAGCTTTAGTAAACCCAAAATATGCCCTGTTACACACAAGATTTATTCTGTTTCTGGGAATCTTTTAAGCTTCTCAAATATGACTGATTTTAAAGCCATTTTAAGAACTTAAAAATTCAAAGGAAAATATCAATTCACTTCAGTAGTTATATTACAAAGTTTTAATGTCATCATTAAATTCTTCCCATTCTTCTGCATTTTCTTGAGAACAGTACCTCCACAATGTGTACCTTCTCCATAATTAACTTCCTTCTACATCAACAAAATTATAAAGTAAAGTGCTCTAGGAAAAAAATAAGCATGTTTAATAAATTTCCTTACATTACATTTTTTTTTTAAATTAGGTCAATTTTAGTATGTGCTGCTTGAATGTTTCAGGAGGCTAGATGGTTTGAGACTACTACAGGAGTGATGTGGTTTCATTTAGAGTAGATGCTTTACTGGGTGGTGTATCCATGTCCTAGCTGATGTGATTGTTGGATGCTAAGGAAAACTCAGGAGTGGCCACAGGACTGGAAAAGGTCCATTTTCATTCCAATCCCAAAGAAAGGCAATGCCAGAGAATGCTCAAACTACTGCACAATTGCACTCATCTCACATGCTAGTAAAGTAATGCTCAAAATTCTCCAAGCCAGGCTTCAGCAATATGTGAACCGTGAACTCCCTGATGCTCAAGCTGGTTTTAGAAAAGGCAGAGTAACGAGACATCAGATTGCCAACATCCACTGGATCATCAATAGATCAAGAGAGTTCCAGAAAAACATCTATTTCTGCTTTATTGACTATGCCAAAGCCTTTGACTATGTGGATCACAATAAACTGTGGAAAATTCTGAAAGAGATGGGAATACCAGACCACCTGACCTGCCTTTTGAGAAATCTGTATGCAGGTCAGGAAGCAACCGTTAGAACTGGTCATGGAACAACAGACTGGTTCCAAATAGGAAAAGGAGTATGTCAAGGCTGTATATTGTCACCCTGCTTATTTAACTTATATACCGAGTACATCATGAAAAACGGGGGCCTAGAAGAAACACAAGCTGGAATCAAGACTGCTGGGAGAAATATCAATAACCTCAGATATGCAGATGACACCACCCTTACGGCAGAAAGTGAAGATGAGCTAAAAGCCTCTTGATGAAAGTGAAAGAGGAGAGTGAAAAAAGTTGGCTTAAATCTCAACATTCAGAAAATGAAGATCATGGCATTGGGTCCCATTACTTCATGGGAAATAGATGGGGAAACAGTGTCAGACTTTATTTGGGGGGCTCCAAAATCACTGCAGATGGTGACTGCAGCCATGAAATTAGAAGACATTTAGTCCTTGGAAGAAAAGTTATGACCAACCTAGATAGTATATTCAAAAGCAGAGACATTACTTTGCCAACTAAGGTCCGTCTAGTCAAGGCTATGGTTTGTACAGTGGTCATGTATGGATGTGAGAGTTGGACTGTGAAGAAGGCTGAGTGCTGAAGAATTGATGCTTTTGAACTGTGGTGTTGGAAAAGACTCTTGAGAGTCCCTTGAACTGCAAGGAGATCCAACCAGTCCATTGTGAAGGAGATCAACCCTGGGATTTCTTTGGAAGGAATGATGCTAAAGCTGAAACTCCAGTACTTTGGCCACCTCATGCAAAGAGTTGACTCATTGGAAAAGACTCTGATGCTGAGAGGGATTGGGGGCAGGAGGAGAAGGGGACGACCGAGGATGAGATGGCTGGATGGCATCACGGACTCGATGGACGTGAATCTGAGTGAACTCCGAGAGATGGTGATGAATAAGGAGGCCTGGCGTGCTGCGATTCATGGGATCACAAAGAGTCGGACTCGACTGAGTGACTGAACTGAACTAATGGAATAGAACCACTCACTTCTCTAGAGATTTCCCCCAGGGCAGCTTCCGCATGGGGAATATGCCTCACTGCCACTCCCAAGGTGACTTACAGTCAATGTCTGAGTGATAGAAGTTACAAATGGGTGGCTATTTTGCTTCAGGAGGAGATAACTCTGTATGGGCTTTTTACTGCTTCAGAAACATCCCTTGGATAAAGGCCAAGGTTTCACTTTACATGAGGCAATGTTTTCTCTTCCACTTCCCTATCACACTTAACTTCTTTGCTTGTAGACATTCCCTAGAAAGCACAGCTTCAGTAAACTCAGGCACCAAATTCTGTCTCCTCAGGTTCTGCTTTGAGGGAACTCAACCCAAGCCTCTTCATTCACCGGATACCTAAAGGATATCCTTTACATGTAAAACAGATATGAAACATATACAGGAATATATACCCATTTCATTTGAAAGTTCTTAGAAGTCATAAGACTTTGTTAAAATTCAATTCAATGATTACTTATGAAAAACAACTATAAGTACACAGTGCTTAGAAGTAAAATCTTTATTAGTAAATTAATAATGTGCATTATTACTCTGATCCTAGAAATGTCTCATTTTGACATAGGATGAATAAGAAAAAAAGTTATTTTAGTTCAGCTTACACAGAAATACGAAGCTAGAATAAGTACAAATTTATAGATCATGCCCTCCTGAGAGACCTCAATTTAACAATAATTTGGTGATCTTAAAAGATTAGTAGTAATTTCTGGCCATGCAGCCATAGTTCTGAGTTAAAATTAAACATTTTACTACAATGATTTCATGTATTTCAAGGTCAGGAGAATGGTGTAGTGAGACTTAAAAAGTTATTCTTTTTACCACATCGGTAATACTGCTCTCCTTAATCCTGAATGTTTGATAACAATCAGTAGTTCATAGTTCCCAATCATTAACTCATAAATGAATTTTTGTTTAGTGTTTTGAGACATAAATTCAGGAAATTGTTTTACAAAATTTATTTTTCTTTCCTTTTGGAAAATGCTAGTGACCCTTGATTTGAAAGAGGGCATTGATCTTTCATAAAATTGCTATATAGATTTTGTTTTCAGTTTACAGGAAATATACTTTTTTGAAATTGTTATAATTAAGACTTATAGGACATGAGTTTGGGTAAACTCTCGGAGTTGGTGATGGACAGGGAGGCCTGGCATACTGCAGTTCATGGGGTCGCAGAGTTGGGTACGACTGAGCTACTGAACTAAACTGAAGACTTATCAGTGACTTAGCCAGCATTATGAATTAGCTAGTGCTTTTAAGTATATGAATGCTTTGAATCATTACAAAAATCCTTGTAAAAATTCACTAATACCTTGTCCATCTGATGCAAAGAGCTGATTGATTGGAAAAGACTCTGATGCTGGGAAAGACTGAAGGCAGAAAGAGAAAGGGACAACAGAGGATAAGATGATTGGATGGCATCACCAACTCAATGGACATGAGTTTGAGCAAGCTCCAGGAGACAGCTCAGGAAAGGGACACGTGGTAGGCTACAGTACATGGGGGTCACAGGGTCGGACACAACTGAGTGACTGAACAATAACAATAACAATTCACAGACATGGAGAACAATCATATGGATACCAAAGGGGAAAGTGATGGGAGGGGATGAATTGGGAGATTGGTATTGACATATATATACTGCTGATACTTTGTATAAAGTAGATAACTAATGAAACTTACTGTATAGCAAAGGAAACTCTATTCAATGCTCTGTGATGACCTACATGGGTAAGAAATTCCAAAATGAGGGGATATATGTAAACAATAGCTGATTCACTTTGCTGTACAGCAGAGGCTAACACAATATTGCAAAGCAACTATACTCCAATAAAAATCAAAAATGAAAAGTCATTATTATCATTATTATATATATAATATATATACACACACACACACACACACACACACACACACACACACACACAAGCTCTATGTATCAGAAAACAGAGGCAAAGAGGTGTTAAGAAACTTGCTACAGGTAAGACTGTCTTGCCCCAGAGTCTACATCTTACCATTTACTCTGCACAATGCTTCAACTATTGCAAAGAATAATTTAGTTATGATGAAAAACATACCCAAATAGTATTACTAAAGGTAGCATTTTCTATAACTGTAAAAATATAAGACAAAAACAGTAGCTTAAAAGTTATATTTATATCAGAAACTTATATATGCTGGTTTTGATAGTGTAATATGTTGGTCTGGCCCTATATTTGTGTAATAATTTATGTTATTACAAGCCTTAACTTTTATTCAATCTTGACTAAAAATGAATTCAAAGAGGCCACAAGTCTCAATTCGTAAAGAGAAAAATTTTACTGAAAAATAGCAAAACCATTGACACAAGTGATTTTGAAAGCACAGAGCATGTATTTAACCATTAGCTTTACTTTAGATTAATAGGTAAATATTCACTACCTTTATTCTCGATCACATATGATAATATTTATAAGAAATCTGTCCACCTTATAGATATTGTCAATGCAAAGTTAAGCTTCTAATATCACTAACTTTTAAAAAGGGCAAAAATCTGTGATGTCATCTAAACAGTATTGATCTGTCCTTGAGACTATTAATTTATACAGTAAGAGATTACATTAATTAAAATTTGTTACAGAAAAGTTTCTAGTTATAAATCCTCTCTATCATAGGAAGTTGATTTTATTCACTAACCTTGTGACTATTGACATACTGACTTTGACCTAATGACTTACATGTTAATTTAATTACAGGAAACTTTGCACATTCACTTAAAATAAGAGAAAAGCCTTTAAGTTTCTTCTCCTTGTTTAAAAAAAAAAAGAAGAAGAAGTCTATTTGATAAGCTTAGCAAGTAAATCAGAGAAGGCAATGGCACCCCAGTCCAGTACTCTTGCCTGGAAAAATCCCATGGACGGAGGAGCCTGGTGGGCTGCCATCTATGGGGTCGCACAGAGTCAGACATGACTGAAGCGACTTAGCAGCAGCAGCAGCAAGTAAATAGCTCTCACAGGTTAACTTTAGAACCAAGGCAGAATCTTTATTTTTTCTATCTCAGAAAGACACTGAAAACCTAGAGGGTGACTTGAAATTAGTGATCTCATGATAGTGGCCACAAACTGTTTTCTTAAAGAACTGAACTAAGTAGAATTATATAATCTAGAAAAAAAAAATACCCTCAGGATGAAGAATAATCACATATCACCTACTGCTCTAAATCAAGTCTACTTTTCATCTTTGTTAAAGATGCCATCCTAAAGGGGATCAGTCCTGGGTGTTCATTGGAAGGACTAATGCTGAAGCTGAAACTCCAATACTTTGATCACCTCATGCGAAGAGTTGACTCATTGGAAAAGACTCTGATGCTGGGAGGGATTGGGGGCAGGAGGAGAAGGGGACGACAGAGGACGAGATGGCTGGATGGCATCACAGACTCGATGGACGTGAGTCTAAGTGTACTCTGGGAGTTGGTGATGGACAGGGAGGCCTGGTGTGCTATGATTCATGGGGTTGCAAAGAGTCAGACATGACTGAGCGACTGAACTGTACTGAACTGAAAGTTGCCATGCTGCTTTTGATGCAGTCTAAGATTAACTTAGACAGTTTGGCTACGTAAACACTCATTTAATTCTTAAAACCCTGTGTGTTGGGACTCCTGGTGGTCAGTGGCTGGGAATCTGCCTTGCAATGCAAGGGACACAGGCTTGATCCCTGCTCAGGGAACTGAGATCCCACATGTCGCAGGGCAAATAAGCCTTTGTACTCTGAAGCCCATATGCCACAACTAGAGAGCCTGAGCACCACCACAAAATTTCCTGCATGATGTAATGATGATATCAATGCAGCCAAATAATAAATTAACTCATTCATTAAAAAATTCCTATGTGTTAAGTATTGTTATTACTATTACACTTCCCCTGTGGCTCAGATGGTAAAGAATCCGCCTGCAATGTGAGAGACCTGGGTTTGATCCCTGGGTTGGAAAAATGCAATGGAGAAGGGAAAGGCTACCCACTCCAGTATTCTGGCCCAGAGAATTCCATGAACTGTGTAGTTCATGGGGTCACAAAGAGTTGGACACAACTGAGAGACTTTCACTTCACATTCCTTTATTATTGTTGCTGTTGCTTTAAAAAAATGGAAACTCAGGTTATAACTATGAGTGGGGGAATTAGGATTTGAACTAAGACAGCCTGGTTCACAGTGTATCTTTTACATTTTACAGTCTTTAATAATATCGCTGTTTAAATAGTTGGACTTTTGTCATGTTAAAAGATAGTAGATTATAGTAAGAACAATTTATGCCAGCTCATCTCAGCTTTTGAACTAGATAGAACCCAAAAGGAAGAGAAATGGTGATTTTTCTGGTCAGCCTGTTTTTCACTGAGAAAGCAGGATCAGTCCTTTAGGGCAAGATTTATCAAGCTTGGTACAATTATTTGGGACTGGACAAGTCTTTGTGGTTGAGGCTCCTGTGCATTTCAGGATATTTAAAATCATCCCTGGCCTCTGGCCCTTAGACGCCAGTAGCAACTCCTCAGTTGACATAACTAAAAATAACATCCTCTGCAAATGAAAACCACCCTGGACTGAGAATCACTGCTTTGAAAACAAGGATAGAGAAATTTCTCTCTTGATACAAGGAAAAAAAAAAAAAATACAAGAAGGTCTGAGGTCAAAAGACTACAGACTACTAAAACACACCAAAAGGGAGAGGCAGTATGTAACCAGGAATCTGATTTTTTTAAGTACCAAGTATAACTGATACACATCCAAAAACAAACAAAAAAGGATATTCTAAAAGGAAAAGCACTATATCCAGTTCTAATGTCTCATTTCTCTCTTCTACTCAACCACATCTAAGAATGACAAAGAATTCAAACTATATTTTCCCTACTGAGGCATTGGGCTTTCCTAGTGACTCAGCTGGTGGAGAATATGCCTGCAGGAAGATCCCCTGTAGAAGGGAACAGCAATCCACTCCAGTATTCTGGCCTGGAGAATTCCATGGACTGTAAAGTCCATGGGGTCACAAAGTGTCAGACACGACTGAGTGACTTTCACTTTCACTGAGTATAATTGACAAATAAAAGTTTTGCACATTTAGGTTGTACAATGTGACAATTTGATACACACATACATTGTAAAAATTCAGGTTAGCTTTAAGAGTAGAAACTGTTGCAATAAATAAAGGTTTCAAATGGTGTATAACCACTGAAGAACAAAATAAGGCTTATCCCACCATCTCCCTCACACTCCGTCTAGGACAGGAAGTGTATCAAAGGGCCACCTCCCCATGAGGTGGCCTTGACAGGTGTCACTAGTTGATGGCGATGCTCTCCTGCTATCAGCTTAGATACAGCCTCAGATCCCCCTCAATACTGCATTCTAGGCAGGACCTGTCACTAATCAGAGTTGACATGACAGATAAAATCAATTTTTCATACCTGTTATATATGCTGTTTCTTTTGATATAGTCTTAGACTAACACAGCCATTCAGGCAATCATATAAAACTATTAACTCACGGTGAGATTGTTTTTCTACAAGATATGTAAGCATTTTTGTTTTCATCTATGTTGCTATGAAGCCACATGAGCAAGTTCGGGATATTATGGAATTTTATCTTACTAGAGAAACTCATGTTTAGCTGTATTTAAGCCTATAGAGACATTTGAAATCAGTCTGTCATCCACAAAAATTTCCCTTTGATATACAGCCTGAAGTCATCTAAAAATTTGACAAGAATTTTTTTCAAATAAATAGTTTCAACTCAACCGATTCTTGTTGCTTGGGAAACCTCAGAATTTTATAACTGACCATCTTTGGGTACAACTGACTCAATATTCAATGAACAAACGTAAGCTGAGAGGAACTCTAACCATCTGAATAATTAGTTACTGCTTCCCTGGTGGCTCAGATGGTAAAGAATCCTACTTCAATGTAGGAGACCTGGGTTCAATCCCTGAGGGGGAAGATCCCCTGGAGGAGGGCATAGCAACACACCCCAGTAGTCTTGCCTGGAGAATCCCCATAGACAGAGGTATGGACTCACAAAGAGCTGGACTGTACAACTAAGCACAGCAAACATAACTTCCAACCTATTTTTATTTTTTTTTATTTATCTTTTAATTAGCAGGAAATTGCTTAACAATGTTGTGTTGGTTTCTGCTGTACAACAACACAAATCAGTCATAATTATACATATATCACCTCCCTCTTGAGCCTCCCAGGCTATTATTTATTTTCATGAATCTTTGTCAAAATATATTGGCTTGGTCAAAAGGTCATTTTGGTTTTTCTGTAACATTTGAACAAACTTTTCAGCCAACCCAATACAATGTATCTGCCATATTTCCCTAATCCACTCTCAAGCACAAAAGCAACATTAATATAACATGACTCATTTTTAAGATACTTTTTAGTCAATCTAGTTCTTTACTTATTCCTCTTTCAGGACTCTCAAACTACACATTACATGAAGGTCTTTGGGAAATCATAATGTATAAACATGTCAAAAGGGATCTTCTACTTTCTTGAAATCTATATCTCCCTGGAACTCCATTCTAAACCCTCTACAAAAGGCCTCCCACCACTTTGCTTGGTTTCTAGCTTTGTGGTTTAACAGAAGGTTCTCTGTTAATGGACTATCCAGCCATCCCATATAAACTAACATAAATGAGAAGAGGGTTGATTAGACAACCCTCCTGCTGAAATCACCCATGATTTCTAATACCAGGGAAGTTTCCTAGGGAACCCTACGCAATATTGTACTCTTAGTGCTACAGAATCTTTTAGAATTATCTCTTCTCCCTCCTCTTTTTCCCCTTCCTTTTCCTACCTATCCTCTTCTATCTTAGAAACAAAAATCAAATTCTGTCTTCTCTCTCAACTGAACTATATTTGCTTTGGCTCCAGGCCTCAAGATATTAGCCTCTATAAAGGCATTTTGCTAAAATAGAAGAGGGTAAAAATGCATATGTTTACCAAGGAGAGAGGATAATACAAATGACTAAAATAAACTGGATGTCAATAAAAAGGAATGCAAATCCAATTAAATATGGCAACTGACATGTTACTTCAGTGCTGGGAAGCTAACAGGAGCAGACTGTGACCACAGCAAACTGAAAAGGGCATGCCCAGTCTGGGGGTTGGGGGGCAGCTGAATAGTTAAACTACAAAAAGTGTTTGACATGTGAGCACACTGATCTGGCTTTTTACGAAATCTGGATTCCAAAATTGATGTACAATTTAAAATACTGGCTTATTTTAATATCTATCATTTGGGTCATTATGTCTGTAGGCTGCTTAAGCCCCGTGGGTAACCAGTGGGAAACCACTGTTCTAAACAAAAATGTGTCCTCCCATGATAATTCTGGTGCCAGCTGTTAAGCAAATAAAATTTTCAAAAACACACACATTATCAACATTTTAAAATTCCAGAGAAAGCAGCTCACAGAAAACAGCTAGTAATTTATGGATTTTAAAACCTACCCAAGAAAAAGCCAGTACAAAAAAGGCCATAGGAGTCCCAATTTTGATTCATTCAGTTCAGCTTATTTTATAGGAAGGTAGCTTTCAGTTTTCTTTGGAGGGACAGGTCAGTCATTACCATTGTCATCATAAAGATTCATTGGCCCTGAGGTGAAGCACTAAAGCAAATTGACCACTCCTTCTTGACTTTTTGGTTGCTATTTTTCTCAGTAGTAAAAGTCATTGCTGTGCACCTATCTTGTCTCTACTAGAATTGCTGCTTAAAAAGCAAACAGCTTTTAACTGTAAAGTCATGATTCAATAACCTAATGTGCAATTACCTCTGTCACTATCACACAGAACTACAGCCTTTCAAATACACAAAGAAAGCTAAAAGATGCTCTATAGTACCTTTTAAAAGATACTTCTTTCACTTATTCTCTTCTTCTGTGCGTTTCTACATTTCTCTTCCCTTTCAGCACTCACTGTGTCTTGTATCTTTTCTCTTATTTAGTCAGACTCTTTATGGCATGAAAGGAGTCAGCATTCATTTTACTATAGTTCTCTGAACACTACTTTGATCTTCCTACAAGAAAGCCATCTATGATTTTAATAAATTGGCATATTATATAACTAGAATGAACATTTTATAAAACGTCGATATAATTTATAACAGTCTCTCATCACAGGTCAAGCCTAAGTCAACACTAAAAACTTGATATTTTTTAAAAATCACATTAAAGATGAATTTGTACAACCAGCACTGCTTTTTACCCAAGAGCAAAAATGAAGGAAATGTCACAGACATATCTGAGTCTGCAAGAGAAAAACTGAATTTTGTATCATACAACAATTACTTAGAGCCATGCTATTTTTATATCTTCCTCCCCAAAACTCCTTTGCATTTTTAAGCATGCTGATTATTTTTATAGTTAATAATAATTACAATCATCATAATGACAAAAGTCTTAGGCAGCAAATGAAAGATAAAATTAACTACTGAACTCCTGGAAGGGAAATGGGTTGTTTCTAGCTAAGAATTAAGGAAAGATTTGCTATTAATAACACATTTAACACAACTGTGAGTATTTTCATGCCCACCTACACAATGCCAAGAGAAAAGGCAATCCAAAGAAAACTCCAGTAATAAGTCTAAATATCATTAAAGGTACTTTTATGTTCAACATTTTGCCAGATTTTTGCAGATTTCTGTGTATGTGATAAGATCGAATGTATTAACAGAAAACCATTTAAGTTTTTTCTTAGCTGAATAATATGGAGATAAATTTAAATAAATAAAAAGTAGGTTTGGTGACTCTAGGTCTGCTCGGCTCTAGACTTTCCAAAATTTCATTTTCCAAGTCCCCGAGTCAATTCCCTGGTGTCACTTTTGTGTCCTAGTTGAACTCCTAAAGATTCCATCGAGTGTTTGGGTCCTTACAATGCATAGTACCTGACAAGAGAATGAATCCTAATTATTGTTGCACTTCAAAGGGGAGTCCTAGTGGTTTTGGAGGTTAATGTGCCAGAGCAAAGCCCACGGCTATTTAAGCAGAAGTTATTAGTGCTGTAGTATAATGTTCTGTCAGTATTTGTCTGGTCCTAGCCTCCATCCATCTGTTCAGAATCCATTTCCTACTCTACAGAGGCCATCCTGAGCTCTCCCAGAGATAATTAGAAGGAATTGGTCAGTATTCCAGTAACTCTCACCCTTCGGCAAAGTAGTTTGGGAGATGTGATTAAAAATAGCTGTTCTTTTTCCTGATCCAAGAACTAAATCCCTGTTCGTGGAATTAAGACCTTTGTCTACCATCAAGGTTCCCAGACGTAAACAAAATGTCCTGGAGCTTAAAATGTTACTTGCTGCCAAATGTGTCTCCTGCCATGTTGCACTAACCTGCCAAGAACGCCACCTGCCTGCCTGTCTGTTGCTGGACTTCCTTGGTGAAAACAATTGACCTAACTTCACTTCCCTTCTATAAGCGATGGGTAGCTCTGATTCCCAAGCTAGCTCATCTCACAGTCAGTAAGAGAGTCTAGACACTATCATCTAAGGAAATTTTGGCATTTAATTTGTAAGAAGGAGCTTAAACATATTTTGATTTAGAAGTCGTGACTCTCAAACTGGCCTAAATTTGCTATGTCAGGCTGACTCAGCAACAACCCAAGGAAGAGTACACTCTTAGTATATAATTGATTTTTAAATGTATACAGCTTGTTCATTATCTTGTTATAAAGCAACAAGGCTTTCTTTTAAGGAAGTATGACTAGCATTTTAAAAATGTTTATATCTATTTTGAAGAAAAGGCTAATTAGCCATTAGGATAGATAGGTAGATAGATATTTACAATCTCTATAAATGTTCCTACAAAATAAAATGCATGGATGGATTCCATAAATACAATTAACAAATTGCAGTGAGTTTTGGAAACACACACACAGCCTTCCTGAAAACGTCACTATCAGGTCAGAGAAACAGGACACTATCCTATGTTGTCCTCTGCTGCCATCAAGTGGATAATACAAATAAGACTACAGCAATTTAGAGTAATTTATCTGCTTCAGAATGTATGTGACCTTACATCCCAGTGTTCCCTGGAGACAGGATAGGTTTGTACTCCTGTCAGCATAGTCAATAATAGAAACACCTTTTCTTTCCCTCAAAACATCCTTAGCTTAGATGTTAATTTGTAACATTTGTAAACAGAGGCTTAGCCTAACAGACACTTCATCCAGCCATTGCCTACTTTACTCATCCAACCTCCTCTGCTCATTTCACTCTAGGATACATTGGCCTTGATGTTTGGAAATAAAGTTCCTTTTGTTTGTCATTCTCTAATCTAGCAGGATCCTATGGGGCCTTCCCAGGACAGACCCCTCCCTATATCCTCTGCTGTAATTCCTCTTTTAAGTACCCAGATAATAGTACTGGGTACTATTATGCACATTTCCTGAGTTTTTCAGATGCTAAAAATCACTTCATTTAGTAGTGAAGAAATTAACTACTTGATCATGAGCAAAGTAGACCCTGAACCTACTGGAGCCTAAGGGTTGATAATGTGAACTGCTCTGTTATCTCAACATCAACCCATCAGAATTGTGCAGGATCCCTCCCTCACCTTGGCTTTAAAAATGCTTTGCTGAAACCCTTCATACACCCTGTGACCGACCCTTACCTCCAACCCACTTTCTCCTTGTATGGCCCTGCAGTAAAACTTTCTCTGCTCCAAACTCCAGTGTTGTGGTATTTGGCTTCACTATACCTCAGGCATATGAGCAGCTTGCCATCCTGTAACGATTCAGATTTCAGCCAGAAAGTGTGACTTCCTTCTCTACACTCCAACTTTGCTATTATCTGCCTTGAATTCAACATATCTCATTGAGCCCTGTAACCCTAATCATGACAGTCACTTAAAGAAGACCCAGATTCCAGAATGTACTTCATCTCTCATACTCCAATCTTCATAAAACAATTAGGCTTACCACCATTACCATGAGTCAAAAGTGGGCCTGCAATAGTTCCTAAGTATGCTTGTTATTCTGGACTACATATCAGTGTTGTCCCATACAGTTTGAGAAATGCTTTATTTGGATTCTTTCAGTTCAGTTGCTCAGTCATGTCTGACTCTTTGCGACCCCATGAATTGCAGTATGCCAGGCCTCCCTGTCCATCACCAACTCCCGGAGTTCACTCAAACTCATGTCCATTGAGTCGGTGATGCCATCCAGGCATCTCATCCTCTGTCGTCCCCTTCTCCTCCTGCCCCCAATCCCTCCCAGCATCAGAGTCTTTTCCAGTGAGTCAACTCTTCATATGAGGTGGCCAAAATATTGGAGTTTCGGCTTCAGCATCAGTCCTTCCAATGAACACCCAAGACTGATTTCCTTTAGAATGGATTGGTTGGATCTTCTTGCAGTCCAAGACACTCTCAAGAGTCTTCAACACCACAATTCAAAAGCATCAGTTCTTCTGTGCTCAGCTTTCTTTAGGGAAATCCAAAAGATTGTGTATCTTTCTCCTATCCCTAGTCAATTTCTAAAACTTTCATTGTACTCTCTGAGATACATGGTTCACCATCAGCCATTGCTGTCATTTACCACCCAAGAAGATTTGTCAAATTTCTCAATAATTATTAATACAAACCCCAACTGCAATTACCATTAGGCTTCTCTGGTGGCTCAGTAGTAAGAAGAATCCACCTGCAATGGAGACATGGGTTTGATCCCTGGGTTGGGAAGAACCTCTGGAGAAGGAAATGGCAACCCACTCTAGTGTTCTTGCCTTGGAAATCCCATGGACAAAGGAGCCTGGCAGGCTACAGTTCATGGGGTTGCAAAAGAGTCAGACATGACTTAGCAACTAAACAACCACTACCACTGTAACCTGAGTCATTTCTGTTCCTAGAAATACCTTGACACATTATCATCAAAGGAGGTCAGTGAAAATGTTACATGTTAGTGTGAATTCCCTGGCAGTCCAGGGGTTAGGATTTGGCATCTTCAGTGCTGTATCTTAGTTAAATCACTGGCCAGGGAACTAAGAACCTGAAAGCTGAGTGGGCATGGCAGAGTTAAAAAAAAAAAAAAAAAAGATGGTTTTATTTTATCCATTAACATGGTTTCATGTTACTAAGGAAAGAAGAATATTTTATAAACTATTATTTTTTGCTTAGGTTATTAAATAGCCTCTAAATTTGTCTTCATGTTTCGACCTTTGTCTTCATAGAATTTGTCTTCAACACTATAGCTGCGGTAATCCTTCAAACATAATTTAGGTAATTTCTTTTGGGAAAACAAAAGACATGTAACAATTTCCATTTTTACTCAGAGAAAAGCAAGTCTTTAAAGTGATTTATAAAGCCCTTCGCATTTTATTGTACCCCTCATTCTCTTCATCCCTGCCACTGGCCCCCTTAAATGTCACTTGAAAGCCTCACAAAAATCACAAATTATCTTCCCAGGTGGCTCTTCCCTCAGCTTGAAATGTATTTATTGAACATTCACATGGCAACTCAATCATGACTTTGAAGAACTGGCTCACATCCCCCTTTTAAATATGTTCTCCTCAACCTATGAAAAACTATGAAAAACTTCAACCACGACAAGTATTTTATTTACTATTAATATGTCTCCATTTCCTCTTTTGCCAGAGTACATTTTAAAATCATTTGCTATTTACTTCTATACCTTGCTAGAATGCAAACCCTGCAAATAGAGGTATTTTCATCTAGCTTGCCACAAATGTATCCCAGGCTTAGAGAACAGAGTCCAGGATATTATAGGCATGAAATAACTATTTAAATGGAATAATGTAACATTTCCTAAGCTAATTTTAGTTAGCCATGCAACCACAAATATAACCTTAAATCAGTGATTTGTTCTTTCACCTTTTGAATATTATAGTTAATCCTACCAATCACAGATAAAAATGTAGTGACACAGAGTTCAAATTCTGGGGTCTTTGGCTGTGCTGTAGATGGCTGGCACTGTGTTTCTAAGCTTTGTATTTGAACATCATTTCTCTAGTAGCTCAGCTGGTAAAGAATCCACCTGCAATGCAGGAGACCCTGGTTCAATTCCTGGGTTGGGAATACCCCCTGGAGAAGGGACAAGCTACCCAGTCTGAAGTCTTGGGCTTCCCTGGTAGCTCAGATGGTAAAGAACCCACCTGCAATGCGGGAGACCTGGATTTGATCACTGGCTTGGGAAGATCCCCTGGAGGAGGGCATGGCAACCCACTCCAGTATTCTTGCCTAGAGAATCCTCGTGGACAGACCACAAGCCTGGGCTACAGTTCATGGGGCTGCAAAGAGTTGAACACAACTGAGTAACTAAGCAAACAAGTAAACGTACATATTTTTTCAAATGAACACAGTCCCCATCAACCCATCTGTCTTAATTTGACACTGATTTTCTGAAATCATTGACACTGACTTTTTTCTTTTTAACTGTTGGGCCCATGTACATATTTGATTTGTTAAACTGAGCTTTAGATTATACTCCTAACAGAGTGATCAGAGAAGACAGTGTCCTAAACACATTCAGGTGATCTCATTCAAGCCTTTAGAATGCTTTCTTAAAGGGCAAGTAGAGGTCAGTGTTTATCCTATATAGGACCAATTCTATAAATAAAGCAAAATATCATAGCTGTGGCTTCTAAGTCTGCAAACTTCTTGAACATTGAGTCTGTATCTTATTTTCCTGTGAGCACTTGACAGACCCTAGAAATACGCAACAGAGCCATGCTGCCTCACTCACCACTGTACCCCCAGCGCCTAAAACTAGCCTTGCATATGAAAGATGCTGCACTTGTTGAATTAAGGGGAAAATACATCAAATGAACAACTTATGAGTGAGTATCCTGAAGGAGATGAAATGTCTTTTTACTCTGCCCCCAAATTTTTCTCCTATCATCCTTTCTCAGTTCCTAGAAATACTTTGACAATTTTTGCAAGAGGAGTTCAGTGAGAAAGTTACCTGTTACCTGGAGGAATATCTTATAAGCTTTTGTTTCTTATTAACACAAAAGTAAGGGTTAGTTTATCTGATTAATTCACTGTCACAGTAAATGGCAGATAAAAGTGCTGTAATAGGATAGGACACAGATCAAACAGGTTTGATGAAGATACTGTGAAGAAGGTAGGTGGAGGATGGAGTCACCCTAGAGGATTCTACTGGGACGAGAGAAGGGGTGAGTTGGATGTGGTACCCAGAGACAGTGTGGAGTGGCTGAGTGGGTAAAGTCAGGAGTGGCAACTGGAAAGAACCATTTCAGATTTTTCCAGATCTGCTTTGTTTCTTGCTTATGCTGAAACCGATTCACCTAAATTCTACTTACAACTTTGTTTTTCTCTGTGATAAATTGTTCCTCAAGAGCCAGAGAATCACAGCAGACTATTTTACCAGGCTTGGCACCCACATAGGCATACTCAATAAGTGCCTTGAGTCTCGTTAAATAAGTCATTTGAATGTTTGGTTCATTTGTTTTAGTAGGTGCCAGATAAACACTTTTTGCTTTGGTGAGGATTAACTGAGATGTTGTTTGTTCAGTTAGCATGGTGCTGAGCACAGAGCAGGGTCTCAATAAATAGTAGTTATTCTTAGTACTGTAATATTTTTTTCTATTCAAATGCCTTCTCATATTGAATTTCCCATCAGGCATCTAACTGAATCCCCATAATTCTGTATGTATTAAGAAGGACATGAAAGATTGCCCTTTTTCCTTCTGGTTTTTGGCTTCTCTTTGCTTTTTTGTTTTATTATAGTATTTAGAGGAAATTAAACTCTGTCGTGATCATGATAAGAACATGAGACTCAAAGAACAAAAGTAAAAGACAGTTCAGCCTTGTTCTTCTAAGACCACACCAAAGGTCAGTTATTATAGAGAGACGGGGGAACCTCCTTCCTTTAAATACTTTAGAAATAGTGCTCCAAGTTCTTCAGTGTTCACAGGGTAGCTGTCCAAAAGAAATATTTTAGAAACACAGTAAGCAAAAATACTTCAATAAGATCAATCTCTATTATTTCTAAGTCTTATTCTAAAGGAAATTTTCACTTTTTCAAAATTAAATAAATATGTACTTATGAAAGTCCAGATTTTGGATCGCAAAAATTCCACATGAGACAGTGAATTTTATTACCAAAGAAAATTTTATCAAACTGAGCATTACCTTCCATTGTATAGAGAAAAATGCCCAGTATAAAGAATGATTATTGAAAATTTCATTTTAATTATACCTAGTATATGACAAACTAACAAATTAGTTGTTTAGTTTATGAAGAATTTAATATATTTATAAATCAGAGACTTTATAATTAAGAAAATATATTATTTGATAGAATGACTATATTTAAATATATACTCCGTCTTTGTTCTGCTGATAATCTCACTCAGAATCACGATGGGTACACTGACGTCAAAGAGGAATTGCTAAGCATTTTGTTCCCTTCAACGGATAATTTCATTAGCTTTAATTAGGCTTTTGTCCCAACATTTTACTACAATGACAAATCCATAATTACTCAACAATCAACATCAAAAATCACTGTGATCTCAGTTTTATGAAAAATACAAAGGTTCCTTACTTTGGGGAGGGAAAGAAAATCTTATTTAAGGGAAGTTGTATCTGTGTAGTACTTGATTATGGCAAATCTAAAGATAAGACAATTTATAAATAAAAGACTTGCTTGGTTTTAGTGGTTCATTTTGATGCTTGATCCATATTTGGTTAACTTTCAGTGAGTTTATGTTTATATCCCTTGCCAGTGTACTGAGTAAAGGCAATCATGTTCCTTGATCTAAAGAGTTAAGATCAAGAAGATGAGAAAGGGGATGAGAGCAAGCTGAACAGGAGGGAGAGGAAAGGAGTGGAGATTATTAATTCTCCTTTCATGTTTCCTTCTTCTTATCCTTCACCCACGATCACTGGCAAGCACCCAGTCATTCCTTTATTACATTTCTATATGTTACTTGGAAGAACTACTTCCACTTAGGGAAATACTTGCAATTTCCAAGATTTAAAAAAAAAAAAAGTGTGATAGGATATATGGAGGTCTGAATGAGATGCATAAAGAGTACATTTTCTTAAAACTGCTTTCATAGGTGTAAAATATTCCAGAATATACATGGAGGGTTGCTTTACAGACAATTTTTAGCATCTAACTAGATTTCGGAATGAGGGAAAGACATAAAAAGACAATAAAAGCCGAAACTAGACAAATACCATTAAGAAACAAAGAAAAAAAGAAAATTAGCAGTATTTCTAAAGTGAAATCACAAATGATTGAGAAGTAATTAGATCTGTACAATGCCAAGAACAGGTATCTAGGTGATCAATGATACCACTAACAGAGAGGGGATAACTAAGGAGGAGAGGGAGACTGATCACTCTGTTTGGCACATATTACTTTACAGTCTGACATCCAGATGTGATGCTCTAATGTGCAGTTAAGACCAGCAGCTCGGAGCCTAAGAAAGAGACTGGTGCTCTGGTCATGTGTCATCAGACGACATGGATGAGATTAGTGTGGACTCCATTGTAGGCACTGCTGCTTGGGCTTCAGCTCAAGAGAGGCTGAATAGAAGGGCTCTCTGGAAGTAAACCCATGCCAATTAGGAAAGCAGTATCATTCTTCAGTAAAACACCACCAAAATACAAACACATTTACTTGAAAAGGATTGTAGTAAGGATTCAAACTGATTCATATATATTCTTATATATGAAATTCTAATTTTATTTGCATTATATCTTACTACAAAAATGATTCTGCAGTTTAGAATATAAGATTAAAGTGTGGACTCCATAGAAAAGTTAGTATTTTTATGTTGTTTGATTCCACCCACTATTAGCATGTATTTACATTTAAAGTCAGTCATTCCTTCTTGGTAATCTTTTTAAGAATATTAAACCTATATTATAGGTTTTATTTACTGAAATTTTTATGGCCAAATCTTAACTTTATTTACAAATTTCATTGTCTTTATACTTAAAAAGGACCTCACAAGTTTGAAATCAGATATTTTACTCTATGATTTCTTTTAATATAATTGTTTACATTTGCCTCTTCAATCCACCTGAAGTGAACATTTATGAATGTACAAGTAATGGCTTAACACTCACTCCAAACCTCTTCTCCCTGAACTTTTTCCAAAATAATTTATCATCACCATTTATCAAATATCCCCTTCTTTCCCAATTTTTAATACCACAAATCAATAAATAATACTTTTTCTGCCAATACAGCACAAGAAAATGTTAAAAACTTCCATCTGTATGGACTCATAAATCAGTAACATTATGAATAGCAGAAAGTAAGTAGGAAAGTAACAGATCACAAAAGAACATATACAAGCATAATAAATACGGGGAAAATCAGCCTCTCTTCACAAATAAATGTTCATGGATTGGAAAAATTAATTTTCTTAAAATGTCCTTATCTACCAAAGTGACTGAAAGATTCGATGTTATACCCATTAAAATTGCAATGGTATTCTTTACAGAAAGAGAAATAAAAATCCTAAAATTCATATAGAATCACAAGAAACCCTGCATGGCCAAAGTACAATAAATATCTTGAGATAGAAGGACAAAGCTAGAAGAATCACACTTTCTAATTTTATCATGTATCATAAAGCTATAGTAATTAAAATCGCATAGTGCTAGAGTAAAAACAGACATATAGACCAAATGGAACTTAACAGAGAGCACAGAAATAAACCTAGGCATATTCAGCAAACTCATTTTTCACAATGGTGCCAAGCATACACAATGGGGAAAGAGACTCTCTTAAATCAGTGATGATGGGAAAAGTGGATATCTCACATCATGCTAAAAATAATAATAATAAACTCAAATTAAAGACTTAAATGTAAAAACAGAAATTGGGCTTTAAATTTAAGGCCTAACCAAAAAAAAAAAAAAAAAAAAAAAAAAAAACAAAAAATAAAAATAAATAAAAAATAAATAAATTTAAGGCCTAAAATTCCTAGGAAAAAAAGCTTAACATTGGCATTGACAGTGATTTATAGACTATGACATCGAAACATAGATAACAAAAGCAAAAATACAAGTGTGATTGTGTCAGATTAAAAAGCTTCTGCACAGCAAATGAAATAATCAGCAAAATGAAAAGATAACCTATAGAATGGCAGAAAATATTAATAAATTGTGTAAAAGAAATAACACCCAAAATACAAAAAGAACACCTACAATTTAATAGCAAACATTAATTCCAAAATGAGCAAAGGAACTGAATAGACATTTCTCCAAAGATGGCAAATACCAAACATGTGAAAATGTGTTCAACATCCCAAATCATTAGGACATGTAAATCAAAGTTACAATGAGCCATTTTATTATCTTGTACCTGTTAAGATGGCTACTAAATTAACCACAAATTTTGGGAAGAATGGGTAGAAACTGAATACTTGGTCACTGTTGGTGGGACTGCAAACTGGAAGAGAGTATAGTGTGTGCACGTTAAGCCGCTTCAGTCATGTCTGACTCTGTGACACTATGCACTGCAGCCCACCGGGCTCCTCTGACCATGGATTCTCCAGGCAAGAATACTGGACTGGGTTTCTCTCCTCCAGGGCATCTTCCCCACCCAGGGATGGAATCTGAAACTCCTGCAACTCCTGAATTGGAGGCAGATTCTTTACTGCTGAGCCGCTGAGGAAGCCTGGTGTCCTTGAAACAATAAAAATGTAACCATATCCCACAATCCCACTAAGTATTAATACTTATCCAAAATAACAGAAATCAGTTTCAAAAACATATTAAGACCTCCTTGTTCATTGCAGCACTATTCACAATGGCCAAGATGTTAAAATAATCTAAATGTCCATCAGTGGATAAAAAAATTGGAATATTCTTACATGAAAAATGAAATTCTGCCCATTGTTACAACGTGGATGACCCTGGAGGATATTATGCTAAATGGAATATGTCAGACACAAGAAGACAAATACCACTTTTACAAGGAATCGAAAATAATGAAACTCATCAAAGAGAGAGTAGAATGGGGGTTTACAAGGGCTGGGAATTGGAGTATACGGGGAGATACTAGACAAGGAGTATAAAGTTCTGTTTACAGAAGATGAAATCCTAGAATTTACAGCATATTGTCTATAGTTAACAATGCATTGCATACTTAACAATTTTCTAGGAATGTAAATCTGATGTTAACACTTCTTATTTTAAAAATTTATAAATATAAAGCGGGAAGAAATTTTTACAGATGTGTATGTTTATATGGCATAGATTTGTGTGGTGCTTTCACTAGTGTAGAATTAGTTCCAAATTAAAAGTTTTCTACATTATGAACAGCTTTTGTAAGTCAAAAAGTTGATGAAAATTCAGTCATTTAATACAATAAGTTGCAATTCAAGGAAAGGCTATATTTGGAAGACTATCATAATGGCAAAGAATTTTAAAATAAACAAATATCTACTATTGTTAAATATGTGAAAACAAAAACATTACTGGTATACATATAAATTTGTACATTATTTCTGGAGGCAACTTGGTGATATGTATCAAGAATGCTTATTATTTCTGATCTAGCAATTAAATTTCTTGGAATTAATTGCCAATGACAAATTGAATAGAAACACAAACATAAATATACATGGCGATCTATGACAGCATGATTTACATTATTAAACTTCAGTCACTTCAGTCAGTCATGTCTGACTCTTTGTGACCCCACTATAGCACACCAGGCTTCCCTGTCCATCACCAACTACCACAGCTTGCTCAGACTCATGTCCCTCTAGTTGGTGATGCCATCCAACCATCTTATCCTCTGTCATACCATTCTCCTCCTGCCTTCAATCTTTCCCAGCATCAGGTTCTTTTCCAATAAGAACTTGAAACTACTTAAATATTCAGGACTAGATAAATCTTTAAGTGAGCTTTGGAATTAGATAAACTCTGTTGACATTTTGCAGAGATTAAAATAATTTTAATACTTGTTAACAGGAGAAATATTGTAGCTGTTGTTCAGTCGCTAAGTCATCTCCAACTCTTCGTGACCCCACGTACTGAATCACACCAGGCTTCTCTGTCTTTCCCTATCTCCCCGAGTTTGCTCAGATTCATGTCCACTGAGTCAGTGATGCTATCTGACCATCCTCTGCCACCCTGTTCTCCATTTGCCTTCAATCTTTCCAATGTCAGGGTATTTTCCAATGAGTCAGCTCTTTGCATCAGGTGGCCAAGGTATTCAAGCTTCAGCATCGGCCCTTCCAATGAATACTCAGGGTGGATTTGCTTTAGGATTGACCATTCTGATCTCCTTGTTGTCGAAGGGACTCACAGTCTTCTCCAGCACTACAATTTGAAAGCATCAATACTTTGGTACTCAGCCTTCTTTATGGTTCAAATTTTCACATCTGTACATGACTAGGAAAAAACATACCTTTGACTAAATAGACCTTTGTCAGCAAAGTGACATCTCTGCTTTTTAATATGCTGTCTTGGTTCGGTTCATCATAGCTTTTCTTCCAAGGAACATCTTAATTTCATGGCTGCAGTCACTGTCCCCAGTGATTTTGAAGCTCAAAAAAATAAATGTGTCACTGCTACTTTTTCCCTTTCTATCTGCCATAATTTGATGGGACTGGATGCCATGATCTTGGTTTTTTGAATGCTGAGTTTTAAGCCAGCTTTTCCACTTGTAGATATTTGTGTTGGTTGTGTGTGCTCAGTCATGTCCAACTCTTTGCAGCCCCATGGACTGTAACCCACCAGGCTCCTCTCTCCATGGAATTCTCCAGAAAGAATACTGGAGTGGGTTGCCATTTCCTCCTCCAGGGAATCTTCCCAGCTTAAGGACTGAACCCATGTCTTTGACATCTCCTGCCTTGGCAGGCAGATTCTTTATCATTGTGCCACCTGGCTATTTTTTTCTAAAATGAAAACTTTTAGGATAGATATGATAAATTTTACTAGAACCATGTCTTATTTTACATGAGTTGGAATTTACCATAAAAATAAATAAAAGCTCAAGGAGTTTCCCAGTTAATAATTATTTGCCTAAGGTATTTTACATGCTCTTTTTGCCATAGAATTTCTCCTCTGCCTCTGCCCCCTTAAACTCTCAGGCCCAGTAGCTCAAATAACTTAAATTCATCTGTCTGCACTTGTTTTATTTTTTAATATAAATTTATTTATTTTAATTGTAGGTTAATTAGTTTACAATATTGTATTGGTTTTGCCATACATCAACATGAATCCATCACAGGTATATACATGTTCCCCATCCTGAACCCCCACCCTCCTCCCTTCCTGTACCATCCTTCTGGGTCGTCCCAGTGCACCAGCCCCAAGCATCCAGTATCATTTATCAAACCTGGACTGGCGATTCATTTCATATATGATATTATACATGTTTCAATGCCATTCTCCTAAATCATCCCACCCTCTCCCACAGAATCCAAAGACTGTTCTATACATCTGTGTCTTTTTGCTGTCTCACATACAGGGTTATCATTACCATCTTTCTAAATTCCATATATATGCGTTAGTATACTGTATTGGTGTTTTCCTTTCTGCATTACTTCACTCTGTACAATAGGCTCCAGTTTCATCCACCTCATTAGAACTGATTCAAAAGTATTATTTTTAATGGCTAAGTAATACACCATTGTGTATATGTACCACAGCTTTCTTATCCATTCATCTGCTGATGGACATCTAGGTTGCTTCCATGTCCTGGCTATTGTAAACAGTGCTGCGATGAAAAATGGGATACACATGTCTCTTTCAATTCTGGTTTCCTCGGTGTGTATGCCCAGAAGTGGGATTGCTGGGTCATAGGGCAGTTCTATTTCCAGTTTTTAAGAAATCTCCACACTGTTCTCCACAGTGGCTGTACTAGTTTGCATTCCCACCAACAGTGTGAGAGGGTTCCCTTTTCTCCACACCTCCACATTTATTGCTTGAGACTTTTGGATCACAGCCATTCTGACTGGCGTGAAATGGTACCTCACTGTGGTTTTGATTTGCATTTTTCTGATAATGAGTGATGTTGAACATCTTTTCATGTGTTTGTTAGCCATCTGTATGTCTTCTCTGGAGAAATGTCTATTTAGTTCCTTGGCCCATTTTTGATTGGGTCGTTTATTTTTCTGGAATTGAGTTGCAGAAGTTGTCTATATTTTTGAGTTTAGTTGTTTGTCAGTTGCTTCATTTGCTATTATTTTCTCCCATTCAGAAGGCTGTCTTTTCACCTTGCTTATAGTTTCTTTTGTTGTGCAGAAGTTTTTAAGCTTAATTAGGTCCCATTTGTTTATTTTTGCTTTTATTTCCAGTGTTCTGGGAGGTGGATCGTAGAGGATCCTGCTGTGATTTACGTCGGAGAGTGTTTTGCCTATGTTCTCCTCTAGGAGTTTAATAGTTTCTGGTCTTATGTTTAGATCTTTAATCCATTTTGAGTTTATTTTTGTGAATGGTGTTAGAAAGTGTTCTAGTTCCATTCTTTTACAAGTGGTTGACCAGTTTTCCCAGCATCACTTGTTGAAGAGATTTTCTTTACTCCATTGTATATTCTTGCCTCCTTTGTCAAAGATAAGGTGTCCATAGGTGTGTGGATTTATCTCTGGGTTTTCTATTTTGTTCCATTGATCTATATTTCTGTCTTTGTGCCAGTACCATACTGTCTTGATGACTGTGGCTTTGTAGTAGAGCCTGAAGACAGGCAGATTGCACTTGTTTTAAATATTCTCTTCCATTAGTCTGAATTTACCCTCTAGATTAAGGATCCTTGCTATAGGCTGACATAATAGTGAAGAGCCCACATTCCTTTCCACCATTTATCCAAATTAATCATCAATATTAAAATATATGTGTGTGTGCATTCCTGGAACAAACTATATACTTAATGACTCTTTGCTGAATAGATTAATAAATCAAAGAATCCATAACTATAGAGGTTTCCCAGCATGACATGACATTTACATTTCCCAGCATTACATTTACATGTCATCACTGTCTGACTCTCATAACCCTATGAGGTTGGTCAGTGACATATTAGTAACTCCATTTACACATGATTAAATCAAAACATTAAAGAGACTAATTCTTATGCAAAACCATATGAATCGGGTACATGACATATATATCGTTATATACTACTTTGGAGTCAATTTCTGGATGATTCCCAGAAAGAATTCACCTGCAATAGAAGAGATCCAGGTTTGATACCTGAGTTAGGAAGATCCCCTGTTGAAGGGAATGGCTATCCATTCCCGTATTCTTGCCTAGAGAAATTTATAGACAGAAGAGCCTTTTGAGCTACAGTCCATGGAGTTGCAGAGAATCTGAATGACTGAGCAACTAACACTTTCACAGTTTTAATCATGAAACCATGCTGCCACATCATTCATTCATTAAGTGAAAAGCACTTTCCTTTATAAAATGTGTCTTTCTTTTATCTGGGATACATACAACAAACAATGAGAATTTTTGTCCATTGAACACACTTCAGAGTCCGCTACTTCTCTGCACTGGCTGCTGTGGATAATGAAGAGTTCAGCACATTCTTACCTGACACTCTTTATTGAGATGGGTTTTCTCTTTTTATTCCTGCTCAAAAGCCTGACTCTCTGGGCTACTGAGTTTCCTTATCATTATCACAGCACTGTGCATGTATCCCCGGTGCTAAAAATAACTTGATTTGATTGTTCAAGCCTAGGCATTGACAGGCCCTAAAGCTCACCTCTAGCTTTTATCCAGAGTAAAAGCAGATAGCTATGTATTATACAACACAAGATGCAGTGAGAGGCTGAACCAGCTCAGAATCTGCCCATCACCCCAAACCTGACTCTAAGGAACGGCTTCTTTAACAAGGTGTCAAATATGTCTGCTTAGGAATTTCTCTTTGGGGGCTTGCTTTTTAGGAGTTTGGACAACTTTTTAGTTTCATGGGAACTTAGCTGTTTTTCTTGGCAGTGGACTGTGAAAATAAAATAAATTGCTCAGTATTTTTACTGTTGATCGATTTGTATCAGTAATCATATTCAAAAGCCAATTAACAGTCCTACTGCAGGGAGGGGAGAGAGTTGTGTCCTAAAGAGGATGTCTTAAAGCAGTCCCTGAATAAGGCCATCTGACTATGTAATACAGTTAAAATGGAAATTTTAAAAAAACTTTATATCAATTTGAAATTTACTTATATATCACATGAAAATATTTTAAAGAGGATTTTTATTATGATTACCTCACTCTGGGAAAAGCAGTAAGAGTTAACCTGAAATCATTTTTAACTTTTAAAACTTAAAAAAATTTAAATTTTATAACATATGTTACAAAGACTGTGGAAAATAAGCGTTGCTAATTTAATATTATTTGTAATAGTAACTTCATGGAGAAATTTAGCAATATCTGTTATGAGACTATATTTATCCTATAATCTCCCATTTTTAATTTTCCATATATCTGGAAAAACACTGGCATTTCAACTTCAGAAGGCATATTCAAGGATGTTTAGTGTGGTTTATTTGTAACAGTAAAAATTAGAAATAACCTGAATGTCAATTAGTAGAGAAGAGGATACTCTATTTAGAACACAGTATAATAGCTAAGAATGAAGTAATTCTTTATGTTATAGCATGAAGAGACCTTTAAGCTATATTACTAAGTATTTGAAAGTCAAGGAATTTTTAAAGTGTCCAAAAAAAAAGCCACTTAAAGAAGATGTGGTACATGGATACAACGGAATATTTCTCAGATATTAAAAAGGATGAAATAATGCCATCTGCAGCAACATGGATGGACCTAGAGATTGTCATACTTAGTGAAGTCAGTCAAAAAGAGAAGAAATATCATATGACATCCCTCATATGAGGAATCTAAAAAGAAATAACACAAGCTTATTTACAAAACAGGAACAGACTCATAGACTTAGAGAATGAACTATGACTGTCAGGGGCGAAGAGGAAGAATGAGAGGAAGGGATAGTAAGAGAGTTTGGGATGAGCATGTAAACACTATTATATTTTAAATGGATAACCAACAAGTACCTACCATACAGCACAGGGAACTCTGTTCAATGTTAGGTGGCAGCCCGGATGAAAATGGAGTTTAGTGGAGAACAGATCCATGTGTACATATGGCTGAGTCGCTTTGCTGTCCACATGAAACTATTCACAACATTGTTAATTGGCTGTACTCCAACATAAAATATAAGGTTAAAAAAAAAAAAACAGAAAAACAATCCTTTGTATTTCTTACAGTTATGTATAATTATGCAGACGCTTCCCACGTGGTACACTGGTAAAGAAACTGCCTGCCAATACAGGAGATGCAAGAAATATAGGTTTGATCCCTGGGTTGGGAAGATAACCTGTTGTAGGAAGTAGCAGTGCAATCCAGTTTTCTTGTCTGGAAAGTTCCATGGACAGAGGAGCCTGGCAGGCTACAGTCCATGGTGCCACAGAGTTGGACATGAATGAGCGACTGAGCACACACATGTACACACGTGCATATTTACATGCAATTCAAATATGAGGACAAGACACTAGGGGAGACACATAAGAAATAATTTGTTAGTTCTCTAGTTAGTTCTGCAGGATACAGAGGGCCAAAAATTGCAGCCACGTTGAGGGAGACTTAGATTTATCTGGGAAATTTTAGTTAACAAAGGCAACGCATTTAATGTGTTGTTTATATATATAAAATTAACACAACAGACTTCATCCTAAAAATAATTTGACTTTGAATATAATCACCTTGAATAAACGCTTCAGAGAAAATTTTGAGCTACTCATCAGTAGCTGATCTCAAAACTGACACAGTTCTTTTCTTAAAATTTGTTTTCTGAAGCAATCTAAAACAACCAATTTTATAATAGAATTCTGTTTTTCTGAGTAGATCTTGGAAGAAAATAAGAAAAGTCATCCTCTAGAATGTTAATCCTGGGGGACCAGTGAGGATAAACTGATTCTTCTGCATAGGAGAATGTGGTGTGGGTGGGGACAGAGCAAACGAAAAAGTCACTGGACAAAATGAACATGGTCATCTCTGACCATAGACATCCTGAAGGAATATCTTTTCTGCACAGTTTCCTGGCAAGATTCCAGAATGAGAAAATTGGATGAATAAGCAACCTCAAATTGTTTCTTCCTCCTTTTCCTTCATCTCTCACTACTCCAGACAAATGGGCCTCTTTACCTACTTTGACTATCATTAATATTGATGAACTTCAAGAAATACTGATGAATTTCAAGAATTCATGAGGCAAATTCGTGAGAAGCTGGATATTCTCACTCACAGAGTTAGAAGTAACTTTTTGTTACTGCTAACAAAAAGTAGTAATCTAGGACAAGGGTAATACTAAAATTAAGGATTTTAAATCCTTTTTGCACATTTTTATTTCTTTTAGATAAAAATCATCTCTCTACATTGAGTCATTTTTAGCATTGGAGGTTACAATGATGCACTGAATATTTCTGGGAGATTGATGATGTAAGACTAAATGACGTATACCGTATACTAGGAAGTTTAACACTGTCAAATCACTTAACAATTTTTACTCTATTATAGAAAAAGGGAAGGGGGAGCAGTTTACCCTGCAATGATTATATCTATAACTGGGGGCAAGAATCTCTTAGAAATGAAATGGAGTAGCTATCATAGCCAACAAAAGAGTCTGAAATGCAGTACTTGGATGCAATCTCAAAAATGACAGAATGATCTCTGTTCATTTCCAAGGCAAACCATTCACTATCACAGTAATCCAAGTCTATGCCCCAACCAGTAATGCTGAAGAAGCTGAAGCTGAATGGTTCTATGAAGACCTACAAGACCTTTTAGAACTAACACCCAAAAAGATGTCCTTCTCATTATAGAGGACTGGAATGCAAAAGTAGGAAGTCAAGAAACACCTGGAGTAACAGGGAAATTTGGCCTTGGTGTACAAAAGGAGCAGGGCAAAGGCTAATAGAGTTTTTCAAAGAGAATACAAACACCCTCTTCCAACAACACAAGAGAAAACTCTACACGTGAACATCACCAGATGGTCAACACCAAAATCAGATTGATTATATTCTTTGCAGCCAAAGATGGAGACATTCTATACAATCAGCAAAAACAAGTCTGGGAGCTGACAGTGGCTCAGATCATGAACTCCTTATTACCAAATTCAGATGCAAATTGAATAAAGTAGGGGAAAGTACTAGACCATTCAGGTATGACCTAAATCAAATACCTTATGACTATACAGTGGAATTGAGAAATAGATTTACGGGACTAGACCTGATAGACAGAGTGCCTGATGAACTAGGGACACAGGTTCATGACACTGTACAGGAGACAGGGTTCAAGACCAACCCCAAGAAACAAGTTGCAAAAAAGAAAAATGGCTGTCTGAGGGGGCCTTACAAATAGCTGTGAAAAGAAGAGAAGCCAAAAGCAAAGGAGAAAAGGAAAGATATACTCATTTGAATATTCCAAAGAATAGCAAGAAACCCTTCCTCAGTGATCAGTGCAAAGAAATAGAGGAAAACAATAGAATGGGAAAGACTGGGTATCTCTTCAAGAAAATTAGAGATCCAAGGGAATATTTTCACGCAAAGATGGGCTTAATAAAAGACAGAAATGGTATGGACCTACCAGAAGCAGAAGATATTAAGAGATGGCAAGAATACACAGAACTATACAATAAAGATCTTCACAATGCAGATAATCACAATGGTGTGATCACTCACCTAGAGCCAGACATCCTGGAATGTGAAGTCAAGTGGGCCTTAGGAAGCATCACTACAAACAAAGCTAGTCGAGGTAATGGAATGCCAGTTGAGCTATTTCAAATCCTAAAATATAATACTGTGAAAGTGCTGCACTCAATATACCAGCAAATTTGGAAAACTTAGCAGTGGGCACAGGACCGGTAAAGGTCAGTTTTCATTCCAATGCCAAAGAAGACTCAAACTACCGCACAATTGCACTCATCTCACACACTAGTAAAGTAATGCTCAAAATTCTCCAAGCCAGGCTTCACCAACACACGAACTTCCAGATGTTCAAGCTGGATTTAGAAAAAGCAGAGAAATCAGAGATAAAATTGCCAACATCCACTGGATCATCGAAAAAGCAAGAGGGTTCCAGAACATCTATTTCTGCTTTATTGACTATGACAAAGCCTTTGAATGTGTGGATCATAATAAACTGTGAAAAATTCTGAGAGAGATGGGAATACCAGATCACCTGACCTGCCTCGTGAAAACTGTTGTATACAGGTCAGGAAGCAACAGTTAGAACTGGAAATGGAACAACAGACTG
The DNA here is from genome assembly GCA_917880005.1 of Nanger dama. Taxonomy (NCBI): domain Eukaryota; kingdom Metazoa; phylum Chordata; class Mammalia; order Artiodactyla; family Bovidae; genus Nanger; species Nanger dama. The sequence continues at coordinate 42,539,716 of CAKJTW010000001.1, forward strand.
CTTTGAAATAGGAAAAGGAGTACATCAGGCTGTATATTGTCACCCTGCTTATTTAACTTATATGCAGAGTACATCCTGAGAAATGCTGGGCTGGATGAAGCACAAACTGGAATCAGTATTGCTGGGAGAAATATCAATAGATCAGATATACCAATGACACCACCCTCACGGCAGAAAGTGAAGAAAAACTAAAAAGCCTCTTGATGAAAGTGAAAGAGGAGAGTGAAAAAGTTGGCTTAAAGCTCAACATTCAGAAAACAAAGATCATGGTATCCGGTCTCATCACTTCATTGCAAACAGATGGGGAAACAGTGGAAACAGTGGCTGACTTTATTTTCGGGGGCTCCAAAATCACTGCAGATGGTGATTGCAGCCATGAAATTAAAAGACACTTACTCCTTGGAAGGAAAGTTATGACCACTAGACAGTATATTAAAAGGCAGAGACATTTCTTTCTCAACAAAGGTCCATCCAGTCAAGGCTATGGTTTTTCTAGTGGTCATGTATGGATGTGAGACTTGGACTATAAAGAAAGTTGAGCACCAAAGAATTTATGTTTTTGAACTGTGGTGTTGTAGAAGACTCTTGAGAGTTTCTTGGACTGCAAGGAGATCCAATCAGTCCATCCTGAAGGGGATCAGTCCTGAGTGTTCATTGGAAAGGCTGATGTTGAAGCTGAAACTCCAATACTTTGGCCACCTGATGCAAAGAGCTGACTCATTGGAAAAGACCCTAATGCTGGGAAAGATTGAAAGCATGAGGAGAAGGGCAAGACCAAGGATGAGATGGTTGGATGGCATCACTGACTCAATGGACATGAGTTTGGGTAAACTCAGGGAGTTCGTGGTGGACAGGGAGGCCTGCCTTGCTGCAGTCTATGGAGTCACAAAGACTCGGACATAACTGAGCAACTGATCTAAACTGATGATCTCTTATGGTCTATGTAAGGGTGAACATACAAAAGAGCTTCTAAAAATGCAAATCAATGTACAATTTTATAATTAACAGGTTAAGTCCAACTGTGTTTTACAAGTATAAAAACTAGAAATAGAAAGAGTAATAAAATATAGAAAGGAGAGACCCTGAATAAAAATGTTTTTCCCATGAAGAGTAAGAGGGAGGAAGATCAAACCTTGAAAAATACACTTTTAAGTTTATAAAATAAAAATATTAAGAATTCAAACACATTTCATTTGAACTAAGAGGAATCTTCCCTGTGACTCAGAGGGTAAAGCATCTGCCCACAATATGGGAGACCCAGGTTCGATCCCTGGTCGCGAAGATTCCCTGGAGAAGGATACAGCAACCCACTCCAGTACTCTTGCCTGGAAAATCCCATGGACATGTGGTCGTAAAAATTCAGATATGACTGAGTAACTTTACTTTCATTCATTCTCTTTAGTCTTTTGAGCAAACACCCCACAAATTAAAGATAGTATAAAAGCATGCTGATTTTTTATATAGAAATGAGCTGTGGAGTGTGGATAGAGACACCTGTGGAAGCAATTTTTGCAATTCCAAAAGTTTGTGAGGGAAAGCAAGAGAAATGAGATTGGAGTGAGTTTTCTAGAAAACTAATTTTAGATGAAAATCTCAAAAAGCTTTCAAATTCCAGGAAATGAAGGGCAGTGATTCTGAAACTTAAAAGGACTGACAAAAGGTTGCCACTGGAGGTAAGGCGCCTGTTTGAGTGTGACCCCAGAGAGCACCTTCCTCTGTCTGGACAAAGAAAGGATGGAAGGGTGATGACTGCAGCACTGATACATGATCTGTTCAGCTTGACCTGACCTGGATGCCACTTTTGGTCTACTGACTCACAAAACACAGATTGTTACAACATTCTAGGTTTCCCTGATAGCTCAGTTGGTAAAGAATCTGCTCACAGTGCGGGAGACCTGGGTTTGATTCCTGAGTTGGGAAGAGCCCCTGGAGAAGGGAAAGGCTACCCACTGCAATATTCTGGCCTGGAGAATTCCATGGACTATATATATATAGTCCATGGGGTCCCAAAGAGATGGACACTGACCAAGTGACTTTCACAACATCCTAATAGCTTTGCGTAAAGAATATTTTATCTCTTATTTTTCTAGCAATGAAAGGAAAAAAATCTTTCTCTATCCAAAAGTATTTATAAATAATTCATAATCACAATATTAACAAAATTTATATGTAGTTTTTTTTATGTTCCACACACTACTCAGAGCTCTTTATATTCAATTCCCTAATGTCCCTGTGAAAGATGTACCATTTTGGATATACCTATAAATACCTAATACACAAACATACATATGAAATTACAAAATATGCATATATGTATACAATTTTATATTTGGTTTATACCTTTAAATATTTTATTTTCACTCAAACACCAGAGCAGATATTTTGCAATGAAAGCATACACATGAACTTCAATGCCACATTTCATAGTATAAAAATGACATAGATTCTTCATTTTTACAGTTTTCTTAATAAAGTGAACTGTATAGAGTGTTAAAATTCTATTTTTGTCAAAATAGGAAGTCCATTGAGGTTATAACTAGAAGTGAGGCTTGAGAAAGCATAGGAGGAATCAGAACTGGTCAAATATCTCATTACACTTTGCAGAACTGCAACTATCATTTCACTAGCTTTTGGTCATTAAACATTCTTGTCTTCTTTTTCTTCACCCTGAATGAAAAATGTTTGTCACATCTCTGCTTATTGACTTACTATTACTGTGGAGGAGACAAGTGTGCACCGCAGCTGTACAGTGTACTGGCAGCTAAGGTAATGGAAGACTAAGAGCCATAGAACCACGGAGTGAGGACGCTGAGCCCAGCCTAGGGATGTGTGTGCACGTGAGACCAGTGTCTTACTATGAAGGGATTAGGTGAGATAACAGAAGCCAGACAAACGGTGACAGGCAGAGAGCACAGATCAGGCACAATGCTGTCTGGTCCTAGGGAGAGAATCCATTTTGACCACAGAGAGGTGCAACTTTTACCTTGTTAAAATTTAAAGAGTAGATACAGGAAGTAAAGTGAGTGTGGTTCAGAAATGTTAGACTCTGGAAAATCCACGAGTCACTATAATAGAAACTATAAGAATTCCATTTATCCTTAAAGACCAGGATCCTAACAACTCAGCTTTCAATTTACTTTTGTTTTAAAATTCTGAAAAAAAGAGTTGTTCTGACGTAAGGAAATTTTACTAAGACATTAATATATATGGGTAAAAGATACAGTGGATGCTCTACCATAGATGTTGAGAGTTTTAAAAAAGTGAAAGGGAAGTGCATATCATGATTTGTCTAGTCTCAATTACATATGCCAATATTAATAAAATTAAACACAAACTACATTTCTGCAATCTCATATTCGAACTTAAAATTTTAGATTACTTGCCCTCAAATAACTATCACTTTTAAATTAAGACTGAATGCATGAAATAGTCAAAAGATTGAACTTGGAAGATGAAAATAAATAAATAAGAATCTAGTCAATATAGTGATAACTCAAACCCATTTTAAGGCAGTGGCCAGTTCAAAATATCTACTGTGCAACATCTAAATACCACTCTAAGTTTCTGGTCCTGGTCAGAATATAAATTAGAAGTAGTCTCCTTCTCAATAGCCTGTGTTAATAAATAGAGTAGATTAGGGCATACAATGAGAAGCCTGCTTGCATTTTCAAATATTTCAACTTCAGTTTTCAGAGCAAATTCAGTCATTTTTAACCTAGCTCCAATATCTTACTCAAAATACAGATAAAGCTTGAATTTTAAATTAACATATAAATGAATTTGGGTTGATTTAGAAAAACTAAGCTGACTCTCTCGTCCTTTAACCATCAGTGAAGACTAAGGAAATACATAGCATTATAAGTTATGGGGACAGTATCACCAAATTTTCATTGATTAATTCAATAAGTATTCATAGGGCATGAAGAATATAAAATTCTCTTCACTCAATGTTCCTATTATGTACTTAACTATATAAAAACTACAATTACAAAATGATAAATAGCAGTTGTATTAGCCAGGGTTCTCCAGAGAAATAGAACCAATAGGATATGTGTAAACATATATTAAAAGATTTATTTTAACTGTAGGAATTCTGCAAGTCTGCAATCCCTAGGGGATTCCAGCAGTTTAGAAACTCAGGCAGGGTTTTTATTTTACAGTCTTGTAAAATTCATTTATTTTTTGGGAAAACTATCTTTGCTTTTAAGACCTTCAAGTGATTGAATGAGGCCCACTCAGATTATCAAGGGTATTCTCCTTAAAGTTTATCAATTCTATACTATACCAAATAACCTGACAGCAACATCTAGACTAGTGTCTAGTTTGACCAAACAACTGAGCACCATAGCCTAGCTGCTACTGCTGCTGCTAAGTCGCTTCAGTCGTGTCCGACTCTGTGCGACCCCATGGAGACCATAACCTACCCATAACCATCATGGCGATTCAAGGTAATACACACTCCAAGTAACTATTTCAGAGATATAGTATTTGATATTACGTCTCTTCATTGAATTTTCATCATATACAAATCTTCTTATCCTGCAGGACGACAAAAGAAGGCCTGAAAAGTTATGAACCTTGTGTCACGATGAGAAAGAATTAGTACCAACTAGAGAACCATTGAGCAGAGGACTCTTACATTTAAGCAGCAAGTGCAAAATAGCTTCATTATTTCTACTGAAGTCTTCCTCATGGCATGGCAAAGACAATAACTGAGCAAATGACAACAATATTGTCTTTTGATGAATGGCAAAACCAATACAATCTTGTAAAGTAATTAACCTCCAATTAAAATAAATAAATTTATATTTTAAAAAAAGGAGGCATCCTATCTTTTAGAAATGGAAGGAAGATACAGGAAATAGATTTAAGAAAAAGAAAAGCTGCCTTCAACACTAGATGCTGGCCTAATATCAATACTATTAGATGTACCTTGATGTTGCTAGAAAGTTATATGGTACAGCTAGGTCTTGGTGTTCTTCTATGAACATAAATAATTTTACAGATCAACAACAGACAAGGGCCCTGTGGTTGTGATGGACCAAGATAAAAAGATCAACCTCTATACATGCCTAAATGTGAACATTGGCTAAACCACAGAAATAACCCAATACCCCCCTACGCTGGCTCATGAGTAATTGCTGCTTCTTTATGAATTGTAGCTTTAATCTTGCTCTTTTATTCCCTCCTTCTAGATAGTATCTCTTAAAATATTGACTCATGGAACTACCCATACTTCATGATAGCATCTAATCCAAAGCAAAGTCTAGCTTCTCTAAACTCTTCACTCAACTATCAACCATGAGCCCAAATTCTACAATAAATTCTAATAACCTGTTACTGAGATGATACCCAGTACCCCATTGCATAGTATGTCTCCTTACAAGAGCAATAAACTCTAATTACTCAGCTACACATGCATGATCATGGACAAATGCAAGGAAGCAAAAAGAGACCAAGAAATACATGGATTAAAAAAATGGCCTCTGGTAATGAAGAAGAATAACCATGATACTCATTCTACCAAATCAGATGTCAACTTAATGGATGAGTATAGTAACTCACAATATATAGAACCTTTACAAAACTATTTAAAGTATACTTAAGCATAAAACTAACTACTTTTTCACCTGCAAAATGTCAATGAAATCATTTGGGGATTAACTTCATGAGAAAGTTTACACTATACAGGGAACAAACCAAGTCATTTTGGCATAAAGGTTCATAGATAGAATATCGGCTTGTCATGAAATTACCAGAGTAGAAATTCTCTCAATATACTCATTTGGAAATCATTTTTCCTAAATGAAACTACCCAATTTGAGAATTTTGATACTATAAGCATCTACCTAAATATTTATTCCTGGCTAGCCATCATCATTGATAATGCATCAATTTTGAGTGTAAAAGTTACTTCTACAACATCTACTGTATTCTAAATGCATATTTGTACTAAATTCATGACACTATACCAAGAGGAAAACTGAGCTCTGTTAATTTTTATAATACTTGTACTATTAATATTTCCATACAAAATGTAAGTTGTCATGCATGAATGGAGGTTAGACAAACTGGTGTATACGTGTCTGTATATGCCATCACAAGACTGACTTCTCTGCAGCATTTTCTTGTTTGAGATCACCCAGCTGCCTTGACTCCTCAGGCTCTACTCTGGGAAGAATAAAGGCATTGGATGAGGAACTCTAGCCTGATAGGCAGTGTAGAGATTTTGTAAATGTACTCAGAAGAATCAACCTCAAATAGTTCAATTTTAATGATGACTCATCATATCATTTGAAAAGATGAAGGAAACAAGGGAAGAGTCCTGGTCATGATACTATGAATTGGTTCAGAGTCATAAGGATCAGATGGAGAAACACCAGGAAACCAGGAGCAACCTTCAGTGGCAGTGGCATTCACCCGCAGGGAAAGTTCTTCCTCATGAGAGAGTCTGGGTGAAGAATGAGTTTGTGTCAAGCAGTGCTGAATATTTCAGTCAGCTTTCTCCATAAGCATGCCTGGTGTATTAAAGTTGTACATAATAATTTAGGTTCAAGCAACATCTTAAAAGCAGTAATGTTGAGAAATTATGTAAAAATAATGAAGGTGCAAAACTTGCCAGTATGTTATCCTTATTCAAAAAGACTTGAGCAAAAGATAAATCCTACAAATTTATGAACACAGTTTCATCTTTTAGCTAGAGTTCAATGCTAAATAGACTGTGGAAATTTGCAAGGGAAGAAAATATTTGAGTATAAAGAATATAGGAAACTTTAAAATCATGGAATACCTCTTAATGCTCAGAAAGTTCCTGTTAAGAGAACCAATAAACATGCAGTCTAACATCCCAGAGCACAAGTTGGTCTCAAAACAGAACTCCTTCTACAGAAAAACTCTGTGCATGTGATCAATGGTGCATATTGATTTTCTTCTAGTGTTATTTTCACTTGCTTTACCTATCCTTTTTTTTTGTGGGGGAGAGTCTTCATACCCACTTAGCAGCTTTTTTCTTTGTATTTATCAACCTTGTATTTTGTCAAGGAAAGATATTACAAAAAGACACTATAACATATTTTGTATAAGAAAGACCATTATGGTATCAAAAAAAAGAAAGGTATAATCTCAGAATAAAGAACAGTTTCAAGTTAAGACATCATCATTGTCCTTATATTTCTTCTTTTGTCTCTCCTAAGTAACAAAACCTTCACCCTGGACTGGTTACTAGATGAGATGATCTCTCAGGTGTGTTTTGGATTCTACAGTCTTATTCAAATTCTATAATAAATATATACACACACATTTCTAAATTAAATACATTTTATACAATAGTATGCTTTAAATTTTAAATTTTCTATATCTTACACATGGATTATTGATATTTTCAAACATCAAACAAGCTCCTTCCTCCCTATTTTATTAATTGAAATTCTTATGGATATTCAAATGCAGGTGTAATACAGTTCGCATTTAGTTGTAAAAATATACAAATCCTATGTTTACTTTCCCCGTGTATTTCCCTGAACTATAACAACATTTTGCAAAATATAAAAGTATTGAATGGATACAATCCACACAATTTATTCTGATTTCCCTAGTTTTCCCTGCACTCACTTGTGCATGTTAATATGCATGTGCGTAGAGGAGGGGGCAGTGTGTGGTTCTATGCAATACTATCACAGTTGTATGTTCCTGTATCTACCACCCATAGTCAAGAACTGAAACAGCTCCATCACTACAAGAATCCCTTGAGCTGACTTTTTATAACCATATCTACCTCCCTATCACACTCCCAAACCTCAGCCCTGATCCCTAACCCCTAACAGTATTTGACACTGGTGTATATAACATTTGATACTGGTTATATAGCATTTGATACTGGTTATATAACTGGTTATATATAGTATTTGATACTGGTTATATAACATTTTATATATCTCAAAATGTTATATAAATGGAATACAGAATTTAACTTTTGGGGTTGGTATATTTCACCTAGAATATTCCCTAAATCACCCAAGTTTCTTTATCAGTTTGTTCCTTTTTATTGTCAAATAGTATTCCATAATATGATTATGTCATAGATTGTTCTCCATTCTTCCACTGAAGAACATCTGGCTTGATACCACATTCTAGCTATTAAATATAAAACTTTTTGAATATTTGTGCAAAAAAAAAAAAAACAGAAACACAAATGAAGCCTTTAATGGAGTTCTGTCATCACAGGAAAGGTAAAAGAACATTATTCATATATACAGGGCTTACCCAAATGAATGTACTATTTATATTCTAGGCCTTGCTCAAAAAGGTTTTAAATCATTTAACTTTCACAAAAACTCTTAGAATTAAATACTGTTGGATCCCTATTTTATGAGTGAAAAATCTGAAACAGAGTGATTAATTTTCTCAAGGTCACATAATGTGTAAGAAGTTGGGATTTGAACCCAGGCAGTCACTCCACAGATAGTTATGATAATCACATTTCAATACAAAGTCAGAAGAAGCAAAAGAACCCATGGAAAAGTAATTATTAACTGTTTACAAATGTTTCCTGGCTTTTATGAATTTGATCATGGGTATGTCATTGGACCTCACTAAATCTAAACATATTTAAAGATTTGGACATGTTCACTTGGTCCTTTCTGACTCTTTGCAACCCCATGGACTGTAGCCTGCCAGGCTCCTCCATCCATGAGATTTTCCAGGCAATAGTGGAGTGGGTTGCCATTTCCTTCTCCAGAGGATCTTCCCAACCCAGGGATCGAATCCTGATCTCCCACACTGCAGGCAGACTCTACCATCTGAGCCACCAGGGAAACTCATATATTTAAAGTAATGGAAATCTATTCTATTTTGTATATGTATATATATGTTTTCTTATAGAGCTCATGCATTAGTGTTGACTGTGGTTAAAAGAACACTTTGCCCAAGTGGGAGATTTCTGACTGCTAAAGTTGGAAAGTCTCAATAATTTCAGGGCACTCAGATTTATACTTGAATACAAAACAGCAGAGCACTGAATACTCTATATTTTATATTTTAAAATAGAATTTTTTTTAGAATGCTCTTATCTGTGACTGAAATATATTTCTCCTGAGAAATGTTTTAGTTCTTTAAGGCAGAATCTTACAAATATTTATGCCAATATGTCCTGAAATAGCATCTCCAAAATTTTATGAGCTATTAAATTTATCACAAAATAGGAATCAGAATAAAGGCTTCTTCTCTCCAGTCTATTCAAACTGAGTTTTAAAACCAATAAATAATGACAAGTAAGCATATTTTTCATATCTTCCCATGTATGCACATTATCACTGACACTAAAAAAGACTAATTTTATCTTTTTAAGTTTCATTTTTCCTCAGAATTTATAGTTTCTTTAGGGCATTTAAAAATTCCAAAGTATTTCAATCGTATCATTAAAGTAGAATACTATATAAATGCATAAATTGAAATTTCTGTTTAACAGAGGTAACAACATGTTCATCTATGTCAAAAAGATGAATATCATAACCCTGCATTAGAGTGTTATGTTTTAAAGTTGAATGAACAATATTCAGAAAGACAAATAGTAAATTGTGTTACAATCTATAATGGCATCTTATTTTAATTTACTTTTTAATCACTTCGCAGACTTAGGAAAGGAATGATCCTTATGTATCACAGAAAATAAATCATGAAATGAATGTCTCTGTAGAGAAGTTTACATGAGATACTTCAAAGAGGAAGACTTTTCAAATAAAATCACTTTTACTCAATTTCTGTGGAATTTGAGAAATCATTGGTCAGGAGAAGATGAAGTCTCACATTAAAGTCTACAAGGAGAAACTGACACCATTTTTCTAACAGTCAACAAACTGACAAACACCATGTAGAAGTTATGTTGGTTTCTAGAGTCTTTACAACAACAATAAAGTTGTTTCTAAAACACAGACACACAAAAATCATAGCAATTTTATGCTGTGCAGTTGCAGACACATAAAAATTGTTTTTCCCAAAGGAAGCTCTTTTTTTTTTATTAAATGTTATGCCCAATTAAGCTCAGTTAATCGTTTTGGTGTAAAATAGCTGCTGTAGAATTGTTTTTCCCTGAGGGAGTAAGCCGCTCTCTGGCTTTGGATTAGAGAACAAACAGCTGAAAGCAATCAGACATTATTCCAGCTCCACAGGAAGGTTTTTTTTTTTTTTTTTCCCTTAATGTGGGGTCATTTTGCCTAGATACCTTTGGCTTTTAATAAGTCCAAAGTGTTAGTTTCAATGGCAGAATATTGTTTGGTTTTTCAAAGTGCCCGAATGCCCTACAGGACAGATGCTTATGGAGTACAGGGGTGGTCTCATCAATTTACTGCACTAGTGTTTCCAAGGAGCAGCAGGTAGGAAGGGGTAGTCACAGTAGATTTATCTTGAGGACAAAGAATGTTAATGCATGTTAATGACAAAAGTACTTATTTTTTTCATTGATCCCTTTTGAGTACTAGGTTTTATAATGATTGTAACAAATACCAATGATGTTGCATTAATTTATATTTGCCTAAGAAATTAAGACACCAAAAACTTTTCAATTATATGCAGCATTTGAAAGGTTCTTAATCATCTTAACTACAGTAATAGAAATCAAATTGATTTCAGGATGATTTAGGTAGAGGATGTGGGGTGGGAGGTGGGAGGGGGCTTCGGCATTGGGCGATTGTGTTCACCTATGGCTGATTCGTGTCAATGTATGGCAAAACAAATACAGTATTGTAATTAAAAAAATAAATAAATTTAATTATTAAAAAAATAAAATAAAAATAAAGAAATCAAATTGTTGAACAAGGTACTCTTGAAGGACTCAAGATCAAAGACAAATTGTATTTTCATTCCAATAGTGATGCAAGCCTTAACAAGAAATCTTCTCATGATCATTAAATCTCTAAAACAATGTGCACAGGACACTTCCAACAAGATAACACATTACTGTATCATGCAGAATGGCAGTGTTTTTCCTTATAAACCCTAGTACTATATATAAACACAAATTCATTTTATAAAAGAAAAGCATTATTTCTATGCATGATCTTTTTAAGGGATTACAAATTAATCATTCTTCAAAATGCTCATTTCTCACTTTATGTTCTAATGAGCCCAGTACATGCTGTAACTCTACAAGAATAAATTGTAATTCTTACTATATAAAGGGATTTTTTACTAATGTGTTTTCATAATATGATTAATTTTAAGTTAGTGAAATATCACAATCTCGTATAGCTGTTGTTCAGTCACCAAGCCGTGTCCAACTCTTTGTGACCCCATGGGCTGTAGCATACCTGGCCCCCTGTCCCTTACCATCTCCTGGAGTTTGCCCAAGTTCATGTGCATTGAGTTGGTGATGCTATCCATCTCATCCTCTGCCACCAGTAAAAAATCTAGTATTGTCAGAATTCAAATGCAGCAAAATGGCATTCAGATGCAATAAAATAATGGATGCTGAAGTCTGAATTTTAAGTCATACTGTCTTATAAAAATATTTGTAAAGAAGTTTCTAAAGCTATCTACTAGGATTATCAAAACTAATTCACTTCATTGTGTAGCAGTCAGATAGAAGTATGGCTATCCATGGAAGTAAGGAGATCTAAAAGTAACATGGAGATGTAAGAAGAAGGGTCATTTGGGCTAAGACTTGCACACCTGAATGAAGTGCTGGATGGATGATATGTTCTCACGGGCAAACTCTTGAGGGGCACACAGAAGTCAAGGCTGGGAACCTGGAAATTGTTGCAATCTCTCAGGCATAGTATAAGATAAGGGGGCACATCAAAAGTTACTGTGGATCCATGTTTTCATGGATACTGTTTAGTAGCTAAGTTAAGCAGAGAGAAACTTCTTATAAAGACAAATGTTTCTCAGGGAAGCAGAGGACAGAACTTCATCAGAGGCCAATAAAAGCATAGAGCCAATAGTTGAAAAACCCCAGAAAAAAAAATCACAGTCATCTCTACTCTCTGGCAACCGCTACTGATCTGCTTTACTCTTCTCCCACTCTGAAAATGACCTTTTTCTCCTTAATAGCATTTCTGACAGAAAGTGATAGCACTAATAGCCCCTAACACATTTTCTCCTTTTGAGAGTGGTCTGAATGATCAGAACCAACTGGGTTGTTTCAAAGTCCTTCTGGAAAAGGCTCATGGGCTTAAATCAACTGCAAGAGGGGGAACAGGGATTATCTGAGCAATGAGAAGTCAAACAAATCACCTGTGATATCCACATTTCTGTACAAAGTAGAACCTTAACATTCTAGGACAAAGCTTCAGAATGGCAATGGGAACTGGCAAAATAAAGTAGCTTTGGAAGTCTGCTCTGTCAAACATTTGAAATATTTGAAAGGAAAGACTTAAAACCCTACCAAGAATAATCCTTCTGAGTTCTTAAACACCTTTTGCAAATCAAAAGAAGAATCACACATTATTATATTTTCTAGAAATATTTTCTTGAGTACATTATTTCTTTAATGTGAGTTCATATTTTATTATCTTTGATAAAATAAATTTAAATAATATATAGTAAATCATGATAAGAAAATGATTGATTTCATTTACTGATGTTATTTAAGCTAAAAAGGGCATCATTCACCCAGAGAAATAAAAATACTTAAAATTTTCATATTTCTTCTGTTGGATTTCCTTGAACTTTGGCTCCTGGGAGTCTCATAGCAAAATTTATCACCTATCTTACTCTATGGCCCAGTAAGTCTATAAATCCAGACTTTGAGCTTCATTCCACTTGGCAGCTATGCAAATCTACATTTTATTTTGTTTTTCTATTATATGTATTTCTGTAAGCCACTTCAAACCTTTTGTCAAAAGTCAGGTTATGAGTAAATAGCTTTTTTCCCCATCTTTTAGATTAAATTTCATATTGTTTTCATAGGAACCAACAGATAAAAATAATTCATTTATGAGGTTTTCATATGAAAATGTTTAAAGATTTTAATATATCAATTTTATTAAACAAAAATTATTTTTATTTTGCCTATTACATTTTATAGTATGTTCTATTTTTAAAGTTTCCCTTTTTTAATGCATTAGGCAAGGGTTCAGTTCAGTTCAGTCGCTCAGTCATGTCCGACTATTTGTGACCCCATGAATCGCAGCACGCCAGGCCTCCCTGTTCATCACCATCTCTAGGAGTTCACTCAGACTCACGTCCATCGAGTCCGTGATGCCATCCAGCCATCTCATCCTTGGTCGTCCCCTTCTCCTCCTGCCCCCAATCCCTCCCAGCATCCCAGAGTCTTTTCCAATGAGTCAACTCTTCGCATGAGGTGGCCAAAGTACTGGAGTTTCAGCTTTAGCATCATTCCTTCCAAAGAAATCCCAGGGTTATCTCCTTCAGAATGGACTGGTTGGATCTCCTTGCAGTCTAAGGGACTCTCAAGAGTCTTCTCCAACACCACGGTTCGAAAGCATCAATTCTTCGGTGCTCAGCCTTCTTCAGTCCAACTCTCACATCCATACATGACCACAGGAAAAACCATAGCCTTGACTAGATGGACCTTAGGCAAGGGTAATAGTCAATATTTTTCAACAGCCAACTGGCCATGAGTCTGACAATCAGAGGATGCCAGTTGTAATGCTAGAATTGAGTCTTGGCAGCATTCTGCTGTACTAGCTGTTCACATTTTAGTTGTTACATTGTGGGGGTTTAAGGGAGTGGGTGGTCAGGATGGCACTGGTTACGTCAAGAAGTTTCTTTCTTACCCTTAGGAGATAAGTATATGATTTGAAGACACCTATGGTGCTTGGAAAATCCCATGGACAGAGGAGCCTGGTAGGCTGTAGTGCATGAGGTTGCTAAGAGTTGGACATGACCAAGCGACTTCACTTTCACTTTTCACTTTCATGCATTGGAGAAGGAAATGGCAACCCACTCCAGTGTTCTTACCTGGAGAATTCCAGGGACAGGGGAGCCTAGTGGGCTGTCGTCTATGGGGTCACACAGAGTCAGATACGACTGAAGTGACTTAGCAGCAGCAGCAGCAGCATGGTGCTTGTGAGGTCGATGATCAATCATATCTCTCTCACCATTAGACTTAAACTTTAAAATATGAGACTTTATTGCTGGTAAAGCTGGATGGACTATGTGACTAGGAACTAAAGTGAAAATAATTCCCTAAGATTTCCAAATGAAGTCTTACCAGTCACCAGAGGAGCCTGGCCTTCCCCTCAACACATTAAATGCAAAGAACCCAGGAAACTAAGAGAAGAGGCAAAAGAAAGAGAACAAGTGAGAGTCTGACAGACCTGAAAGGTCCTAAAGAGTGTGCTGCCCAGGTTTCCTGCAGAAGAAGAAGCAAATCAGAGCAAGAGTGAGAAATGGCGAGGAAAACACAGAGAAGAAAACAAGCAAGTATATGGTAAAGATAATGCCTCCCTTTCAAGGGATTAATTTATGTAAACAAGAAGATAACTGAATACTTTTGCAAAATTCAAACCCAACATATGTCAACAAAAGATGCTGCCAAAATGTGTCAACTGCATGAACATAATCCATTTAGCCTGTCAAGTTTTGAAAATAAACAATTCCTAAAGTTGCTTGGCTCTTTTGGAGAGAATTTGTTTGTGTCATGTAAAATTTAAACACAAAGAGAGTTAATACAAATTCTTAAATTATCCTACCTTAAATTTGTATAATCCATATTGCCAGTGAGTTACATAAATCTGCATACACAGAAATCATAACCATCCAATCAAAAGCTCTTGAAAACAAAATTTTAAAGTCACAGTATTTTCCCTCTTACTGAGATTGAGTAACAGGGGGCAGATTTCTCTTCTTAAACTACAAAAAAACAAAAAAAAAAAAACCACACAGGGTGGGGCAGAGAATATATAAAACAACAGTTTCAACTTACTAAACATTTTAAGTTAACAGCTCTAAAATATTATACACTAGGTGATAAAGAAAAAAAAGTTTACACTATATGACAAGGAAATGGGAAATCACAGAGAGCCCTGCAGACTGCCTGTGTAAGGTCAGAACCCAGGGGCATGATGGGCCGCCCCTTTCTCCCCCGCCAGCAGGGGAAGTCCCTAAGGAAGGGGCCTCCCAGATCCCGGGGACCAGTGACAGCACAGTTCGCCAGCTAAAGCCACCCCACCTCTACCACATAGAAGGACCTATCAGCCCACGACACCTCGGCCCAGCAACGTATCCAAACCCCCATCCATTAACCTGCTCATCCCTCGCAGTGTGCATATATAAACAAACTTCTAACACTGTCCAGGTGCGCGGACTTCCTCAACCTGCCCCATTCAGGTCCAGGAACCCAGCCCGGGAGTGCTTCACCATTAAAGCCTGTTAGACACTCTTTTGGTGTCCCGGTCATCTTTACCTAACAGCCTGAACTGAGTAGATAAAGTGGAAGAAAAGACCATGATAGCTAGAGAGTTACATGTGTGCGTGTGTGTTATCACTCAATCATGTCTGACTCTTAGTGACCCCATGGACTGTAGCTCACCAGGCTTCTCTGTTCATGGAATTCTCCAGGCAAGAATACTGGAGTGGGTTGCATTTCCTTTTCCAAGAGAATTACATAGTTGCTTCAGAAATTTATGGAGGTTCCTCCTAGAGACTTTAGCCAGGTAAATTATCAGCTCATGCATGTGAAGAACTTACCTGAGGCCCAGGAAAGGACTTAGAAGGAATAATCTCCAGTAGTCACTAGTTAAATGGAAAATCTCAGAATTTAGCAATATCAAGTAGTCTACTAAGAAAAGTCTGTCTTAATAGTTTGGCAAAAGTGGCTCAGTGTAACGAAACACATCCCACCTAACTACATTTTAAAGCAAGAATCAATAGGAATTATTTCCAGTAAATTGACTAACCCAGAACAAAGCTCAAGAATGCACAACACAAAAATAGCCAGTAATTTTAATAATGTAAAACATTTACTCACTTTTGTTGAGTCTTCCAGGAGCTCAACCAGGTTCTCAGAGTAAATATCTAAGGAGAAACTCCTTTGTGCTTCCAGCAGGGAGAGAAGAAAAGGAAACATTTTGAAATACACGAGAGAGCTCTTCTTAACCGGAGAAGGTGATGGCACCCCACTCCAGTACTCTTGCCTGGAAAATCCCATGGACAGAGGAGCCTGGTAGGCTGCAGTCCATGGGGTCACGAAGAGTCGGACACAACTGAGTGACTTCCCTTTCACTTTTCACTTTCATGCATTGGAGAAGGAAATGGCAACCCACTCCAGTGTTCTTGCCTGGAGAATCTCATGGACAGAGGAGCCTGGTGGGCTGCCATCTATGAGGTCACACAGAGTCAGACATGACTGAAGTGACTTAGCAACAGCAGCAGCTCTTCTTAACTAGGCCGGCCCTCAGGAGAAACAGTCAACAGAATCTAACCTGCTAGATATCATTAGAACTTATCTGGCCTGAGGGAAGAGAGATACTCAGGTGTAGTCATTTGTCCTAAGGTGTGGAGGAAAAAACTTAGAAACCCGTAGGAAGTTCATAGTCTGGAACCATAAGGCCACTAAAAATTCACAGAACTGAGGCACCACTTCAAGTGACCAAATACACATGTTATAGGAGTTATTGAAAGAAAGCTGAGTGGTAGGGGGAACAAAAAGTATTTGAAGACACTAATGCCAAAACTTTTCCAAACTTGAAGAAAACTACAGAAACACAGCTTTTCAAGACATTTCACCAACCCCAAGTACAAGAGATATGAGAAAGACTACACCAAGGCATATTATAATCAAGTTGTTTGAACTCAATGATAAAGATAATATCTTAAAAGAAGATAGAGGGATAAAAGGAATAATACATGATTAAGAACATATTTATTGCTGAAATCCAAGTAAGCCAGAAAACAGAGGAGCAACACCTTTAAATTAATGAATAAAAACTTACCATCTTAGAATTCTATATTGTCATGATAGCCAAAAAGTTTGTTCAGAATTTTCCACAATGTTATGAAAATTCTGAAGGAACATTTTAGCCACCCCAATATTTTAAAACAAAGGTAAAATAAAGGTTTCTTCAGACATTAAATCTCATAAAAGTTAATCACCAGAATGCCTATTTACAAGAAATATTAAAGGAGTTAAAAAATCTGGATCAACAAAGAGGAATGAAAACACTGGGAGTTGGCAGTGCATGGGTAAATATTGACAATCTTATATTTATTTTTAAAATTAAATTTACAATTATAGACCTTCCCACAAAGAAAATTCAAGGTCCACAAAGCTTCACCATTTTAAAAAATATTCAAAGAAGAGGGAATTCCAATTCATACATACAATCTCTTTCAGAAAATAGAAGAGAGAACACTAATTAATTCTATGAAGCCAACATTACTGTAATACTAAAACTAGACAAAGGCATTTCAGGAAATAAAAAACTGTAGTCCAATAACTCATAAAAATTAATGCAAAAATTATTCACAAATTTTCTCAAATCCAAAATATATAAAAAGTATATGTCATGACTAATAAGACTGGTTTAATATTTGAAAACCAATCAATGTAACTGATTGAAAAATGAAAGAAACAGAAAAACTATATGATCATCTCGACAGATGCATGAAAAACACTCAACAAAATGCAACATTTATTCCTTCTTAAAAACAGACCAAGAAAAAAAAACCTCTTAGAAGACTCATCCTAATAAAGAGTATCTATGAAAAAACTAAAAACAAATTTGGAGGACTGATACATTCACTATGCTGCTGCTGCTGCTAAGTCGCTTCAGTCATGTCTGACTCTGTGTGACCCCATAGGTGGCAGGCCACCAGGCTCTGCTGTCCCTGGAATTCTCTATAAAGCTACAGTAATTATGACGATGTGTAGTATCAGTGAAGAAAAAAAAAAAAGAATAGACAAATAGCTCAATGAAACAGGAAAGAGAGCCCAGGAATTGACCCACATCAATATAGTTAACTGATCTTTGACAAACAAAGGGAATATAATGGAGCAAAGATGGTCTCTTCAGCAAATGGTACTGGAACAACTAGGCATACACATGTGGAAAAAAAAAAAAAACACAGAGAGAGAAGAAAAATAATCATCATCTAAATAGAGACCATAAATCCTTCATAAAAATTTTACTCAGAATGGATCATAGAACTAAATGTAAAATGCTTTAAAATTCTTAGAAGCTGTAAAACTCCGAGATGAAAACGTAGGAGAAAATCTAGATGACCTTGAGTATGGTGATGATTTTTTAGATATAGAACCAAAGGCACAATTCATAAAATAAATCACTGAAAACTTAATATTATAAAAATTAAAAACTTAGGCTCTGCAAAAGATGAAGTCGAGAAAATGGAAAGACAAGTCATATACCGGGAGAAAATATTTGCAAAGACACATTTGATAGGAGCCTGTTATCAAAAATTGAGTTAGACAAGGCTGTGGTCCTAGTGTGATTAGATTGACTACTTTTCTGTGAGTATGATTTCAGTGTGTCTGCCCTCTGATGCCCTCTTGCAACACCTACTTGGGTTTTTCTTACCTTGGGCGTAGGGTATCTATTCATGGCTGCTCCAGAAAAGCATAGCCACTGCTCCTTACCTTGGACAAGGGGTATCTCCTTACCGCCATCATTCCTGACCTTCAACTTGGGATAATGAAACCAAGCCATGCCTGCTGGGCAACCCAAGATGGGCGGGTCATGGTGGAGAGAGGGTAACAGAATGTGGTCCACTGGAGAAAGGAATGGCAAGCCACTTCAGTATTCTTGCCTTGAGAACCCCATGAACAATATGAAAAGGCAAAATGATAGGATACCAAAAGAGGAACTCCCCAGGTCAGTAGGTGCCCAATATGCTACTGGAGATCAGTGGAGAAATAACTCCAGAAAGAATGAAGGGATGGAGCCATAGCAAAAACAATACCCAGCTGTGGATGTGACTGGTGATAGAAACAAAGTCCGATGCTGTAAAGAGCAATATTGCATAGGAACCTGGAATGTCAGGTCAATGAATCAGGGCAAATTGGAAGTGGTCAAACAAGAGATGGCAAAGGTGAACATCGACATTCTAGGAATCAGCGAACTGAAAGGGAATGGAATGGGTGAATTTAACTCAGAGGACCATTATATCTACTACTACAGGCAGGAATCTCTCAGAAGAAATGGAGTAGCCATCATGGTCAACAAAAGAGTACAAAATGCAGTACTTGGATGCAATCTCAAATATGACAGAATGATCTCTGTTCGTTTCCAAGGCAAACCATTCAGTATCACAGTTATCCAAGTCTATGCCCCAACCAGTAGTGCTGAAGAAGCTGAAGTTGAACAGTTCTATGAAGACTACAAGACCTTTTAGAACTAACACCCAAAAAAGATGTCCTTTTCATTATAGGGGACTGGAATGCAAAAGTAGGAAGTCAAGAAACACCTAGAGTAACAGGCAAATTTAGGCTTGGAATGCGGAATGAAGCAGGGCAAAGACTAATAGAGTTTTGCCAAGAAAATGCACTGGTCATAGCAAACACTCTCTTCCAACAACACAAGAGAAGACTCTACACATGGACATCACCAGATGGTCAACACCGAAATCAGATGGGTTATATTCTATGCAACCAAAGATGGAGAAGCTCTATACAGTCAACAAAAACAAGACCAGGAGCTGACTGTGGCTCAAGATCATGATCTCCTTATTGCCAAATTCAGACTGAAATTGAAGAACGTAGGGAAAAGCACTAGACCATTCAGGTATGACCTAAATCAAATCCCTTATGATTATACAATGAAAGTGAGAAATAGATTTAAGGGCTTAGATCTGGTAGATAGAGTGCCTGATGAACTATGGAATGAAGTTCATGACATTGTACAGGAGACAGGGATCAAGACCATCCCCATGGAAAAGAAATGCAAAAAAGCAAAATGGCTGTCTGGGGAGGCATTACAAATAGCTGTGAAAAGAAGAGAGGTGAAAAGGAAAGATATAAGCATCTGAATGCAGAGTTCCAAGGAATAGCAAGAAGAGGTAAGAAAGCCTTCTTCAGCGATCAATGCAAAGAAATAGAGGAAAACAACAGAATGGGAAAGACTAGAGATCTCTTCAAGAAAATTAGAGATACCAGGGAATATTTCATGCAAAGATGGGCTCAATAAATGATAGAAATAGTATGGACCTAACAGAAGCTGAAGATATTAAGAAGAGGTGGAAAGAATACACAGAAGAACTGTACAAAAAAGATCTTCATGACCCAGATAATCGTGATAATGTGATCACTAATCTAGAGCTAGACATCTTGGAATGTGAAATCAACTGGGCCTTAAAAAGCATCACTATGAACAAAGCTAGTGGAGGTGATGGAATTCCAGTGGAGCTGTTTCAAATTGACAGAGTCATTTCCGAGGCAGGTTGATAAGAAGTCTAGGGGTCCCCAAGGAGAGAGGGGTCTGGAATTCTCAAGGAGGAAGAAAGGACAAACTTATTTCTCTACATTCCTTAGGATTATATAACAACAATGTATTCTGCCTGAGGGCAGTCTCTGGATTAAACCTTCTCTTTACAAGGATTATATAACAGCAATGTATTATGTATTCTGCCTGAGGACAATCTCTGGATTAAACCTTCTGGCTAATTCTGTTATCTTAAAATGTAAATTATGGGAGTAGGTCTGGTGAGGTCTTTACAACCTCCAGACCTTCATTGGATTAGTTGGAGAATATATAAACTCATTGCTAAAATTAACAAGCGGGTACTCTTTCTACCCCCTTCTGATGCCTATGTCAGAAGCTTTCTCTATCTCCTTTATACTTTAATAAAACTTTGTTACACAAAAGCTCTGAGCGATCCAGCCTCGTCTTTGGCCTCGGATTGAATTCTTCTCCTCCGGGGGCCAAGAATCCCGGCGTCGTGATTCAACAACAACCTTTCAAAATCCTGAAAGATGATGCTGTGAAAGTGCTGCACTCAATATGCCAGCAAATTTGGAAAACTCATCAGGGCCACAAGACTGGAAAAGGTCCGTTTTCATTCCAATCCCAAAAAAGGCAATGCTAAAGAATGCTCAAACTATTGCACAGTTGCACTCATCTCACATGCTAGTAAAGTAATGCTCAAAATTCTCCAAGCCAGGCTTCAGCAATATGTGAACCGTGAACTCCCTGATGTTCAAGCTGGTTTTAGAAAAGGCAGAGGAACCAGAGATCATATTGCCAACATCCGTTGGATCATGGTAAAAGCAAGAGAGTTCCAGAAAAACATCTATTTCTGCTCTGTTGACTACGCCAAAGCCTTTGACTGTGTGGATCACAATAAACTGTGGAAAATTCTGAAAGACATGGGAATACCAGACCACCTAACCTGCCTCTTGAGAAACCTATATGCAAGTTAAGAAGCAAAAGTTAGCACAGGACATGGAACAACAGATTGGTTCCAAATAGGAAAAAAAGTACGTCAAGGTTGTATATTGTCACCCTGCTTATTTAACTTATATGCAGAGTACATCATGAGAAATGCTGGACTGGAAGAAACACAAGCTGAAATCAAGATTGCCATGAAAAATATCAATAACCTCAGATATGCCGATGACACCACCTTTATTGCAGAAAGTGAAGAGGAGCTAAAAAGCCTCTTGATGAAAGTGAAAGAGGAGAGCGAAAAAGTTGGTTTAAAGCTCAACATTTAGAAAACTAAGATCATGGTATCCAGTCCCATCACTGCATGGGAAATAGATGGGCAAACAGTGGAAACAGTTTCAGACTTTATTTTGGGGGCTCCAAAATCACTGCAGATGGTGACTGCAGCCATGAAATTAAAAGATGCTTACTCCTTGGAAGGAAAGTTATGACCAACCTAGATATATATTCAAAAGCAGAGACATTACTTTGCCGACTAAGGTCCATCTAGTCAAGGCTATGGTTCTTCCAGTGGTCATGTATGGATGTGAGTTGGACTGTGAAGAAGGCTGAGCACCGAAGGATTGATGCTTTTGAACTGTGGTGTTGGAGTACACTCTTGAGAGTCCCCTGGACTGCAAGGAGATCCCATCTGTCCATTCTGAAGGAGATCAACCCTGGGATTTCTTTGGAAGGAATGATGCTAAAGCTGAAACTCCAGTACTTTGGCCACCTAATGAGAAGAGTTGACTCATTAGAAAAGACTCTGATGCTGGGAGGGATTGGTGGCAGGAGGAGAAGGGGATGACCGTGGATGAGATGGCTGTATGGCATCACGGACTTGATGGGCATGAGTCTGAGTTAACTCCAGGAGTAGGTGATGGACAGGGATGCCTGGCATGCTGCGATTCATGGGGTCGCAGAGTCGGACACGACTGAGCAACTGAACTGAACTGAACTGAACTGATCAAAAATAAACAAAGAATTGTTGAAACTCAATAGCAAGAAAACAAACAACTTTATTTAATCATCGACCAAAGACTTTAATAGACAATTCACCAAAGAAGACAAATGACAAATAATCACATGAAAAGTTGCTCCACATCATATGAATGCAAATTAAAATAAGACACTGCTACATATTTACTAGAATTGCCAAAATTGCAACACTGGCAACACCAAATGCTGACAGGGATGTGGCACAACAGGAACACTCATTCTTGCTCATGGGAATGCTACTGCTACAGCCACTTTGCAAAACAGTCTGAGTTTCTCACAAAACTAAACATACAATCTAGCTATAGCACTCCTTGGTATTTACCCAAAGGAGCTGAAAACATATGTCCCCTCAGCAGCTTTATTTGCAATTGGAGGCAACCAAAATGTTTTTCAGTAGTGTAGTAGACACAGAAATATGGAATATTTTAAGCACTAAAAGACATGAGCTGTTAAACCATAAAAAGACATGTGCATGCGTACTAAGTTGCTTCAGTTATCTCTGATTCTCTGTGACCCTGTGGACTGTAGCCTGCTGGGCTCCTCTGTCCAGGGGCTTCTCCAGCAAGAATACCAGGGTGGATTGCCAGACCCTCCTCCAAGGGATCCTCCCCACCCAAGGATTGAAACTGCATCTCTTATGTCTCCTACATTGGCAGGCAGGTTCTTTACCACTAAGAGCCACATGGGAAGCCCAAATAGACATGTAGGAAACTTACATGCATATTGCTAAGTGAAAGAAGCCAATCTGATACATACTGTTTGAGGCCAGCTGTATCACATTCTGGAAAAGGCAAAACTATGGACACAGTTAAATGATCAATGGCTACCAAGGGTTAGGATAGAAGAGAGATAAATAGGTTGAACAAAGATTTTTTAGGGCAGGTATACCCTGTGTGATACCATAATGATGTTACACATGGCATTACACATTTATTCAAACCCAGAGAATATATAACACCAAAAGTGAACCCTAATGTAAAGCTATAACTTTGCATCATTATGGTGTGTCAATGCAGGAGGAGAAGGGGACAACAGAGGATGAGATGGCTGGATGGCATCACTGACTCGATGGACGTGAGTCTGTGTGAACTCCCGGAGTTGGTGATGGACAGGGAGGCCTGGAGTGCTGCAATTCATGGGGTCACAAAGAGTCGGACACGACTGAGTGACTAAACTGAACTGAACTGAATGTAGGTTCATCAGTTGTAACAAATGTACCACTCTAGTGAGAGATGTTGATAATGTGGGAGGCTGTGCATGTGTGGGTGCAGAGTATATATGGAAACTCTGTACCTTCCCCTTACCTTTTTGTGAACTTAAAACTTATCTAAGAAAATAACAGTAAAGAAGTCCTTTTAAAAATTTGAAGTACTATACTAGGTGATATCAAGTACTAAAAGATCTACAGTATTTATATCAATATAGGCAAAGAATACAGGGTCCAGAATAGATGTACTTTTGAAAGACATGAAAAGCCAATTTTGTGGAGAAAAATAGTCTTCTCAACAAATGGCACATGTCTATATTTAAAAAGAATCATGGGAATTCCTTGGCACTCTAGTGGTTAAACTCTGAACTTCCAATGCAGGGGGCACAGCTTTGATCACTAGCTGGGGAACTAATATCCCACATACCACACGGCATGGCCAAAACAAAACAAAAAAAAATAATTATTTCAATTTATAGCTTACACCATGTGCAAACATTAACTCAGGCAGATCATAGGCCTAACAATAAAAATTAGAACTATAAAACTCAGAAGAAAACACAAGAGAACTGCTTTTGACAATGGATTAGGCAAAGACTTTTCATATGGTGAAAAATTAATGAATTGGTCATCAGAATGAATAAATACTGGTTTTTAAAAGACACAAGAAGAATAAATAAAAATAACAATAACTAGAAGAAATTATTTATAAATCACGTATTTGATAAAGGATTTATATCCATAATATATAAAGAATTTTCAAAACCCAATAATAAGAAAACAACAAATATTTTTAAATTAAGCAAAATATTTGAATTAGATGCTTAAGATATACAAATAGCAAGATGGAAAAAAGCACGTGGAAAATGCCCAACATCATCAGTAATAAGTGAAAGTGAATTTGCTCAGTCATGTCCGACTCTTAGCGACCCCATGGACTGCAGCCCTCCAGGCTCCTCCATCCATGGGATTTTTCAGGCAAGAGTACTGGACTGGGGTGCCGTTGCCTTCTCTGCATCAGTTATAAAGGATATATAAATTTAAAAACTTCAGTGCTGCTAAGTCACTTCAGTCGTGTCCGACTCTGTGCAACCCCATAGATGGCAGACCACCAGGCTACCCCATCCCTGGGATTCTCCAGGCAAGAATACTGGAGTGGGTTGCCATTTCCTTCTCCAATGCATGAATGTGAAAAGTGAAAGGGAAGTCGTTCAGTCATGTCCGACCCTTAGCATGGACTGCAGCCCACCAGGCTCCTCCATCCATGGGATTTTCCAGGCAAGAGTACTGGAGCGGGGTGCCATTGAACTTCAGTGAGATACCATTCAAACCCCAGAGAGTCAACAAATCTAGGAAAATGTGGCAATTAAAAAAAAAAGTTATATATGCCTGCCATATCAAGCAGCCATTTCCCAGAAAATCCAGGTCATATGTTCACAAAAGATTTGTGCACATAAACATAGGCTCAGATGATAAAGAATCTGCCTGCAAGGCAAGAAACTCAGATTTGATCCCTGGGTTGAGAAGATCCCCTGGAGAAGGGACTGGCTACCCACTCCAGTATTCTTGCCTAGAGAATCCCATGGAGAGAGGAGCTTGGTGGGCTACAGTCCATGGGGTGAAAAAGAGTAGGACATGACTGAGCATGCATTCACGAACATAAACACTGTATACTGATGTTCATGAAGCTTTGTTGGTGATCATCATCCAAAACTGGAGACAGCACAAGTGTCCAACCTTAGGTGAATGAATGAACAAATTGTTTATCCATACACTGGAACACTACCCAGCAATGAAGCCAAATGAATGACTGATATACAAAACAAAATGAAGAAGTCTCAAAATAACTATGTTCAATAAAAGAAACCATACCAAAGAAACTCACACTGGAACTGAATAATATTCTGAGAAGTATAAACTAGAATATAGTGACAGAAATATCAGTAGATGCCTATGGACAGGTGGGAATGGGAAGGAATTAGCAAGAGGAAGTGATCACAAAAGGCCAAGAGGAGACTTTTGGGGACAGAAGATATGCTCATTATCATGATTGTGGTGGTAGTTTCAAAGTATATATACTTATCAAAACTTATCAAATTTATATAATTTATATATATCTTATTATGTTTCAATTATACATCAATAAAGCTATAAAAAGGAAGAAATATAGTATACAATAAGTTAATTTAGAATTATAAGAAACCTGATTTTTAAAAAAATTAGGGATAGTTACTGTACTCTCTTGAAATTCTAAGTATTTTTATTCCAAATGGAATGTATTAAAAACTCCATGAAGCAAGTGCTATATCATAGTCATATACGTAGTATCAAGCACCACATGTGGTACACAGTATTGCTTAATAAATAGTCATAGACCAAATATGTTTACCACTTCATTTACAGCAGAAAGAATGCTGTGGAAGAAAGCAAATCTGAAAGTGACTAGACAGTGACTATAAACACTGTATTCAAGGTGTCTCACTTCTGGGTCCTTAGAAGAAATAAACATCTGTCTCTCTGCGCATTATTGGTTTAAAGAATTTTGTGTTTAAGGAATACAATGTGAATTAAAATGCTTATTATTTTAATATTTTGCAGAAAAAGGAAAGTGATTAAAAATTAATAAGAATTAATTCATTGGAGCCAAGATTTGAACATTTTAAATCTCAAATTATATAAATTCAATTCAGATATAGTTATTTTTAAATGTAAGTGTATTTCTTTTATATTGCTGCAGTTTGCCAGATAAGGGAAAAGATAAAATTAAATGGTTAGGTTTGTATTTTTAAAATTCATTGCAAATTTCCCATAAACCAATTTATAACATAGCTAACTTGAGATATAATTCTTCATAGACTGTTTTCATTGTAGAAAACATATATCTCTATCATGTTTATGTATCCAAAACATGCCTTTATTAACCTTTCAGGAGAAATGTTTTGTGTACAAACATTCTTACAATGCAGAATACTGCATTTGAAGCAATCCTATCTTCTATTCAGATATGATGAACATTTAAATTTTCTGGAAAAAAATTCCTTTCTTCAATTAGGCAAATATATTTAACAAAGGAGAAGGAAAAATATGGTAACATTTTTGCTGGTGATTTCTATTATGAAAGAAAATAAATAATTTTCTTGCTTGACAGAATTAACTTTATTGAGCTGTCTCTCTGTTTTGACTTTAAACTGAAACTGTGCATCTTCAAAGACTATATTGGTCATTTGCCTATGATTAAAATATTTTCCATGTTTCTCAAACAAAACAAGAAAAGCCTACTCTTAAATAAAACAAGATAAATTAGAAAACTGTATTTCTTGCCTTTCCTCAGCCAACATTTTGATCACGTTTGTTGTTTAAACTTTCTAGTATCTATCTAAGCAAGCAGAGTGAAGTTTGAAAATTCAAGATTGATAGTATCTGATTGCATTTGGCACAGCCTGAGACATCCTACACAATCTGGGCTGTGGCTCCAGTTTCTTGCCATCTCTTCATGCCTTAGAGAAAAATCTTCCTTCTCATTCTGCAAACACACTGCAATCTCTCCCTTCTTAGCAAGTGAAGTTAAATCCCTGCTATCTGAACAACTGTGCCCTCTGCAAAGCTGGCTCTACAGGAGCCATCAGATCTCACACATTTCCCTAAGGGGTGAGCTTTCCTGAAAATATGTACCTAAAGTCGATTCACCATTCTTCTTTCTTACACACCTTATTCTGCCCCTTTTATAACACTGATCACAAGTTTTTATTTATGCTTTTCTCTGGAAGACTGTCATCTCCATCAAGGAAGAAAACACATTGATATATGTTATGGCCTGAATGCTTATTATCCCCCCAAAATTCATCTGTTGAAGTTCTAATCCTCAATGTGATTTTAACTGGAGGTAGGGTTTATAGAAGGTAATTAGATTTACAAGAACACATGACAGAGGAGTCACTGATGGGATTAGTCTCTTTATAAAAAGATAAAGAATCCCAGAGCTTGCCCACTCTCTCAGCCATGTGAGGACATGGCAAGAAAATGGCCATGTGCAAGTCAGAAAGGTTCCTATCACCAGGAACCAAGTAGGCCAGCTAGTTGGCTTTGGACTTCCTGGCCTTCATAACTGAAAAAATGAGGGAAAAAAAAAGTCTCTTGTTTAAGATTATCTATAGAAGCCCAAGATAAGACAAATGTATCCTGGTCAAAACAGTTCATGTGCCACTGATGGGCTCAGAGCAAATACTTAATAAATATTTGTTGAAAATTAAGCAACACAGTTGGTTAACAAAAATAAAAGATATAATACTTTAACTCATAATTTATTTCTAATTAAAAAATCAATATATTAATGCTTACCTTATATTTTCAGTGACTTATCCAGTCATTTCACATCCTTCAATATATGATGTAAAAGTATTAATTAAGGCCTTTAATGATATTCAACTCAGAATTCTTATTTAAAAATTCTCTAAGAACCAGAATTTCACTAATTTAAAATTGTGTTCAATAATAATACGTGAAAAGTGACTGCCAAACAATAGATATTCAAGAAATGCTTTTTCCTACACATTCTCTCAACCCATCTACAGATTAAGAATATCCAGTTCCCCCAAATTATAGTTGTAATTATTTTCAGTAAGAAAAGCCCATTTTAGCTCATAATTTATTGCAATACACCTGTCTTTAATACTGTCTATCTACTATGTCTTGTTGACTCAGTTAGCAGGTTTTAAGGGCAATGGATTGTAACTCTAACCATCTTGTGGAACCTCTGAAACTGAAATTGTTTTGTTTCAAAATATCTACAGTAGAAGTTGGGGCTACTCACATGGCACAGTGGTAAAGAATCCCCCTGCCAATCAGGAGATGCAAGAGACAGTTGGATCCCTGGGTCAGGAAAATCCCATGGAGGAGGAAACAGCAACCTACTCCAGTAGTCTTTCCTGGGAAATCGCATGGATTTCCCAGTCCACGGGGTCACAAAGAGTCGGACACAACTGAGCACACACACAGACAGAGACACAGTAGAAATTAGTGTATCTCAAACCTCCAAACTAAGTTAGTTGCAATACTAGTAATAATTTTCCTTCTCTGACTACTATTGCAACCTTCATTCTAATAGATTAGAAAGAGCACTCCACTGGGAGACAGCAAGCCTGGGTTCCTATCCTAAACAATGTTGGTTAAAGGTCTTTGGGGAAAAGAAAATCAGTTTCTTTGTGAAATTAGAGAGTTTGGAGTAGATGACTTCTGAGCTATTTCCAGATTTGGAAATCTAAAAGAAATTATTAAGCAACGCAACAACAATTATCAGATGAAAAAGAAAGGCCTCTTTCTAACTGTAATAAATATCTAGGCATGTATGCATGTATTCAATCACTCAGTCATGTCCAACTCTTTGCTAGCCCGTGGACTGTAGCCTGCCAGGCACCTCTGTCCATGAGATTTTTCAGGCACGAATAGTGTAATGGGTTACTGTTTCCTCCTCCAAGGGATCTTCCTGACCCAGGGATAGAAGCTGTGTCTCCTGCATTGCAGGCAGAGTCTCTATTGCTGAGCCACCAGGGAAGCCATTTCTAGGCATATGTATATAAAAATAGATAATATATAGACAGGTACAAATATAAATAGCGAAAGAGATAATACAGATGTAGTTATAGGTATAGACATTTATCTAAGTACCACACCAGGGTACCCTAAAGATGTTGCTGCTGCTAAATCGCATCAGTTGTGTCCGACTCTATGCGACCCCACAGATGGCACCCAACAGGCTCTTCCATCCCTGGGATTCTCCAGGCAAGAATACTGGAGTGGGTTGCCATTTCCTTCTCCAGCCCTAAAGATAGCCACATCTAGAAAATGAAGAAATGAAGAAAAAAATTTAGCTTTCTACAGTGAGAGAGAAGGCACAAAAATAATGAAAAATGACATAACATACATATTTATATTTATTGATGTAAATAACTATTACATTATCTATAGATACTATTGAATTTTGTTTCTTTCAAAGAAAAGTAATCTTAAGATATAGCTACTTTTGCTAATGATGCTATTATTGCTTAAAAGCTTTTTTTGAAAACTATCTCTTGGATTTGCTTTCAGAATCATATTAAGAACAATGCAAAGACACTAGAATTATTACTTAGAGTTATGGCTGAAAACGTTATTGCTTGGTGTGGTTATCTAATTTATTTACATATGGCTTTTGGATTATTCCTAAAGTCAAATTTACCTTGAAATAAAGATTTGCTATGAATGAAGCTATTCACCCTACTAACCATCTTTTGTGCAATAAGCTTACATTAGAAATATATAAAAAGATTTTACCACTAGAACTAAAAATTATTTCAAAATAGAAATTGCTCTGTGGTAATGTATTTAAGCTGTCATAGATTTTGCACCTATTTGGAGGTATGATCTCTGCTGTTTGCTACACCGAGGTCTCTTCTTTTCTTCTCATGCCTCATACCCAATGCTTTAGGAAGCTTGTTGGCTTTAATATCAAATACACCCTGAAAACAAACCATCTCACCATACCCTTGTCATCGTCTTGGACCAATCTACAATCATATATTCCCTGTACAATAGAAGTATCCCTTTAGCTGTTAGAGATTTTATGGATATTAAGTCTAAGTGTTAAGCAATGTCACTGGTCTGTATACTTCAAAAATGTCATTGTATGTCAGCTTCAGGTTGCCAAAACAAATTACCGCAGAATGGGTGGCTCAAACAATGGAAATTTATTTTCTCATAGTTCTAGAGGCTGAAAGTCTATGATGAAGGGTTTCTAATGAGGTTGGTTTCCTGTATTATAAATTAACACCTTCTCTCTATGCCTTTACAGTTTTTCCTCATATGTGCACAGAGGAAGAGAAAGAGAGGGACAGAGAGAGAGAAAAAAAAGGAAGACAGTCAAACTCTCTGTTGTTTCTTCTTGTCAAGACGCTAATTCTGTTGAATCAGGGCTTCACACTTATGACTTCATTTAACTTTAATTACTTCCTTAGAGCACCCATCTCCAAATATAGCTGCACTAGGAGGTGGAGCTTCAACATTCAATTTAGATTTGCAGGAGAAGCAAATATTCAGTTCAGACCAAAAAAAAAAAAAAGAACTATTCTACATTAAAAGAGTCTAAAGATACATGACCACTAAATGTAAACTGTGATCTTAGATGGGATATTATTGGAGCTATTGTCATTATTTTAATAAAATTAGCTATTAGTACTGAATTAATATTAATTTCCTGGTTTGATAATTGCATTGCAGTTACAAAATTGAGTGCCTTTATTTTTGGAAATAAACAAGGAAGAATGCGGGGAGCCAGCGTGAGGAACTCTGCCCATGGCAAAGGTCATGAGGAAGGAGGCTTCGGCATACGCAAAGGCATGATCAAGCCTCCGGAAATTCCCCTGCTCCTGAGCATCTAACCCCCAAAACCAGAGCCTGTCTTGTACTCTCACCTACGGGGGCTCTCCCCCATAACCGTTTCTCTCAGAGAAGGAGTAAACGTGCAGCTCCAAGGCAGTAAAAATTCCTGGGCGTGACTAGTGTTTCCAACTTACGGGACTCCTCTGAAGGTTATCTAGCATGCCTGTATGGGTTCCTCTGGCCACAACAGCCCTCCAACCGTGAGAGGCACGAGATGTTTTAGACTTACTAAAAGGCAAATTCTTGTGGGAAGTTAGAAATTATTAGTATAGTGGGTTGGTTGGGAATTATATTGGTAAAGGGTTTTTTTCATCTGTTGTGTCAATAATTGCTGCTAATTCCCTGCCCTAGGTGGGACAAGGGCGTCTCAGGTCAAACCTCTCTGCTGACAGACTAGCATGTGTGACAACCTCAACCATAAACAGCACAGAGAGTTTGGAGTATTAGCATAGGGCTTTTCTCATTTGATTGCCCCTAGGCCTCCATGTCTTTAGGCACCTGGGAATATATTAATCAATGTATTTGGAATATAGAAAAGGAAATATAGTAGTTTTGATGTTAGCAATACTAGACTTTTTGAGTTAATGAATTTTCTCTTTTGTTATAGATCACTGTACTTTGTTATAAATCACTGTGTCCTTGCTATGTAAAAATGTAACTTTATCACTATCTTAAGACTAAGTAGATCTTAAGAGGAACATTGGTGAAAGGATTTTCATTTGTTGGACTGATGTTTGCTGCTAAATCTCCATATTCCCTGCCCTTATAATAAATATAACTAGCATATAGGAGAAATACGTATTAACCTTTAAGCATATAGGAGAAATAAGTGTTAACCTTTAAGATTAATCATGTTAACCTTGGGTTAAATAAATTCCTTTCTTGATTGTAACTCACTACACCCTCACCCTATAGGAATGCAACTTTATTTGGAGGGTAGTGCCTGGTTTAAGAAAAACACGCTTGGAAAAAATAAGTTTTTGGTTATCAGAAAGAAAGGGTTGTAAATGTCAGCAGGCAGAAATGGCTTAAAGATGATGTAAAACCCCTAAGACCTTTTTTTATGTAAAGCACCTGATTTTGATAAAGGTCAGGACTGCTGACCCCGCGTGACTCTGTATTCATCCCTATATGTAACAAAAGGTATATAATAAAATTGGGAAAAAAAAAAAGAAATGGGATCAGTTCCTGGAAAGACTGACTCCCCATGTCGTTCTTTCTTATTCCCCATTTTTCTGGCTAAATTCCAGTCTGGACCATGGATGCTATTCCATGTGAACCAAGTTATTCAGTCTCTTTCTCTCCACTAATTTTCCTACTACACTATCCGTTTCTAATCTCCCTCTATATCTGTAATTAAATGTTTTCTTCCAGGACGCCTACTCTGTCCCCACCTTCGAATTACCCTGGATCCACCGGGGCTGGACCCCGGCAGAAGAATTTCGTTGTAAAGGGGCATTATATATTTAACTTATTCTCAAATGGTTCTTAAACTTTATATACATATATAATACATATTGGGCTTCTCAGGTGACTCTAGTGGTAAAGAACCTGCCTGTCAATGCAGGAGGCATAATTAGACATGAGTTCTATCCCTGGGTCAGGAAGATCTCCTGGAGGAGGGCATAGCAACCCACTCCAGTATTCTTGCCTTGAGAATCCCATGAACAGAGGAGCCTGATGAGCTACAGTCCACAGGGTCGTAAAGAATCAGACACAACTGAAGTGACTTCACACGCACACATTATATACATACATACATACACACACACACAGAGGAGAGGGAGTGTGAGAAAGCACAAAGCCATGAAATGTTAACATTTGAGAACTTTGGGTTGAAGGTATATGAAATACTTTGTACATCTTTGCAGCTTTAATTCTGAAATTATTTCAAAACATAAAGTTTGGGGCAAAGTAATTCCATAAATTTCCCAAGTTAGAGTGACCTGCTTGATTTTTCACAGCAGGAATATTAAGTTGCTACAAATATGGATTTTCTAATATTCAGGTAAATTCAGAAAATGAGCTCATCTTGGTTTAAAACAGGTAGGGACATGCCAAAGTACGTATCCAAGCTCTAATATTTGAGGTACACTTTGGTTTTTTGTTTTTGTTTTTTAACTTTACAATATTGTATTGGTTTTGCCGTACATCAACATGAATCCACCACGGGTGTACACATGTTCCCCATCCTGAACCACCGCCACCCCCACCTCCCTCCCCATCCCATCTCTCTGGGTCATCCCAGTGCACCAGCCCCAAGCATCCTGTATCCTGCATTGAACCTAGACTGGTGATTTGTTTCTTATATGATATTATACATGATTCAATGCCAATCTCCCAAATCATCCCACCCTCTCCCTCTCCCACAGAGTCCAAAAGACTGTTCTATACATCTGTGTCTCTTTTGCTGTCTCGCATACAGGGTTATAACTTTGTATGAAACATATATTTTAAAACTTGTTTTATGCATATGTTCGATAAATGGTGTCTTTGGTTTTATAACTACAAAAAATTGAACATATTGCTCCAGAATATAATGAACAGTTAAAAGAGATTAGAAATAAAGGAATGATTTTATATTGTACTTCAGTGGTTCTCCAGAGAAGGCAATGGCAACCCACTCAGTACTCTTGCCTGGAAAATCCCATGGATGGAGGAGGAGCCTGGTGGGCTGCAGTCCATGAGGTCGTGAAGAGTTGGACACGACTGAGCGACTTCACTTTCACTTTTCACTTTCATGTATTGGAGAAGGAAATGGCAACCCACTCCAGTGTTCTTGCCTGGAGAATCCCGGGGGCGGGGGAGCCTGGTGGGCTGCCGTCTATGGGGTCGCACAGAGTTGGACACGACTGAAGCGACTTAGCAGTAGCAGCAGCAGCAGTAGTGGTTCTCAACCAGGGGACATTTTTGTCCCCAGAGGGACATTCACAATGTTTAGAGACATTTTTATTTGTCATAACCCTGCTGCTGGGAGAGGTACCACCGGCACATGGTGGACTGAAGTCAGGGATGCTGCCAAACATCTAGAATGCACAGGACTCTCCCACAACAAAAATTCATCTGACTTAAAATGTCAGAGTGCCAGACTGAAAAATACTGCAGCTAAGTATATCAAGGATCCTGACTGGTGTCTTCCAAATCTGCCCTTGTGAATTTGCTACAAATTTTTGGTTGTTATCCTTCTATATTTTTACAGCCTTGAAACTGCCATAATCTGTCTTTTTCTATCCAATGCTGTCAAAAAGAAATTGTCTTTTTTTTTTTTATATATGTTGTCAGTCCTTTGCATTTAGTTTAGCCTTTTAATATAAATTGCAGTACTGAATGGCTCATATACACACTAGTTTGAGTTCCTGAATTAGTGTTAGGTTAACTATAATTCATCTTTACTTATGATTCTAATCTCTAAGGGATCAATGATCATGTTTACCTTGCTTTGTTGAAAACATGTCACATAAAGATAAAAAATTTTAAATAAGTTCTTTAAATGAGTATTT
This sequence comes from Nanger dama, assembly GCA_917880005.1. NCBI lineage: Eukaryota > Metazoa > Chordata > Mammalia > Artiodactyla > Bovidae > Nanger > Nanger dama. The sequence goes on from CAKJTW010000001.1 coordinate 42,574,170, forward strand.
TATCTTGCCACTCTGTCTTCTCTCTCATTATTTTAACTCACTAGAATGTCTTTGTCTAGCCATCCATACTTCTCAAAATTTTGCCCATTATTCAACTCAATCTTAAATGTTATGTCTTCCTAAAACCTTGAGAGATGATTTCAGTCTGAATTAATGTCTTCCACATCAGTGTACCTAAAGTACAGATACAGAAAGCTCTATTATGACACATTGCATTGTTTTGGATGCTTCTTTTTCACCCTACTATGTTAAACATCACATAGAGGAAAGGGACTTTATCATTCATTTTTTCTGTTCTGCACAGCACCTAGCACAGTGTCTCAGATATTTAGATGCCCAGTTAGTACTTCTGTATTAATTATTATGCATACTTATGACATTTAATGATATTCAAAGCAGTATGCCAAAAATGATACACATTTTGAAAATCAGTAAGAAAAAAAATGAACATGGCAATAAAAATAGGCAAGGGATATGAATGAAAAATTATAGAAGAAATATAAATTGTTAACAAAAACATTTTAAACCTCAATGATAATTCATTTAAAGCAATAATAATAGCAAACCTCTCCCAGTATATCAAAATGTCAAATCGTGTACTTAGTCTTGTCTGACTCTTTGCAACCCTGTGGACTATAGCCAACCAGGCTCCTCTGTCCATAGGCTTTTTCTGGCAAAAATACTGGAGTGGGTTGCCATTTATTCCTCCAGAGTATCTTCCTGACCCAGGGATCGAACCCACATCTCCTGTGTCTCTTACATTGCAGGTGGATTCTTTACCCACCAAGCCATCAGGGAAGCCTAGGCCAGATACTAATATGAAGTGCTTAATACAGAGGGACTCATCGAATTATCATAATGAATTTTTGCAGTGTACGTATACTACTCTCTTTTTATGGATGAAGGAACTGTGATGAAGAAAAAGACAAGTAATTTCCACAACATCTTGTGATAGAAGACAAAGCTGGCATGTTAAACTGGGTAGTCTTCCTTCAGAGCAAGACTCCAAATACACAAATACTTAACAACCAAAATTATGCTATTTTCCCCACATTTTTGAGTGTTCGCCAGTGGCTCAGTGACAGAGAATCTGTGTGCAGTGCAGGAGATAGGCAAAGGACTCAGGTTCACTCCCTGGTTCAGGAAGATCTCCTGAAGAAGGAAATGGCAACCCACTGCAATATTCTTGCCTAGAGAATCCTATGGACAGAGGAACTTGGCAGGCTACACAGTCCATGGGGTTGCAAAATAGTTGAACATGACTTCGCGACTAAACAACAACAACCACATATTTGATATCTAATCAATTATGATATGCAGAGAAAAATAAATTTATGTTTTTAATATTTGATGAAACTATTGTTGTTGTTCAATCACTAAGTTGTGTCCAACTCTTTGCAACCTCATGGACTGTAGCATGCCAGGCTCCTCTGACCTCCACTGTCTCCCAGAGTTTGCTCAAACTCATGACCATTCAGTCAGTGATGCCATCCAGTTATCTCATCCTCTGTCGCCCCCTTCTCCACCTGTCCTCAATTTCTTCCAGCATCAGGACCTTTCCCAATGTGTCAGCACTTTTCATCAGGTAGGCAAAGTGTTGGAGCTGCAGCTTCAGCATCAGTCCTTCCAATGAATATTCAGGGTTGATTTCCTTTAGGCCTGACTGGTTTGATCTCCTTGTTATCCAAGAGACTCTCAAGAGTCTTCTTTGGCCCCACAGTTTGAAGGCATCAATTCTTTGGCACTCAGCCTTCTTTATGGTCCAACTCTCACATCCATACGTGACTACTGGAAAAACCATAGCTTTGACTATATAGATTTTTGTTGGCAAAGTGATGTCTCTGCTTTTTAATGCGCTGTCTAGGTTTGTCTAAGTTTTTCTTCCAAAGAACAAGCATCTTTTAATTTCATGGCTGCAGTCACTGAGCTCAAGAAAATAAAATCTGTCAGTGATTCTACCTTTTCCCCTCTTACTGATATGACGTGGTATAACCAATGCCCAATCTTAGTTTTTTAATGTTGAATTTCAAGCCAGCTTTTTCACTCTCCTCTTTCACCCTCAAGAGGCTCTTTAGTTCCTCTTCACATTCTGCCATTAGGGTGGTGTCCTCTGAATATCTGATGTTATTTATATTTCTCCCCACAATTCTGATTCCAGTTTCTTATTCATCCAGCCTGGTATTTGGCATGATGTACTCTGCATGTATGCTAAAAAAGCAGGGTGACAATATACAGCCGTATCATTCTCTTTTCTCAATCTTGAACCAGTCATTTTTCCATGTCCAGTTCTAACCGTTGCTTCTTTACCCACATACGGGTTTCTCAGAAGATGGGTTTAGTGTTCTGGTACTTTTATCTCTCTAATAATTTTCCACAGTTTGTTGTGATCCACTCAGTCAAAAGGTTTAGTTCAGTCTATGAAGCAAAAGTAGATATTTTTCTGGAATCCCTTGCTTTCTCCTCAATCCAATGAATATTGGCAATTTGCCCCCCTGGTTCCTCTGCCTATTTGAAATCCAGCTTAGACATATGGAAATTCTTGGTTCATGTACTGCTGAAGCCTACCTTGAACAATTTGCAGTATATCCATGCTAGCATATGAAATAAGTGTAATCATATCATTGTCTGAACATTCTTTGCCATTGTCTTTCTTTGGGATTGGAATAAAAACTGACATTTTCTGGTCCTGTGACTACTGCTGAGTTTTCTAAATTTGCTGACATATTGAGTGCAGCATTTTAACAGCATCATCTTTTAGGATTTGAAATAGCTCAGCTGGAATTCCATCATCTCCATTAGGTTTGTTCATAGTAATGCTTCCTAAGGCCCACTTGACTTCACACTCCAGGATGTCTGGCTCTAGATGAACGACCAAACCATTGTGTTTTTCTGGGTCATTAAGACCTTTTTTGTATAGTTCTGCATATTCTTGCTACTTCTTCTTAATCTCTTCTGCTTCTGTTAGGTCTTTACCAATCTGCCCTTTATCATGCCCATCCTTTCAGGAAATGTTCCCTTGGTAGCTTTAATTTTCTTGAAGGGATTTCTAATCTTTCCCATTCTATTGTTCCCTCTATTCTTTCATCGTTCATTTCAGAAGGCCTTCTTATGTTTCCTTGCTATTCTCTGGAACTCTGCATTAAGTTGAGTACATCTTTCCCTTTCTCCCTTGCCTTTTGTTTTTCTTCTTTCCTCAGCTATCTGTAAAGCCTCCTCAGATCATCACTTTGCCTTCTTGCATTTCTTTTTCTTTGGGATTGCTTTGGTCTCTGCTTCCTGTAAAATGTTTCAAACTTCCATCTGTAGTTTTTCAGGCATTCTGTCTACCAGATCTAATCTCTTGAATCTATTTTTCACCTCCACTATAATAACCATAGCACCATAATCACCACCTCCAGAATGTTACCACTATAATCATAAAGGAGTTGATTTCATAAGAGTTTTTAATATTAGATAAAATTTTAGATATTAATTGCCAGTGTAAAAGTCAGATAAAACTAATAAAAAACCTCAAACTCCAAGAAACTTGACTTTTTATATTTTATGCTGGCATAGAAATCAATGTTGATTGAATCCATTTAATCTCACTTAGAATCATCATCTCTTTTATCATCTCTAACAGTTCTATTTATTCTGTGAATGTCTACATCCAACCATTCTGAGAAATTAACAACAGTAAAAATCATTTTCAACCAAACAGTAAAAAACACTCTCAACCAAAGAACAAAAAGGAAAATAGAAGGGGGAAATATTCCAATTCAATGTAAGCTTATATTCATGTGAAAGGTTAAGATAAATCTGTCAATTCAATTGCCTTTGGGACCCAGAAAATTCATGAATATATATTGTACACGTAAAGACCACTTGTCACATTAACCATGACATTCACCATTTCTGGGACAGTTTGGTGATATTTAAAGGTTGAGTAGCAACTTTGAACTCGAGTGTTTAGGTAAATTCCTCACAAGCCTAAGTTTCTAGGCTTTGTTTGTTTGTTTGCTTGGGTCTGGTTTTAGTTCTCACTGTCTTCCTTTCAAATTGTGCTGCATGTGTGCTCAGTCATGTCTGAATCTTTGTGACCCTTTGAACTGCAGTGCCAAAGAATTGCTGCTTTTGAACTGTGGTGTTGGAGAAGACTCTTGAGAGTCCCTTGGACTGCAAGGAGATCCAACCAGTCCATTCTGAAGGAGATCAGCTCTGGGATTTCTTTGGAAGGAATGATGCTAAAGCTGAAACTCCAGTACTTTGGCCACCTCATGCGAAGAGTTGAGTCATTGGAAAAGACTCTGATGCTGGGAGGGATTGGGGGCAGAGGAGAAAGGGACGACCGAGGATGAGATGGCTGGATGGCATCACTGACTCAATGCACACGAGTTTGAGTGAACTCTGGGAGTTGGTGATGGACACGGAGGCCTGGCGTGCTGCAATTCATGGGCTCGCAAAGAGTCGGACATGACTGAGTGACTGAACTGAACTGAACTGAACTGCAGCCTGCCAGGCTCCTCTGTCCATGGGACTTTTCAGGCGAGAATACTGGAGTAGGTTGCCATTCCCTTCTCCAGGGGATCTTCCCAACCCAGGGATCAAACTTTTGTCTCCTGTGTCTCCTACATTGCACGTCGATTCTTTACCACTGAGCCATCAAGGAAGCCCTTCCTTTTAAAACCATAAAGCAAAACACAGCTCAGGGAACTCTGCAGCAGCCTGGATGGGAGGGGAGTTTGGGGGAGAATGGATACATGTATATATATGGCTGACTCCCTTTGCTGTCCACTCGAACCTATCACAACGTTATAAATCAGCTACACTGCAGTATAAAAAATATTAATAAAAACAGAAAAAAAAATGAATCCTAGATTTTCTTTTATCTTTAGAAAAATCTGTCCATCTTGGATATGTTGTTTTCTGCTTTGTCTGACCCTTTATTTGAGAGTCCTTATCTGATTTTTAGTTTTCCCACATGGTTTCTAAAGACTAAAGAAGAAGGCAAATTTATATAATTTGATTAGATAATGTAAATGATTAGTGAAACAAACCTTACACTCTCTCAGTAGAGAAAGGCAACTAAAGGAACTATCTACATTATCATAACCAAATGTAAATTGGTGGTTATGTGTGACAAAGTAAAAATATACATTACTTTCTCTTGCCAAAATTTCATAACTGGTGCCAAAGTAATGTGTCTTCACTGTTTCCTGGGAAGTAGAAAAACAAGACAAGCCATATGTCCTTGACCTTGTATATTTCTAACTAAAAACTGAATTGCCAACACTAAGTTGATAGCAAGGTGAGGAGCTTTCACACTGAACTTATGGGAGAGAAAAAAAATTCAGCATTGCTTGGGTTAGAAAATATGGGTTCTAATCTTTGAACTATCCAAATATTAGCCAAGTCATATAACCCAACAAGGTGTCTATTTCTTCATATATAAAAGAAGGTGACTGATCTCTATCAAGTTTCCAGAAACTTTAACCCAGTCAATCAAATACTTCTGTAGAGAAAAAGAACAGCCCCCACTCCTTTCATTTATTATTAAAGGTACACAAGTATGTAACCAAGAGCTCTTTTCTAGCTGCATGCAAAACTCTACCAGCTGAGCCACCAGGAAGCCCTGCCTTAGCTTATTTACCAGTAAAATGGAGGTGATATTTACACTTCCACATGGGGTTATTGTGAGGACTGAATGTGTTCATGAATACAAAAGTTTTAAAAGTAATACTTCACATATACTGTGTTTAATTAATATCAGTTGATTTGTATTAATCCCGTTTTAAGGTGAGAAAACTGAGGTATATGAATTAACATGCCCAAAGGTCATACACCACCAGGGGCTTCCTGGTGGCTCAGATGGTAAAGAATCCACCTGCAATGCAGGAGACCTGGAGTTGGATCCCTGGGTTGAGAAGATCCCCTGGAGAAGGGAAAGTCTACCCACTCCAGTATTCTTGCCTGGAGAATTCCCACGGACAGAGGAGCCTGGCGGGCTACAGTCCATGGAGTTGCAAAGAGTGGGACACGACTGAGTGGCCAAGCACACAGCACACACGCTGAGGTCATACAGTGTGAAAGCAGTAGAAGCAGAATTTGAACCCAAGTATTGTTCATTGGAAGGACTGATGCTGAAGCTGAAACTCCAATACTTTGGCCACCTCATGCGAAGAGCTGACTCAATGGAAAAGACCCTGATGCTGGGAGGGTTTGGGGGCAGGAGGAGAAGGGGATGACAGAGGATGAGATGGCCGGATGGCATCACCACCTTGATGGACATGAGTTTGGGTAAACGTCGGGAGCCAGTGATGGACAGGGAGGCCTGGCGTGCTGCAATTCATGTGGTAGCAAAGAGTTGGACACGACTGAGCGACTGAACTGAACTAAACTGAACTGACTTTGACTTCATCACTCATATCTATGCCCTGTTCCATACTGTCTCTCTTTGAATGGCCTGGACTAGGTAATGAGGAAAAACTGTTCTGTTTTGCATGTTAATTGACAGTACACAGAGGGAAGACAAATAAGAAGCTATAAATTATTCTAAAAGACACTATGTAAAAAGAAAATAACAGACCCCTAAACTTGTTATAACAAAGAGAGGCCAAGAAATCATATTTCTACAGCAAAAGTTGTAGTTATCAGATTTTCCCTGTTACTAGTAGAGAAACATCCAAAGATGTGCAGGGGACGATGGCCATAAATCAGCACTGAATAATCAAACCAAGCCAGGAAAAAAATGCCAGCAAGTCCTAAACACATTTGTCTGCAAAGCCTTAATAAATGCAGTTTCATAAATACTATGCAATATAAGGTATAAATTATGCTGCTTTTCTCAAAAAAATTAGTTCAAGTGCAAGCTGGAAGAATTCCCTGTGCTTAGGCTGATATAAAATTCAGTAAATACAGAAACTTTGAAGGGAAAGAAAATAATAATAAAGACTTTTAAAGGTTATGTGAATACTGTAATTATCTGTGCATAAATGAGAGCATTTTCTCTTTCTATGACTAAACAGGGAAATGCATACTAAAAGTATTCCCACAGGAAATTAGTTTCAAAATGATTTTGCAAAATGGCAGCATTTTCAATATATAAATACTGAGACATCCAAGTTAAAATTTTGAATGAAATAACATTGATTTTGAGATCTATATTTTTATATCTTTTAAAACTTTTAGATTTCTTGTACAAAATTATACATATCTTTTTAAAAAATAAGTGGAATGTAGATTCACAAACTTGTTTAAATAGAGACTTTACATTAGTCAGTGACAGAAAACATGATGTATATGGAGAAAACAAGGAGAAGTACATAATTAAGACTTAAAATGATACTTGGTAGTTAAAATAAAGACTAATAACAGAACAAAACTAATCAGACTGGGATAGAAATTCTTGCTCTGTTTCCTGCTACAAACTATATGGACTTAGGCAAGCTGCTTAACATTCTTCATAAGAAAAACCAGAATGATAATAAAATCCACCTTACAGATTTGTCAGAATTAAATGCAGTAATATTTATGAAGTACTTAGAACGCCATCTGGCATACAGTTATATATTTAATAAACAGCAGTTAGTAGTCCTATGCAATGGTAATAGTAATGCCCAAATTAAGAATGCAACGTGTTGAAATTGGATTTCAAGAGTAGGCAAATTATAAAGCTGTTGCTCTGAAACATGGCTGAGTCACCTAGCATGCCCATCTGTGGAAACAGAACAGAGAGAAGATCCAGCACTGTAAGGGCAATAACTGGAGCTCATGGCACTCCAGATGCACCAGCTCTGCAGACAACAGGCTATGGGCCTACTCCTTACAACTGGGCTCCTTTTCCTATAATACCTGAAGCTCATTTTAAAATATAAAGCTATATAATTACCTAGATTACCCACCAAATGAGATATGTTATTAAGACAATTGTGTATAGAACAAAAACTGAAATGATTCTTATCAGAGAAAATAAGTTGAATTGTACAAAGGGATGAATCTATTTGGAAAAATAAAGTTGTAAATATCTAAAGCCCATGGGGCTTCAGAAAAGACAATCAGCTTTATTGTTTCTTCAAGGGATATTCCATGAAAAGCATGCAGCCTGATAATACAAAAGTATATGTTAATTTTCTCTCTCTCCCCATCTTTGGAGATGGCCTACAATCTCTTGCACATAATAGGCATTAAATATTCATTAAATTAATGACTCCATTAAGGAATCAATGTTATGTTGCTATACTGAAGAATTAAAATAATAAGAATTTCAGCTGGAATAAATTCAAACTTTATTTTAATCTAGTTTGCACACATATTAAACTTACAAAGGTAGAGACTTATTCAGTCACTCAACTGATCAGTGACAGAGCTGCAACAAGAAACCAAATTTTAACTGAGAGACACAGAATTAAAATTGAAATTAGAAAAGAAAGGTGTATTGAACTCTCACATATCAAAGATTTGTCAATAAGTTCACATCAAGTAAAGTTTATTAATGAAAAAATGTACTTTCCTGATGCTATAGCAGTAGAAAGAATTCTGAAGAAGGTGTGTAGAGATGGCAGACAAGTCAGTGCCTACAACCCAATAGAATTCTCTTAGGTAATACTTGAAATCTGTTCCAGCTCTTTGATTCTGTGATTCCCTCAAAAGAATAATAGCAATTCCATATCTTAGAATGGACACCTTATGTTTCAATGTGCGTGATTAATGAGCAACATTCTATTCTTAAGGTGTGGCCTTAGTGACACATTTGCATTTGTAATTTTCTGTTTTCTGTAATTAAACCCAGTTGCTTGATCTCAGTTGTCAAACCAAGAGCCTCAGGAAACTTCTAATTAGCATAACTTCTGGGAATTGTTGGAAGTTATGACAAAAATATGCCACTAATTTCCAAGTCTAATATCATAATTCTACTGTATAATCATAAGGGATTTGATTTAGGTCATACCTGAATGGTCTAGTTGTTTTCCCCTCTTTCTTCAATTTAAGTCTGAATTTGGCAATAAAAGTTCATAATCTGAGCCACAGTCAGCTCCTGGTCTTGTTTTTGCACACTGTATAGAGTTTATCCATCTTTGGCTGCAAAGAATATAATCAATCTGATTTTGGTGTTGACCATCTGGTGATGCCCGTGTGTAGAGTCTTGATGAAAGTGAAGAGGAGAGTGAAAAAGTTGGCTTAAAGCTCAACATTCAGAAAATGAGGATCATGGCATCTGGTCCCATTACTTCATGGGAAATAAATGGGGAAACAGTAGAAACAGTGTCAGACTTTATTTTGGGGGGCTCCAAAATCACTGCAGATGGTGACTGCAGCCATGAAATTAAAAGACGCTTACTCCTTGGAAGGGAAGTTATGACCAATCTAGACAGCATATTCAAAAGCAGAGACATTACTTTGCCAACAAAGGTCCATCTAGTCAAGGCTATGGTTTTTCCAGTAGTCGTGTATGCATGTGAGAGTTGGATTGTGAAGAAAGCTGAGTGCCGAAGAATTGATGCTTTTGAACTGTAGTGTTGAGAAGACTCTTGAGAGTCCCTTGGACTGCAAGGAGATCCAGCCAGTCCTTTCTGAAGGAGATCAGTCCTGGGTGTTCTTTGGAAGGAATGATGCTAAAGCTGAAACTCCAGTACTTTGGCCACCTCATGGGAAGAGCTGACTCTTTGGAAAAGACTCTGATGCTGGGAGGGACTGGTGGCAGGAAGAGAAGGGGACAACCGAGGATGAGATGGCTGGATGTCATCACTGACTGATGAACGTGAGTTTGAATGAACTCTGGGAGTTGGTGATGGACAGGGAGGCCTGGTGTGCTGCAATTCGTGGGGTCACAAAGAGTCAGACATGACTGAGCAACTGAACTGAACTAAACTAAATATCATAATTTGAGCTCTGGCAAGTAAATTTAGTTTTGAAGAATAAATTTAGTAAGACAATCAAATGTTTATAAATATGTCCTAAAAGCTTATGCAGACAGGACAATAATAAAATATCTTGTCTGTGATGCTACATAGCTCCCAGCGTCTCCATATCAGAAAAGCTGTTCAGTATTTGCTGCATTCCCAGTCACGATGGTCTCTTTATGATCAGGCATCATAATTTTGCACTTGCCATCATCAGAACTACACTAGGAGCAGAGCAAATCAATCTCATGTCACAGGGCCATATGTTCCTTATGATGTACAAGCCCCATGAAGGGAAATTCTGCAAGGACTGAAGATGGTGCGTACATGTTAATGCAAGTTCCTCTGCTCAAGCACAGCGAGGCCAAACAAACCGAAATGGAGTTTGGAGCAAAGAAACATTTATTGCAGAGCTCCTGCCCCCAAAACTCCAAGATCTCCAAAGGGTTTCAGCAAAATTTTTAAAACAAAGTAAATGAGGAGGAGATCCCAGGGTGTGTGATCAGCTAGTGCACGATTCTAGGATTGACTGATGGTGGGGTAATAGGATGGTGTCACAGGAGTTAACATTATCAGTCTTTAGGCTCCATGGGCCTGGGGCTATGCGCTCATGGCCATCAAGTAGTTAACACCTTCCATTTGGGATGATAGGAGGAGGAGATATTTTGTTTTTCAATTGCTCAGTCCTATCTGACTCTTTGCAACCCCGTGGAGTGCAGCACACCAGGCTTCCCTATCCTTCACCATCTCCTGTAGCTTGCTCAAACTCAGGTCCATTGAGTCAGTGATGCTATCCAACCATCTCATCATCTTCTCTTCCTGCCTTCAATCTTTCCCAACATCAGGGTCTTTTCTAATGAGTCAGCTCTTTGCATCAGGTGGACAAAGTATTGGAGCTTCAGAATCAGTCCTTCCAATGATACATTTGTAAAATTACTAAGGAAACCCAATACTGTTATCTAGGTACTTCAGAGGACATGATTTTGAGTAAGTTCTGGGAGATGGTGAAGTACAGGTTGTCCATAGGGTCGCAAAGTGTCAGACATGAGTATGCTACTGAACAACAAGGTACTTCAGAGAGGAGGACAAAGAGAAGCAGTGCAAGGCCCTTTAAGGAGGAGGTGAACATTCTCTCATGCTTTCTTTAAGCCTTGGGCAACAATGTATCTTGCTTAAGAACTGGCCTTGTTTCAGTCAGTTCAGTTCAGTTGCTCAGTGGTGTGGGACTCTTTGCGACCCCATGAATTGCAGCATGCCCGGCCTCCCTGTCCATCACCATCTCCCCGGAGTTCACTCAGACTCACATTCATTGAGTCAGTGATGCCATCCAGCCATCTCATCCTCAGCTGTCCATTTCTCCTCCTGCCCCCAGTCCCTCCCAGCATCAGAGTCGTTTCTAATGAGTCAACTCTTCGCATGCGGCCAAAGTACTGGAGTTTCAGCTTTAGCATCATTCCTTCCAAAGAAATCCCAGGGCTGATTTCCTTTAGAATGGACTGGTTGGATCTCCTTGCAGTCCAAGGGACTCTCAAGAGTCTTCTCCAACACCACAGTTCAAAAGCATTAATTCTTCGGCACTCAGCCTTCTTCACAGTCCGACTCTCACATCCATACATGACCACAGGAAAAACCATAGCCTTGACTAGATGGACCTTAGTCGGCAAAGTAATGTCTCTGCTTTTGAATATACTATCTAGGTTGGTCATAACTTTTCATCCAAGAGTAAGCGTCTTTTAATTTCATGGCTGCAGTCACCATCTGCAGTGATTTTGGAGCCCAAAAAATAAAGTCTGACACTGTTTCCACTGTTTCCCCAACTATTTGCCATGAAGTGATGGGACCGGATGCCATGATCTTTGTTTTCTGAATGTTGATCTTTAAACCAACTTTTTCGCTCTCCTCTTTCACTTTCATCAAGAGGCTCTTTAGTTCTTCTTCACTTTCTGCCATAAGGGTGGTGTCATCTGCATATCTGAGGTTATTGAATTTCTCCTGGCAATCTTGATTCCAGCTTGTGTTTCTTCTAGTCCAGCGTTTCTCATGATGTACTCTGCATCGAAGTTAAATAAACAGGGTGACAGTATACAGCCTTGACGTACTCCTTTTCCTATTTGGAACCAGTCCGTTGGTCCATGTCCAGTTCTAACTGTTGCTTCTTGATCTGCATACAGATTTCTCAAGAGGCAGGTCAGGTGGTCTGGCATTCCCATCTCTTGAAGAATTTTCCACAGATTCTTGTGATCCACACAGTCAAAGGCTTTGGCACAGTCAATAAAGCAGAAAAAGATGTTTTTCTGGAACTCTCTTGCTTTTTCCATGATCCACTGGATGTTGGCAATTTGATCTCTGGTTCCTCTGCCTTTTCTAAAACCAGCTTGAACATCAGGGAGTTCACGGTTCACATATTGCTGAAGCCTGGCTTGGAGAATTTTGAGCATTATTTTACTAGCATGTGAGATGAGTGAAAATGTGCGGTAGTTTGAGCATTCTTTGGCATTGTCTTTCTTTGGAATTGGAATGAAAACTGACCTTATCCAATCCTGTGGCCACTGCCGAGTTTTCCAAATTTGCTGGCATATTGAGTGCAGCACATTCACATAATCATCTTTCAGGATTTGAAACAGCTCCACTGAAATTCCATCACCTCTACTAGCTTTTTTCATCATGATGCTTTCTAAGGCCCACTTGAGTTCACATTCCAAGATGTCTGGCTCTAGATTAGTGATCACATCATCTGATTATTTGGGTCATGAAGATCTTTTTGTATTCTTCTGTGTATTCTTGCCACCTCTTCTTAATATCTTCTGCTTCTGTTAGGTCCATACCATTTCTGTCCTTTATTGAGCCCATCTTTGCATGAAATGTTCCCTTAGTATCTCTAATTTTCTTGAAGAGATCTCTAGTCTTTCCCATTCTGTTGTTTTCCTCTATTTCTTTGCATTGATCACTGCAGAAGGCTTTCTTATCTCTTCTTGCTATTCTTTGGAACTCTGCATTCAGATGCTTATATCTTTCCTTTTCACCTCTCTTCTTTTCATAGCTATTTGTAAGGCTTCCCCAGACAGCCATTTTGCTTTTTTGCATTTCTTTTCCATGGGGATGGCCTTGATCCCTGTCTCCTGTACAGTGTCACGAACCTCATTCCGTAGTTCATCAGGCACTCTATCTATCAGATCTAGGCCCTTAAATCTATTTCTCACTTCCACTATATAACCATAAGGGATTTGACTTAGGTCATACCTGATTGATATAGCGGTTTTCCCTACTTTCTTCAATTTCAGTCTGAATTTGGTAATAAGGAGTTCATGATCTGAGCCACAGTCAGCTCCTGATCTTGTTTTTGTTGACTGTATAGAGCTTCTCCATCTTTGGCTGCAAGGAATATAATCAATCTGATTTCGGTGTTGACCATCTGGTGATGTCCACGTGTAGAGTCTTCTCTTGTGTTGTTGGAAGAGGGTGTTTGCTATGACCAGTGCATTTTCTTGGCAAAACTCTATTAGTCCTTGCCCTGCTTCATTCCACATTCCAAGGCCAAATTTGCCTATTACTCTAGGTATTCTTGACTTCCTATTTTTTGCATTCCAGTCCCCTATAATGAAAAGGACATCTTTTTGGGGTGTTAGTTCTAAAAGGTCTTATAGGTCTTCATGAAACTGTTCAACTTCAGCTTCTTCAGCATTACTGGTTGGGGCATAGACTTGGATAACTGTGATATTGAATGGTTTACAGCCTCCTTATTTTCTTTTCTCAGACAATGAACTGGAGAGAGTTTTAGTTTCAAGGAGGATTTAAGGATATAAAAATAATATGTTCTATGGACGACTATACTCTGCATGATATAGATATAGATATCATACTCTCAGTGATATGTATCTATATATGAGCTTTCCAGGTGGCTCAGTGGTAAAGAATCCATCTGTCAAGACAAGAGATGCAGACTCAATCCCTGGGTTGGGAAGATCCCCTGGTGAAGGAAATGGCAACCTACTTCAGTATTCTTGCTTAGGAAATCCCATGGACAGAGGAGCCTGTCCAGTCCATGGGGTTGCAAAAGAGTCAGACACAATTTAGCAACTAAACAACATATATATATATATATATATATATATATATATATATATATGCCAATGCATTAGAGAGAGCTATAGGAAAGAGGAACAATGAACTGCAACATAAGAATACTTAAACAGGAAGAGCTTCTGTGTGTGAGCAATCTGTTACTAGACATATTATTTTCTGCAGGGTTGCCAGAAACCTATCCCTTTGGGGATATTTGCCAATTCTGGGTGTGAGCTGAGGATGGCTTGGCCCATTAAGAGGTATGCTACTGGAAAAGTCTTTGAAAATTATAAAGCACTGGTGTAATAATTTCAAAATGCCATGAATCCTAAATATGCAATTCAATTTTCTCCATAATACATGTATTATCTTTCAGAGAGGAGACAGTGACTCACCAGGCTCTTGGTAAAAGCCTAGACAGGACACATCAGAGGAAAGAAAATCAAAATTAGAAAGAATCTCAGCCAGCTTGCAATCCAGTACTGATTCAACCCAGCTAAACTGAGGTAATGATCCCCTTACTCCTACCTGCTTAATAGAGGAAAGGTAAACCTTCAGGTTAAAAACAAAAAAGATAGTGTCATTTGGAGCATCAGCACAAAGTCCACCATACATCTGAAACAATGTGACTGATTGTCAAAAGAAAACCAAAGAACAGAAGTGAACTCAAGAGATTATGGCAGTCAGCCACCAAGATGGTTGGTTTCCTGTGACACCTGCTTCCTGGTATTTCTCCCTTGTGTGGTTCTCTCCTACACTGAATAGGGCTGACTTTGCAATAAAAAGAATATGACAGAAACAACAAGTGTGACTTCCCAGATTAAGTCACAAAACACTTTCTACCTTCTAACTTGCTACCTCTTGGATCATTTGCTCTATGGGAAGCCAGCTGCCATATCATGAGGATTCAGAAGCGGCCCTATGGGAGGCCATGCAAAGCCTCTGACAGCCAGCAAGAGTCTAAAGACTCCTACTTACTGCTATGTGAGAGAGCCATCTTGGAAATGGACCCTCTAGTTCCAGTTAAAGCTTTGGTTGACTTTAGACCCAGATGTTATCTTGACTGCAAACTCACAACAGATATCAAATGAGACCCTGTCAGCTAAGCAGCTCCTGAATTCTGACAAATATTACTGTGTGTGACATTAAAAATGTATTATTTTCTTAAACCATTAAGTTTGGGAGTAACTTACTAGGTAGCAATGAAAAAACAGATTTTGGTGTTTTGTAGTACAGTCCACCTGTGATAAAAATGAAAAAATAGGAAGTGAGAAGTTGGAAGGATTTTAAGGGGAGGGTTAGCAATGTCTATAGAGCTTTCAAGAGGTAGATAGTAGAAGTCTAATGGTATTTTCAGAAACTGTCAGTGGGGGAAACTACAATCCAGCTTTCTATAAATGATACTGTGTTCTTCAGAAACCTGAACAAAGAGCCTGCAGAATGCCATATAGCTATCAGGGAGCAATCCCAGCTCCTTGGTACCTGTATAGAGATACCAACGAACCTAAACATTTTGCCATACACACAAGACTGTTGGTCATCCCCAGGAGAAAATACTTGCAAATCATACACCTGAAAAGGAGTTAATATCCAAAATATATAAAGAACTCATACAACTCATCCCAAGTATTCCCTACCACAGTGGATCTCCTATCAGAACCATGTGTCAGCACCCGAATCAGAGAAAACATGTTACATCATTGCTTTGTCTAGAACAGTGGCTTTAAATGAAGTAGGGGAGGTAAGGGTGGTTTTTCCCCCTTAGGACACATTTGACCTTGTCTGGAGACATTTTTGACTGTCACAACTAAAAGAGGGCAGCCATCTAATGGGCAGAGGGCAAAGATGCTCCTAAACATTTTGCAGCGCATATGACAGCCCCCTACAACAAAGAATTACAGGGACGAAATGTCAGTAGTGCCAAAGCTGAGAGACCTTGGTCCAGAAAAATCTATGGTTATCCATTTAGAATTATAGCTTATCTTTCAAAATTTTCATGTATGTCTTTGTAACATTTTATAGATATTTCCCAGCAGAAACCCTGTATAAAGACATTTCTACTCGCTTGTCTGAAAAAGGAAAACTTCAATTCTAAGGGCCCCACTGTAAGCCACTTTACAAGGGTGCTGTCAAACACCACTTCTTTCTACGGAGAATTTCACATACAGTCAAACTCAGATTCAGAAATCTATTTTACAATGATTTGTATTTCTCTTAAGTTAAAATAATGGTAAAGCCTTTGAAATAAATACAATTCATTGTGTACATTTAAAAGTACATTATGATTGAAAAATATCTTGAGAAGTTTTTACTGAAATCAGCATTTCCTGGACTTCCTGGTGGCTCAGCACTAAAGAATCTGCTTTCCAATGAAGGAGATACAGGTTTGATCCCTGGATCTGGAAGATTCCCTGGAGAAGGAAATGGCAACCCTCGGCAGTACTCTTGCTTGGGAAATCTCGTGGACAGAGAAGCTTGAAAGGCTGCACACAGTTCATGGGTCACAAGAATTGGACACGACTTAGCAACTAAACAGTAACAAATCAGTACTTCATTCTCATTCTGAAAAGAATTGTTTCCATGGTATAAACTAATTCCTATTTGGGACACACTTCTACTGCCCAGTTCATCTTCAGTTCAGTTCAGTTCAGTCGCTCAGTCATGTCTGACTCTTTGTGACCCCATGAATCGCAGCATGCCAGGCCTCCTGTCCATCACCATCTCCCAGACTTCACTGAAACTCACGTCCATTGAGTCAGTGATACCATCCAGCCATCTCATCCTCATTCGTCCCCTTCTCCTCCTGCCCCCAATCTCTCCCAGCATCAAAGTCTTTTCCAATGAGTCAACTCTTCGCATGAGGTGGCCAAAGTACTGGAGTTTCAGCTGTAGCATCAGTCCTTCCAATGAACACCCAGGACTAATCTCCTTTAGAATGGACTGGTTGGATCTCCTTGCAGTCCAAGGGATTCTCAAGAGTCTTCTCTGACACTTGATAAATAATAAATATCAGATTATGCTACTCAGTCATTCACTAAAGCTCAATAAACTTTGGCCCCCTGATGCAAGTTACTGACTCATTTGAAAAGACCCTGATGCTGGGAAAGACTGAAGGAGGGAGGAGAAGGGGACGACAGAGGATGAGATGGTTGGATGGCATCACTGACTCAATGGACATGAGTTTGAGTAAACTCTGGGAGTTGGTGATGGACAGGGAGGTATGGCATGCTGCAGTCCATGGGATCACAAAGAGTCGGACACGACTGAGTAACTGAACTGAACTGAATGGGAAAAGAAAAAAGTAGACATGGCCATTTTACTGTTGTCATCTAAAATGAGTTCATTTTCTAGTTGTTCATTAGCAACAAAAAGAAGTCTGTGTTTCTAAGAATGGGCAGAATTAACACAATATAGTGCTAATTACAGTACATGATTATTTTACTAGTGATAGCTACACAAAGGACATCTGACTTGGCCTTTGTATATATAAAGTATTATAAAGTTTCTTTTCTTGTAGCCAATTTTATACCTATTAAGAGAGAAAAGTCTATGTGACAGGAGTGTTGTGAACTTTTGAAATGCAATTATGGTAAAGTTGTTTGGATTCAGTGAATTTAAAATATAGCAAGATAAATTTAACACATCATCTTCCAAGCAAGATATACCAATTTCTTGCTTGGCTACTGTACAGTTTCTAAGAAACAGGGATATCAAGGTAAAGTGAAATCTGGAGTAAAAAAGACATTCTCAGTGAAAAAGTGGTAAAGTAATCTATGTTGACATATAGAAATTGAGTTATTTCCTTTAGTAAATTTATCCATACTGTATATCATTACAGAATCATACATTTGTAAGAGATGAGAGATCATCTTTTGTTGCTTCCTCATTCTGAGAGTGATGAAATGAATCTATAGAAATTACTTTACTCTCAAGTTCTGGAATTCAGGAGGAGCCAAATTTATATAACTCATGTATTTCAACACTCATTTCATTAGTAACTTTACTAACGGGATAAAATATTTGGGAAATAATTTGGAGACTACATTTACACAAAATGCTGACAAATTTGAGGAGAAGACTTTAGATAAGTCTCAACATAGTATGGAAGATAATGAAGAAACAAAACGGTTGCTTCTCTGGATAACCATCGCAGCAATTCCTCAGGTAGCCTAGTAGTCAGGTCTCTGACCTGGGAGTTTGTGAACAGTAAGACCTTTAGTTACACCTAATGCTAATATGCAGAGAGGCACCAGCGAAACTAAATTTTCAGGTCAGCAAGACTGAAGCCCAGATTATTAACTCAAAACTTTCCAATTAGGATGATCCTGCCCTCATTCAAATCTCTAATTTGAGAGCATCAGAGAAAACAGGTTTTCTTCTGGAGCAAAACCTACAAAGCATATAGCCCCACTTTGCCTAAGAGAGAAATGTGTATTATCAGTCCTACATCTATATGTTTCTTTGAGCAAACCTTGTGTCATTTACAACATTGGCCCATGCCCTCTAACTCAATAGAAAATAACTAAGAAGGGAAAAAATTCTAATAATAACATACTATGAGATACAAAGTAGAGAAGATACATCTGCTTGCCTACCTAACCACTTGTGCAAAGAATAGGACTCCAGGGCATTCCCAGGAGCAAATTCTCTGCTTCAGTTCTACATTAGGAATATAGTATATTTTGTCTATTTTATGGAAAAATTAGCTATTATGATGGTTAATAATACATGTCAACTTGGCCAGGCTAACAGATGTCCAGATAGCTGTTAAAACGTCATTTCTGGATGCATCCAGGAAAGTATTTCTAGACAAAATTAGCATTTGAATTAGTAGACTGAGTAAAGAAGAGCCATCCTCACCAAAGTGGGCAATTATCCAATCTGTGGAGGGCTTGAATTGAACAAAAAGAAAGAGAAAGGGAGAATTCCCTCTCTCTTCTTGTCTTCTTGAGCTGGGATGTTCATGTTCTCCTGCCCTCAGATATCAGAGCTCCTGGGCTCTAAGACTTAACACTAGCAGCCCTTCAGACTCAGACTGAACTGTATGCTGGGTTTCCTGGTTCTCCAGCTTGCAGAGGGCAGTCTGTGGGACTCCTTAGCCTTCAAAACCATGTGAGCCAATTGTTATAACAAATCTCCATATATATCAAGTATTTCACAACTCTCTTTGGCAATTAAGCAAAGACTTGCAACAATCTGAGGAAACATTAAGAAAAATGATTGAATAAATCTTGGTTAATAGTGAGCTTTGTAGCATTTTAATTTGCTCTATTCACATTCTCTTCTACCAGATCCACAGAGACTTTGAAAACAGCAGTCTCACAACCACAGTAACTGTGAATGCCAGGAGCCTAGCAGCCTCCAGGAGGAGGCAGACAGGAGAAGGTAGACATTTTGGAGCTCCCAAAGTCCCATTACCAGAGATGTATTATTTGGTTTATCTGGCAGCACCCTGGGAAAACATCATTCACAGGGCTTGCCTTTATTTGACCCAATGTAGCAACCATTTACTATAAAAACTCTGTCCTAATATGGGTTTATTAAAAACAGTCAATGGTAATATTTAACATGGCAACTGCCTGCGCTGAGTCTAGTTATATATAACAAGAGATTGATCAAAAAAAAAAAAAAAAAAAACAGAAAAAAAATCTCAAAAGACAAATCTGGGAAATTACATGTACATATGAGGCTTTAAAATTGCCCCTGGTGCCAGTATTAAAAGAATACTGGTCCCCTCCAGTATTCTTGGGCACCCCTGGTGGCTCAGACAGTAAAGAATCCACCTGCAAGGTGGGAGACCTGGGTTCAATCCCTGGGTTATGAAGATACCCCGAAGAGGGCATGGCAACCCGCTCCAGTATTCTTGCTTGGAGAATCCCTATGGACAGAGGAGCCTGGTGGGCTATAGTCCAGGGGGTCACAAAGAGTCAGACACGATTGAGTGACTAAGTACAACAGCTCTGCTTTCAGAGGGCTTTCCAGGTGGCACGAGTAGTAAAAACTCACCTGCATATTCAGGAGACATAAGGGATGCGGGTTTGATCCTTGGGTCAGGAAGATCCCTGGAGAAGGAAATGGCAACCCACTCCAGTATTCTTGCCTGGAGAATCCCACAGACAGAGGAGCCTGGCAAACTATAGTCCATAGGGTCACAAAGAGTCAGACACAACTGAAATGACTTAACATACCAACTTAACACATCAAAGCTTTAAAAAGCTTTGACATATTTCTGAGAGATACAGTACATTCTCTTCATATACAGAGCTGTGTGGAGGCCTAGGAAATATTTGATTTTGGCTTAAATCTCATTTCTCTAGCTCACCTTGAAACTCTGTGCAAGCAAGAAATAAAGATTTAAGTGGAGTTGTAAAATACTGGAAGGTTGAAAACATAACCTAAAATACAGAGCTCTAGAACAAAGATTGAGAGACTTGTTGATATGAGGCATTTAAAGAAATCCCTCTCAATCATTAGCAGACCGTTAAGCAAACTAAACAGCAACTTCAGTGCCACATACAACAAAGAATACAGACTTGACAAAATTATTACAGCGAAGTCACTATACAAACAAAAAGAGACAGCAGTAGCAACAACTACAACAATAAAAACAAAGAGCAATAATAAAAAAAAAAAACCTGGGCAGAAGGGGAAGTCAAATTTCCTAAGATCCCACATTGTACTACTTAAAAGGTCAAGTTTTCAACAAAATTTATAGAGATGGACAGGAAAAAGGAAAGTATGGTCAATACACAGGGGGAAAAATTGAAAGCAGTAAATGACAACTTTCCCAGAGGTAACCCAGATGTTAGACTTACTAGACAAAGACCTTAAATCAGCAATAATATTTATTTAAAAGGAGAAAGGGAATTATGTCTAAAAATTAAAGCATGAACGTAATATCATTAAGTAGAGATATCAAATAGTGAAAGAAATTTTAGAAGAACAAAACAGCAATCCTGAAAAGTATAACAATGGAAGTAAAAATTTCTCTAGAGGAATCAAAATCAGTTTCATTAGGTGTAAGAAAAATCATGCAATATGAGGATAGGTCGACTAAGATTATCTAGGCTGAGGATCAACATGAAAAAAAGGAGAATAAAGAAAACTGAGAAGAGCTTTGGTGACCTCTGAGACAACATCTGGCATATCAATATATACATTACTGTTGTTCTAGAAGGAGAGCGGAGAGAAAAGTAGATAGAAAAAAATATTTGAAGATGTAATGGTTGAAGTTTCCTAAACGTTGTGAAAAATATTTATCTATACACCCAAGAAGCTCACTGAATTCTAAGTAGAACAGACTCAAAGAGAAACACACTAAATTGTAACCAAACTGTAGAAAGTCAAAACTAATTTTGAAAGGATATTGAGATACCCCCATGCAAAAGAATAAATATGACCTCTATCTCACAGCATATACAAATATTAACTAAAAATCAATCATATAATTAAATGTAAAAGCAAAAACTAAAAATCTTGGAAGAAAAATAGGAGTAAATCTTTATGATTTTGGTTTGGCAATTGTATTTTTAGCTATGAGACCAAAAATACAAGAAATTAAAGAAAATATAGATAAAATGGGCTTCATCAAAGTAAAAAAATGTCTTTCAAAAGCATCATCAAAAAGTGAAAAGGCAACTCACAGAATAGGGGAAAATACTTTCAAACTATATACTGATAAGGTCGTGTACCTAGTTAATATTTTTTTAAAACTCAGCAATAAAAGACAATTAACATATGGACAGGGGGTTTTGAATAGTCATGTACCCAAATCCAAATTTTTCTTCACATTCTCTAGAGTGATTAAAAGACAAGTGAAAACAAATATTAGCAAGGATACGGAGAAATTGGTACCCTCATTCAATGCTGGTGAGATTCATTCAGTTTCAGCTACTTTTGAAAGTTCGTCAGTTACTCAAACACACAATTATCTTGTAATATAGCAATTTCAATATTTATATCTAATATGTCTATATTTGTCTATCTCTCCAAGAAAATTGAAAACATATGCTCATACAAAATTTGTATGTGAATGTTCAGAGCAGAATTACTCCTATTAACCAAAATGTGAATGCAAACCAAGTGTCCATCATTTGAAAACTGGATACACATAATGTGGTATATCTATACAGTGTAATATTATTAGGCAATTAAAAGTAGTAGAATACCAGTACATGCACAACCCAGATGAACTTTGAAAACATTATTCTACGTGAAAGAAGCCAGTTACAAAAGACTACATATTATATAAAATGTACTGCACAGGCAAACTTGTACAGACAGAAAATAGACTATTGGTTGTCAGGCTGGAGGAGTAGGGGTAGGATGTATTGAAGTGAGGAGTCACTGCTAACGGGCATGAGTTTTCATTTGGATGTATGATTTTAGTTGGTGTTTTAAAAATAAGAGAACTGGAAATGTCTCACAACACTGTGAGTACACTAGAAAGCAATAAATAGCACAATTTATGAAAGTGAATTTTATGGTATGTGAATTCTGAGTCAATAAAGCTATTACTGAAAAAAAGATATTTACAATTATCAATTATCAATACTAAACTCAGTCAGACTTGTAAAAGCAACCAGGGGTATCAATTTAGAATAAACTGAAACATAAACATATCAATATAATTACTTTGTCTCAATTGATCTTCTTGCCTCGTGGTACTAATGATTCATTTCCATCTTTCTGTGCTCCAAAGTGCTCTCTGGACCATGCTGATTGCCCTACTAGGCAAGCTGTTTACCTTGTTAGTGTTGGCAAAATGACTAAGGACAATTAGCTCATCTCTAATCTACATTCTTTCATACTTCAGCTATTTGTTTCTGTTTGCTAATACCCAGATGCATGAGAATTAAGGACATTTATTCTACTTCAACATGCACTTTTCAAAACTGCCTGTTGTAATCATGAGCTCCTCTTGTTTCTCTAAACTATAACGCACTGGTGCAGAAAATACTATATAAATACTTCCATATTCTAATAATAAAAATCTTCTTATATTTGAATTCTTCCTGAAAACATTTTGTTATGACTGTGTTTGCTTATTTTGTTGTATTGTTTTGCATGCCACAGGCCCATCTCAGAGTCTATATATTTTCTTTTAAACTATAGCAAGTCCACTTATGAATATTTTATATATATGTATATATACACACACACACACACAAACCTAGAGGTATATATATATATATATACACCTCTAAGTGATCTAGGTAAATATGAGATATTTGTTCAAGCTCCAGTACTTAGGTGTCAGTTTCCTTTCTGCTACCTCCTTTCAGAAATGTCTTCTTTTGAGAAAATAATGTCTTAAATAAAGAGTCTTATTCATATATGTGTAAGCAAAGGATTTTCTTAGGAAGGCTTAACCACAGATCCCTGATATATAACTAGCACCCTGAGAGCATCACACTTGCCCAACTCCACTGTTTGTCACAGCCCTTATTACTGTGACATATGATTTGTTTTTTTTGTTTATCATCTTTCTTTGCTCTACTATAACATTCATAGACAAAGACACTGTTTTTCTCATTGCTTTCTTTACAGTGACTAGGAGAGTGCACCTAATCAGCCCATGATACATATTTATGAAATAAAAGTCATATAACATTATTTATTAATCAGATATTACTGAACTGAACTATGGATATTCTTAAAAGTAAATCTTTTATATTTAGCTTAGGGGAAATTTATCAAATCTATAAGAAAAAGACAAAACATGCACTGTGTTCACAGGAGTTGATAATGAAAAGAAAACTTCCTTATGAGATCTTGACATTTTACATAATGTTACAGATCGTTGAATTTACCCAAAAGTCAATAATACAATATAACGAAATGGTATACATGAGCATCTGTATTCTTACATATGTATAATGTCTATGATAAAATAAGTCTTTGGTTTTCATCTTAAATCTTGAGTATAGTGTGTTATATGGTGCATATAAAACAGAAATCTATATTTAGAGGTATTTATTTCCCAAAATTTCCCTTTTCAATATTTGTAATCAAGAAAAATTAGATCAACCAAAATTCAAGTTTATCTTCTGCCTCTCGTGTATGGATACCATGACTGATTTAACTAATGTGTGAATTCATGAAATAGTAAGAGTTGCTACAAATTATATTAAGAAGTGACATTTCTTTTGTACAAAGAAGGGGATTATTTATAAAAGGGATCTGTCTTTGGTTTCTCCTTCAGAGGAAAAGCTGGCAGACTTTATTTAATTTCTTCAGATACTAATAACCAGGAAACAGAAAAAGATGAAGAGTTATTGGGGGAGTTATTTTTAAAGGGCAGTTTTGCCATTTATCATCTTATGCCCAGGTAAAATAGTATGGGACAACTCTAGGTAGCTGCTGTTCAAGCCCGTCTACAAAGATAAGGCTAATGAATCCACCTTTATTACTGTCGGGTGTTTTGTTGGTGATAAGACTCCTACAGCTTTTAGAGATCAAAAAGGAAGCTACTTCTGATGAAAGTCTTCATTTTGGCTACTGAAACAATAAGCCAAAAAATTAAAATATCATCTTCTGACAGCTTTTCAAATAACTCCAGCCATATCAACCAGACTTCCTTGAGTCCTTTAGGTCCCATGCCTGGATACATATTTTCCCCAAAATGAAGTGAAATGTAGTAGTTAAGGTATATGCTTGGGATTCTCAAACATCTAAATTGAAATTTTGAGTCTGTCACTGATTGAATGTCAAATTGTTTAACCTCGGCAAATTCTAGTGTCCTTAAATTGCTGATTGGTATACCTAGAACAAAATCTGTGGCAGAATAAAATTAAGAAATCACAGTGCCCCATACTTTATAAATGCTCAATAAATGTCAACTATTATCATTATTTCTTGATTTTCATTTCATAGCTACTCTCTTTGATAAGCTCTTCTTTTGTGCCTCATAAACAGAGAGTTGAAATAACCTGAAATATCCTTAGTGTTAGTGTTAGTTGCTCAGTCGTGCCCGACTCTTTGTGACCCCCTGGACTGCAGCTCACCAGGCTCCTCTGTCCATGAGATTTTCCAGGCAATGATACTGGAGTGGGTTGCTGTTTCCTTCTCCAGGGGATCTTCCCAACCCAGAGATCGAACCCAGGTCTCCTGCACTGCAGGCAGATTCTTTACCGAGTGAGCTACAAGGAGGCCTTACCTTAACTTTTTCTCCCCCCTTCCCTTTTTCCCCCTTACATTTACATTCTAAAAGAGCATAAGTTCAGGAAGAACACAGAAAAAGCGAGAGAGACGCAGATCAGAAGATGCCAGAGGGAAACAAAGATGATGCATAGCATATATTAAGCACTTACTCTGTGACAGGAACTTTGTGAACACTGGACAGATATTTATATATTTAATCCTCATAACATTTCAGTGAGATAGAGATTAATTTTATCTGTTGAAGAAGCTGAAGCACAGATGAATTAAGTAATTTATCCAAGGTCATACAGCTGCTCAGAGGTAATATTCGGAGTATATAATGGCAACATGGACATTACCATCAGAACAGAGAATCGTCCTAATGTGTCAGCTCTGAGCACTGACTCAGTAAACGGCCGAGTTGGACTCAAACCAACTTGGACTCAAACTCTTGATTCAGAGCCCTAGCTCTTGAACATGCACTGGAAATGAAAACATCAATGATGGGGAAAATTATCCTGCAGATAACAGGGCAGGTCAGTTTGTCTCTTGAAGATAAGAATTTCTCTAATTAGGTAGATATTGCAAAGCATCATATATAGTGAGGACACAGGAGAGGCGATTAATTCTCAGCAATTTTTTTTGAAAACTAGTCTTCATGTATTGAAAATAACATGCACTTCCAAACCACTAAGCAATTTTCAACCCACAAATAAATCTATTTTTTAAGAGTCTTATAATTTTTACAGAAATGCAGGAGTAAAGCTCTCTAGTTTAAGATGGAAAAAATGCACTTTGTAATTTAATATTATTAGCATCACTACATAAGACAACATGTCTTGACAAGAAAAGAGCTTTGTAGAACATGGACTTCCTGATGGGTTTTGTTGTTGTTGTTGTTTGACTTTTTCAGTCACTTAAATGGATACAAAGACAAAAGATATCATTAAAGGATACTACTTTCCCATCTGAGCCACCAGGAAGCTCAAATAGCACTGCCATTTTATGTAGTTCTGACACTCATAGGGGCTTCCCAGGTGGTACAGTGATAAAGAATGCGCCTGCAAATGCAGGAGATGAAAGAGATGCTGATTTGATCCCTGGATGGGGAAGATCCCCTGGAGTAGGAAATGGCAACCCACTCCAGTATTCTTGCCTGGAACACTCCATGGACAGAGGAGCCTGGCAGGCTACAGTCCATGGGGTCACAAAGAATAGGACACAACTGAGTGCCTAAGCACATGCCCAACACTCATAGAAGTAAGCGCATTTAGAAGTTATAGAAGAGTCAAGTGTAAGACTAGAGACTATTATTTTGGACATATGGTTTTACTAGAAATTAGGGCATTTGAATCAGGATGTGACTCAGAAAGTAAAGATTTCGCCTGCAATGCAGGAGACATCAGTTCGATCCCTTGGTTGGAAAGATCCCCTGGAAAAGGGAACAGCTACCCATTCATTTCTGCCCTGGAGAATTCCATGGACAGAGACCCTGGCAGGCTACAGGCCATGGGGTCACAAAGAGTCAGATATGACTGAGACACTTTCACTTTCACATTCATGATCCCTGCTGTGAGGGAGAGTAGAGGATGCCCTTGGATTGTGTGATAGGAGCAGGACTTTAGGTGGGTTTCAGTTCAGTTGCTCAGTCGCGTTTGACTCTTTGTGACTCTGTGGACTGCAGCACACCAGGCTTCCCTGTCCATCATCAATTCCTGGTTGTTCAGTCCAGTCACTCTGTCATGTCCGACTCTTTGCGACCCCAAGAATCGCAGCACGCCAGGCCTCCCTGTCCATCATCAACTCCCGGAGTTCACTCAGACTCATGTCCATCAAGTCAGTGATGCCATCCAGCCATCTCATCCTCTGTTGTCCCCTTCTCCTCCTGCCCCCAATCCCTCCCAGCATCAGAGTCTTTTCCAGTGAGTCAACTCTTCCTGGAATTTACTCAAACTCATGCCATTGAGTCGGTGATGCCATTCAACCATCTTATCCTCAGTTTTACCCATCTCCTCCCTCCTTCAATCTTTCCCAGCATCAGAGTCTTTTGAAATGAGTCAGCTCTTTGTAACAGGTGGCCAATGAAGTGGAGTTTCAGCTTCAGCATCAGTCCTTCCAATGTGATTTCCTTTAGGATGGACTGGTTGGATCTCCTTGCAGTCCAAGGGACTCTCAAGAGTCTTCTCCAACACCACAGCTCAAAAGCATCAATTCTTTGGCGCTCAGCCTTCTTTATAATCCAACCCTCACATCCATGAATGACTACTGGAAAAACCATAGCCTTGACTAGAAGGACCTTTGTTGTCAAACTAATGTCTCTGCTTTCTAATATGCTGTCAAGGTTGATCATAACTTTCCTTCCAAGGAGTAAGTGTCTTTTAATTTCATGGATGCAGTCACCGTCTGCAGTGATTTTGGACCCCAGAAAAATAAAGTCTGAAATTGTTTTCACTGTTTCTCCATCTATTTCCCATGAAGTGATGGGACCAGATGCCATGATCTTTGTTTTCTGAATGTTGAGCTTTAAGCCAACTTTTCAATCTCCTCTTTCACTTTCATCAAGAGGCTTTTTTGTACTTCTTCACTTTCTGCCATAAGAGTGGTGTCATCTGCATATCTGAGCTTATTGATATTTCTACCAGCAATCTTGATTCCAGTATGCTTATGCAGTTTGGCATTTCTCATGATGTAGTCTGAATATAAGTTAAATAAGCAGGGTGACAATATACAGCCTTGACGTACTCCTTTGGAACCAGTCTGTTGTTCCATGTCCTGTTCTAACTTTTGCTTCCTAACCTGCATATAGGTTTCTCAAGAGGCAGGTTAGGTGGTCTGGTATTCCCATCTCTTTCAGAATTTTCTACAGTTTATTGTGATCCACACAGTCAAAGGCTTTGGCATAGTCAATAAAGCAGAAAGATGTTTTTCTGGAACTCTCTTGCTTTTTCAATGATCCAGAGGATGTTGGCAATTTGATCTCTGGTTCCTCTGCTTTTTCTAAAACCAGTTTGAACACCTGGAAGTTAAAGGTTCACGTTCTGTTGAAGGTTGGCTTGGAGAATTTTGAGCATTACTTTACTAGTGTGTGAGAGGAGTGCAATTGTGCGGTAGTTTGAGCATTCTTTGGCATTGCCTGTCTTTGGGTTAGAATGAAACTGACATTTTCCAATCTCATGGCCACTGCTGAGTTTTCTAAATTTGTTGGCATATTGAGTGAAGCATTTTCACAGTGTCACCATTCAGGATTTGAAATAGCTCAACTGGAATTCCATCACCTCCACTAGCTTTCTTCGTAATGATGCTTCCTAAGGCACACTTGATTTCACATCCTAGGATGTCTGGCTCTAGGTGAGGGATCATACCATCATAATGATCTGGGTCATGAAGATCTTTTCTGTACAGTTTTTCTGTGTGCTCTTGCCACTTCTTTTTAATATCTTCTGCTCCTCTTAGGTCCATACCATTTCTGTCCTTTATTGAGTCCATCTTTGCATGAAATGTTCCCTTGGTATCTCTAATTTTCTTGAAGAGATCTCTAGTCTTTCCCATTCTATTGGTTCCTCTATTTCTTTGCACAGATCACTGAGGAAGGCTTTCTTATCTTTCCTTGCTATTCTTTGGAACTCTGCATTCAAATGGGTATATCGTTACTTTTCTCCTTTGCTTTTGGCTTCTCTTTTCACAGCTATTTGTAAGGCTTCTTCAGATAATCATTTTGCCTTTTGCATTTCTTTTTCTGGGGGATGGTCTTGATCCCTGCCTCCTGTACAAGGTGACACACCTCCATCCATAGTTCTTCAGGCACTCTACCAGGTCTAGTCCCTTAAATCTATTTCTCACTGCCACTGTATACTCATAAGGTATTTGATTTAGGTCATACCTGAATGGTCTAGTGCTTTTCCCTACTTTCTTCAATTTAAGTCTGAATTTGGCAATAAGTTCATGATCTGAGCCACTGTCAGCTCTGGGTCTTGTTTTTGCTGACTGTATATAGAGCTTCTCCATCTTTGGCTGCAAAGAATATGATCAGTAGTCCCATCTCTTTAAGATTTTTCCATAATTGTTGTGATCCACACAGTCAAAGGTTTTTGTGTAGTCAATAAAGCAGTAGATGTTTTTCTGGAAATCTCTTGCTTTTTCTATGATCCAATGAATGCTGGCAATTTGATCCTTGGTTCCTCTGCCTTTTCTAAATCCAGCTTGAACATCTGGAAGTTCTCGGTTCCCATACTGCTTATGCCTTGCTTGGAGAACTTTGAGCATTACTTTGCTAGTGTGTGAGATGAGTGCAGTTGTGCAGTACCACTACACTCTTTGCAGTTAACTCCCTATACATTTGCATGGGCTGCCCTGGTGGCTCAGTCGGTGAAGACTCTGCCTGCAGTAGAGGAGACCTGGGTTAGTTCCATGGGTCATGAAGATCCCCTGAAGAAGGGAATGGTCACACACTTCAGTATTCTTGCCAGGAGAATTCCAAGGACAGAGAAGCCTAGTAAACTGGGCTACAGTCCGTGGGTTTGCAAAGGATCAGACAGGACTGAGCAACTAACACTTTCACTTTTCATACATTTGGATATATAAGCTTCAGAATATTTTTGAGCAAAACAATAAAAACTCCTCTTTCTGAAGCCAGTCTTGACAAATCCTTTAAATTTCCTAGTGAAATAAATCAGTAAAGAATAGTTCTGATATCTTTGTTATAATGTAGAAAACAATGTAGAAAGATTTGATTTTAGGGCGTGAGATTCAACTCTCCAACTCATTCAAAGCTATAACTTTAAGAATTTGCTATATTCTATGAGAGATAAAAAGGATCAAGGAGTTGGAAAATTCTAAGTAAACACTGGCTCACACCTATTAATAACAGACATGTCTTGTGTAACATTAGATGCAAAGTGAAACTGCTAGTGTTGAATAAATTTGATTTCCACCTTGACCTTGCCACAAGGAGAGATGCCAGCTGAAGTACCTCTGTGCTCATAGGTAAAATGGCAAGTCTTTTCTGAGCAGATTTTTGTTACTATGGGAGAAAATAAAATGTAAATCTCACTTACTTATGAAAATGTCAATATAACCAAAGTAGGAGGAGGAGCAATATAATCAATGCTCAGAGCAGAGTATATAACAGAACACTTTCCTCCTACAGCTCAGCAAACGTTGACCTTCCATAGTCCTTTCAAGTGCAGAGATGGGCTGGAACAGGGGGATGAACTCTATTTGCCAAAAGCTCCTAGATACCTTAAGGGTTGTTCTTTATATATATATATATATATATATATATATATATATATATAATCATCTTAGCCACATTTGATGGAGGCCTTTGAAAATATGTTCTCCTTGCTTGCTGAGCAGCTTCCCAACTGTCTCCTCCATCCTAAGAGCTCAATATAGTCTGTCTTAGTCCAGGTTGGCCTGGGTGTGCTTTTGTCAGTGCATTCTTGAGCACTATGGGAGTAGGAAGAAAGTTATGAGATCATAAGAAATCACGTGTGTGAAACTTTTGAAAATTATAAAGCACTATGGAATTTAAAGAACTGTCAACTACAAATTGACACTTGCCAACATGGTTGTCAATGACTGAACAACAAGGGCATTCTCCATCTGCCTCTGCAGAGACTAAACCCGGCACGGTGTTCAGTTCAGTCACTCAGTCGTGTCCGACTCTTTGTGACTCCATGAATCGCACCACGTCAGGCCTCCCTGTCCATCACCCGCTCCCGGAGTTCACCAAACTAACATCCATAAGTTGGTGATGTCATTCAGGCATCTCATCCTATGTCATCCCCCTTCTCCTCCTGCCCCAATCCCTCCCAGCATCAGACTTTTCCAATGAGTCACCTCTTCACCTGAGATGGCCAAAATATTGGAGTTTAGCTTTACCATCAGTCCTTCCAAAGAACACCCAACACTGATCTTCTTTAGAATGGACTGGTTGTATCTCCTTGCAGTCCAAGGGATTCTGAAGAGTCTTTTCCAACACCACAGTTAAAAAGCATCAATTCTTCGGCGCTCAGCCTTCTTCACAATCCAACTCTCACATCCATACATGACCACAGCAAAAACCATAGCCTTGACTAGACGGACCTGTGTTGGCAAAGTACTGTCGCTGCTTTTGAATATGCTGTCTAGGTTGGTCATAACTTTCCTTCCAAGAAGTAGTTCAGTTCAGCCACTCAGTTGTATCTGACTTTTTGTGACCCCATGAATCACAGCACGCCAGGCCTCCCTGTACATCACCAACTCCCAGAGTTCACACAGACGTGCATCCATTGAGTCAGTGATGCCATTCAGCCATCTCATCCTAGGTCATCCCCCTTTTCCTCCTGCTCCCAATCCCTCCCAGCATCGAAGTCTTTTCCAATGAGTCAACTCTTTGCATGAGGTGGCCAAAGTACTGGAGTTTCAGCTTTAGCATCATTCCTTCCAAAGAAATCCAAAGGCTGATCACCTTCAGAATGGACTGGTTGGATCTCCTTGCAGTCCAAGGGACTCTCAAGAGTCTTCTCCAACACGACAATTCAAAAGCATCAATTCTTTGGCTCTCAGCCTTCTTCACAGTCCAAATCTAGCATCCATACATGACTACTGGAAAAACCACAGCCTTGAATAGAAGGACCTTAGTTGGCAAAGTAATGTCTCTGCCTTTGAATATGCTATCTAGGTTAGTCATAACTTTCCTTCCAAGGAGTAAGCGTCTTCTAATTTCATGGCTGCAATCACCATCTGCAGTGATTTTGGAGCCCCAGAAAATAAAGTCTGACATTGTTTCCACTGTTTCCCCATCTATTTCCCATGGAGTGATGGGGCCAGATGCCGTGATCTTCATTTTCTGAATGTTGAGCTTTAAGCCAACTTTTTCACTCTCCTCTTTCACTTTCATCAAGAGGCTCTTTAGTTCCTCTTCACTTTCTGCCATAAGAGTGATGTCATCTGCATATCTGAGGTTATCGATATTTCTCCCGGCAATCTTGAGTCCAGCTTGTGTTTCCTCCAGTCCAGCATTTCTCATGATGTACTCTGCATAGAAGTTAAATAAGCAAGGTGACAATATACAGCCTTAACGTATTCCTTTTCCTATTTGGAACCAATCTGTTGTTCCATGTCCAGTTCTAACTGTTGCTTCCTGACCTGCATACAGATTTCTCAAGAGGCAGGTCAGGTGGTCTGGTATTCCCATCTCTTTCAGAATTTTCCACAGTTTATTGTGATCCACACAGTCAAAGGCTTTGTCATAGTCAATATGGCAGAAATAGATGTTTTTCTGGAACTCTCTTGCTTTTTCCAGATACAGCAGATGTTGGCAATTTGATCCCTAGTTCCTCTGCATTTTCTAAAACCAGCTTGAACATCAGGGAATTCACGGTTCATGCATTGCTAAAGTCTGGCTTGGAGAATTTTGAGCATTACTTTACTAGCAAGTGAGAGGAGTGCAACTGTGCGGTAGTTTGAGCATTCTTTGGCATTGCCTTTCTTTGGAATTGGAAATAAAACTGACCTTTTCCAGTCCTGTGGCCACTGCTGAATTTTCCAAATTTGCTGGCATATTGAGTGCAGCACTTTCACAGCATCATCTTTCAGGATTTGAAATAGCTCAACTGGAATTCCATCACCTCTACTAGCTTGTTCACAGTGATGCTTTCTAAGGTCCACTTGACTTCACATTCCAAGATGTCTGGCTCTAGTTGAGTGATCACACCATCGTGATTATCCAGGTCATGAAGATCCTTTTGTACAGTTCTTCTGTGTATTCTTGCCATCTCTTCTTAATATCTTCTGCTTCTGTTATGTCCATACCATTTCTGTCCTTTATCGAGTCCATCTTTGCATGAAATGTTCCCTTGGTATCTCTAATTTTCTTGAAGAGATCTCTAGTCATTCCCATTCTGTTGTTTTCCTTTATTTCTTTGCACTGATTGCTGAAGAAGGCTTTTTTTTTTATCTCTTCTTGCTATTCTTTGGAACTCTGCATTCAGATGCTTATAGCTTTCCTTTTCTCCTTGGCTTTTCACTTCTCTTCTTTTCAAAGATATTTGTAAGGACTCCTCAGACAGCCATTTTCCTTTTTTGCATTTCTTTTCCATGGGGATGGTCTTGATCCCTGTCTCCTGTACAATGTCATGAGCCTCATTCCACAGTTCATCAGGCACTCTATCTATCAGATCTAGGTCCTTAAATCTATTTCTCACTTCCACTGTATAATCATAAGGGATTTGATTTAGGTCATACCTGAATGGTCTAGTGGTTTTCCTACTTTCTTCAATTTGAGTCTGAATTTGGTAATAAGGAGTTCATGATCTGAGCCACAGTCAGTTCCTGGTCTTGTTTTTGTTGACTGTATAGAGCTTTTTCATCTTTGGCTGCAAAGAATATAATCAATCTCATTTCAGTGTTGACTATTTGGTAATGTCCATGTGTAGAGTCTTCTCTTGTGTTGTTGGAAGAGGGTGTTTGCTATGACCAGTGCACTTTCTTGGCAAAACTCTTTTAGTCTTTGCCCTGCTTTACTCCATATTCCAAGGCCAAATTTGCCTGTTACTCCAGGTGTTTCATGACTTCCTTCTTTTGCATTCCAATGGAATGGGTGAATTTAACTCAGATGACTATTATATCTACTACTGTGGGCAGGAATCCTAGAAAAAATGGAGTAGCCATCATGGTCATCAGAAGAGTCTGAAATGCAGTACTTGGATGCAATCTCAAAAACGACAGAATGATCTCTGTTCATTTCCAAGGTAAACCATTCAGTATCACAGTAATCCAAGTCTATGCCCCAACCAGTAACGTTGAAGAAGCTGAAGTTGAACGGTTCTATGAAGACCTAAGAGATCATTTAGAACTAACACCCCCCAAAAAAAAAATTAAAGATGTCCAAGGAGTAAGCTCTTTAATTTCATGGCTCCAGTCACCATCTGCACTGATTTTGGAGCCCCCAAAATAAAGTCTGACACTGTTTCCACTGTTTCCCACTTTACTTCCCATGAAGTGATGGGACCAGATGCCATGATCTTTGTTTTCTGAATGTTTAGCTTTAAGCCAACTTTTTACTCTCCTCTTTTTTCTTTCATCAAGAGGCTTTTTAGTTCTTCTTCACTTTCTGCCATAAGGGTTGTGTCATCCGCATATCTGAGGGTATTGGTATTTCTCCTGGCAATCTTGATTCCAGCTTGTGTCTCTTTAGCTCAGTGTTTCTCATTATGTACTCTGCATATAAGTTAAAGAAGCAGGGTGACAATATACAGCCCTGACGTACTCCTTTTCCTATTTGGAACCAGTCTGTTGTTTCATGTCCAGTTCTAACTGTTGTTTTCTGTTGTGCCTACAGGTTTCTCAATAGGCAGGTCAG
This sequence comes from Nanger dama, assembly GCA_917880005.1. Taxonomy (NCBI): domain Eukaryota; kingdom Metazoa; phylum Chordata; class Mammalia; order Artiodactyla; family Bovidae; genus Nanger; species Nanger dama. The sequence goes on from CAKJTW010000001.1 coordinate 42,608,598, forward strand.
GTGGTCTGACCACCTCTCTTTCAGAATTTTCCACAATTTATTGTGATCCACACAGTCAAGGGTTTTGGCATAGTCAATAAAGCAGAAATAGATGTTTTCTGGAACTCTTTTGCTTTTTCCATTATCCAGTGGATGTTGGCAATTTCATCTCTCGTTCGTCTGCCTTTTCTAAAACCAGCTTGAACATCTGGAGGTTCACAGTTCATGTATTGCTGAAGCCTGGCTTGGACAGGTCTTTAGACAGATGTTTTAGGAACAGATCATGATCTCAATCATTGCATCTCCTCATATCTAGAAAAGCAATAAATCCCTTCATGGTGGCATCAGGTCTTCTGACAAGCAACAAAATTTTTGTAAAATGAATGCTTAATAGTATTGAACTCCCCCTTCTCCAAAACATTATATATTGACTTTCCCCCACTGCCGCTTTGGATCGGTTTCTCAGAGCTACCTGAGATGCTGCTTCCTGAGCTGCAGTCCTTATTTTGCCCCAGATAAAACTTAACTCATAACTGTCAAGTTTTATACCTTTTTCGGTCAACAGAACATTTAATCCTACAAAAATTATAAATATATACTCAGAAGTGGTTTAGATACTTCAACATGAATATACATGGTATAACAGTTTTACAAGTGTTCTACCAGAATGAGAACTCCCTGTAGCTCTTGCTCATTGATTCTTATTTAGTGCTCAGAGTTCTTTATTGTACAGTGGTCACAATAACCTAGGAAATTACCCACAACAATAAATATAGAAACATTCCCTAGTTTTTCTATTCTATAAAGTTTGTGCAAGTTGCTCTGTCATGTCTGACTCTATGCAGCTCCATGGACCGGAGCCTGCCAGGCTCCTCGGTCCCTGGGGTTTTCCAGGCAAGAATATCAAAGCGGGTAGTCATGTCCTTCTCTAGTCCTGACCCTGGGATCAAACCCAGATCTTCCACGTTGCAGGCAGATTCTTTACCATCTGAGCCAATAAAGTTTAATGTGCCCATATTAACATATGAAGAAAATATTAACATAAGAAACAACTGATAAATCAATACTATAGCACCGTTTATTGAACTTATCACTAAACTTTCAAGTATTTTAAAACATAGATGATTTCCTAATGACCTATTAAATTATTTTAATCAAAAAGTTTTTAAAAATCACCTCTGGAAACAGGATAGATCCTGTGTAATTTAAATCTAGGGCTGATCAATATTGCATTATGTTGCTCAGGTAATCCTGTCACAGTGACGAATTGGCTGAAGTGTGGAACATAAAGACAGCAAACAGACAAAGTTAGCACTTTAAAAATACATTAAGAGCTCATGATGTACAGGGTATTATATGATTAACAAGCATTCTCCTCCAGACTACATTTTAGAAAAAATTCCATATAGAATTTATTTAACGTACACCTTTCCAACAAACCAAATTATATCAATTTTATAGTAACATTGGAATTCGATGATGTTTTATTTAATTAGACATGACATCTCTTCCTTTTTGAGTTTCAAAGACAAATAAGTCTGAAAAGTAGCCTCAGAGTTGCTTTCAGCATTGCAACTTTGGTTACATTCCTAGGCATAAGCGGCCACTTTAACAGAGCTATACTTGCCTATCTGTAAGGACTTTAAAGTCATATGGACTTCTCATCATAACTGCAGAGCACCCTCATCTGCTTCCCAAAATTATCTCCGCTTTCAACACTGCTTTCACAAAACTAATTATTTCTGTTGTGACTGGGAAGTATTTAAAGAAACACTTTAGCTAACAGACTAATGCAAAGAATAAAACTATTATTCAACATCAATATTAACATGATATAGACATTTTAATAAGTGGTTCATAATGAAGCATCTTAAATGATGTGAAATCACAGTTTATAATTTTAAATCATTTAAAATAGGAAAACAAACTGTTATTTTAACTGTAACAGCCATTTCCATTTTTAACTTGCTTTCATTGTTTCAAATGACAGATTTTTTTCAATTGTTATGTTTTTTCCCAAATTTAAGACAACATCTGGCATTATCTGGCACTAATTTCCTAACTGGAATTTTAAAACTTGAATACTGTATTAGGAGAGAAATTGAATTTTATTTCTTTCAATCCTACTGATTACTGCTGCTGCTACTGCTAAGTCGCTTCAGTAGTGTCCAACTCTGTGCAGCTCCATAGACGGCAGCCCACCAGGATCCGCCGTCCTTGGGATTCTCCAGACAAGAACACTAGAGTGGGTGGCCATTTCCTTCTCCAATGCATGAAAATGAAAAGTAAAAGTGAAGTCGCTCAGTCGTATCAGACTCTTAGCAACCCCATGGACTGCAGCCTACCAGGCTCCTCCATCCATTGGATTTTCCAGGCAAGAGTAGTGGAGTGGGTTGCCATTGCCTTCTCCGACTGATTAATAGAGCGTCTGATTGAAATAAAAGCTAAATTTGAAAACTCAAGCTTCTCAGACGATTATAACCATAGAGATATAAAAACATACACTAACAGATTTTATCTAAAGACTTCAGGTAGTTTGAATGATTGACAAGAACTCAAAAGGAGAGAAAAAATTATATACTGCTATATGGATTATCTCTGTCATGTATATTATTTCTGTTATATATAAACTGGTCCACTAGATTCAACACCAATACTAGAAAACCCAAATACTGATTACATAGCAGAAAGTTCAAGTTTCTTGTTCTTGCATAAATTAGTGATACTGCTTTTCACTTTGTTTACCTTTCCTATTAAATCTACCCTAGATTCCAACCAAAATGCATGTCATTGTTCTTGCAAATATTCCCTACTACTATTTCTGTACCCTGGCTAACATTTTCCCACTGCATGTAAATTCAGTCAGTATTCAGTTAACCTTTAAGAAATTTGACCAACTGTTAGCAATTTGCCTGCAACTGTCCCAGTTTGTCCAGGGACTCTCCTGGTTTTAGCACTGAAAGTCCTAAATCCCTAGAAAACTCTTCATCATAAGCAAACTAGTATAGTTTACCCTTTACTGGTATACCTTCAAGACCAAACCTAATGATCCTCAAACCTTCAGTACTTGAATGCAGACTAGAATGTGTTACTCTCCAAAACTGCTACAGCACTGAATGCTTGAAAATCCTTGTCTCTGCCAGTATTTTTAAAAATATCATAACTTTCACACTTCATTCTAAAAAAATCTCATATCTATTTACTCCTTCCTTTTACCAGGTACTCTTCTGTACTCCACACAAACCTATAGTCTGCTTTTCTACCACCTGGACTCTGTAGCAGGAATCACTGATGCACTTTCACAACCAGTCAGTATCTCTTGCAACTCTGGTTTTTGGATGAATTCAATCAATGAGCCTCAGACATAATACCAGAGAGTAGGAGGAGAATAAGATGAGGAATTTATTTTCCTGTCTCTTTCCACTATCAAAGGCCATATTCTTTAATAATTAAACTCTCTCATTATCCTCTCTTTCTCTCTGCCTCCTTGTCCATATGTTTGTGTGTTTCATCCTCTCTCTCTCTCTCCACTCCGTTCTTCTGTTGCCTTTCACGCATAGGGTACAAAACAAGTCCCTGCTGTTAATAGACATTGGGAGCTTTATCATGCTCTAGTAATTCTTCAAATATTCAGATGTAAACTCTCACCTCTTTTAGGAATACTATTTTCTATTTTTATTAGAATCTGACCACAACATGCATCTTTTCCAAATCTATAAATCCTGTTAGCTATACTTCTTTCCAAATCCAATTTGAGAATTCATTATTTCAATCTCTGTATCACCATCTAACCATCCTAGTCTTCCTGGCTGTGCCCATTTAGCAATTTCTCTAAACTTCATCATGCCAGTAATATTCTTCTTTTTAATTGTTATCCTAGTGGTTGAACACAGAGGGCCAAAGTCACACATTCAAGCAGATTAGTAACTCAAAGTAAAGAGACAAGTATGTCTGGAGTCACTGGGCTGGAGACTTGAGATAAAGGAAGAGGCAGGATAGCCTTCTCCCTGTCTCTCTCTTCTTAGAATAAAACTCAAACCAACAAATTCAGGCACAGGGAACCAATGTGAAGCCCATTTATGAAAATTGTGAGCAACATCATGGATAGTCCAGCAGGAAAAAAAAAAAAAAAAACAGCTTAATATTAAGCTCCTAAATATCGAGCTTTAGCTGCTTCAATATCAACTGCTTGTGGTCAGGAACCTCCTAGAACAGGAGGCCTTGCTAATCATGTAGGTGGGATTTGATAGCGAAAAGGGAAAAGAAAAGAAAAATAATAGGAAGAGAGCTATTCCCTCTTAAATTACAGTAGTCAAACCATGAGCAGGTCCATGAAAACCATCCCCTTTATTGATCCAAGGATGTCTTTGAACAAAAGGCACTTGTATCCCTAGTATTTGGGGATTTCATCACGAGTCAGTGTCGCTAGTTGAGGGTTACTCCGACTGGCTGTGATCTGGTCATCATATTAGTAACAGGAAGTAAGTTTATTTTTCTTAGCTAATGCCAGGCAGGAATACACAAGTCACTGCATTTATTGAAAAACAAAAGCTTCAAGAACCAAGAACCCTAAGAGCTATGTGTACTAGAAACCTTTTTAGTGTGGTTCCTATTTAGATTTCAGCAAAGAGAGGTACTTGTTAGAAAGAAATAAGCCAATGTCCTTCTTCTGCATGGTCAGATATGGGGGCTTTGCTGATAGGAAGTTTTGCTAAAGCTCCCAGTGTTCTCCCATGAATCATCCATCTTGGTATTAAATGCTGCTGTGCCCTTCATGGATTGGTTTTCTGAATTTCCTGAGCCAGATAACAAGAGTAACACGGGGATTCACAGAAACTACAGAGAATGTTAGAGTGATGGCTCTCCCTGACATTTACTCCTCCAGTTTTCTAATAATTTTAAAGTAGTTTCTCCTGGTAGTAAAATCTTCCTTTTCCAAATAGTTTATTTTTCTGACCAAAATTTTGAGAGGGATGAGGTATCTTTCCTCTCATCACACAGCTAGTCAAACTCTTATTATATAAAACATAATTACTAACACTAAAGTTCCTTATTTTGAGTATGTCAAGGCTGTATATTGTCACCCTGCTTGTTTAACTTATATACAGAGTATATCATGAGAAATGCTGGACTGGAAGAAACACAAGCTGGAATCAAGATTGCTGGGAGAAATATCAGTAATCTCAGATATGCAGATGACACTACCTTTATGGCAGAAAGTGAAGAGGAGCTAAAAGCCTCTTGATGAAAGTGAAAGAGGAGAGTGAAAAAGCTGGCTTCAAGCTCAACATTCAGAAAACGAAGATCATGGCATCTTGTCCCATCACTTCATGGCAAATCGATGGGGAAACAGGGGAAAGTGTCAGACTTTATTTTGGGGGCTCCAAAATCACTGCAGATGGTGATTGCAGCCATGAAATTAAAAAATGCTTACTCTTTAGAAGAAAAGTTATGACCAACCTAGATGGCATATTCAAAAACAGAGAGACATTACTTTGCCAGCAAAGATCCATCTAGTCAAGGCTATGGTTTTCTCCTGTGGTCATGCATGGATGTGAGAGATGGACTGTGAAGAAAGCTAAGAGCCAAAGAATTGATGTTTTTGAAGTGTGGTATTGGAGAAGACTCTTGAGAGTCCCTTGGACTGCAAGGAGATCCAACCAGTCCATTCTAAAGGAGATCAGTCCTGAATGTTCTTTGGAAGGACTGATGCTAAAGCTGAAACTCCAATATTTTGGCCATCCCATGCGAAGAGGTGACTCAATGGAAAAGACTCTGATGCTGGGAGGGATTGGTGGCAGGAGGAGAAGGGGACAACAGAGGATGAGATGGCTGGATGGCATCACCGACTCGATGGACATTAGTTTGAGTGAACTCTGGAAGTTGATGATGGACAGGGAGGCCTGGCATGCTGCAATTCATGGGGTCGCAAAGAGCTGGACAGAACTGAGCGACTGAACTGAACTGAAAGGTCCTTTGCCTAGTGGCTCAGACAGTAAAGAATCTGCCTGCAATTCAGGAGACCCAGGTTTGATCCCTGAGTTGGGAAGATCCCCTGGAGAAGAAAATTGAAGCCCACTCCAGTATTCTTGCCTGGAGAACCCCATAGACAGAGGAATCTTGTGGGTAACAGTCCATGGGGTCACAAAGAGTCGGACATGACTAAGAGACTAACGCTTTCATACACTAAAGGTATATATAATACTATATACTATATATATTTATGTATATAGTATGAGTACTATATACTAAAACAGTATACCTCTGTCTCATAACATGGTAGGAGTGAAAAGGGACTGATTCAGAGGAATAGTGGAACAAAGAAGGAAGACCAGTTAACTGCCACACACTCCCTACAAGCAGATTGACCATCAAAGATTAAGAATGAGGAGGAGAATGCAAAAATCATTAATTCTCAGGAAAAATTGAAACAGATCTCAAAAAGACTACAGAAAGTTATTCCTGGCCAAGAGAAATTTGTTCTCTAGAACTACTCTTTGGGCAGCTGCACAGCACTGGGGCAGCGAGTGGCCATGAGGAGATAACCCCACTCCAACATCAGGAGTGGTGGCTGTGCTTTCCTGAACCAACAGTGAGGATATATCCCATGTCCAAGGTCAGAGAGTGAGGAGGTACCCCACACCCAAGGGCAAAGGAGAAGCTTCAGCAAGATGGTAGGAGGGGTGAATTTGTGTTTAAAATCAAACACCATTCCCTCCAGAGATGCTAAGAGTTCAGTTCAGTTCAGTTCAGTCGCTCAGTCATGTCCAACTCATTGAGACTCATGAACCACAGCACTCCAGGCCTCCCTGTCCATCACCATCTCTTGGAGTTCTCTCAGACTCACATCCATAGAATCCGTGATGCCATCCAGCCATCTCATCCTCAGTCGTCCACTTCTCCTCCTGCCCCCAATCCCTTGCAGCATCAGAGTCTTTTCCAATGAGTCAACTCTTCACATGAGGTGGCCAAAGTACTGGAGTTTCAGCTTCAGCATCATTCCTTCCAAAGAAATCCCAGGGTTGATCTCCTTCACAATGGACTGGTTGGATCTCCTTGCAGTCCAAGGAACTCTCAAGAGTCTTCTCCAACACCACACTTCAAAAGCATCAATTCTTTGGCACTCAGCCTTCTTCACAGTCCAACTCTCACATTCACACATGACCCCTGGAAAAACCATAGCCTTGACTAGACGGACTTTAGTCGGCAAAGTAATGTCTCTGCTTTTGACTATACTATCTAGGTTGGTCATAACTTTTCTTCCAAGGAGTAAGCATTTTTAATTTCATGGCTGCAGTCACCATCTGCAGTGATTTTTGGAGCCCCCAAAATTAAGTCTGACACTGTTTCCACTGTTTCCCCATCTATTTCCCATTAAGTGATGGGACCGGATGACATGATCTTCGTTTTCTAAATGTTGAGCTTTAAGCCAACTTTTTAACTCTCCTCTTTCACTTTCATCAAGAGGCTTTTTAATTCCTCTTCACTTTCTGCCATAAGGATGGTGTAATCTGCATATCTGAGGTTATTGATATTTCTCCCGGCAATCTTGAGTCCAGCTTGTGTTTCTTCCAGCCCAGCATTTCTCGTGATGTACTCTGCATAGAAGTTAAATAAGCAGGGTGACAATATACAGCCTTGACGTACTCCTTTTCCTATTTGGAACCAGTCTGTTGGTCCATGTCCAGTTCTAACTGTTGCTTCCTGACCTGCATACAGATTTCTCAAGAGGCAGGTTAAGTGGCCGGGTATTCCCATCTCTTTCAGAATTTTCAACAGTTTGTTGTGATCCACACAGTCAAAGGCTTTGGCATAGTCAATAAAGCAGAAATAGATGCTTTTCTTGCTTTTTCCATGATCCAGCGGATGTTGGCAATTTGATCTCTGGTTCCTCTGCCTTTTCTAAAACCAGCTTGAACATCAGGAAGTTCATGGTTCATGTAATGCTGAAGCCTGGCTTGGAGAATTTTGAGCATTACTTTACTAGTATGTGAGATGAGTGCAATTGTGCGGTAGTTTGAGCATTCTTTGGCATTGCCTTTCTTTGGAACTGGAATGAAAACTGACCTTTTACAGTCCTGTGCCACTGCTGAGTTTTACAAATTTGTTGGCATATTGAGTGCAGCACTTTCACAGCATCATCTTTCAGGATTTGAAATAGCTCCACTGGAATTCCATCACCTCCACTGGCTTTGTTCATAGTGATGCTTTCTAAGGCCCACTTGAGTTCACATTCCAAGATGTCTGGCTCTAGATTAGTGATCACATCATCATGATTATCTGCATATTTTTTGTACAGTTCTTCCGTGTATTCTTGCCACCTCTTCTTAATATCTTCTGCTTCTGTTAGGTCCATACCATTACTGTCCTTTATCTTGCCCATTTTTGCATGAAATATTCCCTTGGTATCTCTAATTTTATTGAAGAGATCTCTAGTAATGCTGAAGAAGCTGAAGTTGAATGGTTTTATGAAGACCTACAAGACCTTTTAGAACTAACACCCAAAAGAGATGTCCTTTTCATTATAGGGGACTGGAATGCTAAAATAGGAAGTCAAGAAACACCTGGAGTAACAGGCAAATTTGGCCTTGGAATGTGGAATGAAGCAGGGCAAAGACTAATAGAGTTTTGTCAAGAAAATGCACTGGTCATAGCATACATCCTCTTCCAACAACACAAGAGAAGATCTACACATGGACATCACCCGATGGTCAACACCGAAATCAGATTGATTATATTCTATGCAGCCAAAATGGAGAGGCTCTATACTGTCAACAAAAACAAGACCAGGAGCTGACTGTGGCTCAGATCATGAACTCCTTATTACCAAATTCAGACTTAAATTGAAGAAAGTAGGGAAAACTGCTAGACCATTCAGGTATGACCTAAATCAAATCCCTTATGATTATACAGTGGAAGTGAGAAATAGATTTAAGGGCTTAGATCTGATTGATAGAGTGCCTGATGAACTATGGAATGAGGTTCGTGACATTGTACAGGAGACAGGGATCAAGGCCATCCCCATGGAAAAGAAATGCAAAAAGCAAAATGGCTGTCTGGGGAGGCCTTACAAATACTTGTGAAAAGAAGAGAGGCGAAAAGCAAAGGAGAAAAGGAAAGATATAAGCATCTGAATGCAGAGTTCCAAAGAATAGCAAGAAGAGATAAGAAAGCCTTCTTCAGCGATCAATGCAAAGAAATAGAGATGCTAAGAGGGCTCAGACAAACCTTGTGCACACCAGGACCCAGGGAGACCACAGAAACTGAGACATAACTGTGTTTGAGCTTCTCTTGTGGAGGTACAGGTCAGCAGTGGACTGCCAGAGGGACAGAGGCTCCGGGTGCTGCAGACTTGTGTATGGCATAAGTCCTCTTGGAGGAGGCCACCATTAACCCCACCATAGACCTGCCAGAACTTACACAGGACTGGGAAACAGACCTTGGAGGGCACAAACAGAACCTTGTGCACCAGGATCCAGGAGAAAGGAGCAGTGACCCTACAAGAGACTGACCCAGATTTGCCTGGTGTCCAGCAGAGGTGTGGGTCGGTGGTGGCCTGCTGCAGGGTTGGGGGGCATGACTATAGCAGTACATGCATGGGATCTTTTGAAGGAGTTCACCATTATCTTCATCACCTCCACCTTAGTGTGGTGCCAGGTAAATAGCAGGAAGGAACACAGCTCCACCCAGCAAGAGAAAATTGGATTAATGATTTACTGAGCATGATCTTGCCCATCAGAACAAGACTCAGTTTCCCTATCAGTCAGTCTCTCCCATCAGGAAGCTTCCATAAGCCTCTTATCCTCCTCCATCAGAGGGCAGACAGACTGAAAACCACAATCACAGAAAACTAATCAGTCTGATCACATGGACCACAGCCTTGTCTAACTCAGTGAAACTATGAGCAATGCCGTATAGGGCCACCCAAGATGGATAGGTCATGGTGGAGAGTTCTGACAAAATGTGGTCCACTGGAGAAGAGAATGGCAAACCACTTCAGTATTCTTGCCTTTAGAACCCCATGAACAGTATGAAAAGGCAAAAAGATAGGACACTAAAAGATGAACTCCTCAGGTCAGTGGGTGCCCAATATGCTACTGGAGATCACTGCAGATGGTGACTGCAGCAATGAAACTAAAAGACACTTAGTCCTTGGAAGGAAAGTTATGACCAACCTAGGTAGCATATCAAAAAGCACAGACATTACTTTGCCAACAAAGTCCATCTAGTCAAGGCTATGGTTTTTTCAGTAGTCATGTATGGATGTAAGAGTTGGACTATGAAGAAAGCTGAGGACTGAAGAACTGGTGCTTTTGAACTGTGGTGTTGGAGAAGACTCTTGAGAATCCCTAGGACTTCAAGGAGATCCAACCAGTTCATCCTAAAGGAAATCATTCCTGAATATTCATTGGAAGGGCTGATGCTGAAGCTGAAACTCCAATACTTTGGCCACTTGATGTGAAGAGCTGACTCACTGGAAAGGACCTTGATGCTGGGAAAGATTGAAGGCAGGAGAAGGAGATGACAGAGGATGAGATGGTTGGATGGTATCACCGACTCAACGGACTTGAGTTTGGGTAAACTCTGGGAGTTGGTGATGGAGAGGGAGGCCTGGTGTGGTGCAGTCCATGGAGTCACAAAGAGTTGGACATGACTGAGCGACTGAACTGAACTGAACTGAGGACTATTCTTGCTCTAAGGTTCCAGTATGGGTCATTTGCTTTCATCAAAATCAAAGTCAACTTTCTCCTTTGAATTTCATAGCTGTTCATGTCAGTGGTCTCTTTCTCATGATTTTTAGAAAGCACAGATAGGTAGCTAAGAAGCTGTGTACAATGTGAGGTAGGAAGGTGTGCCTCGCTGGCTACTCAGTTAAATTTCCTTTATGATTATATAGATATTCTTCAGGTTTAGGAGAAAATATTAGAGCAACTATAGTAACTTCTTTGTGTTTTTTTTTTTTTCAAGGAAAATAGAGAAATTTTATAGATGTATTCAGGGGTTCAGTAATAAATACATTTTCTCATTCAAATATATCTGGCAGAAGGAATGTATTATATTCCTAGTAATTGCTGCTTTATATAACTAAAAATTGTAGGCACTGAACAAATTAGATTTCCAGTCCCTCTGATTGGGACTTACAGGTAATTGAAGCTATCAGAGATGAGTCTTGATTTCCATTTCTGATAATTAGCCTTGGAGGAGAGGAGCTATTTACAAGAAGTTTTGTATTTCATAGACAGGTGTTGGGGGATGGAAACACAAGGGAAAGGGAAAATGCTTTTAGTTGAAAAAGTCCGTATCAGAGATTAGGTTGCTATAATGCGCATTTGGATAATGCCTTGAGACCCACCTTCAACCCTCTTAACCTTTCTCAAAAGAATGAGAACAAACCACAGGATACTGGGGCCCTGTGCAAACAAGTCACATGCCATTCATTGCCACCAGCATGTGCCCTGATGGAGAAGCTCCGCATAGTGAGAATCACCTTCCTTAAAGCCAAGAGCAGGAGATACAGGGTTGGAGTAATTGTACCCTCATGCTTCCATTTTTGTTTAAATAAATGGGACTCTCTTACTTTTCTGGTGTGTCATTTTTAGGATTGCTTAATTCAGTGGAAATAAGTAGGTAGATCTGAGAGTACTGAGTTGTTAAATAGCTATTAAAAGCAAACCAGCCCAGGAGTCATTCTGTAACATTACATTTCTCTCCTCTGGAGTTGTCTCCCCTAAAAAGGTAAATTCCTTTTTATCCAGGTTTTTAAAATAGTATACATAATAAGGAAAATCTGCAATGATCATCATTTCATAAGTAACTGGTAAAGAAAGAAATAACACACAATCCTTTCTGGCAGGGTAGTGAGAAAGTGGATCCTGGAAGCAAGCAGTGGAGGATATCATGATTGCCATCATTTATTCCACCAGAGCTCTCTGCAGGCTGAACTATTTGTTGTGACCTATTCAGAGAAAAGCTAGGGCTTGACATTATAGCTTGCAGATCATTTCTATATGCTACTTGTCGCAGGCTGGTTTTCCAGAAGCAGACACAGAGGAGGAACCTGGTGTGCAGGATGACTGTGACAGTATGTGGAGGGCAAGGATGCAGGATTGAGCAGAGAGAGCAGTTGAATAGCAACACAGTCCCTGGAAAAGCCTCAGCTAACCCTCTGCAGAGCTCGGGAGCACAGATGTCCCATTCCTTGGTGAACAAGATGGCCAGGCCTTTAGAACACACCATGGACCACCTCAAACAGTCTGATCCTTAAGGAAGGCACCACTCCCCAGTTGAGGCAAACACTGAAGGGGCTAACAGCTGGAGGCTGTCTGATGACTCTCAAAACAAGTTCCACCTTGAGGGAGACCTGGCCAGTGCATTTCCATCTCACCACAGTGTCTTGCGTGTATTAATCATTGATGTTGTTCAACAGAAATGAGAATTCAGTGAGAGACACTTCTAGGTATTTTCTACCTTCAACTTCAGAATCATTTACCTAGTTTGACCTCAAGTAATAAAAAGGACATCTAATCTCAATGACTATGAGCTGTTTCAATTTTGTTATTACCCTCATAATTTGAGTGCACAAATTAATTAAAATAATATAACTGTCCAACCAAATGGGACTTCCAAGCATAACTTTGACATTTGAAAATAAGTTTAATTTTACTAGATAACTTCTCTAATATCAGCTCTTTACTTCATATGGTTTCACTGGATCTACTATTGGCTTTGAAAACTAGATTTGATTTATCAGGCCTGTCAAGTCAAAGATATATTTCTCTTTTCAAAAATGGCTCTGTCTGGAATGATGTGTAGAGCACAGTTTATGGGGAAACGTCATCAGCTGTGGTCATTGCTGATGCTAACACTGAAGGACACTGTGTACTGAGCATTCCTCGGGTGGAGCTTATCCACTTCAAAAGCTGGCAGAATGCAAAGAATCTGTGCTCTCTGGCTTCAGTAACTGTGCAACCAACAGCAGACTGGAAGGTCACCCACTGAAAAGAGCCAGAGGGCTTGAATAGTATCTTTTAGTGGCCTTTTAAACTAGGATTATTGATCAAGTGGTTTCAACATAAAATGGGTTTGTGTGTGAGTTTAACAGAATGGCTAGATCTCTTCCTTTATTAAGGTTTTGTATGTGTCAAAAAGTTAGAGTGTTTTGGTTATTATTTCCCTTTATTATTTATTTATTTTTGTTCAGAACACTCTACTTTGAATTTTTCCCATTTGAATGAGAGTTTCAACTTTTCTAAACATCTGTCAGTGCACTATAATACTGTGCCAGGTGTGATTTTGTGTGTTTTATTTTATTTTAATTTTGTCATTTCCATTCCAATTATCTCTGCCTGGTAGGATCTTAAAAAATAGACATTGTTATAACCCAGGGTCTGATTTAGAGTATGACTGATCTTGGGATTTTCCCAACATCTGTGGTACTCCCATAGTGATGTGATGCTTCATTTCAGAAATGAACATTCTTTGTATAATTCATTTCCTAAAATATCTAGCCCAATTCAGTCTTTGCACATTTGATAGAGTGCTTAAGTACATAAGAAGAAACCATTTTTAATCAAATCTGCCTTGACTATAACATGAAAGCCAATTTCAGAGATATTAATATGTGAAAAACTGATGATATGTTGTATTATGAAACACTTGCTGCCCCTGAGAATCATTTTTTTCTCAATAGATTTTAATTAATGAACTTGTTACAAGAAGTTTTATATACACAATCTTTGATTTACTGCTACATATAGCAAACTCTGACAGGGATAGAACAAACTAAGAGTGGCCCTGAAATGAGCAGATATACCAATCACCCTAGCCAATCATGAGAGCAATAAAAATTTCAGTAGAATCCAGTTACACAAATTCACAAAACAGGATAACACTAAGCCGACTTTGGGGTTACTAGTAAAAAATGAAGTGACTACATTGATTTTAGCAACAACAATAGAATACAGAGAGACAAGATATAGAGCTGAACATGTAAATGTCCAAAGGTTTCAGGAAATGAGAACTGGTTTTTAGTATTAAGGGAGAGCTTCAAAGAAGTTACTGCTTTCATAGAAATATCAACTCACCTTCTTAAGAACAAGCAGAAAAAATGAGACAGACGGACTCTCATGCTAGATATTTAATGCATCCATAAAAAAACACGCTGTTTTGAATGCATTGTAATTAATTTAAGTAAAACATTTCACTCCTAGTGAATAGAAATACTCCTCTTCTTCTACCTGGAGTATTTGGCATAGGCCTATAGAGAAATCCTGGAAAAGTATTGGCAACTTCCAGTACTCTTGCCTGGAAAATCCTATGGATGGAGGAGCCTGGTTGGCTACAGTCCATGGGGCCACAGAATCAGACATGACTGAGTGACTTCACTTACTCACTTACTTATAGAGAAATCCACATGTCTATTTTGGATTTCTTTCATGAATCAAAAAATCTGATGGATGGTGGACTGGAATCTTGAGAAGCAATAGTTCTAGCTTCCGAGAATGAGGCTCTGTCTCCTCACTACCAGAGCCCACATCACAAGTGAGTCAGTTGTTCTCTGAGACAGAACCATGGTGTCCTTGGCATATGAATTCTGACAATCATTTTCTATCATGAAGTGTACATGTAAGAAGATATGGCAGTGTTTGCATCATTATTGAGTCATCCCATAGTTTAGAACCATGAACAAACATAAAGAAAAATAAACATTTTTATCATATATACCACGAGTAGCACCAAGAGTCACAGAAATTTCTCCATATCCGATTATTTGGAGTCATTTAAGCAATGACTATACATCTAAGCTCTCCTGGTAGCTCAGTGGCAAAGAATCAGCTTGCCAAGCAGAAGACACAGGCTCGACTGAGTTAGGAAGATCCCTTGTAGGAGAAAATGGCAACCACTCCAGTATTCTTGCCTGGGAAATCCCATGGACAAAGGAGTCTGAAGGGCTACAGCCTATGGGGTAGCAAAAGAGCCAGACACAATTTAGCAACTAAACAACAACAATGTGTTTCTAGGCAAAGATGATTTGAATTTCTGAAAATTTAAGGATACCCCAGAATTTTACCCTAATTGCTCAGCTGGTAAAGAATCCACCTGCAATGTAGGAGACCCCAGTTTGATTCCTGGGTTGGGAAGATCTGCTGGAGAAGGGATAAGCTACCCACTCCAGTATTCTGGCCTGGAAAATAGAATGGATAGCCCATGAGATCGCAAAGAATAGGACGCAAATGAGTGATATTCACTTTCACTTTGAGAATTCTACAATAACAAAATAGATAACTTATCAAAATCAGTTATATTTACCTATCAATATCAAATGGAAAGAAAATGTTTAAGATAAATTACATGAAGCATATTCTTTAACTTTAAATCAAGTTGGAAGGCAAAAATATATCAATTTAACAACTGAGAAAAAAAGATATTAACAGGCTACAGTATAAAAGAGATATGTAATTAAATCCTCTAGCAGGAACAACTGGAACCTTTTTTTTTTTTTTTGTACTGTCCTTTGATAATGATGTGTGCCTCAAAATAATTCTGGAAAGCCCTGAAGAGAAGTTAAGAGAGAACAAAATAATGGGAGCTATTTGCATATTAAACAAAATTAGGAACAGTGACTGGAGAACCGCCTTTTATGACCTCTAAGGACTAGTTCCAGAGTCCACAGGAGTCATCTTGATAGAGATGAGTGAAGAAATACAAAGAAAATATAGTCTTTTAAAAGAGGAACTAAAAGAGAAAATTTAATTGGCAATATTTAAAAATGTGTCCCTTCTCACAGACCTCTCCTTTTGTTTGATTTGTTTTCCAATATTCCCATATAAATAGAAAAAGTGAGTTATATTTTCTATTATGCTACTGTTTCCATCAATATCTTGTGTAGTATTTACTGCTTTGATATTGCAATTTTATCTCTGAGCATATGAAGGAGAAAATAAAATATGGCAACACATTATTTTAAAGCCAGCACTTAAAGGGCTACAAATGCAGCATATCTCTTGTGGCATAAGGGAAAGAATTGCCATAAAATGGTTCACATGTACTTTGTTGCTTTTCTGTCTTCAGTTCAGTTCAGTCGCTCAGTCATGTCCAACTCTTTGCGACCCCATGAATAGCAGCACGCCAGGCCTCCCTGTCCATCACCACCTCCCGGAGTTTACTCAGACTCACGTCCATCAAGTCAGTGATGCCATCCAGCCATCTCATCCTCAGTCGTCCCCTTCTCCTCCTACCCCCAATCCCTCCCAGCATCAGAGTCTTTTCCAGTGAGTCAACTCTTCACATGAAGTGGCCAAAGTATTGGAGTTTCAGCTTTAGCATCATTCCTTCCAGAGAAATCCCAGGGTTGATCTCCTTCACAATGGACTGGTTGGATGTCTTTGCAGTCCAAGGGACTCTCAAGAGTCTTCTCCAACACCATGGTTCAAAAGCATCAATTCTTTGGTGCTCAGTCTTCTTCACAGTCCAACTCTCACATTCATACATGACCACTGGAAAAACCATAGCCTTGACTAGATGGACCTTAGTCGGCAAAGTAATGTCTCTGCTTTTGAGTATACTGTCTGGGTTGGTCATAACTTTTCTTCCAAGGAGTAAGTGTCTTTTAATTTCACGGCTGCAGTCACCATCTGCAGTGATTTTGGAGCCCCCAAAAATAAAGTCTGACATTGTTTCCATTGTTTCCCTATCTATTTCTCATGAAGTGATGGGACCGGGTGCCATGATCTTTGTTTTCTGAATGTTGAGCTTGAAGCTAACTTTTTCACTCTCCTCTCTCACTTTCATCAAGAGGCTTTTTAATTCCTCTTCACTTTCTGCCATAAGGATGGTGTCATCTGCATATCTGAGGTTATTGATATTTCTCCTGGCAGTCTTGAGTCCAGCTTGTGTTTCTTCCAGCCCAGCATTTCTCATGATGTACTCTGCATATAAGTTAAATAAGCAGGGTGACAATATTAAGTAAGTACAAAAAATTTTGTAAATGAAATTAAAATGATTAGCCTTAGGATTTTTGTTAATAAACCACCTTCATTATTTAATATTTGCTCTTGGTGCTAAGTTTATGATAGATTTGACAAGTTGATGCATTTTCTAAACTTACTGAAAGATAATTAGATCCACTAGGCTGTAAATCTTCCTATGACAGAGATTCTACCTAATCTCAACCAATATTTAAACTAATATATCCTTCTCTCTATTACATTTTATCAACATATAGTGAACTCAGATGTTTATAGAGAAGGAATTTGGGGTCAGTCATAATGATGGTGACAACAGTGTGTTTACTCAGAAATAGTAAAGCCCTTTTATTTATATTTAGCTACTTTCCTAATTAAGGTTATATATTTAAGATATTCTATGTCATTTGGTGTATTGTCTAAAGAAAGGCAATACCAAAGAATGTTCAAACTACAACACAATTGCCCTCTTTTCACATGCTAGCAAGGTAATGCTCACAATCCTTCAAGCAAGGCTTCAACAGTACATGATCCTAGAACTTCCAGTTATAGAAGCTGGATTTAGAAAAGGCAGAGGAACCAGAGATCAAATTACCAACATCCACTGGATCATGGAAAAAGCAAGGGAATTGCAGAAAAACTTCTGCTTCACTGACTATGCTAAGCCTTTGACTGTGTGGATCACAACAAACTGTGGACAATTCTTAAAGAGAAGGGACTATCAATCCACCTCACCAGCCTCCTGAGAAATTTGTGTGCAGGTCAAGAAACAACAGTAGAACTCAACATGGAACAATGAACTATTTCAAAATTGAGAAAGGTGCACATTAAGGTTGTAGATTGTCACTCTTTATTTAATTTATATGCAGAGTACATCATGCAAAAGCTTGGGCTGGATGAAGCACAAGTTGGAATCAAGATTATTGGGAGAAATATCAACCTCAGATATGCAGATGACACCTTCCTAACAGCAGAATGTGAAGAGAAACCAAAGAACCTCTTGATGAAGGTGAAAAGGACAGTGAAAAAGCTGGCTTAAAACTCAACATTCAAAAAACTAAGATCACGTCATCTGGCCCAATCATTTCATAGCAAATAGATGGGGAAACCATGGAAACAGTGACAGACTTATTTTATTGGGCTCCAAAATCACTGAGGACAATGACTGCAGCCATGAAATTAAAAGATATCTGCTCTTTGGAAGAAAAGCTATGACAAACCTAGACAGCATATTAAAAAGCAGAGACATCACTTTCTGACAAAGGTTCATATTGTCAAAGCTATAGTTTTTCCAGTAGTCATGTATAGATGTGAGGTTAGACTATAAGAAGACTGAGCGCCAAAGAACTGATGCTTTCAAACTGTGATACTGAAGAAGACTCTTGAGAAACTCATGGATAGCAAGATCAAACCAGTCAATCCTAAAGGAAATCAACCCTGGATATTCATTGGAGGGACTGATGCTGAAGCTGAAGTTCCAATACTTTGGCTGTCTGATGTGAAGAGCCTATCATTGCAAAAAACCCCTGATGCTGGGAAAGACTGAGGGCAGGAGGAGAAGAGGGCAACAAAGGATGAGATATTTGGATGATGTCATTGACTCAATGGGCATAAGTTTAAACAAACTCAGGGGGATAGTGAAGGACAGGGAAGCCTGGTGTGCTGTAGCTCATGAGGGCACAAAGAGTCGGACACAACTGAGTGATTGGACAACAACAACTCCCCCATTTTATTCCTGAACCTATTTAAATTAAATGAAAAGAAAATCGTATACTAGCTATGTATGCTGATCAATCTAATCACCATTTAGTAAACACAAGCAAAGAACGAAGTATCAATAGAGATGATTCAGGAACATCTTTATGTGGAAAAAGAAATCCTAACGTGAGCAAACACAGTAACACCCTCTAAAAGAAATCATTTGGAGGATAAAACAAACTTCCAAAAATATTCTGAATGAATAACTTACCTCAAACCTTAGCTGGTTGGTATGGTAACCAGGACACTGTGACTATTGCAGCTAGCTTCATCCCCTAACCCATAGCTATGTGTATATTGTCATCTCCACCACAATAGCAACCTATTGTGCCTAGACAGAAAATTGACTGCTGGGCACTCTACTGCCTGGAACACATCATGGAGCCAAGTAACAAGGCTTGTTATACCAAGCCTTATATATTCCTGGAGAAGGAAATGGCAACCCACTACAGCATTCTAGCCTGGAGAATCCCATGGATAGGGGAGCCTGGTGGGCTACAGTCCATGGGGTTCCAAAGAGTCAAACATGACTGAAGTGACTGAGCACACCTATATATACTATATTTCCCCTAGGCATACATACTTAGGATAAAGTTTAAATTATAAATTGGGCACAGTAAGAGATGTAAAATAATAATAATACAATAGTTATAACAGTATGCAGTGGTCCCTTGAACAACCACAGCTTGTACTGTGCGGGTCCACTTACACATGGAGCTTTTTCAGTGATACGTACTATGGTACTAATATTCCAAGGTTGGCTGAATCCTCAGATGCAGAACCACAGATATGGAGGGCTGACTGTAAAGTTATATGCAGATTTTCAAGTGCAAGGTGTTTGGAGGCCCAACCCCAGTGTTGTTCAAGGGCCAAATCCACTTAAATAAAGTTACATGAATCTCTCTCTCTGACAGGCACTGTGGCTATAACTTTTGTAGTTTGAGGGTTTGAGTTACAACAGCAAAGCCAGCACAAATTTCTTTCTCTTTCTTCACAATTTAACAAGTAGAAGATTTGTTCTTACTGTACATCACAGCAACCTCAGCATAGGAGCTTTTTCTTTCCTCATTAAGTCAAGAACCATTTCAGTTAAAGGAAACACCCTACACCTTATTTTTGGCATACTTGAATTGCCAGCATCAGTACTCTCCTGCTTTGGGGACATTACTAAGTAAAATAAGGGTTATTTGAACTGAAGCACTGCAATGTCATGACAGCCAATCTGATAACCAAGATGAGTAAGTAACTGATGCCAATAGGCAGGATATATGGGAAAAAGGGATAATTCACATCCCAGGTAGGATGGTGCAGGACAGCATGAGATTTCATCACACTACCAAGAATGGCACACTTATGAATTCTTATTTCTGGAATTTTCCATATAATATTTTCAGATCACAGTTGACCATTGGTAACTGAAACTACAAAAACAAAGCTGCAGTTTTTCTTGTTGGGGGAGGGGTGGTCAACTGTGGTGTCTGTAGACCTGAAATCCACATTTGCAATGAAATTTATACCAATGGCTCTTCCACCCTGTGTGGCACATCCCTAGCAAGGAAAATTCTGCCAGTAACTATCCTCAAAGGCACTGCACCACCGGCAGGGAAATCACTGACTTAAATCTTGGACAGAATTCACAAGTTGGCCAATAACTTCAGAGTTCTTTAAAAAAAAATCTTGGTTTTCCATATCTTTGTTGGAGAAACGGATTCTGGATTTAGCTCCTACTTAGAGAAAGTCGGTTCAATAAGGCAAGAAGTCCAAATTCATATTCTCCATTTTCCTAAACCATATAGCTGTAACCCAATTCTGTATTCTTATAACTACATCCTCACCATGCATAACATCCTGGAAATGATATGGTGCTTTTGTAATAGAAATTGATACATAGATAAAGAGATGGATGATATTGGATCTATTCAAGTAGATAAAGAAAAATATTATATGTTAGAAAAATGATAACTGACATTTAAAATTTTAACAGAGGAAAAATATAAGATAAATAGAGATGAAGATTTGCATTGAAGCTGAAGCTCCAATACTTTGGCCACCTGATGCGAAGAGCTGACTCATTGGAAAAGACCCTGATAATGGGAAAGAAGGAAGGCAAAAGGAGAACGAGGTGGCACAGTATGAGATGGTTAGATAACATCACCAACTCAATGGACATGAATCTGCGCAAACTCTGAGAGATAGTAAAGGACAGTGAAGCCTGGCTTACTGCAATCCATGGAGTCACAAAGAGTCAGACGCGATTTAGCAACTGAACATACACACACACAACACAATCACTATGTAATCAGCTCAAATGAAAACAGGAAGAGGATTCTGTAAAAAATTTCCTTAAGAAGATAGATTCCATGTAATAATCTATATTAAGATCTTGAAAGATTTTATCAATGTGATTAAACTTATGGGGATGTTTTGCTGCCTGTAATAAGAAACACAATTAGAAACTCTTCAGAGAACAAAAAGCTGAATAAGAAACTCATAGACTATATATTGAACATTAAAATAAAATATGATTTTGAGTGTTAAGAACTGGGAATATTGTCTTTTGTGTGGCAGTTTCAATTATATAGGATTACATCTGCTTTTCAATGGGTCCCATTATAGTACTTTGACTGAAATAAAATTTATTTGTTTTTAATATTGTTTATGCATAATACTCATCACATTTACATAATGTTACTGGTTTTTGAGGTTGATTTGTATTCAATTTTTAAACGAGCCATTAGTGAAGACACACACAAAACACAGGCAATAACATAAAATTTTTTTAAATGAAATAGAATATAAGTTGGCAAAAATCAAATAACTGTTGACAGAACTTGGGCTTCCCTGGTAGCTCAGTTGGTAAAGAATCTGCCTGCACTGCAGGAGACCCCAGCTCAATTCCTGGGTCAGGAAAATCCCCTGGAAAAGGGATAAGCTAGGCACTCCAGTACTCTTGGGCTTTCTGGTGTCTCAGATGGTAAAGAATCCTCCTGCAGTGTGAGAGACCTGGGTTCAGTCCCTTGGTTGGGAAGATTCCCTGGAGAAGGAAACAGCTACCCATTCCACTATTCTGGCCTGGAGAATTCCATGGATAGAGGAGCCTGGTAGGTTATATAGTCCACGGGGTCACAAAGAGTCAGACACAACTGAAAGACTCACTTGACAGAATTCAGAAATGGAAAGGGCAAGGACAATTAAAAAAAATGTAAGTGTCCTGCTTTTTAATCTTCTATAAAGTGAGGCCAATATGTGCTCAGAAATTACATGAATGAAAGGAATTTTGTTGAAGAATATTATTTCAGGTCATGAATCTAATACTAGAGTAATATAAACAATAACTAGGGAGCAGAAAGGGGGAAAATGGGAGTTAGTATGATGGTCTAAATTCAATAGATACTATCAAAAGTTGGTAACTGGAGAAACAGAAATAACATAACTACAGAGCCAGCAATAACCACAGATGAGCTGAAAACAAGAATTCTTTAAATTGGTTACAACTGCAGATTGCAGCTAGAAGTGAGGACAGGGAAAGAAAGAAACTTATATTTTGAAAACTTCCTTTTAAATTATCTTTAGATATAGAGATACAGACAGAGATATAGAGATGGAGGAATATAGACATAGAAGTTCTGTTTTCTTTCTGCAAGAAGACAATGATTTCTCTTAAAGTTATCTTCACACCCACATCAACACTTCTCTACAGTCCAAATTAATTAAAATAGCAATTCCTCTTGGCTATTATATTATCTTATTCTTTATCTAATTATATCCTGAAAATCTTTTATGCACTCTCTCCATTAACTTGCCCATTCTATTCTCAACTATTATCCTCATCCTATAATTGGTGAAACTTTGTTTCATATCTTTCAAATAATTTACCCCAATTATTCAACTTTTCAAAAAATGCATGGTCAGAAACTGATAGGCACAGGGGTTGCAACTGTCACAGACACAAACAGTCCAAGCTGGAGTGCCCAACATTAATCACACAAATAAATATAAAATTAAGAATACAGATAAGTGATCCAATGAAAAGCAACATGGTTTCATGAATATGTTTCATTACTCCACTTAATCTGCTTTAAGTGGGATAAGTAGAAGTTTAAAAGAAAGGAGAGGTATCTAACAGAAAAATAGTTTGGGCAATGGTCCTCAGAGATGAGTGCTGTCTAGAAAATAAACTACTGCTGCAATAGCTGGAGGTTCTCAGGTGACTCCAGTAAAGAATCTGCCTGCCAAGCAGAGATGTAGATTCGATCCCTGGATTGGGAAGATCCCCTACAGAAGGAAATAGCAAACCACTCTAATATTCTTGTGTGAAACCCCATGAACAGGAAAGCCAAGCAGGCTAACAGTCCATGAGGTCGCAAAGAGTTGAACATGACTTAGTAACTAAACAGCAGCAGTGGCTGGAGCAAACAAAAAACAGCATGGCGCCAGGACAGGTGGGGTGGAGGGTGGTGTTGAAAGACTGGCAGATGAGATTAGAGGTAGGTGGGGCCAGACTCTGCATGATCTCTACACCACATTAAAGACTGACATTATGCTCAGAAAAACAAGAAACCATTAAAGAATAAGGAGATATAAATAGGGTCAGATTTGCATCCTAAAATAAAGATTCTGGCTACAGTGTAGAGAAGTCAGTATTTGGAGGGCTGTCATTTCTGTGCAGATACAGTTTCCAAGTCCAGTGCTCTTTCCACTAGAATGATCTTTTAAGAGATATCTTCCTTTTGACTAAATAAATCTCTTATTGGAATATTTTTCTTTTAGTACAACTATCAGAAAAATTTGAAGAATTGAATACCATTATCATTGCTCAAACTACCGCTCAATTGCACTCATCTCATACACTAGTAAAGTAATGCTCAAAATTCTCCAAGCCAGGCTTCAGCAATACGTGAACCGTGAACTTCCAGATGTTCAAGCTGATTTCAGAAAAGGCAGAGGAACCAGAGATCAAATTGCCAACATCCGCTGGATCATCAAAAAAGCAAGAGAGTTCCAGAAAACATCTATTTCTGCTTTATTGACAATGCCAAAGCCTTTGACTGTGTGGATCACAAGAAACTGTGGACAATTCTGAAAGAGATGGAAATACCAGACCACCTGACCTGCCTCTTGAGAAACCTATATGCATGTCAGGAAGCAACAGTTAGAACTGGACATGGAACAACAAACTGGTTCCAAATAGGAAAAGGGGTACGTCAAGGCTGTATATTGTCATCTTATTTAACTTATACGCAGAGTACATCATGAGAAATGCTGGACTGGAAGAAACACAAGCTGGAATTAAGATTGTCGGGAGAAATATCAATAACCTCAGATATGCAGATGACATCACCCTTATGGCAGAAGGTGAAGAAGAACTAAAAAGCCTCTTGATGAAAGTGAAAGAGGAGAGTGAAAAATTTGGCTTAAAGTTCAACATTCAGAAAATGAAGATCATAGCATCTGGTCCCATCACTTCATGGGAAATAGATGGGGAAACAGTAGAAACAGTGTCAGACTTTATTTTGGGGGGCTCCAAAATCACTGCAGATGGTGACTGCAGCCATGAAATTAAAAGATGCGTACTCCTTGGAAGGAAAGTTATGACCAACCTCGATAGCATATTCAAAAGCAGACATTACTTCGCCAACAAAAGTCCGTCTAGTCAAGGCTATGGTTTTTCCTATGGTCATGTATGGATGTGAGATTTGGACTGTGAAGAAAGCTGAGGGCCAAAGAATTGATGCTTCTGAGCTGTGGTGTTGGAGAAGACTCATGAGAGTCCCTTGAACTGCAAGGAAATCCAACCAGTCCATTCTAAAAGAGATCAACCCTGGGATTTCTTGGAAGGACTGATGCTAAAGCTGAAACTCCAGACTTTGGCCACCTCATGCAAAGAGCTGACTCATTGGAAAAGACTCTGATGCTGGGAAGGATTGAGGGCAGGAGGAGAAGGGGACAACAGGGGATGAGATGGCTGGATGGCATCACTGACTCAGTGGATATGAGTTTGAGTGGACTTGGGAGTTGGTGATGGACAGGGAGGCCTGGCATTCTTCAGTCTCCACAGGGTCGCAAAGAGTTGGACATGACTGAGCAACTGAACTGAACTGAACTGAACTGACTGAAGCAGTGGCCACAGGACTGGAAAAGGTCAGCTTTCATTATAATCGCAAAGAAGGACAGTGTCAAAGAATGTTCAAATTACCATACACTTTTGTTCATTTCATGCTAGCAAAGTTACTTTCAAAATCCTTTAAGCTACGTTTCAGCAGTACGTGAACTGAGAACTTCTAGATGTACAAGCTGGGTTCGGAAGAGGTAGAGGAACTAGGGATCAAATTGCCAATATTCAATGGATCATGGAGAAAGCAAAGGAGTTTCAGGAAAACATCTACTTCTGCTTCATTGACTACACTAAAGCCTCTAATTTCACGGATCAAAACAAAATGGAAAATTCTTAGATGGGAATACCAGACCAACTTACCTGCCTCCTGAGAAATCTATATGCAGGTCTAGAAGCTACATTTAGAACCAGACATGGAATAAGAGACTGGTTCAAAATTGGGAAAGAGGTTCAACAAGAGTATATGATGTGAAATGGAGGGCTGAGTGAATCACAAGCTGCAATCAAGACTGCTGGGAGAAATATCAACAACCTCAAATATGTAGATGATTTCACTCTAATGGAAGAAATTGAAGAGAAACTAAAGAGCCTCTTGATGAGGTGAAAGATGAGAGTGAAAAAGCTGGTTTGAAACTTAACATTAAAAAAATAAAGATGATAGCATCCAGTCCCATCATTTCTTGGCAAATACAAGGTGAAAATGTGGAAGCAGTGACAGATTTTCTTTTCTTGGCCTCAAATTTACTGTGAATAATGACTGCAATCATGAAGTTAAAGATGCTTGCTACTTGGAAGGAAAGCTATGGCAAAACTAGACAGCATATTAAAAAGCAGAGACGTCACTTTGCCAACAAAGGTCCATATAGTCAAACTATGGTTTTTCCAGTAGTCATGTATGGATGTGAGAGCTGGACATAAAAAAGGCTGAGAGCCAAAGAATTGATGCTTTTGAGTTGTGGTGCTGGAAAAAACACATAAGTGTCCCTTGGATGGCAAGGAGGTCAAACCAGCCAATCCTAAAGGAAATCAACCCTGAATAATCATTGGAATGACTGATGCTGAACCCAAAGCCCCAATACTTTGGCCAGCTAATGAGGAATGACAACCCACTGGAAAAGACTCTGATGCTAGGAGAAATGGAGGGTACATGGAGAAGGGGTAGCAGAGGATGAGATGTTCAGATAGCATCATGGACTCAATGGACATGAATTTGAGCAAACTCTGGGAGATAGTGGAGGAGAGAGGAGTGTTATGTGCTACAGCCCATTGGGTCACAAAAATCAGATATGACTTAGCAACTAAACAAAAACATATATCTCTTTGATGTATATTTGCCTTCCATGAACTATCAGTTATTTCTCTTTGCTCCCCTCCTCTCCAAAATAGGGAAAATGTGTCTTGGATATTATCAACCAACAATAGTGAAGAGATTTCTGTAAAATAAACAGGAAGGATTCAGGAAGAAAGGAAGGAGAAGAAAGGGACTCAATTCTCAAATAGTTAATCTAAGAAGGGAATATGTAATTGAAAATGGTTCCATAAACTCTTGTATTAGAGTGAAGAGGTGGGAAAAAGAAATAAAATACTAGAGGCATGAGGAAGTAATAACTAGTGAGCATGGAATTAAATAGAAAACTGAGTTAAGAAGGACATAAAAATAGATGTAAGGCTTATACAGACAATAAAACATGTCAACAAGTACACACATGTATATATGGCCACAGATATTACACAAATCTGCACATATACTAAAACTACAACAGTCTGAACACACTCATTACACACATGAAACAGCCAAGAACCTAGCTGAATGCAAAAGAAAGCTGGTATTCAAATGTTCACATGTGGATTTGTGTGTGCAAGGGTGTTTCAGGCAACTTTCAATACCCACAGCAAAACTCAGAACATGAGCAAATGACAGGAGACAGCTTCAGTGTTATTTCTACTTAGAATATACTAAAATCCCAAAGCCAAATCAGATATGGTCCAATAGCTTTTGTCTTGTTAGTCCCTGATTCATCATGTTACATGTGACTCATGAACATGGAAGATCAGGGTTAGATATCAATTAATCATTTCAGGGAAGACCTCAACACATTAATCTAGTGAGAAAGTATTTAGGAAGCACCTTATGTGAATATTATGTGATATTCACCTTATGGTAACATTATTCACCTTATGTGAATATTCATATCCTTGCATCTCAGCTGATGGTTTCTTGAACACCCACCTTTTAGTTAACAATGTGCCAGAAACTATTATCCTTATTTTTACCTTCCCATACATAATTGTATCCCTTCTTACCCTAAGCTTGTTTTTTTTTTTCAGGTTGTAAAGATATTAGAACACAATGTCTATTTCGATTAGCTTTTAAGACTAAACTAATAAGATATACTTCCAGCTAAGAAAGTATGTTTTAGAAGCTAGTGTTCACGGTTTATAATAATGAAATCAAGGAGACTGAATCATTTGTAATCGTTTTACATGAAAGAAATTCTTTTTACAAAGGAAAATTCTTGTACATATTAGTATGTAGGAATCTTTCAGCTTATGAAACAGTAATACATTTACCAAACACTTTGACTTTGGGGGATACTTAATGAAATATTAATAGTATATAAGATTGAGGCATATTTCGACTTTTACACCTACAGGACTAAATCAAGTTGAAAATGTGATTTAAAGTAATAAATTATCTATGAACAGGATTGCTATGAACAATAAGCCCAGATTCGGAAGGAATGAAGTCTTTCAGTATTGAGTCTGTGATGGCAGGACCTGACAAGAGAGGGAGAAGGTGCTTCTAGTACAGGTCTCCAAGGTCAGGGACCACACGTCTCCCAGAGGAACAAGATCTACTTGTCTCGGAGACCAAGAAACTACAACAACCAAAGCTTTCTGATTGGGTTATCTGCATAACACACACTATGTACTTTTTCTTGGGAGTGGGTACTTGTTGAAAGTAGCTATAGCAATTAGAAATTTCTGATGGTGAAAAAAAACACCAACCCTGATTTACCTAAGAAGAAAGTTCTCAAAGAACTGAACACCCAGGCTCTGAAAAGAGCAGGAATCAGGGAAGCAATAGACATTTCTAAACAATCTTCCCATGGATTCACTAGATGACAAACAGATGATCTTTTGAAACCATGTATTCCCATGCAGGAATAAAATAGCTGGAAGTGATAGCCAGTAATCCTTGGGTAAGCTGCCTTCCCACTTTGGTAAACCTAAAGGGAGGCAGGTAACTATGGAATCCAGAAGAGCCATTGTCCCAGAGGAAAGGAGGAGATTTATCAAAACAGAGAGGCTGGAGGAGGAAACATGCTACGCATAAGTGACTGTGGTATCCAGCCTCCAAAGGGCCTCCCTTAAACCTCATGCCTTTGTACAATCTACTGTATGTGGATCAGGGGTGATCTCTGAGATCAGAAGAATACAGCAAAACTAAAGAAGACTTTTGACTTCCAAGCCATGGCCATGAAGTCATTGGAACTTTTTCACTGGCCTCTTTGATTACTTACTCTGGAATAATCCAGCTCCATGCTGAGGACACTCTAGTAGCCCTGTGCAGAGCCCAACATGAAGAGGGACTGAGCCCCTCTCCCTTCAACAGTGAGCACTGACTTGCCAGCCACCAGACTGAACCACCATGGAAACAGACCCTTCAGGTCTACTCCAGGTGTCAGATGACCTTCACCCCAGTTCACGTCTGACTGCTGTCTAATAAGAGGGCCTGAACCAGAACCTGCTGAGCCAAATTGTTTCAAATTCCTGATCCATATAAACGGTGAGCAATAGTCAACAATTATTGTTCTTTTAAACCCCTGGGATTTGGTGTAATTTGTTAGGCAGCAATAGAATGAGGCTTCCCTGGTGGCTCAGCAGTAAAGAGTCAGACACGACTTAAGACTAAACAACAAGATAACAGTGATACATACAATGACCCATATCAAATACAGTGACCCATATCAAAGTGATAGTGAAAGCCATTCAGTTGTGTCCGACTCTTTGCAGCCTCATGGACTATAGCCTGCCAGGATCCTCTGTTCATGGAATTCTCCAGGCCAGAATACTGGAATGGGTAGCCTTTGCCTTCTCCAGGGGATCTTCCCAATCCAGGGATCAAATGCAGGTCTCCAGCATTGCAGGTATATTCTTTACCAACTGAGCCACAGGGGAAGCCCAGCCTATATTAAGGAACAACACAAATTTGATAGTTTTATGAACAAGTCAAACTATTAGGAATCAGAGCAAAGACTTACTGAATCACAAATGCTCTTTAATTATCTAGAAATTTTTTAAAATTACCTATTAAATAGTAAGGCAATATTCTGTAATAATTAATGGCTTGGGCTTTTAAACTAGACTGCCTAGATTAGTATTTTAATTATTCGACTGTAAGAGTTTCAGTGAATTACCTCTTTGGAGGTAATCCATCTGGAGTTAAATGAGAGATGATACCATTTTCTCTCCTTTACAGAACAGAGATATAAAAATGATAATAACTCAAGGGTTAGTTGTGAATTTATGACACAATTCAATGAAACACTTAGAACTTTGAGTAGCAAGCATATAATTACTTGTATAATGTGTATTTATTATAAAATACATACACATATATATATATTTATATATACACACACATACAGGCACTAGTATATATCTATATATTTTCAGCCTGAGAACAACTTTATTAAATAGGTGCTATTAAATTTGTCATTTTACAGATGAAGAAACTAAAGAACAGCTAGTGTAAAGCTACACTTTAAATCCAGACAGTTTGTTACCAGAGCTTGCCCTCTTAACTATCACAATATAGAACCCTCTAATTAATTAGGATATGTTTCATAAATACTTGATGTTATTGACAAAGCATGCTAGTTGATGTTGGAAATAACATGTGCATCATATTTTTTTTCCTAAGGTGATATATTTTAGATGAGTAAATGAGATTAACAGAAAATCAAAACTTTGTTAGGAATATTTTGCTTTACAGAAAAGTAAAGTGTTTCATTAAGAAAAGTTAAGTTAATATTTATAAAGTGCTCTCTAAGAACTAGTAATGGGACAATGCTCCACATAAACATATTCTTTATGTACATACATTGTGGGACTTGGATGTAATGTGCACACAATATCCTCAGTGTACTTTACAGTTTCAACCTTTCCCTCACAGTTAGGTTGTCAGCAGCATTTCTCATTGTTTTCCATGTACACTCTCATAAGTTTCTTTAACCAACTCCTGATTGTTCTCCTAATTTGCTTTCCACTAAGAAAAGAAATAATCAAGCACAAAAAGGTTGAACAGCATTCTCAAAAATTCATGTCTTCCCAGAACTTTGGAATGTATGCTTATTTGGAAATAAGGTCTTTGCAGTTAAGGTGTAACATGAGGTCACACTGGATTGAGGAAGTCCCTAAATTCCATGATTGGTAACCTTACAAGAAGAGAAAACACAGATACATAAAAGAGACACACAGAGAAGAAGACCCTGCAAAGACAGAGGCAAAGACTGGAGCAGCACAGCTATAAACCAAAGAGTGCCAGAGATTCCAGGAGCTGCCAGACACTAGACAGAGACAAGAGAGAATTCTTCCCTGGGAGCACTCACAGAAAGCACAGCGCCACCAGTACCATGATTTCAGACTTTCAGACTCCAGACTGAGAGGATAAATGTATGCTGTTTTAAGTCACCAAATCAAGTGGTAATTCATGAAGGCTGTCATAGGAAATGATACAGTATTGTAAAGTAAAGTAAAAATAAAAATTAAAAAAAACCACTCATTAAAATGCAGGTGGTTACTCACGTCTCTAAATGTGGGTCAAAAACCTTTCCTAGGGAAAATATGCATGTTTGGGGTAAGGGTGGGGGGTTGAAAATATTTCAGGAGCTCCAGAATTTCTGTTATTCTGAGATCCAAGTCAGAAGCAAGAGACTGGCATTACTGTCAGGACAGAAAAGAGACTTGGAAACCAAGGTTCCCTGCCTTGACTGGTAATAATATAACTAGTCCCTGAGATATCTTAAATTCTAGGGGAAAATAACTGGTATGATTCTACCTGAGAATCTCATTACTTGAACCAAATACAAGTGATAATCTAAGGTCAGAAGCATAGCAGAAAGAACAGATTGGCCCCAGTTGGAGTCGCCGAGCATCACGCATCACATGAGTCAAAGGTCCACAGAACCACTCTTTTCACTGGTGAATCATGTTTAACAGCAGCAGTGGGTTAGACTACAGAAGTTAGAGGTGTGCTCTTGGTAACTAGACAGAAAAGAACACTTGACAATCGATATACTTGGAACAAGCTGTGTTCTATGCCATATTCTTTGTAATTCACTGCTTATTATTAGAAATTTACAAACAGGAGTAGCAAAGTAGCAAAAAAGTCATTGCTATAGAATTTGGATATGACTTGATGCTGAAGAATTAATGCTTTTGAACTCTGGTGCTGGAGAAGACTCTTCAGAGTCCCTTGGACTACAAGGAGATCCAACCAGTCCATTCTGATGGAAATCAGCCCTGAGATTTCTTTGGAAGGAATGATGCTAAAGCTGAAACTCCAGTACTTTGGCCACCTCATGTGAAGAGTTGACTCATTGGAAAAGACTCTGATGCTGGGAGGGATTGGGGGCAGGAGGAGAAGGGGAAGACAGATGATGAGATGGCTGGATGGCATCACTGATCCAATGGACATGAATCTGAGTGAACTCCAGGAGCTGGTGATGGACAGGGAGGCCTGGCATGCTGCGATTCATGTCCGCAAACAGTTGGACACGACTGAACTGACCTGAACTGACTTCTTTCTATAACAATAACTAATGTTTCTTGCTTCCTGAAATTCTTCAGTTGGCTTTTGATGATTCATAGAATCTCAGTGTAGTATGAGGACAACAGACTGTTGAGTTTATTCCCCAGCCTTTGAGCAGAGAAAATCTAGGACGACGGCTATTGTGCAAATGATATAACACAACCGAAGTGCCAGAAACATTGTGTAAGTATGCGCTAAAAATTAGTTCCTCCTACAGTTACCTTAAAACTTTTTTTTTTTTTTTAGTGTAACAGAGGAAGATTGCCTAGGCAAATTCTAAACTCTCAAAACTACATATTCCAAAAAAAGTCCTAAGCTCTTGTCCATTTCCCTTTGAATTGTGATTAGTGGTACTAATTCTAACAATTAAGATATAGTGCATCATCTGTTATAAGGCAATTAAATGTCCCCTTACTTTACCTTTCTGCAGAAAATAAAGCCTCATCCCTTTAGAATTCCTTCAGGGCTTCTTGTTTTATTGTTGTTCTTATTCTCTACTAGAGGCATTTTAAATTTTTCACATTAAAAATTTCAAAAAGAAAACTTCACTGATGGTGGTATATCAATCAAAGAGACACAAGACTGGATTAAAGGAGCTCTCAATGGACAAAGCTAGAACAATTTGAACAAAATACATAAAATAGTATTGGATTATAGCCCAAAATATAAAATAAATACTTCTGAGTTCATATAGATATAAAGCAATGATTGAATAAATAAATGGGGAAGAAAAGACAAATCTTCCATGTGGAAGAATTTCAAATAATTTATGTAGATACCGTGTCTTCAAGAGGGTGATATATAACTCCTCACTCCAGGAGTATAGACAGCAACTGTGACTTCCTTTCAACAAACACAGTATGAAAAGAGGAAGAAAAGTAACTTAGTAGTGAAGAAACCTGACAAACAGTATCTAGACAAAGTTAACACTAACTACAGCAAATATTCTTGTCTGGAGAACTCCATGGATAGAGGAGCCTGGCAGGCCACAGTCCATGGGGTTGCAAAGAGTCAGACATGACTTAGCAACCAACATTTTCACCCTAGATATGATGTGATGAGAGTGGTATTTTACCACTGTGGTTTTCCTCTCCAAAATGCAAAACTCTAATCTAAGCATGGGGAAAAGATCAGCCTAACTCAAATTGAGGAACATTCTACAAAATACCTGACCAGTACTTTCAAAACTGTCAAGGTCATCAAAAGCAAAAAGAATCTGAGAAGCTGCCACAGTCTAGTGAAGCCTAAAGAGACATAACAATAAAATGTTATGTATATCTTAGATGGAATCCTGGCACAGAAATACTTATTAAGATACAAGTAACAGAGAAAACCAGATGTGTGGTATATGGGAACTTTATGTATTACTTCTGCAATTTTTTATAAATTGAAACCTACTCTAAAATTTTTTATTTAAATATATATATTATTAATTTCCCCTTTCATGCTTGTTAGCAATTGTCTTACATATTGCGGTGCTCCTATGTTGGGTGCATATATATTTATAATTGTTATATCTTCTTCTTGGATTGATCCTTTAATCATTATGTAGTGGCCTTCTTTGTCCCTTTTCACAGCCTTTGTTTTAAAGTCTATTTTATCGGATATGAGTATTGCTACTCCTGCTTTCTTTTGGTCTTTATTTGCATGGAATATCTTTTTCCAGCCCTTCACTTTTAGTCTGTATGTGTCCGTTGTTTTGAGGTGGGTCTCTTGTAGGCAGCATATATAAGGTTCTTGTTTTTGTATCCATTCAGCCAGTCTTTGCCTTTTGGTTGGGGCATTCAACTCATTTACATTTAAGGTAATTATTGATAAGTATGCTCCTGTTGCCATTTACTTTATTGTTTTGGGTTCGAGTTTATACGTCCTTTTTGTGTTTCCTTTCTAAAGTCTATGCTTTAGTATTTGTTGGAGAGCTGGTTTGGTGGTGCTGAATTCTCTCAGCTTTTGCTTGTCTGGAAAGCTTTTGATTTCTCCTTCATATTTGAATGAGATCCTTGCTGGGTACAGTAGTCGTGGCTGAAGGTTATTATCTTTCATCACTTTAAGTATGTCTTGCCATTCCCTCCTGGCCTGAAGAGTTTCTATTGAAAGATCTGCAGTTATTCTTATGGGGATCCCCTTGTGTGTTATTTGTTGTTTTTCCCTTGCTGCTTTTAATAATTGTTCTTTGTGTTTGGTCTTTGTTAGTTTGATTAAAATATGTCTTGGGGTGTTTCGCCTTGGGTTTATCCTGTTTGGCACTCTCTGGGTTTCTTGGACTTGGGTGATTATTTCCTTCCCCATTTTAGGGAAGTTTTCAACTATTATCTCCTCAAGTATTTTCTCATGATCTTTCTTTTGTCTTCTTCTTCTGGGACTCCTATAATTCGAATGTTGGAGCGTTTCATATTGTCTTGGAGGTCTCTGAGGTTGTCCTCATTTCTTTTAATTCGTCTTTCTTCTTCCCTTGCTGATTCATTTATTTCTACCATTCTATCTTCTATTTCACTAATCCTATCTTCTGCCTCCGATATTCTACTATTTGTAGCCTCCAGAGTGTTTCTGATCTCATTTATTGCATTATTCATTATATGTTGACTCTTTTTATTTCTTCTAGGTCCTTGTTAAACCTTTCTTGCATCTTCTCAATCCTTGACCCCAGGCTATTTATCTGTGATTCCATTTTGATTTCAAGATTTTGGATCATTTTCACTATCACTATTCGGAATTCTTTCTCAGGTAGATTCCCTATCTCTTCCTCTTTTGTTTGGTTTGGTGGGCATGTCTCCTGTTCCTTTACCTGCTGGGTATTCCTCTGTCTCTTCATCTTGGTTATATTGCTGCATTTGGGGTGGCTTTTCTATATTCTGGGAATTTGTGGAATTCTCTTTCTTATAGAGCTTCCTCTCTGTGTTTGGGGTTATATCAGTGGCTTGTCAAAGTTTCTTGATTAGGGAGGCTTGTGTTGGAGTTCTGGTGGGTGGAGCTGGATTTCCTCTCTCTGGAGTGCTGTGACGTGTGAAGTAATGGGTTATGAGACGTCAATGGTTTTGGAGTATTTTGAGTTGCCTGTGTATTGAAGCTCAGGGCCTTGTTCTTGTGTTGCCGGAGAATTTGCGTGGTATGTCTTGCTCTGGAGCTTGGTGGCCCTTGGGCAGTGCTCAGTTTCAGTATAGGTATGAAGACGTTTGATGAGCTCTTATTGGATAATGTTCCCTGTATTCAAGAATTCTTTGATGATCTCAGGATTTGGACTTACGCCTCCTGATTCTGGTTTTCAGATTTATTTTTACAATAGCCTCATAATTTCTCCATCTATTCTTTTTAAGGGCTGAGTAGTATTCCATAGTGTATATGAACCACAGCTTTCTTATCCATTCATCTGCTGATGGACATCTAGGTTGCCAAACAGGATAAACCCAAGGCGAAACACCCCAAGACATATTTTAATCAAACTAACAAAGACCAAACACAAAGAACAATTACTAAAAGCAGCAAGGGAAAAACAACAAATAACACACAAGGGGATCCCCATAAGAATAACTGCAGATCTTTCAATAGAAACTCTTCAGGCCAGGAGGGAATGGCAAGACATACTTAAAGTGATGAAAGATAATAACCTTCAGCCAAGACTACTGTACCCAGCAAGGATCTCATTCAAATATGAAGGAGAAATCAAAAGCTTTCCAGACAAGCAAAAGCTGAGAGAATTCAGCACCACCAAACCAGCTCTCCAACAAATACTAAAGGATAGACTTTAGAAAGGAAACACAAAAAGGACGTATAAACTCGAACCCAAAACAATAAAGTAAATGGCAACAGGAGCATACTCATCTATTCTGCACTAATGTTAAAACATCTAGGTTAATGATGATAGGTTTCTCCACCTTGAGGGTCATCCCTAGAGGATCGGTGAGTTACTTGGAGGAGAGAAGAGGGAGGGAGTAGTTAGAGGTGAGTGGAATGGGATGAGGTGGAATCAAAAGAAGGAAAAGCAAGCTAGCCCGTAACCACTTTCTTGTGTGCGCTCCGAAGTCTGGACCGCTCAGAGGTGGTCACAGAGTTATACATGGAAGAGG
This sequence comes from Nanger dama, assembly GCA_917880005.1. Lineage (NCBI taxonomy): Eukaryota > Metazoa > Chordata > Mammalia > Artiodactyla > Bovidae > Nanger > Nanger dama. The sequence goes on from CAKJTW010000001.1 coordinate 42,644,295, forward strand.
AGAGGAAGGAAGTAGATAGAGGTGGACAGTAGGATAAAAGAAGGAGATGGGAAGGAGGGATACAGATCCGGCCAGTGACCAGTTCCCTTAGAAATCTCCTCCTTCTGGAACACACAGAGATTCATAGAGTTGGGTAGAGAGGAGGAGGGGGAGGGAGGAGACAAAAGCCACCTGGTGGAGAAAAGAGAGATTCCAAAGGTGGAGAGAGTAGTCAAGCCAGTAGTCTCCCACTCATGTAGAAATGGGTACTGAAGATTAGGTTTTTAAAAGTACAAAATTGGCAACAAATACCAAAATGCCAAGATTAAAAATCTGGAGTATAGATTGGATTTTCAAAGATAGATTATTGAAGAGAAGAAGAAGAAGGAGAGAGAAATTTTTAAAAAAATAGAGAAAAAAAAGTACAATGAATTTCACCTTTTACTCAAGTGCACACGGAACCTTCTCCAGAATAGATCACATTCTGGGTCATAAATCTAACCTTGATCAATTCAAAAAAATCGAAATTATTCCAAGCATCTTCTCTGACCATAATGCACTAAGGTTAGATCTCAATTATAGGAGGAAAACTATTAAAAATTCCAACATTTGGAGGCTGAACAACACCCTTCTGAATAACCAACAAATTCCAGAAGAAATCAAAAAGAAATCAAAATATGCATCGAAACAAATGAAAGTGAAAACACAACTACACAGAACCTTTCGGACACTATAAAAGCAATCCTAAGAGGAAAGTTCATAGCAATACAGGCATACCTCAAGAAACAAGAAAAAGTCAAATAAATAACCTAACTCTACACCTAAAGCAACTAGAAAAGGAAGAAATAGAGAACCCCAGAGTTAGTAGAAGGAAAGAAATCCTAAAAATTAGGGCAGAAATAAATGCAAAAGAAACAAAAGAGACCATAGCAAAAATCAACAAAGCAAAAAGCTGGTTCTTTGAAAGGATAAATAAAATTGACAAACCATTAGCCAGACTCATCAAGAAACAAAGAGAAAAAAATCAAACCAATAAAATTAGAAATGAAAATGGAGAGATCATGACAGACAACTCAGAAATACAAAGAATCATAAGAGACTACTATCAGCAATTATATGCCAATAAAATGGACAACTTAGAAGAAATGGACAAATTCTTAGAAAAGTACAACTTTCCAAAACTGAACCAGGAAGAAATAGAAAATCTTAACAGACCCATCACAAGCATGGAAATTGAAACTGTAATCAGAAATCTTCCAGCAAACAAAAGCCCAGGTCCAGACGGCTTCACAGCTGAATTCTACCAAAAATTTCGAGAAGAGCTACCACCTATCTTACTGAAACTATTCCAGAAAATTGCAGAGGAAGGTCAACTTCCAAACTCACTCTATGAGGCCACCATCACCCTAATACCAAAACCTGACAAAGACACCACAAAAAAGAAAACTACAGGCCAATATCACTGATGAACATAGATGCAAAAATCCTCAACAAAATCCTAGCAATCAGAATACAGCAACACATTAAAAAGATCATACACCATGACCAAGTGGGCTTTATCCCAGGGATGCAAGGATTCTTCAATATCCACAAGTCAATCAATGTAATTCATCACATTAACAAACTGAGAAATAAAAATCATATGATTATCTCAATAGATGCAGAAAAAGCCTTTGACAAAATTCAACATCCATTTATGATAAAAACTCTCCAGAAAGCAGAAATAGAAGGAATGTACCTCAACATAATAAAAGCTATATATGACAAACCCACAGCTAACATTATCCTCAGTGGTGAAAAGTTGAAACCATTTCCCTAAAGTCAGGAACAAGACAAGGGTGTCCACTTTCACCACTACTCTTCAACATCTTACTGGAAGTTTTGGCCACAGAAATCAGAGCAGAAAAAGAAATACATGGAATCCAAATTGGAAAAGAAGAAGTAAAATTCTCACTGTTTGCAGATGACATGATCCTCTACATAGAAAATCCTAAACACTCGACCAGAAAACTACTAGAGCTAATCAATGAATATAGTAAAGTTGCAGGATATAAAATCAACACTCAGAAATCCCTTGCATTCCTATACACTAATAATGAGAAAGTAGAAAAAGAAGTTAAGGAAACAATTCCATTCACCATTGCAACGAAAAGAATAAGATACTTAGGAATATTCCTACCTAAAGAAAATAAAGACCTATATATAGAAAACTATAAAACACTGATGAAAGAAATCAAAGAGGACACTAATAGATGGAGAAATATACCATGTTCATGGGTCGGAAGAGTCAATATAGTGAAAATGAGTATACTACCTAAAGCAATCTACAGATTCAATGCAATTCCCATCAAGCTACCAGCAGTATTTTTCACAGAACTAGATCAAATAATCTCAAGATTTGTATGGAAATACAAAAACCTCGAATAGCCAAAGCAATCTTGAGAAAGAAGAATGGAACTGGAGGAATCAACTTGCCTGACTTCAGGCTCTACTACAAAGCCACAGTCATTAAGACAGTATGGTACTGGCACAAAGACAGAAATATAGATCAATGGAACAAAATAGAAAGCCCTGAGATAAACCCACACACCTATGGACACCTTATCTTCGACAAAGGAGGCAAGAACATACAATGGAGTAAAGACAGTCTCTTTAACAGGTGGTGCTGGGAAAACTGGTCAACTACTTGTAAAAGAATGAAACTAGACGTCTTTCTAACACCATACACAAAAATAAACTCAAAATGGATTAAAGATCTAAATGTAAGACCAGAAACTATAAAACTCCTAGAGGAGAACATAGGCAAAACACTCTCCAGCATAAATCACAGCAGGATCCTCTATGATCCAACTCCCAGTTTACTGGAAATAAAAGCAAAGATAAACAAATGGGATCTAATTAAAATTAAAAGCTTCTGCACAACAAAGGAAACTATAAGCAAGGTGAAAAGACAGCCTTCTGAATGGGAGAAAACAATAGCAACTGAAACAACTGACAAACAATTAATCTCAAAGATATATAAGCAACTTATGCAGCTCAACTCCAGAAAAATAAACGATCCAATAAAAAAATGGGCCAAAGAACTAAATAGGCATTTCTCCAAAGAAGACATACAGATGGCTAACAAACACATGAAAAGATGTTCAACATCACTCATTACCAGAGAAATGCCAATCAAGACCACAGTGAGGTACCATTTCACACCAGTCAGAATGGCTGCGATCCAAAAGTCTACAAGCAATAAATGCTGGAGAGGATGTGGAGAAAAGGGAACCCTCTCACATTGCTGGTGGGAATGCAAACTAGTACGGCCACTATGGAAAACAGTGTGGAGATTCCTTAAAAATTGCAAATAGAACTGCCTTATGACCCAGCAAACCCACTGCTGGGCATACACACCGAGGAAACCAGAATTGAAAGAGACACATGTACACCAATGTTCATTGCAGTGCTGTTTATAATAGCCAGGACATGGAAACAACCTAGATGTCCATCGGCAGATGATTGGATAAGAAAGCTGTGGTACATATACACAATGGAGTACTACTCAGCCCTTAAAAAGAATAAATTTGATGCAGTTCTAATGAGATGGATGAAATTGGAACCGATTATACAGAGTGAAGTAAGCCAGAAAGAAAAACACCAATACAGTATACTGACACATATATATGGAATTTAGAAGATAGTAATGATGACCCTATATGTGAGACAACAAAAGAGACACAGAGGTATAGAATGGACTTTTGGACTCTGAGGGAGAGGGAAAGGGTGGGATGGTTTGGGAGAATGCCATTGAAACATGTATACTTTCTTGTAAGAAACGAAGTGCCAATCTATGTTCAATGTAGGATGCAGGATGCATGGGGCTGATGCACAGGATGATTCAGGTAGAGGATGTGGGGTGGGAGGTAGGAGGGGGCTTCGGCATTGGGAGATTGTGTTCACCTGTGGCTGATTCATGTCAATGTATGGCAAAACAAATACCGTATTGTATTTTAAAAAATAAATAAATTTAAAAAATAAATATATATATAGACAAATTCTTAATTTCCATTCCTAGTCTCCTAACTATTATTAACTAGCTTTCTCAGGAAGATCTCCTAGGCCAGCACCTAAATAAACCTTACAAATTACTCATGAACTAGATTCTATCATTATAGCATTTTTAACAGATACGATAACAAAACTGGAAAAGTTTAAATAGCCTACCAAAGACCTGCCCACAAAGTGGCAGAGCTGGAATTGGAACTCAGTCAACTTCTAGAATTTATCACCTTAACCATTCAGTTCAGTTCAGTTCAGCCACTCAGTCGTGTCTGAGTCTTTGTGACCCCATGAATCACAGCAGGCCAGGCCTCCCTGTCCATCACCAACTCCCGGAGTTCCCTCAGATTCACACCCATCAAGCTGAGTCAGTGATGCCATCCAGCCATCTCATGCTCTGTCATCCCCTTCTCCTCCTGCCCCCAATCCCTCCCAGCATCAGAGTCTTTTCCAATGAGTCAACTCTTCTTCGCATGAGGTGGCCAAAATACTGGAAGTTCAGCTTTAGGATCATTCCTTCCAAAGAAATCCCAGGGTTGATCTCCTTCACAATGGACTGGTTGGATCTCCTTGCAGTCCAAGGGACTCTCAAGAGTCTTCCCCAACAGTTCAAAAGCATCAATTCTTCAGCACTCAACCTTCTTGACAGTCCAACTCTCACATCCATACATGACTACTGGAAAAACCATAGCCTTGACTAGATGGACCTTAGTTGGCAAAGTAATGTCTCTGCTTTTGAATATGCTATCTAGGTTGGTCATAACTTTTCTTCCAAGGAGTAAGCGTCTTTTAATTTCATGGCTGTAGTCACCATCTGCAGTGATTTTGGATCCCCAGAAAATAAAGTCTGACACTGTTTCCACTATTTCCCCATCTATTTCCCATGAGGTGATGGGACCAGAAGCCATGATCTTTGTCCTGAATGTTGAGCTTTAAGCCAATTTTTTCACTCTTCTCTTTCACTTTCATCAAGAGGCTTTTAGTTCCTCTTCACTTTCTGCCATAAGTGTGGTGTCATCTGCATTTATGAGGTTACTGAAATTTCTCCCGGCAATCTTGATTCCAGCTTGTGCTTCTTCCAGTCTAGCGTTTCTCATGATGTACTTTGCATAGAAGTTAAATAAGCAGGGTGACAATATACAGCCTTGACGTACTCCTTTCCCAATTTGGAACCAGCCTCTTGTTCCATGCCCTGTTCTAACTGTTGCTTCCTGACCTGCATACAGATTTCTCAAGAGGCAGGTCAGGCGGTCTGGTATTCTCATCTCTCAGAATTTTCCAGAGTTTATTGTGATCCACACAGTCCATACTAATCTATAATGTGACAGTATACAGAGAAAATATAAAACAATCCACACATGAACATTTTTATTTTTAGAAAAGTTAACGCTTATAAATTTAACATGGAATGATCTACTGTAATCACATAAATTCCCACAACAATTAATTAGAAAATAAAAATGTTAATGAGCACAACACAGAACATTAAAATCGTGAAATATAGCAAATCTAATGGTAGGTGTGTAAGACCTCTACATATAAAACAATAAAACATTATTGAGGAAAAGAAGACCTAGTTAAATGTAGTGATTAGCATGCTTATTCATGGGAAGACCTGATATTATGAGAATTTCAAACTCTCCTCAACCTTCCACAGAATCAATACAATTACAATGGAGTATGTATTTGTGAGTGTAACTTTATAAATTATTCTAAAATTTAAATTTACTGCAATAAACTTAGAAAGGTCAAGATACTATTCAAAATAGAAGGGGAAAGATTTGCTTTAATACATGATATAAACACTTACTTTAAAATAATATTTAATTAAAAGTGTGATATTAATGTCAAGATGTCATAGTTCAGTTGGTAAAGAATCCACCTGCAATGCAGGCGACCCCAGTTTGAATCCCTGAGTCAGGAAAATCCCTGGAGAATGGAAAGACTCCCGACTCCAGTATTTTGGCCTGAAGAATTCCATGGACAGAGGATCCTGGCAGTTTACAGTCCATGGGGTTGCAAAGAGTGGGACATGACTGAGCAACTTTCACACACAAACATACAAGCAGACAACTTTAATGATTTTAAAAGAGCCCAGTAAGGAATTCATACACATATGAACATTTAATTCAAAATAATGATAGCAAAGTAGAACAAGGTGGGAAAGGCAGACTTTTAAATAAAAAATCCTAAAACAACTGGATAAAATTCCAGAAAAAAAATACCTTCATCTCACATCATATATAAATATGAAAACTTAGGGCTATGTAGATACAAACATAAAAGAATTATAAATTTTCAGAATATACCAATAATATAAATGAATATCTTCCTTACTTTACGGTAAGAAAAAGTTTTTTAAATAGGACACAAAAAGTAGTAAACATAAAGAAAAATATTTAAAAACTGAACTACATAAAAATTAAGAACTCTTATTCCTCAAAAGATACCATCAAGAGACTGAAAGGCAAACCAATGTACAGAAGATGTGACACACACACAAACACACATCTGAATATCAAAGAACTCTTACAAACCCAAAAGGAAAAGCTAGTTAATCCAAAGAGAAAATAAGAGTGGAAAAGGTGCCTCACAAAGACATACCAGTCACAAATAAATATATGAAAATATTTTGTCTTAGAAAAATCAGGAAAATGCAAATTAAAATCACAAAGCAATATTAAAAACATACCAATGGCTAAAATTAAGGTTTACAGCCACATGTTAGCAAGAGTGCAAACCAACGGGAACTGCCATACATTGCTGATGAGACAATAAAATGAGACAACCACTCTGAAAACAGTTTGGAGTCAGGTGCTAACTTGTATATATGTACACACTATAATAAGAATTCCACTGCAAAGTATATACTAAAAAAAGTGTGCACATATGCAGAAAAAGAAATTACAAATACACATACTGTTTACAAAAACCTCACACTGGAAAAAGCCCAAATATCTATCAACATAAAGTAGATAGCAAATTGTGGAGTACTCAAGCAATAGAATACATCAATAAAAATGAACCAACTAAATCTAAACATATCAGCAAGCAAAGGGGAGTCTCACAAACAGAAGACTGAGCAAGAAAAGTCATAAAATATTAAAGATTTGTTGTATGGTTTGATTTATATGAAGTTCCACAACAGGTAAAACTATAATATAATATTCAGAGATTTGTGTGGGCAGGGATGGTGATCCAGGGTTTGGTCATTGATGGTGGACATGATTTCCTGGTTGTTAATTTTGCATTTTATAATAATCCACTTAATTGTATAATTTTGTTTTGTCATGTCAGACTCTTTGCTACACCATGGACTGTAGCCTGCCAGGCTCCTCCATCCATGGAATTCTCCAGGCAAGAATACTGGAGTGGGTTGCCCATTCCTTCTCCAGAGGATCTTCCTGACCCAGGGATTGAACCCGGGTCTCCTGCATTGCAGGCATACTCTTTACTATCTGAGTCACTGGTGAAGCCCTTTGTTTTGTGTAGTCTTGAACAAAATATATTTTAAATACAAAGATGCAAATTATTTTTATATTTAATGCATTTTATTTCATGTATTTAAAGGTTTTATAAGAATAAGGAACGGTTTCAATGTTGTTATTTTTAATTGCTGTCACAAACCACATACCATGAGACTCAGGATCCTATCCCCAGATACACCTAACTTGCAAAATATTTAACCAAGATGAAAGTGCAATTGACTTTTATACTTAGAAAAAGATACAATTATCAAGGATGACTAGAACTTTAATTACAAATTGCAGAGTTTCCAATAAAGTCTTCCTGAAGAAGGCAAGGCTGTAATCACTCTCACTATTAGAGTGTCCCTATTGCGCAATTCAACAGCACGGTAATTAACATGGTCACAACTATTAAGTGTCAAGAATGAAAGCAAGGCTGAGCATATTTCTGACTCAGGTGGTATCAGCATGGGGTAGAAAAATGGAAAATATTGCCAGGAAATCAATCAGCTCCATCAAAACTGAGCCAACCCTGAGCAGTAGTTCAACAGTTTTATGAGAACAAATATAACCTCAACTAATTGCTGCCTGGAAAATTATACAGAGCACACTATTCCATTGTTCACATATGGTTTATGTGCCCGTATTCTAAATACCTGCCAAGAAACTAGTGTAAGGTGTTTTAGAAAGTAGGAAAGAGGTGAATGGCATCTTTCTGGGCATACAAAAGGAATTTGTCAACCATCAAAACAAGTCATTCACATATATATGGAATTTAGAAAGGTAGTAATAATGACCCTGTATGTGAGACAACAAAAGAGACACAGAGGTATAGAACGGACTTTTGGACTCTGAGGGAGAGGGAGAGGGAGAGGGTGGGATGATTTGGGAGAATGGCATTGAAATAGGTATACTATCATATAAGAAACGAAGTGCCAGTCTATGTTCAATACAGGATACAGGATGCTTGGGGCTGGTGCACGGGATGATCCAGGGAGATGATATGGGGTGGGAGGTGGGGGGGCTTTGACATTGGGAGCTCATGTACACCTGTGGCTGATTCATGTCAATGTATGGCAAAACAACAGTACTGTAACGTAGAATAAAGTATTTTAAAAATAAATAAATAAATAAAACAAGTCATTAACACAATCAAGACCATCCCTTTATTTGTAAGATTTTTTATTAGATAAGACTTCTCATTTCTAGACATTCAGAATGAATTTACTGCAGCACTGAGTGGAAAGTAGTGTGTCATACATATGGAAGCCACAATTTGCTTGAACTTTGAGTGATGCACAGTATCCACGTAGTTTCTGCAGTGGCTAAAACCCACCTGCCAATGCAGGAGACATAAGAGACATGGGTTCGATCCCTGGGTCAGGAAGATCCCCTGGAGGAGAGCATGGCAACCTACTCCAGTATTCTTGCTTGGACAGAGGAGCCTGGAGGGCTACAGTCCATAGCTTCAAAAAGAGTCAGACATGACTGAAGCAACTTAGCATGCAGACAAACTGATTAACTAACAGGAGTATCATCACCCCTTCATTTTTTAGTCCTAAATAGAACCTCTAACCTCCTCCATCCATACTCCATCTCCTATGCTCTTCTATTGTTTTTGATTTACTATCATGGCTGGGGAGTGCACATTTCATTTGGTTATTAACCCACATACCATAGACCCAGTATATGACGATGTCAACTGCCACGTATGTCAATTCCAATTATATATCCAGGGAGTGACCGTGAGGTGAGTTTGGTCCCAACATAAGCTGGACCTTGGTCAGCATTTCATATTTCACCTGGCCTCACATGTCTCTAACGGGGCCATGGTGACAGAGTATCAAGGTCAGCTGAGACCCTAGAATATCCAAGAGTTCTCAAGGTCCCTTTACCCTGTGTGCCACTGTGTGAGTAAATGACCATAGGTAATACTGAAGGACTAGAAGAGTAAGTATAGTAAGTATTTGACTTGTGTTTCAGCATACTTCCCCCAGAGGCCTAATGACTTCTTCAGTGGATTCCTGGTCTGAAAATAGAGACTTTGTGGTAGGTGATTGTCTCAGCCTCCTGCTTGTCCATTCTCATTTTCTTTATATGTTTTACCAGTCCTCTTACTGGATGCCCACATGTTTTTCCTTTGTGATGCTGTATTCAGGTAACATTTTCTCAGCTCTCTGTGTCAAGTTCTCTAGGCTGTCACTGCAGTGAGTACAATAATTGATACTCTAACTTCTAATGGTTAAGCACCACCATCTACCTTCCATTGTTTCAGAATCCTCTTATCACCATGGACCTGAGGGAGCTTGGTTGTTAATGTCTTAACCTACAGGAAGTCCTGGCTACAGGGGAGTTACCAGTGAACAGTTTTAAGGAAGCTAATGCACTCACCTGGACATTCCTCGTGGCCTTAGTGAATGGCATGTCTTCTGAGCTTAGCTATGGAACATATCATCGGGAAGGTTTTTTGGCCATACGTAGTATCCATTCCACTATTCTTACTCTTCTGAGCCTTTAGTCTCTTTCTCCACATTTGCATGGCAATTTTGGCATTTCAACTTCATTTAGCACAGATCACCACTTTTTCTGTACTTCTAGGAACAATGCTAATAGCAAGTTCTCATCATCTCCACTCAAACCCATAAATTCTTTATCCAATTGTATGTTAAGGATTCTGCTGTGTGTTAATATTTATCAAAACTTATCAATCTGTCTATTTAAGATCTGGGAATATTACCTTATATCAATTCTACCTCAATTTTTTAAAAGTGTTACAAATCCAGTTCAGCCAATGATCAATTTTCTGAATACCAATTCTTTACTTGTGAGATAGCTTTTTTCTTTCCTCCTTTCCTCAATCTGACTTTGCTATTTCAAATTCAAACAAGTGAACTTGAGTTGAAAACAAGTAGCTGCCCCTCTTTTTCACTCATATGTTCTGTACTGGCCTCAGAAGCTCTGAAACCTTAAAGCAGGTTTTAGACAAGTTTGTGGCAGCTGTTTCATTCCAAACTATGGGAAAAGGAGTAAAGGCAGAGCAAGACACAAGGACATGAGATAAGAGATGACAGTAAACCTGCCTTAACTGAAAGCTCATGCATTTGCACATAAAATAGCTGCAAAAGGGCAGTGTGGCAGCAGAGGATGGGTCCAGACCCCATAAGAAGAAAAGCAAACCTTCGACAGATTGTTAGAAAAGTTTCTGTACCTCCATGTGAGTAAAGCAAAAAAAAAAATTCCCCCAAATCTTTCTACTATATTAAAATTTCAATAACTCGCAGTGATTTTTCAAAGTTCCTTTTCTAGATTTTCTCTCTTTTTTTTTTTTTTTTTTGACCAGGTAAATTTGCATGGCTGGTGCTTCTAAAACATCCCAAACCTTTATTGCATAATGTAATATGTATGATTTACTCTGTGCAACACAGGCCATATATCTATTTGTGTCTCACTTCTTTTCTTTGTGATGAAAGTTATTACATTTCTGTTGACACTTACTTTTTTAAAAACTTTGTATTTTATATTGGAATATGGATGATTAACAGTGCTTGATAGTTTCAGGTATACACCAAAGTGATTTAGTTATACATATACATGTATTTAACCTTTTTCAAATTTGTTTGCCGTTTAGGTTGTTATATAATATTGAGCAGAGTTCCCTGTGCTATACCTTAGGTCCTTGCTGGTTATCCATTTTAAATACAGCAGTGTGTACATCTAATTGGAATATGTGTATCATGCTTCTTTTATGAAATGTAACAGGCCTTTTTGCTTGTTTGTTTTGTTTTACTTTTCTTTGGAAAATTGTCTACAGTATACCCAGCCTTAAAGAGACCTTTTCTTTCATAAAATCACACAGACAACTAAAAACATAACAATCCAATGTCAATAATATAACTGCATCATGGATATTTGAAGTTTTCTTGGATGGCTAAATGACAAAGAAAAATAAACTTACTACTCTGATTTTCTTTTTCAAGAGAGTAATCATATTCCACACTACAAAAGTAGTATCTTCCTACAGCAAAGTCATAATCAGTCATCATTTCCTTCAACATTTATGATGGTCCTTAAAACTCATAAAGTTTAATCAAGCAATTTAAGGATTGCTTGATTTACTTTTAGTTAATTACAAGCAAAGAGTCGGACATGACTAAGTGACTGAACTGAACTGAGCTGAATTACAAGCAAGCCCTTTAAAAATTTAAATCTTTCCTGATTTTTTTAAAAAGTCTGGTGCTTAAATAGTAACATTGAAATTTCAATATTTCTAGCTTTGTTGGAGTGTTGTGCATTTTCAAACATGATAAAATTAAAAGCATAAAGTATGAAAAATATTTGCAGCAAACATGATAAACTATAATCATATATTCTTGAAGAATGTAGAATTCACGCAATTCACAGGAGAATAATGACAAATGATCAGTAAACATGTTGGGGAATGTTCCTCTTATATCCAAATGCATCATAAAATAGAATAACACCATTTTGGCCTAACAATTTGACAAAAATTATAAAATGTTCATATTTATTGTTCAGTAGGATGCAATAAGCTGCCTAGAAGAAATTTAAATTAGAACAAGCTCTTTAGAGGACTTTGGCTATATTTATCAAGAACCTTAGAATTTTTCATACCATTTGATGGGCAATTCAAACTCTGTAATTTAGCCAAAGGAATAATTGGACCATAAGCACAAGAGTAATCACAGAAGATATCTGACAGTTTTAAACTGTTAAAATTTAAAATTTGTAGCAAGCTAAATGGCCAAATTTTGAGTACTTAAGCAAATTTAAATACAATTAAGTAAATTTAAATATATAGTATCCACTGTATTGGACACAATGCCATTCAATCCAAAAGTCACATTTTTGAATGCTCATAGTTCAATTTTAAGTGAAAAAGCAAAGAACAAAACAAAACAAACAACAACAAAAAAACCCCACAAAGCTACATACATAGTTTGACTAGTTTTGTGTAAGAAGTCTCTTTCCTGAGTAATACAGGTAGAAAGAAATTGCCCTCAAAAGATTATATTTTACATTAGTGCAACCTGGATCAGAATATTCAAATGCAAAAGCCTCTGGAGGAGCAGAAGTGTGCCCATGCCACCATAGCCACAGGGGAGGAGGAGCCCCTATAACTTCTATCACCATGATTTGTCACTTAGTTGAATACGCTGGTTGAAATGGAGAATTCAGGAGAGGAGACAGACCGGGGAACAGACTGACAGACAGCTTTCACCAATCTTTCGATATGATCAAAACCTCATCTTTATATAGAAGCCTGAAAATTGCAATTTGATGCCTTCTTTATGAATAAACTGCATAAAAATAAAAGCCCTATGGTTTCCAGTTGCAGGTTTCTTTATAAAACTAGAAGACAACTTAAGAGTCAGGTGTAAGTTGTATTATATACAACAACTTTTTAAGTGTTTCCCATCCCTTTGTTTTCTAAAAATTTACATTTGCCTCATCCAATCCTAATTTGATAGCAGTGTCTTTTAATGACTTCCATCATCATGTAACATGTATTTTTAGCTTTTAAAAATACAGTAACTAACATTTTAATTACTTATGTTCCATTTGTTAAAGAAATTTAATTTTAATGTGAGTTATTGTATACCAAAAATCTAAAATGTGTGGTTTGAGCTTAATGTCAGGTCAGTGGATAGGAAAGTGAAATAGAGGAAAGTATAATTACAATTCATTTAATACAGTTTTAAACAGTTGGGAGAAAGAACAGCAAGACAACATAAGGGATATAATTCAGGAAACTGCTACTTTTTAGAACATGCTGTTTTGGGTTCTGCATATAATTTCCAATATGGTCATAATTTTTCTCAATATCATATGCAGAGGGAATTAAAAAACATCAAGTTCCAGGACTTCCCTGGTGGTCTAGTAGTTAAGACTCCACACTTCCAATGGAGGGGGATGCAGGTTCGATTCCTGGCCAAGAAACTAGGATCCCCCATGTGGCAATAAGACCTCACAGAACAGCGAGGCAAAAACAAAACAAAACAAACCAAAACACCATATTCCCTCTGTTTGTAGCCCCCTTTCTGTTTCCTACAGGCTACAGGACCTTTAAACTAGCTGTATACCATGTAATGAAAAGCCAAGTAGAGAACAGAAGCAGGCGGAGGGGACAGAATAGAACTGTCAGAAAGAAGTCCAGCTGAACTTTGTCTACTGCTTTGAAGGCCCCCAAAAGAACACTTATCTGTTCTTGGTATCAAGATTGAAGAGCCCAATTAAAGCTAACTAATCATATACAGAATAGCTTCTCAAACCAGGTGCTTAAATGAGATCTGACATCAGACATAGACAGCTATAATTATTTTTTTTTACAATGAAGATAAATGTATTTTGTATCATGTACAATGCCTCATGCAAATGAACTATACATCTAAATTTATACTTAAAATTGCATTTTAATGTTTATTTGTGGCTTTTTATAACCATTCTTGGGACAAAATTTTCCATCTGTCTCTCATGTTTGTGTATGTCTTATGAGCAGACATACAGAAACTGTCTGGGCTATCTTTTGAAGTATGTTTTGGATAGCAAAGAGCTATGGGAGATAGATATATGGTCTCTGAAGCAGATGGCAGAATTAAATATCCAGTATAATAAAGATAGTATCTCCCTTTAGAGCAAGGATTGGGCAGGTTTGCTTGAATCCATATTACGAAAGATTGAGGTTTACTAAGCTCGAGGTTCCTCAGCTGTGGTGAAAATGTGCCAACTGAAAAGTATCCACCAGGACCCACCTCAAAATTGCTCCTGTGGAACTTGGTGGGGCAGAGGGTGGGTGCAGTAAGGGGTCATTACAGATTAAGACTCATGCTGTATGCCATGCCTACAGTAATAAAATCCTTTATCTCTGACTCAAGACTTTCATGTCTCCTACCAATATCCATGAAAGTGTAGCAGGCAGATAGCAAGCTGACAAAACGCAGTTCACTGGGGAAGGGAATGGCAAACCACTCCAGTATTCTTGCTATAAGAACCCCACGAACAGAACAAAAAGGCAAAAGAGATGAAATTGAAAGATAAGTTCCCCAGGTCAGGTGGTATCTAACATACTACTGGGGAAGAGTGGAAGGCAATTACTAATAGCTCCAGACAGAAAGAAGCTGCTGGGCCAAAGTGGAAATGACATTCAGTTGTGGATGTGTCTGGTGGTAAAAGTCTGATAATGTTAAGAACAATATTGCATAGGAACCTGTAATGTTAGGCCATAAATGAAGGTCAATTGGACATGGTCAAGCACGAGATGGCTAGAGTGGACATCAACATCTTAGAAATCAGTGAACTAAAATGGATGGGAATGTGTAAATTTAATTCAGATTATATCTACTGATATATCTACCATTATATCTACTACTGTGGGCAAGAATGGAGTAGCCCTCCTAGTCAACAAAAGAGTCTAAAATGCAGTACTTGGGTGCAATCTCAAAAATGACAGAATGATCTCAGTTTGTTTCCAAGGCAAACCATTCAACATAACAGTAATTCAAGTCTATGCTCAGAAAACCAATGTCAAAGAAGCTGAAGTTGAATGGATCTATAAAGACTTACAAGACTTTTTAGAACTAACATTGAAAAGAAAAAAAGATGTCCTTTTCATAGGGGATTGGAATGTAAAAGTAGGAAGTCAAGAGATACTTGGAGTAACAGGCAACTTTGGCATTGGAGTACAAATGAAGCAGGCCAAAGGCTAACAGAATTTTGCCAAGACAATGCACTGGTCTTAGCAAATATCCTTTTTCAATAACACAGGAGATGACTCTACACATGGACATCATCAAATGGTCAGTACTGAAATCAGATTGATTATAATCTTTGTAGCTGAAAATGGAGAAGCTATATATAGTCAGGGGAAAAAAAGAAAGAAAGAACTGGAACTGAGTGTGACTCAGATCATGAACTCTTTATTGCAAAATGCAGCCTTAAAATCACTTGTGACTCTACAGTGGACATGACAAATAAATTCAAAGTATTAGGTCTGGTAGATAAAATGCCTGAAGAAATATGGATGGAGATTTATAACATTGTACAGGAAGCAGTTACCAAAACCATCCCAAAGGAAAAGAAATGCAAGAGGCAGAGTGACTGTCTGAGGAGGCTTTATAAATAGCTGAGGAAAGAAGAAGCGAAAAGCAAGGGAAAGGGGTGAGATATACCCAACTGAACGCAGAGTTACAGAGAATAGCAAGAAGAGAAGAAGGGCTTCTTAAGTGAACAATGCAAAGAAATCGAGGGGAAAAATACACAGGAAAGACTTGAGATCTCAAGAAAACTGGAGATATGAAGGGAATATTTCATGCCGGATGGGCATGATAAAGGACAGAAATGGTATGGACCTAACAGAAGCAGAAGAGATTAAGAAGATGTGGCAAGGCTACCCAGAGGAACTACACAAAAAGGTCTTAATGACTAGGATAACCATGATAGTGTGATCACTCACTTAGAGCCAGACATCCTGATGTGTGAAGTCAAGTCAATGCTTAGGAAGCATTACGCAAACAAAGCTAGTCGTGATGATGGAATTCCAGCTGGCTATTCAAAAACCCTAAAAGATGATGCTGTTAAAGTGCTGCATGCAATATATCAGCAAATTTGGAAAACTCAGTGGCCATAGGACTGGAAAAGGTCAGTTTTCATTCTAGTCCCAAAGAAGGGCAATACCAAAGAATGTTCAAACTGTCAGACAACTGCACAAATTTCCCATGTTAGTAATATTATGCTTAAAATCCTTCAATCTAGACTTCAGCAGTATTCCAGATGTTCAAGCTGGATTTAGAAAAGTCAGAGGAACCAGAGATCAAATTGCCAAGAGTCATTGGCTCATAGAGAAAGCAAGAATTCCAAAAATACATCTACTTCTAATTCATTGGCTATGAGGATCACAACAAACTGTGGAAAATCCTTAAAGAGATGGGAATACCAGATCACCTTACCTGCTTCCTGAAAAGCCTATATGCAGGTCAAGAAGACCTTACATGGAACAATGAACTGGTTAAAAATTGGGAAAGAAGTACATCAAGGCTGTATATTGTCACCCTGTTTATTTAACTTACATGCAGAGTACATCATGCAAAATTCCAGGCTGGGTGATTCACAAGTTGGAATCAAGCTTACCAGGAGAAATATCAACAACCTCAGATATGCAGATGATACCACTCTAATGAAAGAAATCAAAAAGAACTAAAAGCCTCTTGATGAGGGTAAAAGAGGAGAGTGAAAAAGCTGGCATAAGCACAACATTCAAAAAACCAAGATCATGGCATCCAGTCCCATTACTTCTTAGGAAATAGAAGGGGAAAATGTGGAAGCAGTAACAGATTTTCTTTTCTTGGGCTCCAAAATCACTAGATGGTGACTTCAGCCATGAAATTAGAATACACTTGCTTCTTGAGAGAGAAGCTAAGACAAGACAGTGTATTAAAAAGCAAGGACATCACTTTGCCACAAAGGTCCATATAGTCAAAGTTATGGGTTTTCCAGTAGTCATGTACATATGTGAGAGCTGGACCATAAAGAAGGCTGAGAGCTGAAGAATTTATGCTTGCATATTGTGGTGCTAGAGAAGACTCAAGAGTCCCTTGAACTTCAAGGAGATCAAATCTGTCGATCTTAAGGGAGGTCAACTGTGAATATTCATAGGAAGGACTGATGCTAGAGCTGAAGCTCAAATACTTTGGCCACTTGATCCAAAGAGCCAATTCATTGGAAGAGACCCTGATGCTGGGAAAGATAGAAGGCAGAAGGAGAAGAAGGTGGCAGAGGACGAGGTTGGGTAGCATCACCGACTCAATGGATATGAACTTGAGCAAACTCTTGGAGATAGTGGATGACAGGGAAGCATTGCATGCTGCGGTCCATGGGGTCACAGAGAGTCAGACATGACTTACAGACTGAACAACAAACCAGTATACATAAAACGTAGCAGGCTGATAAGTTAGATTCCAAATAGGATAGTTTCAGATTCTTCCAAGTTCTCAATAAACTCCTGAATTTACTATTAATATTTTGGCAATATGACCTTATCTTCCTTTTAAAAGTGTTCTATATTGGTTATACTTCTTAATATTGCCAGGTGGGCAATATAAATATATTGCTTTACAGGTTTTCTAATCTTAGTGTAGTAGATTCCCTGGAATGCAGGCTTCAAAGATGATGATTTCGTTTCCTGAAACATGCCTAGTTGAACAGCCAAAAATAAGAACCCTGATATAATTTTTTTTCTGATATCACTTTTCGGTAGGAGACTTGGAGGTTCCATATAACTATATGTTCACTTTGGTAGTTTTGTGAACTTTAAAGTCTCCAAAATTCAGAGAAAAGTGGCAAAAAAAAAAAAAAAGAAGGGTATTTTGGTCATCCTTATCTATGTCATCTGCAAAGGGACTGTCACTTGACTCCTACTACTGAAAACTGATACCTGTTCAAAATCCTGGCAAGCTGTGTATGGTTTGGTTTGCTTTAAAAAGTACATTGCCCCCATTCAAAGCTGTGTATGGCTTGCTTTAAAAAGCACCTCAAAGGTTTAAAAGATCATTTTATGATATTTTAACTTTTATTTCTCATATTCCTTGAAGGAGTCTTCTGAAACTGGTGATATGTACATCAGGATGGGGGATGAAACTCGTGGGCTCCCTATCAGGGGCTTTCACGAATCTCCAAACTAACTCATCATGAGCCACAAACATTTCACCTATTTTCCTGCTTTAGTATCCTAATGCACCTTCCTGATTTCACAACTGCCTTTCAACACCCAAGGCTACAGTTAGCCACCAGAGAAGTTTCAAATATAAACTGTACCATGAAACATTCTATAAACAAAATGGTTATTTTGAGTTCATGTTCTATAACTCTTAAGTGGCTCTTAGTCAATAAACTTATACAGTATGTTAAATCCATTCAGTTACTTTGGCATACATTTGGTGCACATACAAGAAAGGGATATTGATCAAGGTTAAACATTAAATGAGGATGTCATTGAGTTTTTATTTACAGCTGGGGTGAGCATTTGTTTATATCTGCTTTCAAAACATTTTCAGGTGAAATCATTGTACATCTACTTTTTGATTAAAATGTGTGAGCCTCAATCACACCTCCACCTAGATGTGGGGTCAAATCCCAAGTTATATTTTCACTAGAATGTTTCTATTTTCCACAGGTAACCTCTGCCCATCTCCCTACAGAGATAGAGGGTTGCTATTAAGACATGCTTTTATCAAGCTTCTCAACTTTAAATCTTGTAGCCCTTTCAAAACATGAGTTTTGCACTTAATCAACAACTCAGACAAGCTGCACTCCATGTACCTGTCAAAGAGTATAACCACACAATCACCACAATCACTGCTGATCAATAGCTATCAAAAACTAAGTTGAACAAAACTATTTAGAGATGCTTGTCTGAAGAACAGGGGGTCCATTTATTTGCCTACTTTAAAATATCTCCCTGGATTGAGTATGATTGTCACAGAACTCTGAAACTTTTGGCTTGTTCAAAACCTTATTGTGACAGAAATACAATTTGGTGTTAGACTCTTTATCTATTTTGAGATTTAAAAATGTAATGAACTGTATTTCAGAAATAACGACAGTTTATTATAAGTGTTGACTATGTGCCAGTCACTACTTTAAGGGCCACCTGTATGAGATTTCATTTAATTCTCAAAACACATTTGAGTTAACGATTTTTTTTCCTGTTTTAACAATGAAGAAGTAGAGCCACAGAGAGAGTGAGTAATTTGCTCAAGGTCACTTAGTTTGAAAATGGTGATATGAAAACTTGAGCCAAATTTTCAGAGACCATTCCCTTAATCATGACAGAAACTTCTGTAATTGTTTTCAGGAGATAATTAAAAATATTGTGTATTACTTTTATATGGTGCCCTCTCTATGAGGACTCATGGAAGGAATAGCTTCTTCATCTCAGTAAAAAGAAATGTTATTCTCCTTTGGGTCCAGACATCCTTCCAAAATTTCTAGACACTGTAAATTTTATAGATGATAATTTATTCATTTTGGTATTACTGCTTAAAACTTTGAACCCATAGTAATTTATATTTGGGAAATTGACAATTTTATAAATACATGTGTTGAGTAGTCATTTTCCTTTTACATATGTTAAATATATTTATAAACACTACTATTATGTATTTATAAATATACATTTGTAAATATATGTATATGTGTGTGTATATATACATATGTATACACACACACACACCACACACACAGACACACACACACACATATATATATGGGGAGGGAGTTATATAAACCTAGATGGGTTCTCAAAGTCATTTTTCTAGTTGGTGATTGTCAGTGAATCTAAGTTGCTGATTTCTATGTGCTCTTTCTATTGTTCTGTCCTATTTTATTTTCTGACAGAGAAGTGGAAGAAAAAAAAAAGAATGAAAATTAAGGCTAATAATGCTTCCAAAGAGCTGAGTAAACACCAGAGACCACAACTGGAGTTACTACGTGGTCAATTCTGAAAAATTAGGGTCATTAGCTAACTATCACGGATATGTGTGTGTCTGTGCACGTGTGTGTGTGTGTGAAAACAAAGAAAAAAGAAACAAATGAAATAAGTACTCTTTTAAACTTAAAAAAATGGTTATCTCTTCTTAGCTCATTTCATGGTTAAGATCAACTGAAAATTGAGATTTCAGGGAATTCCCTGGAAGCCCAGTGGTTAGCACTCAGTGTTTTCACTGAGTGTTTTCACTCAGTTCAATCCCTGATCTGGGAACTAAAATCTCACAAGCTGTGCAGTGAAGCTAAAAATAAAAATTAAAAAAAAATTTTTTTTAAGATCAATTGAGATTCCACTTAAGAAACTGAATCATTTAATATCATGTCTGCCCAGCCCCTCTGCTAAGAGGATTTTTGTTATGCCTATGTGACTACAGCTCACGCTTTGCAAATCCGCACTTTCTGTCATTGGAACTGGATCAGGAGTGAGCACCTGATGCCATGTTAGCCAGTCTGCTTGTACATGAGTCATGGCCAGGGGTCTGGGGAAACGTTTCCCTCATCCAGTGGAACAGGGAATATTGAGAGACTTTGTTGGTTAGCAGTGGATCTAAAAGTGAAACAAACTTATCATGTGACTGTGTCCAGATGTAGCAAGCTGTAAGTAGATAAAGAGTGAAGAGTGGCATTGGCAGGTGGTCATGGGATTTCACTTTTACCAAGTGATCATGAAGTCCAACTGGAGTTATATTGTTTAATTCTGACCAAATATGGATATCACTTGTCAGCTTTTGTACAGATTCCCCCCTCCCCGCATCTGAAATGGACCACATACAGCAGCTGAGAAAAAGCAGAACTATGCAGCACAGAAAAGAGAGGTAGTCAGTCCAGAGACAGAGAGAGGCAGGCAGAGAGGAAACTCAGAAAATAGAAAGAGGCCAATCAGACTATTCCAGTGTCTCAAGTTTTGCTGAGTGATTCTCCCTAAGTTCTCTGAAATAACTGGCATAACAAAGAAATAAAAAAAATATATAGTATCCTTCTGGAAAGTTCTGATTTATCAGATTTGGGAACATGTATTAAACTATTAACCTATATTTGCAACTTATTAGTTTGTAAGATAATTATTTTTTTCAAAAATATAGGGACACTAGAATTAACTGATAGTTAATGGAGGCTTAGCCAAGAACAAAGTTCGTCTCTGAGAAGCATGAGATTCTAAGGTAAGATTCCACAGCAGGTCACCATACAGGTAGAAAAGTGCACAAATGTAGTGTAAATAAGAAGGCAGAATTGAAGATTTAAACAGCATGAAAGAATTGGAACGAGACCCAGAGCCATCAGCTTATTTCTCCAACCAGTGTCTGCTTCTTTCTCTAGATATTCCTCTTATAGGCTATTCCCCTATACAAGCTTCTCCTCCTTAACAATCCATATGATGAAATAACCAACAGACCATGGGCCTCCCATATTACAGTCTTGGAACCAAGGATAAATTGATTCCAATCTCCACCTATATTCTCCGGGAAAAAACTCAATAGCCCAAATGGGTCACGGTCTTATCTCTGGCCCAACCGATGATGACAATGGAAAATAATAAAACTGTGTAGCAATAATATGGCAACTCTCATTGCAACCATGAATGGATGGGAAGAGGTTCCTAGAGAAGAGATTTTTAAACCAATAACGCAATAGTTCAGTAATGAAGGATACAATAAAACTAGCAAGCATAACTATACTCAGATATATCCACTCTCTTTATCTCCAAAACAATTCAGGCAATCCTTTTTCTCACTCTGTTCTTACCATGAAAAACTCTGTTGAGTTTATTTAAATGCTGTGTAATATATGGAAGCTGCTAATAACATTTGGAAGAACTGATTACTCTTATTTTATGTTAATGGCAAAATCAATAAGAAACTCTTTGAGAAATAATTTGGCACAATTTCTCAAGAACAATTGTTATCAGGAATATGCTTCTTCTTTAAATCTTTATAAAGAAAAAATAAGAAAAATGAAAGAATAAGAAAATAAAATAAGAAAACGTAGAAAAAGTTTAAAATAAGAAATAATAGATTCCCGCCCTGGAGGCTGTGAGGGCTGGAGCCTCAGGAAAAGACTAAAGATTAGATTGAAAGAAGAGAGAGTAGAAGCCTTGTTTCGAAGACCTGTAGTGCAGGTACTTCGTCAGTTTGTAAGACATGAGTCTGAAGTAGCTAGCAGTTTGGTTCTTGAAAGATCTCTGAATCGCGTGCAGTTGCTTGGTCGAGTAGGTCAGGACCCTGTCATGAGACAAGTAGAAGGGAAAAACCCAGTCACAATATTTTCCCTAGCAACAAATGAGATGTGGCGATCAGGGGAAAACGAAACCTACCAAATGGGTGATGTCAGTCAAAAGACAACATGGCACCGAATTTCAGTGTTCCGACCGGGCCTCTGAGATGTGGCGTATCAGTATGTGAAAAGGGGTCTCGAATTTATGTGGAAGGGAAAGTAGACTATGGTGAATATACGGATAAAAACAATGTGAGGCGACAAGCAACAACAATTATAGCTGATAATATTATATTTCTGAGTGACCAGATGAAAGAGAAGCCGTAGACTGGACGATTCTTCTCTGGCTGGTGTTTGGTACAGTCTCATTTCCAAATCATGCTAGTGTTTATAGTTTCTAAGGACAAGAATTAAAATACTCTTCATTATAAAATGATTGATAACATTTTTCTGACTGTCACTCCCTTCCCTTTTTGTGTCATGAACTCTGGTAGCTCCTGCCTGTTAATGGTATTCACTGATTGTTTATTCTTTAAGAGGGTTTCTGTGTACAAACTTGTGAACTTTTAGATTCATCCATGTTATGGCCAAGGGATGAATGTCCTTTGGGAAGGCCCCCACCCCCCTACTTTTTTGTGCACACTTCTATTATAGCATTGAGTCTGTTTTTGAGTATTGCTGTATGTCAGACATTTATCCCATGGTTGTAGATACTGATTTCCTTATCTGGTTTATAGACCAGAAGGCAAGGGCTGTATCTTTGTGTATTTGCGTGTTTAACCAGTGCTTTGCACAGAGTAGGCAATAAGTGTTGACACGTGAATGATCCCAATAGGATAATGAGCTTTAGCCCAAAGTGAAGGGGTTTGCTGAGCAGCAGTTAGTATCTAACCTAAATAGCTTCAAGACTAAGCTAACTCAGTCCCGTCTTTTGTTTTTGGACAGTTTCCCTGGTAGCATTTATGAAACAGTTTACCAATGGTGAAGATCTAAAGTGCAACTGGGGGTGAAATTGTTCGTCTCCAGGAGGTGATCCAGGGGCTCTGGTTTCACTATTTTCTATCTTTCTAAGCGCCTCTTCTCTGTCCTTTTAGTCTCGTGCGGAGCTCTCTCTGTTTAGGGATCCCCTAAGCCACCTTTGGCACTGCGTCTGTAGGCCCCAGGTATGTGTCCCTTTAATTTTTCTACATGGTCCTCTGCTGTACATACTGTGTACACTTGGGTACACACAGTCACTTTCCTTATAAGGTTTGAAAATCACAGAGCACTAATAATTTACTAGTAATGGTTATATAAAATAAACTCAGTGACTTAAATGCGTGTTGCACTTTTTGAGGTTGGCATCGGCCCCTGCCAGGTGTGTGTACTTGTTCGCTCCTGTGTTACAGAGGCTGGCTGCTGCTGGGCAGGTTGTTGGGTCACATGGTGGATCCCTGTTCTCAGGCTACAGCTCCGCCTCTAGCCCAGCCTGGTTATTTGTGACCCAGGCTGTGTGTCCTCTCCCCCTGCCTCTGAGTGTGGTGCTCACTGTAGCTTACATCCTGCTGTACTTAAACAAGAACCACATTCACACATTATTTTATGGGCCCTTGGCTGTTTTAAGGTATCTTGTGCACACTTCAGCAGCTTTTTGTAGTCATACTACAGTTTGGCTAAGGAAAACTGGAGTTCCTTAGTTTATCCTTTACATGCCAAGATATGGGAGAAAATTACTGTTTCCTCATATCAACTATCTTTAAATTAAAAAAATTTGGGGACCGTTAATCAGCATGTTACATCTGCCCTCTTGGTTCCACATTAAAACTGTTTGGTGGTGTAGGACTCACTCTTTGACCCCACGTTCCTTAAAGCAAAATTGTAAAGTAGATAAAATTTGTCTTTGGGGCAACTTTTTATTCTTGTCCTCAGGGAAGCTACTTTTATGCCCCTTCAGAGTAGTAAGAGGTCATGCATATAAGTATTCCTGTTTAAGCTGGGTGATGAATCTGTGCTTTGGGAAAGTGACATGGTGAACAAAACAGCTTAATGGCCAAGTGATTCTGAGTCCGGATACAGGGGCCAGAGAGTGAGTCCTCCAGGATCCTGTGAGCTGAGGGACTTTTCTGCAGATTCCCACTGATGTTCACTTGAGAGGCTCTGAGGTGGGCAGCGGGGCTTTCAGAATTAGGTGTTTAGGGCGGAGGCCTCAGCATGCACGTGATGCTACAGATCTGGGGTCCACAACCTGGGGGGCTGCGGGAACATCAACTCTGCCCTCCCCTGCAGGCAGCCCCAGCTGCTGAGAAACCTCCTGCGGTTCCCAGGCTGGTCTCAGAGGAGAATCTGATAGCAGTCACAGACTGTAGGGGTCTTTTCCTTATTTCATGGGCTTACAATATCAGGGACTGTACTTGTAGAATACTGCTCTGTGACTTTGATTTTGGGATTCCATGTTAGTTTAATGATGAGTATGATACGGGGAAGTTTGGGAGAAAAAGTGTCAAACAGCATGTGTGGTTTGAAAATATATCCCATATTTGAAAAAGAAGTAATTGATAATAGATGTATATACCTAAAGAAGTCTAGAAGGAGAAAAAAACAAATTTCTGAATGGGAAGAATACTTTTGTGTATTCTTTATTTTTAAGCATTGAGTATGTATTACTTTTATAATAAGAAATAAAGCTGTTTACATTTTGGGGAAAAAAAAGAATAAATGGGCAAAAAGCTAAATAGTGCTGAATATATCAGTATTATTGGCTCCTTTGCACACTCATTTTCCATTGTTTCACAAGGAGCCTCGATAATTTCTCCTCTATGTCTCTTTTACATACTTCTGCCCTTTCTCAGAAGTGTTGGTCTTAGCTGAAGCTTTAATGTCCCAGCCTGTACTTCTGGCTTTTGATATATTTTTACAAAAACATTTACTTTCTAAAAATGGATTTTTATTACTTGTCCTTAATATTATTTGTTACTACAAAAGACTGATAAAAATAAATTGTAAGATATCCCTGGAGGAGGAAATGGCAACCCACTCCAGTATTTTTGCCTGGAGAATCCCCTGGACAGATGAGCCTGGCAAAAGTTGGATACAACTGAAGCAACTTAGCACTAGCACACTGAGGCAGTTATGGCCATTAATGAGATGATTTTAAAGCTAACAAGAAGATGAAATAATTCTTTTAAACAGATGCTAGGGTGAAATGCTGTGGTGAATTCAAAACAGTATCTTTGAATTGATTACAACTACTTTTAAATGACATAGGTGCATGTGAACAAAAAATATTGTGAAGCACCAGTCAGAATGGCTGCTATCCCAAAGTCTACAAGCAATAAATGATAGAGAGGGTGTGGAGAAAAGGGAACCCTCTCACACTGTTGGTGGGAATGCAAACTAGTATAGCCACTATGGAGAACAGTGTGGAAATTCCTTAAAAAACTAGAAACAGAACTGCCTTATGACCCAGCAATCCCACTGCTGGGCATACACACCAAGGAATCCAGAATTGAAAGAGACATGTGTACCCCAATGTTCATCACAGCACTGTTGATAATAGCCAGGACATGGAAACAACCTAGATGTCCATCAGCAGATGAATGGATAAGAAAGCTGTGGTACATATACACAATGGAGTATTACTCAGCCATTAAAAAGAATACATTTGAATCAGTTCTAATGAGGTGGATGAAACTGGAGCCTATTACACACAGTGAAGTAAGCCAGAAAGAAAAACACCAATACAGTATACTGACACATATATATGGAATTTAGAAAGATGGTAACAATAACCCTGTATGTGAGACAGCAAAAGAGACACAGATGTATAGACCAGTCTTATGGACTCTGTGGGAGAGGGTGAGGATGGGATGATTTGAGAGAATGGCATTGAAACATGTGTAATATCATATATGAAATGAATCGCCAGTCCAGGTTTGATGCATGATACAGGATGCTTGGGGCTGGTGCACTGGGATGACCCAGAAGGATGGTATGGGGAAGGTGGTGGGAGGGGGGTTCAGGATGGGGAACATGTGTACACCCGTGGTGGATTCATGTTGATGTATGGCAAAACCAATGCTATATTGTAAAGTAAGTAGCCTCTAATTAAAGTAAATAAACTTATGTTAAAAAAATATTGTGAAGGAATAGGAAAAAAACAAAAAAAGCCAAATAAAAATGATTTAAGAGATAGATTTTTGACTGAATACATTTCTTTCAGAATTGTTGCTCTTATTATCATTTTATTTACATAACAAATACAGTCAAATGAAAAAAACATGGTGGAAAAGGAGTTACAAGCAAGGTAGACTAAGTCTTGTACACAGAGCTTTTAGTCACCCTGGATCGATTGGACTGGAAGATCCTCAGAAGAGCCTCAAGTCTCCTACCCTGACCCCTCCCACACACCCCACACCTTTGCTGGAGTACTTCAAGGGGTTTTTTCATTAAGAAATTTAGATCATTTTCTGAAGGAACTGAAAGTTTTCTCCTCATTGCCCACACATCTCCCTTTTCTCTCTAATCCTAGAGAAATAATTCCTCTAGACATGCCATTAAGTTTCTTTTTTATATATATGTTTTTAAATTTTTATTTATTTATTTATTTTAATTACAATACTGTATTTGTTTTGCCACACTTGACATGAATCAGCCACAGATGAACACAATCTCCCAATGCCGAAGCCCACTCCCACCTCCCACCCCACATCATCTACCTGAATCATCCTGTGCACCAGCCCCATGCATCCTGCATCCTGCATTGAACATAGACTGGCGCTTCGTTTCTTACATGAAAGTATACATGTTTCAATGCCATTCTCCCAAACCATCCCACCCTTTCCCTCTCCCTCAAAGTCCAAAAGTCCATTCTATACCTCTGTGTCTCTTTTGTTGTCTCACATATAGGGTCATCGTTACTATCTTCTAAATTCCATATATATGTGTCAGTATACTGTATTGGTGTTTTTCTTTCTGGCTTACTTCACTCTGTATAATCGGTTCCAATTTCATCCATCTCATTAGAACTGCATCAAATTTATTCTTTTTAAGGGCTGAGTAGTACTCCATTGTGTATATGTACCACAGCTTTCTTATCCAATCATCTGTTGATGGACATCTAGGTTGCTTCCATGTCCTGGCTATTATAAACAGTGCTGCAGTGAACATTGGGGTACATGTGTCTCTTTCAATTCTGGTTTCCTCGGTGTGTATGCCCAGCAGTGGGATTGCTGGGTCATAAGGCAGTTCTATTTGCAATTTTTTAAGGAATCTCCACACTGTTTTCCATAGTGGCCGTACTAGTTTGCATTCCCACCAGCAGTGTAAGAGGGTTCCCTTTTCTCCACATCCTCTCCAGCATTTATTGCTTGTAGACTTTTGGATCGCAGCCATTTTGACTGGTGTGAAATGATACCTCATTGTGGTCTTGATTTGCATTTCTCTGATAATGAGTGATGTTGAACATCTTTTCATGTGTTTGTTAGCCATCCGTATGTCTTCTTTGGAGAAATGCCTATTTAGTTCTTTGGCCCATTTTTTTTTATTGGATCGTTTATTTTTCTGGAGTTGAGCTGCATAAGTTGCTTATATATCTTTGAGATTAGTTGTTTGGCAGTTGTTTCATTTGCTATTGTTTTCTCCCATTCAGAAGGCTGTCTTTTCACCTTGCTTATAGTTTCCTTTGTTGTGCAGAAGCTTTTAATTTTAATTAGATCCCATTTGTTTATCTTTGCTTTTATTTCCATTATACTGGGAGTTGGATCATAGAGGATCCTGCTGTGATTTATGTTGGAGAGTGTTTTGCCTATGTTCTCCTCTAGGAGTTTTATAGTTTCTGGTCTTACATTTAGATCTTTAATCCATTTTGAGTTTATTTTTGTGTATGGTGTTAGAAAGACGTCTAGTTTCATTCTTTTACAAGTGGTTGACCAATTTTCCCAGCACCACCTGTTAAAGAGACTGTCTTTACTCCATTGTATGTTCTTGCCTCCTTTGTCGAAGATAAGGTGTCCATAGGTGTGTGGGTTTATCTCAGAGCTTTCTATTTTGTTCCATTGATCTATGTTTCTGTCTTTGTGCCAGTACCATACTGTCTTAATGACTGTGGCTTTGTAGTAGAGCCTGAAGTCAGGCAAGTTGATTCCTCCAGTTCCATTCTTCTTTCTCAAGATTGCTTTGGCTATTCGAGGTTTTTTTTATTTCCATACAAATCTTGAGATTATTTGATCTAGTTCTGTGAAAAATACTGCTGGTAGCTTGATAGGAATTGCATTGAATCTGTAGATTGCTTTAGGTAGTATACTCATTTTCACTATATTGACTCTTCCAACCCATGAGCATGGTATATTTCTCCATCTATTAGTGTCCTCTTTGATTTCTTTCATCAGTGTTTTATAGTTTTCAATATATAGGTCTTTATTTTCTTTAGGTAGGAATATTCCTAAGTATCTTATTCTTTTCGTTGCAATGGTGAATGGAATTGTTTCCTTAACTTCTTATGTTTCTAAACATAGAATCCTGGATTTTCCTTGTCTACAGGAAATTTGAAGTCATGTATGTTATGTAAAATAAAAAGCACAAAATCCTTATCAAATGGTAGTTTCCACATCTGCTCAACATTTTGGCTAGATTTTGCTTCCAGTTACTTCTATGTATTTATCCTTTTAAAACCTCCAACCATTCATGTCCCCTTGAATGCCTTTCCTGACTTACCAAAGCACTATTTAGAAAAATACATAACAATTTTGGCAATTATTTTCCCATAATTAGACATTTATACTGATAGTGGTCAAGTGACTGAAATCTTCAGATATGGAATATTAAGATTCTTGTTTGGTAGCACTTACAATATAACCTCCTTGCTATGTATTTATAGAAAGTCAGTTCACCTCCTAAATTACAGTTTAATACCTCTCCTTGTATATGAAAGCCTGTACTGTACCTTTACAAAAGCTAAATTAAACTGAAACTTATATAAACTTGGAAAACTAAAACATAAAAACTAGAATTTAAACACTGTCTCTTTAAGATTATGCTCCTGCTACTGTTAAGTCGCTTCGGTCTTGTTGACTCAGTGCAACCCCATAGATGGCAGCCCACCAGGCTCCCCCCGTCCCTGGGATTCTCCAGGCAAGAACACTGGAGTGGGTTGCCATTTCCTTCTCTAATGCATGACAGTGAAAAATGAAAGTGAAGCTGCTCAGTCCTGTCCGACTCCTAGCGACCCCATGGACTGCAGCCTCCTCTGTCCATGGGATTTTTCCAGGCAAGAGTACTGGAGTGGGTTGCTATTGCCTTCTTCACTTTAAGATTATATCTGATTCAATTGTCCCCATCATCTTTATTTTATTTTTTTCTTTATCTTGAATTTGCTGTTCCTTTTTGAAAGATAATGGGGAAAGAGAAGAAGGGAGGAGAAAGGATGCAAGCCTTCACTTACTGAGCAGAGAAACAGAACCAAAATAACTTCAGCTATTGTATTCTTTGCAGTCAAAGGCCTTTTCCACCTCCACCAAAGGTGATTTAGTTCCAGGCTGAGAACAATTTGTCTCCGTTTGCTTTAGAAGATTCTCTTGCTGTAAGTAAGGAGTGCTGCGGGGAAAGGTGGACATTGTTCTGAATGTTCTTGGGCAAAAATTCAGAGTTTAGGTTAAATGAACCTAGGTATACACCTAGCACTATTTTGCATTTAGCATATTAAACAAAGAATACAAAAACACAGGTTATGTTTTATAGCTTCATAAGCTTCTCCTTCTGTTTGCCAGTGGTTTTTCTAGTAGCTCTCAAGTTATTTTTATATTCCAAAAAAATACCAAAGTATCTGACACCTTTCCAGAAGATAGGTGAGCCTCTAATTTTTCATAACATGCCAGTGAATATACTTGGAACATAGTGTTTAGTATTGGCTGGTTCCGTTCTGTGATGTTAGGTCATAAAAATATCTATGGAAAAACTAATTTAAAAAGATGCGTGCATCCCAATGTTCACAGCAGCAATACTTACAATAGCCATGACATGAAAGCAATCCAAATGCCTATCAAATGAATGAATAAAGAATACGTGGTAGAGAAATGCAAATTAAAACTACAGTGAGGCTATCACCTTCATATTGATCAGAATAGCCACCATCAGAAAGTCTACCAATAATAAATGATGGAGAGGGTATAGAGAAAAAGGGAACCATCTGACCCCGCTGGGAATGTAAATTGGTACAGCCATTTCAGAGAATACAAGGATGTTTTTTAAAAACTAATCAGTTCTAATGAGATGGATGAAATTGGAGCCAATTATACAGAGCGAAGTAGGCCAGAAAGAAAAACACCAATACAGTATACTGACACATATATATGGAATTTAGAAGGATAGTAATGAAAACCCTCTATGTGAGACAACAAAAGAGACTCAGATGTATAGAACGGACTTTTGGACTCTGAGGGAGAGGGAGAGGGTGGGATGATTTGGGAGAACGGCATTGAAACATGTATACTATCTTGTAAGAATGAAGCGCCAGTCTATGTTCAATACAGGATGTAGGACGCATGGGGCTGGTGCACGGGATGATTCAGGGAGAGGATGTGGGGTGGGAGGTGGGAGGGGCTTTGGCATTGGGAGATTTTGGACACCTGTGGCTGATTCATGTCAATGTATGGCAAAACAAATACAGTATTGTAATTAAAAAATTAAAAAAAAAAAAAAAAACGAAAACATAGAGCTACCATACAATCCAGCAATCTCACTCCTGGGAATATATGTAAAGAAAATCATAATAAAAATGATACATGCACCACAACATTCATAGCAGCACTATCTACAAAAGCCGTGATTTGGATATATATATATATAAGATATAGATATATAGAGATACACATAAGTACACACATACACACACACACACACACACACACACACACACACACAGTGGAATATTACTCACCCATTAAAAACGAATGAAATAATGCCATTTGCAGAAACATTGATGGACCTAGAGATTAGGAAGTGAAGTATACTATACTAAGTGAAGCCAGAAAAAGACAAATACGTGATATTGCTCATATGCAGAATCTTAAAAAGTGACACAATTGAACGTATATACAAAACAGAAATAGACTCACAGACTAGAAAACAAACTTAAGGCTTCCAAACAGAAAAGGAAGGATAGGGATACATTAGGAGCTTGAGATTAACATATACACACTCATTTCAGTTCAGTTCAGTTGCTCAGTCATGTCCGACTCTGTGACCCCATGAATCTCAGCACACCAGGCCTCCCTGTCCATCACTAGCTCCTGGAGTTCACTCAGACTCATGTCCATCAAGTTGGTGATGCCATCCAGTCATCTCATCCTCTGTCGTCCCCTTCTCCTCCTGCCCCTAACCCCTCTCAGCATCAGAGTCTTTTCCAATGAGTCACCTCTTCACATGAGGTGGTCAAAGTACTGGAGCTTCAGCTTCAGCATTAGTTCTTCCAATGATTATATATAAAATAGATAATCAACAAGAACCAACTACTCTGTAGCACAGGAAACTATACTCAGTATTTTGAATTAACCTATAAGGGTAAAGAACCTGAAAAAATATATATATATAAATCATTTTGCTGTATCCCTGAAACTTATACAACACTGTAAATCAACTATACTTCAGTAGGAAAACAAACACACACAAAAATAATAATCTACAAGAGTAATTATAAATACAGTACCTAAAATTTAAAAACTGAAATTCTAACAGATGAGTGCACATCCATCTATTAAAAGAGAAAATTTAAACTTCAAACAATTTCATTAATCATTAATAAAAAGATCTTTATCTTTGTTGGACAAACTTGAACAACTTATTAAGTGCACCAATAAAATTAAACAGCAGATTTTATGTAACTTGTTTATTTATATCTGGAAAGTATGGGGTAACATGATCTTGAAACACCACCCCTATAAGAATTTTTAAGACAGTAGTATTTAATAGCCAGAGAAAATTATATAATTGCAGTTATTATAAAGTTGTAATATATTTAAAGTTGTGATACATTTACACACACATATATATACAATAGAATATTATTCAGCCATATAGAAGAATGAAATAATGCTATTTGCAGCAATATAGATGAACCTAGAGATTATCATACTGAGGGAAGAAAGTCAAACAGAGAAGGACAAGTATCATATGATACCATTATATGTGAAATCTAAAAGAATAATACAAGGGAATTTATTTACAAAAAGAAACAGACTCATAGACATAGAAAACAAACATATGGTTACCAAAATGGGGAGGGAGGAAGCATAAATTAGGAATTTGGGATTATAAAATTAAAATAAAACATAATAAAATAAATAAGAACCTACTGTACAGCACAGGGAACTATATTCAGCATCCTGTGATATCTTGTAATAATCTATAAAGGAAAATAATCAGAAAAATACACATATACACATATGTTTATCTACATATGTATAAATGAATCATTTTTCTATACACCTAAAATATTTTAAACCAATTATGCTTTAATTTTTTAAAAAGTAAAAAGTGTCCATGACACAGTCAACTCTCCACTTCTTGGAGAAAGGAAGTCTTTCTTAGTTGTAGTAGTTAGTTTATAGCTATGCTCCTTTTGTAGATAATAATACTGTAACTCTTAATATATTATCTTATGCCTGGGCAACTACCCATCTCTGAAGCAATGCCTGTGACTAGAAGAACCATATTACCATAATAAGGTAAAACAACTCTGGAGAGTGTAAAAATGTGAACACCTGGTACCCCTCTCCCTAACTACATGGCTGGTACATAATGTTCTAGGAAACAAGCTGGGAAAACAACCCTAACATGTCATAAATTTTCAGTGATTGAATGTATAAACCAACATGCATTACTAAAATCAATCACTGTATTTACCTGGGCATTTAAAAGTCAATTAACTTTTGAAGATACTTCATGCTTTAAAATTCTAAACTATTTTTTTCTTTTTAATGGAGTTAAAATATACAAACCAAAAATTTACCATTTTAAATATTTCAAGCATACAATTCCCTGGGATTAAGTACATTCACAATGTTATACAACCACACCACTATCTGTTTTCATAGCTTTGTTTTGTACCCATGAAACAGAAACTTCCCATTTTCACCTTCCTCCAGCCTCTGGCAGCCTCGTTAGACTGTCTGCTCTGAACCTGCCTATGCTATGCACTTTATATAAGTAGAATAATATAATGTTTTTAAAAATCTGGCTAATTTCAAATTGCATAATGTTTCCCAGGTTTGCCCATGCTGTAGAATGTATCAGAACTCCATTTCTTTTTAGGCCAAATCATATTTTATTGTATATATATACAACATTTGCTTTATCCATTCATTTGATGATGGATATTTGGGTTGTCACTTTTTGGCTATTGTGAATGTTTGTTATGAACATTGCTCTAAATATATCTGTTTTGGATCCTGCTTTCAATTTGGGGGGTATATACATAGAAGTGGAATTGCTGAATCATGTAACAGTTCTTTCTGAGGAACAGCCATTTTGTTTACAATAGTGGCTGGACTGGTTTACCTCCCTATCTGCAAGGCACATCAGTCCCAATGGTACTTCATTTAAAAGATCCTCTTTCTGACTTGCCACACACACACACACACACACACACACACACATGCAATTTCTTTGTCAAGCATTCATTGAACATGCACTATTTGCATATGCCAAGTGAGTCAAGAAAAAATAGGCATTGTCAAACATTCTTTGAACAACAACAAAATGTCCTCATAATACTAAGCAAAGGCTGGTTATTCTGAAATTAAAATTTCATGTTAATTGCTTGTATAAAAGAATATTCTTTTCTAAATTATTTGCATTTATAGGATTTCTTTGTTTTATTCTTGTACATATTATTTTCAGATCCTCAGGATTTATTAAAAATTGAAAAAGTATTGATAAACAATAAGTATGCTTTAGTGAACAGAATACAAATATTGTAACCTATTATTTAGTTACAATATGTAACAAAACTAGGAGAGACAAAAACAATATAGTTATTATAACTACAACTATTTTTAAATGCTTTAGTTCAGTTCAGTTCAGTTGCTCAGTCGTGTCCAACTCTTTGTGACCCCATGAATCGCAGCATGCCAGGCCTCCCTGTCCATCACCAACTCCCAGAGTTCACCCAAACTCATGTCCATCGAATCAGTGATGCCATCCAGCCATCTCATCCTCTGTCATCCCCTTCTCCTCCTGCCCTCAATCCTTCCCAGCATCAGAGTCTTTTCCAGTGAATCAACTCTTTGCATGAGGTGGCCAAAGTATTGGAGTTTCAGCTTTAGCATCAGTCCTTCCAATGAACACCCAGGACTGATCTCCTTTAGAATGGACTGCACTATGTGGTAAAAACTGGAGTAATTGCTTACCAGAAATCATCTATGAATTAGAGACTATTATGCCCATTTTTGGAGTAAAGAAACTGAGACTCAAAGATGCTGTGGGCATTTGCTCAAGGTGAAAGTATGTATGTGAAATGTATACATGGGGAGTAAGTATGTGAAAGAGCAAAGATTCAAACTGAGCCTGGTCTTACAAGTTCAGAATGGAAAATACATTTATTTTGACTGTGTTTAGTAGTGCTTAAATATACAACACTTATTATAAGAGGCTATATTAAGAAATAATTTTCAAGTTTACCCTAACTCCTTGAAGTAATTAAAAGTGCTCAAATGCTTCCACACACAGTTCAGAACAACTGAAATAGAGTTACATTATTATTATTTATCAATTCAGAATGCTATTATCATTGACTTCTGAGAAACACATACCTCCCCAGAATATTGTTTATCTATATTTGTTTCCTACATAAAAGTTTAATTCTCTCCAAGCCCAGCAGAATTAGAACTAGAACCATTAATCAATTTTAGGAATTTCAGCAAGTTTAGCCAAAATCTCTTAAATATTTTTCTGCATATAATAAAATCTTCCTTTGACTTTAAAGTTTAGAGTAAATTCCAACTCCATTACCTATAATCCATGACAACTTGTGGGCCTTATGGCTACCACTATTGGTTCTCACTCTCCTCCAGGTTTACTGGACTCTGTTGCTTTAACACACCAAGCAAATTCCACCTCGGGCCACTTGCACTTGCTACATTCTGCTTAGAATCCTCTTTTTCCTGGTATTTGCATGGCTCATTCCTTAGTTACCTTCAGATATTGATCAAACATCATCTTTTTGACAACCATCAACAAAACGCCACCACCTAACCAATCATCTCCACCAGTCACTCTGTCTTTCCCTTTCCCTGTTCATCTTTATGGGCTTCCCCTGGTGGCTCAGATGGTAAAGAACCCACCTGTAATGTGGGAGACCTGTGTTTGATCCCTTGGTTGGGAAGATCCCCTGGCAAAGGGAATGGCTACCCACTCCAGTACTCTAGCATGGAGAATTTCATGGACAGAGGAGCCTTGGCAGGCTATAATCCATGAGGTTGCAAAGAGTTGGATATGACTTTCATGCACAAACACATTCATCTTTATGCTGTTGTCTTTAAAATTATTGTTCAGCATACATATGGTCAAGTTGTACAATACCTGTTCAATGCAGTTATAGGATATCTTCTTCTATTACCTTATCCCCTATAGGAAATTTATATTGTTTGACAGTTAACAGTCTTCCTTGGTGTGGCAGACCTACTGGTTCCCGGTTGGTGCTTCCTTCAGCACTTGCTTGATTACTTTAACCCAGAGGTAGAATTTACCAGTAAGAGTAGTCACTCAGTCATGTCTGACTCTTTGTGGCCCCATGGACTGTAACCTACTAGGCTCCTCTGTCCATGGGATTCTCCAGGCAAGAATACTGGAGTGGGTTGCCATTTCCTTCTCCAGGGGATCTTCCCAACCCAAGGATCAAACCTAGGTCTTCTACATCACAGGAGATGCTTTATGCTCTGAGCCACCAGGGAGGTTGGCGGAGTTTGACCTTGTAGAATGTCAGTGCCTACTATGTTACCTGATATTGAAATGATAGAGCCTTTATTTTCTCATGGGGGAAAACACCCAGCTGGCAACATCAAAGAGGCACACTGACCATAACCATTTGTCCTCCATACCCCACATCCATGGTCAGGAGTAACGGCCATAAAGAGATACCCCAGTAACATGGTAGGAACTGGAGTAGCTGTGAGGAGATACCCCACGTCCTAGGGCAAAGGAGAACATCCGGCAGACGGTAGGGGAGTGAATTCACATTTTGAATCAAACCCCATTCCTGCCAGAGACACTTAGACAGCTCAAACAAACATGCACACCAGGACCCAGGGACCCCACAGAGACTGAGACAGAACTGTGTTTGAGCTTCTCTTGTGAAGGTACATGTCAGCAGTGGTCTGCTGCAGGGACAGGGACTCTGGGTGTGGGTATGGCTTAAGTCCTCCTGCAGAAGGTTAACATTAACCTCACCATAGATCTGCTAGAACTTACATAGGACTGGGAAATAGATTTTCAGAGGGCACAACAGCACCTTGTGCACTAGGACCCAGGAGAAAGGAACAGTGACCCTACAAGAGGCTGACCCAGACTTGCCTGTAGGTGACTGGAAGTCTCCGGTGAAGGTGTGGGTTGGTGGTGGCCTGCTACAGGGTTGGGGGGCATGTACTATAGCAGTACATGAATGGGATGTTTTGAGGGGTGCCAAGAATACACAGAAGAACTGTATAAAGTAGATCTTCACAACCAAGATAATCATGATGGTGTGATCACTTATTTAGAGCCAGACATCCTGGAATGTGAAGTCAAGTGCGTTTTAGAAAGCATCATGACGAACAAAGCTACTGGAGGTGATGGAATTCCAGTGGAGCTGTTTCAAATCCTGAAAGATGATGCTGTGAAAGTGCTGCACTCAATATGTCAGCAAATTTGGAAAACTCAGCAGTGGCCACAGGACTGGAAAAGGTCAGGTTTCATTCCAACCCCAAAGAAAGGCAATGCCAAAGAATGCTCAAACTACCACACAATTGCACTCATCTCACATGCTAGTAAGTAATGCTCAAAATTCTCCAAGCCAGGCTTCAGTAATACGTGAACGATGAATTTCCAGATGTTCAAGCTGGTTTTAGAAAAGGAAGAGGAACCAGAGATTAAATTGCCAACATCCACTGGATCATCGAAAAAGCAAGAGAGTTCCAGAAAAACATCTATTTCTGCTTTATTGACTATGCCAAAGCCTTTGACTGTGTGGATCACAATAAACTGTGGAAAATTCTGAAAGAGATGGGAATACCAGACCACCTGACCTGCCTCTTGAGAAACCTATATGCAGGTCAGGAAGCAACAGTTAGAACTGGACATGGACCAAGAGACTGGTTCCAAATAGGAAAAGGAGTACATCAAGGCTGTATATTGTCATCTGCTTATTTAACTTCGATGCAGAGTACATCATGAGAAATGCTGGACTAGAAGAAACACAAGCTGGAATCAAGATTGCAGGAGAAATATCAATAACCTCAGATATGCAGATGACACCACCCTTGTGGCAGAAAGTGAAGAGGAACTAAAAGCCTCTTGATGAAAGTGAAAGAGGAGAGTGAAAAAGTTGGCTTAAAGCTCAACATTCAGAAAACGAAGATCATGGCTTCTGGTTCCATCACTTCATGGGAAATAGATGGAGAAACAGTGGAAACAGTGTCAGACTTTATTTTGGGGGCTCCAAAATCACTGCAGATGATGACTGCACACATGAAATTAAAAGATGTGTAGTCCTTGAAAGGAAAGTTATGACCAACCTAGATAGCATATTGAAAAGCAGAGACATTACTTTGCCAACAAAGTTCTGTCTAGTCAAGGCTATGGTTTTTCCAGTAGTCATGTATGGATGTGAGAGTTGGACTGTGAAAGCTGAGCGCCGAAGATGATGCTTTTGAACTGTGGTGTTGGAGAAGACTCTTGAGAGTCCCTTGGACTGCAAGGAGATCCAATCAGTCCATTCTAAAGGAGATCAGTCCTGGGTGTTTTTTGAAGGAATGATGCTAAAGCTGAAATTCCAGTACCTTGGCCACCTCATGTGAAAAGTTGACTCACTGGAAAAGACTCTGATGCTGGGAGGGATTGGGGGCAGGAGGAGAAGGGGATGACAGAGGATGAGATGGCTATATAGCATCACCAACTCAATGGACGTGAGTCTGAGTGAACTCCGGGATTTGGTGATGGACAGGAAGGCCTGGCATGCTGCAATTCATGGGGTCGCAAAGAGTCAGACATGACTGAACAACTGAACTGAACTGAACTGACCATTATCTTCATTATCTCCACCATCAATTGCCCCCAGGTAAATAGCAGGGAGGGAACACAGCTCCACCTAGCAACATAAAATAGGATTAAAAATTTACTGAGCATGGCCTTGCCCATCAGAACAAGACCCAGTTTCCCCCTCAGTCAGTCTCTCCCATCAGGAAGCTTCCATAAGCCTCTTATCCTTGTCCATCAGAGGGTAGACAGACTGAAAATCACTGATGGCAAGAGTGAATGTCGACTTTTTAGGAATCAGTGAACTAAAATAGAGTAAAATGGGTGAATTTAACTCAGATGACCATTATACCAACTGCTGTGGGCAAGAAACCATTAGAAGGAATGGAGAAGCCATCATAATCAACAAAAGAGTCCGAAATGCAGTACTTGGATGCAATCTCAAAAAACGACAGAATGATCTCTGTTCATTTCCAAGGCAAACCATTCAATATCATGATAATCCAAGTCTATGCCCCGACCAGTAATGCTGAAGAAGCTGAATTTGAACGGTTCTATGAACATTACAAAACCTTCTAGAACTAACATCCCCCAAAAGTTGTCCTTTTCATTATAGGGGACTGGAATGCAAAAGTAGGGGAGTCAAGAATCACCTGGAATAACAGGCAAATTTGGCCTTGTAGTACAAAATGAAGCAGGGCGAAAGCTAATAGAGTTCTGCCAAGAGAATGCACTGGTCATAGCAAACATCAACACAAGAGAAGACTCTACACATGGACATCACCAGATGTTCAACCCAAAATCAGATTAATTATATTATTTGCAGCCAAAGATGGAAAAGCTTTATACAGTCAGCAAAAACAAGACCCAGAGCTGACTGTGGCTCAGATCATGAACTCCTTATTGCCAAATTCAGACTTAAATTGAAGACAGTAGGGAAAATCAGAAAATAGGTACTATTCAGGTATGACCTAAATCAAATGCCTTATAATTATAAAGTGGAAGTGAAAAATAGATTTAAGGGACTAGATCTGATAGACAGAGTGCCTGATGAACTATGACACTGTATAGGAGTCAGGGAGCAAGACCATCCCCAAGAAAAACAAATTGAAAACAGTAAAATGGCTGTCTCAGCAGGGCTTACAAACAGCTGAGACAAAAGAAGAGAAGCCAAAAGCAAAGGAAAAAAGGAAAGATATATCCATTTGAATGCAGAGTTCCAAAGAATACCAAGGAGAGATAAGAAAGCCTTCCTCAGTGATCAGTGTAAAGAAATAGAGGGAAACAATACAATGGGAAAGACTAGACATCTCTTTAGAGAAAATTAGAGATACCAAGGGAACATTTCATGCAAAGATGGGCTCGATAAAGGACAGAAATGGTATGGACCTAACAGAAGCTGAAGATATTAAGAAGAGGTGGCAAGAATACACAAAAGAACTGTCCAAAAAGAGCTTCATGACCCAGATAATCGTGATGGTGTGATCACTCAACTAGAGCCAGACATCCTGGAATGTGAAGTTACGTGGGTCTTAGGAAGCATCACTACAAACAAAGTTAGTGGAGGTGATGGAACTCCAGTTGAGCTATTTCAAATTCTAAAAGATGATACTGTGAAAGTGCTGCACTCAATATGCCAGCAAATTTGGAAAACTCAGCAGTGGCCACAGGACTGGAAAAGGTCAGTCTTCATTCCAATTCCAAAGAAAGGCAATGCCAAAGAATGCTCAAACTACTACACAATTGCACTCATCTCACATGCTAGCAGAGTAATGCTCAAAATTCTCCAAGCCAGGCTTCAACAGTATGTGAACCATGAACACCCAGATGTTCAAGCTGGTTTTAGAAAAGGCAGAGGAACTAGAGATCAAATTGCCAACATCTGCTGGATCATCGAAAAAGCAAGAGAGTTCCAGAAAAACATCTATTTCTGCTTTATTGACTATGCCAAAGCCTTTGACTATGTGGATCACAATAAACTGTGGAAAATTCTGAAAGAGATGGGACTACCAGACCACCTGATCTGCCTCTTGAGAAACCTATATGCAGGTCAGGAAGCAACAGTTAGAACTGGACATGGACCAAGAGACTGGTTCCAAATAGGAAAAGGAGTATGTCAGGGCTGTATATTGTCATCTGCTTATTTAACTTCGATGCAGAGTACATCATGAGAAACACCGGACTGGAAGAAGCACAAGCCGGAATCAAGACTGCCAGGAGAAATATCAATAACCTCAGATATGCAGATGACACCACACTTATGGCAAAAAGTGAGGAAGAAGTAAAGAGCCTCTTGATGAAAGTGAAAGAGGAGAGTGAAAAGCTGGCTTAAAGCTCAACATTCAAAAAACTAGGATCATGGCATCTTGTCCCATCACTTCATGGCAAACAGATGGAGAAACAGTAGACACAGTGGCAGACTTTATTTTGGGGGCTCCAAAATCACTGCAGGTGGTGATTGCAGCCATGAAATAAAAAGACTCTTGCTCCTTGGAAGGAAAGTTATAACCAATCTAGACAGCATATTAAAAAGCAGACACAATACTTTGCCAACAAAGCTCCATCTAGTCAAAGCTTGGTTTTTCTAGTAGTCATGTATGGAGGTGACAGTTGGACTATAAAGAAAGCTGAGCACCAAAAATTGACGCTTTTGAACTGTGGTGTCGGAGAAGACTTTAGAGTCCCTTGGACTGCAAGAAGATCCAACCAGTCCATCCTAAAGGAAATAAGTCCTGAATGTTCACTGGAAGGATTGATGTTGAAGCTGAAACTCTACTACTTCGGCCACTTGATGCGAAGAGCTGACTCATTTGAGAAGACCCTGATACTGGGAAAGATTGAAAGCAGGGGAGGAGATGGGGACGACAGAGGATTTGATGGTTGGATGGCATCACTGACTCAATGGATATGAGTTTGAGTAAACTCCAAGAACTGATGATGGACAAGGAGGCCTGGCGTGCTGCAGTCCATGGGGTCGCAAAGAGTCAGACATGACTGAGCGACTGAACTGAACTGAACCACTGATGGGGGGCAGAAAAGTTCAGAGGGTTATATGGATTATAGTACATTTGGCTCCTTATTAACTAGAGTCTCTTGTTTGTTTCTGGGGGACCCTGAATAGTGAGCTCAACATGGGGACCAGTCATTCTTAATAGCCCTCACCTGCACGCAATTACAGCCTGCATCCAATAACCAGGGCTTGGGAGTCATTCATCCCTAATAAAACGATGCCCTGACACCTCTGATGGAGCACGTGGAGAAGTAGGGGTAAGTGGGGCAGATCTGAACTACTGTTCATGTTTTAAGGCATTTGACAGGCCAACAACACAGCACTGGATTGCTGGTCTATCTTTTCAGGTGGGGGTCCTGCAGCAATGAGGTCAAACCACATTTCCTTCCAGTTACCTTTACCAGACACTTTACAGCCAGTTGAGATAGGCTTTTGCTATCTCAAGCTCCCTGGCTTCGGTCTTTCCAGGGTCTATTCTTGTTCCTAGGATTTATTTGTTCCCCCAGATCAACAATGGGCTGTCCAACAGCATAAACGTCTTGTCCCATATCTCGGCCAGCATGAATATCAGGTCCCATACCAGGTGCTGTGGAGCACTACAGTGAATGTGCCCCAATCAGGGCTTTCAAAGGTAGTGTGGATGGCCTGTCTCCTTCCTATCTCCCTAAGAGTTTGCTGCCCCTCCTTTACAGAGTCCCAGGCCCTCATTGAGGCAAGCCTCCCTGCAGGATAAAATACCCCAATCTGTAAGGAAGTGACTCCCTGAA
The DNA here is from genome assembly GCA_917880005.1 of Nanger dama. Taxonomy (NCBI): domain Eukaryota; kingdom Metazoa; phylum Chordata; class Mammalia; order Artiodactyla; family Bovidae; genus Nanger; species Nanger dama. Next base: position 42,686,531 of record CAKJTW010000001.1, read on the forward strand.
CTCCCTGAGCACCATACAGGTGTTGCTGGTGGGCATCATGTGTTGTGATATGGCTCATTTCCTCGGCCTCCTGCCTGACCAGAGAAATGCCATCACTCCCAATTCCCATAGTCATACTAGCTATGCCTAGATACTGTCACTAGCCTTTTGTTGGAACTTGGCAGCCATATCAATAAATTCAGTGGATTTAACTAACAGCAGCTTGTGATGAAGTCTGAAACTCTAGCTCTCTTCTTCTTTTTCTGAAAAGAAACTTTGTTCCTCTTAACGTGTTCAGGCATCTCTGCAGGACACCTTGTCACCATTATTCAATGCATGGTCACAAAAGCAGACAAATAGGATAATATTGTAAAGTCTAGTCTCAAAGATGCTCAGAATTCTTCCAAGTGAGCTAAAAGTTTTGTTATTTTACCATTCAAACTTAAATCTAAAAGATACCTAGAATTAATTTTTGCATATGGTGTAAAGAAGGGGTTAAATCAATTTTTTCCTTATGAACATCAAAATTTTTTCCATATGAATAGCCACAAGTTCCATGATAAAATCCTCTCTCAAGCCCCACATTACTATAAACAGAAAGGAAGGTGTAGGTAACTTCAGGAAAAACAGTAGGTATCTGAGCTATGGGGCTTCCCTGGTGGTGCAGAGGTTAAAGCGTCTGCCTGCAATGTGGGAGATCTGGGTTCAATCCCTGGGTCAGGAAGATCCCCTGGAGAAGAAAATGGCAACCCATTCCAGTATTCTTGCCTGGAGAATCCCATGGACAAAGGAGCTTGGTGGGCTACAGTCCACGGGTCACAAAGAGTCAGACACAACTGAGCGACTTCACCTTCATTGTTGACAGAGTAGCAGAAAAGAAAATCCAAAGCCAAACAATCCTGAAAACCTATGCATATATTTGAAATCAAGAATATCTTAGCAGATAACTGGCCCTCACCCACATGGAGTTCAGGACAGTGACTCAGTCAGTTCAGTTCAGGCACTCAGTCGTGTCTGACTCTTTGTGACCCCATGAATCGCAGCACGCCAGGCCTCCCAGTTCATCAACAACTCCCAGAGTTCACATCCATCGAGTCAGTGATGCCATCCAGCCATCTCATCCTCAGTCATCCCCTTCTCCTCCTGCCCTCAATCCCTCCCAGCATCAGAGTCTTTTCCAATGAGTCAACTCTTCGCATGAGGTGGCCAAAGTACTGGAGTCTCAGCTTTATCATCATTCCTTCCAAAGAAATCTCAGGGCTGATCTCCCTCAGAATGGACTGGTTGGATCTCCTTGCAGTCCAAGGGACTCTCAAGAGTCCTCTCCAACACCACAGTTCAAAAGTATCAAATCTTTGGCACTCAGCTTTCTTCACAGTCCAACTCTCACATCCATACATGACTACTGGAAAAACCATAGCCTTGACTAGACGGACCTTTGTTGGCAAACTAATGTCTCTGCTTTTCAATATGCTATCTAGATTGGTCATAACTTTTCTTCCAATGAGACCATGACTAGATCTTATGAAATGGCTTGCAGAGGGAAGGGATATTTAACTTTCACTGTTCTTCAAGATACCTTCTCTGGGCTCCCCACCTCTGTCTATCCCACTTTAACTCAGGCTGAAACAAAGTCTCCCCTGAATTTCCATGATTCTCTTTGATGTCTCTATCAGCCATACTTTATAGTATTAACTGCTTGCTTCTCCCTCCTCTCAGATCACTACTATAAGTACACATTACATTAGATTATAAGGGCTCTGAAGATACAGACTATATCTTTTATCTCTGTATCCCAGAGAGCAACACAGTACTTGACATGTTAGACACTAGGTCATAATATTCAAAAGGATAGGTGAATGAATGGACAGTGTCTTATTCAAATAAAGCTCCAAAAACATAACAGCACAGAAGACTGGGTACCTTTAACAACAGAACTTAACTTTCTTATGATTATGGAGGGCAGAAGTCCAAGATCAAGGTGTCAATAGGTTTGTTTTCTTCCTGGGCCTCTCTTCTTGGTTTGTAAATGGTCAACTTCCTTGCTTTGTTCTAACACAGTATTTCCTCCATGCATGAACTTCCCTGGGATCTTTACATGTGTCCAAATTTCTCTTCCTATAAACACACCAGTCAAATTGGGTTTGAGTCCAAACTAATGGCCTCATTTAATTTAATCATCCCTTTAAAGGAGAGGAGTGCATGTGTGCTAAGCCATTTCAGTTGTGACCATGTCTTTTGGACCCCATGGACTGTAACCCACTAGGTTCCTCTGTCCATGGGATTTTCCAGGCTGGAATACTGGAGAAGTCTGCTATTTCCTCCTCCAGGGGATTTTCCTGACCCAGGGATTGAACCCACATTGCTTATGTCTCCTGCATTGGCTGGTGCGTTCTTCCACTAGCGCCACCCAGGAAGCCCATCTCATTAAAGACCCTGTCTAAATACAGTTACCTTATGAGTTACTGGGGGTAACGTTTCAACATAAGAATTTTGTGGGGGCACAATTCAGTCCACAGTAGACGACATAGTAAGACAATCTATTAGTCCAGAGCTTCAAACACAGGAAAATATGCCAGAACAGAATTCTGTAAAGTGAGCTCAGTATAAAAGAAAACTTGAGTCTTCAGAACGAAAACATTTGGAGACTGAAGATCTGGATTCAACTGTACAAATCACTTGGATAAATCACTTACTTCTGGATCTTAATTTCCAGAATTCCAAAATGGGGTAGGTAATACAACTTTCTTTATTTTGCAGGGTTGTTATAATAAAGAAAATTTAATGTGTAAAATTCTTTTTAAGAGTGTGCTCTCAAGACTAGTTACTTTTTATAATTGATAGATGTGAGGCACAGGATCAGGGGACACTTAAACTAGTCCTGGAGACTGAAACAGCTGCAAGCCTAAAAATGGAAGGTACAGCATTCAGTGAGAGTATAGCTTTCTTGGCTGCAAGTTGAGAAAGAATTCTGCCACTCTTGGGACAGGAATCTTTACTCTTTTGGATCAGTGAGCAGCAAATAAATAATTGAAAAAAAGGCATTGATAAAAATAATAATTCTTTAAGCAAAACTTATGAAAAGCACATCAACCTGACCAAAAATGTTATAGACTTTCCAGGGTGTCAGTCTCCCCTTTACATCACTGAAAAGGAAATCTTCTAGTGATAGTCACTTCATTCTGCTGTCACAATATACGAAAAAATAGCACTTTTGTTTTGTTGTCTTGATATTTCTCTACCACAAAGATGAAAGAGTAAAAACAGGTTCATTCCCTTTCATCTGAAAACTTTAAAACCTGACAGATATTGACAAGGACTCTTAGAAAGACAGGACTAGGAGAAAGTACTGAAATCACGGAGCACCTTCCATCTTCATTTTACAAAAGGGGAAAAGGCTGAGCATAAAAGACTGAATGAGGGCCTTGGCCAGAGAATAATGGAGCCAGAGCAGAACCTAGCTCTCTTGCCTGATTCCTTGGGCACAATCCGTCCATTTCCCTGCTCTGTGTCTCCTCTATCACTCTCTGGGAACTGCAAAAGCATCCAGCCCACAACCGCCTCAAACTGGTAAAGCATTTTTAAGTCTCCTAAAATACATACATAGCTATTTTGAACGTAATTACTATTTAGTTATCTCTGAATAAAATCTCTAGAGAAATCACTGGCTCTGTGGAATCACTTAATTTATGAAAGATGCTATTTTAGTCCCTAGGAAACTCCATCTAAATTTAGACTTTTCCTGCAGCAATGTTTCTTTAAACTGTAAGCTGCACACTAGTTACCCAGTTACATCACTTTATCATCAAGGAATTGGTTTTTCGAAATACTGATAAATAGTGACCCCCAGTGGCAAAACTTTTTAGTATCTGCAAACTGAAGAAAAATAAGATGTTGCTCAGGACAAGGTTTTGACCAACAGTACAATATTAGTATCAAGGAAACATACCTTTACTAAAATAAAATTAAAGAAACTGCATGATTCTCTCCTGCATTTCCATGAACTATCCCTTGTGAAAAGTGGAAAGTTACTAACTGTGAACTATTAAATACTATTGTTTAATTCTAATTATAATGACTTTTTTCACTTTCACTATACTCTGAAAATTAATTTGAAAATTGATTTAAAGCCATAAACATAAATATAAGGTAGAGAATTTTTTTTTAAATGCTGACCTTAAACTACATTTTTATGCTAGTACTACTTCAGCAAAATCCAGACAGAACACAATCCAATGTCTAGGCTTATAGACTGATAGTATGTGTTTAGTGAGTAAGAGGTCAGTTGTGGGTGAAATAATTATTCTTTGCTAAATAAATATTGCCATCCCAGAGAACATAAGCTGAGGCTATGAAGATTCCTCAAATTCTTAAATATTATAATGTACTTAATTTACTTCATAATATATCATAACTAAATGTAAAAATTTAGCGTCTTTTCACACCTCTATTGATTTTGCAAAACAGCTCTAAATATCTCCACTAACAAAGCTATAAAGCTTAAATCTTTCAGGAGTACTTACTGAAATGACTTCAGCATTCTTATTTTCACATTTCTATATAAAACATGTGGTGGATTTGTTCTTGACATCCACCAAGCCACCACTGATTTGGCTGCTATTTCTAATAAGTCACCTTGTATTTTCTGATTATTTCCATCACCAGCAATAACACTTAATTTGTTCTCAGGTCAATTTTCAACAGAATATAAATTCATTAAATTTGTGTGTGTGTGCATAATTTACAAATATCAAAGATCTTCTGCATTCTATGATAATTTCTTTGAGTTATTGATAGGATTTAAAATATACATCAAAACTTGCACATTTACAAGCAGTCTCTGATAATCACATTGTACATGCAACCAACAAGTATGGGTAACTGAGGTATCAGCACACTCTCTAAGGAAACTATAGGTAATATAAAGAAAAGACAAAGAAAGCTATGGTGTCATTTGAAGCTGAATGTTTGACATTTTTTCTGTGATGTCTGTAAAACACAGGAAAATGCAGTGACGTTGACATTAATTTGTTTACTCTCTTTAGTTCATGAGGACTTTTCAACTGTCCAAGTTATTTGACTCCATGTGGAAAGGGATAAATCATTTGCATTTAAGGACCTATTTACAAATTAACTGAATTTCATTTTGGAAAATCTGGTAAACTGCTATTTGGAGTTTTTAGCTCTTGGACTTCTCTTTCCAACTAGATGGTTTATGCCTTGAGCTTATTATCGTCAGGATCACTTAGTTTCCCTAGGAGGTTAGCATAATGAAAGGATGAATAAAATACACTGACAGTTAATTTAACTCCACTATATTCAGAATAAATTATCCACTTTTGATGTTTTAATTTCCCTACAATGCCCATATCCAATAAATGAGTCACTGAATCTTATGACTATCAAATAAAGCCATAATATGCAAATGTGTTACTCTCCCATTTAATCTGAGACTATACTATATACTCTCAGAGTATACATTAAATGCTTGTAAAGGAATCATTATATTGACTATAACTTTTTAATTCAGGAGCATTTCCATGCTTTGTAATAACCAAAATCCACATTAATAACCTAGAGGTCCCAACATTCTTGCATGTGATCAGTATAAGATGAATTATCACATTTATTAGTTTTCTGTTAACTAGATAATACAAAATAGTAGTAACACCAGTAGCTGTGGTGGTAATGGCAGCAAACAGTAGCATATATTTATCAAACACTATGTGCTCATCATTTTTCTAATGTCTTTATATTAATTACCTTGTATAACACAATCCTGTGAAGTAAAGATGAGAAAAAGATGCTTATCAAGGTTATAGGCCACGGTCACATAGGGGCTAAAGTGGTAGAAATAAGAAGAAGATGGTCACAAAGGAGTTAGATAATAGAGGTCACGAGTCCAAGTCACATAAATGGGAAGTGGTAGAGACAATGTGTCCAAAGTCCAAAGGACATAAATGACAGAACTTAATTGTTAAAGGTCAGTTGGGTGATGAGTAGCAGAAATTATGTGCTAAAGTTCACATAATGGTAAGTGGTACACGTGTAGTAATCAAGGTCAGATGAGAGGCAACGGCTGTAAGTCTAAGATCACATAGGTAGTAAGTGACAATGGCTTTCCAGTCTCCCTTCTCCCATTCAGTTCAGTCGCTCAGTTGTGTCCAACACTTTGCGACCCCATGAATTGCAGCATGCCAGGCCTCCCTGTCCAACTCCCGGAGTTCACTCAGACTCACGTTCATCAAGTCAGTGATGCCATCTAGCCATCTCATCCTTTGTCGTCCCCTTCTACTTCAACCTCCAATCCCTCCCAGCATCAGAGTCTTTCCCAATGAGTCAACTCTTTGAATGACGTGGCCAATACTGGAGTTTCAGCTTTAGCATCATTCCTTCCAAAGACACCCAGCACTGATCTTTAGAATGGACTGGTTGGATCTCCTTGCAGTCTAAGGGACTCTCAAGAGTCTTCTCCAACACCACAGTTCAAAAGCATCAATTCTTTGGCACTCAACCTTCTTCACAGTCCAACTCTCACATCCATACATGACTACTGGAAAAACCATAGCCTTAACTAGCTGGACCTTTGTTGGCAAAGTAATGTCTCTGCTTTTGAATATGCTATCTAGGTTGGTCATAACTTTCCTTCCAAGGAGTAAGCGTCTTTTTATTTCATGGCTGCGATCACATTCTGCAGTGATTTTGGAGCCCAGAAAAATAAAGTCTGACACTGTTTCCACTGTTTCCCCATCTATTTCCCATGAAGTGATGGGACCATATGCCATGATCTTAGTTTTCTGAATGTTGAGCTTGAAGCCAACTTTTTCACTCTCCTCTTTCACTTTCATCAAGAGGCTTTTGAGTTCCTCTTCAATTGCTGCCATAAGGGTGATGTCATCTGCATATCTGAGGTTATTGATATTTCTCCCAGCAATCTTGATTCCAGCTTGTGCTTCTTCCAGTCCGGTGTTTCTCATGATGTATTCTGCATATAAGTTAAGTAAGTGTGGTGACAATATACAGACTTGAAATACTCCTTTTCCTATTTGTAACCAGTCTGTTGGTCTATGTCCAGTTTTAACTGTTGCTTCCTGACCTGCATATAGGTTTCTCAAGAGGCAGGTCAGGTGGTCTAGTGTTCCCATCTCTTTCAGAATTTCCCACAGTTTATTGTGATCCACATAGTCAAAGGCTTTGGCATAGTCAATAAAGCAGAAATAAATGTTTTTCTGGAACTTTCTTGCTTTTTCCATGATCCAGCAGATGTTGGCAATTTGATCTCTGGTTCCTCTGCCTTTCTAAGCCCAGCTTAAATATCTGGAAGTTCATCGTTCATGTATTGCTGAAGCCTAGCTTGGAAAATTATGAGCATTACTTTACTAGCATGTGAGATGAGTGCAATTGTGCGGTAGTTTGAGCATTCTTTGGCACTGCCTTTCTCAGGGATTGGAATGAAAAGTGATCTGTTCCAGTCCTGTGGTCACTGCTGAATTTTCCAAATTTGCTGGCATATGGAGTGCAGCACTTTCACAGCATCATCTTTCAGGATTTGAAACAGCTCCACTGGAATTCCATCACCTCCACTAGCTTTGTTCGTAGTGATGCTTTCTAAGGCCCACTTGACTTCACATTACAAGATGTCTGGCTCTAGTTGAAGTGATCACACCATCACGATTATCTGGGTCATGAAGCTCTTTTTTGTACAGTTCTTCTGTGTATTGTTGCCACCTTTTCTTAATATATTCTGCTTCTGTTAGGTCCATACCATTTCTGTCCTTTAGCGAGCCCATCTTTGCATGAAATGTTCCTTTGGTGTCTCTAATTTTCTTGAAGAGATCTCTAGTCTTTCCCATTCTGTTGTTTTCCTCTATTTCTTTGCATTGATCACTGAGGAAGGCTTTCTTATCTCTTCTTGCTATTCTTTGGAACTCTGCATTCAAATGGGTATATCTTTCCTTTTCTCCTTTGCTTTTTGCTTCTCTTCTTTTCATAGCTATTTGTAAGGCCTCCCCAGACAGCCATTTTGCTTTTTTGCATTTCTTTTCCATGGGGATGGTCTTGATCCCTGTCTCCTGTGCAATGTTGTGAACATCAGTCCATAGTTCATCAGGCAGTCTGTCTATCAGATCTAGTCCCTTAAATCTATTTCTCACTTCCACTGTATAATCATAAGGAATTTGATTTAGGTCATACCTGAATGGCCTAGTGGTTTTCCCCTACTTTCTTCAATTTCAGTCTGAATTTGGCAATAAGAAGCTCATGATCTGGGCCACAGTCAGCCCCCGGTCTTGTTTTTCTGACTGTATAGAGCTTCTCCATATTTGGCTGCAAAGAATATAATCCATCTGATTTCAGTGCTGAAGCTTTAGTCTGAGTGACCGAGGAGGACACTGCCTGTTATGAAAAGTTGATTTCCTTTTTGTACATAGTAAGAGAGATAGAGCTGACATGAGTGCCTACCTAGGACCTTATTTCCCTGTTCCCAGCTATTTGAGGAAGCCTTACAAATAGCTGAAAAAGAAGAGACGTGAAAGGCAAAAGAGAAAAGGAAAGATATATCCATCTGAATATATCCAACTACCATACAATTGCACTCATTTCACATGCTAGCAAAGTAATGCTCAAAATCTTTCAAGCTAAACTTCAACATTATGTAAACCAAGAACTTCCAATGTGTAAGCTGGATTTAGAAAAGGCAGAAGAACCAGAAATAAAACTGCCGACATCTGTTGGATCATAGAAAAAGCTAGACAATTCCAGAAAAACTACTGCTTCAAAGACTATACTAAAGCCTTTGACTGTGTAGATCACAACAAACTGTGGGAAATTCTTAAAGAGATGGGAATACTAGACCATCTTATCTGCCTCCTGAGAAACCTGTATGCAGGTCATGAAGCAACATTTAGAATCAGACATGGAACTATGACCTGGTTCAAAATTAGGAAAGGAGTATGTCAAGGATGTATATTTTCACCCACTTATTTAACTTATATGCAGAGTACATCATAAGAAATGCCGGGCTAAATGAAGTATGAGCTGGAATCAAGATTGTGGGGAGAAATATCAAAAATTTCAGATCTGCAGATGATATCACTCTTATAGCAGAAAGTGAAGAGGAATTAAAGAGTCCCTTGATGAAGATGATAGAGGGGAGTGAACAAGCTGGCTTAAAACTTAAAATTCAAAAATGAAGATCGTGGCATCTGGTCCCATCACTTCATGGCAAATAGATGGGGAAACAGTGGAAACAGTGACAGACTTTATTTTGGGGGGGCTCCAAAATCACTGCAGATTGTGACTGCAGCCATGAAATTAAAAGACGCTTGCTCCTTGGAAGAAACCAATGACAAACCATGACAGTATATTAAAAAGCAGAGACATTACTTTGCCAACAAAGGTCCATCTAGTTAAAACTATGGCTTTTCCATTAGTCATGTACATATGTGAGAGCTGGACAATAAAAAAACAGTCTGAGTGCCGAAGAACTGATGCCTTTGAACTGTGGTGTTGAAAAATTCTCTTCAGAGTCCCTTGGACAGCAAGAAGATCAAACTAGTCTATCTTAAAGGAAATCAACCCTGAATATTCATTGGAAGGATTAATGCTGAAGGTCCTTTATAGTATTGGACCTAAAGGTCCAATATTTTGGCTCCTGATGCAAAGAGCTGATTCACTGGAAATGACCATTTCCAATGGGAAAGATTGAAAGCAGGAGAAGGGGACGACAGGATGAGATGGTTGGATGCTATCACCGAGTCAGTGGACATGAGTTCGAGCAACCTCTGGGAGATGGTGAATGATAGGGAGGCCTGGAGTGCCACAGTCCATGGGGTTACAAAGAACTGAAAACAACTGAGTGACTGAACAACAACTTGTAGCCACATGTAGCTTAATGACTGAGCTGTCACCAAAGGAACACCAGCAGAAATGACACTTACCCCTTCCCAGCCTGACCTATAAAACTTTGCACTGAGCTCCTGTGTTCTGGTTTTCTTCTCACAAACTAAAATAAGGAAATGCCTGAAACCAGCTTCATTCAAGCTGGAGAAGACTATACCTCAGGGAATCATCAAAAACAAAAGAGAAGGAAGCTGGTACTATGGTAGATAGCCCAGAGCATAGCTATAGGCTAACCTAGAATGCTCACCACAGACTATATAGCACAAAGAAAAAAAGGCAACTTGTTTTCTAAGCCACTGAACTGTTTTTTTAGTTCTATTTATAATAGTACACAAGCCTTACCTTAAGGAGGACTTCCCTTGTGGCTCAGACGGTCGTGGCTCAGACGGTAAAGTGTCTCTCTACAATGTGGGAGACCGGGGTTCGATCCCTGGGTCAGGAAGATCTCCTGGAGAAGGAAATGGCAATCCACTGCAGTACTATTGCTTGGAAAATCCCATGGACAGAAGGGCCTGGTAGGATACATGTGGCCCACGGGGTCACAAAGAGTCAGACACGACTGAGCCACTTCACTTCACTTACCACCTTAACTAACCCAGTGAATTTTCAGATGCCTTAAATTTTGAAACTCTTACTTTAAGAAAAATTGAAAAGATGATGAATTATATGCTCATAAATTTAAAAACAAACATAATTTTTTACTTAATAAAACAAACAAATAGCTGCGACAAGAGGAGAGGCAAAAAGCAAAGGAGAAAAGGAAAGATATAGGCATCTGAATGCAGAGTGGCAAAGAATAGCAAGAAGAGATAAGAAAGCCTTCTTCAGCGATCAATGCAAAGAAATAGAGGAAAAGAAGAGAATGGGAAAGACTAGAGATCTCTTCAAGAAAATTAGAAATATCAAGGGAACATTTCATGCAAAGATGGGCTTGATAAAGGACAGAAATGGTCTGGATCTAACAGAAGCTGAAGATATTAAGAAGAGGTTGCAAGAATACATGGAAGAACTGTACAAAAATGATCTTCAAGACCCAGATAATCATGATGATGTGATCACTCATCTAGAGCCAGACATCTTGGAATGTGAAGTCAAGTGGGCCTTAGAAAGCATCACTACGAACAAAGCTAGTGGAGGTGATGGAATTCCAGTGGAGCTGTTTCAAATCCTGAAAGATGATGCTGTGAAAGTGCTGCACTCAATATGCCAGCAAATTTGGAAAATTCAGCAGTGGCCACAGGACTGGAAAAGATCAGTTTTCATTCCAATCCCTGAGAAAGGCAGTGCCAAAGAATGCTCAAACTACTGCACAATTGCACTCATCTCACATGCTACTAAAGTAATGCTCAAAATTCTCCAAGCCAGGCTTCAGCAATATGTGAACCGTGAACTTCCCGATGTTCAAGCTGGTTTTAGAAAAGGCAGAGGAACCAGAGATCAAATTGCCAACATCCGCTGGATCATCAAAAAAACAAGACAGTTCCAGAAAAACATCTATTTCTGCTTTATTGACTATGCCAAAGCCTTTGACTGTGTGGATCACAACAAACTGTTGAAAATTCTGAAAGAGATGGGAATACCAGACCACCTGACCTGCCTCTTGAGAAATCTGTATGTAGGTCAGAAAGCAACAGTTAGAACTGGACACGGAACAACAAACTGGTTCCAAATAGGAAAAGGAGTACATCAAGGCTGTATATTGTCACCCTGCTTATTTAACTTATATGCAGAGTACATCATGAGAAACACTGGACTGGAAGAAACACAAACTGGAATCAAGATTTCTAGGAGAAATATCAGTAACCTCAGATATGCAGATGACACCACCCTTATGGCAAAATGTGAAGAGGAGCTAAAGGGCCCCTTGATGAAGGTGAAAGAGGAGAGTGAAAAAGTTGGCTTAAAGCTCAACATTCAGAAAATGAAGATCATGGCATATGGTCCCATCACTTCATGGGAAATAGATGGGGAAACAGTGGAAACAGTGTCAGACTTTATTTTTCTGGGCTCCAAAATTACTGCAGATGGTGACTGCAGCCATGAAATTAGTAGATGCTTACTCCTTGGAAGAAAAGTTATGACCAACCTGATAGCATATTCAAAAGCAGAGACATTACTTTGCCGACTAAGGTCCGTCTAGTCAAGGCTATGGTTTTTCCTGTGGTCATGTATGGATGTGAGAGTTGGACTGTGAAGAAGGCTGAGCACCGTAGAACTGATGCTTTTGAATTGTGGTCTTGGAGAAGACTCTTGAGAGTCCCTTGGACTGCAAGGAGATCCAACCAGTCCATTCTGAAGGAGATCAGCCCTGGGATTTCTTTGGAAGGAATGATGCTAAAGCTGAAACTCCAGTACTTTGGCCACCTCATGCGAAGAGTTGACTCATTGGAAAAGACTCTGATGCTGGGAGGGATTGGGGGCAGGAGGAGAAGGGGATGACCAAGGATGAGATGGATGGATGGCATCACAGACTCGATGGACGTGAGTCTGAGTGAACTCCGAGAGATGGTAATGAACAAGGAGGCCTGGCGTGCTGCGATTCATGGGGTCGAAAAGAGTTGGACACGACTGAGCGACTGAACTGACTGACTAAATGACTGACAATGCCTAGACTTATCTTACTAAGATGATTTATAATGTACATCACTTATGATATTTACTTCCCTGGATTCTAATTATTTTCTCTTCATATCTTTATATCGTGGCATTGCCAAATACAGTGTTAACATCCTCTATAATATTTCTTTAGACTTTTAATCCATACCATAATGTTGAATCAAATCTGTAATAAAGAGATCATGCTATTTTGCTATGGATAAGAAATTGTATCAGATCAATTTTTTAGCACGGGAAAAAGTTTATGCTCAGAATCCATGACTAAACTGAAAAAGATTTTCTTTCTGTAATAGCAATCACCTGAATTTTAATGAATATAGAGAGGACAAAACATTGTGAGAATAAATCAATTTATCTTCACCAGAATAGTAGCTTCCAGTAAGCAGTATTTGGAAATTTTATATTATGAAAAATGTTTGATATCTTCCTGTTGAAAATAGTTCTGTGAAAAGTATTCTAGGTTTGCAAGGTGAGAGCAAGTCTCTGAGCATGTCCCACATTACATAATAGTTGCAGTTCCATCATTAAATCTACACGTGTTTGAAGTATCTGTTAAGTGCTTTCATGGGAAAGGGTGTCACAGAAATGTGTAAGACACATAAAGCTGGAAGATTCACATTTCCTGATTTCAAAACTTATGAAAAGTCTATCATAATCAAAAGAGTGTGGTACTGGCATTAAGACAGACACACAGACCAGTGAAAAACAGAAATCCCAGAAATAAACCCTTGCCTCTACAGTCAAATGATTTTCAACCAGAGTAGCCAAGACTATTCAATGGGGAAAAGACAGTAGAAGAGGAACTAGATATTCACATGCAAGAGAATGAAGTAAAACCTTCACCTAAAACCACAAATCAAAACAAAACAAAACTCAGAATACTTACTTAAACATAAGACTTCAAAATACAGAATTCTTAGAAGTAAATCCAGGGCAAAAAATTCGCAGCATTGGATTTGGCAGTGATTTCCTAGATTTGGTGGGCTTCCCTGGTGGCTCAGAGGTTAAAGCATCTTCCCACAATGCAGGAGACCTAGGTTCAGTCCCTGGGTCAGGAAGATCCCCTGGAGAAGGAAATGGAAACGGAAACCCACTCCAGTATTCTTGCCTGGGAAATCCCATAGATGGAGCAGCCTGCTGGCCTACAGTCCAGGGGGTTGCAGAGTCGGACACGACCGAGCAACTACACTTTCACTTTCACTTTCCTGGATATGACACCAAAGGCACAGGCAAACAAAGAAAAAGAGACAAACTGAACCTGATGAAAATTTTTGAACTGTGTATATCAAAAGACATTATCAACAAAGTAAACAGGCAACTCAGAAAATCAGAGAAGTTATTTGTAATTCATATATCTGATAAGGGTCAAAATCCAGGATAGAGACCCAAAACCAAAAAAAAAAAACCAAAAAAAAAAAAAAAAAATGACTAATAAGCACATGAAAATATGTTCAATTTCACTAAATGTTAGGTAAATACAAATCAAAATTACAAAGAAATTTCACCCCATACATATCACAATGAGATATCACTTCATACCCATTAAGATGACTACTACATAAATTCAACAGTGTTCATGAGGATATAGAGAATCATTTTGTGCTGTTGAGGGAAATGTCAAATGGTACAGCTGCATCTGCTGTATAAAACCAGAGAAGGCGATGGCACCCCACTCCAGTACACTCACCTGGAAAATCCCATGGACGGAGGAGCCTGGTAGGCTGCAGTCCATGGGGTCATGAAGAGTCAGACATGACTGAGTGACTTCCCTTTCACTTTTCACTTTCATGCATTGGAAAAGGAAATGGCAACCCACTCCAGTGTTCTTGCCTGGAGAATCCCAGGGATGGTGGAGCCTGATGGCCTGCCATGTATGAGGTCACACAGAGTTGGACACAACTGAAGTGACTTAGCAGCAGCAGCAGCAGCTATATAAAACAGTACGGTAGTTTCCAAAAATTTAGAAGAATTACCATATGATCCAGCAATTCCATTTCCAGGTATCTAGCCACAAGAACTGAAACCACAGTTTCAAAGATATGACTACGAACCAACATTCATAGCAACATTATTCACAATAGCTGAATCTTAGAAGCAACCCAAGCATCTGCTGATGGATGACTGGAGAGGCAGAACATGTTATATACATTTACATGTATAATTTATGACTCAGCCTTAAAAAGGAAGGTAATTATGCTATAACATGGATGAACCCTGAGGACATTAAGCCAAGCCAAATAAGCACATCACAAATACCATATCATTCCACTGACAAGAAGTTCTTACAGTAGAGATGGAAAGTGTGCATGTGTGTGTGTGTGTGTAAAGTCGCTTCAGTGATGTCTGACTCTTTGCACCCCATGAACTGTAGCCTGCCAGGCTCCTCTGTCCATGGCATTCTCCCAGCAAGATTACTGGAGTGGGTTGCCATCACCTTCTCCAAGAGATCTTCCCCATCCAGGGATCGAATCCACATCTCTTACATCTCCTGCACTGGCAAGTGGATTCTTTACCACTAGAGCCACCTGAGAAACCCAGAGATGGAAAATAGAATGATGGTTTCCCTTTCTTAGGGGGAGAGCTGTGGCCAGTTACTGTGTAATACGCAGTTCTAACTTTCTCCACGGTGTTATATGATGTTTGGCTTACAGACTCTACTGGAGTGCTTTTTAATCACTGGAAGTAAATTTGAGTCACTAAATTCATGAAACATCAACTTCATGAAATATATCCCATCCCAACATTCCTGACAGTATATCCTATAGCATATATGATCAGAAGCATTCCATTCTTCCTTCTAGCATTAAGAACACTAAGATTACAAGAAGAGAAAATATTAACAAAAAAATATATAAGAAATATGAAGTCAGCACATAGCATATGTAACTTGGAGATTACCTTACTGTCAAGGATCCCAATTTTTAAATTGTATTTATTCATAGAGACTAAAGTGGCAGGAACCCTTCTGTTCTGACCAAAGTAGGCAATGTCCGCATGCCTCTATTAGTAATGCCACGTTCCCAGATTTCAACTTTTTCTCAGGGTTCTAGTTATAGTACCATCTTCCAAGTTTTTAAGATCCACAAGCATAACCCACTGGTGCCCTACTGCAACGCTCTTGCCTATATTCAACCCCTTCCCAATAGCCTCCTTGGCTACAGTAATCTGCAGTTACCCAAGAGCACCAGTGGCTTTAGCATTTTGGAAACAGAAAATTAGAGCCTGATTCATTTCTTCTCAATTACTTGACTTTATAATGTCTGTGACTTTATAATGTCCTAAATTTATGATCATCATTTATGAAGTTCATACCATGTGTCATGCATTGTTCTAGATGATGGACAACCAAGCACAAATACAGCACTGTTGAAAGGAACCAACAGTATGAAGTAAATAAGCCGAAACATACCATGTGAGGAGAATGGGCAGGATACTATGGGGCATGGGTCAAGGCATGGCTAATTGATTACACCAGCAGTGTCTAGAAAAGACTTCAATATGAGGGCACTGCTTGAGGTAAGCATTGAAAGAGAAGTTGACATAGTCAGAGAGAGGGACTAAATGCCAGAGAAAAGAGAGGCAGGGATCAGGTATTGGAAACACTGAAGCAATGTGAATAAAAATATGGAGGCTCTAAACAACATGGTACATATTGGAAGAACCAAGGGTTTCGATTGAGTTCTGAAGAAGTCATAATGAATGACACATGACTTTAGAGGGAGAATAGAAGAGCCAGTTCATGAATGATCTTATTTCATGGGCTTCCCTTGTGGCTCAGCTGGTAAAGAATGTCTGCAATTCAGGAAACCTGGGTTCGCTCCGTGGGTTGGGAAGATCCCCTGGAGAAGGGAAAGGCTAACCACTCCAGTATTCTGGCCTGGAGAATTCCATGGGCTGTATAGTCCATGGGGTCACAAAGAGTCAGACAAGACTGAGTGACTTTCACTTTCATACTAAAGAGTAAAAATCATAGTGCATATAAGTTGTGCAATTATGATATGATAGGTTCTGTTCTAGACTCTACCTTAAAAGTCTCATTTTTATTCCATTTTAAGCATGAGGAAACTGAAACACAGAATGGTTTGGTAACTTGCCCCAGGTCACACAGCAATAAAGTAAAGGAGCCAGGGAGTTTGAGACTTCCCTGGTGGCTCAGCAGTAAATAATCCACCTGCAATGCCAGAGACTGTTTGCAATACAGGAGACGTAGGTTTGATGCCTGGGTCAGGAAGATCCCCTGGAGAAGAAAATGGCAATACACTCCAGTATTCTTGCCTGGGAAATCCCATGGACAGAGGAGACTGGTGAGCTACAGACCCTGAGGTCGCAAGAGTTGGACACGACTTAGCAACTAAACCAACAGGATGTCTGAGACAATAAATTGGGCTCTTAGCTATCAGGGTGACTGCTTTCAGCAGTGTGCACCTTATTACTTCTGATGGGCCATTAAAGAGTTTTAAGTAGAAGAACAAAATGAGTGTTCTGGTAGTAGAAATGAGGCAGGATTAAAACTTAGATGGAAGGCAACAAAGAAGGCAAAAATGAAATGCAAAGAAATCAGGAAAAGTGTTTTTTCTCTTTTGGCTGCAACGCATGGCTTCTAGGATCTCGGCACTCTGACCAGGGATGGAATCTGTGCCCTTGGCAGTGAAAGCACCAAGTCTGAACCATTGGACCTCCAGGGAACCCCAATATTCAAATGAATTATATTAAAGAGGTAGAAGCTATAATACTCAGAGAATAATTAAGTGCAGGAGCGTGAATCAGTTAGCTTTTGCTGCATAACTAACCACCCAAAATTTAGTCACTTCAAATAACAAGACTTTATTTCAAGAGTAGGTTGATGGACTAGCGAGGACCAGGAAGGTTTGGAAGGACCTTGCTTATGTGCCTCAGCCAATTGGTGAATGAGTTGTAAGATAGCTCCACTAATATTGGCTGGATTCTCCCACATGTCTGGGGCCTCAGTCAGGATGAATCCATTGATTGACTGTGCAAGGTCTTTTGTCAGCCAGCAGGCTAGCCCAGGTCTGTTCTCTTGGTGGCAAAACAGAGGTACAGGCAGGATATATGAGGGCAACAGAAGTTTGCCGGGTGGCTTGATGCCTAGGCTTGGAAATAGCACATCATCTATGAATCAAAGTAGGTAACAAGGCATTTCTCCAAAGATTTTACAAGGACTGTTCCGATTCAAGGAGAAGAGAAGTGGATCCCTCCCTTAATGAAAGAGCTGATGTCATACTGTAAATGGTGTTCAGACAGTGTGCATAATTGTCATATTTTTAAAATCAAATAAATTGGAGAGAGAAAAAGAAAACATCAGTGACGATTCCCTGGTTTCCTGCCTAAGAAACAGAAGGAATGATGGTGCCATATACAGAAACAGGGCCAACGGGGCCCTTCAGTGGTGTTCCACAGAAAGTGAATAAAAGTCGTCATGAGTTTTTTTTTCAGTGGTGTGAACCAGAAGTCTACACAAATAACACAGTAATAACAACTGAAAGAATGTGACAGAATACTCAGCTTAAGACTCAATGAAAAGAAAAAGTTGTTACTGAAAAACTATACATTATATGATATGACAGTGGAATCTACTGAACTTATTTACAACAAACACTGACACAATGTATGAACAATAAGCTATGATTTCCTTTGAGGTATAAAGACCTGTAAAGTCCTGCTCACACCTGCCAAATCAGCTGTATTGTGGGAATTCACCACAATGAAACCACTGTCAAGGATATAACATAAATAAGTTGCATAGTTACTTGAGCTCTGTGTTTAAACCAAGTTAATGGCCCTTCTAGGAATAGGAAAAGTCCATGTGTGCTGTTACAGAAAAGAGCAGAGTGGGTTGCCGAGAAAGAAAGTCTTTGGAGTCAGTGGCTATGACTGAGAGCTTTCATTGTCACAAGCTAGGACACACTGTACTGCACAACAGAAAGTCAAAGTAGTTGTCACGTCTCACCAATGTGCATTCTTTGCTTCACTCAAAGGAGACTATCAACAGATTTCATAAATGAGGCTCACTTTTGTAATCCAGTTCAGTTCAGCTTAGTCATGTCCGACTCCTTGCGACCCCATGAATCGCAGCATGCCAGGCCTCCCGGTCCATCACCAACTCCCGGAGTTCACTCAGACTCACGTCCATCGAGTCGCTGATGCCATCCAGCCATCTCATCCTCTGTCGTCCCCTTCTCCTGCCCCCCAATCCCTCCCTGCATCAGGGTCTTTTCCAATGAGTCAACTCTTCACATGAGGTGGCCAAAGTACTGGAGTTTCAGCTTTAGCATCACTCCTTCCAAAGGACACCCAGGACTGATCTCCTTCAGAATGGACTGGTTGAATCTCCTTGCAGTCCAAGGGACTCTCAAGGGTCTTCTCCAACAACACAGTTCAAAAGCATCAATTCTTTGGCACTCAGCTTTCTTCACAGTCCAACTCTCACATCCATACATGACTACTGGAAAAACCATAGCCTTGACTAGATTGACCTTTGTTGGCAAAGTAATATCTCTGCTTTCTAATATGCTGTCTAGGTTGGTCATAACTTTCCTTCTAAGGAGTAAGCATCTTTTAATTTCATGGCTGCAATCCCCATCTGCAGTGATTTTAGAGAAAAAGTCTGACACTGTTTCCCCATCTATTTATGGCCAGCAAATTTGTAATCCAACCTGCTGCTAATTCCTGACTACAATGTTTAATGCAAGTTTCCCATGAACAAGTAAAATAAACTTAATTTCTTCACTCAACTATTTAAGGCTTTCCTCCAGCCTTCCTCATTTCGTGTCTTGACACAAATTTCTCAGTTTCTCTTAAATTCAGCCAGTGCTACTCTCTTGGTGAAACTCTGTGCTATCTACAATCATACCTTGTTCTCCTTGGTTTCTTTGCCCTCACTCAGCTCTTTATTCTGCCTGCGCTGCTTCTTTATTATTTTTGTTATTGCTGCTCAGTGACTCAGTCATGTCTCTTTGTGACTTCATGGACTGCAGCACACCAGGCTTTCCTGTCCTTCACTACTCCCTGAGTTTGCTCAAACTAATGTCCATTGAGTTAGTGATGCCATCCAATCATCTCATCCACTGTCACCTCCTTGTCCTCCTGCCCTCAATCTTTCCCAGCATTACAGTCTTTTCCCAATGAGTCAGCTCTTTGCATCAGGCTTGGAGCATCAGCTTCAGCATCAGTCATTCCAATGAATATTCCTTTAGGATTGACTGGATTGATCTCCACACTGTCCAAGGGACTCTCAAGAGTCTTCTCCAGCAACAAAGTTTGAAGGCATGAACTCTTTGGCACTCAGCCTTCTTCCTCAATTCTCATACCTATACATGACGACTGTAAAAATCATAGCTTTGACTATATGGACCTTTATTGGTAAAGTGATGTATTTGTTTTTTCATAAGCTAAGTTTGTCATAGTTTTTCTTCCAAGGAGCAAGTGTTCTTATTATCTTGGCTCTTCCAAAACCTTACTTGAACTTTAAGTCATGACCCCAGAACCACAGATTCCAGCATCTTATTATGACTTTTCTATTTCCGGAACTTCCATTCCACATTGTACCTCATTCTTTGTCTACCCTGGACACTCTGTCTTCTACTAAAATTTTTCTTTGTTGCCACAGACAGGGGTGGGGGTGGAGGGAAATGTGAAAGTGGTCAAAGGGTGCAAAATTCCAGCTGAATAAATTCTAGGGATGTAATGTATGGCATGGGGACTATAGTTAACAATACTGTATTGTGTATTTGAAAATTACTGACAGTAGGTTTTAAAAGTTCTCACCACACACACAAATTTTAACTACGTGTGGTGATAGATGTGTTAACTAACCTTGTTGTAGCATTATTTTACAATATATACATGCAGCTAATCATTACGCTGTATGCCTTAAACTTATAAATGCTATATGTCAACTATATCTCAATAAAGCTGGGAAAAACATTTTTAATAAAAAATAAATACAAAATAAAAGTTTTAATTTGTTTCCTCCTCAACTTCCCAGTACCTTCCCTGAAGACACATGGATTTACTCTTTTTCAAGATGGATTTGCTAAGAGCAGCAAGTGAGGAGTGAGGTTAGAGCTCGCTCTCTGCCAACTAAACAGTTTTCATCTGCTTCAGATAATGGTCTACAGATTTGTTATCTGAAGATATGTTATTTGAAGATAAAGTTCTGTAATTTTTTTAAATGTGTGAAAACTACTGTTTGCTCATTTTTGCATCTCTTGCTGTTTCAAATGCAGACCCTCTCCCCTGGTGGTGGGTAGAAATCTGTGCAAACTAAACTTAGTATAATTAGTAAAATAATCATTCTCTACCTTCCAAAAGATAACAATAAAGAGATATTGAGTACTAGAAAGTTCATGTCCAATCAATTGGCATATATTATTGATAAGTGCAAAATCATTCACTAGAAAATAAAAGTGGCAAATCAGCAGGAAAATAAGTACTGTTAGAGAAGGTAATAACATATCTCCAGATAACAAATCTGTAGACCATTATCTAAAGCAGATGAAAACTGCTTTGTTGGCAGAGAGAGAGCTCTAACCTCACTCCTCACTTGCTGCTCTTAGCAAATCCATCTTGAAAAAGAGTAAATCCATGTGTCTTCAGGGAAGTTAATAGAACCCATCTAGTGATGGGTTCAATCTGCAACAAAGCATGATCAGAATTTTTAAAATGATCAAAACTTCTTAAAAAGCAAACTGAGATGTGAGCAAGTATTAAATCCGTAGTGTATATTCATTCCTTAACTCTTTATCTAAAGAAACAACCATAACTATGGTACAATCTTATACAATTTGGGGGCCTCTGTCTCCAATTAATCCACTCCATGGACAGAGGAGCCTAGTGGACTACAGTACATGGGGTTGCAAAGAGTCAGACATGACTCAGTGACTTTCACTTTCACAGATGTCCATATCCCGATCCCCAGGACTTGTAAATATGTTACATTACATGGCATGAGGGAGTTAGTTACAGATGGAATTAAGGTTGCTAATCAGCTGATGTTAGAGTAAGGAAATTATCCTGGATTATCCAGCTGGGCTCAATGTAATTAATGCTTGCTGCTGCTGCTGCTGCTAAGTAGCTTCAGTCGTGTCCGGCTCCATGTGATCCCATAGATGGAAGCCAACCAGGCTCCCCACATCCCTGGGATTCTCCAGGCAAGAGTACTGGAGTGGGCTGCCATTTCCTTCTCCAATGCATGAACGTGAAAAGTGAAAGTAAGGTCACTCAGCCGTGTCCGACTCCTAGTGACCTCACGGACTGCAGCCTACCAGGCTCTGCCACACATGGTATTTTCCAGGCAAGAGTACTGGAGTGAGGTGCCATTGTCTTTTCTGAATTAATATTTACAGCCCCTTAAATGTGGAAGAAGGAAGCAGACCCATCAAAACAAGAGAGATGGCATATGGAGAAAGGCCTTGCTGGCTTTGCAGATTACAGGGGCCATGAGCAAAGGAATCCAGGAAACCTCTCAGTTCAGTTCAGTTCAGTTCAGTCGCTCAGTCGTGTCCGACTCTGCAACCCCATGAATCGCAGTACGCCAGGCCTCCCTGTTCATCACCATCTCTCGGAGTTCACTCAGACTCAAGTCCATCGAGTCAGTGATGCCATCCAGTCATCTCATTCTCGGTCGTCCCCTTCTCCTCCTGCCCCCAATCCCTCCCAGCATCAGAGTCTTTTCCAATGAGTCACCTCTTCGCATGAGGTGGCCAAAGTACTGGAGTTTCAGATTTAGCATCATTCCTTCCAAAGAAATCCCGGGGTTGATCTTCAAAATGGACTGATCGGATCTCCTTGCAGTCCAAGGGACTCTCAAGAGTCTTCTCCAACACCACAGTTCAAAAGCATCAATTCTTCGGCCCTCAACCTTCTTCACAGTACAACTCTCACATCCATACGTGACCACAGGAAAAACCATAGTCTTGACTAGTTGGACTGTAGTCAGCAAAGTAATGTCTCTGCTTTTGAATATGCTATCTAGGTTGGTCAGAACTTTTCTTCCAAGGAGTAAGCGTATTCTAATTTCATGGCTGCAGTCACCATCTGCAGTGATTTTGGAGCCCTCCAAAATAAAGTCTGACACTGTTTCCACTGTTTCCCGATCTAATTCCCATGAAGTCATGGGACCGGATGCCATGATCTTCATTTTCTGAATCTTGAGCTTGAAGCTAACTTTTTCGCTCTCCTCTTTCAGTTTCATCAAGAAGCTTTTTAGCTCCTCTTCACTTTCTGCCATAAGGGTGGTGCTATCTGCATATCTGATATTTCTCCTGGCAATCTTGATTCCAGATTGTGTTTCTTCCAGTCCAGCATTCCTCATGATGTACTCTGCATATAAGTTAAATAAGCAGGGTGACAATATACAGCCTTGACATACTCCTTTTCCTATTTGGAACCAGTCTGTTGTTCCATGTCCTGTTCTAACTGTTGCTTCCTGACCTGCATACAGATTTCTCAAGAGGCAGGTTAGGTGATCCGGTATTCCCATCTCTTTCAGAATTTTTCAGTTTATTGTGATCCACACAGTCAAAGGCTTTGGCATAGTCAATAAAGCAGAAATAGATGTTTTTCTGGAACTCTCTTGCTTTTTCCATGATCCAGCAAATGTTGGCAATTTGATCTCTGGTTCCTCTGCCTTTTCTAAAACCAGCTTGAACATCTGGAAGTTCATGGTTCACATATTGCTGAAGCCTGGCTTGGAGAATTTTGAGCATTACTTTACTAGCATGTGAAGGAGTGCATTGTGCGGTAGTTTGAGCATTCTTTGGCATTGCCTTTCTTTGGGATTGGAATGAAAACCGACCTTTTCCAGTCCTGTGGCCACTGCTGAGTTTTCCAAATTTGCTGGCATATTGAGTGCAGCACTTTCACAGCATCATCTTTCAGGATTGAAACAGCTCCACTGGAATTCCATCACCTCCACTAGCTTTGTTCGTAGTGATGCTTTCTAAGGCTCACTTGACTTCACATTACAAGATGTCTGGCTCTAGATCAGTGATCACATCATCGTCATTATCTGGTTTGTGAAGATCTTTTTGTACAATTCCTCCGTGTATTCTTGCCACCTCTTCTTAATATCTTCTGCTTCAGTTAGGTCCTTAACATTTCTGTCCTTTATCGAGTCCATCTTTGCATGAAATGTTCCCTTGGTATCTCTAATTTTCTTGAAGAGATCTCTAGTCTTTCCCATTCTGTTGTTTTCCTCTGTTCCTTTGCATTGATTGCTGAAGAAGGCTTTCTTATCTCTCCTTGCTATTCTTTGGAACTCTGCATTCAGATGGGTATATCTTTCCTTTTCTCCTTGGCTTTCCACCTCTCTTAATTTCACAGCTGTTTGTAAGGCATCCTCAGACAGCCATTTTGCTTTTTTGCATTTCTTTTCCATGGGGATGGTCTGATCCCTGTCTCCTGTACAATGTCACGGACCTCATTCCATAGTTCATCAGGCACTCTATCTATCAGATCTAGGCCCTTAAACCTATTTCTCACTTCCACTGTATAATCATAAGGGATTTGATTTAGGTCATACCTGAATGGTCTAGTGGTTTTCCCTACTTTCTTCAATTTCAGTCTGAATTTGGTAATAAGGAATTCACGATCTGAGCCATAGTCAGCTCCTGATCTTGTTTTTGTTGACAGTATAGAGCTTCTCCAACTTTGGCTACATAGAATATAATCAATCTGATTTTGATGTTGACCGTCTGGTGATGTCCATGTGTAGAGTCTTCTCTTATGTTGCTGGAAGAGGGTGTTTGCTATGACCAGTGCATTTTCTTGGCAAAACTCTATCAGTCTTTGCCCTGCTTCATTCTGCATTCCAAGGCCAAATTTGCCTGTTACTCCAGATGTTTCTTGACTTCCTACTTTTGCATTCCAGTCCCCCATAATTAAAAGGACATCTTTTTGGGTGTTAGTTCTAAAAGGTCTTGTAGGTCTTCATAGAACCGTTCAACTTCAGCCTCTTCAGCATTAGTGGTTGGGGCATAGACTTGGATAACTGTGATATTGAATGGTTTGCCTTGGAAACAAACAGAGATCATTCTGTCGTTTTTGAGATCGCATCCAGGTACTGCATTTTGGACTCTTTTTGTTGACCATGATGGCTACTCCATTTCTTCTGAGGGATTCCTGCCTGCAGTAGTAGATATAATGGTCATCTGAGTTAAAGTCACCCATTCCAGTCCATCTTAGTTCGCTGATTCCTAGAATGTCAATGTTCACTCTTCCCATCTCCTGTTTGACCACTTCCAATTTGCCTTGATTCATGGACCTGACATTCCAGGTTCCTATGCAATATTGCTCTTTACAGCATCAAACTTTGTTTCTATCACCAGTCACATCCACAACTGGGTATTGCTTTTGCTTTGGCTCCATCCCTTCATTCTTTCTGGAGTTATTTCTCCACTGATCTCTAGTAGCATATTGGGCACCTACTGACCTGGGGAGTTCCTCTTTTGGCATCTTATCATTTTGCCTTTTCATACTGTTCATGAGGTTCTCAAGGCAAGAATACTGAAGTGGCTTGCCATTCCCTTCTCCAGTGTGCCACATTCTGTCAGCCCTCTCCACCATGACCCGCCCAATCTTGGGTTGCCCCGCAGTCATGGCTTGGTTTCATTGAGTTAGACAAGGGGGTGGTCCTAGTGTGATTAGATTGACTAGTTTTCTGTGAGTATGGTTTCAGTGTGTCTCCCCTCTAATGCAGTCTTGCAACACCTACCATCTTACTTGGGTTTCTCTTACCTTGGGCGTGGGGTATCTCTTCATGGCTGCTCCAGCAAATCACAGCTGCTGCTCCTTACCTTGGACGAGGGATATCTCCTTACTGCCTCCATTCCTGACCTTCAATGTGGGATAGCTCCTCTAGGCCCTCCTGTGCCTGAGCAGCCACTGCTCCTCTGGTTGCTCCTCCCAGCTGCTGCCCCTGGCCTCGGGCTCCTGGTGGCTCCTCAGGGTCACCGCCCCTGGCCTCGAGCACGAGGTGGCTTCTTTCGGCCGCCCCTGACCTCGGACGCCAGGTGTCTCCTCCCGGCTGCCCCTGACCTTGGACCCGGGGTGTCTCCTCCTGGCACAAGGCAAGGAAATGAACTCTCCTTCCTCCAGGAAGGAAGGCAGCTCTGCTGACACACTAATTTTAACCCAATGTAACACACTTCAGACTTCTGACTCCCACAACTGTAAGATAATAAACTTGTGCTCCTTTAATCTATCTATCATTTGTAGCAACTTTTACAGCAGCAATAGGAAATAAATACACCAACAAAAATTGTTCCAATTTTCCCCAGATGCCCAGAAACTGCTCCCTCTTTGTCAAATATCTTTCTTATTTCAATCACTTATCAGTACTCCCAAACTATTTTGATTTGTAAGATGATAATTTTAAATTGATGAGATAGTGATGTTTTCTATAAATTGCTTTGTCAAAATAATTACTAAGACATTACCAAAGACTTACTAAACCATGACTCTACAGCTATTTTAATTAATGTCATTCAGTCACTAATTTAGAAGCAAAATGTATTTTTAAATCCTCAAATAGCACATAATAATGAGCTATTTTATTTTTGAGAAGACAAATATTGTATTGTGAATTGATCTCTTCCTTAAAAACAAACAGCTTAACAAAATTAGGCATCGTTTGCTTGATCTACCAATAATATGTATATACATGAAGCACAAGAGAATGAGAAGAGTAAAGGTAATATCCCACTTCTAGCACAATTTCATCAAAATGCTTAAAATGTGTTTAAATGCTTGCCAAGGTCCACAATTGTGAATTGAAGAACTCACATATTGTTCATGTGTACATGGATTTCTTCTGTTTCAAAAATGCTTTCATTTCTGTACCATTCAAAAGATGTGAGACTCATTTTTGTCTAAACAACAAAAAAATCATTAGCAGGTAAGATCTGGCAATGTTGTGAATCCCACTAAACCTCAGTTTTTTCCTTATGATTTTACCAGCCTGCTCCCAACTCTATGTTAGTTCTGAGGTTCAGCAAATTGTAACCTACCAAATTGCCTTTTTCATCTGTGTGTGCATGAATGTGCTCAGTAGGGTCCTAATCTTTGTGAATGGAATGCAAGAGATGCAGGAGATGCAAGTTCTGCAGCCCATGAGGCTCCTCTGTCCGTGGAACTTTCTCTAGGCAAGAATACTAAAGTGAGGTGCCATTTCCTACTCCCAGGAATCTTCCCAACCCAGGGATTGAACCTGTGTCTCCTGCATTAGCAGGTGGATTCTTATCACTGTACCACCTTGGAAGCCCTTTATTCCCTTAATTCCTCCTATAAGTCAAATGCCAAGGCAGGCAGACAAACAAGAATTAGACAATAACTTAAACAATAATGTAGAATGTAAGACAGAATGCTATGAAGTTTCATGGCTAATACAAACTGGAATGAGGATGGCGAAGTACCTCCATCCCTAGGGAATCAGAGTGCCTACTGGGTGCCAGGCACTATGCATGCTAAGGGTTTTATATAACCTTCACAACAACTCGACAAGAGAGTGCTATTGTTTTTCCTTTTTACTGATAAGAAAGATAAAGCTGAGGTTAACTTTTCCAAAGCCTGAGGAAAATAAGGGATAAAGCCAAAACTCATTCATTTAACAAACAATTATTTGAGCACCTACTGTGTGTGAGGCATGTTTCAGATACTGAGACTATAATAGTGAAGACAACAGATAAAAATACCTACCTTCAAAAAAATAAAATTCTAGAGAGAGCAACAGAAAATATACAAAATAAAAATTAAATGTGTTTTATATATACACATAGTTTGGTAGGTAGTGATAAATGAAATGTATAAGTTAAATAGGAGTGAAGACTGAAGTAAGATGTTCAGGGAGGCCCTCATGTTCAATGTAGGACATTTGACATGCTTGTTAGCCAACCAAGTGTATTTGTCAAGTAGGCAGAGAATACATGAGAGAAGGCGACCTTTGAGTCATTGCTTACAGGTAGCGAGGGAGTTGGACAAGCAGATATCTAAGGGGAAGGCACTTGAAGGAGAATCAATGGCGAGTATAAAGGTCCTGAGCTGGGAGCTAGATGTGCCTGAAGTTGAGTGAGAAAAGGGAAGAGCGACAGAAGATGACATCTGGATATACTGTTGGAGGGGGCAGATAATACTCAGGCCTTCAGTATTTGCTCCAGATAAGCATTTTGATCCTCGAAGGACATGTTTTTAACAGGATCCCTTCGGCTGCTATACTGACAACAATCTGAAAAAAGGAAGCAGGGAGGCTGGTTAGGACATATCTTCATATGAGTGTGATAACAGTATAAAAGTGATAAGTTGTCAGATTCTCAACATATTTGAAAGCAGAGTCAACAGGATTGCAGACAGATTGAATGCAGGGTGTAAGAGAAGGAGTGGAGTCAAAAATGAGAGCAAGATTTGAAGCTGGAGCAACCAGAAAGACAAATTGCCACCAGTCTTTGGGAGGAAGCGGTTTGGTGGTAAATACCAGGAGCTTAGACTTGGATATCATACATTTGATATTCTTATCAGACATTCAAGTCAATCAGAAATTAAGTAGGAAGTAGAATTTATCAGACTAGAGTTTAGGGAAGACTCTGGGACTAGAGAAATAAATCTGGAAACCATTTAATTTAATATAAATTTACATATAAATTTAATTCCAGATCTGTTTGATTCTCAAACTTATTTCCTATTTGTCAGGAGCAATTCTCCAGGCATTTCTATCTTTTCAAGTATGTTTATACAACAATCATCCCTGGAGGCTAAAGAGAGTGTTTCTCTCTAGGATGAAGGACAGATTTGTTTCCTGATCAAGATACTTAAGGTAATGTCTGCCTTGTAAGCAAACAATAGTCAGATTGGCTAGCAGTTTGCAATTCAATCTAATCACACTAGGACCACCCCTTGTCTAACTCAATGACACTAAGCCATGCCCACGGGGCAAACCAAGAGGGGTGGGTCATGGTGGAGAGGTCTGACAGAATGTGGTCACTGGAGAAGGGAATGGCAAGCTACTTCAGTATTCTTGCCTTGAGAACACCATGAACAGTATGAAAAGGCAAAATGATAGGATACCAAAAGAGGAACTCCCCAGGTCAGTAGGTACCCAATATGCTACTAGAGATCAGTGGAGAAATAACTCCAGAAAGAATGAAGGGATGGAGCCAAAGCAAAAGCAATACCCAGTTGTGGATGTGACTGGTGATAGAAACAAAGTTTGATGCTGTAAAGAGCAATATTCCATAGGAACCTGGAATGTCAGGTCCATGAATCAAGGCAAATTGGAAGTGGTCAAACAGGAGATGGGAAGAGTGAACATTGACATTCTAGGAATCAGCGAACTAAGATGGACTGGAATGGGTGACTTTAACTCAGATGACCATTATATCTACTACTGCAGGCAGGAATCCCTCAGAAGAAATGGAGTAGTCATCATGGTCAACAAAGAGTCCGAAATGCAATACTTGGATGCAATCTCAAAAACGACAGAATGATCTCTGTTTGTTTCCAAGGCAAACCATTCAATATCACAGTTATCCAAGTCTATGCCCCAACCAGTAATGCTGAAGAGGCTGAAGTTGAACGGTTCTATGAAGACCTACAAGACCCTGTAGAACTAACAGCCAAAAAGATGTCCTTTTCATTACAGCGGACTGGAATGCAAAAGTAGGAAGTCAAGAAACACCTGGAGTAATGAAGGACTTAGGTTAAAATTTAAGCCCGGAAGGCAGGCTGTGCCTCAAGGAAAATAGCTTACTCCTTATCTGGTGACTCAGAGCCTCCTGACCGATTCTTAACAGATAACTTATGACCTGGTCAAGGAAACCCCCTCCCAAGAATGTATCTCTCTGTCGGACTTTTCTGGGTAAAAATTGACCAAATGCCGCAGGGTGATCAGCCAACCATTTCAATTTAATTACCTGCAAACTTTTCCCACCAATCAAATGTATCCACCTCACCTATGGCCCCTACTTCATTGTATCCCATACCCTGACCTCATCCCCACCTACCTGTGATTTTTTTTGTATAAAAGTCCCTCACGACTGGCGTTCGAGGTTCACTCCTCCTAAGGAGATCAAACCCCGGTGCGCCGGCCTAATAAATCCTCTTGCTGATTGCATCGAATTCGAGTCACTGTGGTCTTTGGGGTGACGGTTCCCGAGGAAAGGCCGCGAGGTCTTACAGTAACAGGCAAATTTGGCCTTGGAATACGGAATGAAGCATGGCAAAGACTAATACAGTTTTGCCAAGAAAATGCACTGGTCATAGCAAACACCCTCTTCCAGCAACAAAAGAGAAGACTCTACACATGGACATCACCAGATGGTCAACACTGAAATCAGATTGATTATATTCCTTGCAGCTAAAGATGGAGAAGCTCTATAGTCAACAAAAACAAGACAAGGAGCTGACTGTGGCTCAGATCATGAACTCCTTATTACCAAATTCAGACTTAAATTGAAGAAAGTAGGAAACCACTAGACCATTCAGGTAAGACCTAAATCAAATCCCTTATGATTATACAGTGGAAGTGAGAAATAGATTTAAGGGCCTAGATCTGATAGATACAGTGCCAGATAAACTATGGAATGAGGTTCATGACATTGTACAGGAGACAGGGATCAAGACCATCCCCATGGAGAAGAAATGCAAAAAAAGCAAAATGGCTGTCTGGGGAGGCCTTACAAATAGCTGTGAAAAGAAGAGAGGTGGAAAGCCAAGGAGAAAAGGAAAGATATACCCATCTGAATGCAGAGTTCCAAAGAATAGCAAGAAGAGATAAGAAAGCCTTCTTCAGCAATCAATGCAAAGAAACAGAGAAAAACAACAGAATGGGAAAGACTAGAGATCTCTTCAAGAAAATTAGAGATACCAAGGGAACATTTTATGCAAAGATGGGCTCGATAAATGACAGAAATGTTAAGGACCTAACTGAAGCAGAAGATATTAAGAAGAGGTGGCAAGAATACACGGAAGAACTGTACAAAAGATCTTCATGACCTGGATAATCACGATGGTGTGATCACTCATCTAGAGCCAGACATCCTGGAATGTGAAGTCAAGTGAGCCTTAGAAAGCATCACTACGAACAAAGCTAGTGGAGGTGATGGAATTCCAGTGGAGCTGTTTCAATCCTGAAAGATGATGCTGTGAAAGTGCTGCACTCAATATTCCAGCAAATTTGGAAAACTCAGCAGTGGCCACAGGACTGGAAAAGGTCGGTTTTCATTCCAATCCCAAAGAAAGGCAATGCCAAAGAATGCTCAAACTACCGCACAATGCACTCCTCTCACATGCTAGTAAAGTAATGCTCAAAATTCTCCAAGCCAGGCTTCAGCAATGCGTGAACCATGAACTTCCAGATGTTCAAGTTGGTTTTAGAAAAGGCAGAGGAACCAGAGATCAAATTGCCAACATCTGCTGGATCATGGAAAAAGCAAGAGAGTTCCAGAAAAACATCTATTTCTGCTTTATTGACTATGCCAAAGCCTTTGACTGTGTGGATCACAATAAATTGTGGAAAATTCTGAAAGAGATAGGAATACCAGACCACCTGACCTGCCTCTTGAGAAATCTGTATGCAAGTCAGGAAATAACAGTTAGAACAGGACATGGAACAACAGACTGGTTCCAAATAGGGAAAGGAGTATGTCAAGGCTGTATATTGTCACCCTGCTCATTTAACTTATATGCAGAGTACATCATGAGAAACGCTGGGCTGGAAGAAACACAAGCTGGAATCAAGATTGCAGGAGAAATATCAGTAACCTCAGATATGCAGATGATACCGCCCTTATGGCAGAAAGTGAAGAGGAACTAAAAAGCCTTTTGATGAAAGTGAAAGAGGAGAGCGAAAAAGTTGGCTTCAAGCTCAACATTCAGAAAACGAAGATCATGGCATATGGTCCCATCACTTCATGGGAAATAGATGGGGAAATAGTGGAAACAGTGTCAGACTTTATTTTCTGGGGCTCCAAAATTACTGCAGATGGTGACTGCAGTCATGAAATTGGAAGACGCTTACTCCTTGGAAGGAAAGTTATGACCAACCTAGATAGCATATTCAAAAGCAGACACATTACTTTGCCGACTAGGTCCATCTAGTCAAGGCTATGGTTTTTCCTGTGGTCATGTATGGATGTGAAATTTGGACTGTGAAGAAGGCTGAGCCCTGAAGAAGTGATGCTTTTGTACTGTGGTGTTGGAGAAGACTCTTGAGAGTCACTTGGACTGCAAGGAGATCCAACCAGTCCATTCTGAAGGAGCTCAGCCTTTGAATTTCTTTGGAAGGAATGATGCTAAAGCTGCAACTCCAGTACTTTGGCCACCTCATGCGAAGAGTTGGCTCATTGGAAAAGACTCTGATGCTGGGAGGGATTGGGGGCAGGAGGAGAAGGGGACAGCCGAGGATGAGATTGCAGGATGGCATTACTGACTTGATGGACGTGAGTCTGAGTGAACTCCGGGAGCTGGTGATGGATAGGGAGGCCTGGCCTGCTGCAATTCAAGGGGTCGCAAAGAGTCGGACACGACTGAGCGACTGAACTGAACTTAACTGAAGTTCAGCTGTGACCTAAACCCATTATGTGTGCAAAGTCCACCAGGATCCACTTCACATCACCCCCTAAGAAGAGGGAAAAGCAAGAGGAAGCTCATGCTACCTGATGTCCCATGAGTAGTAAATTGTCTATATCCATTCAAACTCATTATTTCTTCACCAAACACATTTATGGAAATGTGACAAGCTGATCTAGCAGCTGAAATACTAGCTATCACTTAGAAACTGTTCGACCCCTGAACTACTAGTTAAGAGGAACCACTGGACATTTTGTAAAAAGGGAAGAGGTGTGATGTGATCTAAAGTTTGAAATTAAAATCCTTCTGATATCTGAGGGAAAGCTGGACTGGAGAAAAAGAAAGAAGAACAGAAGAAGAGAAACCAGCCAGGCTGCTGTGGCAGCAATCCATGCAAGAAATGAAAAGACCCAGTAGAGGTGTTAAACAAGGGGACTCAAAGATG
The DNA here is from genome assembly GCA_917880005.1 of Nanger dama. NCBI lineage: Eukaryota > Metazoa > Chordata > Mammalia > Artiodactyla > Bovidae > Nanger > Nanger dama. The sequence continues at coordinate 42,719,049 of CAKJTW010000001.1, forward strand.
GAGGAAGATTCAAGAGGTGTTTAGGAGTTAAAATCAATTGGCCTTCAAAGGTGGATCTTTATAACATTAAGTCAGAAAATTTCAACTGTAAGTAGGAGAGTAACTGGCAGTCACTTTCTTATATAAGAGGAACAAAGTTAGGCACAGTTGCCACATGCCTGTCAGAACTCTGTGTTGACTTCTCCATGTAGTATTTCTATTTTTCATGGCCTCAAGCTGCAGATTTGTGCATCAGATTCTCAAACAGCAATGCCCGTAACAGGAAAGAAGGGGAGAAATCCATTGTACGGGCACCTCTTTGCTTTGTAATAAGAGAGGAAGATCTTCCCTTTATTGTTGTTGTTCAGTCACCCACCCAGTCACGTGGGACTCTTCGTGATCCCATAGACTGCAGTACGCCAGGCTTCCCTGCCTCTAATCATCTTCTGGCATTTGCCCAAGTTTGGGTCCATTGCATCAGTGATACCATCCAACCATGTCATTCTCTGTCACTCTCTTCTCCTTCTGCCTTCAATCTTCCCCAGCATCAGGGACTCTTCCAATGAGTCAGCTCACCACAACAGGTGGCCAAAGTATTACAGCTTCAGCTTCAGCATCAGTCCTCCCAATGAGTTTTCAGGGTTGAGTTTCTTTAAGATTGACTGGTTTGATCTCCTTGCAATCCAAGGGACTCTCAAGAGTCTTCTCTAGCATCACAGTTCAAAAGCATCAACTCTTCAGCACTCAGCCTTCTTTACAGTCCAGCTCTCACAATCATACGTGATTACTGGAAAGACTATAGCCTTGACTATACAGACCTTTGTCAGCAAAGTGATGTCTTTGCTTTTTAATGAATAATCCCATTAATCAGATAGCGGAAAATGCCCATGCCTTGAGTGCAAGGAAAATTGAGAGAAGAAAATCTGACCCTTTCAGCCTCTATAGTGGGAGGTAGGTTATAACAATAGTGAAGAGAGGGTTGGAATTGGCTGCTGGGCAGACAACCAATAGTATCACTTAGAGTGTCTGATTAGATATGGGAGCTGAAAAGGAAGAACACAAAATGATTGCTTAGACACCTGGCTTGGATCACTGTGTCTTCCCTGGTGGCTTAGATGGTAAAGCATCTGCCTGCAATGCAGGAGACCCGGGTTTGATCCCTGGGTTGGGAAGATCCCCTGGAGAAGGAAATGGCAACCCACTCCAGTACTCTTGCCTGGAAAATTCCATGGAGTGAGGAGCCTGGTAGGCTACAGTCCATGGGGTCACAAAGAGTTGGACATGACTGAACGACATTCACTTGGACATTCACTTTCACTTTTGGATCACTACAGATGGTATTGTCATTCATGGACAAAGCAGTGAAAAAAATAGGTTCAGGGTAGGGAATGATTAGATCTCTTTGAACACTCTTGAATTTCTCATTGGAAAACCCAGAGCTCAAGTTTGAGAGCTAAGCTAGAATTATATACTTTGGGGACAATATAACTGAAGTAATAGAGCAAAAGTGTCTAGATAGAGTGAGATTAGAGAAGACAGCCAAAGAGGGAGGCTTTGAAAGAGAAGCCCATTTGACAGGCTGAAAGGAAATTTCATGAAAGTAATCAAGAACACAGGAAACAGTAACATTTTAAGACAGAGAGAGGCAAATGCCACCAAGTGCTTCCTGGAGATCAAATAAGAAGCTGAAGAATGTCTATCAATTTCAGCCACAAATGTGGAACAGTGACCTCTGCCAAAGAAGATAAATATAGGGAATTAGTTATAGACAAGTGATTCTGGGGGATTAGGTTATCTGTTAGATTCTTTATTTTTAATTAGGGCATGCAAGCCCTCCTCTGTAAGATGGATGAATTATTATTGATAATGGCTATACAATCATAGCCATTCTATATTGGGGGAATCTTTAAACACCATCCAAAGGACAACCTTATTAAGCTTGTTGCTGCTGGTGGGGGCCAGATCCTCATTAGAAAGCCCAAATCAGACAGTGACGTGACTCAAACCATCAATACAGTTGCGTGCCATGCCAAACCTGATTCTGATCAGCGCTTCTACACACAGTATATCATCTATGAGGATTTGTCTAATGATTGCCCAGAAAGGGTTTGGCAGGGCAGTCTAGATGGCTCCTTCCACTGGTTTATAGATTGTGTGGTGTCTTTCGAGTTGCTCCCTCTTGACAATTGAATTCGCACAGTGTGACAACCTAGTGATTGCACTGTTTTCATCAGTCACATTTTTACAAATAGGCAGACTCATTCATCGGAGAAGGTGATGGCACCCCACTCCAGTACTCTTGCCTGGAGAGTTCCATAGACAGAGGAGCCTGGTGGGCTACAGTCCATGGGGTTGCGAAGAGTTGGACACAACTGAGCGACTTCCCTACACAATTATAATATACAACTTTCAGCAAGTGTCTATGCCTTAATCTTCATAGAACCAGCACAGTCACCTATTAAGTCTAGGCTGGTCAATAAAATGCCCTCCATCTTTCCAACATATAAAATATTGGGGACTACCATTCAAATTCTACACCTTATTTGTCATTCAGTTCAGTTCAGTTGCTCAGTCATGTCCAACTCTTTGCAACCCCATGGACTGTAGCACACCAGGCTTTCCTCTCCAACACGAACTCCTGGAGCTTACCCAAACTCATGTACATCAAGTCAGTGATGCCATCCAATCATCTCGTCCTCTGTCAGCCCCTTCTCCTCCCACCTTCAATCTTTCCCAGCATCAGGGTCTTTTCCAATGAGTCCGTTCTTCACATCAGGTGGCCAAAGTATTGGAGTTTCATATTGAACATCAGTCCTTCCAATGAATATTCAGGAATGATATCCTTTAGGATGGACTGCTTGGATCTCCTTGCAGTCCAAGGGACTCTCAAGAGTCTTCTCCAACACCACAGAACAAATGCATGAATTCTTCAGCACTCAGCTTTCGTTATATTCCAACTCTCACATCCATACATGACTACTGGAAAAAAATAGCTTTGACTAGAAGGACATTTGTTGGCAAGATAATGTCTCTGCTTTTTAATATGCTGTCTAGATTGGTCATTGCTTTTCTTCCAAGGAACTAGCATCTTTTAATTTCATGGATGCAGTCACCTTCTGCAGTGATTTTGGAGTTCAAACAAAGTCTCTTACTGTTTCCATTGTTTCCCCATCTGTTTGCCATGAAGTGATGGGACCAGATGCCATGTTCTTAGTTTCCTGAATGTTGAGCTTTAAGCCAACTTTTTCACTCTCCTCTTTCACTTTCATCAAGAGGCTCTTCAGTTCTTCTTTGCTTTCTGCCATGAGAGTAGTGTCATTTGCATGTCTGAAGTTATGGATATTTCTCCCTGCAGTCTTGATTCCGGCTTGTGTTTCATTCTGGCATTTCACATGGTGCACCCTGCATGGAAGCAGGGTGACAATATGCAGCCTTGACGTACTCCTTTCCTGATTTGCAACCCATCTGTTGTTCCATGTCCAGTTCTAACTGTTGCTTCCTGACCTGCATACAGATTTCTCAGGAGGCAGGTCAGGTGGTCTGATATTCTCATTTCTTGAAGAATTTTCCACAGTTTGTTGTGATCCACACAGTCAAAGGCTTTGGCATAGTCAATAAAGCAGAAATAGATGTTTTTCTGGAACTCTCTTGCTTTTTCCATGATCCAGCAGATGTTGGCAATTTGATCTCTGGTTCCTCTGCCTTTTCTAAAACCAGCTTGAACATCTGAAGTTCATGGTTCACATATTGTTGAAGCCTGGCTTGGAGAATTTTGAGCGTTACTTTGCTAGCGTGTGAGATGAGTGCAACTATATAGTAGTTTGAGCATTCTTTGCATTGCCTTTCTTTGGGACTGGAATGAAACCTGACCTTTTCCAGTTCTGTGGCCACTGCTGAGTTTTCCAAATTTGCTGGCATATTGAGTGCAGCACTTTCACAGCATCATCTTTTAGGATTTGAAATAGCTCAACTGGAATGCCATCACCTCCACTAGCTTTGTTCATAGTGATGCTTCCTAAGGCCCACTTGACTTCACATTCCAGGATGTCTGGCTCTAGGTGAGTGATCACACTATCATGGTTATCTGGGTCATAAGATCTTTTTGTATAGTTCTGTGTATTCTTGTCACCTCTTCTTAACATCTTCTGCTTGTTAGGTCCATACCATTTCTGTCCTTTATTGTGCCCATCATTGCATGAAACTTTCCCTTTTGTATCTTAATTTTGTTAAAGAGATCTCTAGTCTTTTCTATTCTATTGTTTTCCTCTATTTCTTTGCACTGATCACTGAGAAAGACTTTCTTATCTCTCCTTGCTATTCTTTGGAACTCTGCATTCAAATGGGTATATCTTTCCTTTTCTCCTTTGTCTTTCACTTCTCTTCTTTTCTCAGCTATTTGTAAGGCCTCCTCAGACAACCATTTTGCCTTTTTGCATGTCTTTGTCCTGGGGATAGTTTGATAACCGACTCCTATACAATGTCAAGAACCTCTGTCCATAGTTCTTCAGGCACTCTATCAAATCTAATCCCTTGAATCTATTTGTCACCACCACTGTATAATCGTAAGGGATTTGATTTAGGTCATACCTGAATTGTCTAGTGGTTTTCCATACTTTGTTCAATTTAAGTCTGAATTTTGCAATAACTTTATATGGCTGAAGAATACATTTTCTTTATCAAGGTTAATTTTCTTACACTAATCTGCTTCTGTTCACTACTTACAAAAGTGGGCAAAAATGAAATATAAGGAATATACAATCCAAATAAAAGCCTGATTTCTATGGCAGTGATCTGAGACATAGGCCAAGTTTGTGAGGAAATGTTGCAATATTTTAAAATCCTAAAATTTTACATCATTCTGTTTTGCTTTTTTGCTTTTTCAGTTCTCCGGTATATCTCAAACATTATGAGTGAAAATGGCTATTAAGCTTTGTATTGTGGTAAATTTAAATTTCAGTTAAGTTCAGCTTTTTAATAGTCCTTTCTCTATGTCACTCATGCTCATACTTAGTCAGTTGTGCTGGACTCTTTGCAACCCCATGGACTGCAGCCCGCCGGGCTTCTCTGTCCAGGGGATTTTTCAGTCAAGAATATTGGACCCAGTTGCCATTTCCTCCTCCAGGGTATGATCCCACGTCTTCTGTGTCTCCTGTATTGCAGGTGGATTATTACCAGTGTGTGTGTGTGTGTGTGTGTGTGTGTGTGTGTGTGTGTGTGAATCACTCAGTCATGTCTGATTCTTTGTGACCCCATGAACTGTAGCCCCACCTGGCTCCTCTCTCCACAGAATTCTCAAGTAAGAATACTGGAGTGGGTTGCCATTTCCTTTTCGAGAGTATCTTCCTGACCCAGGGATTGAACCCAGGTTTCCTGCATTGTAGGCAGATTCTTTACCATCTGAGCCACCATGAAAACCAGAGTGACCTGCTATGCCATAGAGAACAACTGGAAAAAACAAAACCCAATTCTCAAGAGTATCAGCACATCCTCTCCTATATCAAGTTCAATCATGCCCTCTTGTGTCTAAGCGAGGAATAGCAGCTCCAACTTTAAATCGAAATAAAAGGAACTCTGACTAAGCGACTTCACTTTCACTTTTCACTTTCATGCATTGGAGAAGGAAATGGCAACCCACTCCAGTGTTCTTGCCTGGAGAATCCCAGGGATGCAGAGCCTCGTGGGCCGCCATCTATGGGGTCGCACAGAGTCGGACATGACTGAAGCAACTTAGCAGCAGCATACACTTGCTATGTGCCAGGTGCTAGGCTGGGTGCTGAGTTCACCTGTGTGGACAAGACTTAGAAGGTCCCTATCCTCACGGAGATTATTTAGAACCTTAATTATGATAAAATTTTACATTCCATTTGAAAATCTCTGGATGAAGATTAAGCATTTCATTGCATAGTACAAATAGTTTTGTCAGCTGAAAAAAATATATTTCCACTAATTTCTTTAGTCTACAATCTTAAATCACTGATTCATCTTACACTTAAACTTTTCTCCTTAACTTCTAGTGGTAAAAATTTTATAATACACTGATTTAATTATATAGCTATTATTTACAAAGATATAACCTCAATACAATGACGCTATGATGTTTAATTCTAAAGCTCTTATTTAGTCTTGGTGTTAGTTGTCATTGAGAAGACCTTGAAGCTATAATTTCATAGTTTATGATCCCAGGACAATTTTCTGTATTAAATTATAAACAAGAGTGCTTTAGTCTATGTTATTAAAATTCCCTAAATCTTATTATATATTCTTACATCTGTAATTTTATGATTCTTATCTAAAGAAATCTGAAAATCTCAGAACTTACATAAGTTTCTCAATTATACAGCTTAGTTTTTGTGGTTTTCAAAACAAAAGTTGTTTTAATTTCAAGAAACAGCAACTTGACTGTGATTGCTACAGACATGAGAAATCTCATGGCGCAGAATGAAACCTTCTATAATAAAAGTACGATATAAACCATAGTAGGCAGATGCTGAGATACTGGAGAATTTGATTTCAATGAAACATTTAAATCAATTATCACCCATACTAGCATTTTAATCTTTTACACAGAGACCACTGTTTCACCCTTAACCATTAAATCACCATACCTCTGTATCAGGAGGCTGTTTAAGTGTGATAACCATTGTGCATTTCTCATTTGACCAATTGCCCAACCCCTTTAATTTTTATTCTAAGAGTATTCTCTTATTCTTGCTCAGTGTTTGGCAGTTGGAAACCTCCAATTAAAGTTAGTCTTATGCATGATGACTTTAACCCTTCCTCCAAGTATATCAAATGTCAAGCAATCATAAATAAACCTAAAATCTGATTTAAAACAAAGAGCCTGCTATGCAAAGGTAGCTTCAAGTTTCCCAGTCTTTCTTTATAGCCAACTGACTGAAAACCTCACCTACATTAAAAGTTAAGCCCCCATTTATCTTCTCAGACTATGTAAAAAAATGAAGTTAGAATACTCCCTAACATTATAAAAAATAATAATGGATTAAACACCTAAGCATAAGGCCAGACAGCATAAAACTCATAGAGGAAAACATAATCAGAACACTCTGACATAAATCACAGCAAGATCTTTTTGATCCACCTCTTAGTGTAATGAGTATACAAACAAAAATAAGCAAATGGGACCTAGTTAAACTTTTGCACAGCAAAAGAGACCATAAATAAATTGAAAAAACCCATGCCTAACCCACAGAATTTGAGAAAGTATTTGCAAATGAAGCAACCAACAAGGGATTGATCTCCAAAATATACAAAGAGCTAATGCAAAGCTAGTGGAGGTGATGGAATTATAGTTGAGCTATTTCAAATCCTGAAAGATGATGCTGTAAAAGTGCTGCATTCAATATGCCAGCAAATTTTAGAAACCTCAGCAGTAGCCACAGGATTGGAAAAGGTCAGCTTTCATTCCAATCCCAAAAAAGGCAATGCAAGAATGCTCAAACTACTCTACAGTTGCACTAATCTCACAGGCTAGCAAAGTAATGCTCAAAATTCTCTAAGCCAGGCTTTAACAGAATGTGAACCATGAAATTTCAGATGTTCAAGCTGGACTTAGAAAAGGCAGAGGAACCAGAGATCATATTGCCAACATCCATTGGCCAATCAAAAAGCAAGAGAGTTACAGAAAAACATCTACTTCTGCTTTATTGACTACACCAAAGCCTTTGTGTGAATCACAACAAACTGTGGAAAATTCCTAAAGAGATGGGAATACCAGACCACCTGACCTGCCTCTTGAGAAATCTGTATGCAGGTCAAGAAGCAACAGTTAGAACTGGACATGGAACAACAGATTGGTTGCAAATCAGGAAAGGAGTATGTCAAGGCTGCATATTGTCACCCTGCTTCTTTAACTTGTATGCAGGGTACATCATGCGAAATGCCAGAATGAAGCACAAGCTGGAATTAAGATTGCAGGGAGAAATATCAATAACTTCAGATATGCACATGACACCACCCTCATAGCAGAAAGCGAAGAACTGAAGAGCCTCTTGATGAAAGTGAAAGAGGGGAGTGAAAAAGTTGGCTTAAAGCTCAACATTCAGGAAACTAAGAACATGGCTTCTGGTCCCATCACTTCATGGCAAACAGATGTGGAAACAGTGGAAACAGTAAGAGGCTTTGTTTGGGCTTCAAAATCACTGCAGATGGTGACTGCAGCCATGAAATTAAAAGACGCTTTTTCCTTGGAAGAAAAGCAATGACCAATCTAGATAGCATATTAAAAAGCAGAGACATTACTTTGCCAACAAATGTCCTTCTAGTCAAAGCTATGTTTTTTCCAGTAGTCATGTATGGATGTAAGACTTGGAATATAAAGAAAGCTGAGTGCTGAAGAATTCATGCTTTTGAACTGTGGTGTTGGAGGAGATTCTTGAGAGTCCCTTGGACTGCAAGGAGATCCAAGCAGTCCATCCTAAAGGATATCAGTCCTGAATATTCATTGGAAGGACTGATGGTGAAGCTGAAACTTCAATACTTTGGCCACCTGATGTGAAAAATGGACTCATTGGAAAAGTCCCTGATGCTAGGAAAGATTGAAGGCAAGAGGAGAAGCGGATGATAGAGGATGAGATGGTTGGATGGCATCACTGATTCGATGGACATGAGTTTGAGAAAGCTCCAAGAGTTGGGCCTGGCATACTGCAGTCCATGGAGTCACAAAGAGTCAGATACAACTGAGCGACTGAACTGAATGCAACTCAATATAAGAAAAAAAAATCAAAACATGCGCAGAAGATCTAGATAGATATTTCTCCAAAGAAGAATACAGATAGCCAAAAAACACATGAAAAGATATTCAACATCACTAATTATAAGAGAAATACAAATTAAAACCACAGTGAGGTATCACCTCACATGTTTCAGAATTTCCATCAGTAAAAATCTACAAACAATGCTGGAGAGGGTATGGAGAAAAGGAAATTCTCCTACACTATCGGTGGGAAGCTGAAGTGGTACAATCATTATGGAGAACAGTATGGAGGTACCTTAAAAAAAAACTAAATGTAGAATTACTGTATGATACAGCAATCCCACTCCTGGGCATGTATTTGGAGAAAGCCATAATTTGAAAAAATACATGCACTCCTTTGTTCACTGCAGCACTATTTACAATAGCCAAGACATGGAAGAAAACTAAAAGTCCATCAACAGAAACAGAGGAGTAGATAAAGAAAATGTGGTGTATGTGTATACACACACACACACGTACATATATACACAAACATGATGGAATATTACTCAGCCATAAAAAGACTAAGATAATGCTATTTACAGCAACATGGATGGATCTACAGATTGACCTATTGATTAAAGTAAGTCAGACAAAGAAAGGCAAATATCATTATGATATCACTTATATTTAGAATCTAAAAAATGGTACAAAATCAACTTATTTACCAAACAGAAATAGAGTCACAGGTGCAGAAATCAAACTTAGGTTATCTAGGGGATTGGTGGGGGAGGGATAGACTGTGAGGCTGGGACTGACATACACACACTACTATACTTAAAATAGATAATTAACAATAACCTGCCATAAACCTCAGGGAACTCTACTTATGCACTATAATGGCCCACATGGGAAGAGAATATTTTAAAAACAGTAGTCAAGTCTCAGATGCAGAAAACAAATGTATGGTCACTAGGGGCTGGGGTGGGGTGGGACAAATTGGGAGACTGAGACTGACATATACACAATACTATATATAAAATAGATAACTAATAAGAACCTTTGAGGGCAGGAGGAGAAGCAGACAACAGAGGATGAGATAGTTGAATTGCATCACTGACTCAATGGACCTGAGTTTTAGCAAACTCCAGGAGACAGGGAAGCCTGGCATACTGTGATCTATGGGGTCACAAAGAGTTGGACATGATTTTGTCTAAATATCAGGACTAAAAAACTAGAACCTACTGTATAGCACAGGAACCCTACTCAGTAATCTGTAACGACCTATACGGGAAATAAATCTAAAAAGGGTGGACTGTGGCTTTGAAGTAGAGCCTGAACTGGCACAAAGACAGAAATATAGATCAATGGAACAAAATAGAAAGCCCTGAGATAAATCCACACACCTATGGACACCTTATCTTCGACAAAGGAGGCAAGAATATACAATGGAGTAAAGACAGTCTCTTTAACAGGTGGTGCTGGGAAAACTGGTCAACCACTTGTAAAAGAATGAAACTAGACCCCTTTCTAACACTATACACAAAAATAAACTCAAAATGGATTAAAGATTTAAATTTAAGATCAGAAACTGTAAAACTCCTAGAGGAAAACAGGCAAAACACTCTCCGACATAAATCACAGCGGGATCCTCTATGATCCACCTCCCAGTATAATGGAAATAAAAGCAAAAATCAACAAATGGGATCTAATTAAAATTAAAAGCTTCTGCACAACAAAGGAAACTATAAGCAAGGTGAAAAGACAGCCTTCTGAATGGGAGAAAACAATAGCAAATGAAACAACTGACAAACAGCTAATCTCAAAGATATACAAGCAACTTATGCAGCTCAACTCCAGAAAAATAAACGAACCAATAAAAAAATGGGCCAAAGAACTAAATAGGCATTTCTCCAAAGAAGACATATGGATGGCTAACAAACACATGAAAAGATGTTCAACATCACTCATTATCAGAGAAATGCAAATCAAGACCACAATGAGGTACCATTTCACACCAGTCAGAATGGCTGCGATCCAAAAATCTATAAGCAATAAATGCTGGAGAGGATGTGGAGAAAAGGGAACCCTCTTACACTGCTGGTGGGAATGCAAACTCGTACAGCCACTATGGAAAACAGTGTGGAGATTCCTTAAAAATTGCAAAAGAACTGCCTTATGACCCAGCAATCCCACTGCTGGGCATACACACCGAGGAAACCAGAATTGAAAGAGACACATGTACCCCAATGTTCATCGCAGCACTGTTTATAATAGCAAGGACATGGAAACAACCTAGATGTCCATCAGCAGATGAATGGATAAGAAAGCTGTGGTACATATACACAATGGAGTATTACTCAGCCCTTAAAAAGAATAAATTTGACTCAATTTTAATGAGATGGATGAAACTGGAGCCGATTATACAGAGTGAAGTAAGCCAGAAAGAAAAACACCAATACAGTATACTGACACATATATATGGAATTTAGAAAGATAGTAATGATGACCCTCTATGTGAGACAACAAAAGAGACACAGAGGTATAGAATGGACTTTTGGACTCTGAGGGAGAGGGAGAGGGTAGGATGATTTGGGAGAATGGCATTGAAACATGTATACTATCATGTAAGAAACGAAGTGCCAGTCTATGTTCAATACAGGATACAGGATGCTTGGGGCTGGTGCACAGGATGATCCAGAGAGATGATATGGGGTGGGAGGTGGGAGGGGGCTTCAGCATTGGGAGATCGTGGACACCTGTGGCTGATTCATGTCAATGTATGGCAAAACAAATACAGTATTGTAATGTAGAATAAAGTATTAAAATAAATAAATAAGGATGGATATATGTATATGTGTAACAGATTCGCTTTGCTGTATACCTAAAAAAACACAAAATTGTAAATCTACTCCAATAAAAAATATTTTTAAAAGTTTATTAAAAGCAAGACCCAAGAGGGCATACTGTCTCTCAGTAGCTTAGCCATGTCCCAGAACAAAATCCAAATATTTTTAGAAAATAATAATATCCAGCACATGAAAAGGTAAAATATATGATGTGAAAATAAATTAAAAATTATCAGAAATGCAAATGAGCAGAAAAACATGAACCGTAATAAGGAGAAAAATCAATCAATTGAAAGACAGCCAGAAATAAGGAGAAAAATCAATCAATTGAAAGACAGCCAGAAATAACACAAATAAGAAGCTGAGTAAACAAGAATATTAAAAAGTTATCTATATTCTATATGCTCAAGACATTAAAGGAAAGAATGAAGGTGTTAAGTAAAAACATAGAACCAAAAATTCCAATCAAATTTTTGGAGGTAAAAACTATAGTGTTTGAGATGGAATATATCCTGTATTTTTATTAGGTCACAAAATATATTTTATGACTAAAATCACATCAAATATCATTTCTGACTGCATGGAATGAAACTAGAAGTTATAGAGAAGGAAATTCACAAATATATAAAAATTAAACAACACTCCTAGATCAAAATTAGGTCAAAGAATAAATAAAACGGGAAATTATGAAATATATTGAAGCAAATATAAATGAAAATACAACATAATAAAGTTTAAAGCTTGAAAAAAATCAGTTTTAAGAAGGAAGTTTACAATGATAAACACTCTCATTATAAAAAGAAAAGAGCTCAAATAAACCACTTAACTTTACATCTCAAAGAACTAGACAAAGAAGAATAAACCAAACCCAAAGTCAGCAGAAGAAAGAAATAATAAATATTAGAGTGCAAATAAACATAAGAGAAAACAAAAAGTCCAGGTCAATATTCTTGATGAACTACATGCAAGAACCTCAACAAAATATTAGTAAACTGAATTCAACAGCATATTAAAAATCATGTCATAACCAAGTGGATTTATCCTTGAGATTCAAGGATGGTGCAGCATATGCCAATTAATTAACATAATACACTACAGTAACAGAATAAAGGATAATAATCACATGATTATCATCACAGATATATAAAATACATTTAAGAAAATTCAACACCTTTTCATGATAAAAATTCTGAACAAAAAAGGTATAGAAAGAATTTACCTGCTGAGTCATCAGAAAGCCAGAAATAATCTACCTCAATATAATAAAGACCATATATAACAAAACCCAAAGCTAATATATTAAATGGTGAAAAACTGACAGCTTTTTTCCTAAAATCATAAACAAAGCAAGGATGTCTACTCTCACCACTTCTAAACATAATATTAGAAGTTCCAGTGAGAGTAATTAGGTAAGAAAAAGAAATAAAGATGCACTGAGAATATCAACAAAAAAGTAAATTATCATTATTTGCTGATGATCTAGTCCTATATTCAGTCTAAAGACTCTACAAACTGTTAGAATAAATGAATTCATTGCAATTGCAAGACATAAAATCAACATATAAAATCAAATCAAATCAACATACAAAAATCAGTTACATTTCAGTACACTAACAAAGACCTATCCTTATAGGAAATTAAGAAAACAATCCCATTCACAATAGTACCAAAAAGAATAAAATACTGAAGAATAAACTTAACCAAGCAGATGAAAGATATAAACATTGAAAACTACAAAACACAGATGAAAGAAATTAAAGAACATGCAAGTAAATGAAAGACATCCCATGTTAATGGATTGAAAATTTGTTAAAACATCTATACTGCCCAAAACAATCTACAGATTTAATGTGATTCCCCATAAAAATCTCAATGGTATTTTTAATAATATATAGAAAAAAACAATCCTAAAATTCATATTAAGCCAGAGAGACCCCAAATAGCAAAAGCAATCTGGAGGAAAAACAACAAAGCTTGAGGCATCATACTTCTCAATTTCAAAATATAATGTAAAAACATAATAATTAAAACAGTATGGAACTGGCATAGACATACAGGCCAATGGAACAGAATAGACAGCCAAGAAATAAACCCAAGTACAAGCAGTCAACTGATCTTTGACAAGGGAGTCAAGAGTACACAATGGAGAAAGAACTGTCTTTTCAACAAATGGTGCTAAGAAAGCAATTTCCACATATAAAATGATGAAATTGGACCCAAAAATCGATTCAAAATAGATTGAAGACTTGAACAAAGGACCTGAAGTTGTAAAACTACTAGAAGAAACATATAGGAGAAGATTCTTGACATTGCTTTAGCCATGATATCTTGAAGATATCACCAAAAGCAAGCACAGGCAAAGGCAAAACAACAACAACAAAAATAAAAATAAGCAATTTGACAGTAAAAGCAAGCTACAGAATGGGGGAAAATATTTGCAGACCATATACCTGTTAAGGGACTAATATCCAAAATATAATAAGAATACCTACAACTCAATAGCAAAGTAACAAATAATGTAATTAAATAACTGGTAAAGGACTTTAATAGATATTTATCCAAAGAAGAGATTAAAAATGACCAAAATGAAAAGGTGCTCAACATCACTAATCAAGCATGCATGCTCAGTTGCTCAGTTGTGTCAGACTCTTTGTGACTCCATTGACTCTAAGTAACCCACCAGGCTCCTCTGTCCATGGAATTCTCAAGGCAAGAATACTGGAGTGGGTTTCCATTTCCTTCTCCACTAATCAAGAGGGAAATGCATAACAAAACCACAATGGATATTTGGTTGCACCAGTTAGGATGGCTATTATCTCCTTCAATTCCCCCAAAAGATAACAAATATTGGTAAGAATGTGGAGAAACTGGAAACCTTGGACACTGCTGGTATGAATATAAAATGGTGTAACCACTATGTAAAACAGCATCAAAAGTCCTCAAAAATTAAAATAGAACTACTATATGAGCCAGCAATCTCTCATCTGGGTATATATCCAAAAGAACTGAAAGGAGATGTCCAAGAGAAACCTGCACTCCCATCTTCACTGAACCACTATTCACGATATCCAATATATGGAAACAATCCAAATGTTTATCAACAGATGAATGGATTAAAAAAATGTGCTATATACATACAGTAAAGTATTACTGAACCTTAAAATGAAGGAAATGCTGCATATGAAACAACATGAATGAACCAGGAGCACATTATGCTAACTTGGATTAAGTCAGTCATAGAAGGACAAATAATGCATGATTCTACATATATGAGGCATCTAAAATTGCTGTTTAGTCGCTAAAACTTGTCCAGCTCTTTGCAACCCCAGAGGCTGTAGCCCACCAGGCTCCTCTGTCCATGAGATTTCCCAGGCAAGAATGCTGGTGTGGGTTGCCATTTCCTTTCCAGGGGATCTTCCCAACCCAGGGATTGGACCCAGGACTCCTGCATTGGCAGGCAGATTCCCCTGAGCCACCAGGGAAGCCCAATGTATCTAAAATAGTCAAACTCATAGAAGCAGATAATAGACTGCTGGTTGCCGGAGGCAAGGGGCAGGGAAAAATGGGGATTTGCTATCAACGTATATGGAGTTAAGTTCCAGAGATCTGCTATGTAACATGGTGCCTATTATATTAACAATACTGTACTGTGCACTCAAAGTTTTCGTTAAGAGGATAGATCTCATGCTAACCAAAGGCAGGCGTAACATATGGAAACTTTTGGAGGTGATAGGTATGTTTATTTCCTGGATTGTGATAATGATTTCATAGGTGGATGCATATGCCCTAATTCAACAACTTGTACACGTTAAATATATGCAATTTTTGTATATCAATCATACCCCAATAGATCTGCTTTCAACAAACAAACAAACAACTTTAAGCATAAAAAACATGAATAAACTAAGAGGAAAATAATAGAAAATTATTCCATTTAAATGCAAATTAAAAATGTTCTAATGGTGATATCAACATCAAAGAAGACTGCAGAACAATGAATATTACTAAGGATAAAGAAGATCCTTTCATAATTATAAAATGATTAATTCATCATGAGTAGGAAACAAACCTAAATGTTTATGTACTTAATAGAGCACCAGAAGACATCAACCAAATATTGATAAAATGACAACAAAAATACACAAAGCCACAATAATTGTCTAATTTCAACACTACTGTCTCATTAATTTATAAAATAATTAACATAAAATCTGTAAAGATATGAGACTTGAATACCATCAACTGACTTTATCTAATAGACAATCTAGGCCAAAATAGAAATCTCATTTTTTTCAAGTGCACATAAATATATACCATATTTTGGGCCACAAACAAGTCTTAACATATTTAAAAAGAATCAAGTCATACAAAGGATGTTCTTTGATCAAAAAGGAAGTAAAATGGAAATAAAAAACAGAAAGCTTCTGAAAAATATGCAAATAAGAATATACTTATAAATAACCTATAGGCCAAAAAGAAACCAAAAAAAATTAGAAAGATTTTTCTGCTGAATTAAAATGAAAAAAGAAGATATAAAAAATTGTGGGATGCCACTAAAGCAGTTTAAAGAAAGGAAATACATAGAACTACAAGTTTATTAGAAAGTAACAAAGATTGCAAAACAGTGATCTCAGCTTCCACCTAATGAAACTAGGGGAAAAAGGTATGGGGGGGTGTGTGTGGATTCAATCCTGAGTGAGTTGACCTAGGGAAATAATAGAGATTAGATGGAAATAATAAAGATTAGAATAGAAATCAGTGATACAGAAACAAGAAAGCAATGCAAAACCCAATTAACCCAAAATTTGGTTCTTTGAAAAGATCAATTAAGCCAATAAACATCTAACCACAGTGATTAGAAAGAAAAAAAAATGAAGGTATAATTTACACTATCAGACATGAGGCAGTTGAAATCACTATGGAATGCAGAGATAACAAGGTAATATTACAATCAATGTCATGCCAATAATTTTGGCAACATAAAATTTAAAATTCCCTATAAGAGAAACTAACAGTGCTCACTCAAAAAGTAATCAACTAAGGATATCAGCAAAAATAGCAGGATAAATATATCAAAAACTCTGCTCCTCCATATAAGCAAAAAGAAAACTGACAAAGCATCAAAACCAACTTTCTGAGAACTTTGGAAACTAGTGACAGACTTTCAGTAACATGGGGAGGGCGTTTTTATGAAAGGTTGCTGACTATCAGGAAGAACAGTCAGTTTTGTGTTTTAATTTACCATCATCCCATTCCCTGCTCTCAGATCAGTGACAGCCTTTGGAAAAACAAACAAAAAAATCCTACATTACCATTACTACATGGAGCTAAAATTGGACTGAACCACTTTTATATCTCCAAGGAATACCCATTATTATTTAATCTATTTAAGGAAGGACTTCCCTGGTGGCTCAGATGGTAAAGAATCTGCCTGCAATACAAAGACCTGAGTTCGCTCCCTGAAACAAGAAGATCCCCTGGAGAAGGTCATGCCAATCCATTACAGTATTCTTGCCTGGAGAATTCCATGGAAAGAGGAGACTGGAAGGCTACAGTCCATGGGATCCCAAAAGTTACACATGACTGAGCAACAAATGCTTTCACTTTCTGTTTAAGGTAGATTAACCTTGGAAGAAGCCTCTAAAAGGCTTGTTTTATTTTGTCCAACTCAGAGTTTTTACCTAGTGCTAAAGCTACCACAGATCATGGTGGAAAGTTCGGACCAAAGGTGGTCCACAAGAGAAGGGAATGGCAAGCCATTCAGTATTCTTGCCTTGAGAACCCCATGAACAGGGGGTTCATGAAATCCCTGGGTATGAACAGGGGGGAGGAAAAGGCAAAAGATAGGACACTGAAAGATGAACTCCCCAGGTTAGTAGGTGCCCAACATGCTACTGGAGATCAGTGGAGAAATAACTCCAGAAAGAATGAAGACATGGAGTCAAAGCAACAACACCACCCAGTTGTAGATATGACTGGTGATGGAAGTAAAGTCCAATGCTATAAAGAGCAGTATTGCATAGGAAGCTGGAATGTCAGGTCCATGAATCAAGGCAAATTGGAAGTGATCAAACAGGAGATGGCAGAAGTTAACATTGATATTTTAGAAATCTGTGAACTAAAATGGACTAGATGGGTGAATTTAACTCAGATGACCATTATATCTAATACTGTGGGCAAGAATCCCTTAGAGGAAATGGAGTAACCATCACAGTCAACAAAAAGTC
Organism: Nanger dama; assembly: GCA_917880005.1. Classification (NCBI taxonomy): domain Eukaryota; kingdom Metazoa; phylum Chordata; class Mammalia; order Artiodactyla; family Bovidae; genus Nanger; species Nanger dama. Next base: position 42,736,796 of record CAKJTW010000001.1, read on the forward strand.
TGAAATGCAGTACTTGGATGCAATCTCAAAATCAACGGGATGATCTCTGTTCATTTCCAAGGCAAACCATTCAATATCACAGTTATCCAAGTCTATGCCCCAACCAGTAACGCTGAAGAAGCTAAGTTGAACAATGCGGTGAAGACCTACAAGACCTTCTAGAACTAACACCCCAAAAAAAGATATCCTTTTCATTATATAGGACTGGAAGGCAAAAGTAGGAAGTCAAGAAATACCTGGAGTAACAGGCAAATTTGGCCGTGGAGTACAGAATGAAGCAGGGTAAAGGCTAAGAGAGTTTTGCTAAGAGAACGCACTGGTCATAGCAAACACCCTCTTCCGATAACACAAGAGAAGACTCTACACATGAACATCACCAGATGGTCAATACCAAAATCAGATTGACTATATTCTTTGTAGCCAAAGATGGAGAAGCTCTATACTGTCAACAAAAACAAGACCAAGAGCTGACAGTGGCTCAAATCATAAAATCTTTATTGCCAAATTCAGACTTAAATTGAAGAAAGTAGGGAAAAAAACCTCTAAGACATTCAGGTAGGACCTAAATCAAATCCCTTATGATTATACAGTGGAAGTGACAAATAGATTCAAGGGATTAGATCTGATAGACAGAGTGCCTAAAGAACTATGGATGGAGGTTCGTGACATTGTACAGGAGGCAGGGGTCAAGACCATCCCCCAGAAAAACAAAGGCAAAAAGGCAAAATGATTATCTTAGGAGGTCTTACAAATAGCTGTGAAAAGAAGAGAAGCAAAAGGCAAAGGAAAACAGGAAAGATATACCCATTTGAATGCAGAGTTCCAAAGAATATCAAGAAGAGATAAGAAAGCCTTCCTCAGTGATCAATGCAAAGAAATAGAGGAAAACAACAGAATGGGAAAGACTAGAGATCTCTTCAAGAAAATTAGAGATACCAAGGGAACATTTCATGCAAAGATGGGCTCGATAAACGACAGAAATGTTAAGGACCTAACAGAAGCAGAAGATATTAAGAAGAAGTGGCAAGAATACACAGAAGAACTATGCAAAAAAGATCTTCCAAGACCCAGATAATCACAATGGTGTGATCACTCACCTAGAGCAAAACATCCTGGAATGCAAACTCAAGTGGGCCTTAGGAAGCATCACTATGAACAAAACTACTGGGGGTGATGGTATTCCAGTTGAGCTATTTCAAATCCTAAAAGATGATGCTGTGAAAGTGCTGCACTCAATATGCCAGCAAATTTGGAAAATTCAGCAGTGGCCACAGGACTGGAAAAGGTCAGGTTTCATTCCAATCCCAAAGAAAGGCCAAAGAATGCTCAAACTACTGCATAACTGCACTCATCTCACACGCTAGCAAAGTAATGCTCAAAATCCTCCAAGCCAGGCTTCAACAGAACGTGAACCATGAACTTCCAGATGTTCAATCTGAATTTAGAAAAGGCAGAGGAACCAAAGATCAAATTGTCGACATCACTGGATCATTGAAAAAGTAGGAGAGTTTCACAAAAACATCTACTTCATCTTTATTGACTATGCCAAAGCCTTTGACTGTGTGGATCACAACAAAGTGTGGAGAATTCTTAAAGAGATGGGAATACCAGACCACCTGACCTGCCTCTTGAGAAATCTGTATGCAGGTCAAGAAGCAACAGTTAGAACTGGACATGGAACAACAGACTGGTTCCAAATCAGGAAAGGAGTACATCAAGGCTGCATATTGTCACCCTGCTTCTTTAACTTATATCCAGAGTACATCATGCAAAATGCAGGGCTGGATGAAGCACAAGGTAAAATCAAGATTTCTGGGAGAAATATCAATAACCTCAGATATGCAGATGACACCACTCTTATCACAGAAAGAGAAAAAGAACTAAAGAGCTTCTTGATGAAAGTGAAAGAGGAGAGCGGAAAAGTTCTTAACGTTCAGAAAACTAAGATCATGGTATCTGGGACCATCACTTCATGGCAAATAGATGGGGAAACAATGGAAACAGTGAGAGACTTTATTTTTCTGGGCTCCAAAATCACAGCAGATGAAACTGCATGAAATTAAAAGACGCTTGCTCCTTGGAAGAAAAGTTATGACCAATCTAGACAGCATATTAAAAAGCAGAGACATTACTTAGCCAACAAAGGTCTGTCTAATCAAAGCTATGGTTTTTCCAGTGGTCATGTATGGATGTGAGAGTTGGACTGTAAAGAAAGCTGAGCCCCGAAGAATTGGTGCTTTTGAACTGTAGTGTTGGAGAAGACTCTTGAGAGTCCCTTGGACTGCAAGGAGTTCCAACTAGTCCATCCTAAAGGAGATCAGTCCTGGGTGTTCATTGGAAGGACTGATGCTGAAGCTCAAACTCCAATACTTTGGCCACCTGATGAAAAGAACTGACTCATTTGAAAAGACCCTGATGCTGAGAAAAATTGAAGGCAGGAGAAGGGGATGACAGAGGATGAGATGGTTGGATGGCATCACTGACTTAATGGACATGAGTTTGAGTAAACCCCGGGGAGTTGATGAGGTCTAGTGTGCAGTAGTCTATGGGGTCTCAAAGAGTCGGACAGGACTCAGCAACTGACCTTTCGTAGGGAAAGAAGCATTTGCTAAAACAATCTTTACATGTAAAAATTTAGTTGCTTCCATGACCATGACCAAGAAAAACCATTCCTGGTCAAGTTTATCTCAGCAATGCATGGTATATTTAACATTAAAAAATCAATCACCATAATTCACCAGCAGAGTAAACTGGTAAACCAAACTGTCATTTTAATAGATTCAGGTAGTGTTTGGCAAGTATTATATTCTTGATAAAATAGCAAAACAAACTAAAACTAAAAATTATCAGTCATTAGTGAAATGCCTAGTACCAGTGCTGGGGCAAAGAAAATACAAAATGAGCCTAGAGTCTTTTTTGTGTCTGGATTTTTATGACTAAAATAGAATCTCAACCCATTCTACTTCCTTCTTCCTAACACACAATATTCTAGTCTCCTGTTACATTTCATAAAGCTTAAGTTGTTCTCCACGGCTTATAATATGAAGTCCAATTTCCATGCATAGCCTACAAGGTACTTCATTTGTCCTCCATCTCTCTTTCCAGATTCATTTTTCTCTCATGTTTGAAATACATCCTACTCTCAGCTACATGGAAGTTATTAAAATTCCATATGCATGCCTTTTACTTTCCTGCCTGAAGATCTTTGTACAAATTATTTTCTGAGATTATAGGGTCCTTTTCTGTATGCTTCCCGGAAAAATCCAGATGTCAGTGATCTATTCCTGACCCAACTTCAATCTGTTCTTTACAGGCATACAGGGTGACTGTTGTTTTACATACAAATCTGATCAGGGTACACATTGTTAAAACATTCTTTAGAATATAAAAATTTCATAGGCCATAAATTCCAATGTGCCAATTCTCATTTTTCTGTCATATATCTATATAATATACAGTTTCAATGTATTAAATAACTTTTACCTAAAACTTTCCCTCAGTCCCATTCTCATGAGTCCAGGCAACTTAAAAGTTATTTTCAGGTTCATTTAATTTTTAGTGTTTCCTTGTTTAGACATTTTAAGTGTAAATTCTATCATTTCGGAACATCCATTTTCCCCACCTTTGACTCAGGATGACATCTAAGGTGGGGAGACTCCTGGTGTCTACGTCCATAGAGGCATCTGTTCTGTGGCTATTTTCTCTTCCCTGACATCAACCACAATGGATAGGCATCTCTTCCTGTGTGTTTTTGTCTAAAGTATATATCCCAGTTGGTGTCTGCCAAAACAGCTTTTGTCCATTGCCCTCCATTGGTACATGTTGAAACCCTATTTCAGGTCCATGTCAGCTACTCACGACCACGAGGTGACTGCTGTCTGATGTGTCTTTCTGTAACCTGGAGTAGACCAGGCTGTCATCAGGCATTTTTTCCTGTCACCCACATAGTCACCTTTATAATCTTTTCCTATGCCACTGTTAAGTCTGTCACTTTTGCTGGGTGACAACCTGTGAGAACTTTCCTACCAAACCTTTCATCCAAAACCTTGGTTCGGGGTACCTTTCTATTAATCTTGTCATTGTTTGGGGCTTTATTTGGAGGACAAGACACAGGTCCTTCCTATGACCAAGTCATCCCCAAACACAAAAGAACATCTCCAGTAAAGTTCCATGGCTACTCAGTACTCTCAGACTACTTTCCCTTATTAGGATTTGCTGGGTGATGCCTGTATCCCCACAAAGCTCTTAGTTCACAAAAAGTAAGGACTGTATGTCTGTCCTCTCATGCTAGTGTCTGGCACAAAACCACATAATCAGTAAATATTTATTGAATGGATAAATGTTCCTGTCTTTGCCAAAACAATTTCTCTGTTTAGTTTTACATATTTTGCTTTTAATGGCAGTAACATTGTTTTAATCTTATTCAATAAAATCGCATATGCCTTACAAGAGGTGAGAAACACGTACTTGAAAAGGAAGACAGGACATGACTGTGCAGTCAAAGCAGAAGTAATGATTGTCAAGCACTAATAGCAGAGACAGAACTTTTTTCTAGTGTTAGAAAAGCATGAAGAAGTAAAACCACTAAGAAAGAATAAATTTCACAATTACTCGTTTATGCTCCAATAATATTTTCTGCAAGGCTCTTTTTATTATTTGCAGGGTGTTTTTTTTTTTTACTACACTAGATATAAAATTGGTTTTTGTTAGATGATAAATTATAATACTGGGGAGGTGTTAACAACAGCTTTTGGAAGCTAACTCAAGACTATAGTGCTAAAAATCCTTGTCCCTTAGTATATGTTTGTGAGGAACTTAGCTATTTGAAATTATATTTGAGAACAGAACAATCTACTCTTTTCCCTGGTGGCTCAGTAGGGAAAGAATCCACCTGCAACGGAGGAGACCCAGGTTCAGTCCCTGAAAGAAGATCCCTTGAAGCAGGAAACGGCAACCTGCTCCAGCATTCTTGCCTGGAAAAATTCCTTGGACAGAGGAGCCTGGCAGGCAACAGTCCATGGAATCACAGAGAGCTGGACAGAACTTAAGAGACTAAACCACCACCACCACTCTTGCCTTAAAAATGTGACCCAGAGGTGCAGGTTGGATTCACAGCTCAGGTGCAGAAGTTCAGATAAGGAATCTGGGAACATTTGTCTTAACTTTGCAGCGTCCAAGGAAACTTGAGTCTGCCTGTCACCCCATGCTGATAATGGTAATCAGATTTTAGTTCCCAACATAACTCTAAGCACTGTTTCTAATGGATCCTAGTGAAGCCACGACCTTTCTTTTGAGTGTTGCTTTCTTAACAATAACTTTCCCAGCCCCGCTTCCTTCCATTCCCCTCATGAACAAAGATCTACGATACTGAGCTCAAATCAGATTCTGCTTCCTCTACCCCTTTACTAGAAACTTAGCACAAGTTTGTACTTCATCAGTCTTTTGAAGTTTAGGCGTACTGAGCCGCTCCAAAGCTTGCCTTTCTGCAGCATATTCAATTTAACTTTGATGAGCTTATTGATAACAAGCGCTTAGATGTCACTGATCTTGTAAAGTACACACTCAATAGCCTGGGGTAAGAGAGACATGAATTCATACTGCTATTTACTATAAATGCTTATGCATGACCACGGCAGTCCTATGTGCTAAATCTCATAAACCCAAAGAACCTACTGCCAGTCAACCCTTGAAAGGTGAAAAAAATGAGCACCGTCTAAGCGATGCTGCAGGAACTGGAGACTCACGTAAGCAAAGGCTTCCTGTCTGGCGCAACTCACAAGGACCTCTATTCGGCACATCCCTAGCAAGCCTGAGGCGCGCGCATGCGCAGGATTCGCGGGACGCGCCGCGGTCTCTTGTGCGCCTGGGTTTACATCCGGGTCCTGAGGCTCCGCGCTGCACGCGCCGGCTGGGGTCGCTCCGGGGTTTCTGGGTGTTGGTTATTCTAGCTGTTCCAGCGTCGGAAGAGCCAGTGCGTCAACAGGTGAGTCCACGGGGAAGGACCAAGAAGGGGAGTCGGGCGGGGACCTGCCTGGTCGTTGCCTCCACCGGTGGGCTGTATGCGGAGACAGGGACGCCGGGCGGATGGGGTTCCCGGGAGCATCGAGGCGAGGGCCGTAGTGTTCTCTAGCCTTGTCTCCCTCTAACTTATGGTTGTCCTCTTCGGAACTGAGCCTCCGGGAGGCGGCTTCCTTGGGGGCCTTCTCCTGACACTTGTTACAATTGCGCGATAGTCATCCTCATTTGCATTCATTATGGTTTTGCGGAGGGATGGGCCCAGCAGCCAGGCAGGTGAGGTTGGGTTTGCAGCCTTCGCCTTCCGGGGCGGGGACCACAGCCTTCGCAGCTTTTTTGCCCCTCGTCGGGACTGGACCCCCGTTCCCTGAGGGCCTTCTTCTAGGCCGGGCTTCAGAGGTTCTTTGAGGTCAGGTGTAGTGTGTTGTAGGGGAAAACGCATAGCAGGGATTCTGGAAGCTTAGATTCCAGATTCTAGTATAGATACTAATAAAATAGCTGTGTAACCCAAGTTGTCCAGGAGTTCCGACCCAGCATTAAAGTTCTGAGGTTTGTGTTTGTCAGCTCTTTGTCGAAGGGATGCACACCCAAAGTGAATCAGCACCTGAGAAAGATGAAGACAGAGGTGGTGCTGTGTCATTTTTTGAGTGCTGTAGAGTCAAGATGCTAGAGGATGGTCGAGAACCGTATCCCTTTGGATCTCTGATGATTGGCGAAAACTGGGAAAAGACACATATAAAAATCTGAACATATGTGGCAAAAGCATTCAGCTTTTCTCAGGTGATTCATTTGGGACTTTTGGAAGTGAACTCTGGGCACACGGAAGAGTTTAAGAAAACAATGTACTTGGTCTGAAGGGCTTACTTGAACCTCTGTACAATGAAGTCATCGTGCATGATGTTCTTTTCCAAATTTATCCTGATTGTGAGAATCACCTGTGATATTTGTGTAAGTGCAAATTCCCTGGATCCCGTTCTAGATCTTTTGCAACACCGTGTCCAGGGAAAGGTCCTGGGAATCTTTCTAACAGAGATCCTAAGTGATTCTTCCTCATAAGACACTTTTGCAGAGCATATGTCTTTCAGTCAGATAGACCCTCCACCACTTAATAGCTTTATAACTTCAGTAATAAACTTCTGAGTTGAAGTTTTCTATATCTGAAGAATGAGAATGATAAGTTCTTTTAATACACCAGAGACTATTAAGTGAGTCTAAGCCCTTTGATAGTAGGATGTTTATCTTAGTCATTTATGTTTCTACAGAGCTTAGTGCTTAGTATTTAATAGGCCCTCCCTCACAAGTGTGTTGAACTGAGAAAAGAAATAGCATGCCCCCAAAACTCTCACGACATTTCCTCCTTCTCACCTTACAGATTTTTTTCTCTCTCTCTCTTTTAAAGTAGTCATTTTGCTGAATATTCTTAATAGAAATAATTATATTTCTTGATGGTGAAAACCGCTTGGAAATGTCTCTTATTCCTTGGTGTAACTTTGAAGTAGTTTCTGCCACTAGATTATTAATGAGTTTAAATAGAGGCCAAGTCCATTTCCTGGATTGAATTAAGTCCATTTGTTGGACTTACTGTGTGAATTATTGTTTGTAAATGTTGTTTATCTCTTATTACTGTACCAGAATTCTAGATCATGGTGATTGTAAGTTTTTGTTACGCCAGATTTCTAAATCCTGTTCCTAAGGACATATTTAGATTTAGTGTATTCATTATTATCAGACCTCCTATTCCCACCAATGTAAAGAATTTTATTTACTACCGTATGTAAAGTTTGAATTCAGAATTCTGGACTGCTGAAGCCGTTTGTGAAAGAATTGGTGTAACATCCATTTAAATAAAAAACTAAGAATTAAAATCTAGAAATTGTGGCTGTAAAGCACAGTGTAAATGTTATAAATCTAGACAATATAAAAATAACACATCTTACAGAAATCAGGGGTGGGAGGAAACAGAAGAAAGCAGTTTTCACGTATTTCATGGTAGCAGGTCAAGGCATGTTGTCCAAAATGGAATCATACAGTTTTAAGTGACTCTTCTCTCTTAATATTTGTATAATATTTTTTCTTAACCTTATAATATTCTTTTAGGAACTGAAATTGCTTTTTGTGAAGAATTATTTTGCCTGGAGATCTGCAATTTTTTAGTTCACTTTTTTGTTTTGCTTCTATTGAAGGCAGAAAATTTAAGTGCTTTTTGTTAAAAATAGAATGTCTAGTATGATACCATTGTTAGAAATTTCTATACATCCCATTTGTATATGTGCATTATATAGATGTATGGAATAATGTATACCTAATAGTAATGAACTTTATTTTGAGGTGGCAGGATTTGGGTCTTTTTTTTTTTTCTCCAAATTCTTTGTACCTTTCTGTATTGATTGAAGTTTTTAAAGTGCAGGTGTTACTTTTATAAAAACATTATTTACCAGAAGAGAGGTTTGGTTATTACATCATTTATAGGGAGAGTTCTGGATTTTAGTAAGTAACGCATAAGGTGCTGAGTAATCATTAACTGCCATTAACTTGCAATCAGTAAATGAGTGCTGCTTTGTTTGCCTTTAGATTTGTTTTATGTTGCTCTATATAGTATCCCTGTGGAGACAATGCAGTGTGATGTCTTTATAGTAAATTTGCCTTGATAAAATTTTGACTTTGTTACTTAACAAGTATGTGAACTTAAATTGTGTCAGTCGCTTTACTCATCTGAAACTGGACATTGTATTTACCTTAGAAGCTTGTCATAAGTAATATTTGTACTTAATTGACATAGCCCACTGCCCAGCACCTGAAGTCTGTTCAGTAGGGAGCAGCTATTATTGCTGTTTTAAAAGTACAGATTGTATTTGTACATGTGCATGTTTTTCTTAAGTAATATCCTTTTTAAAGCCATCAGTGTATTATGCTTCTGTTTGACTATCTGCTAATTACTTAAAGTGCTCTACAATGAAATTTTCTCAGGTTTGAACTCCTTGTCCTGGAAGCTGTGCATCACCATAATGAGGCTTGTAATTCTTGATAACTATGATTTGGCTAGTGAATGGGCAGCCAAATACATCTGTAATCGGATCATTCAGTTCAGACCTGGACAAGACAGGTATTTTACACTGGGTTTGCCAACAGGTAATATACCATTTTTTCCATGTTAGATACTCAAGGTTCTGAGATTGAAGGATTTTCCTTGGTAGAATGTTTCCTTTTTATTTCTTGTCATATCACTCATTTAACATATTAGCATATAAAGTCAAATATATAGATATAGATTCTCCATATCTAGTATCTAAATTCCATTACTATTTTCTTGGTTAAAATTCTGACTCACCTACCACTCCAGAATGCAAAAGGAAATACAGAAATACAGCTGAAGTAAGGGTCATGATATTTTTTTGTCCCTTTTTCCTAGTAGTTTTTTGTTTGTATTTAGACGTGTTGCTGTCACGATCCAAGAAATTTCTTAGGAGATTAGCTTTCTCATTGATCATTAAGAGGTACCTAAAGTATGTAACATTGCCTCTTAATTTTACCTCGTATCATCTTACTGTGTATGTGTATGGTTAGTTGCTTAGTCATGTCTGTTGCAACCCCATAGACTGTAGCCCACCAGGCCCCTCTGTTCATGGGATTTTCCAGGCAGGGACACTGGAGTGGGTTGCCATTTCCTTCTCCAAAAGGGAACTATAGAAGAAAGAAAGTGAAGTCCCTCAGTCGTGTCTGACTCTTTGCGACCCCATGGACTGTAGCCTACCAGGCTCCCCCATCCATGGAATTTTCCAGGCAAGAGTACTGGAGTGGATTGCCATTTCCTCCTCCATATCATCTTATTAGCTCTTTGCTATTTCTGTGATTATTTTCTATTTTATAAATAGTATAAGTGAAAAGTTGAAGACTGATGTGTGTCTTCATGACAGAAGGAAAATAAGCATTAATTATATATTTTGCTGGATTTAGTTCTCTGTTAAGGTTTTTCCTTTAAAAATAACCAAGTAGTGTCACTGACACCATGGTACTTTTATTTGACCATGAGTATTGGTTCTGGGATGAGAGCTGTTATTGTTTTGATGACTGCGGGGCATTTATTCTACACCTTTGTTTTCCTTACCTAACGAAAGTAAGGAAATTAATAGCTTACAATGTTGTTTTTCAGCTCATATGAGAGCAAGTCCTTTATATACTGTAAACACTATATAACTTTAAGATTCTCATAAATATGTTTTATTTAAACAGTATTTTCTCCTTTTTCTCCTTCCCCCATACATGTCAACTTATAAAAGCTACAATCATAATTCTTTTCACTTGCATAATTGCCATGAAAGGTACTCTGACTCACCAAGTTGTTATTTTTGTTTGTTGTTTTGTTTTTTGGTCCATAGAAGTAGTTCTTGGTGAGAATGGCAAAGAGCGATTTTTTTTTTAATTGTGACACTGGAAGTGGGCCCTTTAGCACCCACAGTTTTGATATGTGAGCTGCAGTGATTAAACAAGACCTCTGTATCAGTTTGCCTTGTATGAACCTAGGCTATGCTCAGACTAGCTGCCTTAATCACTCTGTGTCAATTGTGAAGCAATAAACAGTAATTTGAATGTAGGGACAGAAAGACTCCAGAGTCATAAACACTAGCAGTGCGTGTGTATTTAAATATACAACCCTTTTGCTTTACTTTGGATAGTATAACTGCTTAGTAATACACCTGCCAAGGGTTGATCTCTGAAAAATTTCAGTTGACATTTTTCTCTTTTCTCCTTAATTGACCATTGACAGTGTTAATCATGCCCCATCCTCACTCCTGTGCTTTTGAAATGTGAACATACATTTCTGTAATTGTAAATAACATGCTGTATTATAATTACGCTGCACCAAGCACAATTCTGGGGCTTCCCAGGTGGCACAGTGGTAAAGAATCTCTGTCTGCCAATGCAAGAGACACAGAAGACTCAGATTTGATTCCTTGGTGGAGAAGATCCCCTGGAGCAGGAAATGGCAGCCCACTCCAGTATTCTTGCCTGGAAAATGCCATGGATGGAGCAGCCTGGCAGGCTACAACCCATGGGATCACAGAGTCGGACACAACTGTGCATGCACACACATACAAGTACAGTCAAGCACAGTTCTGGGGAATATCTCTTCAGTACGTGTTTATTGAAGTGATGTTGACAAAAATGACACTTAAGGGCCTACATGCTGTGGGCCTGAGCTGCCTCCCAGATTTAACTCCCACCATTCCCTTACACTGAATCATGGTAGGCAAGTTAGACTGCTTGTAGTTGCAAGAACAGGCCTGTCTTGCTGGCTTTCCTTTCACTAGTGTTGCTAATGTGCTGTATAATAAAAACTTTGTGAGCTCCAGAACCAGGCAGAATCTCTTAAATCTCTGACTTCACTACCATGTGTGTGATATTTCATACATTCCTTAATTTTTTTGACTCAGTTCTTTCACTTTCAAAATGGGAAACATGATGCCAGTTTCCCAGACTTGTGAGACTTACATGAGCTAACATATGAAACACCAGTGTAGCATCTAGCACATGGTAGGCATACAGATGTCATCTCTGAACCTTCTCCCACATCTTTTTTCTATTTTCAGTCAAGACTTACCCTGTTCTTTGATTGTGGGAATTTCACTTCTTCAAAGACTCCGTTGAAATGCCATTTTTGATCCTCCTTTCAACAACCAAGACTATAGTCTTTCCTTCTTTGATTTGTTATGCTTCTCCAGATCTCTTATAATTTATTTTATAATATTTTTCCTTCTGTTATGGTTATTTAGTACTTGTCTATCCATATCTTGTGAGTTCTTCTATGGTAGGAAGAGTCCTAAGCTTTGTTTTATCTGAAACGTAGTAAACACTTACTGAAATAATTATGTTAGTAAATGAGTATTGCAAAGCAAATATATTAAAATCAAGTTTATTTCACCAGTTTACCCTGTATCATATCTTTCATTGTGTTTTTCTATTCAGCCACTTTGATTAAAAAGTAGAAAATGAGTGTATTTTTGTCATCACTATTGTGACAACTTCTTACATTTTTATTCATATGCTCTTGAATTATGGAGGGTGTCCTATAACTCTTCCCTTGACATCAAAAGATAGACACAGAAAATTTGTTATGTTCCTAGAAAGGAAGAAAGAAAAGTATACTTGTCCATCTTTTATCCTGGTCTCATGTTAGTGGGCTGTAGTTCTTTGATAAGGAATTAGAAAGTCTGACAACATAAATTTTAAACTGTTAATGACAATTTAAAACAATTTGTGGTTTTAACTTTAAGAAAACCTATTAGTCTTCTGTTCTCTGAACCAGTCTGTGTGATATTTAGCTACTTCTGTTATCCTGTCACCTTAAGTGAGAGGCAGTTTTTTTACTACTCCAGATTTCTTCTGTATTTGTTGTTGTTGTTGTTTGGTTGTTTGCTTGTTGTCTTTTGCCAGATGCTGTTGCAGTTCTGCCATACTTCTCCCTGCTTCTTGAATAGAAACTTTATGTGTCTGTGTTTTATTTTGTGGTGGTAGGTGGGTTAAAAATCCAGTACTCTGACCAGGATTGTGTGGGCCAGGTTGTTTGTTGTAAGAATGTTATAAGAATGCAGTCAATTTAGTCTTTGAATTTATAGTTTAAAAAAATGAAGCAATTTTGGAAAACATCCGCAAGGTGCTGAATTCACTTATCTTTATTGTATCTTGATTGTGTCATTTCATGGACCTCTTGTCAATCAGATCTTAATTTTGTAAAACATATGAAAGAATCACATTTATAAAACAATAACATTAAGAGCTCAGATGAAGTATCCAAAGCCAAGATTTCATTTCCTAGAAACCATTTTACTTTATACATTTTAGCTGATATATGTTGACAGTAACACAAAATGAGAAGCAGGAATTCCAGTTAAAAAGGACAAGGTTCCTTACTCAATCCCTGCCACTTTCTATTTTGAAAGTAGAGGCAGTATTTAAACTCAGCTCTGGTTTCCCCTTTGATTTCATTAAACGGTCAACACCTGACCTATTTACATATTGTTTGTGCTACAAATCCCTCCCTAGATAAAGATTTTTTCTCTATCAGTGGGATGTTTATTTTTCTTTTAATTCAAATGTGTGCTCTCTAGAAGTTTCTAGTCTTGGAATATACACCGTTGATTCCAGATAGCCAACAATATAAGAATTTTCCAAGCTATAATTTAAGCTGACAGGTTCTCAGCTTTATTTAGCAAATTCTGATTTCCTAAAATTTTAGGGTACCTTGTAAAGGACTAGTTCAACATATATTCATTAATTGAATATGTATTTAAATTAATAATCATTTGCCTAATATGTATAAAATACCATTAACTAAGATGAGAATAAAGTTAATATGCACTTTTTAAAATGGAATCTTTATGTGTTTTAGGGAGTACACCTTTAGGATGTTATAAAAACTTATAGAATATCACAAGAATGGAGACCTTTCTTTTAAATATGTGAAGACCTTTAACATGGATGAATATGTAGGTAAGCTGTATTGTTTGAATATATTATTTGGACATGTTATATTTTAAATTGAATATATTTTGAGAATATTAACATATTATTTAAAATTGTTTTGAATGAATATATTTCTAGAGTGTAATGTACCACCTTGTAGTGGGGTTGGAAGGTTATGTAAAAATGTCTATATTTATGTAATAACAGCATGACTCAGTGGAAGGACCGTGAGACTGGAAATTAGAAGCTCTGCCCTCATCTTCAGCTACTACTTACCAGTCCTGGCTCCATCAACTTTGAGCCAATTCATTGACTCATTCTCATTCTTTTTCTTTTTCCCTCAAAACAAATTAAAACCAGTATGGGGATAAAGTAATTAATATGTATGTAAAGTAATTAATAAAATTTTTTTCAAATGTAAGGCTATTTATATTTGTAGCCTTGAAGCTTTTATAATTATTGATTGTTAACTTGCTTGGGCTTCCTTGATGGCTCAGTGGGTAAAGAATCTGCTGACAGTGGAGGAGACACAGGAGATGCTGGTTCGATCCCTGAGTTGGGAAGATCCCCTGGAGAAGGAAATAGCAACCCACTCCAGTATTCTTGCCTGAAGAATCCCATAGAGAAGGAGCCTGGCGGGCGATAGTTCATGGGGTCACAAAAGTCAGACATGACTGAGCAACTAAGTACAACTTGCTGAACTGGAAACATGAACTCTGTGTTAACATTTACATTTTATAGGTGTTTAACGTTAGCATGATTGCCAAAGAACTGTCGTAGTTAATTATACCTTGCAGGCAAATAAAAATAACAGAAGAGGAAAATAGACAAAGATTTCAGTTGTGTAGCCACTGAATTTGGAGAAGGAAATGGCAAGTCACTCCAGTATTCTTGCCTGGAGAATCCTGTGGACATAGGAGCCTGGTGGGCTGCTGTCCGTAGTGTCGCATAGAATCGGACATGACTGAAGCGACGTAGCATGCATGTATGCATTGGAGAAGGAAAGGGCAACCCACTCCAGCATTCTTGCCTAGAGAATCCCAGGGACGGAGGAGTCTATGGACTGCCATCTACGGGATTGCACAGAGTCAGACACGACCGCAACGACTTAGCAGCAGCAGCCAGTTAATTTATATTGAATTTAAGACAAATCAGTCTTGAAGGTGAAGGTGAAGTCGCTCAGTCGTGTCCAACTCTTTGCGACCCTGTGGGCTGTAGCCCACCAGGCTCCCTCTGTCCATGGGATTCTCCAGGCAAGAATACTGGAGTGGGTTGCCATTTCCTTCTCCAGGGGATCTTCCCAACCCAGGGATCGAACCCAGGTCTCCTGCATTGCAAGCAGATGCTTCACCCTCTGAGCCACCAGGGAAGCCAGAATCCCAGGGACAGAGGAGCCTAATGGACTGCCATCTATGGGATCACAGAGTCAGACATGACCGCAGCGACTTAGCAGCAGCAGCCACTTAATTTATATTGACTTTAAGACATAAATCAGTCTTACTAGTTAAATTTTATATTTGAGAAGTGGAATATAGTGACTAAATGCACATGAACTAGACTTCTATGTTCCAGCCTCTCCATGAGCTCCCTGACCCTGGGAAAGTGACTTAGCTTTTCAGTGTTTCTGTTCATCTATAAAGTGAAATTGATACTAGTATTTCCACAGATGTTGTACACATTGATTGAGTTAATGCATACATTTACATTGGTTAAAATAATGCCTGATATAATAAACATTTATTCCATATAAAAATGCTTTTAAATTGAATATGGCATAGAAAGATTATATAAATAGCATTTGTGGCTTAATCAGAAAAGTCAACTTTAGATTTATTTCTGAAAATAGTTATATTTTTACTCATTAACTTTGTGTTTAGGACTTCCCAGAAATCATCCTGAAAGCTACCATTCTTATATGTGGAATAACTTTTTTAAGCATATTGATATAGATCCTAATAATGCTCATATCCTTGATGGGAATGCTACAGATTTGCAAGCAGAATGTGATGCATTTGAAAAGAAAATAAAAGAAGCTGGAGGAATTGATCTTTTGTTGGAGGTATGTAAAACATTTTGTCATTAGTCATTTGTTAGAACTTGGATTGGGTGCTTTAAATTAAAAAAGACTTACCTTTGTGTAATGTAAAGAATATCTGTGACTGCCTGTAATACCCATTTATTTAGCTATTGATTTCTGTTTTACTTTATATTCATCAAAAAATAATCTTAATGTTGCAAGGGGAGTTGTTTAAATTGTGGCTTGAGAAATAGCTCTTAATCCCTGCTGAAGTCTTACAATTACTTCTTTAGAACTTACACTTTACCACATCTTAGAAAAGGAGTGATATGTTTCTTTTCCTAAATGATACTCTTATTCTTTTACTGTTTCTTTAAAATTCCAATCCAGGTTTCTTATCAAATTACAGCATTAAATCTCTAAAAGTTTGCATATGGTACAGGTGGATTTTAACATTTTTCTACTGACCATTAAATTGCTTCATTTCACCAAGAAATGTGTCAAGAATGTCAGTTTTTGTTTATCGTCAGCCTTTAGCTAGTATGAATTGAGCTTTATAATTGTCTTAATAAGATCTAAATAAATGTTTAATTAAGTTCCACTTAAGATTTCTATGTACACATTTGAGCACACACCCACATATACATACGTGTGTGTATATTGTGTCTTCCTGATCTACCGTTGAAGAGAGGTGAAAGAGTCTCTACCTTTGTAATGACAGTATAATTTTCTGTCATCGCAGTGAAGCATCTGAATAGTACAACATCATATAAACTGAAACCAAAATTGTTTTTTTTTGGTCAGATTCTTTAGTATTCACCTAAACATACTAAAAGCTCTAAATTAACACTGGATATCTAGAGGTAGACGTATCTGTTAGATCTAGATATTTCTTATGATTTATTAAAAGATGCTCAAAATTATATGATTTAGACCTGTATTGAGGTTAACTTATGGTTGAGGTGGTCAAGTATTTTGGGGGTATTTGGTTGCCTTTGAGGAAAATTGGATTTTATAGTTAGACAAAAACTAGCATCCAGATTTGGCCACCTACTATCTGTAAGATCTTGGGAAATGTATTGACTTAAGTAAATTAGTTCAGTATTCTAATTAAATGTTCATCCTTTGTAAAATAGGATTAATATTAACCATTTCAAAATTGATGAGAATTAACCATCTTATAATGTGTAAAATGCCTAGTTAAGTGCTTGGTATATAGTTGGCATTCCATTAAGTGTTACTCTATTCTTTGTCTCTGAAGTATAGTTTATAAAGTAATTTTTTCTTAATGTATTGAATGTCCTGCTGTTTTACTTATTTACCTCTAAGGATATCTGGCAAGAATGAAGTTTTTCTCCTTGAAGAAATTGTTATCTACCCAGCAGAACTAATATCAATTACTGCCTTAAATATACAGGATGGTTTTTATTTGAGCAAGAATTCAAGTTAGACTCTTGCTTTTCAAAATAGAAAATGTCTATGTTTTAAATAAAACTTACTAATATTACTTCAGTATTCCTAGAAAATATTTGCATTCTAGTTTTGTCCATATGGCTCAATTCTGGGATAATTGTCATTTGAACCTACCAGTACCAAGGCAAGGCAGTAGACATTTGAAATGTTTTGCGTGCACTACTGATATATTCTTTAGATTTTATAAACTCTATACCAAAATAAGGTAAAATTACTGTAAAATAATATACCTATCTTGTTCAGTTATGTCAAGAAGCATTTTCACTCATTTACCACTATACGAGAAGAGAACAGCTACCCACTCCAGTATTCTGGCCTGGAGAATTCCATGGACTGTATAGTCCATGGGGTCACAAAGAGTCGGACATGACTGAGCGACTTTTCACTCATACCATTACACAAAAGAAAAATGACTACATGAATAACATAAATAGGATTTTTTTTTTTTACTTTAATGGAGGGCTTATTTTTTCCTGTTAATTTATTGATCTTACATAAGGCTTCTTGTGACAAATCCTTTAGGATCTTAATGCCAGGAAATAGAATTTACTGGGGGAAAAAACTTGATAAGAACTCTTTAACTCCATTTTTCCCCTTTGCCTACTTTCCAGAAGATATTTTAGCTTAATGTAATGTTTAACGTTTAGTCTTGCTTTTCAGATACTTCTAGTAGAACTTTCTTTTTTCCCATAGCTTTAAGTCACTTCTTGTTTCTTTTTAGCTAAATTTTTGGTGCATTTCCTCAAATAACCCACCTTAGTTCTCCCTTTGAAACTAATAGCACATAATCATAATTATTTGTGTTTATTAATGACTCTTACTACTAAAAATGACTTAATATTTTGCTTTTTAACCAATTTTTGACTTAAACTTCCCATAGTTTTCCCCTTGTAAAAAAAAAAAAAAAATCTAAGATTTCCTTTCTTCTTCCATTAACACCTTCACTGTAGTCATGGGCCAATCCAGGGTCTGACAGTTCATATTTATCATCCAAGGGACATATAACAGTATGTAGAGAATAAAGGGTTGGCTTTTACATGTTCTTTGGACTTTTCCTATTTGGAATACCCCATTATTGGATGTGTCTCATGAAAGAATCTCATTTGATTCTTTGCCTTTGTTGATCTAGGTTGTTATCATTGGATTTTCAAGATGAGGCTTGGTGTCTGGGTCTTACCACTTACCCTTCTTTTGTTCCAGGGTTTGGTTAATAAAAACACTAAGAACTGAGCCAAATGGGATCAAAATATCAGCCTTATTGAAGGTAAAGTTGAATTAGAGATGGCAGGTTGGGCTTGAGGCTAGAATGGGGTTGTCTACTTCTCCCCTCTGAATTGGAAATAGTAAGACCAGAGAAGAGCTTCAGAGTAGCCCACCATTGCTCACTCCTAGGAAATGGAGCAAGAGTTCCTGTCCCTCTATAGATAGGAGAAAGGAGGAAATACATTCCCAGAAATTCTTCCTCTGATGAGAGTGTGTTGGGAGAAAGAATAAGGAGTATCATGCAATTTCTGATCCAACTATAAAATACACAAACATGGAAATCAATAAATAGATTCTAAATGCATTATTAACTTTAAAATGATCTTAAGATAATTTATGTTTAAAAGGTAAAAATAAAAGACAATGGAAGATTGTAGCCCTTTACTTTGGTTACATGATTAGATTCTTTGATTTGGAAGTAACTGTAATCTACTAATGGGACCAAAACTGAACTTACTGTGATGATTCTGGAGTAATTCACAGAATTGATATTAGAGGTAAAAAAAAATACATCTTTAGAAGAACAGGAATCACGAGCCTCAGATCACCGAAGCAGGGACTCACCTGAGCCTCTCCTGCAGTGCTATCAGCAAATGCCTCAGCTCTAGATGACTTATTTCTTTTGTATCCCTTGGTCAAGTTTCAGATGTCTAGAGAAATTCTGATTGTTTCAGCTTAGCACAAGTACTTATCTCTAGACCACAATAGTTCTGCCTAAAAGAGATGAGATATAGGGTGTTATAATTGATCTAGGCCCTGTTGTAAGAGGATCAGAGCAGGGAAGGAGGAGGAAAAACTATATTGAACATACCAAAGAATACCAACCTCCTTTCATTTATTCATCTGTTTCATTGAGGGCCTCCTATGTGTCATGTGTTCTAAATATCAGGATACAGTAGTGAAAAAAAAGTCTTTACTTTCATGAAGTTTACCTTCTAGCCCACAGAACTATAGACACAGGGAAGACACACAACCCGGACTCAGAGGTTTTAGGGATGTTTCATAAGGGTATTGATATCTTAGTATAGCCTCCAAGATTGAATAAGAATTAAGCATGGTTTTAGAGTTGATGATTATTTTAAAGAAAATTTGATAAAGCTTTGTAAAAAAAAAATCTGAACATTTAAAAAATACAGTTTTATATCCGGAAGTTCAATTTTTGGTAATTACTCATGGTCAATAAGGGAATGTATCGACCCCTCTCCATCAGGAGCCTTTGTGGTTAACTTCAGCTTTGCTGTACACTTCTGTATGACTCAAATCACCAGTGAGACCAGTAGAACTGATCTTGGAGGACTTCCTGTTTTTTCTAGAACTCTTTTTTTTTTTCCTGTTTCTATCCTTTCCTCTATAGAGAAAAATATATAAAAGTATCTGGGCAGATTTATACTGAAGAGGAAAGGCAGAACAGTTTTACAAATCCAGAGAGAGACATATCTGTGGTTTAAAATGCCCAAGCACATACATACTTAATAGTGGAAAAAAAGCATGCATATTAACCACGTATAGGTCTGGGTTTTGTGTACTAGATTAAAAGTTAATCCTGTATTATTAAAGATTTCCTTAGATTAAGGGCTTCGCAGCTGGTGCTAGTGGTAAAGCAACTTCCTGCCAGTGCAGGAGACATAAGAGGTCCAGGTTTGATCCCTGGGTCGGGAAGATCCCCTGCAGGGAGGAAATGGCAAACCACTCCAGTATTCTTGCCTGGAGAATCCCATGGACAGAGAAGCCTGGCAGGCTACAGTCTATGGGTTTGCAAACAGTCGGATACGACTGAAGCAACTTAGCACACATTGCGCTTTGGTAGTCGTATCTTGGGCTTCCCTGGTAGTTCAGTAGTAAAAAATCCTGCCTGCCAATGCAGGAGATGTGGGTTCCATCCTTGGATTGGGAAGATCCCCTGGGGAAGGAATTGGCAACCCTCTGTAGTATTCTTGCCTGGGAAATCCCACAGAGAGAAGATCCTGGCTTGTTGCAATCCATGGGGTTGCAAAGAGCTGGACATGACTTAGCAACTAAATAAGTTGATACCTGCTTCCTAAGGTTTTCATTTCTTTCTTCCTTCAAAACCAGGTTATTCTTTGTCATATTTTACCTGCTGTAGCCTGGGGAAGTTTTTAGAATTATGTATTAAGAATCAATAAGATATACCTATGTATCATTAAATATGCAGAATATAAGTATGACAGATATTTTGACCCAGAGAACTTGTGGGTTTATTTTTTGATTGAAGGTGCCAGAAATCTGACTTGCAAGTAGGGTCCATGTATGTAAAACTTGATTTAGTAATAACTACACAGAAAGATTCTTGATTTTATAAAAGACTTAACTCCAATTTCCTTCAAATAAGAAATGTCATATCCTTACCTATATTTTAGAGATAGTCTTGAGTATTATAGCTGGTAGTAGATCTCCTCAAAGTAGTGTTTGCAAATTATGGTTGTCACACATTATTAGCTTATAAAATCAGTATGGTCAGTCACATTCAGCATTTCCCTTTTGTAAATGAAATGGAATCAAAAGTAGCTGAATGACTCCTAGTAAGTATTTTTTCATGCAGTTCTTATTTTAATTGTATTTATATGTGTACTAGATTCCAATGTCAAATGTATTTCTTGCTATAGGTTACAGTCAAAAGTTTGAAGAAAACTATTGCCTTAGATAATAACTTGTCCAATGTAGACATTTTTATAAGTGAGGAAACTATACTACAGAGAGGTAGTTAATTGCCCTATCTAGGCTAAGAAGCAAGCAAGTTAAAGTGTGACTATAAAGACTAATAAGTTAGGAATCAGAAGATTTAGACTGAATTTTGTCTTAGTTATTTACTAAATTATTACCTTGAACAAGTCATATATTATCCTTGAGCATCAGAGTTTCCTTTCAGTTTAAAAAATAGGTGGGGGAGATGAGGTAAATAGATATGCCTAATCTGACTTATTACATACAAGATTGTTAAATATGCCTGATATTGAGATGATGCATGTGAAAAATGCTTTATACACTATAAAGTATTATTCTAATATAAAGTGATACTTAATTTTGCTGCTATTAGAATCATGCTAGCTCAATGCTAAGCATATGGAAAACATTGAAATACTTGTTGAATCAAATATAGGAACAAATATCTTACTGCAGCATTAGAAATTCTTACTGCAGCTGTCAGATAAAACAAGGTAAGTGTGTTTATGACTGTTTCTTTGGTCTGAAAATCATGTTTAACTTTGAGAAAACTTATTTACTTTATGTGAGAAACCTTATTTACTTATGTGTATATGTGTGTATGTATGTATTTCTTTTGAAAGGAATTGGTCCAGATGGTCATATTGCTTTCAATGAGCCAGGATCCAGTTTAGTATCAAGGACGAGATTAAAGACTCTAGCAATGGACACCATTTTGGCAAATGCTAAATATTTTGACGGAGATTTATCAAAAGTGCCAACTATGGCTCTAACAGTTGGTGTGGGGACAGTGATGGATGCTAGAGAAGTAAGAGTTAAATGTTCTTTGATGTTTTTCCTTTGATGTTTGTAGATTTTGGAAAAATTATGGTGTCAAATAAGTGATGTTTTGGTTTAATCATATTTGCAGTATAAATTATTGTCTAGCTTTCAGTAATTGCTGTCAGGCTCATTGCCATGTTTAGAATTCAAGTAAATTAAGTCTTTGAAGCTGGAAATTAAAATTAGGCACCACCTCTTTTGAGGTACTGCTTCACTTGCCTCTCCCTGTTTCACAATTTGAGGTCCTAACATCACACTTATATATAGTTTTGGGAAAGGACTTGTTACAGCAAAGATGCAGTTTTAATTAACATTAAACTGCTTTTGGAGGCTGAAGGTAATTTAGTGTCATGTGCTTCTTGACTGTAGGGGCATAGCTTAGTTGGTTTCCAGTGGATAAAGAACCCTTCTAAGACATGATCTGTTCTAAATTTGGTATGTTTAAGAAGGTAAGAGTTCTGAACAGTAGACTGTTAGATTTTTTAGTTTTTAATTCATCTTTTATTTCCTGCCCTGAGAATAACAGACCAAATTATAGTCAGCTCATAATTATAAGTAGTTAAATTATATGGAAACCCCAAAACTCCATCCCTTAGCAGCAGGATTGGATAGGTTCAGGGGAAAGAGTATAGATGACATATGGTGAATAGGTAACTGATCTTGATATGAATGTATCTAGGCTTGAATACATAAACAAAACTGTCATTCAGAATGTAGGAATTTTTCATGTGAAAATAATAATTGGTTTATGAAAAATATCTTTTTCATAGTTAATAAATTGAAAATAATTCAGAACAATCTTAGTTCTAAAATACAAAACTCAAAGTTATGGAATAAAATTCTTACATTTAGCAAGATTTAAGTTACAATGAATTTTTAAACTAGTTCTTAGAAGAGAGAGTTATTTCAGACATTTGATTTTTTTCTTTTGTTCAGGTTTTCCAACAGAATTACATGATGCCATTCACTTCATAGTATTTATTCCCAGCATGATTATAGAGAAAATTATGACAAAACTACTAGGGCTTCATCATTTTCCTAAGGGCTTTATCATATATCATTCTTTTTTTTAATTGAAGTATAGTTGACCTACAATATTGTACTAGTTTCCAGTGTACAGCAAAGTGATTCAGTTATATATATATTTTTTTTTTCAGATTATTTCCATATAGAGTAAGTCCTTGTTACTTAGCTGTTTTATAGTTTCTTTTAATTTCTTATCCCCCTTTCACTTTGGTAGCCACAAATTTGTTTTCTGTGTCTGTGAATCTGTTTCTGTTTTATATAGATTCACTTGTATTATTTTTAGGTGCCACATATGAATGCTATATTTGTCTTTCTCTGTATGACTTACTTCACTTAGTATGATATTCTCTAGGTTCATCCATGTTACTGCAAATGGCACCATTTCATTTTTTTTATAGCTGAGTAATATTTGTGTGTGTTCACTCAAGCCACATCTTCTTACACCAACCCTCTGCTGATGCACACTTGGGTTGTTACTGTTGTCTTGGCTATTGTAAATAATGCTGCTAGATTTTCATAACATTCTTTTGAAAGAAGTATCACATGATTATACTTAATGATTTGCTTATCCTCAGTTTTAATTGGCTTAATGTGTTCAGATTTTTATCTGCTAGTAGTTTTAATTCTGATGTGAGTTATTCTTCAGTGTCATTTCCAATAACTGCAAGTACATGTAAAATCCAGATCCATGTGTGGGGCAGATGCCTCTGTTGAGTGGAAAGTAGGTTTGACTGGGAAATTAAGTCTTCAGTGCATCAGTGAGTATCTTCACATTTGGGCAGCTTAGATAATGAGGACCTTCCGTACACATGTTGGAAGTGGCACCTGTAAGTTATTACAGATTTTTTAAAACTTAGGAATTATCTACTAGATCCTGAACCACACAAGTCACTGCCTGCAATTTTCACTCCTTTCTTGCCTTATGGCCTTACACTGATGTTAATTGTGAAATGTTATACTTTTCTAGTCCTTGCTTAGCTAAAATAGCACCATTCACTTTTCAGCTTTCAGAGCTCCCTCTTCTGACCATAATCCTCATAATCAAAATTACTGTCTTTTATTCTGTTTTACTGTACTGTTCTTTCTCTTTATAGCACTTTTTGCAGTTTATAATTGTTTTTTGTGTTTAGTTGTTTAATATCTTTTCCTCACTAATTTATAATCTCCAAGCATTATTGGGTTATGTATATCTAACACAGTACACTGCTTGTCACATATAGCTATTCAGTTACTGTTAGAAACAGTTTAAATGAGTTATTTTTGCCCATAATTCATTTTAGACAGGTTGGTTCTATCCACAGCTTGGCTATCTCCTAAACTATCAGATCTGATTTTTACTAACTTTTGGCTGTTTGACAAAAGCCAAATTTACCCTCAAAGCATTAAAATTTATTTTTACTGAGATATATTTAAAGATAATGCTTATATTTTCCAGGTAATTTCAAAAGAAAAGACACAAAATTGTTTCAAACTATTTTATCATCTTTAAAATTGTTATATATAATAATTTGAATATTTTTGTGATGACCATTAAAACTTAAAAATACACTTTTATTTTGTTGACTTACTGAATATGAGGCGTCACCAATGATTTCTTAACTGTTAAAACCATCATCCTTTTACAAGTCTTATCCTACTGGGCCTCTTTTTCATCATCTATTCTTGTTTCCTCTGTCATGAAACTACTATTATTCTTCCTTCCTGACCATTCTTTCTCAGTCCTCTATCTGCCTTGGGTTCTCATCCTAGCACTGTATATTCATTATGCATACTTTTGGGCAGTCTTCTCAGTGACCTCTTTGTGTGCATGTTTTTGTTTAATTGACACGTCAGTAGCAGTCTCACTTTGTATTACTCTTCTCAGTAGATTTAGTACTATTCCAGAAAGATCAACTGTGCTCAATACAGTGATAACTACCAATCTTTAGCCAGTTCTTTTTCTGAAGCTGCAGAATTCATATTTTCAGGTGACTCCTTTAATTGTTCAAAATTCATCTTTCTACCAAAATTGTCTTTGCCTCCCTTGGTGAATAGCAACACTCTCCATGAAAATTATCTGAGCTTGAAACTTTTGTTATTTAGGCTTCTTCACATCTTATCAGTCACCACATTCCACCATTTAACTTAGAGATAAGTGACCGGCTCTCATCAGAACTGCCTTACTTCTGGTCTATATCAGTTCTTATTTTTGAGGATTATTGCAAACCCTTCCTAAACTTCATGCCTATCTCCTTTCATTACCTATCCCTTTCTCTACATTACAGCCCATTAAAAAAAAAAAAAAAAACAATTTAGTTATTACTTGTGTATGTAATGAGTCTCTGATTCCCTGCTACTTCATCACAAGATGATATCCAGCCCCTTTGTTTGGCATGAAAAGGCTCATCTATCAAATTTCAGTCAGTTTTTAGCCACTTCCATTTATTACCCTATGGTTCAGCCTTACCAAATTTCTAGCTTTTTATAGACCACTCATAATTGTCTGAAATGCCCCCTTTTCTGCTTATCCTTAAAGACTTGGTTTCAGACAGGAGCTACTCTTAAATCTTGTTCACATTTATTCTCTTATTCTTTGAAAAATAGTGGAACAGATAGAGTAGAAATGATCACATTAGCAACATCAAATTACATTATGAGAACAATGTTTTTCAATTCCTAATCCTCCAGATATGTCTTCATAATTCTCAATTAAAGGTTATATATGTCTTACTGTAGTTGTTAAGGATGTGGTTGCTGGATTCAGACCTCTTGTTTATATAGTAGCCTTACCAAGACCTTCAGCAAGGTACCGAATATCTGTGCCTCAGTTTATCTATAAGATAGGAAAATAAGAATAGTATTCTCATGCTGTTATTTTGAGGAGTTAGATGATTCATAGAAAGTGCTAAGTTCAGTGTTTAACTTTGAAAGCACCAAATCATCTTAAAACTCCTGAAATAAATTAATGTCCATTTCAGTAAATATCTATCATTCAATTACCACTACATATTCCCATTTAATGGTGTTAAAGTTGCTTTAAAGAGACTTTTCAAATGATAGTATAAGGATTTATGCCAGATTGCATAATAATCTCTTAACTGACCCTGATTCTAATTCCAAAGATTCTGAATAGAAGACAGAGCAAAGAACTTGAATATTTTGTTGTTGTTGTTGTTTTAACTCCTGTGTCTTTAATTTCCAGTAGGAAAACTAATTAATAAAGCCACTAATCAGTGTTGTGCTTACCTTATTATATCAAGCATTGTTAATGTTTAAAAGAATGCTTTTAATCATAGGTGTTTTTAATTAAAAAATGCCTTTAATTTTAGGCATATTCATTCTTCACTGAACTGAGATTTCTATACTTAAGAACAAGAAGTATCAATAAAAACAGTAGAAATTCATACACATTTTAAATGCATTTTTGGGCTTTGATATTTTTCAAGATAAGCTCCAAAATGGAAAGTAGTGAATCTTGATAAAAGAAATACAATAATATCTGGTATATTAATCTTTAATTTCCTCCATGTTTTAGAAGGCCTGGCAATAAAATACGAGATGTAGAATTTTTACATTGTTATAGATATTTTAGAATTGAAACCACCTTAACATTCATTTTTAGTTAACAATTGTAATGAGAAAAATGTTTAAAGGTTTATTTCATAAACTTTTAACTTTTAAAATAGGTTGTTGAGCTACTGCTAAAAATGTTAAAGAAATGATTCTTTCAGACATACATCTATACACTTACTCACTTTTGTACATGTTCTTTGAATTATCTCATAGGCTATTAGGGATCTGGGACCAAGAGCTTGGGTTTTCTGTACCTAAGGATGGGTTTCAATTATATAACACATATGAGTCTTAAAAGAAAAAAAGGATAGTTCCTATATTTAAGTAGATTCTGAATCCTTTCAATCTAGTTTTGTTCCAAAATAGCTTTATATAGAACCTATTCAGTCAGTGAACGGTCTTCAGACTCTAGATTACTTTTAAAATATCTATTGTTTTAGAGTCCTTTGCTTTTCCAAAGACTATCTATTACTTATCTGGACTAGGGCAATTTGGTAAATCATTCCTGGTTATGTAATTTATGTAACTCTGCTTTTACAAAACGGCCTGTTTTTCTTTATTCTCCCAGGTCTCTGCACATCACTATTATATGTGTTAAATATCATAGGCATTATGGTATATTTAGTAATACTCCATTACAAGATACTATTTTACTTTATTTACTTTGTGCTTGCCTATTACCAAAGAGTAGAAATAAATATCTTGGACTATGAAGAAATATGGAGCTATTTATTTTTATTTCAGTCCTCAGAAAAATATTGGTGCTAAATTCTTTGTTTTAAAAAATAGAGCTTCTAGGTCATTTGAACGTGTTTTAAGATTGTTCATGATTTTTCAGGTAATGATCCTCATTACAGGCGCACACAAGGCATTTGCTCTCTACAAAGCAATAGAAGAAGGAGTCAATCACATGTGGACTGTTTCAGCTTTCCAGCAGCATCCCGAACTATTTTTGTATGTGATGAAGATGCTACTTTAGAATTAAGAGTTAAAACTGTGAAATACTTTAAAGGTGAGCATTGAAGTTTCAAAAGTAGACTGGTTGA
Organism: Nanger dama; assembly: GCA_917880005.1. Lineage (NCBI taxonomy): Eukaryota > Metazoa > Chordata > Mammalia > Artiodactyla > Bovidae > Nanger > Nanger dama. The sequence goes on from CAKJTW010000001.1 coordinate 42,764,153, forward strand.
ATGTTCTATTGTAGATAACAATTGATAACAATTAAAACTTAATGTGACTGAATATGATGTAATTAGTCATATATATAGGTCAGTAATTCACAAAGTATGTAGTTAGTGTACTGGTGATATATGAATGAAAATATATTTTTAATCTTTTTACTCTAATAACTAGATGTTTAATATATATTAGAAAAAATATATACTGAACGAACCAAACTTGTATTTCATGGATATCATTGTTTTGACAAGGTTAAAGAGGTTACTGTATTTTATTAGCTCTAAGATACTGCTTTTTTCACATTTATCTAATTTGAAATTGGGATGTTTAAAGTTGACTTCATATAGTTTGGTAGCAAGTTTTCCTTAGTGGTGCATAAAATAATAGCATGTCTTATACTTTTTCATCATCTCATATTCATGAAATATAGTAATAACTTGAAAATTCAATTTAAAGAAAATCAGTAACTCGTGGTTCATGAGAGTGTGTGAATGTCAAAAAATCTTGACTGTAATACAAATGAAGTTTGGCAAACAGGGAAAATAGTCTCATTTTTAACGTGAAATTTTGATCATAGATATAGAACTTTGTATTTGCACTTAACCTGTTGTGAGAATTTTCTTGTTTTACTAAATATTCTTCAAAAATATTTTTAATGGCTATATGATATCATAGTTTACTTAAATGTTTTCCTTATTGTTAAACGCTTACTTTTAGTCATTTATATTTTTATCAGTTAAATTACCAGCTTTTTACCAAGTCACAAACATACCAAACTAAACTGAAAATCATAATTAGTAATTTGACTGGTAAAAACAGAGAATAGCTCAGTTAACGGGTTATGAATGAGATAGAGCTCTTGATGGCATTTTACCCATATATTTCCATGTAGTCCAGGTTTCATCACAACTATTAGATTCCTTGACAAAGTTAACAGAAGCAATCTTCAATATCCACATACTTTAATGCCAGTTTAGAGGGCAGTTTAACATTGCCATTTTCTAGCACGAGTAATTCCCAGATAAACCCCCTGTACTTGTCTGAGCAGTCTGGTTTGTATCAGAAAATAACAGCCAACACTTAACATCACCAGGCACTATTTTAAACATAATATACTTACTAATTTACTTAATTCTCAAAATTCTATGACATGGCTACTCTTATAATCCCATTTATAGGTGAATTAACAGGCTTAGTAGGATATTAAGTCACTTACAAATTATGAAGCTGAACATATTTCTGAAGAGATTCAGGACATCAGCCTCTGTCAGGATGCCTCCTTCAATATGGAGAAAAGTGGATTTGAGATATTGTTCTGGGTTATATATAGAACACATTTTACATAAGGGATTTTGATACAAGGTAGAATGGTTGACTTCATAAATTTATACATGTTATAAATATAATTTATATTTATAATATAATTTATAATATATTTATATAAATTTATATTTATATATTTGTCATGTCCTCATTATTATATTATTGCTAGATATACTGGAGGAAATGAATCACATAGTTATCTTTAATTCTTCAAATACCATTCATACCATTATTCTTTCTTCTACCATCCCTTTAAAAGTGTCAACAGGAATCTTAAAGGGTTCTAATTATTTGCTCCTAAAGAAGTCTTAACTACATCTAAAACAATAAAATTCATTAGCAAATGGAAGTTTATTTCAGTATATATCTTTTGAAAGATATAAGTAGATCGCAGGAAAACATTTTAATAATTTGTTTTATTCCAGTTTTTTTAATAAAACCTATGTGTTATGCCCTTGAAGTAACATATTTTCAAGACATTATCATCATGGTGATCATTTTGTTTTGTTTTATCCTTTTTAAGCCCTACTTCAATAGCTTGATAGACCTTGAATGAGTTCAGATTGAACCAAACCATAAAATCTATATTTAAATCTTTTCTTCTTCAGGCAACATGTCAGAAGTCTATACATTTTCATCATTCTCATTAGAATTTACTTATTTCTATTTATGATTTAAGTGGCAATTATTTATCACATTCTTGTGTAGGAAGTTGCTTTATCTTAGGTACAAGTCATCTTATGTGCAAGTTGCATTATCTTAGTGTTTACTTAAAAAAAAACTTTGAGTTGGCTTTATAATGTTTATCCTGATGTTTTAAATTGTGCATTTCTAAGCTCTGATGTATTCTTACCATGGTCAAAGCTTTAAGCAAATGGTAGGTGAATTATATCAAGTAGAATGGTCCTCTAAGAGCTGATACTCTAGAAGACATGTATCTTCTAAACTACATGGTTGAGATTACCATTGTCTCTGTTATCTCCTCTCAGGTCTCTCCAGTCTCCACTTGGCTGCTTTTTACATACTGTTTGTAAACTTTTCAGTTAAATCTTGTTTTAAATAAGATTGGTTCTATTTAGAGATAATTATCTGGTAAATGTTTTCCATGAGCAGATAACTTTTGCAGTATAAAAAATTACCCTTTAATGTTCATTTCTGGGAAATGTAAATTATATTTTCCAGTTAATGTCTTCAGCCAGGAAACATGAGTAACAGTGCCTTCAAATATATTGTCTCCTGTGGTATTACTCAAAAGAAGTATAAGTTTCCCTGCCGGAAGGTAGTTGGCATTCTTCATAAAGACTGGCTCATTAAGTGATTTGAGAAAATATCAATAAAATGTAGGTCCATAAAGGTAGGGACTTTAGTTTTGGTTCATTGCATTAGTTCAGCATCTCAAAGGATACCTAGTACATTGTAGACACTTGGTAATTCTAGAAAGTTGGGCAGGTAGATGGATAAACACGTGACACTGATACCACTTCAGTTTAAGAACTAAATTATGTCAATCACTGTGAAATCCAAGGTACATTAGGAGATTTTTATATTTATATAGTACTTAAAGAAAACTTTAATTGAGCTGATGCGACTGAGAGCTGTTGAAGATGCCTAGCATTTAGTTTTCAAGAAAATGGCATAATCCAACAGCACAGGTGCAAGGATGAACTAACACAGTAGCAGAAAAAGTTCCTCTTAGTAGAACAGAAAACAAAGTATATTGTTTTAAAAGTATAAGCTAAAATGGGGCTTGCTTATACTTTAAAAATTTAGTGAAAAGGCAAGTGAGGGCTCACATGTCAGTGACCTTTCAAAAGAATATTGGAGGAGTTATTAGCCCTGAGAAAAATATTCTTATGTATTAACATTTTTTAGCAAATAACACATGCCAGTAAATAAGTAATTTAAAATCTAGCTTCAGAGACAGTTTGCATGAAACAGTCAAATGAATGAAGTATTTGTTGGTTTGTCCACATTCTCATGGATTTTATCATAGGCTTTTTATCTTCAAAGCACTGGTAAGCATGGAAGGGAAGGTTAAATAACTTGTGGAACTGTCACTATAGAAACATTCAAGTATTAGAGATTACATTATCTAAGACATAGAAACCAAACATCATTATAGGACTTTTATGTGCTATCCTAAGTACCTTGTTTTCTATTCTGAACTTTTGAGCAGAGGTTATTTCATTTAATATATAAGGCCAGATAGCTAAATAGCTGTCATAATCCTGAGATGGAGGCAGAACCAATCAAGTGCCTTTGCTTAGATTAGTTCTTTTTATACATAATTCTTTCATTTCTTGGGTTAATTGTGCTCCTTGCTTTAATGTCTTCAAACTCTTCCCATTATTCACTTTAACCTTCTGACCCTTCTCTCTCCAGCTGCATGGAACACTTTAACTTCAGTCCCTCCAGTCTTACCTCCAAGATGCCAAATTTATCCTTAATGATTAAGCATCCTTCCATGTCTAGCCATTCTGCCACTGCTCTTGATACTTTTCAGTCTTAAGGACCTTGAGTTACAGAATCTTGGTCTCCACTCTCTCCCCTTCTCCTTTTTAACAATATATGTTCTAAATTCATTTTGTTTATATTAAAAAAAGCTTCCCAGAAGCCATCTCACTGAACCTTCACAGATTTTTTTAAAGTAAATGTTTACTGAGCTGCCACCACGTATCATGATCTTTATAGACCCAGAATTTAGAGCCGTAAATTTAAGGTCCTGAACCTGTTTATTTTCTGAGAGTGCAAACTGTTCTAAAGAAAATGAAATAACATTTCATTGTAAGGTGACATTTAGGCTGAGACCCAATAAGCCTAAAGGAGAAAAATCATGCTTTGCTCAGGGAGAAGCGCATTCCCAGCTAAGTGAGACAGCAAATATAAAGACCCGGCACTGTGACCAAGCTTAGCCTTTCTGAGGTAATAGCAACAAAGCCAGGGTTGAGTGTAACATAAAAGGGGGAAAGTGGAAGGACATGAGATCAGAAGGATAAACAAAGACAATAGATTAAAATCTAAATTATTTTCTAAGTGACCGTAGCAATAAGAGAATTTTAAGTAGGGGGATGGTATAATCTGTTTTTCCCCCTTTAATTAGACAATGGAAAATTATGCAAATAGGGTGTTGAGTTGGTCGTAAGATTAGAAAGGAAAGTGGCTTCAACCAGCTGTGGAGATGAAGAAATATAGCTACTTTGCAATGTATTTTGAAAGGAATGTCAACCAGTCTTGCTCCTGAGTTTAAAAGAAAAAACATCACCAGTGAATTTCAGTTGTCTGGCGTTAGCAGTTCAGCAAAGGATAGATAATACCATATACTAATATTTTTAAAGAAATGGTATATAGAAGGGGAAATGGATCTGGACTTTGTCAACAAGTCTGAGGTGCTCATGAGACACTGAAGTAAGCTGCTGAGTAATTAACATTCTTTCAACTGCACTAGTGAATATTTCTCTCAGGACTGTTCTACTCCTGGTTTTTCTCCTACTACCTGTAGTAGGACTTTAGTGTTCCTTACATGTCCCTTTACTTAGCTCTTAAAAATTGGTCTTCACAGTTTGAATTTTAGAATGATTCTGTAGTCTTTTCATAAAGAACACTTTCTTACTAGCAAGTACCCTGTGTCCTCAATCCAGTAATTCCATTTCTTAAGAAAACCACATTAGTCCCTTTCCCCAGTCTCCATGTTCTTAACAGCATGGTAAATTTAACTGATTTCTCTGACCTCCAAATAAAATCTTTAGTTGATTAATTGGGACCATTTATTTCCCCAAAGACATGAGTAACTGGAAGATTTCCCCAAGAAGCTTTAATAATTAAGGAGAGTTTACAAGCATGCCAATTATAAGATGAAATTTAAATTTACTTGGAAATTAATATTTAATGTAGGTTATCTTCTACACTGTTTTAGTAAACTTGTCTGAGTGACTTGTCATCAACCCCTATTGTAAACACTCATGTAAAAAATAATCTGCCAGATGAGTGGATAGGGTAATATATTGGAGAACTAATGTAACAACAGTTCTGAGCTCCTCAGTAGAGTGTGACTAGAGTTTGACTCTGAGCTTCTCAGAGTCAAACTCAGTAGACTTTAGATGTAATTAGTGTTCAAATGTTATTTTGTCATACTGAAATTCTAAAGCCAAAACTGCTCTTGCTTTTGGTTACTTACAAAGAACCTGTACCCCATTCTAAATCTATGATTTCATAACCATAAATTGATACTTGCTAGGTAGTTTAAACATTCCCAAACATTCTATTTGCATCTTTCCAATAAATACGACCATTTTGTACTGGGGGCTTCCCTGGTGTCTCAGACGGTAAAGAATCTGCCTACAGTATGGAACACCCAGGTTCGATTCCGGGTCAAGAAGATCCTCTGGAGAAGGGAAAACTAAACAGTCTGAAACATTTTTGTTTGCATCTTTCCAATAAATGCAACTATTTTTGTATTAGGTGGGAGCTAATATACGTTGTACTTTATTAAATCTTTCTTTTTCTAAAGTAAATGAGATATAGTTCAAATTAGAAATAAAACTAGAAATGTGCTTTTTTTTTTTAAGGTTTAATGCATGTGCACAATAAACTTGTGGATCCACTGTACAGTATGAAAGAAGGAAATTGAAGGAGATTGGATCAAAATTCTGCTTGAATGAACAGAACACTTTTATACATATATGAATTTTCAGCTATGCAATATGATTAAAACTTGGGGGATTTTTGAATATTGTCATTTTTGAAGTCTAATATCTATATTAAACATTCCATATTTACAATGTGTCCAGTTTATACTAGGGTTTAGGAGAAATAATTGGCTCTCACAGTTGATCAGCTACTTGTTACAGAAGCCACATTGTCAATGTAACACCACAGAAATGTCTGCCTATTTACAAATTTTAAATCATTTTAAAGGTGACTTCTGTACATCAAGTATCACTCATATGACTCCAGTGGCATTATTAGACTTTAACTTTTTAATAGCAGGACGACACTCCAAGCCTTTCAGGTATCATAAACTATCACTGCAAGCCTGTACTTCCGAATGCTCTCTTTGTTTTCTCTGCATTACACGCAAGCTTTCTGCACGTGGTTGCCTTGGTCATCTTTCTGCAGTAGCATCTGGACATCAAAAGTCCTGTTAGATATTGTTGGTACAGAAAATCTGAAGAGCTGGCAGTGCCTAAAACTACAGTTTCTGTCCTTTGGGAAAGTATGTATTAAGTGCATGTTTTTGAGCACCGTCTTCTTTAGCACTTTTTTCTTCTCTTTTTACAAATGTGACCTTAGTTTTATTTAATGACTTGGGTTCATGCACTTAATATAGGTATTTTGGCAGTTCTGATCTTTATACCTAGAAACACACTGAAGGAAATTTTTTTGAGGAAAATTATTAAACCTCTTAACGATTAGCTTTATTCCTTACACATATATACTGTATAAAAGGATATGATGAAATATAAAAGGAATTACTGTAAACTATTTTAGATTGCATAACAATTTGCATCATTAAATTGCAAATAAAAGTATATTGTTTTCTATCTTTAATGCAAATAAAGCTTGTAATAAACAAATATTATCTAAATTTTATTTCCAGAAGTAAAACTGAACACATGCATCTTAAATATTCTAACAATTAATAGTAGCTATGAGATTGCATTTATTAATACTTTTTATTTGTTGTCATCATGCAATTAGATTTAAGAGACAATGCCTCTGCCTATATAAATTCTGCTTCTTAGGGAGTAAAAGTACTTCCTTTTCACTCTGCATATTTTGCTTTTATAAGCCCACCTAGTAGAAGCATCACTTATATACCTGCTTAATCGCCGATGTGATTGAAATATAGTCTTAAAAATATTTAAATAGGAAATTAAAAAATAAAAATAAGACTGTTAGGATAAAATATGCCACTTTAATTCTAGATAATGAAGTTTTAATATGCTGCTTTAATTCTAGATAATGAAGTTTTAATAGACTTGAGTACTATAAATGGTTTTTGAATAACTGATGAAATCAGTAGTATCTCCCAGTCCCATACCTGGTAATTAAAGTCTGTTGAAGATATTTCCACAAGAGGCAATAAAGCATGGTAGCTAAGCATTGTGATCTGAAGAAAGAAACCACTGTTTTGATGCTGTTGGGGAATACGTAAGTCTGAGTTTCTTCCCCTATAAAACAGGGTAATAGTGCCTGTAACTCCATTGTTGTGTAGATTGAATGAGGGATTGTCTATAGAGCTCAGCACAGTGGCTGTCGACATATTAAACTCAATAAATGGTGGCTATTATAATACTAACGGTTTATGATATTTTAATGTACAGAAAAATCTTAGTAATATAATTAAGGTCTTCTGGGGCAGTGTCCCCAACTTCTGAGGTCTAATGCCTGATGATCTGCAGTAGAACTGATGTAATAATAGAGTGTGCACAATAAATGAGGGCTTCCCTGGTGGCTCAGTGGTAGAGTCTGCCCACCAGTGCAGAAGAGACAGATACAGTCCCTGATCTAGGAAGATCAACATGCTGCCGAGCCCAGGTGCCACAACTGTTGAGCCTACAGTCTAGAGCGAAGGAGCCACAACTATTGAACCCCTGGAGCCTGCATGCTAGAACAAGAGAAGACACTGAAATGAGAAGACTGCGCACTGCAACTAGAGAAAAGCCCACGCAGCAACAAAGACCCAACACAGCCAAAAAAATAATAATAAAATTTTATTAAAAATGTAATGTGCCTGAATCATCCCCAAGTCACCCCCAGCAGTGGAAAAATCTTCCAGGAAACCTGTCCCTGGTGCCAAAAGGTTGGGGACTGCTACTCTGGGGGAATACAGAACTCTAAATCATTAATGGTTTCTCAAAGTGGCTAGGGAGAGAAGAGTATGCTAAAAAAAAATCTGAAAAATACTTTTTGTACTACTACTAAAACTGTTTCCTAAAAAGTCAGAGGTTAAAGGGAGAAGAAAAAGTATCAAGCTGTACGAATACTTTTGTTGTTCAGTTGTGTCCGACTCTGCGACTCCATGGACTGCAGCACACCAGGCTTCCCTGTCCTTTATTATCTCCCAGAGTTTGCTCAAACTCATGTCCTTTGAGTTGATGATGCCATGCAGCCATCTCATCCTGTCTTTCCCAGCATCAAGGTCTTTTACAGTAAGCATACAAGTAGGGCACAAATATTAAACAGCAGACACACAGTACATACTATGTGCTGGGTACCAATTTCTAACTCCCCTGGCCATAATGGTATGACATCTCAGAAATTACATTAAAATAATACTGTCATGAGATCTCATAATCCATCTGATCTACCAGAGTTAGAAGAAATGAAGATGGTTGATTATGTAACTAGGACTAAGCCACATTTTACTTAACCTCTATTCATAGTTTTAAGTAAGTTGCCACTATCTGCCACTATCTCATAACAACTTTATATAAAATTTATCACTGACAGTCTTATTCAATTCATTCAAGGTAAAGACAAAAATCAGTGGCTAAATTATCTTACTATAATACAATATGCCCTCTTGTTTATTTACTAAGAAGACATGCTTTGAAGTAAGACAGCCATTTACTGTGTGACCTTAACTAAGTTATTTAAAGCTTCAGTCAGTCTTAATTAGTCTCAGTTATGAAATCTAGACAATAATTATTAGACTGTCATTAATGGCAGTTGCTTTGCTATTAACATCAAAAATCTATCCCCTTATATAAATGCATTTTAATTCTCAGAAAAAGGCAGCTCATATCCTTAATTTATATGTGAACTATCTGGTTTCCAAATAACATTTGTAAAAATTTTATGAAAAACTAGATCACAGGTCTAAACACTATGTTATTTAACTTTCATAACAGATTCATATATATCATCTAAATATATCCATCTAACAACCTTATTGTGGGATTGGAACGAGATCAAATCTTTTAAGTATGAGGCCTTTTAGTGTAAAGAATATGCTTGAAAACTAGTAAGAATCACTTAACATTGACTATGTGTCATTTAGTCTTCTGAACATTTTAAACAGTATTTAATACAGCCTATGAAGTAACAGTATAATTCTGATTTTACTAAAGAGTAAATAAAGGGTAAGTTGGTCAAGGTCACCTTGCCTAGTCAGTGGTAGAACAGAAATGTGAAACCAGGCAATATGGTTTCAGAATCTAAGTTCTTATCCACCCATTACTGTCTTTCAAAGAAAAGCCAAGAGGTTATTTAAAATTGAAAACCTTGAAGGTAACAAGCAAATTTTATAATTTTCCTTCTGTTGTGTTCAACATATTATAATTACTAAGGAAAATTAACATGAAATTAAAAAGACGTTTACTCCTTGGAAGAAAAGTTATGACTAACCTAGATAGCATATTGAAAAGCAGAGACATTACTTTGCCAACAAAGGTCCGTCTAGTCAAGGCTATGGTTTTTCCAGTGGTCATGTATGGATGTGAGAGTTGGCCTGTGAAGAAGGCTGAGCGCCAAAGAATTGATGCTTTTGAACTGTGGTGCTGGAGAAGACTCTTGAGAGTCCCTTGGACTACAAGGAGATCCAACCAGTCCATTCTGAAGGAGATCAACCCTGGGATTTCTTTGGAAGGAATGATGCTAAAGCTGAAACTCCAGTACTCTGGCCACCTCATGTGAAGAGTTGACTCACTGGAAAAGACTCTGATGCTGGGAGGGATTGGGGGCAGGAGGAGAAGGGGACGACCGAGGATGAGATGGCTGGATGGCATCACGGACTCGATGGACGTAAGTCTGAGCAAACTCCGGAAGTTGGTGATGGACAGGGAGGCATGGCGTGCTGTGATTCATGGGGTCGCAAAGAGTCGAACACGACTGAGCAAATGAACTGAACTAAACGAAAATTAAAAGATATACAATTTTTAATTTATGAAAATTCCTTATATTTTCCCACCAATTATTTATCAGATTGTGTTTTCAGAACTTTTATAAAAGCATCTTTTGGAACTTCAACATTGCCAACTTTCCTGAGTTTTTTCTTTCCTTCTGCTTGTCTCTTCAAAAGCTTCATTTTCGGGTAATATCACCACCATACTGAAAAACATTTTAAGATATTGAAGTCCAAATCACTCCATAGAAAAATAATCCTACAATTAGAGATATCAATTACAACTTTATAGTTATTATCCATGAAGTAGACACTTGGAAAGTTACCTCTAATCCCCTTCCTAGCAGATTCTAAATTTACTATTACTATCTTCTCAAAGAATGGTAAGTGCTTTATTTGTTTTTGAAGGAGATGAAGATTCTCAAGGAAGCCCAATACTATATTATGCAAGTCAAGAAAAGCTATCAATCTCCTTACTGATTCAAGGCCTTGAAATTTTGGATTATACAGCTGTAGTCTAATACAGAAACTTGCATAGGCTTAAATGTGTCAGTCCCAGTGTTAAAGATAGAAAAAGCATTTATCATTTAATTCTCATAATAACTGAGTTAAGAATCTTTTTAACAGAAGAAACAGCAAACTTTGCAAAATAATGTAAGAGAGATGGATTTCAATTTTAACTCCCATTGTAAGACAGTCATTATCTTCAAATTCTTCCTTAAAAATCAAAACATTATCCTGATCATAACTGTTATGAAAACATTCTTAGATAGTTGCATATAAGGAAATTTTTAAAAATAAGATAGGAAAATACTTAAGAATGTGAGCAAAATGAATATGCAATCATTAAAGTCAAGCTGACATTTACCTATTTAAAAGAAAAAAATAGATGAGATAAAAAGTACTATAAAAACCAACAGTGGAAACCCAAGGTATTTATACCCTCTCTGATTTTAAACTTACAAAATAGATAAAGAACACACGTAGATACATACACATTTTGCCAAAACATTTTTCCTATAGGCTTTCACACTGTAAAAGAGAAAATTTTCCTTAAGTACACAATTATACCTTTAAAAGTACTTACTTTCAAAAACAATTCCCCCTTTACTAAAGATACTAAGATTGGGTCATACTTACATAAAATTGCCAAAAGACAATCATTAGATAGCTTATGTGCTCTTGTATTTCATGTATTTGGAATAAAATAGACAATTCAAAATGAATATCAACACAGATTTTATTAATTTAAAAAAGGTTTGTGGATAGTCTCAAAGAGGCCAAAATAAAGACTGGTGTGAGCTTGATGATGAAAATTTATAAAAAGGCATTTCTAGTTCAATTTAAAAATACTACTTTCAAAAATACTAAAATGGTTATTATCTCACTGCTGCTGCTGCTGCTGCTATTGCTGCTAAGTCGCTTCAGTCGTGTCCGACTCTGTGCAACCCCCATAGACAGCAACCCACCAGGCTCCCCATCCCTGGGATTCTCCTGGCAAGAATACTGCAGTGGGCTGCCATTTCCTCCAATGCGTGAAAGTGAAGTTACTCAGTCGTGTCCAACTCTTAGCAACCCCATGGACTGCAGCCTACCAGCACCTCCGCCAATGGGATTTTCCAGGCAGGAGTATTGGAGTGGGCTGCCATTGTCTTCTCCAATTATCTCACCACTGACTATTAAATGTGATAAATCGTAAAAACTACAGAAATTCCTTAACCAGAAAATTGAGTGGGGTCACTGAATAAAATGAATGGAAATAGAATTCCTTAAACCATATACAGTAGAGAAATAACTGCAAATAATTATCACCCAAAAGTGTCATATAAGTAATTCAAAGTAACAGTCATCACTTAAATTAGTGGAATTAAGAGATTAACATTTCTATAAGTAGGAATAAAGTTTAGGGCAATGGTAAATTTTGTAATATTCTTTCATTTTTTATGTATATCACTGCTAAAACCAACCAAGGAACAAAAATGAATTTCAACTCACGTTTCTCTTGCAATGATTTTACTTCCAAGGGCAGCTTGAATTGCTATCTCAAATAGCTGCCTAGGAAGAGAATCCTTCAGACGTTCACATATGGCTTTGCCAACAGAGTATGCTTTGTCTCTGAGACAGAAAAAAATGCAGCTATTAATATATCCTAAAGTAGTTTTCTAGTTAATATGCATAATCAATAGAAAGGTTATTAAGGAGGTACAAATAGAACTTGTTTATCATGTTGTTTAATAGCTAAATTGTGTCCAACTCTGTGATCCCATGAACTGTAGCCCATCAGGCTCCTCTGTCCATGGAACTTCCCAGGCAAGAATACTGGAGTGGGTTCCCATTTCCTTCTCCAGGGTATCTTCCTGACACAGGGACTGAACCCACATCTCCTACATTGGCAGGTGGATTCTTTAATAAACACCAGTTATTCTCTGAATCACATGTGACCTCTGACAGCAAAAATAACATGATCTCTCTTACAGAAAATCTAGAAAAACATAGAGAATAAAAACCATTCTTAATGCCCTTTCCTCAGCCACAGAATACCACTATTAAACATTCTAGAATATTTTTTAAACATATATCCATACTTATAGTTATTTTTCTGAATACATATTTATATTTTCTACAGTTTAGATCAGTGTTTGTGATATACTCTACCATTTTTACAACACTAAATATTGCTCTGCAATATACTTTTAATGGCTTAAAATAATAGGTTATTATATGGGTGGTCCATAATTTATTTTACTCAACCACTATTTCTTGAAATGGAAATTAAAAAAAAACAAAACTTTTATTTCTCAATTCTAAGTCTACCATAGTTTAGAAAATATTTACTTTGTTTTATATGGTAAAGAAAACATTTCTTTCCATGACACTATCCTTTTGGCTATTTTAATTCTCTTGTCAACAGTTTGGTAAGAGAAGCATGGAAAAAGAAGGAAAAACTAGTACATGTAAATTAATTACACCTTTTAATTTTCAAAATATAGCTGCCAAATAAAAATGAGCAAACAATAATAAATGAAAAAGTAAAAAGAAATAGCAACTTTCACATTCTGTGATTAGTTACTATTCAACTTACTTGTGTACAACAGTTACTAGCTCTTCTACAATATTTCCATTCAGTAGAATATCCATTTTTACAAGTTCTGCAGTCTGGTAGCCTGCATCTTCGTAATCAAAACTAACAAAGAAAAATATCCAAGTTATACATAAATACTATTTTTCCCAGAGATTACATTTTTTTCTTTTCAAAATATCTTTTTTTCTACCTCCTCTGGTATCCCTCCCCCAAAAATCTAACTTTAAAACGAATTACATATAAATTTGAGATAAATGGGCTGACCTGATCACAGTAAAGAACAAACTTCTGTATCTTTTTACATTTATGAAATCAGGTACAAAAATCAACATGCTCCACTGAGGGAAGGGAAAAAACTGTTAAACCAGGCTAAGAAAGTACATCATTGAAAGAAATGTCACCTTCCCAAAGTTCCTTCCTAGAAGCTGGCTGGCTGTAGACAATGTATATACTAGTGAATATATATATAGTCTCAGACTCATGAGTTGGGTTTCTGTTAAGTTTTCTATTAACAGTTAAATAAATGCTAGGGCAGTGCTAAGTAGCCATTAATAAATGAGACTTCTGAATTTCATATATGGCTCTTTAGTATAAACCTTCACAGAGCATTTTTGATGATGAGTTAATACATGTACCTAGAACATAAAAAGTGTTAAGAACAGAGCCTACCTAAGCACAATAAGCATTTAATAAGTGTAAACTATTTCTAACAATATGGTCAAAGCTTACAGTAATAATCAAAATAGACAGGTTTTACAAAACTAATGTCTGATGAGAAAGAAAATTTCAATTATGCTCTCGTGTCTTTACAGTTATGTATGAGAACATGTGTGTTCCTACTACCGTATTCTAAAACAAACCAGTACCTATAGTTGCAAATGTTTAGCTTGAAAGGTTTTCAGCAGGAAGGTCACAAGGTAACACTGCTGCTGCTGCTAAGTCACCTCAGTCGTGTCCGACTCTGTGCAACCCCATAGACGGCAGCCCACCAGGCTCCTCGTCCCTGGGAGTCTCCAGGCAAGAACGCTGGAGTGGGTTGCCATTTTCTTCTCCAGTGCATGAAAGTGAAAAGTGAAAGTGAAGTCGCTCAGTCGTGTCCGATTCTGGTGACCCCATGGACTACAGCCTACCAGGCTCCTCTGTCCATAGGATTTTCCAGGCAAGAGTACTGGAGTGGGGTGCCATTGCCTTCTCTGAAAGTGACACTAATAGTCTCTTAAACCTGACTACTGTCTAAAGTGTTCCCCAAATCCTTTCTTTTTCAATAAACATTAATCATATACTACATAAAGGTACCATGTTAAGTACTATGCAAAATATAAAGAGACAAGACATAAACATAATCCTGAGATTTTTCACTGTGTTTACAGATTTAAAATTTTCTGTGTTCCCAAATTTTATAATTTCAGTTTTTTAGAATATGAAAAATATCCTCACGTATTCCTAAACATAAGGACTACTTAATTTTGGCAGCTGGAATTATTTTTAAGTAGTTCAAAATAAGCCATGTTCTCTCAATGTGAAAGTTGTTTCCCAGCTAAAAGATTTTAAGACCACTTAACTCAGAAGTGGTACCCAAATGCAAGCTAGAATTCACAGACTGTTGTTAACTGTTATAAACACTTAGTAATTATCCTTTTAATTATAGTAACTGTTTAACAACATGTGGCTTCAATTCATTTTAAATTACATCGCTACTTATTTGCTCAAGGTCTTGTCTGAAAGAAGACTTAAAAAAAAATTGGGTGACCAATTAGAAAAATAACTGTATCATGAGTTATGCTGACTCACTTCATCAAAAGCTCATTTCACAAAGTAAACGTCCAGGTCACTTGCAGCATGTTTTGCAAAATGCTGGGATTTTTCTTTGAATTATAATTTTAAGTATGCATGCACATTCATGTATGCATGTGTTTTACCAGATGTGAACATTCACTTTTCTGTCAACTTCCCCATTATATATTTCCTTTATATCCTAGTATGCTATCCAGTAATACAAGATTTTAGGACACTAGGGGCATCTAGTTATGTGCCCTAACAAAAAACACCCCCACAATGCTATACTCTTCCTTTAATTCTAACAGGCTATTCCTCCATGTACTTTTATGGGATAAGATAATGGGTTTCATGATGCAGACTACTTACTCCTAGGAACACCAAGTTATTGAAGTGTTTACAAATATAGGGCACACCTACCATTTCTCTAAACAAGCACTTCTATTTTCCAAATGTACACAGATATTCCTAGGATTATTTAACATTCAAATATATTTTTAAAGTGTCACTTAGGTCACAATAGCTTTTTCAAATAACATGCAATTTTAAATCAACTTACAAGAGTACATTTCTTAGGAAGAGGGCACGAAAATTTCTGTCACTAGATCACCAAGATTAAGTAAGTGGAATAGTAGTAAACACCTGCTGGTCAATACTGAAGAAAAACTGTCCAGATATTTGAGTTTCCCATTAAATTTTTACCTAGCATATCCTGAAGACAGAGATTTCAAAGAATCATAAAATCCACCACAATTTCATTCAAAGGGAAGAGATATTTAAGCATTACTCTATTTTGATCAATATACATCATATTCTTCTGAACTGCTCTTCGAGCCTGAAAAGGGAAGGAAAATGGCTTGAATGATAACTTATTCACAAAATGACTTATTTAATAAATATAGACAGATGTCAATTATCAACTTTAAAGAGTGGGCAAAATGAAGGAATATTTCTTTAATGGTCCAATAAAGACAGCTGACAAATATTTATAATACAGGGAGAACCATTTTGTATTTCAATTATAATATACTTCCTACCAAAACTTTTAACCTTTTGTTTTTAATCAAATAAGTCTCTTTTTAAATTATACAATATTTCACTTAACAATACATCAAATTAGCTATAGGTGGAGTCAAGTTCTGATTTCTTATTTTACAAATAAATTTAGATCCAGAGAAATTAAGTGACTAAAGTTACATCTTTTTGAGACAAGACAATAAAATTCAAGTCCACTAGTCATCACTTGAGAGTTCTTTCCAATATGTCAGAATATTTTAAATATGTACTTTCTGATGACTGTATCAAATTTATGGATTAAATCACTTATTACAATGTGGCAAGAACTAAAGCAAAATGAGGAATACCTTTCAATCAAAGGTCTCTAAAGTACTGTAATTATCTTTCAAATAATACTCAATTTCAAATAGTCAAAAAAGGTGAAAGGAAACTGTATTTTTAGCTGCTCAAGATGAAAAAAGCATCAGATTTCTTTGCTTTAAGCTAAAATATAAATTCAAGATGATCAAAAATTCTGGCTGTTTTCTTATTTAAAAGTCAAAATACTGTAATTATATGTATGTATATCTAAAAATAAAATATATGAAGATCTTTATGAAAATTTCTTTTGTTCAATTCGACAGGCTCTGTAGAGACAGAAATCATTCAAAACTTAAACTGGGCACCACTGTTTGAGAAGACTAAAATGTACTTTTATATCAAACTGTATTACATTTATACCTGGCAAAGCATCATTATTTTCCCAGTATATTCATCTGGTGTGATAATGGTGCCCAAAACAACTGGCTCCAAGTATTCTGTTACTTTTGACTTATCAGGGAACTGTGTAGGATTGATGATTGTAATCTCCTTTTCTCTGTATTCCTAAAAAATAAAGTCACCAATAGTTAAAAAGAAATCTTAGTAGTTACCATGTTTTTAAATTTGCTACTAACATAGGTTAGAATTTTTGGTGTTGGAATTAATAAAAACAAAAGAATTCCTAAAGGTTAGAATATTATCTTAACACACTTAAGATTAAAAGAGAGAAACTTCCCAAAATAATATTTAATAACAATTACTAATATATTCTGATTGATATTTACTAAAATCATTTTATATACCACTTAGAAAAAATATGATATAAGAATACATTTCAATCTGTCCCATGTATGTCACTGTAATTAGTTTCCTAAGTTAATTTGTTGGAAAATATTTACAGATGCCAAAGTTAATATTTGTTTAAAACAAATATATTGTAACTTAGATTGAATACAATATTGTTTCTACTGTTAACCTGAAATCTAAAATTTCCCACAACCATATAGGAAAGAATGCTTTACTAATCATAAGATGAATTATTTATGCCCAAAATCACACTCTTATTTTTTGTGCTGAATTTAGAACAGTATTTTCAGAACTAATTCTACTTTTTACTCTTAGTAACAGACTGTTGATAATGTGGAGATTTCATCCGGTTAAGAAAAATATGCATAATTAGTTCTGAAGAAACTTGTCCATCATAAGTTAATTCAACTTTTATTATTATTAATCAAGAAATATTTAGTTTTAATAGCTAGTCAGCTACTGGTATACCAAAATGTGTCTTATATTCTGCATATACATACACACACATATATTTATTTAGTTTTCTTATGTATGCTAGCTCACAACAGTACCTTTATCAATTTTGCTGATGAAAGAACAGCCTTATATGGAACAGTAGGGGTTGTCAAAATAACAGAAGCATTATATTCTTGTTCTAGTCGCTGGTTGAAAACTTCCATATGCAAAAGTCCAAGAAATCCTAACCTGAGGAAGAAAAAGCCAAACTCTAAAATGTTTATGTCCCATGGGCTCTATTTTCTTTGATTTGATATTACTATTTTGTGGGGGAGGGGTGGAATCAAAAGTCATTCAATCAATTCAATGCTAAAACCTAGCATAAATTCATTAAATAAGATAAAATCTTCCATTGGGATTCTATTCAAAGTAGCTATAAAACTAATCCATACAGTAAGCATCCACAGTGAGAAACAGGCAGACATGTTTTAGTTCATTTTACACTAATATGAACTAATCTTCAAAAATGGTCAAAACCAGTAAGCCATTTAAACTTTATTTTTCAATAAAAATGGAATCCTACAACATAATTGAAGCTTACCTCCAGCCAGCACCTAGAGCAAGGCTACTATCCCGATGAACCATCACACTGGAATCATTTAGTGTCAGTTTTTCTATAGCACTCTTCAGGTTATTATATTCAGATTGGTCTATAGGGTACATTCCTGGGGACACAATGATTTCTAATTATTACATGTGACACTCTGCCCAGAAAACCTAATATGCATTGCTGCAAAGTTCAAAATTAATCAGTTAGCTTTTAAATTACTTTCTGTATTTCACTGACCAAAATATTGGTTTGCTAAAAAACTATGACTATTAAATTAAATTGGCTTCAAAGTATTTTTGCAAGTTTTATAAGCTTTGAATTTACCACTAGATTCATATTCAAAGTGATGTTTTTGCTTTTGCAAAAGAATGGGGAAAACAAAAAGAACAATGGGGAATTACACTTGAAAATACATCATCTTTATTTTCAAAACATAAGTGCAATATATCCCACAACCACAAAGAAAATCCCATTAGCAGATAAATAACAGGAAGAAATGGAAACAAAAACTGATTCATCAGTTTCTCTTTCACATCAAACCCAAGTCCTCACAGCACTTAAGTCCTTCAAACTCTAAATGACTGACTGACTTTGTCTTAACAGGGGCATTAATATTAATTACAAATTAATATTTGTAATTCCCAATGAGATACAATAGGGAAAAAACAAGGACTGGATACCCAGCACACAGAAACCTGATAACCTTCAGTCAGGTCTTCCTTTTTCAAATGCCTGTAATATCACACAGAAGTAACAGGTTCTGAAGTTATGTATACATGAGGTGACACTCTTCTTTGCTATGCTGACACTAGCACAATAGTACAGTATTAAAGAAAGGCTAGCTAAGGGGAAGGCACTCAGAAAATGACTGATAATTCCCTATGTAGAAGAGTATTTCAAATATAATGACCTACTCCCTAGTGAAACAAGAAGGAAATGCATATTACTGTGCTCCTCTTCTAAGGGGGCTTGTTTCAAGCAGCTATTTTTTAAGAAGTCCTTAAATTTAGGAGGAAATGATCTCCTATGTGAAGTTGTATCATACATATATAATTAACTGGTATCTAAATATCATACCCACAAAAATTTTTTTAAAAACAGAGTAGCTGTTATTTAAACAGGAATTGATTACTTTAAGTGAGTATTCCTAATAATTATTACTTCCACTTAGAATAAATTGGCCCTTATCCTTTGAATACGTGAGCTCCTCACCTGCAAATACCATTGGCTTCGCTGATTTAAACCCAGGCAAGGGTTCCACTGGTTGTTTATGTAAATATAATGTATCTCCTATTTGTGCTTCAGTGACATCTTTCATCCCAGCAATCAGATAGCCCACCTGTCCTGCATATCTAAATAAAATTATTACATGGAAATATTTACTATTTTAGTGTTTCATGTGCATACTCACAATTAGCTCTACTTCTCCAAGAAATGATTACACTTTCCAAACAAAACCTCACCAAGCTGAAACTAGGTGCTGCATTCTAGTTAATTTTCTAATTCTCAGCTCTAAGAACTGTCAGCAAAAGAACATCCCAAGCCTTACAATTCATGACCAAGGACCTCTGCAACAGAAGCCTAGGGCCCTTCTTCATGACTCTGCCCATCTCTGCATATAAAACAATAGTGAAACTGATAGATACAGAAACATAAAACACTCCTTGTGATATTTAGTAGTGAATTATATTACAAATGTCCTTTAAAAAAGGAAGAAAAAGCAAAAACAATGTTTTTAACCTAGCAAATAAGAACGTGAACTCTCTACAAATCTGATACCTATTTGATGTGCCTCTTGCAGGAAAACAGCAAATCCAAAGATTTCAGAGTTTTAGCCTTTTTTTTTTTAAAGCAAATTTCCTATATGATAATTTCCATTTAGGATGAAATACAAAAATCATACTGAAGATGCAATAATGATCAATATATGTGACAGAATATAGACAGACTTTGTACAGCACAGGAAATTATAGCTATTATCTGTAATAATACTGAATCACAATGCTGTATACCTGAAATTAATGTGATACTGTAATGATCAACTATACTTAAGTAAATAAGACTACAGACAAACTTAAGAAATAGTTGAATAAAATTACAATAAACCTTATGACTTTCAATTACATAAAAATGACAAAATAGTGGTAGTTTTAGACATACAATATTAAGCTATCAAGTGAGACCTGGTTCAATCTTAAATTTGACAAATGAGGAAATAAAGACCTTAGAAAACTACGTGCCCAAGGTAATCAATGTTATTAGTATCTAGAGTACTGATGGAAAAGGCACTCAATAAATATTTCATAAGTGAACTCAGAACTCAGTTTTATAATGTACACTACTATGCTAATTTCATGTCATAAATTCTAGTTAATCAAAGTCTTACCATGAATTCCACACTAAACAAAAATAATTACTGAATTTTCTTCACTATTCTATGCTGAAAATCTAACTACAAAAAATTAAATATCAAAGATTGATACCAAGTATGGATGTGCATGAGAGAACTATCTCTTTCACTGTCAAATCAAATATATCAATGTTGGACCCAGTCGCAACTAGAAAATAAAATCAGTTATGGCCAAAAAGAATAAAAACACATCAAATTCCTACTGTCCCTCACCCATGAGATTCTGAAAGAGCATTCACTACATGCATTAAACAACCAAGTTTTGTTTTTTGTTTTTTTCCTAAATTACCAAATTAGGATCATCCTAAGTACATCAAATTAAGAAAATCAGCAACAGAAACACATACTGAGTGTCTTTTAATTACTAATGCAGATTACTTACAGTTTATGAGTTGGCTGCTCATTAGGATTCAGAACTCCTACTTCATTAACTTCATATGTCTTTTGAGTGTGTGCAGATACAATTTTATCTCCTTTCGAAACCACTCCATCAAATAATGCTACATTGGCAATCACACCCCTATACTGGTCAAAGGTGGAGTCAAATACCAAAGCTCTCAGGGGATTTCTGCAATGCGCCTTAGGACTATTAAAAATAAGTAAAGAACAAATACTAATAATTTAAAATTAAATAATAAAATCTTAACAAAATGCCTAACTCAAAATATTATGCTTAATTTACTCTAGTATTGAGAAAGATTACCTGACAGCCCAAATAAAAGGACCTTTCTATAAGGTATAATGCCTATATTTATATTCATTTTAATTCATTCTTGAGTTTTAAATACATTTTGTTAGTGTTCGTTGCTCAGTTATGTCCAACTCTGCAACCCCATGGACTATAGCCCATCAGGCTCCTCTGTCCATTGAATTCAATGGCAAGAATACTGGAGTGAGTAGCCACTTCCTTCTCCTGGAGTTCTTCCTGACCCAAGGATGGAAGCCAGGTCTCCTGCATTGCAGGCAGATTCTTTACCATCTGAGCCACCAGGAAAACCCTAAATACATTTAAATAACCATTTTTAAACTATTTATGAAATGGATGAAATACATTTGTACAGGATTTAAAACAAAAACAATAATTACCAATGTATTCAAGTCTGTTACAATAATTAAGAGATCCCTATTATCTTTTTTTTCTATCTGTATTTGCCTTCTATGTGTTACTAGATATAAATCAAAAATGTATTCTCACTGATCACAAAGAGTATATTTATCTTAACAACTAGGTTAAAATAACATCAAACTGATGGACTTTACTATTAAAGATAAACAAATAGTATACACAGAGCAGCAGAATACTTACGAGGGTATCCTTTGATGACTGCATCAAGAACACTTTCAACATTCGTTCCAAGTTTAGCAGAAATCTGAAAATATGTATGTGAAACAAACACTTAAGACTTTACTTTTCCATCCTGTGACTGAGCTATATGATTAGAAAAAGAAACAACTCTAAAAGTCATCAATTTGCTTGAAAAGCTTGGCAAAAGGAAGCACACACCATATTATCTATTGACAACTGCCCTTCCACTGCAGTTAGGTGATTCTCTAGATTACAGTTAGGTGATTCTCTGATTTCTCTAAAAGGCATTCTGACTGTGGTACTGAAAGAGCACTGGACTAAGAGTTCAAAATATCTGGGTTATAATTATGACTCTACGTATAATACATGACTTTAGCCAATACATGTTTTCTTCAAGCTTCAAGTTCTTCATCGACAAATAAAGTGATTATTCATATTTTACATAAACCTCAAGGCTGCTGTGTGAATAAACAATATATGTGGATGGGCATACAGCTAACGCTAACTGTAAGTTATAGTACCACTATTGTTCTTACACTAGAAAGGCAGCCAAAACACTCAAAACATGCTCATCTGACTCATCTTTGCCATTACCAGTAATTGAACTATCTCTGAAATCTTTATTCAAACTCAGTTCCCTGAATTCTTCCTCTTGCCTTTCAAGGTCTCTCTAGATCAGAGTTTCTCAACTCAGCATTAAGGACACTTTGACCTGGATAACTCTTTGTTTGGGGGCTGTTCTATGCGCTCACTGCAAGATGCACAACAGCATCCATGGATTCTCAGCCGCTCACTATTCCCCAGCGTGACAACAAAAGAGGTCTTCAGACATTGCCAAATGTTTCCTGAGAGGCAAAATTACTTTCTATTAACAATGAGGCTTTAGACTCTAGTGCACTCTTGCAACAATCCTTTAAGATCACAATTTCTAATTCATTGAATGGACTTTTTTTTTATTATCTATGTGGCCCCCTGCCTCTTTTCCCAGCTGAAACCCCAAGGGCCCACTATTTGTAATCATTCCATTCAACTACTTTCTATTCTCTATCATAAGCACTTGGTATTAATAAAACCTTAACTGCAACTGCATCCAACTATGTGCCTTTTCTATGCTTATAATCAGAGCAGCTCAACATTACTGGAGAACAGTCAAGTAACTGGTCTGGTTGGTGTCTGTAAATTCATGACACAGATCTCAATGTGCAGTTAAGATCTGCTGGCTCTCCAAGGACACATCCTTTACTAAATTCACATTAACACTAATTAAGATAATTCACACCACCTTCCTTTTCAATTTACACACTTTCCCTGTGGCCAGTTCACTGTCATTTGATAATGTCACCTCTTACTTCATTTAGGAAACAGAAGACATCGAAAACTCCTTTATTCAAACATACAAATCCATCTGCACTAATCCACAACCTCTTTGCCTTCTCTCCTGCTACAATTTGTTTTCCCACCTCTCTGAAAACTCACTCTTCATACCCTTATCTTCTGAATCCTACTCTAATCCTTCTCAAATTCTTATTTATAACACTCTACAAATTGAGAATAATGTAGAATGGTTTCTAGGATCTCTTTTCTACTTACATTTTCTCCCTAGGAAATGGCATCATTATATCAATGCCACATACACACTATGACTTAAATATCTCTGACTCAGCCCTCTTCACAAATGCCAGAATTATGTAGATTTATGTAATATCCTACTTGGATGTCTATTAGACATTTCAAACACACTATGTGCAAAACAGAGCTTTTAATTTTCCCACTATCTACTCCTCCCCAAGTCCTCTCTGCATTAACAGATTACCAGCATTCAACCAGTTGCTCAAACCCAAACTCACCATGATTCTTTATTTCACTTCTTTACACATATAAGAACGCCTTCCTCAATGATTAGTGCAAAAATAGAGGAAAACAATAGAATGGGAAAGACGAGATCTCTTCAAGAAAACGAGGGAACGTTTCATACAAAGATGGGCTCAAAACAACACAAATGGCATGGACCTAACAGAAGTAGAAGATATTAAAAAGAGGTGGCAAGAACACATAGAACTGTACAAAAAAGATCTTCACGACCCAGATAATCATGATGGTGCGATCACTCATCTACAGCCAGACATCC
Source organism: Nanger dama (assembly GCA_917880005.1). Taxonomy (NCBI): domain Eukaryota; kingdom Metazoa; phylum Chordata; class Mammalia; order Artiodactyla; family Bovidae; genus Nanger; species Nanger dama. The sequence goes on from CAKJTW010000001.1 coordinate 42,788,181, forward strand.
TGGAATGTGAAGTCAAGTGGGCCTTAGGAAGCGTCACTACAAACAAAGCTAGTGGAGGTGATGGAATTCCAGTTGAGCTATTTCAAATCCTAGAAGATGATGATGTGAAAGTGCTGCACTCAATATGCCAGCAAATTTGGAAAACTAAGTAGTGGCCACAGGACTGGAAAAGGTCACTTTTCATTCTAATCCAAAAGAAAGGCAATGACAAAGAATGTCCATACTACCACACAATTGCACTCATCTCACACGCTAGTAAAGTAATGCTCAAAATTTTCCAAGCCAGGCTTCAACAGTACGTGAATCATGAATCCCCAGATGTTCAAGCTGGTTTTAGAAAAGGCAGAGGAATCAGAAATCAAATTGTCAACATCCGCTGGATCATCGAAAGCAAGAGTTCCAGAAAAATATCAACTTTTACTTTATTGACTATGCCAAAGCCTTTGACCGTGTGGATGGCAATAAAAAGTGGGAAATTCTGAAACAGATGATAATACCAGACCATCTGGCCTGCCTCCTGAGAAATCTGTATGCATGTCAGGAAGCAACAGTTAGAACTGAACATGGAACGACAGACTGGTTCCAAATAGGAAAAGGAGTATGTCAAGACTATATATTGTCACCCCACTTATTACTTACATGCAGAGTACATCATGACAAACGCTGGGCTGGAGGAAGCACAAGCTGGAATCAAGATTGCCAGGAGAAATATCAATAACCTCAGATATGCAGATGACACCGCCTTATGGCAGAAAGTGAAGAGAACTAAATAGCCTCTTGATGAAAGTGAAAGAAGAGAGTGAAAAAGTTGGCTTAAAGCTCAACATTCAGAAAATGAAGATCATGGCATCTTGGCCCCTCACTTCATGGCAAATAGATGGGGAAACACTGGAAACAGTGGCAGACATATTTCTGTGGCCTCCAACATCACTGCAGATGGTGACTGCAGTCATGAAATTAAAAGACACTTGCTCCTTGGAAGGAAAGTTATGACCAACCTAGACAGCATGTTAAAAAGCAGACATTAGTTACTTTGCTAACAAAGGTCCATCTAGTCAAGGCTATGGTTTTACCAGTAGTCATGTATGGGTGGACTATAAAGAAAGCTGAGCCCCCTGAGTCATGTATGGTTGGACTATAAAGAAAGCTGAGCCCCGAAGAATTGATGCTTTTGAACTGTGGTGTTGGAGAAGACTCTTGAGAATCCCTTGGACTGCAAGGAGATCCAACCAGGTCATCCTAAAGGAGATCAGTCCTGACTGTTCATTGGAAGGACAGATGTTGAAGCTGAAACTCTTAATACTTTGGCCACCTGATGCAAAGAATTGACTCATTGGAAAAGACCCTTTTGTTGGGAAGGATTGAAGGCAGGAGTAGAAGGGGATGACAGAGGATGAGATGGTTGGATGTTATCACCAACTCAGTGACATGAGTTTGGGTAAACTCCAGGAGTTGGTGATGAACATGGAGGCCTGGCTTGCTGCAGTCCATGGGGTCCCATAGAATCAGACAGGAGTGAACGACTGAACTGAACACATAACACACCAGCAAAATCTACCATATCCACAAAACACACATCAAATTTGGCCACTTATTAAAATATCAGCATTACTTACTTAGCCATCACCATTTGGCCCCTGGACTACTACTACAAACTGGTTTCCCTGTATCTTTTCTTACCCTTTTCTAATCCATTCTCTGAATGATCAGTTTTCCTCTCTTGCTTTATAATCCTTTCATTATCTTAAAATTCTCAAACTCTTTAGCACAGTAAGAATCCCAGAATAACTTGACCCCTGCCTCTCCCTACAAAGCCATCTCATCTAACTTGCCTTCTTTCTGTTGCTTAAACATGTCAAACCTTCCCTAACATTTCAAGCCTTTACACTTACTCTTTGCTCTTTCAGAAATTATTTCTCCCCATTCTTTTTTTCTTCAAGTCTCAGTTCATCGGAGAAAAATTCTCTAAGTTACTCTGCATCATAGCTCTTCTCTCAGAAAAGACTTTTTTTCATTGTTAGGTATGGTAATTCTACCTGGAACAATACACTCTATTGAATGTTCCTTGAAAACATTGGTCTCATTCACTAATTACTATACTTCCTTCTTTTTTATTTAATAAGTGCCTCCCCAAGTAGAATATAAAAACAACGAGACAGATGTCTTGCCTGTACTGTTCACTGCTTCATCCCTAGCTGGCACACACCAAATTAAGTGTATGAATGAATTTTCAGCTAAATATACTTTAACATAATTCCAGTAATGATACCATAATTTTAGTTCAGTTCAGTTCAGTCGCTCACTCGTGTCCGACTCTTTGTGACCCCATGAATCGCAGCACGCCAGGCCTCCCTGTCCATCACCAACTCCCAGAGTTCACTCAGATTCACGTCCATCTAGTCAGTGATGCCATCCAGCCATCTCATCCTCGGTCGTCCCCCTTCTTCTCCTGCCCCCAATCCCTTCCAGCATCAGAGTCTTCTCTAATGAGTCAACTCTTTGCATGAGGTGGCCAGAGTACTGGAGTTTCAGCTTTGGCATCATTCCTTCCAAAGAAATCCCAAGGTTGATCTCCTTCAGAATGGACTGGTTGGATCTCCGTGCAGTCCTAGGAACTCTCAAGAGTCTTCTCCAACACCACTGTTCAAAGGCATCAATTCTTTGGCACTCAGCCTTCTTCACAGTCCAACTCTCACATCCATACATGACTACTGGGAAAACCATAGCCTTGACTAGATGGACCTTAGTCGGCAAAGTAATGTCTCTGCTTTTGAATATGCTATCTAGGTTGGTCATAACTTTTCTTCCAAGGAGTAAGCATCTTTTAATTTACAATGAGATCCCTCTTCATAATAAAAAACATTAAATTCTATGTACGTATCCAATGAAAAAAATTATTGCTCTTTCCAAGTTGTATATAACCAACCAATGTGTTAAAGTTTAAAAAACAAGCAAAAATCCACTTCATCAGCTGAAGCTTGCTTTTTTAAAAATTAAGCTTGAAAATAAATGCTAAACATTATTACACTGATATACTTACTATACAAGCATGTAGAATAGCAGTTTAGCTATGGCTGTTTAACAATCACTGCAGATGGTGACCACAGCCATGAAATTAAAAGACGCTTGCTCCTTGGAAGAAAAGCTATGACCAACCTAAATAGCATATTAAGAAGCAGAGACATTTCTTTGCCAACAAAGGGCTGTCTAATCAAAGTTATGGTTTTTCCAATAGTCAAGTATGTATGTGAGAGCTGAACTATAAGGAAAGCTGAGCGCCAAAGAATTGATATTTTGAACTGTAGTGTTAGAGAAGACTCTTGGGAGTCCCTTGGACTGCAAAGAAATCATACCAGTCAATCCTAATGGAAAGCAGTACTGAATATTCATTGGAAGGACTGATGCTGAAGCTGAAACTCCAATACTTTGGCCACATGATACGAAGAACTGACTCATCGGAAAAGACCTTTATGCTGGGAGAGATTGAAGGCAGGAGGACAAGTGGACGACAGAAGATAAGATGGCTGGATGGCATCACCGATTCGATGGACGTGAGTTGGAGTAAGCTCTGGGAGTTGGTGATGGACAAGGAAGGCTGATGTGCTGCAGCCCATGGGGTTGCAAAGAGTAGGACACGACTGAGTGACTGAGCTGAACTGATTTAACACTCAACTATCATTTAAAAGGTAGATTTAAAAATCTCAATTTAAATTATTATCAACTTTGATTTACATTAAATATAGTTCTAAGAATGATAGCTACAATGCCTTGAAATTAGTCTGACCCTACTCTTCAAGGAGAATACTTCCATAGAGGCAAAATGGCATATAAGAAATAATATTACAAAGAGTTGCAAAAGACCTACGTTTTAGTCCTGGCACATTAGCTAACTAGATCTATAATCTTAAAGTGATAAAATCTTTCAGTTTTTGACCTTTCAACTGTATCATAAGAGAAATTTCTATCTGTCCTAACCATATAGTAAGGATTTTTGGCAAAGATCAAGTGAAATATCAGTGAAAAGAACTTTGTAAAACTATAATATAATTATACAATATAATAATGATGTGCTATCAAATACTATGAAATTTTACTTAAGCCAATTACCTGAGAGTTTGGAAAGTAAATCAAGTCTTCTAAAAAAACAATTTACCTTAATACATTCATCACCTGGAATATCAAACACCTTTTTCAATTTGTTTTTCAACCCTTTCAGGATCAGCATTCTTCAGATCTATCTTAAAAGAAAAAAATCACGTCTTAATATAATGAAATTTAAATGTTACATATTAATATTTAAAATGTTACATATTAATAAAATTACAAATTAATATTTGGAGATAGACACATACTTGCTTTTGAACTAACTGACCCCTTAACAATTTTATTTTCAAAAGTATTGAAAGAAAAATAATGACAAAAAAGGTAATAAAATTTTAACGCTCATGGCCACTGAAATTAGAAGGCAGACGGCAAACCAAGCAAGAAATTGAGGTCATTAGCTACTCAGAGGAAAGAGATCAGTAACAACATCATGTACACTGATTTTATGTGTTATATATAACTTATAACAAACTGTCTTTCTTTGCTTCCTTTAAACCTATCTTCAATATCAAAAATAAAACTGAATGCAAAGCAGATTTTTAAGATTCTTGATTTATTAATTTTAAAATATAAAAGTTAAGCTTTTTTATCAACACTGTTCTCAGTTTAGCATTTAACTGTTAAGTGTCCTGTGTTACACTGTTTCATCCTACTTTATAATGTCCTTTTCTTTTCCTCCACATTTTAGTTTAACAGACTATATGGCCTGCCCTGCCCTTTCCTACAGAAACAGGTCTCCATTGCTCCATGTAATTCAGGGAGACTATCTTCTCAACTACATGCCAGGGTAGAGGAGTTTGAGTTGAAATTTTATCATATGCAATTCAAAGAAATACCAATATACAACTGACCTTGAATAACAAAGAGTTTCAACTGCATGGGCCCACTTATATGCAGATTTTTTTTCAATAAGTATGTAAAACTACACTTGTAGAATATCAGGTGCAAGACTTGTATTGAGGTGGATAGCTTATCCCTAACAAAGGCATGAGTGATATTTAACATAAAAGTAATAATGTGTTGGCTTTCAGTTTTATAACTTTGCTTTCAAAGAATTACATTACCATTCAGTATGTTTCTCATAATTAGAGAAACTGCAATATCAGCCTATAATTACAGATAAACATTTTTTACTGTAACAATGTTTCCAATACTGTTATGTGACTATAATATTGTATACTATAAAAACTTTAATGAATCTTTCCTTAGTATATACACTAGGTTACCATGAGGCAATCACATGTCACAGCATAAAGCAATATTTCTGCTTCATTGTTATCAATGCATCAATCATTTACCGGTAAATAAATGTGAACTACCTTTTCACGTTATCTTTTAATTGCTGACGTTTAGTGTCAGTAATACATATAACATCTATGGTGTTTTGTTATCAAATAAGACAATACTGATGTGAGTATTGAGAGATGATTCACCTTATAAAAGATGATGTAAACTCAGGGTATTGATAAACAGAGTACAGTAAATGTATTTTCTCCTCTTTATGATTTGATTAGCATTTTCTCTATATTATTATAAGAACACTATATACAATACATATAATATACAAAGTATGTGTTAACAGACTGTTTAAGTTATTTGTAAGATTGTAGTCAATAAGAGGATATTAGTAGTTAAGCCAGTGTGAAGTCAAAAGTTACATGCAGATTTTTGACTGCACAGGGGTTTTGCATCCTTAACCTCCATGATATTCAATAGTCAATTCCATTTAATAAATACCTGAAGATTCTCATATAAAAACAGTACAAGTGATACTCAAACACTAAATTTACCTTTAGAAAGTAAAATAATAAATGGCACTGTTGTGCTAACAAATTACCTTGTTTATTACTGGAATTATTGATAGCTGTGCTTCAAAGGCAAGAAAGAAGTTCGCTACCGTTTGGGCTTGAATACCCTATGAAGAAAAGCAGACAAGAAGAAGACACAAGACACTAAGATGATCATTCTATTATCTATCACAAAAGCTGAAATTCAAGACCATTCCACACATCTTCATCAAAAGCAAAGGTACAAGGCAAACTATGGTATCTACACTTCTACGCATCTGGATCATTCCCTGTGAAAATTCCTTTCAGTTCTAGAAACATTTTTTTAGAGGGTACTGTGTTAAGCTTTGGAAACAAAGCAGTAATACATGGATCCTTAAGGACCTCAAAGCCTCCTAAAGGATTATGAGACATATTTTATAAAGCCAAGTACATGTATGTTAAGGTAGAGACTAACTGTCCTTGACAGGATTAGGGAGGATTTAACACAACCAAAAATTCCTTGGGTTTTGAATGAAAAGTCCATGAAAATTGAAGTATATCAAACGCTTACTATAAATAGTATATCATGGCTCTTATACTTTCACCTCAGTATGTTTTCATGGTTATGTTCACAACAGAGAACTTGGTAATGTTATTGACATGTTTCTTTAAATGTAGCATTTCTCAAATTATTACCTTAAAAACACCCAAAATTACATCAAAGATAGATTTTCTAGTTCTGCTAAAAACTGAAACCACAGATTAAGAAGTGCTTAAAACTGGGGGATTTTTTTTTTTTGGTAGGATATATATATGACATACTTCAAAAATCTTTTGAACGATTCCTCTGATCAGCTTAAAAATTTTAAAGGATAAATTAGTCAATTTCACAGGCCATTTTAGTGTAATAAAACTCAAAATTAACAAGACCAAAACATAATTTTGGTTAAATAACAAAATAATTCTTACTTTCTTCAAACACAAAAATTCTATTTCCAAACATCTTAAGAAAAATCTTGGAACAATACAATAGCATATCACATCATATAAAATAAAATGTACCTACCTCATTTGCATCAACCACAAGTAAAACACCTTGGCAAGCAGAGAGTGATCTGGATACTTCATAACTAAAATCAACATGACCCTGAGAAACAAAAAATATTAAAACCTCTAAATATTAAGAGTTTAAATGTTTCTTAGGGAGAAGCATTTTGGCAAATCTACTGACTCCACTGAATAAAAACTATTAATAACTATTAAGCTTCTTTTTAGCCTGTTCTTGTGAAATAATTTCACTGATCTAAGAACATAGAGGAAAAATAAGGCAAAGTGAAGTGTTTAATATTCAGTTTAAAAACTGAAAAAGGATTTGCTTGTACTATTAATACAAAGCTAACTTTAACAACAGAGACAAAATTGATATTGAAACTTACCGGTGTATCGATTAGATTTAAAAGGTACTGCTTTCCTTCACAGTTATAGAAGAGAGATGCTGTCTGTGCTTTAACAGTGATTCCTCTTTCTCGCTCCACTTGCAATTTATCAAGAACTTGTTTATTATTTTCTGTTTTATCAATTGCCCCTAAAAATAGAAATGTGTATTGATATTTCTATAAGCTTTTAAAAACAGACAATACTGCATATAAACTTAAAACCAAAATTTTAAAAAACATAGTAGAAGTATGCTAGTAAAAGTAACTATCAATTACTCATTGCCATTAATTAGGTGTAGACTACGGAGAAGGCCATAACACCCCACTCCAGTACTCTTGCCTGGAAAATCCCAGGGAGGGAGGAGCCTGGTAGGCTGCAGTCCATGGGGTCGCTGAGAGTCGGACACAACTGTGCGAGTTCACTTTCACTTTTCACTTTCATACATTGGAGAAGGAAATGGCAACCCACTCCAGTGTTCTTGCCTGGAGAATCCCAGGGACAGGGGAGCCTGGTGGGCTGCCGTCTATAGGGTCGCACAGGGCCGGACACGACTGAAGTGACTTAGTAGTATAGTAGTAGGTGTAGACTATAAAACGAAAATACCTGTTAGTTCCAGGAGCCTGTCTGCTAAAGTACTTTTGCCATGATCCACATGTGCAATGATACTGAAATTTCTAGTGTTTTCAACAGGAAAACAAGACATATCAATTTTTTCCTAAAAAGGGAGGGAAATATTACATTTATGAGTATAAATTGTCTACAATATGAAACAAGTACACTAAATAAAAGACTCTTTTAGTCTTCTTAAAACAACTTTATTTATAGCATTCATATTGTTTATATTATTTCTCTGACAGTAAAGAGATGTATGGTTAAAGTCATATTACAAGCAATGGATTACAACAGGGCCCATCAAATACATTAGTTTTACTGACAAAGGCTATATGACCATATACAGACCATATGGCCAAATAAAAGCCCCTTAAAATATTTTCGCCATTTCAAAGGCCACTGAGGAGCTGAATGTATTTTCACAAATGGAGAACTCCAGATACTTAGAACTCTTCTACAGCCTTACAGCACCTGGTCTAACAAAATTTCTTGAAATAAAAAAAAGCTACAGAGAAGGTGAAAGAAAAATTTTTTTGGCCCCCATCACATATTTAATCAACAGAGTCAGGTTTACTTAGAAATCTGTGCTCCTAACAGAGCCTTCAAAAGTTTAATTTCAATGACTTTGTTACTTAACAACTTCTCTGAAGAGAAAAGGGGGAAAAAAGTGTATTATCAGGAAAAAAGGCTCACTTTTCACTTAAATTTTTAAAGCACTTTAAAAAGTTAACTTGTGATTGAAAAATTATATTATCAGGAAAAAAGGCTCACTTTTCACTTAAATTTTTAAAGCACTTAAAAAGTTAATTTGTGATTTTCAGTTGCACATAGAATATGTCATTTTTTGGACCCAGAAAGTTTCATTTTTCCAATCAAATTTATATCTCATAATGAGAAAAAAAAGTGAAATTACAACGAAACAAAATTTTCATGAGGTTGTTTCCTTTTTTTTTTCCAGTAAGCGCTTCAATACAAGTGCAACTATACCTGAAAGATACTCTGCAAAAATCTAAACCAGAATTGTCTGCCCTGTGATTTTTCATCATTCAAAAGGTACTGCACAGTTTTTAGTCTTACAATTGCAACATAAATCCATTCTACAGGCATTTTAGAAAAGAGTAAAACTGAATAATTACAGCCTTTTTCTTTCTCCAGTTACTCATAACTTTCATTCGAGTACTTTTACTGCCTCAACTGTTTCTCTTCACAGTTATAACGAAGTATAGTTTTAGGGTCGCTGAAGCTTCCCAGGTGGCGCCAGTGGTAAAGAATCCTGCCAGTGTAAGACACACAGAAACGCGGTTACCATGCCTTGTTCAGCAAGATCCCATGGAGTAGGAAATGGCAACCTACTCCAGGATTCTTGCCAGGAAAATTCTGTGGACAGAAAAGCTGGCGGGCTATAGTCCGTGGGACCGCAGAGTCGGTCCTGACTGAGGAGCAAAAAGCCCCACCTCCTCCAACCACGGGGACAGAATGAGCACGCGTCTGCTCCAGCTGAGTTAAGACGAAATAATAAAGAGAAGCTAAGCTGAAACTCCAGTACTTTGGCCACCTCGTGCGAAGAGCTGCCTCACTGGAAAACACTCTGATGCTGGGAGGGATTGGGGGCAGGAGGAGAAGGGGACAACCGAGGATGAGATGGCTGGATGGCATCACTGACTCGATGGACGTGAGTCTGAGTGAACTCCGGGAGTTGGTGATGGACAGGGAGGCCTGGCGTGCTGCGATTCATGGGGTCGCAAAGAGTCGGACACGACGGAGCGACTGAACTGTACTGAAGGCATACCCAGCACTTCTTAGATTCTAGGTGTTGAACTAAAAGTATTCTATGCCTCACTTCGCCCAACTCTCACAGCCACTCAACGTTTTTTTTTATAAGCATCTCATTCAACAAATTAAGAAACAGAGGTCAGGTAACTTGCCTAGGTCGCGTGGCTAAAAAGTCGCCAGAAAATGGAACTAGCAGCTTCCTCAATACGCTTTTAAAACTAAATACATGCTGAGAACAATCCCTCGCATAAAGAAAGATCCTGATATTACCAATGAGGAAAGTGAGGACACGACTTGTCCAAGGTCACACTGGTGAGCACTGTGGTCCGAAACCGAAGCGTACCCCCAGCCCTGCCTCCCTCACAACAGTGCCACCTGCATTCACAAGTAGTCAGTACCAAGAAGCCCTCACAAATTCACCAGGAGCACCTTCCCTAGGCTTAAAACGTGAACGACGAGAGACTCGAGGCGGTCACCTTGCGGTCTGCAGAGCTGTAGCACCGGTCCGGAGCCCTGGACTCGGCTGCAGTCCCCCGGGCCGGCGCGAGGTGAGGCCAGAGCAGCCCCCTTACGCGCCGCCTCGGTGACCCAGGCCGCGAGTGCGCGTCCGCGCCACCAACCCTGACCTGCAAGCGTCCACATTCCCCTGCGCAGCGGAGGCGTCAGGAGGAGGTCCCGGGACGCAATAGCGCCATCAGCCCAGGCTCCGGTTTCTTCAAAACTGCCCCTCGCTAAGAGCTGGCGGACAGGATTCAAACACACTTCGGCCACCCGCGGAAAAAACGTGAGGAGCCAACACCCCACATCTAGCTGCTGGGACCAGACGGCCGACAACAGCGCCGCTCGCCGACGTTTGTACGACGCATTACGTCGTGACGTCTGCATACGTCAGCGCGAAGCTGGAGGAAGTCGCTTGAGCGAAGGTTTAGCGCGGTGCGAGTTGTCCTCTTACCAGAAGGTTGCTTTTTAACCAACTGCCAGATGGCAAAATACTAGACTAATTTTTAAAATTACTGCTGCATTCTCCATGTTGCCTGCAACATCGCTAATGTTGAAGTGCATCTGAATGGAAACGGGCAGTAAAACTGACAGCAGTAAGATGTCCTAGGGCTTCCCTGGTGGCTCACTGGAGAAGAATCTGCCTGCTACTGCATGGGAGGCGTGTTCCATCCCTGTGTTGGGAAGCTTCCCCAGAGAAGGAAATGGTAACCCACTCCATTATTCTTGCCTGGGAAATCCGTTGGACAGAGGAGCCTGGTGGGCTGCAGTCCATGGGTTCACAAAAGAGTCAGACATGACTTAGCAACTAAACAACAATGTATCCTGGGAAAATTTGGGCCAGAAGTGAAGGTGGAAAAAAGTTGCATCCTGAAAGTCCTGGAGTTTTCGTGACCTTTGCGTTACCAATTAAACAATGTTTACCTTGCAGGGGAGAGAGTTCTGGCTAAGGATAAAGGTAAGAGATAATAAGACAATATCTAGTGTCGCCCTTCCCCCACCCCATGTTCTTTTTTGCAATATTCAGGAGAAAAAGCGGCAACTGTTGAGTTCATTATTGTATCGTTTCTAGTTCATTTAGGGGACTACTGTATATTAAAACAGTAACTGTACATCACAATTTGCTACTCTCTCCTTTGTTAGAGAGTGAACTTAAGAACCACCTGGAAATGTATTAAGCATAATCATTCCTAATATAGTTCATGTAAGTTAGTTGCCCGAAACGTCAATAAATTGCTTATTATCCTTAGTGATCTTCATCATGTCCTCACACCTCTATTATATCCATAACATTTTTCTTTAAATCAGTTTACCTCTTACACTTGAGTGGTTTTCTTTTAAAAGAAGAAAAATGTTTTATTTTCTGTAAGTGGGAAAAGAGCTGTTACCTGTCACAAATTTAAAAGTAAAAATAAGAATAATTAATTAAAAATGTGATTCAGTTTCAATAGATGTTGACAGAGGCTCAGAATCTTTCTTGATTAAAACTGGAAATTAACAAGCATTAAGGAATTTTAAGACATAGCACCAAAGTGCTTGACATAATCAGAAGTATTGAAATAAAATTCAAAGGAGAAGAATTTTCTCTGTATGGTTCAGTGTCCTTAGTGCCATGTCTGTGTCTCACCTAAAATTATCTTAGTACCCTCACTAGTCCCACACTTTGGGAATACTGTAGTATGTTAAGTAGTTGACATTATACTCCTAGATCCACAGATGAAATACATATTTACTAGAAAAATACTGAACATAACTGTGTCATGTAATGTGCTAGATGTGGAAACTCAAATTAGACAAATTGTCTGAAATTGTATAATAGGTAAATGGAAAAAAATTTATGTTTGAATCCAGATTATTAAAAACCAAAGCTCAAACCTCTGTAATACCTTTGATAATACAAGATGATTTAGCTTTCAGCCTGGGAATAAAGAGCAAGTGGAATCACTGAAGTTTCAGAGTTGAGGTTTCATTGGGTTTTTTTTTTCCCCTGGGCCTTGAAGGTTATAGTTTTTCTGAGAGATAACTGGAGCCTAATCAAGCAGAGTGATCATTTCCAGCGTAATTGCACATACTATATATATATACTTTGTATATATCAACTCATTTAATCCTTACAGAGAACGCTAATGCAGCATCTATACCCTTAACCATGCCAAAAAGCCCTTCTGAGTGAGGATAAATGAGTAAAAGGTATGACATCGAGTTAATACTGAGAAAAGAAACAGCCAGAATTTGGAACCAGTGGCATTTTACTTGATTGAGGCAAGGATTTCTGAAGAGCACACATAATTAAAAACTCATAAGCCAAGGCTTATTTCCCCATAAAATGAAAGTTCAATAGGGAAGCTACAGTCTTGCATAGTACACTAAACCACAGCTGTTTTGTTTATGCTTTTAAAAACATTTAAAGGGTCTATTTGTTTGCTAAGGCTATAATAACAAAGCACTGTAGACCGGGTGGCATAAACAAAGACATTTATTTTCTCACAATTCTGGAGGCTACAAGTTCAAGATCAACATGTCAGCAGTGTTAGTTTCTTCTGAGGCCTCCCTCCTCTGCTTATGAATGACCATCCTGTCCCTGTGTTTTCATGTGGTCTTTTCTCAATACCTGTCCATTCTTTATCTCTTCTGATAGGGATATCAGTTGTACTAAATTTGGGCCCACTCTAATGACCATTTTTTAACTTAATTATCTGTTTAAAGACTTTATTATTTTTTTAATGAAAATAAATTTTGCAGAAGACTTGGAAAATACAGAACAAAGTTACATATAGTTCCACTATATATTACAATTATTTTTAAGCAGATAAATTAAGATTTTTAGTTGGAGTTTTAATATCAAACTCTCAAAAATTAATATAATGAAAATATAGAAAAGTAGAAAGATATAGTACACCCAAAAATACTATGACTGAATTAAACATAATTAAGATTTATACAGTTTTCACACAACAGTAGGATACAAATTTTGTTTAAGTTCCCATAAACTGTAAACTAGGAGACACTGGAACATATCCAGGGATGTAAGAACAGGTACAAATATTTGATTGTCTAAAGTTATTGAGATCATACAGAATCTGTTCTCATATTACTTGGAATTATTTTAGAGCTCAGTATCAAAAGATATTTTAAAATAACCCACATATTTTCAAGTGCAGTGTGACTTTTAACCAAGAGAAATCTTTAACTAAGCCATTGAAATCTCAATAAAGTTAGAAGACTGAAAAAACAGAGAGTGTGATTGCAGAGAAGGAAACCATTTAAATGAGAAATTAATATCAAAATGAGAAATTACTATCAAAAATAATTTTAAAATCCCATGTATTTGGAAATTATGTCCACTTTTAAATGATAGCTGTGTCTAAGATGCCACAAGGAAATAGAAAATATTTGTAATAGAATGAAAATGTAAAGAGAGTTTACCAAAATTTGTTGCATACAGCTGAAGCTGCTCAATGCAGTTAAATGTACTATGGAGTCTTGAATAGGTATGAAAACAAATAATGGGTACTAGCATAAAATTTTTGAAATTTGAACAAAGTCTGTACTTTAGTTAATACTTTATCACATTAATTTCTAGTTGTTTTTTTTTTTGCAACATGGTATTTCTTTATATTCTCAGATTGGATTGGAAGTTTTAACCCTCATTCAAAAAATTTTTAAATCACTTAAGATAAACTTTCTAGACATCTAACAGTAATACTAAATGCCAAAATACATGGAACTATAACAAAGTTTTAAGTGAATATAAATTAGATATCTAGCATTCTATCCAAACTAAATCAAACAAGTAGAATCTAAATGTCATAAGTGTTTTAGCTAGGCAAAAATTCATAAGTTTTCTAAAATATATATATTATACATACTATTTATATACATGTGTATGTATACAAAAGCTTTTCTACTACACTTTATAAAGACTTGAGAGAACATAAAAGAGATGGAAAACATAAACTAAATGTAATAGAAGCACTGAATATGAAATAGAAAAAAATCAGAATAGGTAAAAGTAAAAGATCATCATATAGTCTAGTTGTTTTTAAACATGTCTGCTCATTAGAAACATATGTGGATAGAGAACAGACTTATGGACATGGGGAGAGGGGAGGAGAGGGTGAGATATATGGAGAGAGTAACATGGAAATTTACATTATCATATGTAAAAGAGATAGCCAATGGGAATTTGCTGTATGGCTCAGGGAACTCAAACAGGGGCTCTGTATCAACCTAGAGGGGTGCGATGGGGAGGGAGATGGAAGGGAGGTTCAAGAGGGAAGGGACATATGTATACCTATGGCTGACACATGTTGATGTTTGACAGAAAATAACAAAATTCTGTAAAACAGTTATCCTTCAACTAAAAATAAATACATATATTTTTAAAAGAAATATATGTGGAGCTTTGGAGAAAAAAAGCAATACCTGGGCATTTGTATTGTTCAGAAAATTCTAAGATAATGCCTATATTTCTCTTAATTTTAAAAAGTGAAGACAGATTTTTCTACTAAATGGTAGTTTTGGTGATATAAAATTGTATTATTTTCTGTTAACCAACCATGATACAATGGTATTAAGTGAATAATAGTTAAATAATCACAATAGTAAAAGATGTTTATTAGTTTTCATAATTAATAGACAAAATGTAAAAGATAATTATAGTTTCAAGTCATTATGGAAACGTGCCTAAACTAACAATATAAAGTAATTACATGCAATTTGGGATAATAAGTAGGATGATGTGGTAAGTGGAAGTGCATACATGCACATGTTTTTATCTGCCCAGCCAGTCTATGTCTTTTGATTGGTGCATTTAATCCATTTACATTTAAGGTAATTATTGATATATATGATCCTATTACCGTTTTCTTAATTGTTTCAGGTTCATTTTGTCTAGGTCTTTTCCTTCTCTTGTGTTTCCTGCCTGAATAAATCCCTTTAGCATTTGTGGTAAAGCTGGTTTGCTGGTGCTGAATCCTCATAACTTTTGCTTGTCTGGAAAGCTTTTGATTTCTCCATCAAATCTGAATAAGAGTCTTCCTGGATAGAGTATTCTTGGTTGTAGGTTCTTGTCTTTCATCACTTTAAATATCTCATGCCATTCCATTCTGGCTTGTACTGTCTGTTCACAAATCAGCTGATAACTTTATGGGAGTTCCCTTGTATGTTGGCATCTTTCCCTTGTTGCTTTTAATGTTTTATCTTTGTCTTTAACTTTTGTCAGTTTGATTACTATCTGTTTTGGTGTATTCCTCCTTGTATTTATCCTGCCTGGGACTCACTGGGCTTCCTGGATTTGATTGACTATTTCCTTCTCCATATTAGGGAAGTTTTCAGCTATTATCTCTTCAAATATTTCAAATATTTTCTCGGATCCTTTATCTCTTCTCTTTCTGGGACCCCCTATAATGCAAATGTTAGTGCATTTAATATTGTCCCAGAGGTCTTTTAGACTGTCTTCATTCCCCCACCCTTCCCCACTTTTTTTTTTCTATATTCTGTTCTGTGGCAGGCAGTGATTTCCACCATTCTGTCCCCCAAGTCACTTATCCATCCTTCTGCCTCAGTTATTCTACTATTGATTCCTTCTAGTGTGTTGTTCATCTCTGTTTGTCTATTCTTTACTTCTTCTAGGTCTTTGTTAAACATTTCTTACATCTTCTCCATTCTGTCTCCAAGATCTTAGATCATCTTCACTATCATTGTTCTGAATTTTTTTCTGGAAAGTTGCCTAGCTCCACTTCATTTAGTTGTATTTTTTTTTCTGAGATTTTATGTCCCTTCATCTAGGATTTATCTCTCATTTTTCATCCTGATTAACTCTCTATAACGTGTTTTTTTGTTCTAGCCACTGTGGGATTGTGGTTCTTGCTTCTTCTGTCTGCCCTCTGGTGGCTAAAGTTAAGAGGCTGATATAAGCTTCATGATGGGAAGTACTGGTGGGGGGAAAAACTAGGTCTTGTTCTAGTGGACAGGGTCTTGCTCAGTAAAACTTTAATTCAGTTATCTGCTGATGGGTGGGGTTGTGCTCCCTCCTTGTTAGTTGTTTGGCATGAGGCAATCAAGCCCTAGGGTCTACAGGCTCTATGGCAGGGTTAATGGTGACATCCAAGAGGCGAGAGGACTTATACCAAGGTGTATCTTCCAGGGGCTGCTGCCAGTGCCCCCATCTCTGTGGTGAGCCCCTGCTGACACACACCTCCACAGGAGACCCTCTAACACTAGCAGGTAGGTCTGGTTCCGTTTCCTACGGGGTCACTGCTCCTTTCCCCTGGGTC
The DNA here is from genome assembly GCA_917880005.1 of Nanger dama. Taxonomy (NCBI): domain Eukaryota; kingdom Metazoa; phylum Chordata; class Mammalia; order Artiodactyla; family Bovidae; genus Nanger; species Nanger dama. The sequence goes on from CAKJTW010000001.1 coordinate 42,804,652, forward strand.
TTGGTACACACTAGATTTTGTTTATGCCCTCTAGAGTGGGTGCTCTGATTCCCCGGGCTTGTGGAAGTCCTGTAATGAAATCCCACTGGCCTTCCAGATCGTTCTCCCTGAAGATGCCTGGTCCCTTGGCAGATCCCCATGCTGGGAAGCCTGACATGGGGGGCTAGAACCTACACAACACTGGGAGAGCGTCTTCGGCCTTCCTGTTCTCCAGCTCGCGAGTCGCCCATGTGGCGGGTATGAGATTTGATTTTATCATCCTTGTGCCCCTTCTACCATCTCTTTGTGGCTCTTTCTTTGTTTTTGGATGTGGGGAACCTTTTTCTGCTGGGTTGCAGCATCCTCCTGCAGACGGTTGTTCAATAGCTAGTTGTGATTTTGGTGCTCTGGCAGGAGACGAGCTCATGTCCTTCTACCCCACCATTGTGAAGTGGAAGCCCCAAGAATTTGTCTTTAAATGTGGTCAAATTTGTAGGTATACTAAGGATTAGGATTTCAACATATGGACCTTCACATTCACTTCAGCCCATAAGAAAAGAAATAATAAAAAATACCATGTAAACAATAATTTTATCATCAGTAAATTGTTTCAAAGTTATTGATATTATGGAGCATTTTAACATTCAGTTCAGTTCAGTCGCTCAGTTGTGTCCGACTCTTTGCGACCCCATGAATTATAGCACGCCAGGCCTCCCTGTTCATCACAAACTCCCCGGAGTTCACTCAGACTCACGTCCATCGAGTCAGTGATGCCATCCATCCATCTCACCCACTGTTGTCCCCTTCTCCTCCTGACCCCAATCCCTCCCAGCATGAGAGTCTTTTCCAATGAGTCAACTCTTCACATGAGGTGGCCAAAGCATTGGAGTATCAGCTTTAGCATCAGTCCTTCCAATGAACACCCATGACTGATCTCCTTTAGAATGTGCTAGTTGGATCTCCTTGCAGTCCAAGGGACCCTCAAGAGTCTTCTCCAACACCACAGTTCAAAAACATCAATTCTTCGGTGCTCAGCTTTCTTCACAGTCCAACTCTCACATCCATACATGACTACTGGAAAAACCATAGCCTTGACTAGCCGGACCTTTGTTGGCAAATTAATGTCTCTGCTTTTGATATGCTATCTAGGTTGGTCATAACTTTTCATCCAAGGAGTAAGCGTCTTTTAATTTCATGGCTGTAGTCACCATCTGCAGTGATTTTGGAGCCCAAAAATAAAGTCTGACACTGTTTCCACTGTTTCCCCATCTATTTCCCATGAAGTGATGGGACCAGATTAGGAATGCCATTAATAAATATTTAATAACAGCACAAGTGTTATGACAGGTGCACACACAAAATTAGGGTAACTGAAGGCAATGGCAACCCACTCCAGTACTCTTGCCTGGAAAATCCCATGGACGGAGGAGCCTGGTAGGCTGCAGTCCATGGGGTCACTAAGAGTTGGACACAACTGAGTGACTTCACTTTCACTTTTCACTTTCATGCATTGGAGAAGGAAATGGCAACCCACTCCAGTGTTCTTGCCTGGAGAATCCCAGGGATGGAGGAGCCTAGTGGCTGCCGTCTATGGGGTGGCACAGAGTTGGACACGACTGAAGTGACTTAGCAGCAGCACCAGCAGCAGCAATATGATGTTAACAAACAATTTCCAATATTGCTATTATACAGCTAAAATGGTTCCCTCAAGTGTCTACAGTGGAAAATACAGCTTGGAATTTATGTTTCAGGTGGCTTTTAAAATATTCTATAATTTTTTTTTTAACTTTAGAGTTTCTTTTTCTTTTCTTTAAATTCTGGACATAAAGCTTTATAAACAGTTTTCTATCAGTAAGTGTTTGGGGAAGCAAGGAGAAAGTTTCCAGGAGTTATATATGGGAAGAACAATTTCAGCCAAGTTTCTAAAGGTCCTTGAATAGAGTCTTTGTTATTTACTATTTCACTCTCATCTTGTGTAGAAGTCATGGTAAGGAGATAATACTGGTTTTCCTTAGGAAGACTACTATGACAATGATGTATAAATGAACTGAAGAGGAAAGTGAATGAAGTGATAAGAGAAACAGACAGAGGGAGGGAAGTCTTGGATATTATATTCTAGGTGAGACACAGTGGGGGCCTTAATGAATCACTGGAGAGAATAGGGATGAAGAAGTGATTGGTAGACATTTTGGGATAAAATTAACAGATTCGGTTTGATGTAGAGAGGGAAGGAGGTGTCCACATTTTCTGGCTCTGCTTGATTGAAGACTGTAATTGTTATTTACCAGAATGTGAAGCATAGATTTTAAATATCTCATGGGTAGTTGTGAGTGGAGATTGAGAAAATTTCAGTGCTAGAGTTCTGAAAACCATATATAAAAGCATAATAATAAAAATGTGGTGTTAAATCAGTATTTGAGGTCATAAAGTAGAAAATAAAGTAGTTAAGAAAAGAACTTGTCACATCTTAGGGTATCGTTTTGTGAAATGAGAGAAACAAACTTATAGTACAGAATAGCTTGTATAGTGTATGCTAACATTTTTCAGAAATTTCCTTAAACATTCAACTTCAGTTCAGTTCAGTCCTCAGTTGTGTCTGACTCTTTGTGACCCCATGAACCGCAGCACACCAGGCGTCCCTGTCCATCACCAACTCCCAGAGTCCACCTAAACCCATGTCCACTGAGTTGGTGATACCATCGAACCATCTCATCCTCTGTCATCCCCTTATCCTCCTCCCCTCAATGTTTCCCAGCATCAGGATCTTTTCAGTGAGTCAGGTCTTCACATCAGGTGGCCAAAGTATTGGAGTTTCAGCTTCAACATCAGTCCTTCCAGTGAATATTTAGGACCGATTTCCTTTAGGATGGACTGGTTGGATTTCCTTGCAGTCCAAGGGACTCTCAAGAATCTTCTCCAACACCACAGTTCAAAAGCATCAATTCTTCAGGGCTCAGCTTTCTTTATAGTCCACTCACATCCATACATGACCACTGGAAAAACCATAGCCTTGACTAGACTGACCTTTGTTGACAAAGTAATGTCTCTGCTTTTCAGTATTCAAGAGTACAGGATTAAAGCCACAAGGATGCACAAATGAAAGAAATATGATTTATTTATATAATTTGTAAAAAGCTAACTATCTGTCACATGCTCTTCTAAACACTTTACAAATACTACCTCAATTTATCCTCAGAACAATCCTATGATTCGTATTATTGTCCCTGTTTCACCCCTGAAGTGTATACACTAGTCTCTGATTTCCACTCATCACGGTTATCATCTATTGGTTTGAAACATTAACTAGGACTACAGGGGAAGAAGCAGCATTTCGTTATGTTTTGTACTGTTGAAAATCTTGTGGTAGTCTTGTCAGATGAAAATCAACTCAGTTACTTTCTAACTTCATGGGATATTGGTCTTTATGATTTTAAAAGTCTTCAAAAGCAAAGCTTATTGTTCACAAGTTTATCAAGGAAACATTGATTCAGGGATTTAGAAGTAACAAAAATGATTCATCTTTGGCAATCTTACTTTTACTTTTTGGGGTGTACAGAAACCTATTTGATGTTCCAGATTCAAGTCTTTGACCTGCTGAAATGATACAGTGCTCCTGCATCAAATTAGTCATACTTGAATGGTCCAGAGCTTTGGTCCTCCGTCAAGTAACTTTCATAACCCCAGGGGAATGCCCGATGCTCTTTGGACTGTCATTTGTTTGGGAGCACACTTCTTCACTGGGAAGAAAGTGAAAGCTATGTCTTCTTCCAAAACTGTATCAGTGAGCAACTATATTTCATTTAAGATGGACATCATTAAGAGTTTCAATGGATTTTGTTATAAAAATTAAATTATTTCTGAGTATATAATATGGATGTTAATGTATAATTTTTACTTTAATAAAATATGGTGAGTCATAAAATTAGAAGTATTTAAGCTGAAAAGTATTCTAATACAACATGTATAACAGTAGCAAAATAAGAAAGTGAAAAGTGAAAGTCACTCAGCCATGTCTGACTCTTTGCAACCCCATGGACTATAGAGTCCATGGATTTCTCCAGGCCAGAATACCAGAGTGAGTAACCCTTCCCTTCTCCTGGGGATCTACCCAACCCAGAGATCGAACCCAGGTCTCACGTATTAGAGGTGGATTCTTTACCGGCTGAGCCACAAGGGAAGCCTAAGAATACTGAAGGTAGCATATCCCTTCTCCAGCGAATCTTCCCTACCCAGGAATTGAACAGGGGTCTCCTCCATTGCAGGTGTATTCTTTACCAACTGAGCTATCAGAGAAGCCCCCAAGTGAAGTGAAAGTTACTCAGTCCTGTCCAACTCTTTGCGACCAGGCCAGAATACTGGAGTAGGTAGCCTTTCCCCTCTCTGGGGGATATTCCCAACATAGAGATTGAACCCAGGTCTCCCGCATTGCAGGTGGATTCTTTACCAACAGAGCTTTCAGGGAAGCAAAATAAGTAGGCAACATTAAAGACATATTCAGTTCAGTTCAGTCACTCAGTCATGTCTGACTCTGCGACGCCATGAATCGCAGCACGCCAGGCCTCCCTGTCCATCACCAACTCCCAGAGTTCACTCAGACTCATGACCATCGAGTCAGTGATGCCATCCAGCCATCTCATCCTCTGTCGTCCCCTTCTCCTCCTGCCCCCAATCCCTCCCAGCATCAGAGTCTTTTCCAATGAGTCAACTCTACGCATGAGGTGGCTAGAGTATTGGAGTTTCAGCTTCAGCATTAATCCTTCCAAAGAACACCCAGGACTGACCTCCTTTAGAATAGACTGGTTGGATCTCTTTGCAGTCCAAGGGACTCTCAAGAGTCTTCTCCAACACCACAGTTCAAAAGCATCAGTTCTGTTTCCCCATCTATTTCCCATGAACTGATGGGACCAGATGCCATGATCTTCATTTTCTGAATGTTGAGCTGTAAGCCAACTTTCTCACTCTCCTCTTTCACCTTCCTCAAGAGGCCCTTTAGCTCCTCTTCACTTTCTGCCATAAGGGTGGTGTCATCTGCATATCTGAGGTTATTGATATTTCTCCCAGCTATCTTGATTCCAGCTTGTGTTCCTTCCAGCCCAGCGTTTCTCATGATGTACTCTGCATATAAGTTAAATAAGCAAGCAGGGTGACAATATACAGCCTTGACGTACTCCTTTTCCTATTTGGAACCAGTCTGTTGTTCCATGTCCAGGACTAACTTTTGCTTCCTGACCTGAATATAGGTTTCTCAAGAGGCAGGTTAGGTGGTCTGGTATTTCCATCTCTTTCAGAAATTTCCATGTTTATTGTGATCCACACGGTCAAAGGCTTGGCATAGTCAATAAAGCAGAAATAGATGTTTTTCTGGAACTCTCTTGTTTTTTCCATGATCCAGCGGGTGTTGGCAATTTGATCTCTGGTTCCTCTGCCTTTTCTAAAACCAGCTTGAACATCTGGAAGTTCACGGTTCACGTATTGCTGAAGCCTGGCTTGGAGAATTTTGAGCTTATTTTACTAGTGAGTGAGTTGAGTGCAATTGTGCGGTAGTTTGAGCATTCTTTGCCATTGCCTTTCTTTGGGATTGGAATGAAAACCAACCTTTTCCAGTCCTGTGGCCACTGCTGAATTTTCCAAATTTGCTGGCATATTGCGTGCAGCACTTTCACAGCATCATCTTTCAGGATTTGAAATAGCTCAGCTGGAATTCTATCACCTCCACTAGCTTGTTCATAGTGATGCTTTCTAAGGCCCACTTGACTTCACATTCCAGGATGTCTGGTTTTAGATGAGTGATCACACCATCATGATTATCTGGGTCATGAAGATCTTTTGTACAATTCTTCCATTAATCTTGCCACCTTCTCTTATATCTTCTGCTTCTGTTGGATCCATACCATTTCTGTCCTTTATCAAGCTCATCTTTGCATGAAATGTTCCCTTAACATCTCTAATTTTCTTGAAGAGATCTCTCATCTTTCCCATTCTGTAGTTTTCCTCTCTTTTCTTTGCATTGATTGCTGAGGAAGGCTTTCTTATCTCTCTTTGCTGTTCTTTGGAACTCTGCATTCAGATGCTTCTTTCTTTCCTTTTCTCCTTTGCTTTTCGCTTCTCTTCTTTCCACAGCTATTTGTAAGGCCTCCCCAGACAGCCATTTTGCTTTTTGCATTTCTTCTCCATGGGGATGGTCTTGATCCCTGTCTCCTGTACAATGTCACAAACGTCCATCCATAGTTCATCAGACACTCTATCAGATCTAGTCCTTTCAAAATATTTCTCACTTCTACTGTATAATCATAAGAGATTTGATTTAGCTCATACCTGAATGGTCTAGTGGTTTCCCTACTTTCTTCAATTTAAGTTTGAATTTGGCATTAAGGAGTTCATGATCTGACCCACAATTAGCTCCTGGTCTTGTTTTTGCTGACTGTATAGAGCTTCTCTATCTTTGGCTGCAAAGAATATAATCAATCTGATTTCAATGTTAACCATCTGGTGATGTCCATGTGTAGAGTCTTCTCTTGTGTTGTCAGAAGAGGGTGTTTCTATGACCAGTGCATTTTCTTGGCAAAACTCTAGTAGCCTTTGCCCTGCTCCATTCTGTATTCTAGGCCAAATTTGCCTGTTACTCCTGGTGTTTCTTGACTTCCTACTTTTGCATTCCAGTCCCCTATAATGAAAAGGACATCTTTTGGGGGTGTTAGTTCTAAAAGGTCTTGTAGTCTTCATAGAACCGTTCAACTTCAGCTTCTTCAACATTACTGGTCAGGGAATAGACTTGGATTACTGTGATACTGAATGGTTTGCCTTGGAAATGAACAGAGATCATTCTGTCGTTTTGAGATTGCATCCAAGTACTGCATTTTAGACTCTTTTGTTGACCATGATGGCTACTCCATTTCTTCTAAGGGATTCCTGCCTGCAGTAGTAGATATAATGGTCATCTGAGTTAAAGTCACCCACTCCAGTCCATTTTAGTTCACTGATTCCTAGAATGTCGACGTTCACTCTTGCCATCTCTTGTTTGACCACTTCCAATTTGCCTTGATTCATGGACCTGACATTCCAGGTTCCTATGCAATATTGCTCTTTACAGCATCTGGCCTTGCTTCTATCACCAGTCACATCCACAACTGGGTATTGTTTTTGCTTTGGCTCCATCCCTTCATTCTTTCTGGAGTTAACAGTAGGTATTACAATATTTCTACCAAATGTGCTGTCATTCTAGTCAGAATCACATAACTCACAAAGTCAGCAGGGTGTTCTCCAAAGGAAAAACTAGGTGCTGACAGGAAAGAAAAATGAACCTGGATACTGGGGAGCAATAAATGCCCATTACAAGAATAAAGGAATAAAGGATAGAAGCCAAGAAAGTGCAATCCTAAGTGCACAAATGCCAAGAAAAATAGACCTTCATGCCTGAAGGGAATTAACTTTTTGTGACTACATTTGTCTTAGAAAATCACATTAGCATCTAGCTATCATCTGCTTAATTTTTGCTTCTCTGACATCTCTTATTCTTTCTTTGTGAATCATTACTTGCTTATTAATTTTCCCATTCTAATTGCTTTGATTCTTAATATTAGTTTTAGATTTATTAAACACTTCAAATAAATATTCATTTATTTGAAAGGGAATTAGTTATGTTTGGAACAGTATCTTTTCCAAACTTCTGTGATTATTTCTCTTTGGCACTTGTGGAACATTTTCTTTCTTGCTCCCTAGGAAAAATTATCACATTAAAGAGAATAAGAAGAATAAACTCTTTTAAGTTATTTTAGGAAGATGAAAAAATATACAACTGTTCAAAAAAAAGTTTGACTCAACTGAAAATAATCTCTGTAGATTGCAGTAGATTTAAACTTAAAATCAATATATGAGCAGAAATTATTGTTGTTACTGACAAGTGTAATCATAATAATCATAACTAATAATATTTATTGAGTGTTTGCAACTTGTCCCTGCCTGTGTTAACTGTTCCTGTTCAAAATTCGATTTAATCCTCACATTTTATACACACTTGTATATACATGTACATATATGTTATATTTACCTTGATTTAGGTATATCATGAAGTTTAGGTATATTATGAAACAGAGAAAAATAAAATTAAGTTGATAAGATCAAGATAAAATACATACTACCTAGGAGACACGTAGAAATTTTATTTTTGTTTTATGCATGAGGGAGCTGACGATCTTTGCAGTTAGATAACTGTGGCAGAATATATGTAATTCCTAGGAAATTTTTCTATAAAAATTAATTATATCAGTAGGGTAAATTTATATTGAATAACAATTTATTACATTTTGAAGTTATTATTACAATAATGTACTAATTAACTACCACTTTATCAATTTTCATAATTTCAGGTTTATATTATATTTTTGCTAACATTTACTTGCTATCAAACTGAAAACTTGTAAGTGTTCAGTAATAATTCTGCTAGATCCCGATTTTTCTTCTAAGACAAAAATGGAAGCTAATAAGAAATAGCCAAATTAAAAGTCAAGGATAATTATGTTCATACTAATAAAGGAAAACCCTGTAATTTTCTTTTCGTGTCACAGGACATATTGAACTTTTTAAAATTCATTCAGTGAAGCAGAATTTTATGCCCACTTTCATGTGACTGTGGCTCATAAAATAGAAGCAGCATGGTCTTTAAAGGGCAGATGATCTTGAGCAAATCTTATGTGGTATTAGCAAAAGGAGCATGTAGAGAACACTGAGCTAAATGTATTTTTAAAAAATTAATGGAACACAACATGTATTTTTTCTGCCTTAATAAGAGTAGTAATTTATAGTATAGAGACATTAAGCTGCAATGTAGACTGCCAAAATAATTACTTGATAAACACTGATTAAAAAAACAACCCATTTCTCTGTCAGCAGAGGTAGAAAATGATGATATATCTCTTGGCTCCTTAGCAGCTCTGTTTAGCTGAAAAATATTTGCTGGAGGTTGTAAATAAATATTGTTTAATATTTCCAAACAGATATACCCTAACATTGGTACTTTAGATAACCATAAGTAGTCTTCTAAGAAATGAAAATTAATGAAAGGCAATGGCTGACAACTGATTTTCCACATTTGATCTGTTACACATTAAATGTGTGACTGTGCAGAAGTCACTTAACCTCTTGGAGCCTCTTTTTATATTGAAAAATTGCAGTAATGAATGTCATAATCTTGTTATGCTTGCTGCTGCTAAGTCGCTTCAGTCGTGTCCAACTCTGTGTGACCCCACAGACAGCAGCTCACCAGGCTCCGCCGTCCCTGGGATTCTTCAGGCAAGAACATTGGAGTGGGTTGCCATTTCCTTCTCCAATGCATGAAAGTGAAAAGTGAAAGTGAAGTCGCTCAATCAACTCTCTGTGACCCCATGGACTGCAGCCCACCAGGCTCCTCCATCCATGGAACCCTCCAGGCAAGAGTACTGGAGTGGGTTGCCATTGATTTACACAATTGAAGTACTGGTTTCTGAGTAAGCTAAATTAATAGTAGTGGTCATTCATCCATCTATGTAAACTTTCATCCTTTAATTTAACATAAATATTTATGCATAATTGTCAGATAGAGGGCAACTTGTTTCAGATATAGCTGTTGGCCAACTCACAGTCTTTTGACATTTGACAGATCACCAGAGAGATTAAGAAATTACGGATGGAAATTCTCCTTATTCCCACTGGAAGTTTCAGTCAGCAACCACAGAAGAAACTTTGTCCCTATTTGGCAAGTTACTGTGCCATTAATGGTATGATTTTCTTGATTATGTAAACTTGTATGACCACCCACTGGATCTGCTACTTTAAAAAGAGTATTTCACTTTATTGAATAGAAGTCTAGGTAGGAGAACAGAGCAGTATACATCAGGGTGATGGCAGTTGAGATGGAGAGAATTAGTGGGAGATATGTTTTAGAGATAGAATCTATACAATTCACCAAAGGATTAGATAATTTCTGATTTGAATGAGTGGCTTCTGATACCATCTCCTGAAATGGAGAAAACAGTGTTGGTTTGGAGAAGGTAGAAGGTAAAAGAAAAGTTTGGATTATGTTACGTTTTGAATTGTCTATATGATATGAAATAGTTTGAAGCTGAGAAGATAGGCGAGGGCTGCATGACATGAGGAACTCTCTCTATACAGATGGTCTATCAAGCCAGGGGAGTGGATGAGATCACCTTAGAGGAGAATTTAGAGAGAGGACAGAGAAAAGGGAGGAAAGATAAAGGGAAGGAGAAAGGGAAAGGAACAGAAACTTGCTGTGAATAGAATGTGTTGCTCTTTACATCAGGTGAGAATCCTTATTCATATTATCCAGCTTTTTTGATCATTCAGAACCAAGAAATAAGTAAATGAACTAAAGTAATTCATTGATCAATTATAATAACAATTTCAACTCTGTCCTTCAACATAAGTAAGTAAGTGTTAGTTGCTCAGTTGTGCCCGACTCTTTGCAACCCCATGGACTGCAGCCCACCAGGCTCCTCTATCCATGAAATTTTCTAGGCAAGGATACTGAAGTGGATTGCCATTTCCTTCTCCAGGGGATCTTCCCAACCCAGGGATTGAACCCTGGTGACCGGTGCTGCAGGCAGATTCTTTACCGACTGAGCTACAAGGGAACATTATAACAATTGGATGATTCATTAATGGAAAAAAATTTAAATGCGTGTTTTATATACATATGGTGTTACATGTGTAACAGTAGTTTCAAAGTATTTTGTTATATGTATTAAAGGGGGTGACAGAGGATGAGTTGGTTGGATGGCATCACCAACTCAGTGGGCATCAGTTTGAGCAAACTCCAAGAGATAGTGAAGGACAGGAAGCCTTGTATGCTGCTATCCATGGGGTCAGAGAGTCAAAAATGACTGAGCAACTGAATGACAACAAAAGTCACTTGTCAGGAGAGTGAAATCATTTGGTCTTCAATGTTTTATACCTTATAGCTCACTTGAGGTTTAGATTAATTTCATTTGTATATGCCATTTCAGTTCACATTTTTTCTGCAATTCATCTAATCAAGCTGGTTTCCATAAATTTAAAAAAACTAAGTTAAAAAAATACAAAACCACAAAGTAAGTTTAAAAATTTAACTAAATGAACTAAGATTGAAAATGTTATTATCTTTGGCAAACTTTTCAGTGACTTTATATGTCAAAAGAAAGAGTGTACTCTGGGTCCTTGCTGTTATAGGAAGGGACCTAGCTTCTCACATAAAGGCCTTTGAAAGAAGAAATAGAAAGTATGATAATCTAAATTTGGCTACCATATAACAATCTGGCCTTTTTCCATAAACTTGATGCCTTAGGATGGGGAAGTCACTAGGATTCTATAAATTATCTTCAATAATTATCCCTCTCTTCTCTCTCCTGAAAGTGAAAATTAAAGTCACTCAGTCATGTCAGACTCTTTGCAACCCCATGGACTATACAGTCCATGGATTCTCCAGTCCAGAATACTTGAGTGGGTAGCCTTTCCCGTCTCCAGGGGATCTTCCAATACCAGGGATCAAACCCAGTTCTCCCATATTGCACGTGGATTCTTTACCAGCTGAGCCACAAGGGAAGCCCAAGAACACTGGAGTGGGTAGCCTATCCCTTCTCCAGTGGATCTTCCTGACCCAGGAATTGAACCGGAGTCTCCTGCATTGCAGGCAGATTCTTTACCAACTGAGCTATCAGGGAAGCCCAAGATGGAAAGGGGGCAATTTATCTTATTTTTTAAAGGTCTATCTAGTCAAAGCTATGGTTTTTCCAGTAGTCATGTATGAATGTGAGAGTTGGACTATAAAGAAAGCTGAATGCCAAAGAATTGATGCTTTTGAACTGTGGTGTTAGAGAAGACTCTTGAGAGTTCCTTGGACTGCAAGGAGATATCAGTCCATCCCAAAGGAAATCAGTCTTGAATATTCATTGGAAGGACTGATGCTGAAGCTGAAACTCCAATACTTCGGCCCCTGATGTGAAGAACGGACTCATTGGAAAAGACCCTGATGCTGGGAAAGATTGAAGGAGGGTCAGGAAGGGGACAACAGAGAATGAGATGGTGGATGGCATCACCAACTCAGTGGACATAAGTTTGAGTAAGTTTCAGGAGTTGGTGATGGACAGGGAAGCCTGGCGTGCTGCAGTCCATGGGGTCACAAAGAGTCTAACACAACTGAGCGACTGAACTGAACTGAGTCACTCAGTCATAGTCAGCTCTTTGCATGAGGTGGCCAAAGTACTGGAGTTTCAGCTTTAGCATCATTCCTTCCAAAGAAATCCTAGGGTTAATCTTCAGAATGGATTTGTTGGATCTCCTTGCAGTCCAAGGAACTCTCAAGAGTCTTCTCCAACACCACAGTCCAAAAGCATCAATTCTTCGGTGCTCAGCCTTCTTCACAGGCCAACTCTCACATCCATACATGACTACTGGAAAAACCATAGCCTTGACTAGATGGACCTTAGTTGGCAAAGTAATGTCTCTGCTTTTGAATATGCTATCGAGGTTGGTCATAACTTTTCTTCCAAGGAGTAAGCGTCTTTTAACTTCATGGCTGCAGTCACCATCTGCAGTGATTTTGGAGCCCCCAAAATAAAGTCTGACACTGTTTCCACTGTTTTCCCATCTATCTTCCCATGAAGTGATGGGACCGGATGCCATGATCTTCGTTTTCTGAATGTTGAGTTTTAAGCCAACTTTTTGCTCTCCTCTTTCACTTTCATCAAGAGGCTTTTTAGTTCCTCTTCACTTTCTGCCATAAGGGTGGTGTCATCTGCATATCTGAGGTTATCGATATTTCTCCCGGCAATCTTGATTCCAGCTTGTGTTTCTTCCAGTCCAGCCTTTCTCATGATGTACTCTGCATATAAGTTAAATAAGCAGGGTGACAATATACAGCCTTGACGTACTCCTTTCCTATTTGGAACCAGTCTGTTGTTCCATGTCCAGTTCTAACTGTTACTTCCTGACCTGCATCAACCAGGTCTCAATTCAAATGACTTTCTTAAGAGGACTTCACTGAATACCCTAATTTTATCCCCTTTGAGTTCTCCATCTTAATAGTTTATGCTCACTTCTTGATAGATTTTGGCTAACTCCTGATAATTGTTTTGGATAGACTGTGAGTTCTGGAGTTAGCCTACTAGGTTGTGAATAGTGGCTTTTTTTCTACCTACTAGCTTCCATCTGGGCAAGTTATTTAATCTCTACTTATTTTTCTGTAAAATGGAATAATAATACTTTATAAGGTTGATGCACAAGTTCAGTGACTTAAACCTTAAATTCATAGACCTGTACCAGGCTAGTGATTATTTTCTTTTGTAGATAGAGTAGGATTGATACTAAAATATGTCTCTTGAAGTACAAGTCTACTTCTACTTCGTAGTTTGTCTACTTCTATAACTCCAAATCTAGAATACAGTCTGGTATTCAATAGATCCTCAAAAAAACAAACAAACAAACAAACAAAAAAAACATGATTTGTTGTTACCTGACTAGTGACCTGGCAAAACACAGCTCTGATTAAAGATTTTCAAATTCCAAATATTTTTAAACAGTGTGAAAAAATTTACTTTACTATCTGCCATTGGCTCTAGCAGAAATTTTCAAAGTGCAACATAAGCTTGAACAGCAGATTTCAGTTACTGAGAGCTAGATACATGAGAATCTCAAGTACTATAAAAGAGAATCAGTAAGAAGCAGATCACAGGAGAACTTGACCTCCAGCCTTGATGCTGATATTAGTGACGAAACCACCAGATCCAGATAGAAATTGGGAGTATTAGCCAGGTAACCTGAGTCAGAACTAGGAAGACGCCTCCTTCAAGTAATCCTTGAATGTGAAGGGAACCAACTCAGGCAGTTTCCTGGAAGAAATGGATCTGGTGCTAAGTTATTTGTGGCCCCAATTCCAACAAGTTACAGGGGGTAAGTTTCTACGCAGCACCAAATAATTCTTGAAACATCATCTGGGTGTCCTACGATTCAACTCAATTCTTAAGAATCCTAATAGACTATTAGCTTCCCTCTCTCCTCCCATCAGATACCAGTATCAAGTCCAGGTAGTTCCCTGTACTTCTGACCTATAAATTGGCTATAAATTGGTGGTTCCCAGGATTGCCTCCTTCAGTTCAGTTCAGTTCAGTCGCTCAGTCATGTCCGACTCTTTGCGGCCCCATGAATCGCACCACACCAGGCCTCCCTGTCCATCACCAACTCCCAGAGTTCACTCAAACTCATGTCCATTGAGTCGGTGATGCCATCCAGCCATTTCATCCTCTGTTGTCCCCTTCTCCTCCTGCCCCCAGTCCCTCCCAGAATCAGGGTCTTTTCCAAAGAGTCAGCTCCTCACATGAGGTGGCTGGAGTATTGGAGTTTCAGCCTCAGCATCAGTCCTTCCAATGAACACCCAGGACTGGATCTCCTTTAGAACTGGCTTATTTGCTAGAGAGGTTCGCAGAGAAACAATATACTTACTGGATCACTGGTTTATTATAGAAGGATATAACTCAGGAACAGCCAGATGGAAGAAATACATAGGGCAAGAGAGTGGGGAAGGGAGAGAAGCTTCCATGCCCTCTATGAGGGCGCCATTCTCCCAGCACGTCCACCTTCTGGGTTTGCCAACCCAGAAGCTCTCCAAACCGCATCCTTTAGAGGCTTTATAAAGGTTTCAGTAATCAGCATAATTGGTTGTCATTGACCTGCTGCTACTGCTGCTAAGTTGCTTCAGTCGTGTCCGACTCTGTGTGACCCCATAGATGGCAGCACACCAGGCTCCTCTGTCCCTGGGATTCTCCAGGCAAGAATACTGGAGTGGGTTGCCATTGCCTTCTCCTGTCATTGACCATGGGCAATTAATTCAACATCCCAGACCTCTTCCTTCCTCAGAGATTGAGAATGGGATTGAATGTTCCAACCCTCTATTCACGTTATTGGCTCCATTGGCAACCAGCCCCCATCATTAGATGAGGTCCCCAAATCACCCGATTAACATACCAAGACACCTTTGACACTCTCAACACTTAGGAAATTCCAAGGGTTTTAGGAGCCATGAGTCAGGAAACATGGACAAAGACCAAATATAATGAGAAACATGTTTTGGTCAACTAAATTACCAGATATATATTTTCCTTATAAAGCACAATATCATAGATGTCTTTCATGATCAAGATTTGCTCAAAAATGGGGCAGAACATGCCCTGTGAATGAGGAGTGCTCTAGATCATATTAGTATATCCATCTTGGGCTGTGATGGAGAAGTAAGAAGCAGGGAAAAAAATCAGATGTAGACCATGGGGAGTCTTTTTCAGTGTTTTTTATATAAATTGAAAGGCCAGATTTGAATAAAATTGATCACACATTTTCCGATTGTGGCTAAGATTGTTATGTTAAATTCATGTACCATATGTTGGTTTTTACCACGTTATTAGAAAATCTTATGAAGGCTGAATATATTCTTCTAGGATAAGAAGCATAAGGAGTGTTAGGCGTCTTTATTGTTAGCCTCAAATAAATGATTTTAAATCAGAGTTCAGTGGTACATTAGTCACACAAGGAAGCTGAATCTACCATTTACTTTATCAAATTGTCTCTACATCGTTCACTGTGTTTGTACACTGTAACAAGTGTTATAAAATACTGTGTTTGGCTTTTGGCAGGCTTTTTTTTTTTTTTTTTTTTTGGCTGTAGCATCTGTTCAGAGTGTCAGAGTACAAATTTAGAAGCTTATATATAGACTCAGCAGGTCATCTTTTCATGAGCTGATTTGTTAAAAATTTCTCAAGTAAAGCTACATTTGTTGGAGCATCTTTCAACATAAAATAATATAAAGGTATGTGTCTGATCCTTCTAAAGAATTTGGCATTTAAACAAAGTACAAATCTAGGTTATATGAGGATTGTAAAACTAATAATCATATTAACATAAAGTTTTGCATGTTCTGAAAACTTAGTGTACTTTCAGTACAATTATTGCCTATGCTTTATAATAACATATTTTCATTGACTGAAAAAGTTTTGCTCTTAAATTCTAAATTTTTTAAATTACAAGTTATTAAAAGATTTTATACCTCAAGTCCTGATTTTACTTTACATAATTTATAGCTACCTTTATACATATTAATGAAAAATCTTGATTTATTATATCACATGTATGAGTCTAACTTTAGAGTAGCTTTCTGCATTTTTGCTGAGCTGAAAAGTGATATATTTGACAATTGTTACTTGAATATTTCTGATTAATGAGGCCCTTAAAGCTCAAGTTGTTTATGTAATTTCATTTGAAAATTGTAAGTAGTAGACCATAGATTATTATATGAACTACTCCTAGTGATTTTCAAATTCTTCTTTTGAAATAGAAAGCTTTTCAAAGGAAAATAAAGGTTAAATGTTGAGCTGAAAAGATTTCTTACTCCATTTCTCTAATTTTCATCCAAAGAGACACTATTACCCACTTTGCTTTTACTTTCTTCCCCCACCTTTTTCTCCTGTCATGTCTTTCTTTTTCCCCCTGGTATTCTAGTCCTTAGGTCTCAATCAAGACTACATGCACTGCTCTTCATTCCCAGTAGTGAGTAGAAACTATGTAGAGAGCGTATAAGTCCGGACACGACTGAGCAACTTCACTTTCACTTTTCACTTTCATGCATTGGAGAAGGACATGGCAGCCGACTCCAGTGTTCTTGCCCGGAGAATCCCAGGGATGGTGGAGCCTGGTGGGCCGCTGTCTATGGGGTTGCACGGAGTCGGATGAGACTGAGGTGACTTAGCAGCAGCAGCACAGAGTGTATGGAAACAGGCTCTTTTCCTGTAGCCAAATCAAGCCTTTCTTCCTCTGACTCAGCAGAAGACAGGGCAAGAGAAAGGAAAATGTTCCAAACACCACTTAAGAATTAGAAAGTGGAATTGGAAGATTATTTTTGAAGGTTTTATCTTTGTTTGGGGGAGTAGAGAGGCTGTTAGCACACTTTAAAGGTCTATGAATAAATCAAGCTTATATATTATTATCAGCCATTTACTTCCTGGCTTTGCAAAGAGTACAGATAGATGATGCCCACACACACACACACACACACACACACACACATGCTATTCAGTTCAATTCAGTCTTTGCGACCCCATGAATTGCAGCACGCCAGGCCTCCCTGTTCATTACCATCTCTCGGAGTTCACTCAGACTCAACGTCCATCGAGTCCATGATGCCATCCAGCCATCTCATCCTCAGTTGTCCCCTTCTCCTCCTGCCCCCAATCCCTCCCAGCATCAGAGTCTTTTCCAATGAGTCAACTCTTCACATGAGGTGGCCAAAGTACTGGAGTTTTAGCTTCAGCATCATTCCTTCCAAAGAAATTCCAGGGTTGATCTCCTTCAGAATGGACTGGTTGGATCTCCTTGCAGTCCAAGGGACGCTCAAGAGTCTTCTCCAAAACCACAGTCCAAAAGCATCAATTCTTCGGTGCCCAGCCTTCTTCACAGTCCAACTCTCACATCCATACATGACCACAGGAAGAACCATAGCCTTGACTAGATGGACCTTAGCAAAGTAATGTCTCTGCTTTTGAATATACTATCTAGGTTGGTCATAACTTTTCTTCCAAGGAGTAAGCGTCTTCTAATTTTATGGCTGCAGTCACCATGTGCAGTGATTTTGGAGCCAAAAAAATAACATCTAACACTGTTTCCACTGTTTCCCCATCTATTTCCCATGAAGTGATGGGACCAGATGCCATGATCTTCATTTTCTGAATGTTGAGTTTTAAGCCAACTTTTTGCTCTCCTCTTTCACTTTCATCAGGAGGCTTTTTAGTTCCTCTTCACTTTCTGCCATAAGGGTGGTGTCATCTGCATATCATATGCTATTAGGTTAGTGCAAAAGTAATTGCAGTTTTGCATTGTTGAACTTTGCTGTTTGATATTGGAATACATTCTTAAGTGTGATTATGTTATACATTATTTTAATCTGCATTTATTGTTTTATGCTTTTTTGCTAATGACATTACTTTCTGTGTATTTTATATATATACAAATTTGGCTACAAAGTTTTGCCTCATTCGCTATATTCACCTGACTTCTTGCCAACTGACTACTACTTCTTCAAGCATTTCAGCAACTTCGCATGGAAAACTGGAAAAGGAAATGGCAACCTACTCCAGTATTCTTGGGTGGAGAATACCAGGGACAGAAAAGCCTGGTGGGCTGACACCTATGGGGTTGCACAGAGTCTGACATGACTGAAGCAACTTAGCAGCAGCAGAAGCAATATGGAAAAATACTTCCACAACCAGCAAGGGGCAGAAAATGCTTTCCAAGAGTTCCCTGAATCCAGAAGCACAGATTTTTATGCTACAAGAGTAAACCAACTTATTTCTTGTTGACAAAAATGTTCCAATATTGGTTCCTATTTCAATTAATAAAGATGTCTTTGAGCCTAGTTGTAATGATTTAAAATTCAAAGTCTGAAACTGCAATTACATTTCTCCCAACCTGAAGTGAAGTGAAGTGAAAGTAGCTCAGTTGTGTCCCACTCTGCTACCCCATGGATAGTCAGTGGAATTCTCTAGGCCAGAATACTGGAGTGGATAGCCATTCCCTTCTCCAGGGAATCTTCCCAACCCAGGAATTGAACTGAGGTATCTCACATTGCAGGCAGATTCTTTACCAGCTGAGCCACCAGGAAAGCCCTTGCCCCAACCTGAATATGTATAATGCGTGTGTGTGTGTATCTCACACACACACACACACACACACACACACACACACACACACACACATACATATGATATATATTTTCTTTTGCTCAAAAATCACTGCAGGTGGTGACTGCTGATTAAAAGGTGCTTGCTACTTATAAAAAAGTTATGACAAGCCTAGACAGCATATGAAAAAGCAGAGACATTACTTTGCCAATAAAGGTCCGTATAGTCAAAGCTATGGTTTTCCTATAGTCATGTACGGATGTGAGAGTTGGATTATAAAAGAATGCTGAGTGCCTGAGAACTGATGCTTGTTGGATGAGACTCTTGAGAGTCCCTTGGACTGCAAGAGAATCAAACCAGTCAATCCTAAAGTAAATCAGTCCTGAATATTCTTTGGAAGAGCTGATGTTGAAGCTCCAATACTTGGCCACCTGATGTAAAAGCCTATTCATTAGAAAAGACCCTAATGCTGGGAAATATTGAAGGCAGAGAAGGAGACGACTGAGGACAATATAGTTGGATGGCATCACCAACTCAATGCACGTGAGTTTGAGCAAGCTCTGGGAAATGATGAAGGACAGGGAAACGTGCAGTGCTGCAGTCCATGAGGTTGCAAAGAACCGGACATGGCTGAGGGACTGAACAACAACAAATATGTATATGTATATATATATGGATATGTATGTGTATATCTATCTATATATGTGTTTTTAAAATGAGGAAATAACATTATTAAGGGAAAATCTTCAAGATGTATACCAACTTTTAAACTTTTTCTTTTAAACTGCTGAGAACAAGGTATTAGGTGAAGAATTTTTTTTCAGATAATTAAAATCAATTTTGGAGAAGGAAATGGCAACTCTCTCCAGTATTCTTGCCTGCAGAATCCCATGGACAGAGATGACTGGTGGGCTGTGGTCCATAGGATCACAAAGAGTCAAACATAACTGAAGTGACTTTGCGCACATAGAGGAAAAGTCAATTTAGTCACAGTCCTACTTAGTGAAAATTTCAGAAAAGCTAATTGGAGGTATATAGGTTTTGTAAACGGCTTTCTAGCATGCATTTCCATACCTTTCCCCCATTCAGAGAATACCTTGTTTTCTAATAGGAATCCAGCCATAATCATATTGTCTATTGATCCTGTAAATACCTCAAAAGAAATTTTATTGCTTCAAATCTTCTCCACTTTTCACTCATATTTTTCAGGATGTCAAACTTGGGACAATTTGACTCTGACTTTTACCAATCTAATTACACCATTGATAATCAGGAACAGACTTGTAATGATTCTAATGCCTGTGGAAATCTTTATGGATCTAGAAAGTAAGTACTTGACATGGAGAAAATATGTTCTCATTTTAAAAAGTCATAATATTTTGACATGGGTTTTCAGGTAGGGTGGTTTCCTTGGGGGAAGATAAACCTCTCCCCATTATTTCTCAGTAAAATGTCCAAGAAGAAATGTCAGGAAAGGGCAGGAAATGAATTCAGTTCTCCATGAATGCCTTTGATTGCTGCAGGCCCATTTGTAGGTGAAGGGCTTGTCTCCTCTTTTCAAAATATCACTTAACAGGGAGTGTGAATACAGGCCCTGGGCAAACAAAACATTTTCTTTTTACCTGATATTTTCCAGGATACCCCTCAAGAAACAGCTTTTATTCGATTTAATAAGTATTTATTTAGTGCCTGCTTGTGTGTCAGGAATTAAGGAAGGTGCTACAAACCTAAAGATAAAGAAAAATCCATAATCTTTTCCCACACAATATTTAAAAATTTATGTTGAAGGGGACAATTAAATAGGCTATTATAATGCAATGTGGCAATTCCTAAATGAAATCTAGATATACATAATTCAGGACGTGTTAGCTGTTTAAGTTGGTGGTTCAATGCGAGTTGAAAATAAATTTAAAGATGATTAAGAATTTAGTATTTATCCTTTACTAATGACTTCCCTGGTGGCGCAGAGGTTAAAGCGTCTGCCTCCAGTGCAGGAGACCCGGGTTTGATCCCTGGGTCGGGAAGATCCCCTGGAGAAGGAAATAGCAACCCACTCCAGTATTCTTGCCTGGAGAATCTCATGGACTGAGGAGCCTGGTGGGCTGCAGTCCACGGGGTCGCAAAGAGTCAGTCACGACTGAGTGACTTTACTTACTTACTAATGCCCCAAACAGGGCAGGTAGGATTAGAAGAATTTGGTTTA
Organism: Nanger dama; assembly: GCA_917880005.1. Taxonomy (NCBI): domain Eukaryota; kingdom Metazoa; phylum Chordata; class Mammalia; order Artiodactyla; family Bovidae; genus Nanger; species Nanger dama. Next base: position 42,825,520 of record CAKJTW010000001.1, read on the forward strand.
AGTTCTGGCTCTAACATTCATTTTTGGTCGCTTTAAGAAAGACAACTTCCCTGACTGAGTGTCTTAAACTGAGAAATAAGGATATTAATAATGAGTTAATAATAAGTTAATTCCCTACCTCATGAGAATTAGCTGAAAAGCAATTTTGATAATGTATAGGAAAGTGTATGTGACGGTAAAAGCATTACAGAAATGTTATTTTTTCATAAAACTATAGTTTGTAGAGGCAGTGGACACTTTGTTGCCAAGGCACTTAAACACTGTATTTGGTTATACAGTTGGTTCTTTAAATATTCTTCTGTGGGTCTAGATTAGTGAAAGCTAAGAAGGAATACAGAGAAATTAAAGCACCCTTCCAAGGTCATATAGCCAGTAAAAAACGAGGTTAGCCTACTAGCCCTAGGGTATTGGATTAGACCCAGAACTAAAGTAGTCATATAATTTATTATAAAATCAAGACATTTTGAGAGTAAAATGTGTGTTATTGGTAACAGTGTTGATACAATAAGAATAAACTGGATCATCTTAGGAAAACTGGGATATGTGTTTCTTATGCCATTCCAACAAGTTTAGGGCAAAAAACTTCATAGCAAACATTTCAAATGTATTAATTCTGGAAGTCACACACAGATAAGTACCTTGAAAACTTCAGAATAAAGAGAAAAAAGAAAACAGAATAAATACAACTGGCAGTGGTGACTCTTCTGTTCCAGCTACATCCTGGACAATCTTGACACTGTATTCATGGGCTGATGACTCCTGCAGACACAGGCAGATACGTGCTGTTTCACAAGCTGTGTCCTAAGGGCTGATGTTGAACTGCTGCTGTAAAGCAGTAGGGAAAACCATTGGTCCATAACGCTTTCTTAAAATGGTTAAAGTTAAATATTTGGAATTTTATCTCATTATGCCCCTAGTCCGTGTTGTCTAGCATTAGTCAAGCTGCAATAAGAATTTCTTAGGATGAAAAAAATCCATACATCTCTCTATGAAAGTGAAAGTATTAGTCCCTCTGTCATGTCCCCCTCTTTGCGAACCTTTGGACTTTAGCCCGTCAGGCTCCTCTGTCCCTGGGATTTTTCAGGCAAGAATACTGGAGTGGGTTGCCATGCCCTCCTCCAGGGGATCTTCCTGACCTAGGGATTAAACCCAGGTTTCCTGCATTGCAGGCAGATCCTTTACTGTCTAAGCCATCATATCTGAATATTACCAGGCAAATTAAATATAGTTAAGATATAAGAAAAATAAGGGAGAAGGAATAGGCTGTCTAGAATTGGCTCATTGCAGAATTCAACAATGGGAAAAGAACTTTATTTCTTTTATGATTTACAATTTCCAGTCAGGAAAAAACAGAAAAGTATGTGATGGCACGGAAGTAGTTTGAGCATGAAGGTATTATAAGAGGGTAGCTCAAAATATATAATCCACACGAGAGCTATCTAACAGGATTTTTCAGCTCTGTGCTCTTGTTTTATTGAAAGAATCCAGTCACCTGCTGTTTCTTTTCTCTCTTCTCCAGATGGAATAAGCACCTGGGTAGGGTCTGCAATCTACGTTTTCAGACTAAACAAAGCAAAATGTCTGATAAAATAGAGACAAAGCTCTCTCCTTAATCAGGGACTCAAACTAGAGCCTTCTCTTCTACCCTACCCCACCCTGTTTTTTTTTCCATTTCATTGCTCATATCAACAGAAGTTGAGGTGACAAGAAGATGAAAATTAATGTAACTGAGTGCAGGACAAGTTATGATTATATTATCAAGTTGATGGCTTAGCCTACTTCAGATGCTTAGCATTTAAATCCAAGTTCTGATTTGAATTGTGGCAACCCTAAATTCCAACCCATGCTTCAAGTCTCAGGAATTAGAAAAGGGTATATTAACGGTGGTACTTTTATGAGGTACATAAAACATGGAGTGAGGTCAGTGATTTACTGGTTTTCATCAGATGACTTGACATTTGATCTTTTATTCATACAGTGAATAGTTCAATTAAAATATATCCCAAATCAGAACAAGATGCTGACCATACTGGCAAAAGACATAGGAATCCAGTAGTAGGTTATGATCAATATGTCTATGTTTCTCGTTCTGCCCCCTGCCCCATCCTCTCCTCTCCAATATGAAATCACATCCAAAAAAAAACTTATTCTGCTCAATGAATGGCATTGCATTCTGAAGCTGGTTGAATGTGTTTATTATGAATAAATATATTTGTATAAAGTTTTCTTAGTTTAATGTGGAGTTTTCTCATTAAAAAGCTTAACTGTCCAATCATTCAGATAGGCATTATTTTCAATGCTTGTAGCCAATTATCTAGGCTGTATTTTCTCACTGTAGTTTTCCAGTTTTTGAAATATCTTCCAAATATTTAGAGTAATAAATTGGGGTTTCTGCAGAAAGGTGACAACAACTGAAAACTCCTTTAAAAGTTCCAGGAGGCCTTCAGCAAATACATACTGAATCAACTTTTCTGAATCCCTAGAGATCTCTGTCAGTGCCACATAGCTATGTGTACCTGCTGACTGAGCCAGGATCTGGGCATGTTAAACAAGCCAAATCCCCTGGCTACCATATCCTAAAACACACTGCCATCAAACTCACCCTATATAATCAAGGATACTTAGAATGTCTGTTTACTGGGCTTAACTGGAGACTTATATAGATAAAATGGGACTCTGGGAGTCAGTGCACCACCTGCATTCCCCTGGGATCAGACTGACAAAGGAAAGTAGCATCAATCGATCATCATGATAGACGTCTGTATAGTTTTGGACTTCCATCTAATAAAATATGTAGCTAGTGATCATCCGATGGCTCACAGAAAACAGACTACAAGAAACATAATTCTGCAACTACAGAAATTACAATGGAGTCACCTAACAGTGATCTTCTATCTTCCATGTTTACATTGGGAGGTGAATGTTAGGTCCTATTGCTACAGAAACAGGTAAAAAACATTTTCCCCATGGAGGCCATGGAGAAACAATATCACACAATATCATCTAAGTAAAGACAAGTCTCTTCAGGCTGGTTGGAATTGTATAACCCCAGCTATAGGTGGTGAAAAGGGGAATACTGAAGAATTAGTGAGCACTCAGAGGGTTTGCATATGGACCAGGTATGGCCATTGCTTCATGGGTTGTGGATGGAAATCCTGGCATATGTATAGTGGAGATTCTCCTGGTAGGAAAACACAGGTTGGGTGGTATGTTGTGAAAGTCAGTATGGGTGTTCCAGGGGAACCGAAGTGGGAAAAAGCTAGAGATGATCAGCACAGAAGGAATACAAGCTCTTGGACTCTGGTTAATGTTGTTTTCTAAGAGGAAGTGGCAAACTGGAAAGCAACTGCTTACAAACATAAAAGATGCTGTTCCAGGGAGTGAGGGAGGTGTCTAGAATGCTTCAGAGTCAGTCTCAGGAAGAGGACATATGAACACTTAGCTAATGTTTATTGATTGCTTCTTATATGCCCAGCACTACTCTAAGTGCTTTATTTATTTCAGATAATTTAATTCATAATAACCTTATTAGTTCTATTATTGTCCTCATTTTACAGATGAAGAAACAGAGGCATAGGTGGTGAAACAGTTTACCTAAGAGTATAATATTGGGATTTGAACGCAGGCATTTGGACTCCAGCAGTCCTGTTTGCTAACCAGTCTGCTTGGTTCAGAGTACATCCCACCATGGGACTATCATTACAGGCAGAAATATAATACATAGAATCAGAAAGTAAAAGAAGGGAAATGTTGCCAGTTGTTCTAAAGGAACTTTTTGCAGTCACTTCACAGTTGTTTGAAATGATTTTTAGAAGAGACGCCTGCTAACAAAGGTAATGTTTAAATCCCACCTGCCAAAGCCCAGTGTTTATTTTGGTCTAATTCAGTAATTTGGAATAATATGTTGGCTTTTAAATCATTAAAATTTTAGTATTTACCTTCCCAAAGGGCTAACTAAGGTGCTCTGTAATCAAGGACCATTCTTTATGTTTCTTTCCTTTCCTTTAGTTAAAAACAATTTGAAATGACCAAATAACATTATAGACTAGCCTCCGTTTCTTCCTTCCATTCTCTAGCTTTAAGAATTTATTTACTAAGATTATTTTTCTCACATAAATGGTAAAATTTTTTAAAAAGCACAATCAAGGAGATGTTGAAACATTGTTTTGACAAAACTAAATCACATATTTCAAAAGAGGAACAGTGAAGCCAGCTATGAAAGACTTTTTGTCAGGGACTCAAAGATAATTTGATTGGAAATAACTGTCTAGGAAGGGCCAGAGCTTTTCTATGTCTGGGGGTCTATTTCTATTTTGTAAATAAGTTCATTTGTTAGATTCTACGTATAAGCAATATTATGTGATATTTGTCTTTGGTTTGCTTCACTTAGTATGACTGTGATTTTTTAATTGCTCTTTGCCCAGATTTATAGGGAATGTCCTATTGGGTGATAGTTTCTGAAAATTAGTGGAAAAGCAGCATCATGTAGGGAGAAGGGCACTGCTCAGACAGCTTCAGTTCACCGTCCAACACTTGAATTTTTGTGTGTTGCCAGACAAGTCATTCAGTCTCCATAAATCTGTATTTCTTCTTCTGTAAGATGAGATTAAGACTACAGTTTTTACTTTGCAGAGTATTAATTAGGTGAGAAAATGTGAAGTGTCCAACACACTGCAAATAATCAGTGCATGTTAGTCAGTATGGACCATTCTTCTAGAGAGTTTTCTCACAACTAGTTACTTTTCATTTTTTGTTTGTTTGTTTAGGTTAAACTTCAAGCAAGTTTATTTTTTCATGGATGAATAGTCATTAAAAACCAGGAGAAATTATAAAGGAAAATTGTAGTTTCCTTCCTCACTTGATCATGATATCCCTTTCTTAGATGTATCAGTATCAATATTTTCCTTTTTCTAGACAACAAGCCAGTGAGCAGCCTCAGCCTGCCTTTGTCCCAGCAGAGATGATCGTGTCCTCACCTTACTCAGGACAGTTTTTTCAGCCAGCATCCAACCAGGATTATTATTCACCATCTTCTTACATTGACAGCTTTGATGAAGAGCCTCCTTTACTAGAAGATAAGTTAAGGAAGTGCTATTAATGTGTGTACAGCTTGAAGAATAACAGCAATAATCAGCACTTAATGCACACTACCAGCATGCTGCATATAGTGTTTTATATGATTGTTCCACATATAAACGAGAGTCTGCCAGACAGATACATTTAAACCAACGGGAGTTTGTCTCCTGTTTGTGTGGGGAAAATCTGAAGTAGATATGTGCTAACACTATGTTGGTCTTGCAGTTTTTAAATGTTTCTTCACTGTTTCTTACATGTGGACTCTCTGGCCATCTCTAGACAACATCTTTGGGCAAAGTAATTATAGCAAAGTAACCACTCTTCCCACCTAGTTAATGAAGCCACTTTATAGCAGCATGGTTTACTATTTTCTGCTATGCTTGCCTGGGGGCAAGAGGGTAGTTTCTCAATATACTTTTTTTGTTATGGAGAAGCAAGTTTTGGGTTTTTTTTCCTCCTTCCTGGCTCATGTGAGCCCCCTCATCTCATCTAGGTAGGACTAAGTAAGGAAGAATATGACTCCAGTAAGCAGCACTGCTGGTGGCAAGGAAACCTGGGGACTCTTGCAGATGAACGTTTCCTCCAAAGATTTCAGGGATCTCCCATCCTTTGATTTTTTTAATTAAAAAAATTTTTAAGATTCAGCCAATTTATGTCTGTTACTTTTGTTCCTATGGCATGTCAACATGATGCTAGAAAACTAAAGTTCAAGGAGATTTAAATTTGGGAGCCAAGGAGAAATATTCACAGGCGAACTGCTCTCTTTTCTATGTAGTCCAATGAAAACAGATAGGCTAACATTCCCAGTATTTTACATCAAAAGATCATTGTTTGGACACAGCCAGCCACCTGATATTAAAACATTCTTCTCTGTTTGCCTTCAAAATTAAGAAGAGTGTAAAGATGTAAACTGTTCAAAAAGTACAGAGAATTATATAATCAATTTGTTGGAACTTTAGAGGCCAGTTAAATTTTTGCATCTTTTATGCTTAACCATGCATTCTAAGTTGCCTCTACATCTGATACCTAACACCTGAAAGTTATAAGCTATTTTCATTAGGCATTTGCCATGACCCTGCCAACATCTCTATTTAAAAAATAAAAAAACTTATCAATTGTCTAATTATAAAAGTAATCCATATTTAAAAATAGAAATTTGGAAAATATAGAAACATATGAATAAAAATATAAAGTCACTGAAAATTTTGTTTCTGAGACATGACTATCATTAATGATTTGATAATATTCTAGCCTTTATTCTATTTTCTATGTATATATATATATATATATATATATATACACACACACACACACACTTAAAAATGAAATACTGCCTGTCTTTGAATATATATATTTGTAAATACTTAAAAATTGGATCATACTATGGATATGAAGTTTTGTATTTTTAAAGTTACCTTATAAGCATTTTTATCTTTGTATTCTTTAAAGTCATTAAATATTGTTTGAAAACATGATCTATTATATCCAAGTGCATGCACGGTCAGTCACTAAGTCATGTCCCACTCATTGTGACCCGATAGACTATAGCCTGCCACTCCTATGTCCATGGGATTGTCCAGGCGAGAATAGTAGAATGGGTTGTCACTAACTTCCCCAGGGGATACTCCTGACCGAGGAATCAAACCCGTATCTCCTGCACTGGCAGGCAGATTCCCTACCACTGAGCCTCCTGGGAAGCCTATTATATACAAATATCATAATTTAAATCTGGCTCAGCAGTAAGAAATCCATCTACAATGCAGGAGACACAGGTTCGATCCCTGAGTCAGGAAGATCCCCTGGAGAAGGAAATGGTAGCCTGCTCCAGTTTTCTTGCCTGGAAAATCCCATGGACAGAGGAGACTAGTCTGTGAGGTCGCAAGAGTTATACACAATTTAGTGACTTAACCACCACCATAATTTAAATCTTAAACATTGTTCCTTTATAATAGATAATGCTTTGCTGAACATCACATTAGATAACTTTGACCTGTACAGAATCTGTCCTCAGGATCAATCTATAATGTTGGGATTGCTGGGTCAAAGGCATTTACGCTGTCAGACTCATCTGGAAAAATGATGAGCCAATACACCTACACAGTAGAATAGTAAATGTCTTTGTTAATTTGATAGACAAAAAAGGCAAAAGAATAATACTTTTTATTTCTTGGTTACTAGAGAAGTTAGACTTTCTTTTTCATGTTCGTTGACTTTTACGTCTTTCTGTTTTTAAAATCTTAAGACTTTTCCTTTTTTATTTCTAGAGATATTTATATGGTAAAGATATTCATTATTGTCTGGAATATGTATTTCATGTTTTCATAGATTGTGTTTGCCATCTAATTTATTTATGGGATATTAGAGCATATAGACATTTTAATATTTATGTTTTCAACCCCACAATATTTTTCTTTGTAACTTTTTTCCAATTGTTCTTTGTTTAGACTATATTTCTCCAGTTCTAAAGCCAAAAAGATATATCCTCTTATAGCTTCTTAAATTTTTAAATTATCTTTTTGTTCTGGACTTAAAATTTTGATTCATTGAAAATTGTTTTAAGTTAGTATGTGAAGTAGAATTTAACTTTTTATGGTTAATCAATTTTTCCTATAATATTTATTGAATATAATATTTTCTACTTGCCACAAATACTTCCATTCTGATATTCTAAACTATAATACATTCTCCTGTGATGTCCTCTCAAATTTCAAATAGAAAATATATTAGATTTCCCCTCCTCCTTCTTATAGCTCAGAGAAATTCCTAGAATTTTTTTCTCTTTGTGATTATACTCACCAAATATATATATTAGAAATAACAGTACCTAATATAATTTTGAGTATATGAAATTTCTGGACTCTGATCCAATATGCTCTTCAGCCAGGATGATTTTGTGAAACCTCAAGCCTTATCTGTCTAAAAGGTATAAAAAGACCATATGCAGGATTTCTAGGATAAGATGATAAATGACATTTGCTAGTTTTTATTGAGTGTACAACAAAACAATCTATAAAATTATGAAGCTATAATAATTACCCCTTGCACAAAAACATGCTATTTGAAAATATGTTTATTCCTCAGTTTGCTCGCTAAAAAGCTCATTTTTCGCTTGGTTTTCTGTAAGAATGATAACTTTTGCTATGTGATAATGTGCAATCAATGTGTTAACAAATGCATCTTGATAAATAATAGTCAATTCAAATCTGTCAGACTAGAAAAATTACTGTGACATTTGGTATTTATATTTGTAGCATAGCCTGATGTTCATATTTGAAAGGCCAATGCCATAATTTGCATAGAAAACAAAGGTATTAATTCATTTTTATAGCATATATATTGTATACTTTACTACCACTAGATGACAGCAAAACAATAAATTTTGCATTCAAATTTTTCATAACAGTTTCATCTTTTTTATCTTGTAAAATAAGGTGTTTATATTAGAGTACTACAATTGATAAATACATATAGTCTCATTTGCATACCATGTAATAAATTTTAAAACAAAACATTATAGAAATGTATTTTGGTAAAAAACACATAAGATATTTTTCTTTTTTTTTAATTTTACTTTATTTTACTTTACAACACTGTATTGGTTTTGCCATACATCAACATGAATCCACCACAGGTATACATGTATAAAAAAACTTGTTAGATCTTATGTTCATTTACTGTTTCATGACTCAGTGTTGAAAAGTGCAAAAGTTAATTACGCCATTAAATAAGTGCCTGAAATCAGTAACAATGTCTTGTAAAACATTTTCATCTGGGTTTCTTCAAACATAATAACTATGCTTTTTGAGGAAAAAGCTATTTTGAATTAAAAGTCACTTTATTGTAGTAAAAACTGAAAGCGAATTGTTAATGTAAATGTCTAAGTTGAAAATAAAATTTGAAAACAACATAAGTCTCAGGTGACATCAACTTCAACTTAAGCATTTGTCTACTTTTAAAATCTTCTGCTATTTTAAATATCACCTTAGACAACCTAAGCTATTTTAAATTGATGAACTGCTCATATTTTCCAAAGTATATGTTCACTAAGAAATATATAAACACACTGTAAAAGTAAAAGGGAAGTTGAAACGTAAAATTGTTTGCTCACTGTTAATTTAGTTCAAATTAAATTCATATTCTTTCTTTTCAAGTTTGTGTGGCTAGCAGTTGTCACCCTGGATGTGGAAAGAGTGAAAGATACACCTTCTATCCTAATTGAGGCCATGTCTGGCTGATATTCTGAAAATGCCTAGGTCCCTGTTGGAGCAAGACCCCTCTATGTCATGACAATCATTGAAATTTCATCTGCTATCCTATGTGTAGAATGTTAGCTCTGCCAGGTGTTTAGGTACACGCTACTAGAGAAGAAACTGAACTATACCCTGTCTTCGACCAAAGAGGGTTACTAAATCCTGTGAAGGGAAGTTCAATGCCAGGTACCAATGATTTGGGAATATAATCCTTCACATGGGAGAACTGAGCACACTTAAAAAAATACAAATATTATGAGATTAGATGCACATTGACTCAATCAAAGCTATGGTTAAAAGGGTGGGTTCTTTTTCTGCTTTTCTAACCTTTTACCAATCTCTTCCTACTTCCCCTACCCCATGGCAACCACTTTTCTACTCTGACTCTGTAAGTTTAACTTAAAAAATTTTTTCAGACTCCACATACAAGTGATACCGTGCAGTATTTGGTTTTTATTCTGAGTTATTTCACTTAGAAAAATGCCCTGAAGGTCCAGTCATGTTGTTACAAACGGTAGAATTTACTTATTTTTTATGACTGAATAGTATTCTTCGGTCTGGTGTGTGTGTGTGTGTGTGTGTGTGTGTGTGTACACGCACATGCGCGCACTTCGTTGCTCAGTTGTGTCCAACCTTTTGTGACCCCATGGACTGTAGCCCACCAGGCAGCTCTGTCCATAGGGATTCTCCAGGCAGGAATACTGGAGTGGGTTGCCATGACCTCCTCCAGGGGGTCTTCCCAACCCAGGGATTGAACCCAAGTCTCACACATTGCAGGTAGATTATCATCTGAGACACCAGAGTAACCCATGAATACTGGAGTGGATAGCCTACCCCTTCTCCAGGGGATCTTCCCAACCCAGCAATTGAACTGGAGCCTCCTGCATTGCAGGCAGATTCTTTACCAACTGAGCTAACAGGGAAGCCCTCCATAGTGTGAACTTTGAAATCTATTCATCCATCAATGAACACTTACGTGGTTTTGACTGTTGTACCCAATGCTGCTATCTTCCCAGGTGGCACTAATAGTAAATAGCCCATCCTTGTCTGAAGAACCTCATAGACAGAGGAGCCTGGCAGGCTATGGTACATAGGGTCATAAAGAGTCGGATACGAGTGAAGTGACTTGGCACGTACACACACAGTGCTGCTATCAAAGTGGAGGTACAGGTATCTCTCTGATACCCTGTTTTTGTTTCCTTCATATATATTCCCAGCAGTGGCATAGCTGGATCATATGGTAGTTCTATTTTTTTATAGTATTTGAGGAACCCCGATAGTGCTTTCCATAGTGGCTATACCAACTAACAGTCCCACCAACAATATTGAAGTTTTGCCTTTTCTTCATATCCTCACCAATACTTACTTTTCGATGTTAGCCATTCTAAAAGGTGTGAAATGATTTTGTGATTTTGATTTGCATTTTCTTGATGATTAATGGTGCTAAGCACATTTTCATGTACCTCTTGGCCATTTGGATGTCTTCTTTGGAAAAGTGTCTATTCAATTCCTCTATCTATTCTTTAAATTGGACTGTTATCTATTTATTTATTTGAAAAGTATGAGTTCTTGGGTCAGATTCTCCAGTGCTGGAAACTAAATTTTCTATTACTGGCTTTGTGACTTTGGAAAACTTACTTCATCTCCCCAAACTTCAACCATCTAACACACAAAGTAGAAATAAACTAACAGTACTTGCCTCAGTGCATGTTAGAAAGACCAACACATGTAAATCTTTCAGGGCTTACAGCAAAATACAGTAAAACATTCAGCTAAAAGATTTCCACTCTTTCCAACAGAAATGTATGTACTTTATAGTAGTTTAGCTTCAGTTTTCCTAACCCCCACCTCACTCTTATTCAAATTTAAAATGATAGCAGGAGGGCAATCAGCTAAATTACTGGTTCCTAAGTAGTGAAGTTACATTCTTCTTCCTTATAAATGTTCTTTTTTCCTACATCTTAAAGTTTATCAGAGTGGTAAGAGAAGTAACTTATGTAATCCTGAAATTTATTTCTATGTTCAGTGTATGTCAAATGTCTGAGTGTTTTTCTTTTCTTTTTTATGAAAAATATATAAGAGGAACAGAATCTAGCAGAGGGGTATGTAATATGTAATGTGGCAGTCACAATTCTTTGAAAAATAAGGCACTGGAAAAAAAATTAGAAACATAAATGAGTTTAGACTCACAGACACTGGGCCTCAGTGATTTTGGTTATTTTATTTTACCATCACTACTCAAAAGAGAAAGGTTAATTGTCTCAAGAATTCAGTCTCTGAATACACACATTCAACAACACAGAGCTTTGGCCTGATTAAAATATGTGTGCACTCATAATTGCTGTTACTTGCTGAAAAAACCTTATCTCTTCCATGGAGTTTTACATAGTTAGCATAGCATTGCTCATTAGGAAGAGTGGAAGTAAGTGTCTCAGATTAAATAACACTGCTAATTGAAAATTAGGTGTCCTTTTCATCATACAGGACTAGAATGCAAAAGTAGAAAGTCAGGAGATACCTGGAGTAACAGGCAAGTTTGGCTTTGGAGTACAAAATGAAGCAGGGCAAAGGCTAACAGAGTTTGCCCAGAGAACACACTAGTCATACCAAATACCTTCTTCCAACAAAACAAAAGACAACTCTACACATGGGCATCACCAGATAGTCAATACCGAGATCAAATTGACTATATACTATGCAGCCGAAGATGGAGAAGCTCTATAGAGTCAGCAAAAACAAGACCAGGAGCTGACTGTGGCTCAGATCATGAACTCCTTATTGTCAAATTCAGATGTAAATTGAAGAAAATAGGAAAACCACTAGACCATTCAGGTGACCTAAATCAAATCCCTTATGATTATACAGTGAAAGTGACAAATATTTTCAAGGGATTAGGTCTGATAGATAAAGCATCTGAAGAACTATGGATGGAGGAGGCAGTGATCAAAACCATCTGCAAGAAGAAAAATGCAAAAGGTAAAATGGTTGTCTGAGGAGACCTTACAGTTAGCTGAGAAAAAGAAGCAAAAGGCAAAGGAGAAACGGAAAGATATATCCATATGAATGCAGAGTTCCAAAGAATAGCCAGGAGAGATAAGAAAGCCTTCCTCAGTGATCAATGCAAAGAAATAGAGGAAAACAATACAATGGGAAAAACGAGAGACTCTTGAAGAAAATTAGACATACCAAGGGAACATTTCATGCAGAGGTGGGCACAATGAAGGACAGAAACCATATGGACCTAAGAGAAGCAGAAGATATTAAAAAGAGGTGGCAAGAATACACAGAAGAACTATGCAAAAAGATCTTAAAACCCCAGATAACCACAATGGTGTGATCACTCACCTAGAGCCAGACATCCTGGAATGTGAAGTTAAGTGGGCTCTAGAGAGCATCACGGCAAACAAAGCTAGTGGGGCTGATGGAATTCCAGTTGAGCTGCTACAAATCCTAAAAGATGATGCTGTGAAAGTGCTGCACTCAATATGCCAGTAAATTTGGAAAACAGCAATGGCCACAGGACTGGAAAAGGTCAGTTTTCATTCCAATTCCAAAAAAGGGCTATACCAAAGAATGTTCATACTACCACACAATTGCACTCATCTCACACTCTAGCAAACAAATGCTCAAAATTCTCCAAGCCAAGCTTCAACAGTACATGAGCCGAGAACTTCCAGATGTTCAAGCTGGATTTAGAAAAGACAGAGGAACCAGAGATCAAATTGCCAACACCCAGTGCATCATGGAAATAGCAAGAGAATTTTGGAAAAATATCTACTTTTGCTTCATTGACTATGCTAAAGCCTTTGACTATGGGAATCCCAGCAAACTGCGGAAAATTCTTCAAGAGATGGGAATACCAGGCCACCTGACCTGCCTCTTGAGAAATCTGCATGCAGGTCAAGAAGCAACAGTTTGAGCCAGACATGGGAAAATGGACTGGCTCCAAGTCAGAAAAGGAGTATGTCAAGGCTGTATATTGTCACCCTGCTTATTTAACTTAATGCAGAGTACATCATGCTAAATGCTTGACTGAGTGAAGCACAAGCTGGAATCAAGATTGCCAGGAGAAATGACAATAACCTCATATATGCACATGACACCACCCTTATGGCAGAAAGCAAATAACTAAAGAACCTCTTGATGAAAGTGAAGGAGGAGAGTGAAAAAGCTGGCTTAAAACTCAACATTCAATAAACAAAGATTATGGCATCCGGTCCGATCACTTTGCGGCAAATAGATGGGGAAACAATGGAAACACTGACAGACTTTATTTTCTTGTGCTCCAAAATCACTGCAGATGGTGACCGAAGCCATGAAATTAAAAGATTCTTGCTCCTTGGAAGAAAAGCTGTGACCAAAGTAGATAACATATTAAAAAGCAGAGATATTACTTTGCCAACAAAGATCCATCTAATCAAAGTATGATTTTTCCATAAGTCATGTGTGGATGTGAAAGTTGGACTATAAAGAATGCTGAGCACTCAAGAGTTGATAATTTTGACTTGTGGTGTTGAAGAAGACTCTTGAGAGTCCCTTGGACTGCAAGGAGACCCAATCACTCCATCCTAAAGGAAATCAGTCCTGAATATTCATTGGAAAGACTGATGCTGAAGCTGAAGCTCCAATACTTTGGCCACCTGATGCAAAGAACTGACTCATTTGAAAAGTCCCTGATGCTGGGAATGATTGAAGGTGGGAGAAGAAGGGGATGACAGAGAATAAGATGACTGGATAGCATCACAGAGTCAATGGACATGAGTTTGAGCAAGCTCTGGAAGTTGGTGTTGGACAGGGAAGCCTGGTATGCTATAGTCCATGGAGTCGCAAATAGTTGGGCACTACTGAGCAACTGAACTGAACTGACTTGAACAAGTTTCAAAAGTGTTAGCAGTTGAAAACGCAGGAAAAAAAAATAACAAAATGTGCAATAAGATGGGACTTTTGGTTTGTTGCTGCTGCTGCTGTTGCTAAGTCACTTCAGTCGTGTCCGACTCTGTGCAACCCCGTAGACAGAAGCCCACCAGGCTCCCCTGTCCCGGAATTCTCCAGGGAAGAACACTGAAGTGGGTTGTTAGCAACCATTATATTTTATATCTTTGCTGAAAATGTCCATCTCTTCACTTTTGGTTAGATTTTAATGATATATTTGCTGAAGAAGGCAGGAATTTTTTCCTTGACTATATCTCTAAAATATATCCTCTAGGACACTGTGTGGGAATATACATTCTTTTTGTTTAAGGTTGCTCTGTATCATATATATTACATAGAACTTTAGACTATGATGGTATAACAAACAGATTAAAATGCTTTGTAAATTAATAAGTTAACTTTAATTAAAGAATATTACTCATGCTTATTTTTCTATATTAATGTTATCTCTTTTTCTTTTGCAGAACTTGGAATTAATTTCGATCACATATGGCAAAAACCTTGACAGTGTTAAACCCAGTGAAGCCAGCAGATGGCAGCATTATGAATGAAACAGATCTCACTGGGCCCATCCTGTTCTGCATGGCTCTAGGAGCCACCCTACTTTGGTAATGAACAGCAGCCAGTTCTAGATTTTTTTTCTTTTTAATTGAGGTAACATTGGTTTTACAACATAATCCGAGTTTCATGTTTACAATATCATATTTCTACTTCTGTATACATGACAGCCAAGTATCAGATTTTAATGTATGCCCTTCCGAATGTAATTTGTTGAAGTTGTCTTTGTAAACACAGTAAGTAGTATATCACTTTATAAACTGATAATTGTTTGTTTAATTCATGACTACATTTTTTCTTGGTAAGAGAGACATATCTACTTGAACCATAATGGCAAAAGAAACTGTCATCATTTCTTACGACAAATAAAAAATGTAAATTTAAATAGAATTGTGAAAATCAAATCACCAAGTCAGGTTTTCAACAAAGCAGGAAATCATATAAATGATTTTCTTATTGTTAAGCCTTTTTCTGTTGTTTAGAAAAGACATTCAATCTGAAAAAGTTGAAGGAACATGTGGAATTTGGAAATAATAGGGCCGAAATTTTATTTCTTGCTTTCTGTGTGATTTCTGTCATAACACTAGACAAATATCCCTATTTACTCAATATTTTCTTTTCTGGATTGTGTCTCCAGACTATTGCAGATATTCTGTGAGGTCTGAGATGAGTCTCCTTGTTCCTGGTTAGGCTACGATGAATAAACAGACTTGCATTTATAAGCAGTGATTTTTTTTTCGATCTGTATATTTCCCCCATCATTTTAGTTTTCTGTTTTTATGAAAGCATTTCCCCTCCTGATTTCACCATCTGTCTTGTGTTTGGGTCTCTTTCATTCTTTAAATTTGGGAGCAATGACTTTCAGTTCTTCAGTTCAGTCTCTCAGTCATGTCCGACTCTTTGTGACCCCATGAATCGAGCATGCCAGGCCTCCCTGTCCATCATCAACTCCCGGAGTCCACCCAAACCCATGTCCACCAAGTCAGTGATGCCATCCAGCCATCTCATCCTCTGTTGTCCCCCTTCTTCTCCTGCCCCCAATCCCTCCCAGCATCAGGGTCCCAATGAGTCAACTCTTCACACGAGGTGGCCAAAGTATTGGAGTTTCAGCTTTAGCATCAGTCCTTCCAATGAACACCCAGGACTGATCTCCTTTAGGATGGACTGGTTGGATCTCCTTGCAGTCCAAGGGACTCTCAAGAGTCTTCTCCAACACCACAGTTCAAAAGCATCAGTTCTTCGGCGCTCAGCTTTCTTCACAGTCCAACTCTCACATCCATACATGACCACAGGAAAAACCATAGCCTTGACTAGATGGACCTTTGTTGGCAAAGTAATGTCTCTGCTTTTAAATATGCTATCTAGGTGGTCATAACTTTCCTTCCAAGGAGTAAGCGTCTTTCAATTTCATGGCTGCAATCACCATGTGCAGTGATTTTGGAGCCCCAGAAAATAAAGTCTGACACTGTTTCTACTGTTTCCCCATCTATTTCCCATGAAGTGATGGGACCAGATGCCATGATCTTAGTTTTCTGAATGTTGAGCTTTAAGCCAACTTTCTCACTCTCCTCTTTCATTTTCATCAAGAGACTTTTTACTTCCTCTTCACTTTCCACCATAAAGGTGGTATCATCTGCATGTCTGAGGTTATTGATATTTTTCATGGCAACCTTGATTTCAGTTTGTGCTTCTTCCAGCCCAGTTTTTTTCATGATGTACTCTGCATATAAGTTAAATAAGCAGGGCGACAATATACAACCTCGCTGCTGCTGCTGCTAAGTCGCTTCAGTCATGTCTGACTCTGTGCGACCGCACAGATGGCAGCCCATTGGGCTCCGCCATCCCTGGTATTCTCCAAGCAAGAACACTGGAGTGGGTTGCCATTTCCTCCTCCAATGCATGAAAGTGAAAGAGAAAGGAAGTTGCTTAGTCATGTCTGACTCAGCGACCCCATGGACTGCAGCCTACCAGGCTTCTCCATCCATGGGAGTTTCCAGGCAAGAGTACTGGAGTGGGATGCCATTGCCTTCTCCCTATACAGCCTTGATGTACTCCTTTTCCTATCTGGAACCAGTCTGTTGTTCCATGTCCACTTCTAACTGTTGCTTCCTGACCTGCATACAGGTTTCTCAAGAGGCAGGTCAGTTGGTCTGGTATTCCCATCTCCTTCAGAATTTTCCAAAGTTTATTGTGATCCACACAGTCAAAGGCTTTGGCATAGTCCATAAAGAAGAAATAGATGTTTTTCTGGAATTCTCTTGCTTTTTCCATGTTCCAGCAGATGTTGGCAATTTGATCTCTGGTTCCTCTGCCTTTCTAAAACCAGCTTGAACATCTGGAAGTTCACAGTTCACATATTGCTGAAGCCTGGCTTGGAGAATTTTGAGCATTACTTTACTACGTGTGAGATGAGTGCAATTGTGTGGTAGTTTGAGCATTCTTTGGCATTGCCTTTCTTTGGAATTGGAATGAAAACTGACCTTTTCCAGTCCTGTGGCCACTGCTGAGTTTTCCAAATTTGCTGGCATATTGAGTGCAGCACTTTCTCAGCATCATCTTTCAGGATTTAAAACAGCTCAACTGGAATTCCATCACCTCCACAAGCTTTGTTCATAGTGATGCTTTCTAAGGCCCACTTGACTTCACATTCCAGGATATCTGGCTCTAGGTGACTGATCACACCATCGTGATTATCTGGGTCATGAAGATCTTTTTGTATAGTTCTTCTGTGTATTCTTGCCACCTCTTCTTAATATCTGCTTCTGTTAGGTCCATACCATTTCTGTCCTTGATCTAGCCCATTTTTGCCTGAAATATTCCCTTGGTATCTCTAATTTTCTTGAAGAGATCTCTAGTCTTTCCCATTCTGTTGTTTGCCTCTATTTCTTTGTATTGGTCGCTGAGAAAGTCTTTCTTCTCTCCTTGCTATTCTTTGGAACTCTGCATTCAGATGCTTATATCTTTCCTTTTCTCCTTTGCTTTTCACTTCTCTTCTTTTCACAGCTATTTGTAAGGCCTTCTCAGACAGCCATTTTGCTTTTTGCATTTCTTTTCCATGGGGCATTAGGAGTCACCAAAAAGAACATTTTTTCTCTCTAAGTAAAGTTTAGAAGACATTCTACCTCATACTTCAGAAAAATGTTTTCTCCCCCTCAAAAAAGGGAGAAAAAGAAGAAATAGGAAAGGTCTATGATTTTACATTAAGGAGGTAATGACAGCACATTAAAAGCAGAGGATGAAAAAGATGGTCAAGCCAGTCTTACAAGTCAGTTTCATTAAGGCACAGAATGGTAAACTGGGCAAGAGACATGATATAGAAAATTTAAGATGCTAGGAAAAGTCCTTAAATTAATTATTCAGTTCAGGTCTGTTTTTTACAGCTATCCACTCCCCTAATGTAGCTATACTTCTCAAAAGGTAGCTATGAAATGTTTTTGCAACTAAATTAATTTTCACTTTGCATTACTAAATACATAATACTAATCAAAATTCTGATAAAAATCTAGTTTGTGCATTGTATCTTGGTCAATAAATACGTCATGTTTATCCAGTATAATAGTACTTAGTTATGGCATCTTATTTCTTCCTTTGAACTACAGCAAATGCACTCTGCAAGTATAACGCTATATCAATTAGAGTTTTAATTTAGTTTCAAACGTTCCTTCTGTCTTTGCCACAGTAATTTGATATTAGATTAAGTTGCAAGTAAGACCATGTCAATTAATCAAAGAATCAGAAACAATTTAACATATTAACTCTTGTTTCTTTTTCAGGTAATTTGTAGTATAACAGCTGTTGTTTGTTTGTTTGTTTTGTAGAAAATATTACTATTACCATCTCCTAAAGGAAAAAATTAATCCCATTAAGATCTTTTTGAGGGACATGATGTTAGTTGGAATTATTTAAATATCCTCAGTTTTAAGTGTAAAACAATACAAACAAAGAACTCAACTGAGAGTGAAAAATTTGGATCTGCCCCTAACTTTGCCTCTAGATAAGATCCTGAACCTTTTATTTCTTGTTTCTAGCCTTCATTTTTTTCACTTTGAAGACCAAAAAAAAAAAGGCTTATACAAGTGATTCTTAAGGTTCATTTCACATCTGAAATTTTAGGAAATGTGTAAAAATTCATATTTTCTCAAAGATTTTAGGCAGCTATTTTCACTTCAACTTTACCATCACATGCAGTTACTCCAGAATTGATTCTGATACATGTAAAACAATAAGGACCGAAAAACTCAGCTGGATATTAATAAAGCCAGATTTAACTCAGAGTCCATTTGAGGCTATTAACCCTGTCCTGGATATCTGAAATTAAAATGTAAAAAATGATTTTATGAGCTGGTTCTGCTGCTGCTGCTAAGTCGCTTCAGTCATGTCCGACTCTATGTGACCCCATAGATAGCAACCCACCAGGCTCCCCCGTCCCTGGAATTCTCCAGGCAAGAACACTGGAGTGGGTTGCCATTTCCTTCTCCAATGCATGAAAGTGAAAGAGAAAGGAAGTCACTCAGTTGTGCCTGACTGTTAGCGAACCCATGGACTGCAGCCTACCAGGCTCCTCTGTCCATGGGAGTTTCCAGGCAAGAGTACTGGAGTGGGGTGCCATTTTCTTCTCCGCATGAGCTGGTAGTGCACTATAATAAAGAAAACAAGACTCAATCCAGAAACATTATTCAAATCTGCTCATTATCTCCAGAAGTGTAATATTCATATAGTCACATACTCATCATTTTTATGATTTATGTTGATATAAAGCGCAATATCTTTTAGTGGACTTTCTTCATGTTGCAGGAAGCAAACCAGAAAGAACAGCTTCAAACACTCAACACAGATTTAATTTTACTTATTCTTCCTCTTAAAATTATTTTCAACCACGAAATCATAAACACAAGTGTTTTAAAACTATGGCTCCATTTACATTTTCTAGTAGAGCTATAAGTGTGATCTGGAAAAAGGATATGCATGACCAATATAAAAGCATAAGCAAGAATAAGAAGTATTTCAGATAAAGATATAGTAATGGTACAAGGATGATCTCAAACATTTGAAATGTAAAAAGAAATTGAACATTTATTTTCCACTTCAATTACAAACCTTTATTAGAATTTGAAACAAATTAAAAAATGAGAATGGCCCTTGCCAAATGGAATTAAGCCTCAAACTGGATAATCTCACAAGAGAAAGAGATAGAGAAGTCAGTAACTGATATGAAAAAGGGCAATTTTACTACCAAATTAATTTAATCCACCCTCTGTTTACCCCATTCACAAAACCGGTTAGAGTCACGGGCCAGCTATGTGTCCTTTGAGTGTAGGGAAGCTGTGTGTCACCATTACAACTACTTGTACCTCTGAATTATCCCATCCAGTTAAATGTCAAGTAAAATGTTACTCTAATACATGAAAGTTATTTAAAATTGTCACTATTTTCCAAGTGGAACAAACTCACCCAATAGTGCAATACACAACTGATGTGTTTCTTTTAGCATACCCATTAGCATGATCAGCATTACGTCACAAAATAGCCAGAAGGACTTATTATGGCTAAAGCAGGACAGAATTCTGCAGCATAGCCCAGGAACATTTTGTGAAAGAATTAATAGTGATCAACTTCCCTAACTGCAGAGGAAGAAAAAATCAAAATAGCTTGACAGTTTTGAACAATAAAATGGTCATGATATTCTCCGTTAATTGACTACAAAATAAATATCTCTTTACTCTGTAAGATATAAGGACTTCATGAATAACAGCTACGGAAAAGAAAAAATGACAGCTAAAAAGCTCTCTCTCTGTGAATCAGTTTTGTTGGTTTTGTGTAATTTCCCTGAAAATCAGAGTCAGACTCTTCATTGTAGAATCTAGAATTTCTAACCAGCTTAATGTATATATAAAAATGACATGCATTTTTTTTACTGGAGATTTGGCATCCTCAGATAGCAAACATTAAAATATCTTCTGTTGACTCTACAATAGTTTGTGACTTTCCCTGGATGAGTTTAATGGAGCTGCTTCAGCAACAAGTCTCCAGTATTGTGTGGGTGATGGCTATCTGATGAATCCTCAGATCAGTTGTCTATCCTGAATACTTCAGTCTGACTTCCTTTAACAATACCTTTATGATTCACTATTGCTTGCTTTATGTAAATCAGTTTTCATAAAGTCTGTTTAGTTAAGCTGGTAATAGGCATTATGAAAACATACGATTCTCTGGTCACATAAGTTTGGGATATGCTAGCTTGCATATATATGCATTCTCAGTTGTGTCTACCTCTTTGGGACGCCACAGACTATAGCAGCCAGGCTCCTCTGTCCATGGGATTTTTCCCAGCAAGAATACTGGAGTGGGTTGCCATTTCCTCTTTCAGGGAATCTCTCTGACCCAGAGATCGAACTCATGTGTCCTACATCTCCTGCGTTGGAAGATGGATTTGTGGCTCAGCTGATAAAGAATCCGCCTACACTGCAGGAGACCTGGGTTCTATTCTTGGGTTGGAAAGATTCCCTGGAGAAGGGAATGGCTAGTATTCTGGCCTGGAGAATTCTATGGAAAGTATATCCATGGGGTCACAAAAAGTCAGAGATGACTGAGCAACTTTCACTTTCATTTTCTTTACTACTGCACCACCTGGGTCCCCTTGTTTTGTCACTTGTTGGAGCTTCTGCAGGTATTAAGGGCCTAAATTGTAGAGCCAGACTGCCTGTGTTCAAGCCAAGCCTCACTGCTTAGCCATTATTTTATTTTAGGCAAGTCCCATAATCTCTTTGCACCTCAGTTTCTTCCTGTGTATAATGGGTACAACAATGATACCTACTCATTATATTGTCTGGATTAAATAAATTAATTTATGTGGAATCTCTAGAACAGGACCTAAGATAGTAAATGCAACAGATGTTTGCTAATATTACTATTATGTCTTATAAATCTCCAAGACTAAATCAGAAATTTTTATTCATTTATTCATTCATTTAATTGTTCAACAAATATGGGAAGAAAATATATCCTCACCTATGCTTAGTACCCCAACAGGCAATCTATAATAAAAATATCAGTATGGGAATATAAGCATGTTTGTGCCATCCCAAGTATAGAGGAAGGGATTGTTTTCATGACCTGAATCCATATTACAGTGTTTTCTTTAGAGCTCCCAGTCTCCTGATGCTTATACTCCAAAGACATGAACAACATTGAGCTGAATGATTCGAAAGTATTCTCTGCTTTGTTGACAATCTGACTTCTTCTTGATGTTCACTGTGTATCCAAACTGTTTTCTTCCCAATGTTTCAGGCAGGAAAAGTCCAGTTTGGTTATGTGTATGGCATGAGTGCCATTGGCTGCCTAGGTGTTCACGCCTTACTGAACTTGATGAGCTCTTCAGGAGTGTCCTATGGCTGCGTGGCGAGTGTGCTGGGTTACTGCCTGCTCCCCATGCTCATCCTCTCCAGCTGCGCCATCTTCTTTTCACTGCAGTAAGTGTCTGTGTTACTAATTGACCCCACGTGCACAAACATCACTGAAGCTTGCCGCATCAGTGCAACAGTTAACCTCTTTCTGATCATTTTAGTAGGAAAATTGGGGAAACTGGCTATTAAAAGCTACATACAGTTTCGGGAAAGTAGGTCAGTTTTGGCTCAGGTGCTGTTCCTATTTCAATGATTTAAAAATAAATTAAACCAAGTTCTCTTTAAAGTTGGTACTTCGTTCGTAGTCACATTCTTCAATATGAACTATTGCCATGGGTAATATAACCAACTACAGAAAATTCACTTGTTTGAATTAGGAAGAGTAAGTGCCTGGTGAACCCTGACAAATTGCTTCAGCTCCCAGGCATTCTGCCTTCTAGGAGGGAGGCAACTGTTCTTTCTCAGCTGGGCTCCTTGTAGTGCAGAATTCTCAGGAACCCTGGTGAGGATATTGATGCTAGAGAACTTCATAGCATATACACTCAGTCAATTTTTTTTTTTTTTACTTCCTGGGCAGTTAGTATTTGTAATTCAAAAATATGCATAAGGATTCAGTGAATACACTTCTCTTGGGCACTTTCCTAGGGCATATACAGAGCACTACCACTTTGGGCTGGGGAGAGCAAGTAATTCCATAGTTCTTTGTCACCTCCCATGCACCAAACACAATTAGAAATAAACATTTGCCACCAGTGCTCATTTTTCCATATAGACACATTCACATTTTTTTCTTGGATGATCCAAGTTTTAGGTTATTAACACTATATTGGATAGGTTATTATATACAGACTTTGTCAATGCCAGATAAACATTTTAGAAAGACTAATATTTTTATTTAGATATAATCTGAGATACTTTCTTTATAACATTATTGAGAATTGCATAGATAGAAGGGCTTTTCTGTTTTAATATGATTTCATTTTGAAAACAACAGTCTTTTTAAAAAAATTATTGTAAGATACAACATTGACTTACAATGTTGTGTTAGTTTCAGTTGTACAGCAGAGTCTGTTGTACATATATCCACTATTTTTGCATTCTTTTCCCATATGAGCTAGTACAGGGTATTAAATGTATCTCAATAAATATACCTCTAGCTCACATTGTGGGCTTCCCTTCCCAGGAAAGGGGAAAGATTTCCCTCTACAGAGCAGAGTTCCCTGTACTGTACAGTAGGTTCTTATTAGTTATCTACTTTATATGTAATAGTGAGTATATGTCATTCACAGTCTTCTAATTTATGGCTCCCACTCTTTACCCCTGGTAACCCTAAGTTTGTTGGAAGTAACGGCCTTCAGAATAACATAGAGCAAACCCTTACTTTACCAGTGAGTACGCAACACTTAAAAAAAGAGGAATACAATGGCAAATGGAAACCTTGAATGTGTAAGTACAATGTGAAAAGTGAATGAATGTCACTCAGTCGTGTCCAGTGCTTTGTGATTCCATGGACTGTAGCCTGCCAGGCTCCTCTGTCCATGGAATTCTCCAGACCAGAATACTGGAATGGTTAACCATTCCCTTCTCCAAGGTGTCCTCCCAGCCCAGGGATAGAACTCAGGTCTCCTGCACTGTGGGCAGATTCTTTAGAGTCTGAGCCACCAGCACAGCCCACAGTGTGTGTTAGGTGTATATTTACTGAGGCTTGTCCCCGACTTTTGCATATCATTTTCTTTAACTAGCTCTTCTGTTTACTGTGTTGTTTGATACAGATGTTTGACATGTTACTACAGAGTTCAGTTTTACAATTTCTATTTTGTCAGATGCTTTTGCCAAAGAATACTATAATGATCTGCCTTTTGAAATTTTTTTTTTGTTTTAGACATTATTTCTAGCAAAGTTGAGCTTTGGGGCATCTTAAATCACTCCAGATTATTAGAAGAACAAAATAAAAACTACAACTTAAATTTTGAGAATCATCAGTAGTCTGATATTTTCCATTAGATTTTCATTCTGAAATGTATAGGATGATTTAAGAATCCATTAAGTTTTATTAATAAGGAACAACTAACTGATCCCTAAAGACCATGAAACTGGAATTACCTTTTTGGGCATATCACTATAACATTCAAATGAATCATATATAATCTCACATTTTTGTTCACAAAAACTGGTAAATTGAATCCTCTAAATTTTATTTCTAACAGCATTAATTAAGCCAAAAGACATAATATTTATTTAGAGTGCTTTAAAATATGTTTGGTTTTATTTATAATCTAAGCCATTGCAAACTACACAGTGTACCTTTTCACTTGTTTTGCTTTGGTTCAACTATTAAGAGAAGGTATTTCTGTCATTCTCACAAATAATAAGCATAATTCTCAATTTCAGATTGAACCAGATTAAGTGAGGCAATGTAGTTTGATGGCAAACAGAACAATATGCTGGGAGTTAGCAGCTCTTGACTTAATGCCCATCTTACTTGCAATTTTTGTCAAGTCATTTCATTCTCCTTTCTTCCTAAAGAACCAATTGCCTCCACAGTTACTTTTGAAGATACCAATTTGAACAAATCCATTTCAATGTTATAAAAATCTACACCCACACCAACCAAAGGAATCTTCAGCAATGAGTTGGGAGGCCACACACATCTGTGCCTCCCTGCTCCATCTGTTCCCTCCCTGAGCTGTGTCAGGCTTTGCTGTCTCAGGTAAAAACCCAGGACATGGCCCTGGAGCACTGAGGGTGGGAACCCCACTGGAATTCAAGTCCAGTCATTTTTCTGCTCACACAGTGGGTAAATTTAGGAAGAAAGCAGGGAATAGAAATTTGTAGTTATAAAAGAAGTCTGTAAATATAGTTCATTTAAAAGAATTTTAGTAATTGCAATTTTGACTTATGGAAGTGACTGCAGGTCAATCCTATTTCCAGTTATCTGAGTTTTTACCTACCTATGAAATATTTAGCTTCTAATGGTGAACTTGACTCAAAATTCTAACTGGCCGAGGCCTTTAGTTCCTATGACCCTTCACCCTCATTTTACAAATGGAGGAAATATACCAAGGACATTTTAGAGGCAGTGTGATTCAATAACTTTTTTCTCTCCTGGTATAAGATAACCATCTCTTTGGTCTCTGCTGTAGGGGCACCTTTGGAACTGTGTCGGCACTGGTCATCATTGGCTGGTGTAGTCTCTCAGCCTCCAAAATCTTCATGTCAGCTTTGGCCATGGAAGGACAGCAGCTTCTCATTGCCTATCCTTGTGCCTTACTTTATGGACTCTTTGCCCTCTTAACAGTTTTCTGAAGAGTGTTCAAGATGGCATTACAGATTCTATTTGCTTGCTGATGTTCAGGTTATCTTGGAAATGGTTTAGCATTCACATTTGGTCATATGATTTCTGTTTTTATCGCTGTTAAGAGAATAATAAGCAGAGAGACAAAACAGCACTTAAGGATGGGACTCTAATAGGTTGCTTGGTTTGAGTGATGATTTGCTTTTTTGGTTGATGCATTAAAACAATTTAAAATACTTTAAAATAAAAGGATATATAGTTGTTGTACTGATGGACTCTATTTTTCTTAATGGATGCATTTCTGAGAAATTGTAAGTAAGTAAAATCATATGCTGACTGGGTAGAGGAAATCTACACTGAGCCTTTTGAGAAAACTTCATGACATTTCAAGCTGTGTACAAGTGGTTAAAGTCACACTGTGCGGGACCTTTGGAGAATTGCAGGGGAGGATTATTTAGAGTTTTATTCACCTGAGAACTGAATCTCCTGTCTCTCTGTTCATTTACTTCCCCAACTGTTGTTTGGTTCCATTTGAACAATGCATTCATTCACCTGTTTGAAGCCCTCATTTCCTTCTTAGTTTAGACATCATGGCTCATTACTATAATTTCTTCCTTGAACATGTATGTCCTCAGTAAGCTTGCCATTTGCTCCCTGAATAGATGAATGTGAATGGAAGAAATCCTACTTGTTTCTCCTTTATTATAGTACTACATCTTAAATGGCTGCTCTGTACTACCTTTCAAATCCTACTGTATTACCCTACTAAATTCACTTTTTCACTTTCTGAGGTAATTGTTTCAAACAATTTCTCCACTAGGGCTTTCCCGGTGCCTCAGTGGTAAAGAATCTGCCTTCAGTGCAGGAGATGTACGTTCAATCCTTGGGTTGGGAAGATCCCCTGGAGAAGCAAGTAGCAACCCCCTTCAATAGTCTTGCTTTGGAAATCCCATGAGAGGAGTCTGTCAGGCTATAGCCCATGGGATTGAAGGAGTCAGACACAACTTAGCGACTAAACAGTAACAACAACAATTTCTTCACTATTCAGATCTCTAATACTCTTTTCTGTTAGTTGATGACTTTTCTTATTTTATTGAAAACAAGAAACATCTAGAAGAAAATTACATCTTCCCATCATCAGATCTATCAACCTACATGCATCTTTATAGACATATGTATATATCTATGCATTTTTGTGTATACATATATGTATATTTACATAAACACAACATTCCCCCTTTAAAAGCCAGAGAACTGGGCCATCACTGGAGAGTGATGTTAAATTAAAGAATTTTTATTTTAAGATAAGAGACATTGAAAGATGCTTTTGTGCTAATGTAAATGATAGGTCAAGAGGAAAACACTGATTGTGCAGCTGGAGGGGCTGGGTGTGGAGGGGAAAGGAGACAATGACAAGGGGGAACGTGTGATGCGTGAATGTGTGAAAGACCTGTGCATATGGCAGGGCACATATATAATTACCAAACATCTGCTCCTGTGATTGTCCTGTGAATTACCCCCTCCCCTTTGAAGCTCCAGACCCCTATCCCATTCCTTAGCTCAGGATGGCATGTAGGCCTCAGTTGCTCAACTTGCTTTTTTGTCTTGTATCTTTCGGGCTTCTATATGAATGAAATTAAATTTGTTTTCTCCTGTTAATCTATCTTATGTTAACTTAATTATTTGGCCAGCCAAAGAACCTAGAAGGGAAGAAAGAAAAAATTTTCCTCCTCTACAGTGGGTGTTGATCGTTGCAGTAAAGCAGAAAAAAAATGGCTGCAGCCTGAATAGAAATTGCATTGGGAGTGGGGAAAAAATAGACAATAAAAAAGTGAGCAATGAATAAACAAGATAATTACAGAATTATGAGAAGGATACTAAGGAGGAACATGTAGAGGAGAAGGCAGTGCTGTGGTGTTAAACTTCTGTACTTTATAACTAATAAATGAATCTGTTAACAAATCATGGTGTTTCCTTAAGTTCTTGTTTTTTTCTACTTGGACTAAATTGGTTTTACTCACTGTTTGTTTAAGGGAGATGAAGCAAAAATGCCGTTTATGATAATTTTTCTATGGTATTATCCTACCAATTTCTTAGAGGTATATTTATATTATAGGTTTTAATCTTTTACCTTTTAGAAAGTATTTTAATTTTTAAAAATTATAGGTAAAAGTTGCTCTAAATTTAGGATTTAGGTTCACATGGTTTTTCTGTGCATAAAAAAGTTATACCCAAAAAGGTTTGATTCTTTTACTATGAAAAATGATAACATCTGTATAAAAAACACCATAAACAAAATACTAAATATTTTGTAACATCAAGGAATAAGAATAAATTCATTTAATGTTTCCTAACAGCAGAATTTTAAAATACATAAGAATTAATGTAAAAATAAATATAAATGGTGTCTATGAAAATAATTATAAAATATTAGAGGCACTTTTTTAAAAGATCAGATATGTTGACAGATATCCTATATCCTAGGATAAGAAAATTGGACTTTGTAAAATAATGTTCTCCAAATAAATGTATAGGCTTAATATAATTCCAATTTAAAAAATTCAAGGAGTATTTTTCTTGGAAACTAGCAATGAATTTAATGTTAATCTGAAAAACAAATGTATAACTGTGAAAAATTGAAACAATCAAAAAATATGTTACAACAGGCAGTAAGTTAAATCAGGTTTTGTTCATCTCTATGGTTGAATGCTAGGCAACTCCATGAAACTATTTTGGAAAAATGATAGATGAGAAAATGCACGTGCAAAATTTTCATAGTTTTGTTATTTACTGAAGACTTACTATGGGTTGACCTAGAAGCTTTACATTATTAACTCCCTTAATGCTCACCATAACTCCATGAAGTTTTCTTATTATCACCTCTGTTTTACAGATGAGGCTACTAGTTACAGATTGGCCAAATAACTTGCCCAAAATTACTCAGTCGATAACCAGGATTTGAATCAGAACTGAATTCCAGTGTCCATAACCACAACATAACCCTCCTGTTACTGAGCAGAAAATGCTTTGCATTTTCCCATGAGCGTCAACATGTCTACTACTTCTACTCAGATCATCCTTTTCCCTTGACCTTAGCCACTACTAGAAAGAGCCAAAGACCTTACCTGCTAGGGCATAACAATAAAATAATAAGATAAAGAAGAATCCAGAGTGTCTAACAGGTATAAAGTGACACCTTCATGACTCCTGGGTTCATTTCTGAACTCTAGTTGAAATAAGCTATGCAGAGTCAGACCTAGTTGGCATTTGAATAAAAATCTCGTGAAGTATAGGGCTTTCCTCTCATTCCAAGTAGGGTTTGCATTATATGGATTTGTATGGATTGGAGATATTTTCCTTTGTTAATAGTGCTCTTTATGGTCAGTAGGATGCATTAGAGAACAAATGATAAAGTGAAAGGCACTTAGGGTACACAACTAGAAATACATGTTTTTGGTTGAGTAAGTAAGTGTTAGTCGCTCAGTCATGTCCAACTCTGCAATCCCATGGACTGTAGCCTCTCCAGGCTCCTCTGTCTATGGAATTCTCCAGGTAAAAATACTGGAGTGGGTTGCCATTCCCTTCTCCAGGGGATCCTCCCCACCCAGAGATCAAACCTGGGTCCCCCTACATTGCAGGCAGATTCTTTACCATCTGAGTTACAGGGAGGAACCCACTTTATTTTGGTGGAATAAACCCTAAAAAATATTTTCCCTTTTGCTCAAATGCTTTCAGTTTATTTTATCTGAGAATGTAACATTTTCCACTTTTCTGTTTTTACTCTTGAATGAAAGTTGCAGGTTATGTGTCAAAGTTAAATGGCATATTGGGAGTCAAGAGATGGCCTTCATTTCTACAGGAATGAATGGGGACATGTGCTGAAAATAAAAGTCCCGAATTACTGAAACTCAAGTGCCCCAGTTCACAGTGGTTTAACTAGGGCAGTGGCCTTTGCAACATTTGATGACAGATGCCTTTCTACTTTGCTCTGGTTCCCAGTGAAGACTGTTAAATGTAAAATCACACTGGCAATCTCCTGCTCCGCTTTTTCTTAGAGCATCGTAGGTTCTGTTCTATTTTTCAGCAACACAGTGAAGGATTTATCTTTTCAAATCACTTTTCACTTATGAGTGGAAGTCTGGAGCGATTTTAAATGAGTGTTCTGGCAAGGAGAACAAGCAATTCTTGGACATCTGCAGGAAGTTTGAGAGTTCAACTCTGACACCATATACCCAGCAGCAGCAGCAGATGCCACAGGTCTTAGCCTAACCCTTCTACTTCAATCCCAAGCCCATATTTTTGGGCTGTACTTCCTGACCGACCGGCTATGAATCAGGGGTTCCCCCTCTTAGGGTTAATTTACTAGAGCATTTCACAGAACTCACTTACTAGATTACTGGTTTATTATGAAAGGATATAATATAGGATACAGATAAAAATCCACATGAATGGGATGTGTAGGGCAATTCATGGTGAAGGGAGCCTCCATACTCTCTCAAAGGGTGCCCCTCTCTCCAAATCTCCACGTTTACCAAGCCAGAAACTCGAAACACAATCCTTTTGAGTGTTTTGCTGATGTAGTTGCTCAGTCACTCAGTCATGTCTGACTCTTTGCAACCGATGTACTCTGGCCCTCCAGGCTCCTCTGCCCATGAGATTATCCATTCAAGAATACAGAATACTGAGTGGGTTGCCATTTCCTTCTTCAGAAGATCTTCCTGGCTCAGGGATTGAACCCACGCCTGCATTAGCAGGCAGATTCTTTACCACTGAGTCACTGGGGAAGTTCCATTTTGGGTGTTTATAAAGGCTTTATTTATATGCAAAGAAATAGAGGAAAACAATAGAATGGGAAAGACTGGAAATTTTCTTCAAGAAAATTAGAGATACCAAGGGAACATTTCATGCAAAGATGGACTCGATAAAGGATAGACATGGTATGGACCTAACAAAAGATACTAGGAAGAGGTAGCAAGAATATGCAGAAGGACTATACAAAAAGATCTTCATGACCCAGATAATCACAATGGTATGATCACTAACCTAGAGCCAGACATGCTGGAATGCAAACTTAAATGTGTCTTAGGAAGCATCACTATGAACAAAGCTAGTGGAGGTGATGGAATTCCAGCTGAGCTACTGCTGCTGCTGCTGCTAAGTCGCTTCAGTCGTGTCCGATTCTGTGCGACCCCATAGATGTTGGCCCACCAGGCTCCCCCGTCCCTGTGATTCTACAAGCAAGAACACTGGAGTGGGTTGCCATTTCCTTCTCCAATGCATGAAAGTGAAAAGTGAAAGTGAAGTCGCTCAGTCGTGTCCGACTAGTAGCGACCCCATGGACTGCAGCCCACCAGGCTCCTCTGTCCATGGGATTTTCCAGGCAAGAGTACTGGAGTGGGGTGCCATTGCCACTACAAATCCTAAAATATGATGCTATGAAAGTGCTGCACTCAATATGCCAGCAATTTTGGAAAACTCAGCAGTGACCAGAGGACCAGAAAAGGTCACTTTTCATTCCAATTCCAAAGAAAGGCAATGCCAAAGAAAGCTCAAACTAACACACAGTTGCACTCATCTCCCATGCCAGCAAAGTAATGCTTAAAATTCTCCAAGCCAGGCTTCAATGGTATGTGAATCGAACCTCCAGATATTCAAGCTGAATTTAGAAAATTCAAAGGAGCCAGAGATCAAATTGCCAACATCCGTTGGACCATCAAAAACCACAAGAGTTCCAGAAAAACATCTACTTCAGCTTTATTGACTATGCCAAAGCCTTCGACTATGTGGATCACCACAAACTGTGGAGAATTCTGAAAGAGATGGTACTACCAGACCACCTGACCTGCCTCCTGAGAAATCTGTTTGCAGGTCAAGAAGCAACAGTTAGAATTGGACATAGAACAACAGACTGGTTCCAAATCAGGAAAGGAGTATGTCAAGGCTGTATATTATCACCTTACTTATTTAACTTACATGCAGAGTACGTCA
Organism: Nanger dama; assembly: GCA_917880005.1. Lineage (NCBI taxonomy): Eukaryota > Metazoa > Chordata > Mammalia > Artiodactyla > Bovidae > Nanger > Nanger dama. The sequence goes on from CAKJTW010000001.1 coordinate 42,857,022, forward strand.
TGAGAAAAGCTGGACTGGATGAAGCACAAGCTGAAATCAAGATTTCTGGAAGAAATATCAATAAGCTCAGATATACAGATGACACCACTCTTATGGTGGAAAGTGAAGAACTAAAGAGCCTCTTGATGAAAGTGAAAGAGGAGAGATAAAAAGTTGGCTTAAAGCTCAACATTCAGAAAACATTCATGGCATCCAGTCCCATCACTTCATGGGAAATAGATGGGGAAACAATGGAAACAGTGACAGACTTTATTTTGGGGGCTCCAAAGTCACTGCAGATGGTGAATGCAGCCATGCAATTTAAAAACGCTTATTTCTTGGAAGTAAAGTTATGACCAACCTAGACAGCATATTAAAAACCAGAGACATAAATTTTCCAGCAAAGGTCCATCTAATCAAAGCTTTGGTTTTTCCAGTGGTCATATATGGATATGAGAGTTGAAACATAATGAAAGCTGAGTGCCAAAGAATTGATGCTTTTGAACTGTGGTGTTGGAGAAGACTAGAGAATTTCCTGGACTGCAAGGAGATCTAACCAGTGCCTCCTAAAGGAAATATGTCCTGAATATTCATTGGAAGGACTGATGCTAAAGCTGAAACTCCAATACTTTGGCCACCTGATGGGAAGAACTGACTCATTTGAAAAACTCTGATGCTGGAAATGATTGAAGGTGGGAGGAGAAAGGGACAACAGAGGATGAGATGGTTGGATGGCATCAGGGACTCAATGGACATAAGTTTGAGTAAACTATGGGAGTTGGTGATGGACAGGGAAGCCTAGTGTGCTGCAGTCCATGGGTCACAAAGAGTCAGACATGACTGAACTGAACTGAACTGAAAGGGTTTATTGCATAGTCATAGTTGATTAAATCATTTGCCATTGTAGATTGATTTAACTTCCAGCCCCTCTCCCCTCCCCAGAAGTGGAAGGGTAGGACTGAAAGCTTCAATTTTCTAATTGTATGGTTGGTTCTCCTGACAACCAGCTTGGAGTGAGATCCAAAAGTCACCTCATTAGCAAAGGAAGAGACACCCTTGTGGCACTTATCATTTCCAAGGTTTTTTTTAAAAAATATATAATTATTTTATTGCATATATATATTCCAAGGATATATATATGTATATCATTATTATAGATTTTTTGAGTTTAAAAAGCCAGCTAGGCTGTGTGTATATTCAGTCCAGTAAAGATGGCTGTTCTCTTGCTCTCTGTACATCTCCTGCTCAACCAATGTCTGTTTCACCTACACCCTACTCAGATGACTGACCTTCCTACATACTGTCCCTCATCCCAGCTAGTGATTGTTCTTAATAAAGGTGATGAGGGGTGTGCCCTCTGCTAGTTTCTCTGGTAACCAATGAGCTAATTTGATGTCAGTTCCCCCTATAACTAGCAATTTTCTTTTCCCCCAGAGCAGACTTGCCACCATGTCCTGCCTGCCATCACCTTACATTGTGGAGTATCACTCCAGGGCCTTGTTTCAGATGTGTGAGCTCCTCTGATTCAATAAACCATTAATGTCTCTGTTGCCTACTTTGGCCTCTTTCCTCAGTCCTGAAGCTGGGCAGGTACAAGGCTTGTACGTCTGTGGGGTGCAGCCCATAGAGAATCCATGATTATGGTAACCAAATGCATATTTTCAGAAAGGAAATCTTAGATTCTAGTCCTGCCTCTGCATATAAACAGCTTGGTGACTTTGAGACCATGATGTACCTTTCTGAATCTCATTTTCTTCACAAATGATACAGAGTTTGCAAAGTCCTTCCAAACTTGCTAGGTGCTTTGGGAGTTCACTTTGCTAAAGGCTCAGACAGTAAGGAATCTGTCCCCAGTGCAGGAGACTCAGGTTCAATCCCTAGGTTGGGAGGATCCCCTGGAATAAGGAATGGCAACCTACTCCAGTATTCTTGAATGGAGAATTCCGTGGACAGAGGAGTCTATTGGGCTACAGTCAATGGAGTCACAAAGAGTCAGACACGACTGAGCTACTAACACTTTCACTTTCTATGGGGACGAACTAGGGTGCGGCACATAATTTACCTAGACCAGTGCCTGGAATATAGTAGTTACTCAAAAGTGAAAATTTACCCATAGAACCTCTGGGGTAAAATTATAATAAATACTGTTTGATACTCCATATATCTTGAATGAAATTGTAAGTAAAGGATGATGACTTTAATTGGTATACACAAATATAGCGGAAAACTTTTTTTTGGCATAGTAGTGCCATTCGTGAGAAGACAATGTCAAAGACAGCTAAATATTTTTGTGTTATTAGAAATATTAACACAGTTTTATGAACTTGAAAAAGGGTCTTTGCTGAAGTTTTATTATTAATATTTGGCTACCGAGCATCTGAACCTCCTTCTAATGTTGAGGGTATTCTCCATCTGCCAAAATAGAAAATAAAGTAGATGGTTATATCTTCTCATTGATTCATGTAAGTTAGTAGCATGTGTACAAAGGTCAGCCTATTATTTAATAGATCCCCTTGTTTAGTACTTGGAATCCTGATCAAGTGTTGCAGGAACAGAGGGACACTTAGAAGTACTCATGGAAACAGAAGCAGGACATATGTAGCTAGGGTTATATATAGACTAGACTTTCTTTCTGACAAGACCTGGGCCATGTTCTCTGCCTGGTCTCTTTTGAATTATGTCCTTTTCACAAGCTTGGTCCTTTTGCCCTAAAATTGATTCTATGATCTATCCTATGTATGCTCAGTTGCTCAGCCGTGCCAGCTCTTTATGACCCCATGGACTGTAGCCCTTCAGGCTCCTCTGTCTATGGAATTCTCCAAGCAAGAATACTGGAATGGGTTGCCATTTCCTCCACTGGGGTATCTTCCCAAACCAGGGATTGAATTTGCGTCTCCTAAGGCTTCTACATTGCAGGCCAATTCTTTACCGCTAAGCCACTCACCAGAGTAGCCCTGATCTATCTTCTATCTTTCTTTAAAATCCTACTTTCTTTTTTCCGTTTTTAAAAATTTATTTTGGCTGAGCCAGTTCTTAGTTGTGGCATGCAGGATCTTTAAAGTTGCAATACGTGAGATCTAGTTCTCTGATCAAGGATTGGACTTGGGTTCCTGCATTCAGAATGAAGGAGTCTTAGCCACTGGACCCCCAGGGAATGCCCCCGTTTCCTTTTATATTAACCAAAATCATTTTCTGTTGTTTGCCATCAAGAACTCCAAGGAATTAGTTAACTAGTGAGTATTTCTTTTCAGTATCACCTAACCTTTGGAATATAAATTTTGTTATCATAACATGGAGGGCTCAAATAAATGTACTCTCTGCATTGTCCAAGAAGACAACTATAGCTAACTCTCACATGCAGGGCAATAAACAGTCACTGTGCGGGACGCATCATGCAAAGTGACACCAAGAAAATGGCACTTGAAATTTACTGTAATCTGAGAAGAGGAGTTTGGTAACTAAAGTATAATTCCCAGACTCTGGTATAATTAAGAACATGGGCTTTATCTGTCCCACCACTAAACTCTCTGAGACCATAGTTGATGGTGTAGAATGTGGTACAGAGGGAGGAACCATGCTAGAATGGCTAAAAGCAGCAAGTGAGAAGGGACACATTAAATGTGGAATGCAGGCAGGGGCAGAAGGAGTGAGAAAATACATCAGCCAAATGTCCTCCCACTGACCCAGTCAAAAGTGCATGCCCACTCAGCTGCCTTCTGAAAAAAGCTGCCGTGAGACCACCACCTGAGTAGGCACTGCAATTTGTCTTGCCTTTTAAAAGAAATTCATCTTTACTTCATAAAAGTGTGGGCCTTGTAGATAAACAACCATTCTGAGCTTCCCTCTGAGGGATCATTTATTGACCAGGTAGGGGTGAGAGAAGCCAGTACAAGTACAAGCAAGGTTTTTCTTGTGTCAAAAGTGTATTAGAGGAACTTTTATAGAATTCTTTCAAATCCCTCCAATTTTCTCAGAATAGGATTGTTTGAAGGGGCCCTAAAATGGTGTTTAGGGTTTCTGTGTTTATGTTCTTCATTTGCTTACAATGATTGCTGGAGCAAGCCCCCAGATATAGAGAATATGCCAGGACATTTTTATTCCTAGCATAATTTTTGTAGACATTGACTACCAAAGTGTTCATTTTATATCTTTTTGGACATGATCCTGAGTTTGTGTTTTGCAAGGAGTCATTGAGCCTAGTTTCAAATTTTATGTACTTCTAACCTGTACCACACTTATCTGCCCTGAGTCGTAAGTACTATTAAGAAACAATGCTTAATTAAAACAATAAATTAGAAGTATAAATAACTTCTCTCTTTGTGAATGATACGCATTGATAATTGATCTCATTAGACCATTTCTGGAAATATTTCCCAAAGGATAAATTCCCTTCAACATGAACTCCATTCAATAAACCTTTCCTCCTTTATACACTTTGATGAAACAAATTCTTTAAGTAGCCATTAGAATTATTTAAATATTATATTTTCATATTATTTACAAATAATGAGAAAAAGTCTATTTACTCATCTTTGCTCTCATAGTTTAATCTTGAGAAGATGCTTTTAACTTGAGCAGAATGAGCTAATCCAGAACGTTTTTAAGGATATCATCAGCTTTATGGAACTCAGAACCAGCAGCCATTTATCTGTGACAGGTTTCTCTACTACATGAGCCACGGCTCCAAGGCCAGGTCATCACACCCCGAGTGTGCAACCAGTAGGTAGGGTCAATGGAAATTTTTTTTAAGATTCTTCCACTTTTGCTTTCTACATTTGTTTTTTTTTCCTTCCATGGGTAGAAAGACTCCCTGGTGGTTCAGATGGTAAAGAATCTGCATACAGTTCAGGAGACCTGTAGGGTTTCAGTCCCTAGTTTGGAAAGATCCCCAGGAGGAGAGCATGGCAACCCACTCTAGTATTCTTGTCTGGAGAATCCCCATGGACAGAGGAGTCTGTTGGGCTATAGTACACGGTGTCGAAAAAAAGTCGGACATGACTGATTGACTAAGCACAGCACAGTGTGTATATACAATAGGCATAAAGGAAGTCTCTAAAGAGCTAATATGTGTTGGGTATCTATTATGTTTCATTGTTTTATGTAGAAACTCTCATTTTAGTGTCATAAAAACAATGAGACATTCATTGTTGGTCAGAGATATTATGGTATTGTACAAAATATAAACTAAGATAATACAATGCCCTGGGATTTCTTTGGAAGGAATGATGCTAAAGCTGAAACTTCAGTACTTTGGCCACCTCACGCAAAGAGCTGACTCATTGGAAAAGACTCTGATGCTGGGAGGGACTGGGGGCAGGAGGAGAAGGAGACGACAGAGGATGAGATGGCTGGATAGCATCACGGACTCGATGGACGTTGAGTCTGAGTGAACTCCGAGAGATGGAAGCCAAAGCAAAAACAATACCCAGTTGTGCATGTGACTGATGAACAGGGAGGCCTGGCGTGCTGCGATTCATGGGGTCGCAAAGAGTCGGACACGACGGAGCGACTGAACTGACTGACTGACTGAATACAATGCCTATCTCATATGCTCCCATAGCATCGTGAGTCTACCCCTGTTGTAGATATTAGAAATGTTTATATATTTGTCTATACCTTCAGTGGAGTTAAGTGTCCTGAGGATACTGATTATATTACTGATACTGAATGCTAAGTCTGCCATCACAAAGTACCATAGACTGATGTCTTCAACAACAGAAATTCATTTTCTCACAGTTCTGAAGGCTACAAGTCCAAAGTCAAGGTGTTTGTTAGTGTGGGTTCCTCTGTGACCTCTCTTGTTACATTGTCTGTAGCTACCTTTTATCTGTGTCCTCTCATGTTCTTTCCTTGGCCTGTGACTTCTGTGTCTTAATTTCCTCTTAAAAGAACACCAGTAATATTGGATTAAGCTCACCCATAAGTCCTTATTTTACTTTAATTACTTATTTAAAGATCCTATCCACAAATACATTCATATTCTGAAGCATTAGGGCTTAGGACTTCAATGTATAAATTGGAAGGGAGTTTTGGAGATCACAATTCAGTTCATAACACTTTCATGTCTAATCATTTTTATGTCCTCTGCTGCTACTGCTGCTAAGTCGCTTCAGCCGTGTCTGACTCTGTGTGACCCCATAGATGGCAGCCTACTAGGCTCTTCTGTCTCTGGGATTCTCCAGGCAAGAATACTGGAGTGGGTTGCCATTTCCTTCTCCAATGCATGAAAGTGAAAAGCGAAAGTGAAGTTGCTCAGTCATGCCCAATTCTTAGAGACCCCATGGACTGCAGCCCACCAGGCTCCTTCATCCATGGGATTTTCCAGGCAAGAGTGATGGAGTGGGGTGCCACTGCCTTCTCCGTTTATGTCCTCATCTCAGAGTTAATGTTTGTTTCTATCATATTATCCATCTTTCCAAGTAATTTTCTAACCTCTTCCTCAATTTTCTAAGAACAGCTCTTCTCTATATCCTTATGACACAGCCCCCATCTGCCCACCAACCCTTTGTGTAAATGTGCCCAGAAGTATGGCTGCTGTCAACAGTTCCCTCCCCCTCTGTACCATGTTTATTCCCCTTCTTGAATCTGGGATGCTTATGACTCATCTGGCCAATATAACATGGTGTATATGATATTGCTCCTGTTCGGAGCCCAGCCTTTAGGAGGACTGGCTACTTCTGCTCCCTGGCTCTTGAGGTCTTAAACCATTGTGTATGAAGTCCAGGCTCCTTTGTTGCAACAAGACAGTCCCTGTAGGAACACTGAGGAGCTAGGAATGTTGGTGAGGCAGGCATCTTGGGCAGAGAGCTTCTACCTTGAGAATATGTTGATAGGAACTCTAACTAGAAGTACTATCAATTATAATCACTCTGTGCTCCTTTGACTTCAGTGCCCCCATTTATGACCTTGTGGTGCATAGATTGCCATAACCTTAGAGAATTCCTTTGAACTAGCCTAAGGCTTAGGGTAGGCATGAGAGCAGTCTTCTCTTTCATCCTTACCCTTATCTAGCTCTGTCCAAAGGGAACTCTAGGCCACCAAACTATTTAATAAAAATTAATATATTTTAGGCCAAACTCTTGCACTTTTAACATGAAACCAGTTTCACATAATTTGAAATCTATTCACTGGAGCAACCATCCACAGATTGATTCTCAAATATTCTTGAACCTAAAATGCCTGTTAAGATACCATCGTTGCTGTCAACATTCCTTACACAGTTTTAATGAGAAAAAAAAATTAAAAGCACACTTCTTTGGACGGTCAGTCATTAATCACTGCAATGATAGCTGGGAAGTAAATTAACTGATACAATAACCTCTTCCCCTTCAGAAGCTAAAAAATTACAAAGGTACCATGGGAAAATTGGTTACATCCGAACACATTTTTAAGGAGTGATGATAATTAAAAATGGTAAAAATCAAAGATTTTTTTTAAGTTAAAAAGAAACATTCTGAGAACCTCAAACTTGGAAGCAGTGCTGTAATTCTCATTTCCCCTTCACTGTTGCTGCCTGTATGCTTCCCAAGCCATGGCTGCACTCTTTCCCTCTCCTCTGGGGAGCTTCTCTGGGTCTGCTGAGGACTTGGAGTCCTTACTGCATCCTTTGCACTCTGTGGACGATGTGCCCTGCACTCCATCCTGAGATCTTTGATAATCGCAGCAACATTTATTTCTCTCCTATTTCCATCCTGCCACCACAGCCACACTCTGGATGTTGCTGTTTTCTAGAATCCATCTCAAGAAAAAATATTTCATTAAAATTCTCAGTTCCTCAATTCTTTCTTTCTCCTCAACCCATCCCCAGTATTCTTTTTCCATTCCCAAGACATTTAATCAATAACAATAACCTCAGATATGCAGATGACAACACCCTTATGGCAGAAAGCAAAGAAGAACTAAGGCGCCTCTCGAAGAAAGAGAAATAGGAGAGTGGAAAAGTTGGCTTAAAACTCAACATTCAGAAAACTTAAAATCATGGCATACAGTCCCATCATCTTATGGCAAATAGAAGGGGAAACAATGGTAACAGTGACAGACTTTATTTTGGGGGCTCCAAAATCGCTGCAGCTGGTGACTGCAGCCATGAAATTAAAAGACGCTTGCTCCTTGGAAGGAAAGTTATGACCAACCTATACAGCATGTTAAAAACAGAGACATTACTTTGTCAACAGAAGTCTGTCTAGTCAAAGCTTTGGTTTTTCCAGTGGTCATGTGTAGATGTGAGAGTAAGACTATAAAAAAGCTGAGCACCAAAGGATTGATGCTTTTGAACTGTGGTATTAGAGAAAACTCTTGAGAGTCCCTTGGATTGCTAGGAAATCCAGCCAGTCAAACCTAAAGGAAATCTGTCCTGAACATTCATTGGAAGGACTGATGCTGAAGCTGAAACTCCAATACTTTGGCCACCTAATGTGAAGAACTGACTCTTTGGAAAAAACCCTAAGGCTGGGAAAGATCAAAGGCTGGAGGAGAAGGGAACGACAGAGGATGAGATGGTTGGATGGCATCACTGACTCAATGGACATGAGTTTGAGCAGGTTCCAGAAGTTAGTGGTGGTCAGGAAGGCTGGTGTGCTGCAGTCCATGGGATCGCAAAGAGGTAGACATGACTGAGCGACTGAACTGAACTGAAGACGTTTAACTTTTGTTTCTATCTAGTCCAGATATCATGGAATCTCACTTTCCCAACTCCCTAAGGATTTTGCCCTTCTCCTAACTTGTTTTGCCAAACTGCATATAATCTTACTTTAAGGCAAACTCCTGGTGACCTAATTTCCTACTTGGTCTAATGGGAATTGCTGGAAAACTGAAGAATCACACAAGGATATTGATTATGACTTCAGTTTATAAACTAAAATATCAAATAGGTTCACAACTCAGTTTTTATAAAAGTAAAACATGTTTGTTATAGAACTCATGAAAACAAACAAAAAATACAAAGTGTGGGGAGAAGAGACACCTATAATATTGCACAGAAAATTGTCCAATTGCAATTGCACACCAAATGCAAATGACAATTTGGTGCTTTCCTTCTGATCACATTTCTATATAAATAACACACAAAGTACCTCTTAACTTACAGAATGCCCCTTACACTATTATGAAATTAATCTATGCCATGTCTAATTTTTATTGGCCTCATAACAGTTTCCCTTTTAGGCGATTACACCTTTTTAAACTTTCCTTTATTGCTGGATATTTAGGTTGTTATTGACCAGCAACTCAAACATTTTTTCCTCTAGAATGCATTTCTAAACTTAGGACCCAGAAGCTAAAGAAAATCAGTTTTGAAGTTCCACAAGTACTTTTGAATTGCCTTTAAGAAAACTGAGAAAGAAATCTATTAACAGCAGAAGTTAAGACCAACTACTTGGCACTTTGAATAGCTTATCTAAAGGTAGTACTGATTACATTAACAAGTCTTTGTAAATATAAGTGGCCAAAACTTTTTTGTGTCTATTTCATATCTTGGATTATTAATAAGATTAAATGTTTCACTTTATAAATTTCTTCATATCTATTATTTTATGAATTTTTATTCACACTTTATTCATTTTATTAATTTATTTTATTTTTTTCAAGCTGTTCATCATGTGGTGATCTTAATTCTCCTTTCCTGACCAGGTATTGAACTTATGCCTCCTATACTGGAACCAGGGACTCAGCCACCAAACCACCAGGGAAGTCCTTTATTCACATTTAAAAAGTGACCACTTGAACTATTCCTGGCCATCTCACTCTCCCCATTCCTCTCATACTGACTGTGCTGTGCTTAGTCATTCAGTCATGTCTGACTCTTTTCCAACCCCACGGACTATAGCCCATAGGGATTATTCAGGCAAGAATACGGGAGTGGGTTGCCATGACATTCCTCTTAGTCATTCCCAATTCTCAGTGTCCTCCAGTGGTCATCCATTCTAATCTTGCTTCCTATACTTTAAATTATCTATCTGACATCAACTGAGTCTATCTAGCAATAATATTCCTTCATTGAAACATTTTGTATTAGGTATTGTGTTTGTTTATTGACAGTTCAGAATCATTTTTTTCTTTGTGTGCTATTTTGTATCATGTGGGCTTAAAATGTGAGAATTATATTTACCAAAATCCCAAGTAAGATTCCAGTAAGTATTTCAGGCAAGGGGTAGCCAGCCAAAAGAAGCAGAAACCATTATTCTTCCTTAAGCAGAGGTGGGCAAACAAGGGCTTTGGCAGAAGGCAAATATGAGGTTTTTCACCTTCCTGATTTGATGCTATAGGCTAACATTGACATTTCCCACAGTTCCCAAATAAACGAAACTCTTGAATGCTAATGACTTCCCTCAGAGGAGTCCTGCTCCATGTCAGGACTCCTAACCCCACCTAACCTTTCAGGCTAGACCACAGATAATTACAAGGCTTTGCCCCGTGGGCCTCCTAAGAGGAGGCACTCCTTACCAGACTTCGTGCACAGCCAGGGCCTTCAAGCTCTCTGGAGGAAGTAACAGTCCTAGGAGCCAGGCTCCTCTGGTTCAGCCAGGCTCTTCTACCTACGAGATCACCTCATCAAGGGCACTTCCAGCACCTCCTGCTCTTTATTAAAGAGCCTTGCCTCAGGCACTTCTCTACTTGACTTTGGAGTCCCTCCTGCCACTTCAGGGCTTCCCAGGAGGCTCTAGTGGTAAAGAACCTACCTGCCAACGTAAGAAACATGAGACTGGGGTTCAGTCTTTCTGTTGGGAAGATCCCATGGAGGAGGGCACTGCAACACACTCCAGTGTTCTTGCCTGGAGAATTCTATGGGCAGAGGAGCCTGGTGGGCTACAGTCCACAGGGTCGCAAAGAGTGGAACACGACTGAAGCAACTTAGCAGGCACACACTGCCAGCTCATGGATACAAGAGGAAGGAGGAGACCCCAACGTCCCTGATAAGGTTATCTCTGATATGTAGATGAGCCTGGCTGGATCAGAGGAGCCTGGCTCCTAAGACTGTTACTCTCTCCAGGGAGCTTGAAGGCTCTGGCTGTACGCCAAGTCTGGTAAAGTGTGCTTCCTCTTTGGAGGCCCACTGGGCAAAGCCTTGTAGTTGCCCGTGGTATCTCTCTGAGAGAAAGTTGCTGGAGTCATGCCTTTGCAAGACTAAATCCTTTATAATGGGGCAGCCTTCTGGCTCTTTGTCTTCTTCTTGGCCAGTCTCATTGCTCTGACTCCCCTGGCTAGTTTGTCACAGGATGCTCCCTAGGTGAACATGCATCCCTCAGTCCAGACGGATTTTGTTACAGAGAGTTGAGGAGTGGGGGCGGTTAGCAAGAGTTATGGCCTGGCTTTCCCTGCCTTTTTACCCTCAAAGACTTGCACATGTGTACCGTCTCGCTTGCCTCAAGGATGGGAAATATATGACCTCTTTACCTCCTAACAGAGCTTAAACCCTGTTTGTTCCTGACATAAAGTACCCAATGTCCAGTTACCCATCCCATTCCTGTTATTGTTCCTTATATGGAAGTGCAGATCTTAAAGTGTAGACCCAAATCTGATCACAAGAATGTAGCCCTGGGCCCATTTGTCCCTTGCCTCAAGAAATGTAAACTTGGGCTTGGTAGTGAGCGTCCATTCTGGAACCCATCTTTTTCTCAACTCAAGAAGTGTGAACGGGGAGGGGGGTGGGCAGTTGTAAATACTCAAACCCATCTATCTCCTGCCTCATTCAGACTCATTAGTAACCAAAGAAATTAAATTAATCAAATTAATACAGCAATACTGTCCTATGTCTACTCCTAAAATTAGCAAAGATACAAATGAATGCTAATACTTGTGAGGGTGTAGGGAGGGGGTAGGGTAAATTATTGGAAACTTCTCCAAAAATTAATTTAATACTATGTGTCAAGAGATTTAAAATGCTCATATGTTTTGACCCATTCATTCCACTCTTGTGTATCATAAATGCAGCCAACATTTAGCATTACCAATCAGGAGATAAAATGGCAACAACTTACTTTGCTGTGAAATGTAACACTTCACATGTTATGAGATAACACTTGCTAAACATGAGATGAACATGAGATAACACTTGAAAAATGCCTGTATCACTGCCAGGACATAGAGGAGTTCAGTAAATGTTAGGAATCATTCTTCTTTTGCATCTTGACTTAAAATGTGCACAAGCAATAAATAAATGAATGAGAAAACCACAGTATGTATTGCTTGCCCACTATGTGCCAGATCCTATGCTAACTGCTGAATACATAATTGTGAATATTATAGGATTTTCTCTTACTTTTATGATATAGTGTAAAAGACTATGATATAGTCTATACTGTTGCAGGAAGGTTTGTCATTTCCTCCTCCAGTGGACACATTTTGTCAGAACTCTTCACCATGACCCGTCTGTCTTGGGTGGCAATGCAGGGCATGGCTCATAGTGTCACTGAGTTACACAAACTCCTCGCCATGACAAGACTGTGATCCATGAAGAGGAGTGATGAGGAGAGACTCTAAATAAATAAACACTATAAAATCTACATATACATGTTTACATGTGTATATAAACATGTACATTCAAACACACTGAAGTAAATGAACATGTAACTGTGGAAGAAAAAGAGAAGACATTAAATTTAGAGAGACGGGAGCAGGGTAGCACTCTCTTGCTGAGTAAGTTTTAACTGAGGACCTTGTAAGAGACTTTGTGTCCACCTTCCATTCATTTGTTAAAGCTCTAACCTCTTATGTGACTGTCTTTTGAGACAGGGTCTTTAAAGAAGTGATTGAAGTTAAACAAGGTCTTAAAGGTAGGGCCCAGAAAGCAAACCTACTGGTAACTGATCTCAGACTTCTAGCCTCCAGAACTGTGAGTAGATAAATGTCTGTCGTTCAAGTCTTCTGCTGCTGCTGCTGCTAAGTCACTTCAGTCGTGTCTGACTCTGTGTGATCCCATAGATGGCAGCCCACCAGTCTCCCCTGTCCCTGGGATTCTCCAGGCAAGAATACTGGAGTGGGTTGCCATTTCCTTCTCCAATGCATGAAAGTGAAAAGTAAAAGGAAGTCACTCAGTCATGTCCTACTCCTAGTGACACCATGGACTGCAGCCTACCAGGCTCCTCCATCCATGGGATTTTCCAGGCAAGAGTACTGGAGTGGGGTGCCATTGGCTTCTAGACTGCGGTATTTGTTATAGGACCCTGTGCAGACTAATACAAACCTGAAGGACAGGAGGAGGTGGCTATATGCAGAGTAGGGCATTTCCAGGCAGAGTGAACATTAGACCCTAAGCCCAGGAGTCTAAAAATGATTGAAAAGGCTTGGACAACTGAAGGAGGAACATCTTACCTGGGACCCTATGGATCCATTGTGAATATTTCTGAGATATCTTTGGAAAATGAGGCCAAAGTGATATAACAACTAGTTATGGAAATAACAAATGAAATCATTCTTCAGATGGATTTTGATTTCCACTTCTAAGGGGTACAATGTGACTGAGATAAGGAGGAAGAGATTACAGTTTTACGTTCTGGCAGTGCCTGAGGTACTGATAACCATAGGAAACTCAATTTTGCATGTTACAGATGTCAATGTTAAAACACAGGAATATGAAGAATATTAACAGAGATTAAACAGACAAATACCATACCAGCTAACATCAGGCATGTTGAGCTTAGGTCTCTTATATCCCTTTCAAGTGGTTTAAAGCAATCACATTAAACTAAACCAAATGTCCCACCCCAAACTGATAACTGATTGGGCTATGGCACCAAACCTGGATTTCTAGAAAATTAGTCTCTGTGGTGTCTGAAATCTAAGGAAAGCAGAAACTACAAGCTAAAAGCATTAACTGTTAATGTTCTTGTTGTGTGTTCAGTTCAGTTCAGTTGCTCAGTCTTGTCCAACTCTTTGTGACCCCATGGACTGCAGCATACCAGGCTTCCCTGTCCATCACCAACTCCCAGAATTTACTCAAACTCATGTCCATTGAGTCAGTGATGCCATCCAACCATGTCATCCTCTGTCATACCCTTCTCCTCCTGCCTTCAATCTTTACCAGCATCAGGGTCTTTTCCAATGAGTCAGTTGTTCGCATCACATGGCCAAAGTATTGGACCTTCAGCTTTAGCATCAATCCTTCCAATGAATATTCAGGACTGATTCCCTTTAGGATGGACTGGCTGGAGTTGGACTGGTTGTTGTCCCTTGAAGTCCAAGGGACTCTCAAGAGTCTTCTCCAACACCACACTTCAAAAGCATCAATTCTTTGGCACTCAGCTTTCTTTATAGTCCAACTCTCACATCCATACATGACTATTGGAAAAACCATAGCTTTGACTAGACGGACCTTTGTTGGCAAAGTAATGTCTCTGCTTTTTAATATGCTGTCTAGGTTGGTCATAACTTTTCTTCCAAGGAGCAAGCATCTTCTAATTTCAGGGCTACAGTCACCATCTGCAGTGATTTTGGAGCCCCCAAAATAAAGTCTGTCACTGTTTCCCCATTGATTTGCCATGAAGTGATGGGACCAGATGCTATGATCTTAGTTTCCTGAATGTTGAGTGTATTTGCCTCTATCCTCTCTTAGTAGGATTGACTGAGCACTGTTGGAAGTTCCAGGGTTTGAAGGTCCTGGGTTTATTGTGCATGCTATTTACTAACATTGTACTATATTCTCCAAAAAAAAGTCCCTTTCATAATTATAGTAATAACAAAAGTAAGGGTGTATTTATTATTTATATTATCTGTAACAGATGGCTAGATATATTATAAAACATATTTTGTCTATGACATAGGTACTTTTAGTACCAACAGATGAAGAAAGTAAGGGAATATGTGGATAAATTGTCAAAGGTTATCCAGCTAAGGGAAGAAGGAGTTGAACATGAACTGTTCTTATATGAAAGGAATGATTTCAATGAGCCCAGACTTCCTATACATAGAAAAACACTAAATTCTTTAACTTGGGATATCAGGTTTCCTTTAAATTAACAATAATCTCTTGATGTTCAGGCTTCCTGCCCTTTGGTGTAAAACTTCTATATACCCTGGCTTCTCCCCTCTCCTCCTCAGAGTAGTTCTCTCAAGATCATTTGAGATGCTGCCTCCTGGGTGGGCTTGAAGTACTAAAAATTTCCACTGAAAGAAACATAACTCTTAACTTTTAGACTGTGAATACTTTTTCAAGTCGACACCATGATATCCTAAGCCACCATGATATCCTAAGCCATCTTCCCTTCTCTGAAACAATCAATTCCTAAACTTCCCTGCCATGTAAACAATATTCTCTGACTTTTGCAATATACAGATAACTTCTGACTACCACACTCTGTCTAGGTGTTTCTCTTTCATGCAGAATGTCTACCTGTATTCCTGAGCTCACCAACAATGTTGTTGGAACCTTCTGAAGCCCAAATGAGAGCTGAAGTGTCTGCATCGATTAGCGTGCCTTTTAGAGAGTGCATTTCCTGTGTTCTGATGACCTTGTTGGCAAGGTACCTCTGCCTTTGAATTATGAATAGTACTTATATGTGAAACTGCTTCTTTCATCTTTGAGCTGCATTTCAGTAGGGCTATTATAAATGTAGGGTTAGGCTTGGTCACGTGTGGTGTTTCATTGAGAAGGATACAGAGTGACATCTGCCCCAGAATTTGCAGTGCCTATGGTCCAATGCGGTGCCTATGTTCCTCTGCCAAAGGATTCTCGTAATCTTCTACAGACTGTTGATACCAAGTAGTGCTGGTACTATAAATACTTTCTGTATTTATTAAAGTTTTAGTTCTAGGTGAAGCAGATATGGTAGTGAGGCCTAATCTCAGCATATATTTGGACCTTATACCCACAAACATTAGAACAGTTTGTTTCTGTTCAGTGCTTTAAGACAATATTCTATTTGTGCTAAGATGGACTGTCAGACTCTCAGTATACAAATTTTAGGAAATAGATCAATTGATATTAAACTCTTCAACATGTTCCCAAAATATTATTTTAAACACAGATTCCAGAGTGGAGAGAATATTTAGTCTGATGTTGTTCTAGTTTTATTTTTATGAAATTTTTTTCTCTTTGCTATAAGGTTGTGCTTATGTGAATTAATAGTGGAATTGAGCAAACCATGTTCATTTTCAGAAAAAGATAATCTGGATCAATCTTACCTTATAAATCTCATCAGTAAATCTCAGCAACCAAGTGATTTTAATGCAGCTAAAACGACACTAAGCATTTAATTTACAATACTTGGGAAACACAGTTTATAAACTTCCTTAAAAAGGAGCATTCATTAGTCAGTAGATGCTGATCTGTTTTTGTGTGGGGAGAGGGTCCCAGCTTGTGTATAGTTAAGTTTCAGTTTCATTTTTGTCAGATGAACATGTCCTTCAAATAAACACTTTCAAGGGCCTTCTAATTTAATTCATGGTATTAGTTCAATTGTCTAGGATACCAAGTAAAAAAGTCTGTGAATCTATCTATCAATCAATCTATCTGTCATTTATCTATTAATATCTGCCATCTTGGTCTACTAGTTTCACACTTTTACCAGGTGATATGCTGAAGAATTGACTGAAGTCACTAAAGGATTATAAAGCATCATGATGTGAAAGTTACACAATGTGATATGAATGACCAATAGTAATCTGTACATATAAAATATAAATGTATATTAAATATATGTGCATGTATAGTAAACTTATTTAAGAATATTTGTGCATCCTGGACATTTTTGGAACATTATTTATTAAATAGCATGCCACTGACATAATAGAAAGAACCAAGTTGCTTTTAATTGTACTTCCCAGGTATCTCTGCGGTAAAGAATCCGCCTGCCAATGCAAGAGATGCAAATTCAATCCCTTAGTCAGGAAGATTCCCTGGAGGAGGAAATGGCAACCCACTCCAGTATTCTTGCCTGAAAAATGCCATGGACAGTGGAGCATGGTGGGCTACAGTCCATAGTGTCGCAAAGAGTCAGACACTACTGAAGCGACTGAGCATGCACTTTTAATTACGTCATTAAAAACATGTTTTTAAAATGAGAGTATTGATTTGAAATAATGGTAGTTTTAGTTAAGAGAAAAGTTGGTTACACAAATCTCATATCTCAATTTTAGAATTTGTGTGTTTCTAATTCTGTTGAAGATAGAACCAGAGAGAATATGGAGAGATCACAATAACTTCAGCCACAGAGCCTGTCAGCCATGCAGCACTAAGGCTTCCCTGGTGGCTCAGATGGTGAACAGTCTGCCTGCAATGCGGGAGTCCCAGGTTTGACCTCTGGGTCAGGAGGATCCCCTGGAGAAGGAAATGGCAACCCACTCCAGTATTCTTGCCTGGAAAATCCCATGGATGCAGTAGCCTGGCAGGCTACAGTCCATGGGGTCACAGAGTCAGACACAACTGAGCAACTTCAGTGAATATGTAATGTGCTGATGGCTTAAAAGTAAAAAGACATTGCTCCTCCCCATAAAATGCTTACAATCTATGTAATGGATTCTTGCCTATAAATATAAAATGTAATCACTTAGCTAGTCGTATATCATGACCTTGCCACTGCCTATTACTAGGGAAAAATGAGGGACCTCCTCTGACTTTCAAGGACAAATGTATATTAATTTATTCACTGAGATTGATTCATTTGATAGAATTCTTATGATCTTTCAGTTAAAGGAAACAGAGACTCACTCAAATTGACTTAATAATGAGGGATTTATGATAAGGAAACATTTAGGGCAATTAGAGAGACAGAGACAGAATAGGGTTCCAAGAATGGAAACCATGGCACAGCTGACCATTATACAAATGGAACTTGATCCAAGGAAGCACTAATCATTTCAGCAGCAGCAGTTCATGAATCGCCAGTAGCTTGACATCAGTGCTGTGTTCTTTGTATTGACTTGTTTAGTTTTTCTGCTACTCCACCTTCTAACTTTGCTCTTCAAAACTTCAGCTTGCTTTATGATCCTTTATGCCCCCAAACCTAAATACTTTTGGCCCTATCAAATTCTCCTGGCTTCTTCTTATTTTTCTTAACATGCTTATTGTTTTACTTGATTTTTGGATATTTTAATGTATCAGAGTTAACTGTGACTTTTATTGTAAAATAGTTTTAACAATTTATTATTTTTTTAATTTTAATCAGTGTTTCTTACATGCTTTAACTTTGAGTTTTTACTTGTCAGATCTATCTATCTTCTCTCCCTACATTTCACTTTTGCTAAGAGATCACTTCAAGAAAATTAGAGATATGAAGGGAACATTTCATGCAAAGATGGGCATAGTAAAGGACAGAACTGATATGGACCTAACAGAAGCACAAGATATTAAGAAGAGGTGGCAAGAATACACAGAAGAACTATGCAAAAAGATCTTCATGATCCAGATAACTGTGATGGTGTGATCACTCACCTAGAGCCAGACATCCTGGAATGCAAACTCAATTGGGCCTTAGGAACCATCACTACAAACAAAGCTAGTGGAAGTGATGGAATTCCAGCTGAGCTATTTAAAATCCTGAAAGATGATGCTGTGAAAGTGCTGCACTCAATATGCCAGCAAATCTGGAAAACTCAGCTGTGGCCACAGGATTGGAAAAGGTCAGTTTTCATTCCAGTCCCAAAGAAAGGCAATGCAAAGAATATTCAAACTACCACACAACTGCACTCATCTCACACGCTAGTAAAGTAATGCTCAAAATTCTCCAAGCCAGGCTTCAACAGAACCTGAACCATGAACTTACAGATATTCAAGCTGGATTTGGAAAAGGTAGAAGAACCAGAGATCAAATTGCCAACATCCATTGGACCATCGAAAAAGCACAAGAGTTCCAGAAAAACATCTACTTCAGCTTTATTGACTATGCCAAAGCCTTTGACTGTGTGAATCACAGCAAACTCTGGAAAATTCTGAAAGAGATGGGAATACCAAACCACCTGACCTGCCTCCTGAGAAATCTGTATGTAGGTAAAGAAGCAACAGTTAGAACTGGACATGGAACAACAGACTGGTTCTAAATCAGGAAAAGAGTATGTCAAGGCTGTATATTGTACCCTACTTATTTAATTTATATGCAGATTACACCATGAGAAATGCTGGAATCAAGATTTCTGGGAGAAATATCAATAACCTCAGATATGCAGATGACACCACCCTTAGGGCAGAAACTGAAGAGGAACTAAAGAGACACACGATGAAAGTGCAAGAGGAGAATTAAAAAGCTGACTTAAAACTCAACATTCAGAAAACTAAGATCATCTCATCTGGTCCCATCACTTCATGGCAAATAGATGGGGAAACAGTGGCAGACTATTTTTTTGGGCTCCAAAATCACTGCAGATGGTGACTGCAGCCATGAAATTAACACGCTTACTCCTTGGGAAAAAGTTATGACCAACCTAGACAGCATATTAAAAAAGCAGAGATATTACTTTGCCAACAAAGGTCCGCCTAGTCAAAGCTATGGTTTTTCCAGTAGTCATGTATGGATGTGAGAGCTGAACTATAAAGAAAGCTGATTCCTTTTATTTCTTTTTCTGCTCTGATTGCTGTGGCCAAAACTTCCAGAACTATATTGAATAGTAGTGGTGAAAGTGGGCACCCTTGTCTTGTTCCTGACTTTAGGGGAAATGCTTTCAATTTTTCACCATTGAGGATAATGTTTGCTGTGGGTTTGTCATATATAGCTTTTATTATGTTGAGGTACGTTCCTTCTATTCCTGCTTTCTGGAGAGTTTTTATCATAAATGGATGTTGAATTTTATCAAAGGCCTTCTCTGCATCTATTGAGATAATCATATGACTTTTATTTTTCAATTTGTTAATGTGGTGAATTACATTGATTTGCGGATATTGAAGAATTCTTGCATCCCTGTGATAAAGCCCACTTGGTCATGATGTATGATCTTTTTAATGTGTTGTTGGATTCTGATTGCTAGAATTTTGTTAAGAATTTTTGCATCTATGTTCATCAGTGATATTGGCCTGTAGTTTTCTTTTTTGTGGTGTCTTTGTCAGGTTTTGGAATTAGGGTGATGGTGGCCTCATAGAATGAGTTTGGAATTTACCTTCCTCTGCAATTTTCTGGAATAGTTTCAGTGAGATAGGTGTTAGCTCTTCTCGAAATTTTTGGTAGAATTCAGCTATGAAGCCAGCTGGACCTGGGCTTTTGTTTGCTGGAAGATTTCTGATTACAGTTTCAATTTCCATGCTTGTGATGGGTCTGTTAAGATTTTCTATCTCTCCATTTTCATTTCGAATTTCATTGATTTGATTTTTTTCTCTTTGTTTCTTGATGAGTCTGGCTAATGGTTTGTCAATTTTATTTATCCTTTCAAAGAACCAGCTTTTGCTTTCTTGATTTTTGCTATGGTCTCTTTTGTTTCTTTTGCATTTATTTCTGCCCTAATTTTTAAGATTTCTTTCCTTCTACTAACTCTGGGGTTCTCTATTTCTTCCTTTTCTAGTTGCTTTAGGTGTTGAGTTAGGTTATTTATTTGACTTTTTTCTTGTTTCTTATGCCTGTATTGCTATGAACTTTCCTCTTAGCACTGCTTTTATAGTGTCCCACAGGTTTTGTGTAGTTGTGTTTTCATTTTCATTCGTTTCTATGCATTTTTTGATTTCTTTTTGATTTCTTCTATGATTTGTTGATTATTCAGAAGGGTGTTGTTCAGCCTCCAAATGTTGGAATTTTTAATAGTTTTTCTCCTGTAGTTGAGATCTAACCTTAGTGCATTATGGTCAGAGAAGATGCTTGGAATAATTTCGATTTTTTTGAATTTATCAAGGTTAGATTTATGGCCCAGGATGTGATCTATCCTGGAAAAGGTTCCATGTGCACTTGAGAAAAAGGTGAAATTCATTGTTTTGGGGTGAAATGTCCTATAGATATCAGTTAGGTCTAATTGGTCTACTGTATCATTTAAAGTTTGCATTTCTTTGTTAATTTTCTGTTTAGTTGATCTGTCCATAGGTGTTGGAAAAGAAGAAGTAAAACTCTCACTATTTGCAGATGACATGATTCTCTACATAGAAAACCCTAAAGACTCGACCAGAAAACTACTAGAGCTAATCAATGAATATAGTAAAGTTGCAGGATATAAAATCAACACTCAGAAATCCCTTGCATTCCTATACACTAATAATGAGAAAGCAGAAAAAGAAGTTAAGGAAACAATTCCATTCACCATTGCAATGAAAAGAATAAAATACTTAGGAATATACCTACCTAAAGAAACTAAAGACCTATGTATCAAAAACTATAAAACACTGATGAAAGAAATCAAAGAGGACACTAATAGATGGAGAAATATACCATGTTCATGGATGGGAAGAGTCAGTATAGTAAAAATGAGTATACTACCCAAAGCAATCTACAGATTCAATGCAATCCCTATCAAGCTACCAACAGTATTTTTCACAGAACTAGAACAAACAATCTCAAGATTTGTATGGAAATACAAAAAACCTTGAATAGCAAAAGCAATCTTGAGAAAGAAGAATGGAACTGGAGGAATCAACTTGCCTGACTTCAGGCTCTACTACAAAGCCACAGTCATTAAGACAGTATGGTACTGGCACAAAGACAGAAAAATAGATCAATGGAACAAAATAGAAAGCCCTGAGATAAATCCACACACATATGGACACCTTATCTTTGACAAAGGAGGCAAGAACATACAATGGAGTAAAGACAGTCTCTTTAACAAGTGGTGCTGGGAAAACTGGTCAACCACTTGTAAAAGAATGAAACTAGATCACGTTCTAACACCACACACAAAAATAAACTCAAAATGGATTAAAGATCTAAACATAAGACCAGAAACAATAAAACTCCTAGAGGAGAACATAGGCAAAACACTCTCCGACATAAATCACAGCAGGATCCTCTATGATCCACCTACCAGAATACTGGAAATAAAAGCAAAAATAAACAATAAAATAAAATAAAATAAAAATAATAAAAAATAAACAAAAGAAGCAACTGACAAACAACTAATCTCAAAGATATACAAGCAACTTATAGAGCTCAACTCCAGAAAAATAAATGGCCCAATCAAAAAATGGGCCAAAGAACTAAATAGGCATTTCCCCAAAGAAGACATACAGATGGCTAACAAACACATGAAAAGATGCTCAACATCACTCATTATCAGAGAAATGCAAATCAAGACCACAGCGAGGTACCATTTCACACCAGTCAGAATGGCTGCGATCCAAAAGTCTACAAGCAATAAATGCTGGAGAGGATGTGGAGAAAAGGGAACCCTCTTACACTGCTGGTGGGAATGCAAACTAGTACAGCTACTATGAAGAACAGTGTGGAGATTCCTTAAAAAATTGCAAATAGAACTGCCTTATGACCCAGCAATCCCACTGCTGGGCATACACACCGAGGAAACCAGAATTGAAAGAGATACATGTACCCCAATGTTCACTGCAGCACTGTTGATAATAGCCAGGACATGGAAACAACCTAGATGTCCATCAGCAGATGAATGGATAAGAAAGCTGTGGTACATATACACAATGGAGTATTACTCAGCCCTTAAAAGAATACATTTGACTCAGTTCTAATGAGATGGATGAAACTGGAGCCGATTATATAGAGTGAAGTAAGCCAGAAAGAAAAACACCAATACAGTATACTGACACATATATATGGAATTTAGAAAGATAGTAACGATGACCCTGTATGTGAGACAACAAAAGAGACACAGAAGTATAGAATGGACTTTTGGCCTCTAAGGAAGAGGGAGGGGGTGGGATGATTAGGGAGAATGACACTGAAACATGTATACTATCATATAAGAAACGAAGCGCCAGTCTATGTTCAATACAGGATACAGGATGCTTGCGGCTGGTGTACGGGATGATCTGGGGAGACTGTGTGGGGTGGGAGGTGGGAGGAGGCTTCGGCATTGGGAGATCATGGACACATGTGGCTGATTCATGTCTATGTATGGCAAAACCAATACAGTATTGCAAAGTAAAATAAAGTATTTAAAAAAAAGAAAGAAAGAAAGAAAGCTGAGCGCCAAAGAATTGATGCTTTTGAACTGAAGTGTTGGAGAAGACTCTTGAGAGTCCCCTGGACTCCAAGGAGATCCAACCAGTCCATCCTAAAGGAAATCAGTCCTGAATATTGATTGGAAGGACGGATGTTGAAGCTGAAACTCCAATACTTTGGCCAGCTGATATGAAGACCCTGATTCTGAGAAACATTGAAGGCGGGGGAGGAGAAGGGGAAAACAGAGGATGAGATTGTTGGATGGCATCACCAACTTGATGGACATGAGTTTGAGTAGGCTCTAGGAGTTGGTGATGAACAGGGAAGCCTGGCGTACTGCAATCCATGGGGTCACAAAGAGTCAGACATGACTGACGATGGAACAGAACTGAACAGCCTATGCAAGTTCTCCTCCTCTCTAGCATTGTGAAATCGTTTCTCATCATCACTGGTGTGTTTTTGTTTTTGTTTTTTAATTTTAGTCTAAAGACTGCAGAAACACCTGGGTTTCCATACTTAGAATCTTGATGCCCTACACTAGACTTATTTTACTAATTTTTTTTTCAGATTGAGGCTCAAATAATCTATATTTTTTATAAAGAAAAAACGAGTTAATCTTTTTGCATATTACAGTTTGACAGAGTTGGTATATTTTTCTAGTACTTCATTAAGACCAGAAATTACTTTTATATAATTACTATCTGAAATAGTCCTATAAAACAGAAGTATCCAGAAAAGTCCTGTAAATCAGAAGTATATAGAATAAATGTAAACACTATCTTCTATTAATGATTAGTTCTTTGCAGATAAAGAATATTAATGTTTGTTTGTCTTTCCTGATGGCTCAGCGGCAAGCAATTCCTCTGCTATGCAGGAGACTCAGGAGATGTGATTCATTTCCTGGGTCAAGAAGACCCTTTGGAGAAAGAAATGGAACCCACTTCAGTATACTTGCCAGGAGAATTCTGAGGACAGAGGAGTCTGGCGGGCTACAGTCCATGGGGTCACAAAGAATCTGACATGACTGAACAACTGAATAGATGTTTGCTTTAAGTTATTCAGAACATGTTTTCTACCACTGTGAAATTTTGATTGTCTTCCAAATTGGGACTGCATGGCTTTTTAGATCAAGAATTAATTTGCAAAGTTACATAATAATTTCTTATTTTAATAGAGAAATCTAACAAAACATTGAAATATGAGTTCTTCTGTACAATTCAGAATTCCCCTAGCAATAATATAGATAATGCATCATCATAGTATGTTCAAAAGCTAGTTTGGATATTTACATACACTTATATAAACATTCCTCCTCAACTTATATAAACTTTTAATGCTGGTTACTTTATACTATTTACAAATTCCAAAAGAAATATTACAAATTTTTAATCATAACATGAGCTTAACATAGTAGAAAGCTATTCATATTTTATTTTCTGTCATGCCAAGAAAGAGTATAAACTGTTATAGAGTATAAATTACTTTTAAAAATTCTGGTCTTGTGCAGCTTGATCTTGCTGATAAAAATTTCAAAAGACATTGAATATTCTCAGAAGTGGCAGTTATACATCAAGTGCAAAAGTACATGTTCATCTTGGATGACAGTTTGTCTTTTATCATGTCTTCCTATGTATCATTAAACTTGATTTTGAGGATGAGCACGATATCTTACTCAACTGTTTGACCATGGAGGAATTTACAGTTGTTAGATACTGAGCCATGAATATTTTCTTTAAAGCTGAATGTAGGCTTTTATAGAACTCATTTAGTAAATATTAATGTTACTATGTTAATTGGATTCTGTGATATTGATTTTCTGGTGATGTTCATTGAAATACTTTCTTCTGAAAACTGATCACCTTGAGCCTAACCTTGGTATGTTTGACTTCATGGGTTTTTAATCCATGGACTTTCTGACTATTCACCAAGACTATGGAATTTATACAAAAGAAAATCCACAACTAATTGTTCTATACCAAATGTTTATCTACTTACAAGTCTAGTTGTGTGAGCTAGGTTTTATTTTTCAGACTCTTTTGTATCCGTACTTGTTTCCTACACTGTCATTTCATCCAGCCTCGGAACTTTATTCAGCTTCATGCCAATGACTCCCAAATTTTCCAGGCAATTAAGGACTGAGTAATCAATGCTATATCCCCCTAGATAGAGTGAAGAATGCCACTGAGAATCCTCTCTGGGAGTACTGCTGAGGAGGCAGACGCTTTCCATGGGAATTTCTAAATGAAAAGTAAGTGTAAAGCTTCTAGGGTTCTTTTACCATCTTGTAGCAAGAAGTGACAGAGAATGAAATCAGTACAAGAAAAATCATCACTAAGAGGTAGATAAAGATGAATTTTTGATTAATTCCTGTGAGCGCAAAAGCCCAAGCAGCTTACTCCTGGCCTTTTCAGCAACTTTTTTATTTGTACAAGCTAAAATTTACCTTTATTTGTTTAAGCCATTTTTAATTGGATCTCAATTCTCTGCAAATAAATCAATGACACAGAAAAACTTAAACTCTAATATCAAATGGTAAAAACCCACATACTTTTAAATTCTAAATATTATTTCAGATAGTAAAGAAGGAAATGGCAACCCACTCCAGTACTCTTGACTGGGAAATGCCGTGAACAGAGGAGCCTGGTGAGCTACAGTCCATGGAGTCACAAGAGTTGGACAGGACTTAGTGACTAAACCAACAACCAACCAAACCATATGTGAAGAAAAACATGAATGTATCATTCTGTATTATACCTGTATAGAGATAGAATTATGCATGTTTTTATTTAGTGACTTCATTCACACGTCTTACCTCTTGTCCTAGTCCTGGAGCCTTTTCTACAATAAGGGTCTATTATTTTATAATTGGAAAGGTTTTAAATCAAATTTCATAAAATCCAGCTTTTCCATTATTACCATTATTTTCTCAATATTATTTCTGAAAAATGTTCTCTGTAATAGAATAGAGTTTCACTTGCAAATTCAATTAGCAGATTTAGTTTTATTGGATGTAGGCTTTTGAATTCTTTTTTTTTTTTCCTTTGTTTTACTTTACAATACTGTATTGGTTTTGCCATACATCAACATGAATCATTTTAAAAGAGGAACAAATACCTGGCTAAGAACTTTGTAAAGATTTTTACTTCCTATTTTAATCATTTTTTAAAATATGTAATTCTCACCTCTAAAATTCAAAATTTTTTCTTTCTTGGGTTGCCTATAGGTTATCTTTCTACTGCTTGTTTTGAGATGTTTTAGTGCACATACTTTTCTATTTCTTTTGGCCTTTTAGAATGTGACATGGATGTAGTTTTTTAAAACTGTTGCTTAAAGTGCATGGAAAGCAGTATCTTGTGAGTATCCACATGAATAGTTGTGATGGAAGTAGACAGTAATTGCTACTTTAAGTGCTGCTGCTACTACTGTCTCTGTTTAAAAAAAGAAAGAGATTTTTAAGGCTTTTTGTTTTGAAAAGTTTGCAGAAGACCCAACCATGATATTAGTTGACTTTTGTTTTAGCTAATTTGTGCAATTTGTCCCAACTTATCATATTAAAATATAATCCAATATTGAATAAATTTTATATCTAAATAGAGACTTATGATTCATTGTAAATAAGTTTTATACACTATGTAAGTACTGGGAATAGCAATATAAATGTACTTGGAAAAATGCCATGTAACAATAGAATTGTTCTTCTTCCTAATTCTGGGAGAAGAGCTTTATTTAGCTTAGGAGTTATCTTCTTCTCCCAAATATCAAAGTGGCCTTCAAAAGTACAAAGAAACTATCTCTGGGAATTTTTAGACAGCTGCTTAAAAATATTTGGCAGTTGTGGATTTAGAAGAGAACAACATTTATGGAAAATTTGCCAACATACAAATGTATTAGGATTATAGGAATATAGTTGAGAAAGTTACTACATTAAAATCAGCTTGGATCAGTTAGAGAAGAGACAGAATTCTCTGAGATTTGTATAGAAGTTCTTAATTAAAAAGGAAATAATTAGCCTGACATGAACCACTTTGGGAACAGAACAAGGTTAGTGGGTGGTTTAAAAAAAAAAAAAGGTAAAAATAGCAGAAGCAGATCTGGGTCAGATCTGGGACAGAGAGATTTCCTTGAGGACACTAAGAGTTTTAGTGTCTTAGAGTGGAAGGATTGATCATGCATATAAAAATTGGACACTAGTCTTAACTGCTTTTAAATGATTTGCTGTTATTGTTTGGGCTTCCCTTGTGGCTCAGATGGTAAAGAATCTGCTCTGTAATGCAGGAGACCCAGATTTGATCTCTGGGTCAGGGAAGATTCCCTAGAGAAGGGAATGGCAACGGACTCCAGTATTCTTGCCTAGAGAATTCCATGGACAGAGGAGCATGTTTTAAGACTACAGAGTTCATTCCATGACGTTTATTCAGTTCTTTCCAACTTTTTCTTTTTGGCCAAATTAAGAGGGCTTCAGAGATTCTTAAGCTGAATAGGAAGAAATTAAATTCCATTTAGTTTAATAGAACAAATATTTCTTGAGGGTTTAGCAAAGGTCAGGTATACGACTCCATGAGAAAGATGAACAAGACACTGCTTCACACCTGGAGGCACCCAGGCAGCATAATGCAGTTAACTAAGTAGCATAAACATGTCAACAATATAATGTTACTTTATCTAGCTGTATCTACTTCATTCAGCTCAGTACTGAAGGGACCAAGGGCTGGGGTACATGTGAGGTTTGCTCAGGGGAATGGGTATATTCTGCAAATGAGAGAAGTAGACATGATTGGCACTGGAGCTGGGTGAAGGGTGGAGGAATATTCTGGAAACAGAGAATGGGATTGATGAAGACATGGCAAGATCATGTGGCTGTCAATGAACAGGCCAGATAAACAGCATGGTTTCTATGACTGTTTCTTAACTTTTAAAGATGAGGTGTAGTTATTTATCTTGATTCAAGTCCCTATTGATTGCTAATATGAGAAGTTTACTTTTTAAAGCATGATATTTCTTATCCATTAGACGCATGGATTCAGTGTAACACTACTGGTTTGTAACAATTCGGTCAGATAATCACCTGAAGTGTGTGAGTCCAGTTTAATGAATTTTTCTTATTTTCATAAAGTGTGTGACATTGTTATTTTGTATTTTTGTACTTCTTTTAGAAGGTTTTCTTTCTCTAGCCTAGTCCACTTTAATGTCTAGAGATCTTTGGCAATCAAAGTGTATATGTTATGTATTATTGCTTCTTTCCTTTTTTTAAAAGTTGTTGGTTTAGACTTTTGAAATAGAAACATTGCAAAATAAATATAATATAGCTTAAAAAGAAACCAATTGCTTAATAATTATGTGTTTATCTCTTCTTAATATAATTATGTGCCTTCAAAACTGCAGAAATATCATATAATGATATCACATAATATGTTTCCAACAGCAAATTGAACTCATTCTTTCCAACGGACAGAGAGAAAAGTAGAAATCTGAATCAAGTTCTATAACTGGGGTATTTTGTAATGCTCCTGCTGTGCTGCTAAGTCGCTCCAGTCGTGTCCGACTCTGTGCGACCACATAGACGGCAGCCCACCAGGCTCCTCCGTCCCTGGGATTCTCCAGGCAAGAACACTGGAGTGGGCTGCCATTTCCTTCCCCAATGCATGAAAGTGAAAAGTGAAAGTGAAGTCAATCAGTCGTGCCCGACTCTTAGCAACCCCATGGACTGCAGCCTACCAGGCTTCTCTGCCCACGGGATTTTCCAGGCAAGAGTACTGGGTCGCCATTGCCTTCTCCGTTTGTAATGCTAGTGAGCCACAAATAATATTGCATACTTCTGAGTTTGCCCAAAGCAACAAATCTCCCAGTCCCAGTTTTTTGGTAGACTGCTTTTTTCTCCTTTCCTTTGCTCTCTTTTTGTAGCCAAAACATGGAGGATAGAATCTTAGCTGTTTTAGAATTTCACAGCTTTCTGTGGGTCTCTGTACACATAAAATAATATTCCCTGAGTATCACTGTGAAAGAAGTAATCCTCTAGCATACCTGAAAATTAAAATCTAACAGAATTTTGGCTACTGCTCTTATTTCCAATTGTTTTTAAGGCCCCAAGTTCT
The DNA here is from genome assembly GCA_917880005.1 of Nanger dama. Lineage (NCBI taxonomy): Eukaryota > Metazoa > Chordata > Mammalia > Artiodactyla > Bovidae > Nanger > Nanger dama. Next base: position 42,886,057 of record CAKJTW010000001.1, read on the forward strand.
ATTTCTTGAAGTATTGTAATTTAATTATTTTATCTTTAGTATAAAGATCTCCTTTGATTAGCACTGGTCCATGATTCTTGCTATTCTTTTGAAGGATATTAAGCTTAAACACAAATACATAAATAAAAATTTTGGTAGCATATTGTCATTGGGACTTTCTTCAGTGATGATTTATGCAAATAATATTTCCATATAAAAGTGCCTGGATCTATTTCTTCTCTTTGTTCTTCCTATCTGCAGTATGAGACAAAAATTAGTTCATATATTTTTATAGTTTCCCATCTATGGTTAGATTTGCTCTCTTCCTAAGCCACTTACTGTAACTCCATTACTTCATTTATCTTTGCAGCTATAGCCAAAAGCTCTGAGTGTTTATTTCCTTACTTCAAATGGATTGGGAGGTTTTCAGTGACAGTAAGGTTAGCTTTATTGACTATATTGTCTAAATTATGATAATTCTCTCATTGCCTCTTCTGTGGACTTGTCATGGTTGTGCACAAAGGGAGAAAGTAAATTGTATTTATTTCAGAAAGAATGACTGTTTTGAATATTTTAGTATAACAGTGTTCCTTCCAAGTTTTACACAGTTACTTTCTTCTTCTAGAATTATTTAACTTTATGTTTTGCAAAAAAATAAAGACCCTGACACATAATTTTTTAACCAGAGTATTACAACTAAGTCACTCAGCTTGTACTACATATTTTTTTTCCTATTCTTTGAGATAAAATTCAGACTAGAACTTGAAGAAAAGGACAATTTTATGCTGCTAGAGTCTGGAGATTATTTCTGATAGCAACTTTTTAATGGTCTTTATTTTAAAATAAAAGGAGCTGAAAGAAGTTTTGATCTGAGTTTAAAGAGAAGAGATCAGAGGCAAAGGATCAGGGAGGAAAAATGAGGAATGGGAACCATGCGAGAGGATGCCAGACTGGGAGACTGACGTAGTTCCTGAGTCAGAACAAGGATCGTGGTCCTGGAGTCCTGAGTCATAATCATAAAAATGCTGGAGCCTGTAATGTCAGGAAGAACTGATGAAGGACAGTGTTTTTCTGTAAGTTGCTTCAGTCAAATACCCAGAAACAGTATTGCCCAGAGAGTCACGTCTCGCACAAAGGTTTGGAGCAAACTGCCTGGACAGACTTGATCATATTTTTGTTTCTGGTTTTCTTGTAGTATTATTGACATAGAGCACTATTATAAGTTTGAGGCTTCCCAGGTGGCGCTAGTGGTAAAGAACTTGCCTGCCCATGCAGGAGACAGAAGAGACTGGGTTTGATCCCTGCGTCAGGGAGATTCCTGGGGGATGGCATGGCAACCCACTCCAGTATCTTCCCTGGAGAATTCCATGGACAGAGGAGCCTGATGGGCTATAGTCCATAGGGTCGCAAAGAGACAGACATGACTGAAGCAATTTAGCACACACGCACACATTGTATGAATTTAAGCACTGTATTGACACAGGACACTGTATTATGTACACTGTAGTCATCTGACTTATGTATATCATGAAATGATTACCACAGTAAGTTAGTTAGCGTCCATCATCTCAGGTACAAAAGGGAAAAGAAAGAAAAAAATATTTTTCCTCATGATAAAACTGTCTGAATTTATTATCAATAACTTTCATATATATTATACAGAGGTGTTCATTATAGTTATCATGTTGTACATTTCATCCCCACTACTTATTTATCATATAATTCAGTTCAGTTCAGTCGCTCAGTCGTGTCCGACTCTTTGTGACCCCATGAATCACAGCGCACCAGGCCTCCCTGTTCATCACCATCTCTCGGAGTTCACTCAGACTCACGTCCATCGAGTCTGTGATGCCATCCAGCCATCTCATCCTCTGTCGTCCCCTTCTCCTCCTGACCCCAATCCCTCCCAGCATCAGAGTCTTTTCCAATGAGTCAACTCTTCACATGAGGTGGCCAAAGTACTGGAGTCTCATCTTTAGCATCATTCCTTCCAAAGAAATCCCAGGGTTGATCTCCTTCAGAATGGACTGGTTGGATCTCCTTGCAGTCCAAGAGACTTTCAAGAGTCTTCTCCAACACCACAGTTCAGAAGCATCAATTCTTCGGCGCTCAGCCTTCTTCACAGTCCAACTCTCACATCCATACATGACCACAGGAAAAACCATAGCCTTGACTAGACGGACCTTAGTCGGCAAAGTAATGTCTCTGCTTTTCAATATACTATCTAGGTTGGTCATAACTTTTCTTCCAAGGAGTAAGCGTCTTTTAAATACCTCTTTTTCGATAAGTTTCTCTTGTTTTAAATTTTAGATTCCATGATTCCACGTGTAAGTGAGATCATACAGTATTTGTCTTTCTCTCTGAGTTATTTCGCTTAGCATAATGCCCTCAAGGTTTATCCATGATTGCCACAAATGGCAAGATTTCCTTGTTTTTATGGCTTTGTAATATTCATGAAAGTGAAAGTCCCCCAGTCGTGTCCATCTGGAATCCCATGGACTGTACAGTCCATGGACTTCTCCAGGCCAGAATAGTGGAGTGGGTAGCCTTTCCCTTCTCCAGGGGATCTTCCCATCCCAGGGATTGAACCCAGGTCTCTCACATTTCAGGCAATTAATATTCATATATATTTCTATTTTTTGAAGAATATTTATCATATTATTGAAGAATCTTGTCCTGGCTAGGCCTTAGTACCTCATCTAATTTTCTTCAATCATTGCATAAATAACATTAGTATCCTATTCTTGGGCTTCCCTGGTGGCTCAGATGGTAAAGAATCTGCCTGCGATGCAGGAGACCTGGGTTGATCCCTAGGTTGGGAAGATCTCCTAGAGAAGCGAATGGTAAACCACTCCAATATTCTTGCCTGGAGAATTCCATGGACTGAAGAGCCCGACAGGCTACAGTGCATGGGGTGGCAAAGAGTTGGACACGACTGAGCAACTTTCACTTCACTTCACTTCATCCTATTCTTAACTTCTCTAAAACTGAACTTCTGGATCTCTCCTCTGCACATCTCAGGCACTTTAAATGTCTGTCTTATTCATCACTATATCCTCATTGTCAGGCTAGGGCATTGATCAGAGCATATGTTTAATAAATATTTATTGAATGAATGAATGAATGAGGGGCCCTTTGACTGGTAGGAGAAGGCAGAAAAATCTTATGTATAAGTTGAGACATTACAGAAAACATTAGAAATTTCCAAATTGTCTGTAAAGAGTCATCCCATTTATAATGTGGGTACTTCCTTTTCCCAGCACACATACAATTCACATCCTATCACATCCCTTTTTCTCAGTACAAGTTAGCACAGTGTCCTTCTGCATCTTCATGTCTGAACCTTTCTAGAATTACCTTAGAACCTGTATTCCTCTTTCCTACTGTCTCTTTAATTAAATCTTGTAAAATATTATTACATAAAATCCTATAAACTAACTTATACTAATGTAAAATAAGTTTATTGTGCTGTTTTGTCCAGGTATTAGATGAATGAAGTTCTAATCAAAAAGGTCTGAATTTCATCAGACAAATTTGAGGGCTCCAAGAAAAATACTTGAGCAAAAGTATACTCCAGAATCCTTAGAAGATACTAATTTCAATTTACAAAAGCATGGAATATTTTCCAGTTATCTATTCCTGCTTAAAAACTCATCCCAAAACATAATGCCTTAAAATAAAATGTTATCTGTCACTGTTCTGCTGTTGTTCTGCCTTGTGGGGCAGTTCTAACTTAGGATCTCTGACAGCTGAGACTGGAGTCATTAAAGGCTTGAGTAAACTAGAGATATTCCAAATGGCTCATTCAAAGTTGGCAGGTGATGCTGTCTGCAACTGGAAGCTCAAGACCTGAACTCCTGCACATGGACTCCTCTGGTAGTTTGGCCTTCTCACAGCATGATAGCTGAGTTCCAAGAAGGAAAGTACCAAGAATGAGCATTCCAAGGTGCAGGAAGAAATTTAACCTGAATATCACTCCCACAGAATTTTATTAGTCAGACAACAGGGTCTGGCCTGATTCAAGAAGAAGGGAATTAGATTCAACTATCTGATGAAAGCGTGACATGCAAATATGAGGGAGAACCGAACTGATAACGGCAGTATTCAGAGACAACCTACCACAGGGGCCACCCGGTATGAATAATAACTGAATTTCCTACCAGTTCATTGTTGGCAGTTAATATCACTGAAGTTTGGCAGTGGTTAGAATTATTACCTTTTGCTGATAAAATTTTTAAAAATTCAAAGGTGCTATTTATTTATTACTTTATCATGGCTCAAGCAGTAAAGTATTCACCTGGAGTGCAGGAGACATGGGCTCAATCCCTAGGTCAGGAAGACCCCCTGTAGAAGGAAATGGCAACCCTCTCCAGTATTCTTGCCTGGAGAACCCCAAGGACAGAGGAGTCTAGTGGGCCACAGTCCACGGGGCTATGACTGTGCGCTCATGCACATATATCCTTTTAAAAGTATTTCTTATAGACATAAAAGGATAGAATACAGCCTCTAGAAGTTTATAATGTGGGGAAAACAAGAATAAAAAGCCAAATCCCATCACTCAAAAATATTCTCTTGTATCATTTGCTAAACATTTTTCTAGAACTATCTTTTTCTTATTGTATGTGTACATATGTTCACTTTATTTATCTATACATTTATATAATTTCACATCAGTATGCTTAAATAAGGGCTTTCCAGATGGTGCTAGTGGTAAAGAACACACCTTCCAATGCAGGAGACATAAGAGACACAGGTTTGATCCCTGGTTCGGGAAGATTCCCTGAAAGAGGGCATGGCAACCCACTCTAGTACTCTTGCCTGGAGAATCCCACAAACAGAGGAGCCTGCTGGGCTACAGTCCATAGGGTCATAAAGGGTAGGACATGACTGAAGTGATTTAGCATGCACGACTGCATACTTAAATAAACATCTTATTTTATAACCTTTTTTTTAAAAAGGAAATCATGTATTATGAAGCATATTTCCATGACAAGGGACCTATAGAAATGTTACACAATGACTTTTCTTTGAGCCTCTGGGGGTTCTATGGTCAGGCTGCATTTGCAGAAGAAAAATAAATGCAATTAATTTGTTTTCACAAATCTTATAAATTTGAACTCTAAGATTGATAATTTTCATAGTAACCTTATTATGTTCTTAATAAAGTTTAATGTTCTCAAGCTTTGTGCATAGCCCTAAGGACCACGTTGCCCATTGTCTCAGCTTACACTAAATTAAGAGAGTGTAATTCCTACAGAAATTATTTTCATCATGCTGCTGCTGAGTTTATGTCACCTCAGTTGGTTCTGACTCTGTGCGACCCCATAGACGGCAGTCCACCAGGCTCCTCCGTCCACAGGACTTCTCTAGGCAAGAATACTGGAGTGGGTTGCCATTTCCTTCTTCTATTTTCATCATATTTATACATTAATGTTTACACTTATTAAGTTTGCAGGCTTCATTGGTTTCTGTTGTATTAAAATAGATCAATAGATCAAAAGTGGTTCTTTGCTGGTTGAACAAGTGTTGAAAATAACCACAAAGTTGCAATTGAAAATAATGAAATAATTTTAAGTCCAGTAACCAAAAATATTATTGTTTTAAAATTTGTTTAATCTCTTTTAGTCATATACTTAAGCAAGAGAATGTGAAACTCAAAGGAATTGTTCAGAGGGAACAGTGTAAGAAATTGAGATTTTGAAGGTGTTTGGTTTCTGGTGATGCAAAGGTCTTCTAAAGTAAAGAGAAAGGTCACTGTATCTGAGCAGAATCGTTGAAAATGGTGCCAGAAATTTAGAGTGAAGAGGAATATTCTCAGCCAGGAGTTAAAATTTAATATTTGAGTAATTCCTTCAGAACAATGTTAAATGTTAAATAATATTAATGATAAAAGAAAGGACTATTTTAATCTTAAAATATTACCTTAAACAGAACTTATATCACCCTTAAATACAGTGCTGTTTTTTGAAATTTATTGTTTTATAATATTGTTAAGAAAATATTTCCAATTAAAAAAGATTTTTTTGGTCTCTAGTTAAAAGTTTACCTTTTTTCTTCTCTTGATCTTTTCATATTCATTAATATTTGAAATATATTTCCCCAGCATCACTTTCTATCTTTCTAACTTGCTCTAACTAGTTGTTTGACTCTTAACAGTCTTTTGATCCCCCAGGACCTATAAATCACTGATGACATCATCTTTTCTGGGACTTCTCTAGTGGTCCAGTGGCTAAGACTCCATGCTCCGAATACAGGGGTCCTGAGTTCAGTCTCTGGTTGGGGAACTATATCCCACATTTCTCAACTAAGTGTTCACATGGCACAACTAATGATCCCACGTGCTGCAAAAGGCCTGCTGCTACTGCTGCTAAGTCGCTTCAGTCGTGTCCGACTCTGTGCGACCCCACAGACGGCAGCACACCGGGCTCCCTCATCCCTGGGATTCTCTAGGCAAGAATACTGGAGTGGGTTGCCATTTCCTTCTCCAGTGCATGAAAGTGAAAAGTGAAGGTGAAGTCACTCAGTCATGTCCAACTCTTAGTGACCCCATGGACTGCAGCCTACCAAGCTCCTCCGTCCATGGGATTTTCCAGGCAAGAGTACTGGAGTGGGGTGCCATTGCCTTCTCCATCAAGAGGCCTAGTGTAGCCAAATAAATAAATATTTTAAAAGTCATCTTTTCCATGCTCCTCATCCGTCTTGTGCCATCAGTATCTTCTTCAAATTCCATGGGCGATCATAATCACACCCTTGCTTATATGCGCAGCTTCCTTGCCCTCTCTCCTTCTAGTATACCAGTCTGGCAAAACTTCAGCCCAGTTTGAAACAGATCTCCACCTATACATGAAGTGATAAGAATAATAAAATAAGGTTGAGAGAAAATGCTAGTCTTGAAAAACTATGCAGTAAGATGCCAATTTAGTGAATCTCAAAAGAAGCAAAACCAATCACTTTATTGCTTAAGAATTCATTCTTAAAACAAAGAATTATACTCACAAAATTCAGGATTGTGGTTACTTGGGGGTGAATATGTAGAAGGATGTGCTGAGGAAAGTTATTGCTGATGTTCTAATTCTTGATTTAAATAATGGGTTTTTAAGTTTTCATTGTTATGCACTATAACTTACAAATATCACATATTTGCATATATAAGGAAAAATAATAATATATGCAGAGGTAGATTTGAAATAACCTTTTAAGTCCCTATTAAGAATTTGGGGATTTCTTTCATGGAGAATATAGTGAGTGAATGTGAAAATGATAATATATTTGCTCTCATATTACAGTAGTACTCTGTCAGCACTGTGGAAAATGAATTTGAAAGGGTAAGAACAGATGCAGAAAAAGTGAAATTTGTTGGAATATTAAAAGGGAAAACTAGAGGAAGTCAATAAGAATAGAAAGAAGTGATCATTATAGTTGCACCTTTTCCCATTTGAACTATGTTTCTGTTACTGGAATGAAGGACAGTTCAAGGTGTTTCATTCCTTTAATATACGGCTGTAATTTATTTAAAATTTTTGCATTTTTTATTTACAGAATTAGATGGTTTATATATAGTTTTGTTTGTATTATCTTTGCAAGATTTTAATGTCTGTGACTGTTGTTGTTCAGTCACTGAGTCGCATCCTCCGAGGCGGTTTGTAACACCATGCACTGCAGTGCACCAGACTCCTGGAGTTTGCCCAGATTCATGTCCATTGAGTCAGTGATCCTATCTAACCCTTCATCCTCTGCCACCGTCTTCTCCTTTTGCATTCAGTCTTTCCCAGCCTCAGGGTCTTTTCCAATAAGTCAGCTCTTTGCATCAGGGGGTCAAAATATTGATGCTTCAGCAACAGTCCTTTCAATGAATATTCAGGGTTGATTTCCAATGAATATTCAGGGTTGATTTACTTTATGATTGACTTGTTGGATCTCCTTGCAGTCCAACAGACCTTTATTGATTTTTTAAAAAAGGGAACCATATCTATGATTAAGAACCATTTACATACTAAGTAAACTTGCTTTTTGAAAGGTTTGAAAAACTTTTTTCACTATTATTTCACAGGTAGCCATTTGTCTTTTTAAGTAGGGTTATCTGATAAAGCACAAAATACCCAGTTAAATTTTAATATTGAATAAACAGTGAATAATGTTTAGTGTTAAGTATGTCCTAAATATTGAATGGGAAGTCTTTAATTAAAAATTGCTTTTTTGAGATTTAAATCAACTCTGTAGTCTATATTTTTATTTGCAAATCTGTCAACTCTATTCTTGGATCACTTGTTATGTGCTCAATTGGTTATATACATTTAGGCATTAGTCGGATTTACCATTGTATGTTATCATTAACATGAAATTTATCATTGTGATGCTATTGTACTGAATTCTCATATAAGCTATTAAAATTTCCTTTAATCTGTATTTATTACACATAAATATTTCATATTTTATATAATCTTCTAATTAATGTATCTAGTGTTTTATTTATTTCCCTCCCTACCCCCAAACCACTATAACAAATATTTCCCCTTGCATTTTGTTTTTCTAATTTATTAGTTCACTTTTATCATTTGAATTCTATCTGTGGTCTTCCTTAGGTTTATTCTCCTTTTTAAATGAGAAATAAATGAGTTTTGCATTACATATGTGTTTCTTTTGTAGCACCAGGAACATTTTTTTCCTAAAAACTTTTTTGATTCTTTGCCATGTGGAATGGAGAAGGAAATGGCATCCCACTCCAGTATTCTTGCCTAGAGAATCTCAGGGATGGAGGAGCCTGGTGTTCTGCCCTCTATGAGGTCACACAGAGTTGGACATGACTGAAGCGACTTAGCAGCAGCAGCAGAAGCCATGAGGAAAACGATGATACATGGTAGCCATCTTTAAAATTTCAAAAGTTTAGTTAGTAACATTTGGAAACACAAGCATTGTCTCTTTACTTTGAGTGGAGGGAAATTACACACATAGAGCTTTTTCTCCTGTTATATCAAATAAAGATAGTTAAATTCAATCTTATAGAGAAATTTCTTTGATTATTAAGCAATCTTAATTCTAAGATTTTATTTTATATGTTTCCTCATCAGCTTAAACAAAGACCTTTTATATCACAAGATGTAGAAAAAAAGTAGTCATAGAAAAAAATACTCATGGGTCCAGGGTAAGAATTTTTGTTTTAAATGATACTGATACTGATAATCAAAGCTGGATAAAAATATCCCATAACCTACTAAAGAGAGAATTATTTAATTCAACAATGTTATGCTAACTCAAATGTTTAAGCAATTTATCTTTACTCTTTAATTTTAATGAAACTTTCTAAAAATATTTTTTTTCTGTTTGTATTTACCACGTTAACTACAACCCATGAGTTTTGATGTTTAACATAAAAGTGTTTTCTAAATAATTTGAAAGTGAAATTTTAAATTCTTCTTGGCTTCAATACTATTTTAATATTCTTTCGTAACATTTCTACGTGGTTTCATTTTGGTTATTTATATCTCATTTATTTTATTTATTTACTTATTTATTTTTGTTTATTTAACTTATATGCAGAGTACATCATGAGAAACGCTGGGCTGGATGCAGCACAAGCTGGAAGCAAGACTGCCGGGAGAAATATCAATAACCTCAGATATGCAAATGACAATACCCTTATGGCAGAAGGTGAAGAAGAACTAAGAGCCTCTTGATGAAAATGAAAGAGGAGAGTGAAAAAGTTGGCTTAAAGCTCAACATTCAGAAAACTAAGATCATGGCATCTGGTCCCATCACTTCATGGCAAATAGATGGGGAAACAGTGGAAACAGTGGCTGACTTTATTTTGGGGGCTCCAAAATAACTGCAGATGGTGACTGCAGCCATGAAATTAGAAGATGCTTGCTCCCTGGAAGGAAAATTATGACCAACCTAGATAGCATATTAAAAAGCAGAGACATTACTTTGCCAACAAAGGTCTGTCTAGTCAAGGCTATGGTTTTTCCAGTAGTTATGTATGGATGTTAGAGTTGGACTATAAAGAAAGGTGAGCATGGAAGAATTGATGTTTTTGAACTGTGGTGCTGGAGAAGACTCTTGAGAGTCCCTTGGACTGCAAGGAGCTCCAACCAGGCCATCTAAAGGAAATCAGTTCTGAATATTCACTGGAAGGACTGATGTTGAAGCTGAAACTCCAATACTTTGGCCACGTGATGTGAAGAACTGACTCATTTGAAAAGACCCTGATGCTGGGAATGATTGAAGATGGGTGGAGAAGGGGATGACGGAGAATAAGATGGTTGAATGGTATTATGGACTCAATGGACATGAGTTTGAGTAAACTCCGGGAGTTGGTGATGGACAGGGGAGGCCTGGCGTGCTGCAGTTCATGGGGTCACAAACAGTTGGACTCGACTGAGCGGCTGAACTGAACAGATATCTTTTTTATTTATAGATTAATTGTACTGTCAACAGAGAATGCTGTTCACATTCTTTGGGGATTACTTAATTTTCTTTTGATCCATAGTCAATGCTCGAAATTTTTTATAAGCAATTTTAAAAAGTACATTCTTCATTTACATGATCTGTGCTTTTCTCTCTATAGAGCTGTTGGAATAATCTGTTATTCAGATTTCTATTTTTTTCTATTATTTATTTTTGCTTACTTGTTATATCAAAGACTGAAAGATACGTCTTAAGGTTTCCCACTAGTACTACGTTTTCCCGTTTCACTTTTTATATCTAGAAGTTTTTATCCATATATTTCAATTTCAAAGTGATTACCCACCTCAATGACTAGATTTTCCTTGCTTTGGTATGAAAATAGATATATTTCTATCACAAGACCACGAACACTCCCTGTTAAGAAGTAATCTGTCTTTTCACTTCCAGTGACATGGTTCCTGAAAAACAATAGAGAGGAGAAATTTCATTAGTGGGTAAACGATAATATTCTGAGGTCTAACTTAGAGTGGGTGAAAAACAGTGCCCTTTGGAATTTATACTTTGAGGAGGACATAAGACATAAAGCATGTTTGCTAAGTGATTAATTTTCATCTTACATGTAGTACCAGCTGTCAGGTCATAAACATCACACATTTATACCAACTCTCTGGAACTCTCCTTTTAAAAGATACTCATAAAAGTTACTATTACATGAAAATAAGTATGTAGACTTTCCGTAAAGTTTGCTATGAACACATCTTCTGTAAAACTTTACAGTTCTTAAATAGGAAGAAACTTTGGTCTCTGAGAGATGTTCTTTTCAAGAGTTGTAACATCAGGATCTATAAATCAGTCTATTTTTATCTATAGCATAAACTGTTCATTGAACATTATTTAAAACAATTGATATATATCACCATCATTGTAATCATTATTCAGTATTTACTGACCATGCACTAGAATCTGTTAAAATTCTATATGCTGAACATATTAAAGACAGAAGACAGCACAGCTTGGCTTAATATTAACTGCTATTCCCCTTTCCTTGGAATCTTACCAAGACTTTGGGCAAAGTGTTAATTTGTCTTTAGCAATATAGCTGTGCTGTAGTTAAGACCTCCTTAAAGGGGACGACATAGGATGAGATGGCTGGATGGCATCACGGACTCCATGAACGTGGATCTGGGTGAACTCCGGGAGATGGTGATGGACAGGAGGCCTGGCGTGCTGCGATTCATGAGGTCACAAAGTCGGACACGACTGAGCGACTGAACTGAACTGAACTGATGAGCTAGAAACAATAAGTTAGATTCTCCTCGGCAATCAACAATGAAACTTTTGAACTAGATGAAAATATATTATTCAGTAACTACTCTGGACATGAAAACTAGTAAAATCTTTCTCACACATCTCTTCTGAGGTAGAGGCAAGACTGACATGTCAGTTAAGAATGCTTTCTTCTGCATGGGATAGGAACCGGTAGATACAGTGACTAATAAAGAAGTTGATTCTTCTCACACAAAGAGCAGCCTGGAGGTGGGAAGTCTGTCTTTGGGAAGTGTCTTCATGATCCTGTTAATGTCCTGGATCATTTTATCTTCCTGGTGGTTTGCCCACCTTTGTGGAAGGATAGTTTTCTTCATGTTGTCATCTGATCATAAAATGGCTGATTTCAATTTGCTTTGCAAGCAAAAAGAAAAAGGAAGGAAACAAGAAGGGCTAGTACTTATATCAGAAAGAGAAATCTTACCTAGAAAGACTCAATTTATATCTTTTGGCCAGAATCATGTAGCTTGAACCCTTCTTAGCAATAAAGAATTCTAAGGATTGAATGCTTTCAATTGGGTATATTGCCATTATGATGAAAAAAAGAGTTTTTCAGGAAGAAAGAGAAAGGGATGTTTGGTACTCATTAGCAGTTTTCCACTGGAATCTTTCTTCTCATACAGGAGATATCACTGCTTAACCTTAGGTTAGTGTTTCTATCCATGCCGCGAGAGTTACAGACGGGCAAAGCTGTTGTGAGCCCAAAGGGTGTCTGAGAATTTGGGAAAGGTGCTAAGGAAATGTAGCCCTAGGTTGCAGCATATACCTTGGTGATTTACATTTCACCCTCCATTTACCTGTGTTGTCAAGACAGCTGTGTTCAGTGAACTACCTGCACAGCTGTATAAAGTGACACAGGGACAAGAAAGAGGTAAAGTAGGAGGGGGTCAGTGACCCATCTTGGTTCCTTTGACAGAGATGTATTTTCAGTTGCTCAGTCATGTCCAACTCTTTGTGACCCCATGGACTATAGCCTGCCAAGCTTCTCTGTCCATGGAATTTTCTAGGCAAGAATACTGGAGAGGCTTGCCATTTTCTACTCCAGGGGATCTTCCCAATCCAGGGATCGAACCCATGTCTCTTGTGTCTCCTGCATTGGCAGACAGATTCTTTACCACTGCACTACCAGGAAGCTCAAATTATATATGCTCTACTCATCTTTATTTTGGAAACAATGATAACTATGCCCAACAATTACTATGTGTTTGCAGAAACTGTGAAGCAGATGTATGAAATATTTTGCAGTCTTAATGAAATTTTCCTGGTGGCTTTTAAACTTTTGATAGCTGATGACAAAAAGGGATGGAAATTCTAATTTCTGGGAATATTTAAGCAAAATCTCAAGTCTTCACAAAGGGTTGTAGGTGAATAGGTTATTAAACACATATGAAGAGTTATAATAATTATTATAGAGCCCATGAAAAGTATATCTTCAGGAAATAATATTCTCTTGTGAAACTAGAAGGATGAAGCCAACACTGCTGAAAAGGAGAATACTGAGGCTATTATCTATCATCCATCCTTCACTGTACTTTTGCTGGATTTAGGATTCTTTTTCCTCTCAGTGTAGAATAATTCAAAAATCCCTAAAGGAAGCACACTGATATCTCACAGCTATCACTGTATTTACTCCATCTCTCTTGCTTCCTGATAAAGACACTGTTGCCATCATTCTGAATGTGATGGTGTTTGCAGAACATAAGATATGATCCTTCTTTAAATAGAATGCTTGCCAATCATCCTTAACTGTTTTCTCTTAAGGTACTTTGTCTTTTAGGCAGGGTTATCAAGAGAAGTCTCAGCTCTTTGTTTGAAGTTGTCAGATCTTATATTACCTCATTATTCCTTGTTCTGTCCTCAATCCAGTTCTTTATTTTACCTTCTTTTTTCTAAGTTTAACAATTAGAATTTATTTTGTGTGAAGAAATAGTCTTCTAGCTGCATACTTTATGTAAACAATCTATTGAAGCATCAGAATAGAGACTTTAAGAAATTACCTGGCTCAGCTCTTATCACACTTCTGTCATTGGCCAAACAATTGAAATCAGAAAGACATTTTCCTAACCTTTCTTGCTATCATTTTGTGCTAATTATCCCTGTGTACAAAATTTTTCATGACTCCATTCACTCATTCATTCATTATTAATTTCTAGTTTTCTTATTTGTGTTGTATCTAAGCACACAGAAATAACTGATATTTTAGCAACCCTACTTTATGGAACTTATGCATGCTTTCTTTATGGTCTAATATGAAATTGATCTTTATGAATTTTTATGCACATGTGATGAAAATATAGTCTTAATTATTAGAATGTAAATATCAATATACAATCATAAAATCTACTTTATTGAATATGTTATTATCTTTCATTATTTTTGGTCCACTTCATCTGTCTTAACTGAACGTAGTGTGTAAATTCTCTTAGTGTAAGTTTTTCTCTCATTCTCTCTTTGAATCTTACTACCAGATATATTTAATTCCCATTTTTATTTTATTCTTTTTAGTAGCTTTGTATAATAAATACTACGTGTATCTCTGTATTTCTAGGAACAGTGTGGTGGTTTGGGATGTTTATATGATTATAGTTCAAGGATTTCATGTCAGAGTAAAAGATTGCTGTCTCTTTAGTGATGACATTTCCTTTTTGTTTGATCAACGAGGAGAGGGTCGTTTCCCTTGAAATTTAATTTTTACTTCTGTTTTGAGGGATTGTAAAATTTCTTCTCTTCTTTTACTCTTTACCACACAAAAGGTCTCTCCCTTCCCTTAATTTCCCAAAAGTCTCACTTTCAGAGATAGCCTCCTTCTGTGTGCCTTTGTTTATTTATTTATAATTTTTATTGGAGTATATTTGTTTTACAATGTTGAATAAGTTTCAGGTTGACTGCAAAGTGAATCAGTTATACATACAAAGATATCCATTTTTAAAGATTCTTTTCCTATATAAGGTATTACAGAGTACTGAGTAGAGTTCCCTGCACTATAGAGTAGGTCCTTATTAACTATTTTATATAATGCGTATTTGTCAGTCCCAATCTTCCAGTTTATCCCTCCCCTCGTATAGTAACCATAGGTTTGTTTTTTATATCTGTAATTCTATTTCTGTTTTGTAGGTAAGTTCATTTGTACTCTTTTTTAAAAAGATTCCACATACGAGCAGTATTATATGATATTTGTGTCTCTCGGTCTGACTTCATTCAGGATGACATTCTCTAGGTTCATCCATGATGCTATAAATGGTACAGTTTTATCCTTTTAATGGCTGACTAATATTCACAGTATACATGTACTATATCTCCATTATCCACCCCTTGTCAGTAACATTTAGGTTGTTTCCATGCCCTGGCTACTGTAAACAGTGCTGCAGTGAACCCTGGGGTGCATGTATCTTTTTAAATTATGATTTTCTCTGGATATATGCCCAGGAATGGATTGCTGGATCATATGATAGCTCAAAAATCACTGCAGATGGTGACTGCAGCCATGAAATTAAAAGACGCTTACTCCGTGGAAGGAAAGTTATGACCAATCTACATAGCATATTCAAAAGCAGAGACATTACTTTGCCAACAAAGTAAGGCCTGGCATGCTGTGATTCATGGGGTCACAAAAAGTCAGACATGACTGAGCAACTGAACTGAACTGAACTGATGGAAGCTCTATTTTTAGTTTTTAAATGAATATCCATACTATTCTCCATGGTGGCTTACCAGTTTATATTCCCACCAGCAGTGTAGAAGGGTTTCCTTTTCTCCATACCCTTTCCAACATTTATTATTTATAGATTTTTTGATGATGGCCATTCTGACCAATTTGAAGTGATACCTTGTTGAAGTTTTGATTTGCATTATTTCTAATAATCAGTGACCTTGAGCATCTTTTCATGTGCTTTTTAGCTATCTGTAGGTCTTCTTTGGTGAAATGTCTATTTAGATCTTCAGCCTATTTTTAATTGGGAATGCTAAAGTAGGAAGTCAAGAAACACCTGGAGTAACAGGCAAATTTGGCCTTGGAATGCAGAAGAAAGCAGGGCAAAGACTAATAGAGTTTTGCCAAGAAAATGCACTGGTCATAGAAACACCCTCTTCCAACAACACAAGAGAAGACTCTACACATGGACATCACCAGATGGTCAACACCAAAATCAGATTGATTATATTCTTTGCAGCCAAAGATGGAGAAGCTCTATACAGTCAACAAAAACAAGACCAGGAGCTGACTGTGGCTCAGATCATGAACTCCTTATTACCAAATTCAGACTGAAATTGAAGAAAGCAGGGAAGACCGCTAGACCATTCTGGTATGACCTAAATCAAATTCCTTATGATTATACAGTGGAAATGAGAAACAGATTTAAGGGCCTAGATCTGATAGATAGAGTGCCTGATGAACTATGGAATGAGGTTCATGACATTGTACGGGAGACAGGGATCATCCCCATGGAAAAGAAATGCAAAAAAGCAAAATGGCTGTCTGGGGGAGGCCTTAAAAATAGCTGTGAAAAGAAGAGAGGCAAAAACAAAGGAGAAAAGGAGCGATATAAGTATCTGAATGCGGAGTTCCAAAGGATAGCAAGAAGAGATTAGAAAGCATTCTTCAGCGATCAGTGCAAAGAAATAGAGGAAAAGAACAGAATGGGAAAGACTAGAGATCTCTTCAAGAAAATTAGATATACCAAGGGAATATTTCATGCAAAAATTGGCTCGATAAAGGACAGAAATGGTATGGACCAAAGAGAAGCAGAAGATATTAAGAAGAGATGGCAAGAATACACAGAAGAACTGTACAAAAAAGATCTTCATGAACCAGATAATCATGATGATGTGATCACTCATCTAGAGCCAGACATCTTGGAATGTGAATTCAAGTGGGCCTTAGAAATCATCACTACGAACAAAGCTAGTGGAGGTGATGGAATTCCAGTGGAGCTGTTTCAAATCCTGAAAGATGATGCTATGAAAGTGCTGCACTCAATATGCCAGCAAATTTGGAAAACTCAGCAGGGGCCATAGGACTGGAAAAGGTCAGTTTTCATTCCAATCCCAAAGAAAGGCAATGCAAAAGAATGCTCAAACTACTGCACAATTGCACTCCTCTCACATGCTAGTAAAGTAATGCTCAAAATTCTCCAAGCCAGGCTTTAGCAATATGTGAACCGTGAACTCCCTGATGTTCAAGCTGGTTTTAGAAAAGGTAGAGGATCCAGAGATCAAATTGCCAACATCTGCTGGAACATGGAAAAAGCAAGAGAGTTCCAGAGAAACATCTATTTCTGCTTTATTGACTATGGCAAAGTCTTTGACTGTGTGGATCACAATAAACTGTGGAAAATTCTGAAAGAGATGGGAATACCAGACCACCTAACCAGCCTCTTGAGAAATCTGTATGCAGGTCAGGAAGCAACAGTTAGAACTGGACATGGAACAACAGACTGGTCCCAAATAGGAAAAGGAGTATGTCAAGGCTGTATATTGTCACCCTGCTTATTTAACTTATAAGCAGATTACATCATGAGAAACACTGGACTGGAAGAAACACAAGCTGGAATCAAGATTGCTGGGAGAAATATCAATAACCTCAGATATGCAGATGACACCACCCTTATGGAAGAAAATGAAGAGGAACTAAAAAGCCTCTTGATGAAAGTGAAAGAGGAGAGCGAAAAAGTTGGCTTAAAGCTCAACATTCAGAAAATGAAGATCATCTGGTCCCATCGCTCCATGGGAAACAGTGTCAGACTTTATTTTTGGGGGCTCCAAAATCACTGCAGATGGTGACTGCAGCCATGAAATTAAAAGACACGTAGTCCTTGGAAGAAAAGTTATGACCAACCTAGATAGCATATTCAAAAGCAGAGACGTTACTTTGCCCACTAAGGTCCGTCTAGTCAAGGCTATGGTTTTTCCTGTGGTCATGTATGGATGTGAGAGTTGGACTGTGAAGGCTGAGTGCCGAAGAATTGATGCTTTTGAACTGTGGTGTTGGAGAAGACTCTTGAGAGTCCATTGGACTGCAAGGAGATCCAACCAGTCCATTCTGAAGGAGATCAACCCTGGGATTTCTTTGGAAGGAATGATGCTAAAGCTGAAAGTCCAATACTTTGGCCACCTCATGAGAAGAGTTGACTCATTGGAAAAGACTCTAACGCTGGGAGGGATTGGGGGCAGGAGGAGAAGGGGACGACCGAGGATGAGATGGCTGGATGGCATCACGGACTCTATGGATGTGAATCTGAGTGAACTCTGGGAGATGGTGATGAACAGGGAGGCCTGGCGTGCTGCAATTCATGGGGTCACAAAGAGTCAGACACGACTGAAGGACTGAACTGAACTTGTTTTGTTGATATTGAGTGGCGTGAGCTGTTTGTATATCTTGGAGATTAATCCTTTGTCAATTGCTTTACTTGCAAATGTATTCTCCCATTCTAAGGGTTCCCTTTTTATTTTGTTATGGTTTCCTTTACTTAAAAGCAAAAGCTTTTAAGTTTAATTAGATCCCATTTGTTTATTTTTGTGTGTGCTTTTAACTCTCCTTCCTGTAGTCAGTGTTCTCATCAGAACTCTTCATCAGTAGTTTTGCATGTAAGGAAGACTTTCTCTTTCTGAGAGATTTTATCTCAATCTCTTGTTCTCTATTTAGCTGTTTTTCTAGACTTCTATACCTTTCTATAAAGATTTGCATCAGGGGCTTGATAAATTGATATGTTGGGAATTGGTATTAATTTTATTTATTTTATTCAACTTACTCAATTTTGAGTTTGTTATATGGAAAGAAGGACTTCCCAGGCGGCAGTAGTGGTAAATAGCCCACCTTCCGATGCAGGAGACATAAAAGACATGGGTACCATCCCTAGGTTAGGAAGATCCCCTGGAGGAGGGCATGGCAACCCACTCCAGTAGTCTTGCCTGGAGAGTTTCATGGACAGAGAAGCCTGGCAGGCTACAGTCGCTAGGTCTCATTGAGTCGAACATGACTGAAGTGACAGCATGCACACACCCATATAGAAAGAAGGGGAGTTTGTGTGGGTCGTTTATCTGTATAGTTTTGGAGGATGGCTAGAGAGATTTGCATTCAGACAACTGTGAATCTTCCTGGAAGTCCTCTATTATCTCTGTCTTATAGGTGAGGCAACTAAGACTTGGTGAGATCAGATGATTACCACAACCCACTTTAAAGGTCACATGTAAACCACTATCCATACTGCTTCTGAAATTGCAAATGTAGTTTAATTTGCAATGCATCCAACCAGTACATGTTATTCACCGAAATTACTTCAAGAAGCAAAACTGACATGGTAGCAGAATAGCAGATCAAAGTGGTCAAGCCACTTAGGAAACAACTTTAAAATGAAATAGCCCAAGCCTTAAAGGAGAATAAGTGAGTAAGGTCAGAATGGACAATGAAACTGTGAAAACAGACAATGTGAAATGGACCAAAGTATACAATGAAAGAAACCCAACTTCGGGAACAATAAAGAAGTAGAAAAGCTGGTGGGTTTAAGAATGTATCTTTTGTTTTCAGGAGGAGAAATCAGCACAAGCATTAGTTTAAGTCCAGGATAAATACAATTAGGAAAATAAAGTACTTTCTTGAAAACTTTAAAGGCAAATAAAATTAATGGGATCTAACCCATATTTTGAATAATCCTCACCACTGCTGCTGCTGCTAAGTCACTCCAGTCGTGTCCGACTCTGTGCGACCCCATAGATGGCAGCCCACCAGGCTCCCTCATCCCTGGGATTCTCCAGGCAAGAACACTGGACTGGGCCGCCATGTCCTTCTCCAATGCAGGAAAGTGAAAAGTGAAAGTGAAGTCTCTCAGTCGTGTCTGATTCTTAGCCACCCCATGGACTGGATTGCAGCCCACCAGGCTCCTCCACCCATGGGATTTTCCAGGCAAGAGTACTGGAGTGGGTGCCAGTGCCTTCTCCACTATTTTCCTTTAGAAATTAATATTTGCTATTTGTTTGAGTACATGTGCTCTTAATCTAAAAATGGTAAGGTATATTTTCAAAGAGTGCTCGTGCTCAGTTGCTCAGTCATGTCCGACTCTTTTGTGACCCTATGGACTGTAGCCCGCTAGGCTCCTCTGCCTGTAGGATTTGCCATCCACAAACACTGGAATGGGTTGCCATTTCCTCCTCCGGGGAATCCTCCCAACCCAAGGATCGAACCCCTGTCTCCTGCATCTCCTGCATTTGTCAGGGAGATTCTTTACCACTGAGCCACCAGGAGTCACTTTTAAATATGGAAATTGAGGGACAGAAAAATGAAGCTGTATAGAACACAGATAATTATCACTTGAAGGCTCAAAAGAAAGTGGATCTGTGAACATGCAGAAAGATAAATGCCTTTGGAAGAACTAAATATTAACAATATATTGTGTTTCTATGCTTCATATTGATTCTGAGAAATAGCAGGTCCAATCTGTAGATTCAGGAGACAATATGAAATAAGTGAGAGCTCAGCAAGTTTCTCAAGAAATCTTGTTCTTCTCAAAACCACGTCTGCCTAATGCCATCTTCATATGTTTCTGGCGAGCAGGTCTAAGATTTTGCTGTTATGATTATTGTTTGTTACTTTCATATTCTTCTTGGGGAAATGTGAACTGGTGGAGTAGGCAAACAGCAGGGATTTTACAAGCTTTCTGCTGTCTTGTGTTTGAGTGCTTTATTTTGGGTTAAAAATGTTTCTATTGTGCATATTTCTAAAATCAATCAATTCCTCATTAATAAGAGATTCCATTTCTTGGTGGATAACGCTAATTCAAGAGAACATCAGGAGCATTTAATGTTATATTTTTACTCCAAGGAGGGCATCAGATTTTACTGAGAGATATACAGAAAATGTATTGAAATTTTTAGGGACATTTCCTTGCCATTTATGGTAAAATAGGCTGTTACAGCATATGGTCATCTGCTTCATTTGATATTGTTGACTGCTCTCTCCATCTTGAATTTCTCCTTACTTTCATATTCTGACCAGTTTTCTCTCTCCTTTCCCCCTCCAGGATAAAATGGTGAATTTATTTTTATTTTATATTTTATACTGTGTTTTGATAAAATACACTTAAGGTATTGTTGCCATCTTAACCATTTTAAGTTTATGCACAGTTCAGTGGTACTAAGTACACGTATAATGTTGTGTAACCATCATTATCCTTCCTCTGCAGAACTCTTTTTCATCTTATAAGATTGAAACACTTTAAATAATAACTATTAAACAATAACTCCCCAGTTTCCCTCCTCCCAACCCTTGGTAACCACTATTTGCTTCCTGTATCTGTGATTTTGATTTCACTACATATCTCATGTAGATGGAGTTGTACAGTATTTGTGTCTAGATGACTGACGTTTCACTTAGCATAATGTTCTCAAGGTTTATTTACTTTGTAGCATATGTCAGAATTTCCTTTTTTAAAGCCAAATGATATTCTGTTGTATGCATGTACTACATGTTAATCCATCCATCAGTGAATATTTAGATTGTTTTGACATTTTAGCCATTAAGGATATGCTGCTAGAACATTGTTGGACAAATGTCTCTTTAGAACTTTGCTTTCAGTTCTTTTGTAAACACACCCAGAAGTGGACTTGCTAAATCATGTTGTAATTTCACTTTTAAGATTTTGAAGAACTGCCATATTGTTTTCCATGTGACTGTACCACTTTCCTTTCCCACCAACAGTGTGTAAGCGTTCTAATTTCTCCACATCCTCAACAAAACTTGCTATTTTCTGTTTTTTTGATAGTAGCCAACCTAATGTGTGTGAAATGGTGTCTCTTTGTGTTTTTATTTGTGTTTCCCTAAAGATTAGTGTTACTGAGCAACTTTTATGTGCTCTTTAGCCATTCATGTACCTTCTTTGGAGAAATGTTTAATCATGTCCCTTGTCCATTTTTGAACTGAGTTTGTTGTTGAGTTTTATGAAGTCGCTATATATTCTGGATATTCTTTTTTCTTTTATGAACATTTCTTTCTACCTCCATTCTTTAAATGAGTATTTCTCTAAGTGTGATCTGCAAACTATGTAATCAGAATCACTTGGGATACGTGTTTGGGATACATCATCCCAGAATCTACCACTCAACCTATTGAATCAATCACTAAACTAGGGACCCTGGATGATGCATTTTAACAAATCATCTGAGTAGAACTTTACAAATATTAATATTTGAGAACATTTCCTTACATGTCAGCTCTTTCTAGGGTTTCTTTTCCAGTTCACTGTTCTCAATCTCATGGTTTAAGCACCACTTACTGATATGCTGACAACTTTCAAAGATATTATTTTCAGTCTTGATCATTTATTTCCATATAACGAATAGACCCAGACACCTCAAAGCCAACACATGTGAAAGTGAACTTATCATGCTTCCTCATAAACCTGCTCCTTCATCTATAGTCTCCACTGGTAGCACCATCATCTATCATCTAGTCACTGAAGTTGAAAACTTGAAAGGTAGAAAATTGGAAACCATCTTTATTTCCACTTCTTTCTTCCCTTCTCCAACCAATCAACCAATGCTTTCAACAGATTTTACCTTCAAGCATTTCTCAGACTTTTTCCTGCCTATCAGACACAAACGTCATTGATGCAGTTAAGTCGTTCAGCATGTCTCATCCGCTCTTCTTTTCAAGCCATCTCCCTTACAGACTTCAGTTTGGCTTATCTAAATGCAACATGTATCAATTCTCAATAGGAAACAATGGGCACTTTCAAAATAAAATTACTTCAAGAAAACTTTATTCACCAAGAGACAATGTCCATAGGTTTGGGTGTAGGACAACAGCAACAGATGGTGTTAATAGTCTGGCCATACTGTTACCACTTCTATATCTCATGAGATGCAGTGAAGGAATGACTACTAGAACACAGAAAAATGAAGTGAGTAGAGCTGGCTGATTTGAAAGAAAACAGAGGTCTTTGTTTAGTCAAGGGACATCCCAGACCAAAGTTTGTTCAGATCATACCAGATAATACTGTGTCCTCATTCCCCCTTCCCTCTAATCTTTGACTGGGGCCCCTGTTGGCCAAACCCAACTAGAAATCATAGGGTATGAGGATCCTTCAATGTAATCTGCATCAGTTAGTTTCAGGGAAGAGCACAGAATTGAGACGGGTGGGAGGGCAGTGGAACAATCTAGCACATTAGTCTTACTATGTAGCTCCACTGCTTATAAATATTCGGACTCGATCTCTTTTGAGCCAAATTTCTGTTCTTGGAAATGAAACATGAAATACCTTTATTGCACATTGCCCTCTTGTATGGCAATCTGTGCCTTGCTTATCATGTTAGACATGCAAACTGCTTATGGTTCCATAAGCTCCTAGTATTATTCACCTCCATGTTTTTGTTGGGGCTCTTCCTAAGTATTCTGTTCCTCTTTCCAACTTCTCCCAAAACATAGTTCAATTACATCCTTGATTAACATCCCTCTTCTTTTTTTTTTTTCTTCTTTTAACAAACATCCTGACTTGGCTAGTTACTGGTTCTCAGGACTGTCTGAATCTCTATATCACTGCTCTTACTTTATTGTTTCATTATTATCTGTTTATGTTTGACTCCCCAAACAAGCTCTGAATTCCTGGGATAAAGAAACAACATTTTATGTATGTTTATAGTCCCAGGGCTAAGCCCAGGGCCTATTTGTTGAAAGAAAAAAGAATTAGTAATTTCTCCCTGTCTCTTCTCTCTTGCTATGCATGTGCTAATAGTCAAAGGAATCACTTTCATATTTGGAACAAATGGTGTGCATCTAAGCACCTCTCAATGGGGCTGTAGCTAGCATTAATATTGAAGTAGTAAATAATGGTTAATTTTGTTTCCTCTGTAATGGAAATTGATGGAAGGAAGGTTCACTGTGGATAATTAGATTGATTTTAGTTGTTACCATTTTAATATCCAGACAGTTCTTTAAAGTGATTGTTGTAATTACAGAAAGACAAACTGATACAGAAAGCAATTCCTTATTTTTCTCTATCCAATCCAGCTTCATTGTGCTGCTTAAGAGACTATGCTAATTCTTCTCTTCTTCAGTCTCTGCGTACTTTCCTTAAAAGAGTTGCATTTTCACTTTACATTAACATCTTATCAGTGTATACTGAAACATGGAAGACTGAGGCCATAATAAGCGTATACAGAATCCATCAATGTATAAAGTGATTTTCTTTTAACATCATACGGTATATACCTTGACCATAATATGACATACCAGGAAATGTAGGGCAAACTTCTAGCCTGTATTCCTGAAAGTTACCAAATTACCTCTGTAAAAAGGTAGGTTGTTATTAGAAGGAAGACAGCTTTTCATAAATCCCGCTTTTTGCTAGGGAGAAATTTTTCCTAAGCAGGCTCTCATTCCTCATGATTGCTCTCCTTCCTTCTAAACTCTCTGCCCCTGGGGAGCAGGTGTTGTGCCAATTGTTTTTAGTTGCGGTTAATTTGAAGCATATAACTGTACATGTCTCAGAACGGTTTCAGGATATAGGAAGATATTTGTCAGCCATTTGTGATGCTTAGGATGGGGGAGCTATAATGTTTTCAGTCAGATAAAGTGCCAAGGAAATAAATGCTGGCATCAACACCACAACCAATTATTTTTATGATGACAGTGTTCTAGGTGCTATTTAAAATTTTAGTTTGAAACAGAAG
This sequence comes from Nanger dama, assembly GCA_917880005.1. Classification (NCBI taxonomy): domain Eukaryota; kingdom Metazoa; phylum Chordata; class Mammalia; order Artiodactyla; family Bovidae; genus Nanger; species Nanger dama. The sequence continues at coordinate 42,910,423 of CAKJTW010000001.1, forward strand.
ACTCTTATTCACCTTTTTCCTTTGCTATGATGCAAAGCAATAAAAATATGTTTTATGAAGGAACCCATCTCTCATTTATATTAGGCAACAAGGCAAATAGGAGAAGAAAAACAGGAAGTTCACTTAGAAAATAATAAAATTACTTCTGAGAATAGAAATGAGAATAAGAAATCACAGTGTCAGGCACTGTGATATCCTTGAAGATAGAATTTGTATTCTTCGTTGTTCCTGGCACAATGCTTTGCATATTGTTAATGCTTAGTAAATTTGTGTTGAATTGAACTTAATTAATTCAAAGTATGTATTTCTGTGGTTCAAAAATTATTCATGAGAGTCTCAGGAAGGAACATATTGATTTAAGTATCACAGTGTACATTGATATATATGTAAATATATTTCCAAAATCATCTGATACCTCATTAAAGCTAATTCTACTTGGGTTTTCGTGAATCAAAAAGGAAAAGAAAATTACCACGTTTGCCACACAAAACCACACATTTTATTGTTCATTAAAGGTTTAGCAGTTTGATTCACCAGTGGAAGAGACTGGATGCAGTGCACTGCCATTTTCTTTGCTCATATCCTATATAAATTTGTTCACATAGTTTTGTCATAATTAGGGGATAAAACATGTAAGGCAAAATTTAGAAATGACATTAGCTTTTGAGAAGGCAAAGTATGACTGTTAGGAGATGGGGTTTAAGATATCCAGGCAATAACTCTCTTAACTTCATAAGTTCTGAATCAAATGAGAATTAGATTAAAAATTATGGGAGATAGACATTGGAGATAAAATAATGTAATTGGTTTCTACCATGACTCTGCCACTTAACTAGCTATGTGATCTGGGGACAAGTTATTTCACCTCTTCTGCCTTAATGTTCATATCTGAATATGGGCATCATAACACAATCTCTATTAAGATTTTATAAAGATTGAATGAGATCATGTATATAAAGTTCTTTGTGTGCACCATGACAGACAAGTACTCATTAATTGTAGCTATTGTTATTAATAAATAATGGATAATTAACTTCTAAAAGAGCAAAAATTTAAATGGATTATTGAAAAAATTCCAATAACAAAAAGTGAAAATATAACCTAAGTTGAAAGTTGATGTTTTGACATTTCTAAAGAGCTTGAATGGTAAAAATGGACTTCCCTGGAAGTGCAGTGGCTAAGACTCAATGTTCCCAGGCAAGGGGCCTGGGTTCAATCCCTGGTCAGGGAATTAGATACCACATGCTGCAACTAAAAGTTTGCAGGCAAGCAATTAAAATCCCCACATTTCACAAAGTAGATTGAAGATCCTGTGTGTCCCCAAAAGACTTGCTGCGGCCAAATAAATAAATATAAAAATATTTTTTTTTTTAAATTAAATATATTTATTTTTTAATTACAATACTGTATTTGTTTTGCCATACATTGACACGAATCAGCCATATTTTAAGCAGACTATGTTGCAAAAGAGAACACCTGCTCTTTTCAGGTAGGTGAACATGTGAGCAAGAGTAAAAGAAAGGGAAGCTAGGCATCCATCCCTTGATGCATGGGAATCAATTCACCTTTTAGGGAATTTACTCCTCCTTTCTGGAAGACAAATAAATGAGGACACAGAGAAAATCCAGTAAGTTATGCTCATAGAGATCCCTCTATGTAGAAGTATTGGAAATAGGAATTTAAGTTCCCACCCTTCAACAATAAGAGCCATCACATTTTATTGTCATTATTTGATGAGTTTCCTATTAGAATATAAGTTTTGTTAAGGGAAGACATGAGTTTTATTGGTTGACTATCATAAACACCAAGTGCAGTGAATGACATGTAAGGTGCTCAACTGATCTCAAGGAATGACTGAATGAATAAATAAATCCATTCACTTGGCTGTTATAACTCTGCCGTGTATTGTATACACCAGGATGTTCCAAACCACATCATTAAAAATTTCAATATTATTTTATTATTGTACCTCTATTTGTGTAAGAAACTACTGTAAACATTTTATGTGTATTAACTCACTCAGATGGTACAACAATCTTAAATGTTAAGTATTATCATGATTGCCATTTTTCAGATGTGTAACTTAAGTTAAAATGTGGTTACTTTTCCAAGGTCACATGCTAGTAATTACAGAACTAATATTCTAATTCAAATGAGATGAAATGTTAATTGCTCAGTCGTGTCCAACTCTTTGTGACTCCATGATCTAAAGCATGCCAGGTTCCCCTTTTCATGTAATTCTGCAGGCAAGAATACTGGAGTGGGTTTCCATGCCCTTCTCCAGGGGATCTTCCTGACTCAGGCATTGAACCTGAGTCTCCTGCATTGCAGGCAGATTCTTCACCATCCAAACCAGGAAGGAAGCCCTTTTGATTCAGTGTTCACCACAAATCTGGTTACAGTTTGATTAACTTATCTTATAGAGAAAGAATGAGTAGGTCATAGGACAAGATATCTATTTACTTTGTTTTGTTTGGTTTTTTGTTCTTTAGTATTTAAAAATTTTTTACTTTATAATGGAGTATAGTTGCTTAACAATGTGTTAGTTTTTGGGTATATAACAAAGTGATTCAGGTGTACATATAAATGTATCTATTCTTTTTCAATTCTTTTCCCATTTAGGTTATTACAGAATATTAAGCAGAGTTCTCCATGCTATCTGGTATATCCTTGTTGGTTATCCATTTGTTTTTAATAATAAACATACTACTATCACTCTGCAGAGGACTTCCTTGGTGGAAATTTGTCCCCAAGACTCAATCACCTTTTTATGATTTGTTAAGACCAAATTTCTGGGCTAGTTAAATAAGAAATTTATTGTGTCTATTTTACCAGTTGAGGCTAATCAGCTAAAAACTCACTGATTTTCTCTGATGACATAGCTATTTCTTTCTAATTCCTTATGAAACATCAAATTCACTAAATATTTTAACTTATATGTCTATACAATCCTTTCCTCTCTACTAGATTGCTACGTTGGTTATAAGCAGGGACAGGATTTCATTCATCTCTGTATCATCAGTCCCTTATGTTGAACTCAGGACAGATAAGTTGATAAACTTCTGCTTGAGTATATTAGGCATCCATATTCACTACTCTGAAATGAGTGTTTGGAGTCTTCAGAGTTGGAACAGAGTTTATTTGGGGGAAAATAAAATATTGGTTTGACAGGATATATATGTGTTGTGGTCCTTTAATGGACCGGAACCTGGTGGTCCAGAGTTGACGATAAGAAATTGAAAGAGAGAAAGAGAGAGAGAGGGGAGAGAGAAAGAAAGAAAGGAAGGAAGAAAGATACAGGGACCCAAGCTCTGACGGAGCAAGGGTATTTTATTAGCAGAAATGCAGGGTTATATATCTTTAGTAAGATGATTACTCAGCTATTACACAGGATGAAATTTTATCAACAGCCACAATATGGATAGTCTAATACATACAAGGTCGCTGATGCTGAAAAGAGTCACTGAAAGGAATTCAAGCAGATACCCTTTCTCATGATCTCAGTCCTGAGAACTGCGTGCAGCTCTACTCGTTCCTGAAACAGGAACTGATAAGGAACAGAGAATCCTTGAGAAATGGCACATAAAGGAAGAAAAATGTAACACATTGGATTCCTTAAAGTTAAATGTCTCCTGACATATATGTACCTTTGATTCCTTGATCTAATAAATGGATCAATTACTACATACATAATTTAAAAGACATATTTGATCTGACATTTCATTAATCAAATAACTGATTTAAGCATTCACATGTGCTGAGAGTTTGCTGTGGAAAAACTGAGAATGTTTGTAGTTTGGATATATAAGTGGAGAAAAATAGCTTATAGTTCATAGCCATGGGCTAAGAGTTGGAAAAGGCCATAAATGCAGTGTGATCATTAGGTTAAAATACGTGACAAAAGTTCCCCAGAAGGAGTTAAACTTTAGATGTCTCTTAAAGAATTCATGGAATTGGGTAGGTTAAAGGATTCCAAGATGGTGAGAAAACATGAAGAAGAGCAAAAAAGCAGGAATGAGGGTGGTGCACATGGAAGGCTTATTTCAAAATAAAGGATCATGTACATAGACAAATTTTGCCAAGTGCTCTCATAGCTTATGATATTTATTATCATTATTATCATATCCACTTACATGATTTCCTTCTATTCACATCATCTGGAGGAAAATACCCTTTGACATTATTTTTATACTATTTAGTAATACAAAGCATTCTATAAACTGAAGTTACACTTTTTTGGACATATGGGTGGAAACTGTAGCATAAATAGAACATACAAGGATACAGAAGACAGTTCTAGGTATGAATTTTCACCTGGATGCTTACTATGTAACCTTGGCTAAGCTAAGTAACCTCTCTGAGCTTCCAGCTTCCTCATCTTTTAAATAAGGAAAAATTATGATAGCTATGCCTAGAATTATAAGGATTAAATGAAATAAAGGTTATCAAAAGTCTACTTTTCACTGGCTGTCACATAATTGCTACTTGATGACTAGTGGTTACTATTTACAATTCTATTATTTAATAAATAGTAGCACTTTGCATTCTGCTGTTTGGCATGTAAACTAGAGATGGGAGTGCTAATTCACACTGCTTAACCTCTCTCCCTGGTTGTTTGTTATTCTTTTTCCATCAGAAAACAATAATAGCAACAACAAACATTATTTGGAATCATAAATCATACAACTTTCCACCCTATGTAGCAAGAAATTAGGGAAAAATAAGTTATTCTAAGAGATCTGGATTCAGTGTTGCTACTTACTGCTCTTGAACTTTGGGGGAAGCATTTTCTAAATTTAAAAATAATAAGAATATCAAAGATTAAAAAAAGTTTCTTGGGTGTTTCAATAAATCAGAATCAAGATGTTTAATAGCATTTATTATACCATATTTTAAAACAAGAATATCACAGTAATAAATTGTGCGCATAAAATACAACATATATCCAAACAGGCAGATTAACTTGCTTTCCATTTTAAAACATTGGTGGAGTTGTCTCACAATTAAAAGATATCATTTTAGGTTACCATTATTTTCGCAAGGCCCCAAAAGGACCACCTGTGCTAAGAATCAACTTAAATCCTTTAGCTCTTTGCTGGTTTATTAACAGGGTATGAATAAAAGATCTAAGCTCAGTCTGTAATGTATTTTTCTGTAATAATTTTAAAATGAGTGAAAAAGGGAATGCACTTCCTGTGTATATATAGTTATGAACTGACTTGTGTGTAAACTGCACACATTGAAGTCCTAAGCATCAGTGTGACTGCATTTGGAAACAGGGTCATTAAGGAGGTGATTCAAGTTCAATGAGATCATAAAAGCGGAACCTTATCTGACAGGGCTGGTGCATTTCTAGGAAGAGGAAGACACACCAGAGAACCCCCTCTCTCTGTGTCCCTCTCTATGTACACGCAAAGGAAAGGCCATGTGGACACACGGTGAGCAAGAGAGGCCTCAAAAGAAACCAACACTGGTGGCGCCTAGATCTTGACTTTTGGCTTCCAGCTATAAGAAAGGAAATCTCTGTTGTTTAAGCCACCTGTTCTCTGGTATTTTTATGGCAGCTTGAGCAGGCTACACACACACATACACACACATGCACATGTGCAACTATATGTGTCTCAGTATAATTTAGTGGTTATATATAATGAATATCAAGTTCTGTTTTTATAATATCTACTCTGTGTATTCTAAAATAACAGACATTTTAAAATCTCACAACGTCTAAATATCTCTATCCTGCAAAAAGTTAAAATTTTACGTTTTAAAAATATGAAAAGTATTCTTTTCTGGAGGAAAGTATACAGAATTTGATAATGCCACAGGGGTTAATTTGCTTTATGAATCATTAATGGAATTATTTCATTACAATTGTGACTCCACCTAATAATGAATTAGATGACTATTAGCATAATTGCCATATAGCACAATGCTATGTTGCTATTAAATTTTGTCTAGAGCCAGTACCTGACTAAAACATAGTGGCTGTCTTCCTAATGGCACATGATAATAATTATAATAACTTCAATTTGACACAACATTATCTTTTCACAAATTCTTGCAGAGCATGTATATTATCTTCTTTACTGGAGCTTAGGTAATAAATCCCAATGCATTACAAGGACCAATTTGCTTTCAAGAGTTTTATCTTTGTCTTTTTGAAGGTAAATAGACCGGCAGCCTTCCTAGTAATGTCCAAAAGACAGATGTCAACCATTCTAAGTAGATTTTCTTCATGTTTCTGCAGTATGTGCTTTGTCTGAATATAAATAAGATTACTTGTCTTTTAAAGGACAGTATTGTATCAGTGATTGATATTGGACACAAATTTGGATAATTAAATATGATTTTTTTCTTTAGCTTTAGAATTACACCATAAGCATAACCAGATCCCCAATTAGACTTGCACACTTAAATCTTCTGTTTCCAACCCCAAAGCCCTCTGAGGTGACCTCATTTCTAAATAGTCTAGGAGCCATCGGGGTAGGGAATTCTGGAATAAGAAATCCACAGACAAGCCCTTTGTTTGTTCTTTATTGTTTCTTTGGATTTCACTTTCAGTGTTGTAGGCGCCTCTGGCTCCTTCATGCACTTATGTCAAAACACTGAAAGAACACTTAAATTCCCAAATGGAAATTCACATTATATCAGGTATTTCTAGGGCATAAAATGAAAGCATTATAACACTGCAAAAATTCTGCCTACCTCTCAGAATGTCAGTGATTTGTGGTGCTTCTTTAAGGGCAGCTCAATAACATGTCAGGAGCTGAAAATGAAGGTGTACCTGTTGTCCTTTGGCTAACCTCATGTCAGCTCTGAGGATTTCTCTAATAGTTCTCTTCTCCATTCAGGTTCAGCTCCTGTCTTCTCTTCAGAACCTGACAGCTGATTTCTTGCACCTATAAAAGAACATCTAGGCACATGTATCAAGGAGAAGAGCTATTAAAAGGCCATTCTATAGGAACATGGCATTGGGCAGTGGTTGAAAATTTGGTTTAAATTTGTTTCCAGAGAAAAGATTTGCATAAAATATTATTGCATAGATTCAAAATAGCAAAAGAAGTTTTTTATAAAAAGACAATAACCAATTCTTAAACATTGGTCCTCTGAGGCTGTTTACAGAGAACCTATTGAAATTCTAGGTCCTAAAGATGAGGGTGAAAGATTTGGCTTGACTTTCCCTCTCCTTTGCACATAACCCAAATTCAGTCTGACCTTTTCAAAATCTGCCCTTTGCATCTGTTCCCACCACCAACAAGAGGGTGGACATGGATCTTGCTTATGTGGTTCCATTTTCAGCTTTCTAACAAGAGTGAAAGCACTATTGTTACCTTATATTTCACAGGTTATGTAAAACATAAGATGCTATACATAGACCAGCCCAAAAGAAAGCAAGTTAAAAAGAGGTGAAGGAAAGTGTAGAGTCTATAACAATATGTCAACCCTCCAACCCATTCTTTCCAATGAGCAAGAAAAAGAACAATTTTTCAATAACTATGCTTTAGGATAGAGATTGAAAACATTTTTTCTCTGTAAATCACCAGAGAGTAAAATCTTGGGATTTATAAACCCTATGTTTTCTATCGGGAGAAAGCAATGGCACCCCACTCCAATACTCTTGCCTGGAAACTCCCATGGACAGAGGAGCCTGGTAGGCTGTAGTCCAGGGGGTCGCAAAGAGTCAGACATGACTGAGTGACTTCACTTTCACTTTTAACTTTCATGCATTAGAGAAGGAAATGGCAACCCATTCCAGTGTTCTTGCCTGGAGAATCCTAGGGACGGGGAAGCCTGGTGGGCTGCTGTCTCTGGGGTCACACAGAGTCGGACACGACTGAAGCGACTTAGCAGCATGTCTTCTATCACAACTACTGAACTCTACCACTGTTTTGCCAAAGCTGTCATCAATAATAAATAAATGAGCATAACTATGTTCCCAAAAAAAAACCATTTATGGACATTGAAATTTGAATTTCATACAATGTACACAGGCAAAGAATATTAATCTTCTTTAAACTTTATTCAACATTAAAAGTATTAAATTTTTAGCTCACAGGCTGTACAAAAATAAGTAGCAAGTGGGCTTTTGTCCAAGAACACAGAGTGCTGACCCTTCTTTATTGGCTCATTCAATGTAGAGGTAGAATGGCTTCCGAAAATCTACCTCTCTTGGATATGGAGGTCTGGGTAAATGGGTAATGCTTTTGGCTAAATAAAGGCATGCTTCGCTTTTGTGTGAGCAGAGAAGGAGGTATTAGTGGTCCCTTAGATGCCAGCATGTGGAGGTCTCTGCTTGTTAATCCCATTATTGTTGAACTTGTTAACCTGCACTGCATCATTGTTGAAACTAGAAAAGTCATGCTATCTGAAAAGATGGGATAAAAAAGCACCATCTCTGGACAAATAGAAAAAGTAGACTTCTCTAGACTAATAAAAACAGAAAAGGACTTTGGGTAGATCCACTGAACCTTTTTCCTGGGTGCCCTTTGAGTGTAGATGACAATGTATGACAAGCAAAGAAAAGACAAAATCTTAGTTCCTTTTTGCCATGTTCCACCATACTCAGGGGCGCCCCACCAATGCTCATGCAAACTGATTCTATTATGTCAAAGCAATTTGTTCGATTTCTTTAGAGAATAATGTAATTTTAGTGCTTGGGGTGAAAGCACCCGCTTGCCAAGTTTTGGGGACTTTAGGATAGAAGAGAGGAGGTGGAGACATTCTATTGTTGCAAAAAGACTTTCAAATAAAGTGTGCTTCTAATAAACTACAACTCACTCCAAGCCTCTATTAAAATGGGAACATCTGAAATTTTCCATGGAATACAGACTGCCTTCCCTGGTGGAAGGTAGTATTCCTTGCATTACTCTCTCAAGCTTTATGAGTATCAGTCAGTGGTAGCTGTGTTCCACCTGCTTTTCTGTTTAGATCTCTTATTGATTGGCAGCTTCCTTCATTTCTATCTTCATTATGTATAAGAAGAAAATATTTTTTTCCTTTCTTTTCATTTTAGAGAGAAAGACAGGCGAAGATAAATCCATGGGTTGAGTTTGTAATCTTAAAAAGTGAAATGAAAATTTTTTAAAAAGTTGTTGAAATGGTTACAATGGAGGTAGGATTGGACCACTTTGAGAAATATTGCTAAGTGGATCTAGATCTTCTCTTCTTGGTTAGATATCTGTCAAGGATTCAGGGTGTGTGCCCTCCCATGTATTAGCCAAAAGTGATTGAACTTTGTTCAAATAATTTACAACTATTATCTTACCTAAACTTCACAAATAGGTAATATTGATAATTTTCCTCATTCATAGATAAGAAAATTAAATTTTGTTAAGAGAGATTGACAAGTTTAAATAAGATACTCATGGTCATTGTACCATGTTATCAATAGCTTACCCTTATACCATATGATGGGTTTCCCAGCTGGTGCTAGTAGTAAAGAACCCACCTGCCAATGCAAGAGATATAAGAGATGCAGCTTTTATCCCTGGGTTGGTAAGATCCCCTTGTGAGGAGGGCATGGCAACCCACTCCAGTATTCTTGCCTGGAGAATCCTGCGGACAGAGGAGCCTGGTGGGCTACAGTTCATAGGGTCCCAAAGAGTCAGACATGACTGAAGTGACTTAGCATGCATACACATACTATTTGTTGAGGTTATCTCATTGCTTTGTTATTAGTATCAAACAGGAAATAAATGTTACTCAATAAATGTTAGCTTTTTCTTGGTCTAACCTTAATTAAGCCTAAAAGATATGAAAATTTGTAGTCAACTTTAGCTCTTGCCTTCTTCCCTCTTACCTCTTTCATCTTCTTCCCCTTTTTTACCCTCAAGGACAGCTTTGACAATTGGCTCTGGCTTTCCATTCTTACCAAAGGTAAAAATTAACAAAGAAGAGATACTGTGCAGTTCAAATCTTTGTTGAGAGCAATGTAAAAGAAAGTTTAATAAAGGGAAATAGTACTAAGCTCTCAAAACCTAAATATGACCAGAGGGAACATTAATGCTGATTAATGGAATTTTTAGGATGCCTAATTTTTATATAAAGATCAAAGTAGTTCTGCTTATTCAGCAAAATTCATCTAAATTCTTTCTTCCCTTAATTAGTGGGGCTCCTTAAAACCAAAAAGAATAAATGGAAATTAAATGCTAATCTTGCACAGTAAAAATGACTGGAAATTACATGCAAATTGGAAAACATAATCAGTAAAATATATTTCTATGTGAAATTCCTGGTGCCTTTATTTGAGTTTATGTTATGTTGTATTTAGCAAGTATAGTCAGGACTCTGGACAGATAGTAGCCTGTCATTTCAGGGAGTTGGAGTTCACTGCTGTCAAGGCAATAGTAGCTTGGCTGATAAAAACCTGAACAGTACCCATAGGCAAAGAAAATAGATATAAGGATGTTTAGGTGTAGAATTAATAACTTTTGCTTGTCAAATGAACAAAGTCTTCTCTTTGGTAGGTTTTGTAGATGGACTAAGTGTCAATTAATTAAAAAAAAAAGATTAGTAGTATGAGAGGGACTTGAGCCTAGTTAAAGTGACACAAATTTTGAATTTAAAAATCTTCTCATGAGATCTCTGCAAAGTCCGTGTTGATATAGCTGATTTTAGAATTTATGTAACTCTTCCAGAAAAGTCTTCATTTCAGCCAAAAAAAAAAACACCCACTGTCTATTGCTATCCATTTCCTGCTTTTCTCTGAGGTGATGAAGTACCAGGTACTGTCTTTTGAGCTTATAACTGAGTGTCGGTTATTCTCCATTTATTTGTCCTTCCAGGTCAGCAACCGATACTTCTCATCCTGCTCTGGGTGGCATGATTCTGACTGCTGTGAACGACATCACATAAACTCTCTCACTCTCTGTTCAACCAGGGGAGATCATGGCAGGAGACTGGTGGATGGGAGATAATGAGGTCACATTATGTATTTTCCCCAACCATTCCTTGGTAGTGTCTGTGCTCTACCCAGAGATATAGTTCCTACCAGACCCTCTCCCACCATTCCAGCTCTTGTCAGTCTCAGTGACAGCAACATCACTTTGCTCTGTCTGGTTAGAGATGGCAGTGTGAAAGTGTGTTAGTTACTCAGTCATGTCCGACTCTTTGTGACCCCATGGACTGTAGTTTGCCAGGATCCTCTGTCCACGGAATTCTCCAGGCAAGAATACTGGAGTGGGTTGCTATGCTTTCCTTCAGCGTGTTTTCCTGACCCAAGGATCCAACTCAAGTCTCCTGTATTGCAGGCAGATACTTAACAGTCTGAGCCACTAGGGAAACCCTAGAGATGGCAAAAGCTTCTGGCTGCAGTCCATGGGGTCGCTAAGAGTCGGACACGACTGAGAGACTTCACTTTCACTTTCCACTCTCATGCACTGGAGAAGGAAATGGCAACCCATTCCAGTGTTCTTGCCTGGAGAATTCCAGGGACGGCGGAGCCTGGTGTGACCCCAGAGATGGACACGATTGAAGTGACTTAGCAGCAGCAGCAGCAGCAGCTGGCTATCGGAGTTCCTCAGGCTTCTCCTTCTCTTGCTGGTGCCTTTAACCCTCCCCACAATTCTGTAAATAATTCGTTCATTAAGTTGTCACAGTTATCACTTTTATGGGTTTTGTAAGGATCCTGACAATAAAATGATTCATATTCTTGTAGCATTATTAAATCACCATTGTTTTCCTTGAGGTAAATCTAAAGGGAATGGGTTCTGCTTTTTATTTTTAATTCATTGCTATTATTACTTTTTGGCAGAGACATTTATTTCTTTCTCTACAAATATCTCTCTTCCTTTCTCTCCTTCCTCCAGTGAAGGCTTCTAGATGAAGTATAGTCAATTTATGCTCTGGCAGTCCTTTCTATATATTCTATGTTGGCATTTTAGCTTCCTGTTATAAGTAATCATTTATATGCCTTCCTCTTCTCCTTAAAACTTTCTCTGCCTTATTTATCATTGTATTCTCATACATGGATGGTTAGGAAAACTAGTACTCAATAAATGCTTAGTAAATGAGGAATTTTGGTGCTGAAGAAGACTCTTGAGAGACCCTTGGGGAACCTGCTCAAGGAAATCAAATTAATCAATTTTTGAAGGAATGATGCTAAAGCTGAAACTCCAGTACTTTGGCCACCTCATGTGAAGAGCTGACTCACTGGAAAAGACTCTGATGCTGGGAAAGACTGGAGGCAGGAGGAGAAGGGGACGACCGAGGATGAGATGGCTGGATGGCATCATGAACTCAGTGAACGTGAGTCTGAGTGAACTCCCGGAGCTGGTGATGGACAGGGAGGCCTGGCGTGCTGCGATTCATGGGGTTGCAAAGAGTCGGACACGACTGAGCGACTGAACTGAACTGAACTGAAAGGAATAAACCCTGAATATTCATCGGAAGGACTGATGGTGAAGCTGAAGCTTCAGTACTTGCTCACCTAATGCAAAGAGCTGACTCATTGGAAAAGTCCCTGAAGCTGAGAAAGATTGAGGGCAAGAAGAAAAAGGATTGACAAGAGGATGAGATGGTTGGATGGCATCACCGACACAATGTACCTGAGTCTGAGCAAACTCTGGGAGATAATGAAGGACAGGGAAGCCCGGTGTGCTGCAGTCCATGAGGTCACAAAGAGTTGGACACGACTTAGTGACTAAACAACAACAATCTAGTAATGAGCGGCCCAAAAGATAAGTGTGCGGCTCTAATGGTGTTCTAGAATAGCTGGAGTATCTCATGATAGTACAACATAAATGATATGAACATGGTCTCTTCGGCTAGACTGTCTAGTTTGGATCCAGTCTCTGTCACTACTAAATGATCTTGAAAGTGCTTAACCTCTCAGTGCCACAGTAATAGTAACATTGTTTATTTAATAAAGGTGTTGTGAGTTAAAATGAGTTAAAATATGTGATGTGCTTAGGACTGTATCTGTCACATAATAAGGCTATGTAAATATTTTGGACTATATTTGCTATTTTCATGGATCTAATATCATATGTGCCAGTGGCAAGAGAGTTAAAAGATAAATTTATGGTAAGCAAAAGGATATATCAGAAGTAGTTTGCAAGCTAGATAAATAGATACATTATCAGACTTAGTACCTCCATTAAGAGTTTTTAAAACACATAAAATTTGTAATGTGCAACTGTTGTTCAAAAACTTAGCCTATTGTTAGGCTCTAAGAAGCCAGGAGAAGACCTCTTCTTTTGCCTCGGCAGTGATCACAAGCCACAGGCAAGCCTTTTAAAATGACTTTTATTGGCATTCAGTCTCAGGTAGCAATGCATTATATTAGTGGAGATTTTACCTGATAGTTTTTCTCAGAGAATTTGGGAACCATCCCACTTTGGTTTCCTAACTGCAAATGATATTTATTAATTTTCTAGGGGCTTTTGAAGGATTAAAATAAGAATATGGACAAGGCTAAAGCCTTCAAATTATAATTGTATTATTCTGCCCACCATTTCTATCGGGTGGTTAGAAGTGAAAGTTCGGAAGTCAGACTTTTGAAGTTTAAATCTGCTTCATCTACTAGCTATATCACCTTGGGCCAATTATGTAAATTCTCTGAGCTTAAATTCCTTTAAATGTAAAATGGGAATCATAATGGTATCTACTTCACAGGGTTATTATGGAGATTAAGTGAGGTAATCATGCGAAGCTCTTAGAAAAGGGCCTGGCACAAATTAAGTGCTCAAATTGTTAACTATTATTTTCCTTTTAAAAATATTCTGAAATACTTTCACATCAATTGTTCATTTGAAACAGTGAAAATAAATTTAGTCATTTTGTTTTTGTCATTCATTGTAGTATTTTTTTTTTTTTTTGGAAAGGAATAGAGAGGGATCCTCATCTTCCCTTTTAGAGTGACTGTAAATGTGATTTTGACCAATCTCATAGATCAAAATTTTCTCTAACAGTAACTGAAGTAGTTATTTTAACTCTAACCATTAAGATTACAAAAGATTAATAGCAAAGAAATTCATTCTCTCAAGGAAATTCTCCATGTTTAGTTATGTGACGGCAATGAAATTTCTATTTTTATTTTTAGTTAACTTACTATATAACATATATATATATATATATATATATATATACACACACACGTAATTTTGTATACATAAATGTGTACATCTATTTATCTATGTGTGTGTGTGTGTGTACAGCCTAGCCAGGAGTGTTTAAGGTAATTCTATGATTCTAGTTTTTCCATTTTCATACATTGCCTTCCAATCTACCATGCAAACTTTTTAAAAGTTTTTATTTTATACTGGAGTAGCTGATTAACAATGTTGTGATAGTTTCAGGTGCAGGCAAATCAGCTCAGCCATATATGTTCATGCATCCATTCTCCAAACTCCCCTTCCATCCAGGCTGCCGCATAACATTAAGCAGAGTTGCCTGTGCTACACAGCAGGACCTTGTTAGTTATCCATTTCAAATGTAGCAGTGTGTACCCATAGATCTCAAACTCCCTAAACTATCCATTCCCCCACCCACTGTCCCAGTCCTTTCCCCTGGTAACCATGTTTGTTCTCTAAGTCTGTGAGTCTGTTTCTCTTTTATAAATAAGCTCATTTGTATCATTTCTTTTAGATTCTGCATATAAGGGATATCATGTGATATTTCTCTTTCTCTGTCTGACTTACTTCACTGAGTAGGACAATCAAGGTCCATCCATGTTGCTGCAGATGGCATTATTTCATTCTTTTTAATGTACCATGCTAACTTTTAGACCTTGTATTAGAGTCATTTTCTGATGTTAATGATAGAGCTGATAGACTGATTGTATATAGCTCTTCATCTAAGACTGTTCAAATTTTAATCTAAACTAGAATTTCACCAGTTGGACTTATGGTGCTATTGTGGCTCTGTTGTTTATAATCATTACTTTGTAAAACTCTGCACATACTAGCCTGGTGCCCTTAGGTGAGTGCCTCTCCATATCCTACCTCCAAAATGAGGATAATTATGGTACTTAACTTGTAAGGGTTGAAAAAATAATATTTGTAAAATATTTAGAACATGACTGCACACAGTAAGCATTATATTAATATTTGTAAACTAAAACAAATCAAAGATAAATAATACAGTATAGACCATAAAACAGTTGTTAGTAGGAAATGAAGTGAGTTTTCCAATTCAGGGGCTGACTTTTAGGTTCAAAAGAACACAAAGGTTTGTAAGGTACCAATTGATTGACGGTGCATATGAGTGATCTTATACCATATTTATAGGAGAGTGGATTCTGAGCAACTGGTATAGACCAAGGAAGCATTTAAGAAGTAAAGTACCTAAAGACAGTGGTCTTTTGTGCTTTCAGGGCTAAAAAGTCAATACACTGTCAGGGATTATAAAAAAAAAAGAAAAAGAAAAAAACCTGGGAAGATGTTCTGGAAATGCAGTCTGAAGATACCATGTTGGTATCGGTTATAAATCTGATCCTTGGCAACTTATTTAACTTCACGGAGGCTTGATTGCTTCATTTGAAAAATATTTGCTTCTTTGCACATGTTTACATTATAAGACTATTATAAAGATTATGAGTGTCAGTGTTCATGTATTGTGATTACTATAAAATAAACTAATATACCTTTAGTGTTCTTGTTTTTAATAAAGCCCTGATGTTACATAACCATGATGCTTCATTTCCTCTAACTTGACATTTTACAGAAAATTAAATCAACTAAGAGAAGGTACTGAAGATTCGCTATGAGTGAGGAGAAGGAAAGATCCTTCCTCTTTCTATTATCCCCATTACTCATCTCTGAAAATAGAAACATTTTAATTCAAATCTGTAAATTTAGTTCAAGGAGATTAAAATATAAGGGAAAATTTAAAAATATTTCCAAACTTCTGCTCTGATCTATAACTATAGTAATGTCATGACAAATTTATTCAAAATTCTAAAAATTAAAAAAATTTCTATTCTGTGTTATTGCTTAGGTGATTGACACCTGTAGTTTGCTCAGCATGAATTGAGTATTTCTTTTTATATACTATCCTAAAAGCAATCTTTTAATATTCCATTAGTTATTTTTAAAAGTTTAGATTTGAAAAAGAAATTCTACTTCCTCCTTCAGTTTTATAAATTTTAACTAATTTCTGTTGTTATTAAAGTAGACACCTGATGTGAAGAATGGATTCATTGGAAAAGACCCTGATGCTGGGAAATGTTAAAGGCAAAAGGAGGAGAGGCTGGCAGAGGATGAAATGGTTAGATAGCATCACTGACTCAATGGACATGAATTTGAGCAAACCCTGGGAGATGATAGTGAAGGACAGGAGAGCTTAGCACGCTGCAGTGCATGGGGTCACAAAAAGTTGGACACAACTCAGTGACTGTACAACAAAAACAAAGTAGAAAAATTTATAGAATTTGAGGGGAAAGATGACTGCATGTTAAATTTTAAAGAGGAAAGGTAAGACATGGCTTGTCAAAGAGCAGGAGGATACATTCCATTTTTACAGAGCAATCCCTGTAAAATATTCTACCCTCTTAGAAGCTAATACTTAATGAGTATTACAGGGTCAGATACTATTCCAACAGTTCAAATATTTAATTCATTGAGTCCTCCTAACAGTCTGTGAGGTAGTCTGTTATTATACCCATTGCATACATAATGAATCCAAGGCAGTCTGTGCTCACTGGATCACACTGCTGGTTAACTATGTAAGTGGCAATATGCAAAGTACAAATTCAAAGTGTTGTAAAATATGACACCAGTTTAAGATGGAAATTCTTTTCAATTATACTACAACTTTAAACATGTACATAAAGAGGGACTTCCCTGACATTCTAGTGGTTAAGACACCACATTTCCACTGTAGGGGGCACATACAAGTGTGGGATGATTGATACTCAGAACCAGAACAACTGATGTGCATAGTAAACCATGCACAGTGGGAAAGTAGACTTTCCCCAGTAAAGAACTCACCCTTAATTTTTCCAACTCCTCATTTCCTATCTTTGGTAGATTGCCATGGCAATGAAAAATGGGACACAGGTAGGGAAAATATTTAACTGTTAGGACTTAGGTTTTTGTGGAACTTTCTTTCATTGGTTGGGATTTACAGAATATCATCCATTTACATTAGATTGGAATATTCATGGAGGCAGTCACTATGTGTATTTTGTCCAGCTCTGATTCTGGCACTTAGAACAGGATCCAGAACAAATGCTCAAGAAAAATATGCTAAATATCCTAGAAACAATAATATTAATACAATCTTCTCAGATTAAAGAAATCAAAGCATCTGCGTCTTCTCCAATTACTTTTTACTTTCCTACAAGGCCAAGACTAGAGTAAGGTGTGGAAGAGCAAGATTTGCAAAGCACAGCAATGTGCTTTACAGGTGTACATTACAGGTCTACATTACAAAACTGTGATGGAACTATAAGTTCCATGAGGATACAAAGCAAATGTATTTTATTTCTTCCTACATTCTCAGGGCCCAGCACATGTACAACAAACATATAATAGACACAACAGAAATGAAAGAGAAACTTTTAAATTTATTTTTATTTATTTATTTTTTTAAAATACTTTATTCTACATTACAATACTGTATTTGTTTTGCCATACATTGACATGAATCAGCCACAGGTGTACATGATCTCCCAATGCTGAAGCCCCCTCCCACCTCCCACCCAATATCATCTCCCTGAATCATCCTGCGCACCAGCCCCGTGCATCCTGTATCCTGTATTGAACACAGACTGGCACTTCGTTTCTTACAAGATAGTATACATGTTTCAATGCCATTCTCCCAAATCATCCCACCCTCTCCCTCTCCCTCAGAGTCCAAAAGTTCGTTCTATACCTCTGTGTCTCTTTTGTTGTCTCACATAGAGGGTCATCATTACTATCTTTCTAAATTCCATATATATGTGTCAGTATACTGTATTGGTGTTTTTCTTTCTGGCTTACTTCACTCTGTATAATCGGCTCCAATTTCATCCATCTCATTAGAACTGAGTCGAATTTATTCTTTTTAAGGGCTGAGTAGTACTCCATTGTGTATATGTACCACAGCTTTCTTATCCATTCATCTGCTGATGGACATCTAGGCTGCTTCCATGTCCTGGCTATTATAAACAGTGCTGCAATGAACATTGGGGTACATGTGTCTCTTTCAATTCTGGTTTCCTCGGTGTGTATGCCCAGCAGGGGGATTGCTGGATCATAAGGCAGTTCTATTTGCAATTTTTTAAGGAATCTCCACACTGTTTTCCATAGTGGCTGTACTAGCTTGCATTCTCACCAGCAGTGTAAGAGGGTTCCCTTTTCTCCACATCCTCTCCAGCATTTATTGCTTGTAGACTTTTGGATCGCAGCCATTCTGACTGGTGTGAAATGGTACCTCATTGTGGTCTTGATTTGCATTTCTCTGATAATAAGTGATGTTGAGCATCTTTTCATGTGTTTGTTAGCCATCCATATGTCTTATTTGGAGAAATGCCTATTTAGTTCTTTGGCCCCATTTTTTTATTGGTTCGTTTATTTTTCTGGAAAGAGAAACTTTTAAGATATGAGATGACATCCTGTGGTTCTGAAGGGAATCTGAGGGAGTTGTTCCTTACTACCTGGTATCAGAAGAGAATAATGGGATTCAGATATAGAACTAGTAAATACAAATACAGTTGTGCTATAAAAGGGGAAAGGAATCTATGTATGTATGTATGTATCTATCTATCATTTCTGTCCTACACAACACTTGTTCCTATTTAATTCCATTCAATGTGCTCTTCTTTATCCTATCCATTCTTGGACAATATCAAATTGGAATCCTGCCCTTTAAGGTACTGGTTATCCTCCATATTGACTGAAGCAGCAACCCTGAATAAGCCGTTTAAAAGCTCTGATGCCTATGTAGGTCACTCATGTTTTCTTCAGTAGAATGGCACGTGCTTACTCACTCAGTCATGTCCGACTCTTTGTGACTCCATGGACTGTGGCCTGCAGGCTCCTCTGTCCACGGGGATTCTCCAGGCAAGAATACTGGAGTGGGTTGCCGTGCCCTCCTCCAGGGGATCTTCCTGACCCAAGGAGACCTAGGTCTCCTGCACTGCAGGTGGATTCTTTACCATCTGAGTCACCAGGGAAGGCCAAGAATACTGGAGTGGGTGGTCTATCCCTTCTTCAGGGGATGTTCTGGAACCAGGAATCCAACCAGGGTCTCCTGTATTGCAGGAGGATTCTTTACCAGCTAAGCTACCAGGGAAGCCCAGAATGGCACGTGTATTAATATTTGAAATGCTCTAGCTGGTGTTTGGTCTCGCTAAGAAGCCAAGATGACATTGACAGTTGATTACATTTCAACAACAATCACAGTGAAGAGAAAAAAACGAGAATGTAAACAACCCAGTAGTAGAATCTCGGCAGAGAAAAGAGCATTTCAAAAGTTGCACTAAATTATAAAGGAGAATTATATGTGGTGGGAAAAACAAGGAAAGCTCCCCATCTCTATCACCATTCATTCATTCAATGAATACTTGAATGCCTATTATGTGCCAGGCACTTCTCGAGGGAATTTTTTACATCAGTGAGTAAATAATTTCTGCTTTCATTTTTCCTCTTTCTATTCTATCAAGAATAGGGGCAGGTAGAAGTTAAGACAGAAAATGAACACTAGATATGAAAAATAAATAACTTATACAGTACATTACTGAGAGACAGAGGCTTTCAGTAAAGAATAAAAGTAGGGCAGGGTTAGAGAGTATAAAGGATGATAAAGGAACAGACTGCTAATTACAGTTTCAAATAGATGAGATTTGATCAAAGTGAAGGAGCTGAGGAAATTAGCCATACAGATGTCTGTGGAAAGGACTTCTAGGCTGAAACAATAGCTGAAATAAAATTCCAAGGCTGGAATGACCCTGGAGTATTTATGTGCCCTTGTGTGGCTTGAAAAGAGAGAAGAGGTGAAGAGGAAGTTAGAGAGAAAACCAGAAACCAGGTTACATGCAGGTTTCTAGACTTTGGCTTTTACATTGAGTAAAAGGCAACAATAGTAAGGCTTGTAGCAGAGGAGTGAGCTGATTTTGGCTTTTGGAAATTACTCTGACTGTTGTGTTAAGAACAGTCTTTGTGGTAGGTAGGGAAAATATAAAAGCAGAGGCATCTTTTAGAAAACTTTTGAAATAATTCATGAGAGAGATGATGGTTGTGACCCTGATACTGGCAACAGAGGGGGTAAAAAATGGCCATATTCTAGATATATTTTAAAGATAGATAAAACAGGATTTGCAAACAGATTGGATGGAGGATATAAAAGAAGTCAAGGATGCAACCAAGGTTGTTGGTCTGAGCACCTGAAAGGATGGAGCTTTCATTAACCAAGATGAAAACTTCTTCAGATAGAGGAGAACTGAATCACTGTTACTACCTACCTAGTCTGTATATCTCTAGTTCCCAGGCTCTGTATCTCTAGTCACCTCCTTTATGTGTGTAATTTTACTGAAGTACAAACCTGAGCACATCTTTAGCTAATTAAAATACTACTTTGGATCACTATTTTAAGACAAAGTCCAAACTCCTTAACTTGATCTCATTCAGCTTTTATTTCTTTTTTTCCTTATTTTTTTCTCCTCTGGTCCCTACTCCCACCACCACACATTATAAAGAAATACATTCTTTGCACCTCCAAAACATGCAGCTTGCATGTTCCATTCATTCTTCAGGTGTCACCTTAGGTATTACTTCTTCAGGGAAATTATTATTGTAGAAAACTACAATACCTGTATATGAACGTTTTGCCAAATCAATTTCCATTATATCATAATTGCTTGCTTAATTTTATTAATCATTCAATATAAGCTTCAGTTCAGTTCAGTCGCTCAGTCGTATCTGACTCTTTGTGACCCCATGAATCGCAGCACGCCAGGCCTCCCTGTCCATCACCAACTCCTGGAGTTTACCCAAACTCATGTCTATCAAGTCAGTGATGCCATCCAGCCATCTCATCCTCTGTCGTCCCCTTCTTCTCCTGACCTCAATCCCTCCCAGCATCAGAGTCTTTTCCAATAAGTCAACTCCTCTTCGCATGAGGTGGCCAAAGTACTGGAGTTTCAGCTTTAGCATCATTCCTTCCAAAGAACACCCAGGACTGATCTCCTTTAGAATGGACTGGTTGGATCTCCTTGCAGTCCAAGGGACTCTCAAGAGTCTTCTCAACACCACAGTCCAAAAGCATCAATTCTTTGGCACTCAGCTTTCTTCACAGTCCAACTCTCACATCCATACATGACTACTGGAAAAACCATAGCCTTGACTAGACAGACCTTTGTTGGCAAAGTAATATGTCTGCTTTTGAATATGCTATCGAGGTTGGTCATAACTTTCCTTCCAAGAAGTAAGTGTCTTTTAACTTCATGGCTTTAATCACCATCTGCAGTGATTTTGGAGCCCCGCAAAATAAAAGTCTGACACTGTTTCCCCATCTATTTGCCATGAAGTGATGGGACCAGATGCCATGATCTTAGTTTTCTGAATGTTGAGCTTTAAGCCAACTTTTTTTTTTAATACTTTATTCTACATTACAATACTGTATTTGTTTTGCCTTACATTGACATGAATCAGCCACAGGTGTCCACGATCTCCCAATGCCAAAGCCCCCTCCCACCTCCCACCCCACATCCTCTCCCTGAATCATCCCGTGCACCAGCCCCATGCGTCCTGCATCCTGTATTGAACATAGACTGGCGCTTCATTCTTACAAGATAGTATACATGTTTCAATGCCGTTCTCCCAAATCATCCCACCCTCTCCCTCTCCCTCAGAGTCCAAAAGTCCGTTCTATACCTCTGAGTCTCTTTTGTTGTCTCACATAGAGGGTCTTCATTACTATCCTTCTAAATTCCATATATATGTGTCAGTATACTGTATTGGTGGTTTTCTTTCTGGCTTACTTCACTCTGTATAATCTGCTCCAATTTCATCCATCTCATTAGAACTGAGTCAAATTTATTCTTTTTAAGGGCTGAGTAGTACTCCACTGTGTATATGTACCACAGCTTTCTTATCCATTCATCTGCTGATGGACATCTAGGTTGTTTCCATGTCCTGGCTATTATAAACAGTGCTGCAATGAACATTGGGGTACATGTGTCTCTCTCAATTCTGGTTTCCTCGGTGTGTATGCCCAGCAGGGGGATTGCTGGATCATAAGGCAGTTCTATTTGCAATTTTTTAAGGAATCTCCACACTGTTTTCCATAGTGGCTGTACTAGCTTGCATTCTCACCAGCAGTGTAAGAGGGTTCCCTTTTTCTCCACATCCTCTCCAGCATTTATTGCTTGTAGACTTTTGGATCGCAGCCATTCTGACTGGTGTGAAATGGTACCTCATTGTGGTCTTGATTTGCATTTCTCTGATAATGAGTGATGTTGAGCATCTTTTCATGTGTTTGTTAGCCATCCATATGTCTTATTTGGAGAAATGCCTATTTAGTTCTTTGGCCCATTTTTTTATTGGGTCATTTATTTTTCTGGAGTTGAGCTGCATAAGTTGCTTGTATATCTTTGAGATTAGTTGTTTGTCAGTTGTTTCATTTGCTATTGTTTTCTCCCATTCAGAAGGCTGTCTTTTCACCTTGCTTATAGTTTCCTTTGTTGTGCAGAAGCTTTTAATTTTAATTAGGTCCCATTTGTTTATTTTTGCTTTTATTTCCAGTATATTGGGAGGTGGATCATAGAGGATCCTGCTGTGATTTATGTCGGAGAGTGTTTTGCCTATGTTTTCCTCTAGGAGTTTTATAGTTTCTGGTCTTACATTTAGATCTTTAATCCATTTTGAGTTTATTTTTGTGTATGGTGTTAGAAAGAGATCTAGTTTCATTCTTTTACAAGTGGTTGACCAGTTTTCCCAGCACCACCTGTTAAAGAGACTGTCTTTACTCCATTGTATATTCTTGCCTCCTTGTCGAAGATAAGGTGTCCACAGGTGTGTGGGTTTATCTCAGGGCTTTCTGTTTTGTTCCATTGATCTATTTTTCTGTCTTTGTGCCAGTACCATACTGTCTTAATGACTGTGGCTTTGTAGTAGAGCCTGAAGTCAGGAAAGTTGATTCCTCCAGTTCCATTCTTCTTTCTCAAGATTGCTTGGCTATTCGAGGTTTTTCGTATTTCCATACAAATCTTGAGATTATTTGATCTAGTTCTGTGAAAAATACTGCTGGTAACTTGATAGGAATTGCATTGAATCTGTAGATTGCTTTGGGTAGTATACTCATTTTCACTATATTGATTCTTCCAACCCATGAGTATGAGCTAATCAACGAATATAGTAAAGTTGCAGGATATAAAATCAACACTCAGAAATCCCTTGCATTCCTATACACTAATAATGAGAAAGTAGAAAAAGAAGTCAAGGAAACAATCCCATTCACCATTGCAACGAAAAGAATAAAATACTTAGGAATATACCTACCTAAAGAAACTAAAGACCTATATATCGAAAACTATAAAACACTGATGAAAGAAATCAAAGAAGACACTAATAGATGGAGAAATAAGTCAACTTTTTTCACTCTCCTCTTTCACTTTCATCAAGAGGCCTTTTAGTTCCCCTTCACTTTCTGCCATAAGGGTGATGTTATCTACATATCTGAGGTTATTGATATTTCTTCCAGCAATCTTGATTCCAGCTTGTGCTTCTTCCAGCCCAGCGTTTCTCATGATGTACTCTGCATAGAAGTTAAATAAGCAGGGTGACAATATACAGACTTGACGTACTCCTTTTCCTATTTGGAACCAGTCTGTTGTTCCATGTCCAGTTCTAACTGTTGCTTCTTCAGGAGGATGCAAATGCAACTTTTCACTGTTAAATATAGCTATTGCTAATGTAACAAAACTCTCAAAACATGGAATCTTAACAAGACACTGATCACTTAAATTACTCACAAATCTACAATATAGGTAGTCTTGGTGGGGAAAGTTTGTTACTATTTCAAGTGCTGTCAGCTGGGATGGCTTGATTCAAGTTAGAGTCAAGAATCTACTTTAAGATAACTCATGAATATTTCAGGGAAGTTGGTGCTAGATGTACATCTCTCTCCACTTGGGTCTCTTTAGGTTATTGATTCCAAGAGCAAACTGCCCAAAAGTTTCAGGCAGAAACTGTACTACCATTCATAACCTGACCTCAGAAGTTAAATATATAGCTTCACTTTCACCACAGTATATGCTTGCCCAGATCCAAAGAAGGAAACATAGATGCCCAACTCTTTATGGGAAGAGTGGCAAAGTCACATTTAAGAAGAGTATGTAAAATGGGAGCTATTACTCCAGCCATTTTTAAAATGCACACTCTAATCTGTGAGCCTCACTGTTGTGTCTCCGCAATGCAGCAAATCATCTGGCATATATCAGAGGCTCAATAAATATCTTTAGAATAATTAAAATGTCTTTCTTAATAGCTTCCTTTTCCAGCCACTATAGGAAACTTCCCTTTTTTATGGATGCTAAGTTTTGTTTATTGTATTTCAGCTTTGCTTTACTTCTGAGGAACATGCTATGCATAGGGAGTAAGGCCCACATAACTAATTCTGTGCGTTTCACCTGGATAGAATCTGCATTTCTTCCACTGGAGCCATTTAATCTGTAAAATGCTTACAAGGACAAGAGTTTCTAGTATTTCTGACTTCTCATTAAGATATTACCACATTTCTTTGGAAACTGTTGCATAAAACAGAAACCATTATTGTGCTAAGCTGTATAATTTTATGGAAACCAATTGACTAGTTTTTTGCATTTGGCTTTCCTATAAAACTCTGGACTAGACATTAATGTTTAGCTATTACAGTAACAAAACTAATATACATATTGATTTGTAAAGTGCCTTTCTTCTGCAAAGCCTAAAGTTTTACTTAAATATTTTTGTGTTTTTAAAGTAATAAATTAAGCGGCTTTGCCATTCCTGGAATTGTAGTTATTATAATGAAACAAAAATTATATTACCAAGCTCTCCAGAAAATATTGTTTCAAATTTTTGATCATTTTTTTCTCTTTGGCTACATCTACACATACTAAGTAGATTCTCAATATACCATAACAGGATGAAAATCCAATACTGCGATTTCCTAAAGACATGGAATGTTGGCAATGACATTTACTGAATGCAGTGGAACTTCATACTGAGCAATTCATAAACACTCAGACCTCTGAGTCTCAGAGAGTTTGTAACTTGCTCGATATTTGTCTGATGCTACAGTGTGTTTTTTCTACTAACCATACTTATAAGTCCTTAACAGTTCTATTCATAATTGCTTATTTTGACAAAGGGATTTGTCATATGAAACATATTTTCCTGATACCATCTGACTTAAGATAGAAGACTTCAATATTTGCCATATTTGCCAGGAAGATTTTTTTCAGTTTCCCTAATCCTGTGGTCATGTATGGATGTGAGAGTTGGACTGTGAAGAAGGCTGAGCACCAAAGAATTGATGCTTTTGAACTGTGGTGTTGGAGAAGACTCTTGAGAGTCCCTTGGACTGCAAGGAGATCCAACCAGTCCATTCTGAAGGAGATCAACCCTGGGATTTCTTTGGAAGGAATGATGCTAAAGCTGAAACTCCAGTACTTTGGACACCTCATGCGAAGAGTTGACTCATTGGAAAAGACTCTGATGCTGGGAGGGATTGGGGGCAGGAGGAGAAGGGGACGACAGAGGATGAGATGGCTGGATGGCATCACGGACTCGATGGACGTGAGTCTGAGTGAACTCCGAGAGATGGTGATGAACAGGGAGGCCTGGCGTGCTGCGATTCATGGGGTCACAGAGAGTCGGACACGACTGAGTGACTGAACTGAACTGAAACAAAGATAATCCTTTCCTTATCAATACTCCCATAATGTCCTTGGGCCTATATTTACCATAATATTTTCACTTCATGTAACAGATATTTTTAAAAATCTATATTCCAAATCAAGCAAAGAACTCAATAAAGGAATCTGGATACTCTTCATAGTCCTTTCCATAACACTTGGCAGAAAGCCAGGTATATTGTCTTTATTCCTTTAAGACCCATTCTATTCCCACTATCTTTTTATATCTATTCCCACTATCTTTGACGAGGATCATGCTATCTCTCTTCTAGATGCTTTTTGACATTCATTAGATTATAACATGGTCTTTTATGGCAGACAAACAAAACTCATGTCACTTTAAATCCTAACATATAGAAACATTACTTTCACATAAGTGCCCAGTAAGTGCATTGAATAATGCTTTTCCAAGTTTAAAAAAGCTCTCATAGCAGTCTTTATGAGAATTAAAAAAAAAACCCACTTTAAAAAACTGAAAATGCAAAGTGAAAATAATTTACAGTTACCTTCACATTGAGAAAGTACTTGTGAGATGATTACTATTTGCCACTCTGTCTCAGAGGGAGAGATTGGCACCAAATCTCTGTTACAGAAAAAGCCACTCATTTTTACTGCTTCTTCCGAAACTCACTGTCATACTGATGTACAGGCCTATTATTTCTAGAGCAAATATGAGCAACCATCTCTGGCAAGACCAAAACACTGCTTGCAAAATAAGCCGACATGGCAGAATTAGGTAGTTGCTAAACTACCTAATGCTAAACAATGCTAAAAGGTGCTGTATCGTTTTGCTCTTGGGCCAAGTGTCCCCAAAGCACTTAACGGTTTTCTTAAGACCAATGCTGATTTGCTCAGATCTGTCGAGGCTAACATGGGTGGGCCGAATGAAGCCAAGCTGGCTTTCTGCACTGGAAGCACCAAGCCCCATCATGGAGAAACTCTGGGGAGACAAGAGGGACACAAAGAATGCTGAAGAGAGAAAACAGACTGCCAGTCAGGAGACATTCTAGTTATCACTACTTTGACTGTCAGAAGAGGTCAGATTTCTACTAAACTATTCTCAGGAGGCTCTTCCTGCAGACAATATTCTATAGTTTATCCAGTCCCAGGCTCTAACCTAGTATGAGTTCACGCCTTTGTCTGCCATCTTTCTCCTTCTTGGACACTCTCATCTAGCCTCGCTGGCTACCTTTGGTTTCTTGGACAAGCCAAACTTGTTCTTGCCTCAGAAGCTTTGAACTGGCCCTGTTGCTCTTTCTTAAGGACTCAGCTCAAATATGACCAGAGAGGTCTATTTTGAGTCCTGATCTCAATGACTTTCTGTGCCTTCTCACTCTCATCCTCCTCACTATTTTTCTTTCTTTATATAGTTCAGTATATATTCATATGCACATACTTATTTATAGTCTATCTCTCCCCACAAGGAGTTCCACAAGAGCAGACTTTTATTTCATCAAATGCTACAATCCCAGCCCATGAAACAGTGGCTGATACAGAGTAGGTACCCATTAGTTGTATGGATAAATATTAAATGTGTTACCTCACAGTGTAACACTTTTCACTTTGTTTTTTCAGACTTCCACTGAAGTCTGCTACCTGCTTTAAGTACATGTATGTGTGTTTTGGAGGACAAATCAAGGAAAAGGGGTGATTTCCTCTTATAGACTGGCACAGAGCAGAGTGAAATAAGTAGCTCCAAGGCGAAGAGACTTGAACAGGTTCAAGATTTCCATCGGTATTGAATTTTTAGCTAGAGATGATTATAAATATGTAAGCATCTCACCAAACTCATAGAAATCTTTGAAAGGCTAGGATACAGGATAAGGAATTCAATCTCATTTTATTTAAACTCTAATAGGTAAGGTGACCTCAGTTGGCATCTACATCATAATTAACGATGCTGACTGCTCCATATGTTTTGAGGTTTGGATGGGAATGGGTGCAGGGTCTGGGGAAGAGGGTTTCAGCTAGTGAAAAGGAAAGCCTGCTACCATCCGTTCCGTTTCTTCATTGCTGGGCTTGTACAGTGGTTTCTTTTATTCTACTTAAAGTATCAAATATCAAAGATGACTGTCTGCTAATTTCAGTAATGCAGTACTCCTTCTTAAACGACATTAGTCATTCTTATGAAAAAAAAAATGTTTATTCTGCTTCTCCAGCTGTAATGTGACCTTCTTACAGATGCAAAGGACAGAGCCCTGCTAGTGACACACGAGTATTTTCCCTTGATTTGCTGACACATGTAATATCCTGGATCCATGCTTTTCAGGGATGAAATCTTTTAACCAAGTCATTCCGGAAGATAAGTTAAGCTTTTACCCCAAAAGTTTTCTGGTGATCATTTGCAGGCAATTAATACCTTGTCATCTGAGGTGTTATGAAACCTAACTGTTTGGGCTTCATGGGTTTCTCTCTGCAAGAAGAAATTATTTTTACAGTTTTTTTCTAAGCTAATGTTTTCTAGTCTCTTAAATATTTTGCACATTAATGAAAATAAGATCTTGAAATGATGACTAAGATGAGATATGAAATCCTGTATTTCTCTCTAGATCTCCATCAAGCCTTCAAGGTCTTTAGTCTCAGTAGTCAAAAAACTATAATAAACAATTTAAAATAGATAAATTAAACATCTTGCAAATCCAGGGAGTTATTCTAAGTGGTTGGAACTTTAATAATAAGTGGTAAAAAGTGGGAAATTGAGCTATCACAGGAAATAGCACCTATGAAAAAGAGAAGGAGTACAGGGCTATAAATCTACTGACATATTCATGAGAAAGTTTACTATAAGCCTTTACTCAATAGTTCTTTGAGCATAAACATAAGACAGGGGCCTTTGAGACCTGGGAATCTCCACATTTACCAAAGCAAAAGTGAGTCAAATCTCCTACACTTGATATTAAATCACCATCAATCAACCAGTTGAAGCTCAAATCATAGTTGTCCATGGAACACTTTTTTAAGTTTAGAATTTAAAATCTGCTAAAGCAAGTGATTTTTTTCCCTGCTTCCATGGAACCAGAATTCTATCTAGACGTAGCACTTTATGTATTTTTTAGAGATGCTCTGTAAGTTTAATACTTAGAAGTACAGCTGGAAATGGAATACTCTCACTGGCCATTTTCATGACTAAGTTAACTAGTGTAACCCTTAAAAAGAATTCAGAGTCAGCTCACTTGAACACTTTTCCTGTGGCAAACATGATATCTTGATTCCCCCCTCAAGCTTCTGGCAAACATCTTGACAAGTTTCAGACTGGTGCTTTCTTTCTCTAAGCAGAGATGAAGGTTGATCACATCTTCGTCAAAAATAGCATGTCTGTGTGGAATGGAAAAGCTGACCCTGCCAGGGTCATCAGTCAGGGATGGTGAGAAGCCATGAGGACTCCTACATTATCAGGTATCAGAGCATCAGGGTCAGAAAAAGTTGAGCAGAGATCAGGATTTCCTTTATGTCCCTCTGACCCTAGATGTAATGAGGTCAGTCAGCAGTGACCAGTCTAGTTGCTCACACTTCTTTCTTACCTTCCTTACCTTTCTTTTTACCTCCTCCCCACACCCCAATCTGGAGTCTTTAATGCTGTAAGTGCATGCTCAGTTAAGTGCGACGCTTTGCAATCCCATGGACTGTAACCTTACAAGCTTCTCTGTTCGTGGAATTTTCCAGGCAAGAACACTGGATAGGATTGCGTTTTCCTACTCCAGGGATGTACTGGACCCAGGGATCGAACCAGCATCTCCTGAGTCTCCTGCATTGGCAGGTAAAATCTTTACTGCTGAGCCACCAAGGAAGTCCAGTTCAGTTCAGTTCAGTCGCTCAGTCGTGTCCGACTCTTTGCGACTCCATGAACTGCAGCACGCCAGGACTCCCTGTCCATCACCAACTCCCGGAGTTCACTCAAACTCACGTCCATCGAGTCAGTGATGCCATCCAGCCATCTCATCCTTGGTCTCCCCTTCTCACCCTGCACCCTGCCCCCAATCCCTCCCAGCATCAGAGTCTTTTCCAATGAGTCAACTCTTCGCATGAGGTGGCCAAAGTATTGGAGTTTCAGCTTCAGCATCATTCTTTCCAAAGAAGACCCAGGACTGATCTCCTTTAGAATGGATTGGCTGGATCTCCTTGCAGTCCAAGGGACTCTCAAGAGTCTTCTCCAACACCACAGTTCAGAAGCATCAATTCTTTGGCGCTCAGCTTTCTTCACAGTCCAATTCTCATATCCATACATGACTACTGGAAAAACCATAGCCTTGACTAGATGGATCTTTGCTGGCAAAGTAATGTCTCTGCTTTTGAATATGCTATCGAGGTTGGTCATAACTTTCCTTCCAAGGAGTAAGTGTCTTTTAATTTCATGGCTGCAATCACTATCTGCAGTGATTTTTGAGCCAAAAAAAAAAAATAAAGTCTGACACTGCTTCCATTGTCTCCCCATCTAAGTGATGGAACCAGATGCCATGATCTTAGTTTCCTGAATGTTGAGCTTTAAGCCAACTTTTTCACTATCTTCTTTCACTTTCATCAAGAGGCCTTTTAGTTCCTCTTCACTTTCTGCCATAAGGGTGGTGTCATCTGCATATCTGAGGTTATTGGTACTTTTCCTGGCAATCTTGATTCCAGCTTGTGCTTCTTCCCTACCCGCCCCCCACCAGCAGTCTTCCAAGAATCAACAAAATCCTTAGTGATAAAACTGTGAGCTCCTTGTGCTATGCTGTGTTTAGTTGCTTAGTCGTATCTGTCTCTTTGTGACCCCATGGACTGTAGCCCACCTGGTTCCTCTGTCCATGGGATTCTCCAGGATAGAATATGGAATGGGTTGCCATGCCCTCTTCCAGGGGATCTTCCCTACCCAGGGATTGAACCCAGGTCTCCTGCATTTCAGGTGGATTCTTTACCAGCTGAACTACCAGGGAAGCCCCCTGAACCCTTTAGTGTCTTTAATAGAGAGTGAGTCTCTGATAAAAATAATCATCAACTTGTTCAGAATTGGTTCCATATGTCACTCCATTTTAGCAACATAAGTAGAAATTTGGCAGAAGACAAACTATCCCATCTCTGGATTACTCAGTTTGTAACTTCTCTACATGCTGATGTTGGCTTTTTGACAAACATTTCCCCCCACAGTCATTGATTTGGGAAGAAGACTGGGAAGGAAATAAAGAAAAAGGGAAAGGAAATAAAAATAATTCAACTTAGCCAGAGGCTTGGGGCTAGAGAGGAGGTGCGGACCAGAACTAGAAACAGGCATTGAGACCTTCAGATCATTTACAGGAAAAGCCTTTGAAACTGCCACAGTGGACTCAAGTGTAAGGGGTCATTATTGAGCACATTTTGTTTTCCCCATTATCTTTTCATGTGTATTCTATTATTTAATGAAAGAGCCTCAAGGAAGCCCTCCTGTCTCCTTATCTCATAAGTGTCTGCTGGAAGACATGCTTGTCTTCCCCCATGAGGGTCCAGGGATTGGTGGTCATCACTGCCAAACAATTCAGCTTCATTTTATGAGTCATTTTAGACAAAAGAAATTGGCAGGGTGATTTCAAGAAGAGGGAAAAATAAACACAGCATAAAACCAGAGCTACGGATTGAAGTCCCTTGAGTATTAACTGTAGAGTTTTTATGTCAGAGTAAACCGCTCCTGTGAAGCAAATATGACTTGTAAAAGAAACAGGGGGCCTGGGTGTTCCTTTCTGATAGTCCTCCCTGTTTTGCCTTAGAGTTGGCCTGAGAAGGAAATCCTCTTTACCAGGAATTGATGTCTCTTTAGTTCTAGTTGTTAAAACAACCCTCAGCTTGGGGACCCACCTGGGTACTGATTTATCACTTTGATGTTTTCAGAAGTTTATTTATTTTTATTTTTTATCTCTCAATCCAGTATGATTTTAACAGGTAATTCCCATGCCTCTTCTAGGGTATGCTTAATAGCAAACTTTTAAGACAAGGTAGTTCTCCTTTTTATGGCTGGGTGGAATATGCTTCCCAACTGTGTGCTTAATCTCAGAGTTTGCTGAGAAGTGTGAGGGTTTACTTGTCCCAGTAAATAAAGCCCTAAAACACTCAACAGTGTTTAAAAAGCCCAGTGAGCCCTGTTTCTACCTCCATTCTTCTGCATTGGGGACTAAATTGATTCTCTGCTTATCTGAGGAGAAATAATTTTTTTCTCATTATGCCTCATATTTTAGAGCATTTCTTTTTATTTCCAAAGGCAGAAGTTATGAAATTCTAAGGAGAAAATGATTATTGTATATTTATTCCTAAATTCCTTTAAGATTTTACTCTTATCAAGCAATAAATATTGTACAAAACTGCCATGAAAATGAGAAAACTTGTGACTGCTTTCACTATATGTTTTTCCCAAAGAGAAACATTACGAGTTTCCTTTCACTGTCTAAATAGCAGGCTGACAAAAAAGACAGGGTAAGAACTTCAGTGGGTTCCTGGTGTCACACATTATTTAGCATAGGTATGGCTGGGGAAAAAGGATGGACTATGAGAATTCCCAGTTATGTTAGTGTCTTTCTAGTCCAGGATCCATAGAGGATATGGGCCAGGACTTTTGCTAATAGGTATAATGTGAGAGAGTTTTGCTAGGTGTTGGAGGTCAATATGTAGGAGAAAGGTGATATGAGGTAACAGCAAAAGAACATTGGTTTTGTGCTCATACTTCCCTATTTTTTGCCAAGAAGATCTTGGGCAAGTAACAACGTGGACCACAATTTCCTTATTTATAAAATTGGCACAATAAAAATTATAAGAATTATTCTGAAGACTGCAAATCATTTATGTAAAGTTTGGCATATAATTGATATTTAGTAAATTTTTACCATTATTATGATATAGTCCTTGAACTCTAGGCAACTATTAATAGTATTCACTTAGGGAAGGAGATGATAAATACAAGATAAAATGACTTATTCAAGATATTGTATACTAAATTCCCTTGAGTGTTAGTAATGCTTGCTTCTCACACAAGAGGCCACCAAGGTGTACTCACTGGGAGACTTTCAAAGAAGACTCAAGATCTAACTATTGGCTGACTTTACAGCATCACCAGATGGAAACATTTGGAGACAGGAGAGAGTAATGGGAGGTAAATATTTGAAGACAGGAGCAGGAGTTCAGCAGGGCAATGGGTTTGGGTGAAAAAACAGACAGCAAAATCAACAAAAGCACTTCTGAAGGTTTTCAAACTTCAGTTGAACTGAGAGCGTAATCTTACAGCATTACATACACCTTGCAAGTATTCACTAAGTCAATGTTTTACTAAATTCGGTTCAGTTCAGTTGCTCAGTCATGTCTGACTCTTTGCAACTCCATGGACTGCAGCACACCAGGCCTCCCTGTGCATCACCAACTCCCGGAGCTTATGCAAACTCACGTCCATCGAGTTGGTGATGCCATCCAACCATCTTGTCCTCTATCTTCCCCTTCTCCTGCTGCCTTCAATCTTTCCCAGCATCAGAGTCTTTTCCAATGAGTCAGCTTTTTGCATCAGATAGCCAAAGTACTGGAGTTTCAGCTTCAGCATCAGTCCTTCCAATGGATATTCAGGACTGATTTCTTTTAGGATGTTCTGGTTGGATCTCCTTGCAGTCCAAGGGACTCTCAAGAGTCTTCTCCAACACCACAGTAAATTCCTACTATATACCTATCTTTGCATTAGAATGGAGAATAATGATGAGATGATCTCCATTCTCTGCAGTTTAGAGTCTAGTGGGGATGTTAACAACAACAACAAAACCAAGAAAAAAAAGAAAATATATTACAACAGAATAGAGTGTTTTTGTTGTTGAATTATTTTATCTGCCTACATATCTATATATTTCTTGATATATTAAGAAAAATATCAAGTATCAGCTCTAGATAGGAAGTCTGGCAGGGCTTTTGTGAAGGCCAATTTTTAAATGAGATTTGAAAGATAAGAATAACCCCACATGCAAAGCATAAAGAATTTTTGAGGAGGAGATAACAGGGGGAAAAGACAAAACCCAAAGTGACTGCAAAAACAAAGACATAAGATCTGAAGGCACTTGCTACCCAACACTTGGTCCCTAGATGAACAGTATTAATGTCACTTGGGACCCTATTAGCAAGGCAAAACCTGGGTACCACTTTAGAAGTACTGAATCTGAATCTGCATTTTTAAGATGCCCAGGTGATTCATAAGAACATTTAACTTGAGAAACAGACGTAAAACTGACTTTTGAATAAACCAAATGGAGGTTTTTGGCTGGCTTGAGAAAGGCTGTTTCAGTGTAGTGGGGGTAGAAACCAGACGGGAATGGGCTGAAGAATGGCAAGGATTAAGGAATGAACACAGCATGTAGATACCTCATTATGAACGTCTTATTTGGAAAGAAATGAGAACAGAAGATAGAGGCAGCAGCTGAAAGAGAAAACAGGGTCAGAAAAGAAGTTGCTTAAGATGAAGAATGTGTGTTTTTGTACATAAAGATTACACCTAGATGAGGAGAGTGATGATGAGAACATAGAGAGATGATCTAAGGATAAGGTCCTCAATAATGCAGGACAAAGAAGAAAGGCAGCATGGCAAAATTACCCTGTGATGGGAGAAGTGACACTTCCTGTACTGGAGCAAATGAAAGAGTGGAAAGGATGTGTGCCCTGTGAATTTATTGATGGGAATATGAGCAGCTTCTGGCACACTAACTGTCTTCTGTCAATGAAGCATAAGGCATGAACATCAGCTGCAAACAAGGGTAGTAGGGATTTAAAAGTGAGAAGTTAATGAACTAATCTCTGCAGAAGTACAAGCTGGAAGAGAAAACAATAGTCGGATTACTGGTAGTGGTAAGCAGACAGTGATCAGTACCTATTTAATATATAGTGAAGTCTGCCCCATCACATGATTTTTTTTTTTTCTCCTAAGCTGTGCCCACTTTATGGGCACACTGTAGAGAAAGCAGACAGTTAGGTTCATGCAAGCTTGGGGTTAATAATCAAAATCATTCTTTAACACTGCAATCTGTCTAAATCCAGTTCTTGGCAACTGTTTCTGTCTATATAAGTTAGAGATTAGATGCATATATATAACATCAAATTATAATAACTTGGTGCCGATTATTCACTTTCAATGTGCTCAGTTTTGCATACATTTTCTGGGAACTTTATAGCAATGAAGTTATATATTATCAGCCCCACTTTACTGCTGCAACTGAATATAAAGAAGATCCAGTAAACCTTAAGTAAATTATAATGCCAAGAGTCAAACTGAGATCTATTTAACTCCCACCACCAGTTATGTCATAATAATGAAAGGAATTTTTTAAAAGGGAAAAATAAGAAGATTGGGGTTTTTATGTGTCTTTTCCCTTTATTCTTTATTTTTTTTTGATTCAAAATAAAAAAACAAAACAAAAACAACAACAACAAAAACATTGGTTTTCTTTGGACGATCTTTCACCCCTCAGTAGTGTTATGAAATTGAATGAAATGTGACATGTGCTCTCTCTTTTCAGCTGAATACAAGCAGCAGATACATATGCACTCTTGAAGATCTTGCCTCACATTTCCTTGCCACCATGTGAGAAGTTTGAGAGGAAGATCAACTAAGCACCATGTAGGGACAGAAATGTGGATAGTCTTTACAAGCTTTTGAGAAGTCTACAAAGGATTTATCTTGATCTGATACTTCCTTCCTTGCAAAATATGAAGGATATGGCATTTGTTTTGACTAATAAAAATTGCAGAAAATGTTAAACAATAAGATTCCAAAATCAGTATCAGATGAAGAAATCAGATAACAAACTCAAATGCCTACAGAAGCCTGGAACAAAACATAAAAGAATAAAGAGTGTCAGTCAGAAGATAGCAGAGGAAAATGGGGGCCTGGTATAAACTGAGAGTCACTCATTGGTTTAATCCAACTGATGGCACACAAGAATTCCAGTTCAGTGTTGCAAAATCCTCCTGTGATCCAAGAGAAAACAGTCTAAAATTCTGTGAAATAAACATCTTAAAACATTCATTGGCAAAACCAAGTGTATAAGCCAGCACTGAACTAAAAGATAAACTGAGACATGTTAAATTTTTTAGTTCATTTGAGCAAATATCAATTCAAATTGGGTAGCAACAAACCCAAATAGTCAGGAGTCCTCTTCTAACAGAAGGCAGGGGAAAACTTACACAGAGAAAGTAGAGAAGCAGAGGTAGGAAATTATTCAGTTGGCTATTGCTTATTGTCTGTGTTGTTGCTCAGTCGCTAAGTCATGTCTGACTCTTTGCAGTCCCAGGCAGTACTCTAGGCTTCCCTGTCCATCATAATCTCTTGGAGTCTGCTCAGACTCATGTCTGCTGAGTCGGTGATGCTATCTAACCATTTCATCCTCTGTTATCCCCTTCTCCTCCTGTCTTCAATCTTTCCCAGCATCAGGGTCTTTACCAATGAGTCGGCTCTTTGCATCAGTTGACCACAGTATTGGATCTTTGGCTTCAGCATCAGTCCTTCCAATAAATATTCAGAGTTGGTTTCCCTAGGATTGACTGGTTTGATCTCCTTGGTGTCCAAGGGACTCTCAAGAGTCTTCTCCAGCACCATCAATTCTTCAGCACTCAGTCTTCTTTATGGTCCAACTCTCACTGTGATTGGTTGTCCTTAGTATTTTGAATTTTCTAACACTGAGGCATTTTCAGGCTTAGATTTTGGTTAACTTATGTAGGCTGCCAGGGCATGAGCCACTTCAGTCTCACGGCCTGCTTATTTAATTAAGTTACCAGTGTCTAAGTCCATGAGTCTCCACTTTGCCACTTCTGTAGAGGTACTTTTAAAATCTGTGTCAGAGATCACAGATTGTCAAATACCAACTTTAATCACCAATCTTAGGAAGCTAGTTTCAGTTTCAGTTCAGTAACTCAGTAGTGACTCTTTGTGACCCCATGGACTGCAGCACACCAGGCTTCCCTGTCTATCACCAACTCCCAGAGCTTGCTCAGACTCATGTCCATTGAGTTGGTGATGCCATTCAACCATCTCATCCTCTATTGTCCCCTTCTCCTCCTGCTTTCTATCTTTCCCAGCATCAGGGTCTTTTCCAATGAGTCAGTTCTTCGCATCACATGGCCAAAGTATTGGAGTTTCAGCTTCACCACCAGTCCTTCCAATGAATATTCAGGACTGATTTCCTAGAGGATGGACTGGTTGGATCTCCTTGCAGTCCAAGAGTCTCCAGAGACTCTCAAGAGTCTTCTCCAACACCACAGTTCAAAAGCATTGATTGTTTGGTTCTCAGCTTTCTTTATAGTCCAACTCTCACATCCATACATGACTACTGGAAAAACCATAGCTTTGACAGATAGACCTTTGTTGGCAAAGTAATGTCTCTGCTTTTTAATATGCTTACTAGGTTGGTCATAGCTTTTCTTCCAAGGAGCAAGCATCTTTTAATTTCATGGCTGCAGTCACCATCTGCAGTGATTTTGGAGCCTAAGAAAATAAGACCTGTCACTGTTTCCATGTTTCCCCATCTATTTGCCATGAAATGATGGGACTGGATGCCATGATCTTCGTTTTTTGAAGCCAGGAAGCCAGATACCCCTTTAAAATCTCTTGTAAATGGCTCATATGAGAAATATGATCTACTAGATATAGTTAGACATCTTTTAATTTGTTCTGTAATTTAGAGAAGTTACCCGAGAGAAAGAACTATCTTCAAACCTGAAGCAAGAGAAAGAGAGAAAATTATGCTTTTCTTGTACAAATCACGAGCATCTCTTTAATGAGTGAGTTACCAGCACATAGGCAAAAAATAGCTTCATTATGAAAAAAAAATACAGAATATCTTTATTCAGCAGTGGTTCTTATTTATGAACCAAAGAATTCACAAACTTAATCAATTTATCATAATGAACTTCCCAGGGGTAGTCAACAAGAACATTATAAGCACAGCAGGTAAGTTTTTCAACAATAATGATATTATGCTTCTTTCTATACAAAGCATGATTTCAGTAGCTTTGTATTTCAATTAAACCTATAAATACACAAAAGTCACAGTGAAAAAAATCATAGCCCATCATCTAAGACTCACATGTGAGATGGTCTCATTTCATCTCAGGAGCACTGAAAATGTGAATAAGATTCTAAGCTAAGTGAATTTCTTACTTTTCCCTAAATATGCTTCTTACTTTTGTGACTCCATATTTGTTACTAGATTTCTTTCAACTTGGCCCAGAATGCCTATCAAAGTTCTGTCTACCAAGTCCAGTTTCAAAACAGCTTCCTCCTCATTGATCTGGTGAATGAAGGTCCTAGCTATGTATGTATCCATTGCAAATTCAGGTAATAGGTGGATTCAGGTAAGGAACATGGATTGTAAATATTCTTTCTGGTAGACTGGAAGAGCCTCATGAGAGACAGAAACTGACCAACACATTTGTTGTAGACTAACCAACAGAGCTAAGACTTTCAAGCAGTTTGGAACAATGACAGTCCTTTAATCTCTCATGTTGTATCCTTGACAGTAACAGGGCATCAGAGATTAGCAACTCAAAGTATTAATGGCAAGGGGAGGTGGGCAGAGTCAGTACAGAGGTGTGTACAGCTTTGAGACTATCAGTTGTGACATGACTAGACTAGTCCCATCTGGAAATCAAAGTCAAATTCCTGAAAGCAGGGGGCAGGGGGGATACAATAAACAAAAACGAGGAATTAAGTGGAAGAGCTTTTGCTGATCGAATATTAGAGCTACATTCAAAGGAAGAGAATGTGATTTGATGAGAGTCATGTTGTCATCTGACATGAGTTTGAGCAAGCTCTGGGAGATGGTGAAGGACAAGGACGCCTGGCATGCTGCAGTCCATGTGGTCGCAAAGGGTCAGACATGACTGAGCAACTGAACAACAACAGGTGTTCTTAAATTTATTTCTGTGAATATAATCTTTTAATAGCTGCCTTTATTATTTACTCTGGTTAGATGTGTAGTTAACCAGGAACTCTGGTGAGCTAATTTCAAGAAACTGTGACTATGTTAATATACATGCCCAACAGACTTGGCAGATGTAGTCATCCACAGAATGACTGGTGTCCCTCCTTCATGCCTGCCCTTTAGATTCTATTTTCCATACAGCAGCTTTCATATTCTTTCACAATGTACATATGATCTTGTTACTGCTCTTCTTGGATCTCCCCAAGGGCATTCCTTTACATAGAATAAATTCTGAAATCCAGACTTTGACTTCCAAGACTCTATGTGATCTGGCATCAAAATTTCCTTCTTCAGCCTTTCTCCTCCTATTCTGCTTCTTTCTTCCTATGCTCCAATCACCGGGCTTTCCTTAATGTTCTATGAACATGCTGCACATACATCTTCTTCAGGACTTTTGTAATTACTGTTCAATCTGTAGGGGGTACTTTTGCCTCTGACAGCCATAGGGCTTGTTGAAATACTTCCTTCAGGTTTCCTCCTAACCAACAGCATATAGTGAAGTCATATATAGTGAAGTCGCTCAGTCGTGTCTGACTCTTTGAGACCTCGTGGACTGTAGCCTACCAGGCTCCTCTGTCCATGGGATTTTCCAGGCAATAGTCCTGAAGTGGATTGCCATTTCCTTCCCCAGGGGATCTTCCCAACCCAGGGATGGAACCTGGGTCTCCCGCATTGTAGACAGATGCTTTACCATCTGTGCCACCAGGGAAGTCTTACCCTACCTAAACTAGTCTGCCACCATTTTATCCTTGCCCTGCCCCTATGCTATTTTACTTCATTGCACTAGTGCTATCAGTAACAACATTACCTATTAATTTTCTTATTTGATTGCCTTCTGTCTTTTCCACTGGGAATGACAGAACCTCTGTTTGTTTTTATTCATTGCTGTACCTCTTGCATCTCAAACATTGCCTGCTCCCATAATATGTTAGGCACTCAGTTAAAATCTGTAGTAAATAGTGAACAGGCTGATCTTTTAATTGATTTAAAGTAGCCACATATGACTGGTGGCCACCAAATTATACAGTGCTTTATTAGATGGTCTACCTACTTGTCATGTTATTTATTATCTGTTGTCCCATTATACAGGAATATAAGAGCCCTGAATACATAGACTTTTGTCTATTTCTTCAGTAACATATATCAAGTACCTAAGACAGTATCTAGCACACAGAAGGTACTCTGTGAATATTTGGAAAGTGATTAAATGAATGTTTAATTTCTGTCTCATGGAAAATTAACATCTTCGCTTTCCTGGATTTAAATTTGAGGAGAGGGAACTAAACTTAACTATTTTGAAAATCTTTTCTGCACTTGCTGCTGCTGCTGCTAAGTCGCTTCAGTCGTGTCCGACTCTGTGCGACCCCATAGATGGCAGCCCACTGGGCTCCGCCATCCCTGGGATTCTCCAGACAAAAACACTGGAGTGGGTTGCCATTTCCTTCTCCAATGCGTGAAAGTGAAAAGTGAAAGGGAAATCGCTCAGTCGTGTCTGACTCAGCGACCCCATGGACTGCAGCCTACCAGGCTCCTCCGTCCATGGGAGTTTCCAGGCAAGAGTACTGGAGTGGGATGCCATTGCCTTCTCTGTTTCTGCACTTAAGATGATATAATTCTATCTCCTCTGAAATGACAATTCTAGCAACAGCAATATTTTATCAGCTGTTTTGGCCTTAGATGAATGAAACATATAGCAGATGCCCAGATAATTGAAGTCCCCAAACACTAATAACCTCTGCTCCAGTTTTGCCCTCTATATTAAGCAAGTAACAAACATACCCTGTCTGCCTAGACAGTACTGAGAGTATTACCATGGTATTATGTCTCTTACCTTTCATTCTTGTCTACTTGCTCTCAACCTCCCTTTACCTTCACCCTCATGAATTTTATAGAAATATTTCCTTGACATATAGTTTTATCTCCCATTGTGCTTTGTTGTTTTGTTTTCTTTTTTTTTTTTTCAGGCTGCATTGTGTGGGATGCAGGATCTCAGGTCCCTGACCAGGGATCAAACTTGAGCCCCTTGCATTGGGAGCACCGAGTCTTAACTACTGGACAACCAGGGAACTCCATGCACTTCTTTTAAATCGGACTATCTTTCTGTTTCCCTGGCATCTATTTAATGCAGCTCAACACCAGGACTTGGTGATTTTTGTGGGACCAAAACTACTTATTTTTATTAAAATTCATTATAAATGAAGACATCTGAAGCTCTATATTTCCCTCTTACCTGTGTTCTTTCAAGGATTTTTAGTCACTTTCCCCCTGTATTACATCTAGTTTTCATTACAGACAGTTTTTGCTTGCTTGTTTGTAAGTTTATTTGGAACTTTTCCTCCTTCTTCTCTGTTTCGAGTCAAACTGGACTAAATTATGATGTCCGAAGTGAAAATGTTACATTCAGTTTTCATGATATCATCACTGACCTAATTTTCTTATATCAATCAAGAAAGATACAGAAACTAAACACTGTCCTTTAACAAGTTTTTCTTAATTTTACATTCATAACTTCTGCCAGATTCTCTTCCAAACTTACAGTATTCAATTGAGAAGAAGAGAAAAAACTTTTTAGTTTTTCCCATGAAGGCTTCAACATCAGTAGAAACATAGTTCATGCTTATTTTGCCTAGTGAGGTGCTGAGTGAGGTCAGGAGATCTGAGTTTTGGTAATCTTTTCCATATGTCTCTGCTTACACTCAGCATCTTTTGCTGCCTTGCATGTCTCAACATCCCATGTCCTCCTCTCAGGATTATTAAGGGAAGATTCATTATAGTTGATTGTGTGTATGAATCTTCTTTACTGCTACATTAAATGTAGATTCAGAAGGATTGTGTTTATACTGTCTAAGGCCAGGTCATAACTTGTATTTAGCTAAAACAGTCCTGAATGCATTTTCTTCCTTTTCTCTTTTTATCACATTGTTCTACTTTCAACCTCCTGATTCCAACTTTAATTCTCCCTCACCACCTTAAGTTTCTTTGACTTTCTGGCTTCCTCATCAGATCTTCTTACTGTCTAGGACCTTTTCTATTGCTTTTCTATTTCTATACAAGAATTCTTCCATCATTTACATTTTTATAATTCAGACATCAACTAATATCAAACAAACAAACACAACTAGTGACTTCTTTAAGCAAGAATTCAAACACATTATTCTCAGGAGGGTCACACATGAAACTTTGGCATCTTAGTTTGAACTATAGCTTTTTTCTAACATTTCTATGAAATTCCACTGCAAATGCTTACTTTCTGTCACACTTTTGCTTCTGTGGTTCTGGAGTAAACCTGACCTAGAGGTCTTTTTGTCATTGTCCACAATCCCTCCATAAACTACACTGTTAGATTTGTGGCTCCCAAACTTGAGGGTCCATCAGAATCACCTAGAGGGTTGGTTAAGACAGAGTTTCTAAATCAGTAGGTGCAGGTTGAGAAGTCTTTGACTGTGTGGATTGCAATAAACTGTGGATACCAGACCACCTAACCTGCCTCTTGAGAAATCTGTATGCAGGCCAGGAAGCAATAGTTAGAACTGGACATGGAACAACAGACTGGTTCCAAATAGGAAAAGGAGTATGTCAAGGCTGTATATTGTCACCCTGCTTATTTAACTTACATGCAGAGAACATCATGAGAAACGCTGGACTGGAAGAAACACAAGCTGGAATCAAGACTGCTGGGAGAAATATCAATAACCTCAGATATGCAGATGACATCACCCTTATGCCAGAAAGTGAAGAGGAACTACAAAGTCTCTTGATGAAAGTGAAAGAGGAGAGTGAAAAAGTTGGCTTAAAGCTCAGCATTCAGAAAACGAAGATCATGGCATCTGGTCCCATCACTCCATGGAAATAGATGGAGAAACAGTGGAAACAGTGTCAGACTTTACTTTGGGGGGCTCCAAAATCACTGCAGATGGTGACTGCAGCCATGAAATTAGAAGACGCTTACTCCTTGGAAGAAAAGTTATGACCAACCTAGATAGTATATTCAAAAGCAGAGACATTACTTTGCCGACTATGGTTCATCTAGTCAAGGCTATGGTTTTTCCAGTAGCCATGTATGGATGTGAGAGTTGGACTCTGAAGAAGGCTGAGCGCTGAAGAACTGATGCTTCTGAACTGTGGTGTTGGTGAAGACTCTTGAGAGTCCCTTAGACTGCAAGGAGATCCAACCAGTCCATTCTGAAGGAGATCAGCCCTGGGATTTCTTTGGAAGAAATGATGCTAAAGCTGAAACTCCAGTACTTTGGCTACCTCATGCGAAGAGTTGACTCATTGGAAAAGACTCTGATGCTGGGAGGGATTGGGGGGGCAGGAGAAGGGGACGACAGGGATGAGATGGCTGGATGGCATCACGGACTTGATGGATGTGAGTCTGAGTGAACTCCGGGAGTTGGTGATGGACAGATGTGTGCTGTGATTCATGGGGTCGCAGAGTCAGACATGACTGACCGACTGAACTGAACTGAAAGGTCCTTGGTGATATTATGTTACTGGGCAAAGACTTCATTTAGACATTCACAGACTTACTGAATCTAGGTTTTAGCAGCATACCAGCCGATCAATGGTGCTCACTGTATTACAAAGTGCAAGAAAATCAGCAGCGCTTCTTCCTGACTGCAGGCAGAGTCGGTGGATATTCTGCTGCCCCAGAAGCTGGTTTTCCAGATTTCTTTTAACACTGGAGGTAGTTTCTCTTTCTTCCTACAATCTGATACATTTAGTAGGTCATTATAAAAATTTCCTCCTTAGCTCAGGTACTGATTTTTCTTCAAGGAGTGCGGAGTAGGTTAGTAATCCTATTGGGGAACATTCTCAGTCCTCTCGTATACTTGGAGCCCTCCTCCCAACAACCGCCCCCTCCCTGCTGCCCAATCTTAGTTAACTTTGTTTACAGCTAGGAGTCAGCTTTGTTCCCTTCAGCAAACAAAAAGCATACTCACAAGCTGACTTCTTACATTCATTTCAAAATATCCTACTCACTTTTCCTCCAGACTCCAGTAATAACTACTGACAGCCATTTGCCACAGCCATTATACCACTAATTAAGGTATAAGTATGTGTTTGGTGACATCGGCTATGTACTAATGCTGGCAAAACTCAAGCAGTTTGTGTGTAATCTGCATTCTAGATAACTACACAGAGAAGTCCATCATGGGTCTGACAACTGAGAAGCCCCCAGGATGGTAA
Organism: Nanger dama; assembly: GCA_917880005.1. Classification (NCBI taxonomy): domain Eukaryota; kingdom Metazoa; phylum Chordata; class Mammalia; order Artiodactyla; family Bovidae; genus Nanger; species Nanger dama. Next base: position 42,954,370 of record CAKJTW010000001.1, read on the forward strand.
GACTAAGACATGGCTAGCAGTCCACCTGAGAGCTCGCTCCAGAAACTAGCACCCCAAGAATGGAGGAATATTCTATTCAGAGATCAAGATAAGCCTTAAAAACTTGAAAAACAATTTGCAAGTCTTTTAAAAAGCTGCATCAACTTACATAGTGGAAATAGTAAATCCATATTTTCATAATTGTTTATTTTTACTTTGAATAAAATGAAGGCAGTTTTTAAAAATTGGCGGATCAGCCATAATTAGTAAAAGGGCTATAGTCATCTATTTTGCTTTTACTGCCCTTTTCCATTAGAATAATAATGAAAGTTGCTAACAATCCTTCAGCATTTACTATTAGCAAAGAGTTTTGCTAAGCAATTTGTGCATTTTCCTGTACAAATTGTACAAAAAATCCTATGAGATAGATCCTATTCATGTTTTGCAGGTGAAAAATTTGAGACTTAAATTAAGTAACGTGACCAAGTTCTCAAGTTATTCAGTTCAGTTCAGTCACCATGTCTCACTCTTTGTGACTCCATAGGTTGGATCTCCTTGCAGTCCAAGGGACTCTCAAGAGTCTTCTCCAACACCACAGTTCAAAAGCATCAATTCTTTGGTGCTCAGCCTTCTTCACAGTCCATTTCTCACATCCATACATCAGTTTAGTTCAGTTCAGTCGCTCAGTCATGTCCGACTCTTTGTGACCCCATGAATCGCAGCATGCCAGGCCTCCCTATTCATCACCATACATGACTACTGGAAAAACCATAGCCTTGACTAGACGGACCTTAGTTGGCAAAGTAGTGTCTCTGCTTTTGAATATACTATCTAGGTTGGTCATAACTTTTCTTCCAAGGAGTAAGCGTCTTTTAATTTCATGGCTGCAGTCACCATCTGCAGTTATTTTGGAGCCCCCAAAAATAAAGTCTGACACTGTTTCCACTGTTTCCCCATCTATTTATTTCTATGGAGTGATGGGACCGGATGCCATGATCTTCGTTTTCTGAATGTTGAGCTTTAAGCCAACTTTTTCACTCTCCACTTTTCACTTTCATCAAGAGACTTTGTAGTTCCTCTTTACTTTCTGGCATAAGGGTGATGTCATCTGCATATCTGAGGTTATTGATATTTCTCCCGGCAGTCTTGATTCCAGCTTGTGTTTCTTCCAGTCCAGCGTTTCTCATGAGGTACTCTGCATATAAGTTAAATAAGCAGGCTATTAAACAGCAGCAAAATAGGGATTTGTACTGGGTCACATCCCCAACTCCAACCTTTAATCAGTTTTCTGTGAGTATCACAGCAGTGTCCCTGACCACGTCATCAATTCCTGGCTCTACTTATAGCCTCTCCTAGCATTTTCACATGGCAAGAGTCAACATATTTGGAGCAGTCGTGGGTCCTCCCTGTAGGAGAAGTTATGGTAGGAGCCACACAATCAACATTGGTTCTTAAACTTCTGGTTTTGGTAGTGGTAGTGGTATTCTGGGATTTGGGGGCGGGATCTCATAATTGGATACACTTGTGAAAAAAATTCCATAATTGGATACACTTGTGAAAAAAAATTCACTCTACTTTGAATAGCATACTACTAGGTTCATTAATACATGGAGTCCTCCCTACCATGGATCCCTCACCAGGAAAACTAGAGGATAACAACATCTGTTATTGAGTCTCTGAACTGATATCATGCCCTACAGAGAACTCTAGGGCAAATAATTCCAGAAACATAGTCTACATATCAAATTTAGTAAGTAAATTTAATGGCTAAATTCAATTTCACTGCCTGCCAATTTCCTTATCTGAAAAATATTCATACTTTTTAAGATTGTCATGAGGATTGCATGAGAAAATGAATGTATTATTGGTTAGTGTCCAATGCTTAATAGGCACTTCATACATTCTACCCATTACTAACATTATTCCCTTATCCTTCTTTCCTTATTTTCCTTCATTACTTCCCTGAGGAAGTTCCCTTGAAGGGTGCCACCTTTGTGATCATATTTTTATTTAGAGTCTTTTGGAAATATTTCTTTTACTAACATATTGGTATTATCTTGAGGGAGGAGGCATTTGAATATTAATCACCACTATAAAGCAGGAAGGGTTATTTAACCACAGGATATGGCCTCAACTGGAAAGGTGCCAAGGCTAAACATAAATGCAGAATGTGAAAAGTAAAAAATTAAGGATGATGTGACAAAATGTTGTGCAATTGAAGGAAAGGTTGTACAAATTTGATTTCTATAATTTTGAAAATGTGCCTCATTTTCTCACATATTTGTTAAAATCCAGACCCAATATTGTTACATAAAGTACACTTCTATTAAAGAAAATCTTGAAAGTTTAGTGATAATATGAAAACTTATTTCCATGCAAAGAAGGAAAGTCTTAGACAAGCAAAAAGGAGTGATACAAATTCAAAATCAATTTATGCACTTAAAAACCGTGGCTTGTGTCTGTTTACTGTGATGTACTAATACTGCACACAGAGACCGACATGTAGAACCCTTTAGAATTTTATCATCTATTAAATAATAATTACTGAACATATACTTAACGTGTATTATGATGCATCTATGTCAAGGGATCCTGAATGTGTTTCATAAAGTTAGTAAGACTAAAGAAGGTAAGGCATGAAGAGAATAACATTCTATGGAGTTCTTTGTCCCTAAGGACTTCTCTGCAGTCTAGGGATCTTGGGTTGTTGTACTGGGAGGACTCTGATGCACAATAAATAGATACTAAGCAGCTAAGATGTTGGATCAAATTATGTTTAAAATTTCACTTTGTTTTCCAAGGTCATTTTTAAAAAAAGGACAGCCATGAACAACATACCACAGTGACAAAGAAACTTCTTTATGTAATGTGCTAAAATGTTAGGGAATGACACAGATACTTTATATGTAAATGCTTTTAACTCCCTTGACCATTGAAAAACTTAAGCTATTATAGTCAAATTTCTAGATTTTTGTTTTTATATACTGTAGTTGCTGATCTTAGCTGTTTATTTAGTGAAGGACATGGGAGGGACAGTAATACAGAAAAGCTATACTTCACATTTCTTTCTGTCTGGGTTATCTCAAAGTTTAGATTTAAGTCTGAATATACAGAAGTTTGGAGATTATGTTAAGAATCAAAGGCATGTTCATTTTGGACATTTATAAATTTTAAGACTCTATAAAATACTCCTGATTACTTCTGTTATATGTGATTCATATAATTTCACTTTTTTTTTCTCTTTTTAACTCACATTGAGGGTGGGCTAGTTCATTTATGACTTTTGAAAAGTTGTCCAGGTGCTTTTATAATTAGGCTCTTCCAGGTAGCAGGAAATTTTTGCTTTGCCATCCCATTTAACAGCTGTGTTCCCAGCTGGGTCTGTTTGTTATAAATGAAAATGGCTCTTTAAATCTACATTCCCTGCATGACCAAGCTTGGCATCAAATGCAGCCTCTGGATGATGCCAAAGATAAGCACCAAAGGGTGTCAGATTGAAACTCTGGATCATAGTGTGTTAAACAGCATTATCAGGCACAATTGTATATTTCTATTAAAGCCAGGTGATGTGACCCAGTGAATCTTTGAAAAATGAATTCCTTCCCGTCTTTGAATGTTTTTGTAATGTGATTGAGATGAATCCCCATGATATGTCTATGGAGCATAGTGAAATGTGAAATATGCAAAAATAGAGGTCATGGTAAAATGGAACACTTGCGGACCCAAATGACGATGTTACTTTGCTTTAGGCTTACAGAGGAAGTGAATGGGCTTATGGATGAACTGAATAATTTCTTCAAATAGTGCCCATCAAACATCCCAGAATGGAACAATGTATTCCTAATTCTTGCTTTTAGAGTTATTTTGCCTCACAATTCACCACTCTTCCCTTCCTTATTGAAATCAAAGGCATGCACAGACTTTCCACTGGACAAGTCCCTGAAGAGTCTATACCAATTTAATGAAAACCCACAAAATTCTATCAGTACAAAAAAGCTAAAAAGAGGTAAATTTTCTTTGCTTTTTCTAAGCAGCATTGTCAGTTAACAGAGTATTGGGAGAATGAAACTACAAAAATCTATAGAAATAGAAACATAAACTTTAACTTCCCTAATTGCTTTAAATTATCTTGTATTATTTTCAAAAGCTACATCTGTGACTATCATAAATATTGAATGTGTTCATAAAGTTTATAAGATTAAAGAAAGGTGTAAGAATATCAATTTCAGTTCAGTTCAGTTTAGTCGCTCAACTGTGTCCAACTCTTTGTGACCCCATGAACTGCAGCACGCCAGGCCTCCCTGTCCATCACCAACTGCCGGAGTTGGTGATGCCATCCAACCATCTCATCCTCTGTCGTCCCCTTCTCCTCCTGCCCTCAATCTTTCCCAGCATCAGGGTCTTTTCAAATAAGTCAGTTCTTCACATCAGGTGGCCAAAGTATTGGAGTTTCAGCTTCAACATCAGTCCTGCCAATGAACACCCAGGACTGATCTCCTTCAGAATGGACTGGTTGGATCTCCTTGCAGTCCAAGAGACTCCCAAGAGTCTTCTCCAACAGCACAGTGCAAAAGCATCAATTCTTCAGTGCTCAGCTTTCTTTATAGTCCAATTCTCACATCCATACATGATGAATGGAAAAACCATAGCCTTGTCTAGATGGACCTTTGTTGACAAAGTAATGTCTCTTGCTTTTTAATATGCTGGCTAGGTTGGTCATAACTTTCCTTTCAAAATATCAATTTACATACAATCAAAAGTGGCTTTTTCCTACCTCTTTGGAGAAGATTATTAACTTAGGATACATGGGCCTCTAGTACATCCTTAAACACATTAACATTATAAAAATGCATATGTGTATTTTTATTTATTTTTTTAATTAAATTTATTTATTTTTTAAATTACAATACTGTATTTGTTTTGCCATACATTGACACGAATCAGCCATAGGTGAACACAATCGCCCAATGCTGAAGCCCCCTCCCACCTCCCACCCCACATCCTCTGCCTGAATCATCCTGTGCATCAGCCCCATGCATCCTGCATCCTACACCAAACATAGATTAGCACTTCGTTTCTTACAGGAAAATACACATGCTTCACTGCCATTCTCCCAAACCATCCCACCCTTTCCCTCTCCCTCAGTGTCCAAAAGTCCACTCTACCTCTGTGTCTCTTGTTGTCTCACATATAGGGTCATCATTACTGTCTTCTAAATTCCATATATATGTGTCAGTATACTGTATTGGTGTTTTTCTTTCTGGCTTACTTCACTCTGTATAATTGGCTCCAGTTTCATCCATCTCATTAGAACTGAGTCAAATGTATTCTTTTTAAGGGCTGAATAGTATTCCATAGTGTATATGAACCACAGCTTTCTTATCCATTCATCTGCTGATGGACATCTAGGTTGCTTCCATGTCCTGGCTATTATAAACAGCGCTGCAATGAACATTGGGGTACATGTGTCTCTTTCAATTCTGGTTTCCTCAGTGTGTATGCCCAGCAGTGGGATTGCTGGGTCATAAGGCAGTTCTTTTTGCAATTTTTAAGGAATCTCCACACTGTTTTCCATAATGGCTGTACTAGTTTGCATTCCCACCAGCAGTGTAAGAGGGTTCCCTTTTCTCCACACCCTCTCCAGCATTTATTGCTTGTAGACTTTTGGATCACAGCCATTCTGACTGGTGTGAAATGATACCTCATTGTGGTCTTGATTTGCATTTCTCTGATAATGAGTGATGTTGAACATCTTTTCATGTGTTTGTTAGCCATCCGTATGTCTTCTTTGGGGAAATGCCTATTTAGTTCTTTGGCCCATTTTTTTTATTGGATCATTTATTTTTCTGGAGTTGAGCTGCATAAGTTGCTTGTATATCTTTGAGATTAGTTGTTTGTCAGTTGTTTCATTTGCTATTGTTTTCTCCCATTCCAAAGGCTGTCTTTTCACCTTGCTTATAGTTTCCTTTGTTGTGCAGAAGCTTTTAATTTTAATTAGATCCCATTTGTTTATCTTTGCTTTTATTTCCAGTATACTGGGGAGATGGATCATAGAGGATCCTGCTGTGATTTATGTCGGAGAGTGTTTTGCCTATGTTCTCCTCTAGGAGTTTTATAGTTTCTGGTCTTACATTTAGATCTTTAATCCATTTTGAGTTTATTTTTGTGTATGGTGTTAGAGAGGGGTCTAATTTCATTCTTTTACAAGTGGTTGACCAGTTTTCCCAGCACCACCTGTTAAAGAGACTGTCTTTACTCCATTGTATATTCTTGCCTCCTTTGTCGAAGATAAGGTGTCCATAGGTATGTATAAAAGCAGTCCTAAGAGGAAAGTTCATAGCAATACAGGCATACCTCAAGAAACAAGAAAAAAGTCAAATAAATAACCTAACTCTACACCTAAAGCAACTAGAGAAGGAAGAAATAGAGAACCCCAGAGTTAGTAGAAGGAAAGAAATCCTAAAAATTAGGGCAGAAATAAATGCAAAAGAAACAAAAGAGACCATAGCAAAAATCAACAAAACAAAAAGCTGGTTCTTTGAAAGGATAAATAAAATTGACAAACCAGTAGCCAGACTCATCAAGAAACAAAGAGAAAAAAAATCAAATCAACAAAATTAGAAACGAAAATGGAGAGATCACGACAGACAAATCAGAAATACAAAGAATCATAAGAGACTACTATCAGCAATTATATGCCAATAAAATGGACAACTTGGAAGAAATGGACAAATTCTTAGAAAAGTACAATTTTCCAAAACTGAACCAGGAAGAAATATGTGTATTTTTAAAATGTGAGTATGTATTGTGAACTTTTCTGGGGAGAAAGTCCTTTAGTTATTATTATTATTATTTTTAAGCAATCCAGAAATGATTAAGAAATATCCTTACTTAATATGTATTTTTTCTATCTCATTTTGGTAGCATTTGAAATTGAAAGAACTATGTTCAACATGAAAAGTTTATCATTTCACCTCTACCTGGCAGTCTATAATCAGAATGCACCACACACAGAGAGACACTTCTCATATTCATTTGCTCTCTTTTTGGTTTCATCAGTTTTCTTCATTCATTATTCTGTTTGCACTATCTGGTGAAATTTTGAGTATTGCATACACCTAACTGAAATAAAGTGAGAGATACTTCATATCCTTTCAGTGAATTAAGTGGCCACTGCTTTTGAGTGGGAATTCTTGGCTTAATAATTGATAATGTAGTTTTTCATTTTAAAATTTTTGTTGTCACAGACATTGTACAAATGGATGATAAAGACTGGAAATATATCATTAGGATTTTTAGCCAAAGCTAGTGTTTATTCAAAACAGAAACTATTTAAAACATATCAAAAGAGAAGAAATTTGAGGTCATGTGATTATGTTTCTATGCATTTATCTTTCAGCATTGAGATCAGATCCTTAGAGACATGAGCTCGTTTTTTCGCTGGCTTAAGCTAGGCAAATAAAATTAGTACTTACAGTTCAACTTTCTTTTCATTTGCATTAATTGAAATTCTAGCACAAGGCCCCATTAAAAACATAGCATCTGAATACTTTAGTTAAGATCCCTAGAATGACACTATTGATTTATAATACTTCACCAAAGTGATTTTTGTATTAGAATATAACATCCTTTATATCTGTCACTAAAATTGGTTCTGCTCATACACAGGAAATTAGAGGGAAAAGTAAATTATTCAGTCAAATCATTTTCCTCCAACATTTCGAGAAGTGTTAGTAAGAAAATTCCACTTATGTTAAAGTTAATTCTTGTTGCCCTAGTGTTCCTTGCATTAGTGATGCATATTTTGGATCATTTGTCATGTGCCAAGTAAACACTTACATGCAGTCAGTTTCTCATTTAATTCTAATCATGTATTCAGAAGGTTGGAGCTGTAGTTTTTAATTTCACAGGTGAGGAAACTGACACTTGCCCAAGACTACACAGATGATGAGTAGTTAGAGCTGACTGATGGGGTCAGACTGCTAGGCATTAACTACAACATTATATAGTTGATCGTCAATATTCCTGGATTTTATGTTCTTGTATTTACCTACTTGTTAAAATTTAGTTCTAATTCCCCAATCTGCACTTTTGTGGTCATTTGCAGACATGAGCCACTTAATGTGCACTTCCTCAGTTGAAGTCCAACAAGGAAACACTTGGTCACTTTGTTTGAGTTTTCATATTCCAAGCAAATATTCTTCTTAAGGTCTACTCAGGGCCACTTTGTTTTTGTATTTTTGTAGTTTTTGTTGGTGATTTCTCTGTTTGAAACGCTCTCGAGTCAAGGGGATGAAAAACTGTCTTGTATTCCAAAAAGCAAGAAGGCTTTTTGCATTATGGAGAAAATATGTGTTTTAGATAAGTATGGTTTATGCATGGGGCTCAGTGCCGTTGTCTCTGAGTTCAATATCAATGAATAAACCATATGTATGAAATAAAATATCTTTCAACAGAGCATACATAAAACACGATTAAGTTTCGATCAGTTGACAAAAACTTAACCTTATATTTCATTTCGGAATAATGGTTCAGCATTAGTTAATTTATTGTTCACAGCAACTATATAGAACAAAATTATCATAACTAGTGAGAGTCGATTGTAATGCCCTTCAACAATAATCATTCTTTACTGAAGACTTAGTAGTTTACATCCATTTAGGTTCATTCCTCCTCAAGTCAAGCTACAGATGAGGCACTGAAGTATGGCTGTCCCAGTGCTGCTGGGTGACTCTGTGATACTTGAATTAGGCTCTCCACAGAGCTGGCTCTCTTTACTACTGTGGCACAAAGGTCGGTCATTAATTCCCTTTGCTAAAACTGCCAAATAAGGGTACTAATCTCTGTATCTTAATTTGTTTACAGAAATTCTACACAGTACGTGATTCTATAAAATAACCCAACCCCACCAGAATCAAACAATAAGTCTGAAATAATAGCTCTTCAGTGATGCTGGAGTTGCACAATGGATTTTCAGAATATGTGGCTACTTTTGTGCAATGATTTTGGAATGATTTAAAAGTTCCTTTGCCCTCCTGATTGCTTTCATTCCATAATTGTCTTTTTTATTTTGAAATTCCATGACATGAAATTCATTGCATGGGGTAAGAACCTTTCTTTTTCTTTTTCTAATTCAAACCACCAGGCTAACGAAATACTAGGTGGTTTAGATGGTAACACTTCTATTCTCAGGAAATATAAGTGCAGGCAGCATAGAACACTTTAGGGCCAAGCTGCACCTGGGTGCTAGAGAGCAAAAGCAGCTGCCCTCTGAAGGTCCCTGGGACTGGACTGCAGCAGGAGAAGGGGCAAGAAGTGAACCAGCTAGTGGAAGGTCTAAAGTTCTGTTGTCTCTAAGACCTGCCTCCACCTTGGTTTGACTCTGATTAACTGGAGTATTAATGCTTCCATCCTGCTATCCCTTGTATAATCACCCCAAATAGCTCCTATCCTGTGTTTCTTAAGTTATGATGCTTGACCTACCTGCATCTGAAGTACCTGAGATATGAAGAGTGCATACCTGTGAGCCCACACATACAGAATTATCATCCCTGTGGCTGAGCCCTGTACTCTAAGGCGAGAAATTTGTAGGGGAGCAGGGCACCGAGTAGCATAGTGAGAAAAAGCTGTATAGTGACAAAACCCAGTAAACCGAAAGATGGAATGCTGAACTGAATCCAAGACTCATCACTTGTTGAGTCTTAGCTCATAAAACCTGGGGCAAGCCACTTGATTCCACCCTGAGCCTCAGCTGCTCTGTATCCAAAATTGAAGGTAGTAGTGAAAGCAATACCAATGGCGTTCTTGAAGTTTAAATAAAATAAGGCATATAAAATGCTTTGTAAGAGCAAGATTCTTAATAAAATAATGTGATAATAGTCCTTTATAAGATGGTAAACTGATAAATGAACTAAAGCTTTTACTATAAATTAGAGAGAATTTATATTCAAAGTTTTCATTACACAGGGGAAACATGGCACAGTGTGGAATATATGTTGAAACTCTCACTACCCTCAAGTATTTTCTCTCTCACCAGCTACAGATACTAAAATCTGTAAATCTGTAAAATACTAAAATCATATCATTATAGAGAATTTTGTTCTAACTTCCTTTAGAATGCAAATACTACTCACGAGGGAGAATGCTTTGTATCTAAATTATTATTAAGATTTTATATCTAGAGATGCCAGAGTCAAGAAAGAGTACCTTAGTGGGTAAGGGGACCTTCAAGGTGACTCACTAAAAGACAAATTTTGCCTACTTTAAACTTAGTCTCTTTGCTAATTCAGGGATCAGAAAATGAGCAGCCAATCAGTACACACACACACACCCTCCCTGTGGTGGAAGCTGGAAAGAGGTAATTAGTGAAGCATTAGAGAAAAATGGACAAATCAACTTTGTAATTAAGCCACAGCAGAGGAGGAAAAGGAAGTACTACAGCCTATGCCAAGCTATATAAAACCTCTTTGTATAATTTTGGATTTCATGATATAGGATATGATAAGGATAAAATCACAGAGAAGCAAAGCTATATTGTTCATACGCAACTTCTTCTCTTAGCCAACTGTCTTAACCATGACTACCTGTGGTGAGAATATGGCTTTAAAACACTCAACATTTGTTTCAGTTCCTTTCTCTCCTGCGCTTGCAGTGTCCTCACCCCCAATCATCTCTTGTCATCTGTGACCGCACTTCTACTGTCAGTATAGCTCATGACTATCCTGCTTCCCTTGGAGCAGCAAATGGTAACACACTCCAGTATTCTTGCCTGGAAAACTCCATGGACAGAGGAGCCTAGCAGGCTACATAGAGCCTGCTGCTGCTGCTGCTGCTGCTGCTGCTAAGTGGCTTCAGTCGTGTCCGACTCTGTGCAACCCCATAGACGGCAGCCCACCAGGCTCCCCCGTCCCTGGGATTCTCCAGGCAAAACACTGGAGTGGGTTGCCATTTCCTTCTCCAATGCATACAGCCTATGGGTTTGCAAAGAGTCAGACACAATTGAGCAAGCAGGCATCCTGCTTACCCACCACCTTTCAGAGAGGTGTTCATCAATTCTATCAGAGAAGCAACAGTTCCCCACCTTTACACTGTTAAAACAAGTTATCCTTGCCTGTAGAAAAGCACTTATCAAATTGCATCACATTACATTTTTCTCATACATCTCCTTCTCTATCTCTATATTATTATCTGCAAAATCTTCTCCTCAGTTGTGCATTCCCAGAATTTAACAGAAAATTAGCATAGGACAGGTTTCCAAAATAGGATTGCTGAAGGAATTAAGATTATAATTAGAACAATTTTTAGTGTGTCAATTTCTTTTAACTACTAACTTTTCGTACTCACATGTCACCAGACTTATTTTTCTTTCCAGCTTATCTACAATGTATATCTTTTATTATATATGCTAGCTATTCCATTTTTCATTCTAGGCTATTGACAGCAGCTTCTGCTTCATTTGAAGAATGCTCTAATTCTGGCTAGATATTTTTCACATCTTCCATTACTGAGCTTACATTCCTTTATTCAGTGTCAATAACTTCTAATTTAATTTGTTTTGTAGAAACTCTATTAGCGATTTCTTTTAGGCTACTCTATCACTTTTTCTGAATCTTGAATCCTCTAATACAATTATTTTCTAGACTATCAAATAAATCTTCCTTTTGTCAAAAAATCTTAGTTGCATGAACAAATTCCATTTTTATCCTCATCTATCATTGGGTTCATCATGACAGAATTATATATTTTTCAAAAATGACATGGCGGTATAAGAGATAGGCTTCTCACATTTGGAAAATTTAACAAATAAAATCTCATTATAGAAAATTAGCAGAAAATGAATCTTTCCCAGTTCTGAAGAAATTTTTTGTTACGTTAATTATCTCCAGTAACTCAGTTTAGTGGTGCCACTTATATTTGTAATATGGTGTCATGCTGAATACTACTTAATTGAGAGAACTTCCCCTGAGCAAGGGGATATAGTTTCATTTTAAAATCATTATTTTTTAGAAACAGTTTTTCCCCCATTTTATCTTCATATAACTTCCATTTTCCCTAGGAAAAGCCACATCCCCTCCTCCTATGTAAAATTTTTAAAGTGATACTTCTCCAGATTTAAAGCCAAAGATTAATAGGCACTAGAATCCTTGTCTGTTTTTATCTTTTGTTGTTTTTGTTTCAAATGTGCTATCATAGAAGGATGTTTGTCTTAGCATTAATTTCAGGAGAAATCTCAATTAGACTGTCCATGCGTATACAAGATAGAAGGTTTCATCTGAACATCTGCTCTTCCCTTTGTAACTTCCCTTTGTATTCTGAGATATTCAAAGAGAACAGGACGGTGGAGAGGTTCTCCATGGAGGACAGGCTTGGAGCAAAATGCTGGGGCACAATCTAGCATCATTCCTGCCATGACCAACAGACTGTATGAAGGTTGCTCTTGAAAAGTCCTCTCATTCCCAATAGGAAGGACAGGTATACATTTTTAACACTCATATATTTAACACTCACACATTTAATACTCACACATTTATAGGCTTCAGGTCTGAATCTTAGGTCAGTAGTTTCTAATAGCAATAAAAATTAGAGTAGTTATTTTACTAAAATCTGTCTGAAATTGCTCAGAGGCATTAACCACTTTTACGTAGGGAATTTGGGCAATGATGTGCACAGACATTGGTGTTCTTGACTAAGGCATGATTAACTCGAGACATTTTTTTGGAAGGAGGTAGATTATAAATGAATTAATAACAACAAAAAAGGCAGCCAAAAAAGGCATCCTTTGAGCCTAGAAGTGGACATCAGTGATATTAGCATTTGAGTCAAGTTTGAGTCAAGTATCTTCAGCACGTATTTGTGATTAAGTTGCTGTTTATGCCATTAGTTGCTGTAGGAGACATCATCACAGCTAGTCGGAAGAAAATGGTAACACTCGGAAACTGTTAAGGAGGATTAATCCATAGGGTTCACTTATGAGTCTACTATCCTTCCTCTATTTCTCTACCCCAGTAAGTAAGTAAGTAAGTAAGTGTTAGTCGCTCATTCATGCCCGACTCTTTGTGACCCCATGGACTGCAGTTCACCAGGCTCCTCTGTCCATGAGATTTTCCAGGCAATGATACTGGAGTGGGTTGCCATTTCCTTCTCCTGGGGATCTTCCCAACCCAGGGATCGAACACAGGTCTCCTGCACTGCAGGCAGATTCTTTACCGAGTGAGCTACAAGGGAAGCCCAGGAACCCACCTAAATGTGGTAAGCATTTAGGAAAGACTCAGGAGTTTCTAACGGAGAAGGCAATGGCAACCCACTCCAGTACTCTTGCCTGGAAAACCCCACGGACGGAGGAGCCTGGTGGGCTGCAGTCCATGGGGTTGCGAAGAGTTGGACACGACTGAACAACTTCACTTTCACTTTTCACTTTCATGCATTGGAGAAGGAAATGGCAACCCACTCCAGTATTCTTGCCTGGAGAATCCCAGGGACGGGGGGAGCCTGCTGGGCTGCCGTCTATGGGGTCACACAGAGTCGGACACGACTGAAGTGACATAGCAGCAGCAGCAGCAGGAGTTTCTAAAGGGTAGGTGGTATGTAGTCATCACATAAATACAAATTATTTTAATTTATTTTGGTCAAATACATCTAAGACAACATCAAAAATCACTATAAATAAACTTTTGTATCTTCACAGTTATGCAGCTATTACCACTAATTTCAGAACACTTTCATCACCTCAAAAGGAGCCTCTTTCCTTTAAATAGTTACTTTTCATCCCTTTCTCCTCCTAGATTGTGGTAATCACTAATCTCTTATCTCTCCCTATGGAGTTACCTATTGATATTTCATATAATGGAAGCATATATGGTCTCTTGTGACTGGTTTCTTTCACTTAGCATAATGCTTCAAGGTTCACCCATATTGTAGCATGTAGCAGTACTTCATTTCTTTGTGGGGGAAAATATTCTATTGTGTAAACATAGCCAATTTTGTTCATCCATTCATCAGTGGACAGACATTGGAGTTGTTTCCACCTTTTAGCTATTGTGAATAGTACTATTATGAATATTCTTATACACATTTTTGCTTGAACACTTGTTTTCAGTTCTACCCAGGAGTGGAGTTACTGGGTTATATGGTAATTATATGTTTAACTTATTGAGGAATCACCAAACCATTTTCTGTGGATCAATTTATATTTCTGAAAGCAACATACAAGTATTTAAATTTAATTTGTGATTAAAGAAAAGGAAAATAGTTGCAGTGTGAAAGATATTTAAGAGTGATTCAAGAATATTGTGAACTACTAAATGCTAATAATTTGAAATCTTAAGTTAATAGATATTTTTGACAATATAATACCAGAATTGACACTGAAATAGAAACTTTGTATAGATTAGTAACTACAGTAAATCCTTGCCCCTAAAACGATGGTTTTATAGGTGATTTTTACCATACTTCCAAGGAATATATGTCTATTTTACACAATTTATTTCTTATAGCAGAAAAGAACTGTGAAACTCATAATTTGATGTGAGTCTAACTTTGGTATCTGTATCAGTCAAAGCCCCAGCAAGAAACACACTCATACTGGGAAATAGAAGAGATTTTAATGAAGGTACTTTTTATAACGGCTTGGACTGTCTTTAGGAAAACCAAGAGAGAATAGTTTTGCAATCAGACTTATAAAAGAGGCCAATATCATTCTTTGACCGAAAGGGGTAATTTGAGAGAGTTATTTACAAAATCCAGAGTGGAACTGGGACTTTTGGTAGAAGGATGCATCAGACTTCAGTCTAATAGAAAGGAACTTGAAGGGTCAATAACCAGACTTCATTCATATCCCTGCCCTTGCATCTCCTGCCAGAAGCATGTCATGGGCAGCGAAATCAGAAGCCAGAGGGCAAAGGAGCCCATTGATGGAAATGGCTCAGTCATGTTCCATGATACAGAGCAGGGAGAAAAACAGAGAATAAGCTCAGAAGGACAAATGAAAAAATACTTAGCAGAATATAAAAACTAGATGAAGAAACTATGAGAAAATGAATGTATAAGTCAATTTATTTGGGGGCATAAATTAAAATTTTCTAAATATTAATTAGCCAACAAAATAAGCAGCACATTTTAAAAAACACACCATGAATCAAAGAGAATTATCTCAGGAATGCAAGGACAGTCAATATCAGAACATGTAAAAACATAATTTATCACACTAATGGATGCAGGGGAAACATGATCATTTTCAAAATACACAGGAAATACTTTTGATAATGTTCAAAATTCACTTGAGCTTTTCTTAAAGTTCTTTTAAAAACAGGAATAAAAGGAAATTTCCTTATTCAGATAAAATCTATCTTTTCTATTCTCTCCTGATACCCATTCCCAATTGCAATATAAAGCAAAACAAGCAAACTAACAAACAAAAATCAATACTAATGATATATTTAATGAAGAAATTTCAGAAGCTTCCTTGTAATATTAGGAATGAGGCAAAACTCTCATATACTACTATTTAGTATAGTACTGGAAGTTCTGTTTGATTAAATACAAAGAAAGCAAAACATGTTTGTGAATTAGAAGAAAGAAAAATATTCAGTATTTGTAATTAACTGATCATTTACAAAGAAAACCTCATATAATTAGCAGACAAACTATTAAACCTATTAAGATAGCAAGATCAATATGCAAAAATCAATAGCATTTCTTAACCACAGTAATAAACATTTAGAAATTAAATAGAAAATAGGATACTATTTACAATCACAATAAACACTACAAAGCTTTTAGAAATTAAGCAGTCTTGTTTCCTTTTGCTTCCCACATCTAGTTCACTACTGTCTGAAATATTTCAAAGCCTATCCACTTCTCTTCACCTCTATACTATCACTTATGTTGAAGCAGCCATCATGTCTACATTTCTGTTCAATGAAGTCACCAGAGACAAAATTAAGAGCTGACAGACTGGGAGAAAACACTTGCAACATTAAAAGGAATCAACTTTTAATTTTAGAAGTGTTTAGTTCCTAAGTCCTATCTGACTCTTTGCGACCATATGGACTGTAGCTGGCTGGGCTCTTCTGTCCCTGGGATTTCCCAGGCAAGAATACTGGAGTGGGTAGCGATTCCCTCCTTCAGAGGATCTTCCAGACCCAGGGATCAAACCCAGATTTCCTGCATTGCAGGCAGATTATTTACCGTCTGAGCCACCAGGGAAGCCCAATTTCTAATGCTTGATTATCTTTTAAAATATAATTTGGCAATATGGCAAGATAAAGTGAGTTCTCCATTCATCTTGAAGGGAGCCCACCCTAGTACACTAGCCTGCTCTAGTTCCTCTAAACCTCACTGCAGACCCCTGCATTCATCTGAAACTTGGAAAGTGAGGGAAAACTCTAGTTTCAGTTGTCCTCCTGAGGCTTGCTGCTCTTTGCAGAGAGCACGGCTGGAATTCAGGGCTTTTCCTGTTCTTACACCTGTGAGTTGCCCGTTACTGCCCTCTGTGACAAATGGTGATACTACATACATTATACAGCTGTAGAGTTTGTCACCAGATTTAGGAAAAAAGTTGTCAGGTTTAGCCAATAAATTCAGAACATCAAATTAAATCTGAATTTTAGATTAGCAATGTATAACTTTCAGTATGGGCTTCCCTGGTGGCTCAGCAGCAAAGAATCTGCCTGCAATGCAGGAGACCTGAGTTCAATCTTGGGTCGGGAAGATCCCCTGGAGAAGAGCATGGCAACCCACTCTAGTACTCTTGCCTAGAGGATCCCATAGACAGAGGAACCTGAAAGTCTGCAGTCCATAGGGTTGAACAGAGTTGGACACAACTGAAGTGACTAAGCTGCAGTAGCAGCAGTAGTTTTTAGTATAATTATGTTCCATGTAATATTTGGGACATGCTTGCACTAAAAGTTATTCAATTTTAACTGTGTTACAGTTTATCTGGCAATCTAGCTGAGGTTTTCTTTTCTTTTTTTTTTTTTTAATTCCTTTGGATAGATTCAGAAAAGTAATGTCACCATAATAGTCATCAACACAGAATTCCTTTTTTTTTTTTTTTGGCTACATCTTCTAGTTAGTAAATGCTCTCTTTTGCTTACTTCACTTTTCATTTATTTGAATGAATATATTATTAGTATATTGTGTAATAACATCAGGTGTGCTTTCCAGGGATATTTGTACCTAAATAGATGTTTGTGGCCCCCAAAATTCATATGTTGATCCTAATCCCCAATGTGATGATATTAGGAGGTGGGGCCTTTAAGAAGATATTAAATCTTGGATTGGAGTCCTCATGAGTGCGATTAGTGCTCTTTATAAGAGACCCCAGAGAGCTCTATTGCCTCTTCTACCACAGAGGACACTGAGAGAAGATGTCTTTCAACCAAGACATGTCTTTCAACACAGAATCTACCAGTATCTTGATCTTAGATTTCTCAGCTTTCAGAACTGCAAGAAATAAAAGTTGTTTAAGCCACCAACAACTTCTGGTTGTGGTTTTCTGCTATAGCAGCCCAAACTGACTAAGACAAGATGCATTAGTTAAAAATCCAGCTCTGCTTCATATATGTGTGGTCAGGGTATTGATTTGGTTGGTGGTAAGGTCTTTTTGATAGGTCACTAATTTACAGTAAAATGCAGTTTATTTTGAAGTAATGTTTCCAATTCAATATATCATGTAATACTTTAAAGGAAGAATCACTTATGGCCTTGAAAGGAGAGGAGATATTAAGGTAGCATTTAAAAAATGAAAAACAAAAACTGTCTTAGTAGGAAAGAACAAGAGTCCCAGCTATATCAGGAGCACTAATTATCTGTTCATAAATGTTACCAGGGCAAGGGACCAAAAAGGAAGACAACACAGCATTTTCAGCTCATAAGAAGAGAAAGGGATTAAGAGTTTTAACTAAACCATCAACAGATGTGTCTGTCAACAGATAAAATGGCAAAGGGCTTTTAAAGGTCACAATAAAGTCTTGGGATATCAACTGATAAACACACACATTTGTGAGCATGCTGCAAGAGGCGAAATGTGGCTTCCCCAGAGTGCTAATTTTCTAGGCAAAGAGTGTTACTATCCAGATGAAAGTGAAAGAAAGTGAAGTAGCTCAGCCGTGTCCAACTCTTTGGGACCCCATGGACTGTAGCCCACCAGGCTCCTCAATCCGTGGGATTTTCCAGGCAAGAGTACTGGAGTGGGTTACCTTTTCCTTCTCCAGGGGATCTTCCCGACCCAGGGATCGAACCCATCTCCCGGACTGCTGTAATGTGGGAGACCCTTGTTTGATCCCTGGCTACAGTCCATGGGGTATATCCAGATGACCTCCCCACCCACAAATGAAAATCACCTCCCATATTTAGGTGGGAAGAATGCTGCCATTCTAGAGCACTTCAATACATCAGAACTGTCTATCTCACAGCTAGTCAATACAAACAAGAGATAAGATTACAGACAAAAGATTCTAAAATCAGCAAACAACAGAACCTATACAGAGCCAACTGCACAAGAAATGGTGTCTGTGATGGAAGGGAAGCCGGTACAGGAGCATGATTCTAAGGTTTTGGAATGGAGAAAACAAGGGAACTATATGAGATTGATAATACTGTATAATTTACTGCAGAACGAATGAATTCAAAATCCTCAAGGCACACTTGGACTAACTACCACCCGGCACTGTGCCCTACCACTGCAGGAGGTCACGCAACACAGGAAGAAAGTCCAAGAAGGAGTGGGAAAGCACGTGCAGACTGACTTTGACCTTTACAGTTCAGCATTTCAGTAGCCACCATTAGAACTGTTAACATCCTCTTTTTAATGTTTATACACAAACAAAAGAAGCCATACTTAACACATACTTAACAATGGAAGCCAACACATACTATTCTATAGTGTTTTTTCCTTGTTGTTTAAATTTAAGTTTTAAAATGTTAGACTGTAATTAGAATAGCAAATACTGAAAAATAATAATTTCTCTAATAGTTAACAGTGCTTCCTACTAGTTTTGATGGTAACTTAGGTAGGCTCTAGATATTTTTAAGGCTTTGGCAGACTTCTTGAAATATTTCCAGTTGAAGATAAAGATGAATTATATCAAACATCCCTTTCAGGAAGAGGAGGGTTTGCACACAAAAAGTAATATTTTGGAATTCTCTAAAGTCTTGCACTTACTGCTCTGATTTTCAAAGATACTATTGAAAGGGAAGGGACATTAAATGCTTTGCAAAAATCAGGGACACTGCAAGTAGAAATCTGAATTATAAGGGACAAGAGGTAGATCATTAACCATCTACAGTGTCACTTTATGACCAAGTTGAAAATCAATCTAAAAGTAATCAAAGTACACCAGAGGAGTGACTACCTCCATAAGGAATAACAACTGAGATTTCAAATTGGAAGGTAAGGAGATTATTTGTTGATACTGCCTTTGTTTTTGTACTTGAAAAAATATATGTTAAACACAGGCTTTGTGTGATAGGTAATAAATACATTTGAACAATAGGTTAAAAATATTAGAACACACTGATAGCCATGCCCACAAAGAATATAATACCCTTGTTAAATTCAGGTGCATTAGCTATATGTGGCTCTAAGTCACCTGAAATAAGGCTAGTCCAAATTGTGATCTGCTGTGAATATAAATACACACAAGATTTTGATGACTTAATATGGGAAAGACATAAAATAAATCAATACTATTTTTTATTGATTATGTGACAATATTTTGGATAAACTGAGCTAAATAAAATACACATTAAAATTAATTTTACCTGTGTGTAGTACAGAATTTAATCCTACTTTAAAAAAGCCTGGTCTTTGCAATTAACTCCTGGAGAGGTAATTTTTAAGCTCTTGGAATGTCCTATTGATAAGAGTGTCTGTTTACCTAGACATCTTGGGCACCAGCAGACCGTGTAACTGTGATTTATGAGGGCTTGAAGTCAAATGGCATCAGCTCAAACTTGAGAAGGTCTGGATATTGAGGTCAACCACATTGGCAGTCGATTACGTATGTGATGGAGCTCCAATAAAACTCTGAACACCATGTCTAAGGAAAGTGTCCCTGGTTGACAATACTCCATGCATCTTACCCACAGTGATGCTGGGAAAGTTAGCACTGTCCATGACTCTCTTGGAATATTATAACCAGGAACTCCATAGGCGGAACCTTCCCGGTCTCTTCCCATGGCTGCTTTTTAACTCTCAACCTTTCCCTGTAATAAACCATAACCAAGAGTATAAAGGCTTTCAGCGAGCTCCCTGAACCTTTCTGGCAAATTACTTATACTGAGAGTGGTGTCATAGACCCTGAAGTTGCAACCGGTAACAGAGGTGGGGTGGTCTTGAAGACCTGCCTTGTAGTTGGTATTGGAAATGAGGATGGACTTCTGGACTGCTCCTGAATTTTGTACCTTGTATTCCTTTACTTTGTTTAAAGTGGCTTCTAGGACTTTTAAAAGTATACCTGTGTCTCATTTATGGCTTGCACTGTTTTTCTTTTGCAGGTGTCTACCAGGAAAGACAGAATAAGAGGATGATATCAGTTCAGTTCAGCTGCTCAGTTGTGCCTGACTCTTTGTGACCCCATGGACTGCAGCATGCCAAGCTTCCCTGTTCATCACCAACTCTCAGATATTACTCAAACTCATGTCCATCGAGTCAGTGATGCCATCCAACCATCTCATCCTCTGTTGTCCCCTTCTCCTCCCCACTTCAATCTTTCCCAGCATCAGGGTCTTTTCCAATGAGTCAGTTCTTCATATCAGATGGCCAAAGTATTGGAGTTTCAGCTTCAGCATCAGTCCTTCCAATGAACATTCAGGACTGATCTCCTTGGTGACTAACTGGTTGGATCTCCTTGCAGTCCAAGGGACTCTCAAGAATCTTCTCCAACACCACAGTGCAAAAGCATCAGTTCTTCAGCGCTCAGCTTTCTTTATAGTCCAACTCTCACATCCATACATGACTACTGGAAAAAACCATAGTTTTGACTAGATAGACCTTTGTTTGCAAAGTAATATCTCTGCTTTTTAATATGCTGTCTAGGTTGGTCATAGCTTTTCTTCCAAGGAGCAAGAGCACGAGATACCACAGCTCAATGTAGGGAACAATTGTTTAAATGGCAGTTAGTTATTCAAGTACAGGCATTTGTTTGAATTCTAACCTTGTGAGTGGCAACAGTGTTAGTAGATGCTATGAGTTTGTTCCATGGACATGTTCAAAAGGAAACTTCAATGAGTTAGTTGCAAGGAAAGTAGTGAAAAATGTTGCTCTAACTTTATATGAATCATTCTGTTCATAAACAAAATACCCAATTAAACAAATAAAAAAGGCAACTTTTCAAATGAGCCCGAAATTAGTATAAGGAAGTAATCATTGTTTTCACTCTGCAGCTGAACTGTCTAACTACCAAACTTAGTGTGAAAGTAGGTAAGTTATCTGATCTTCCTGTGCCTCAGTTTAATTCTAAGTGATGGTGGGGTGATTGCTGTGTGGATTAAATGGCTTAATATAAAACAGGGCTTACAACATTGTTGGCACAGAGTATGTAGGAATAAGTGTTAACAGGTATTGTTAACTGTTGTGTTTATGTTAGGTTTATGAAGACTAGTATACATGGAGTCACAGTCTACCTGATCACCACCAATTCTCTCCTTTAACTCATGCCTTATATCCAGTGAATCCTTAAGGACTATTGATTTTGTTGATTAAGGTCTTCCAAATTGATTGCCTCTACTCAGGTGTCTCTGCACAGAACAAGTTCATGTCTTTCTCTTTGCTTGGCTGGATCATTTCAAACTTCTTAGTTGGTCTTGAAGAGTCCTCCTGTTTCTTCTCATCTTCTTTTTACCAGTAGGGTGATTATATAGCCCTTTCCTGTAAAATATTCATATATCCCCATAATTTGCACAAAAAATACAATACTACTGAATTTGGCATTCTAGCCTATCTTTGGCCCCATCATTTCCATTCACATCTTTGTAAGGTTTACTCTTATTCTAAAAATACCAAGTATTTATTTTCTTAATAATCCCTCAGCGGGGAATATTATTTTTGCCTCATATCTTCCAATTGTCTTCCACCTTGGCCTTCCCTGCCATAGAAATCTGACCAGAGTTCTCTTTTCTTGGGTTGTTGTCCCCTTAGCATTTGGTTTACACTGTTGTTCTAGCACTTTCACATTGGATTGTTTTCTCTGGATAGCTCTCTTTTGTCTCTCCAAGTATACTTTTCATCCTTTTATAGCCTAGAACATTGATCCATGTGGAATAAACAATGGGTTCCCTTGCTTTCTTCCTTTAGTTGGGTTTAATCCCATAAACAGTATGAAAAGGCAAAATGATAGGATACTGAAAGAGGTACTCCCCAGCTCAGTAGGTGCCCAATATGCTACTGGAGGTCAGTGGAGAAATAACTCCAGAAAGAATGAAGGGATGGAGCCAAAGCAAAAACAATACCCAGTTGTGGATGTGACTGGTGATAGAAGCAAGGTCCAATGCTGTAAAGAGCAATATTGCATAGGAACCTGGAATGTCAGGTCCACGAATCAAGGCAAATTGGAAGTGGTCAAACAGGAGATGGCAAAAGTGAACGTCGACATTCTAGGAATCAGAGAACTAAAATGGACTGGAATGGGTGAATTTAACTCAGATGACCATTGTATCTACTACTGTGGGCAGGAATCCCTCAGAAGAAATGGAGTAGCCATCATGGTCAACAGAAGAGTCCAAAATGCAGTACTTGGATGTAATCTCAAAAATGATAGAATGATCTCTGTTCATTTCCAAGGCAAACCATTCACTATCACAGTTATCCAAGTCTATGCTCCAACCAGTGACGCTGAAGAAGCTGAAGTTGAACGGTTCTATGAAGACCTTTTAGAACTAACACCCCCCAAAAATGTCCTTTTCATTATAGGGGACTGGAATGCCAAAGTGCGAAGTCAAGAAACACCTGGAGTAACAGGCAAATTTGGCCTTGGAATGTGGAATGAAGCAAGGCAAAGACTAATAGAGTTTTGCCAAGAAAATGCACTGGTCATAGAAACACCCTCTTCCAACAACACAAGAGAAGACTCTACACATGGACATCACCAGATGGTCAACACCGAAATCAGACTGATTATATTCTATGCAGCCAAAGATGGAGAAGCTCTATACAGTCAACAAAAACAAGACCAGGAGCTGAGTGTGGCTCAGATCATGTACTCCTTATTACCAAATTCAGACTGAAATTGAAGAAAGCAGGGAAGACCGCTAGACCATTCTGGTATGACCTAAATCAAATCCCTTATGATTATACAGCGGAAATGAGAAATAGATTTAAGGGCCTAGATCTGATAGATAGAGTGCCTGATGAACTATGGAATGAGGTTCATGACATCGTACAGGAGACAAGGATCAAGACCATCCCCATGGAAAAGAAATGCAAAAAAGCAAAATGGCTGTCTGGGAGGCCTTACAAATAGCTGTGAAAAGAAGAGAGGCAAAAAGCCAAGGAGAAAAGGAAAGATATAAGCATCTGAATGCAAAGTTCCAAAGAATAGCAAGAAGAGATAAGAAAGCCTTCTTCAACGATCAATGCAAAGAAATAGAGGAAAAGAACAGAAGGGGAAAGACTAGAGACCTCTTCAAGAAAATTAGAGATACCAAGGGCAGGAGGAGAAGGGGACGACAGAGGATGAGATGGCTGGATGGCATCAGGGACTCTATGGACGCGAGTCTGAGTGAACTCTGGGAGTTGGTGATGGACAGGGAGGCCTGGCATGCAGCGACTCATGGGGTCGCAGAGTTGGACATGACTGAGCGACTGAACTGAACTGAACTGAACCAAGTGATTATCACTGGCAATAAACAAATAAACCTGAAATAATAAAACAGAATAAGATTGCAGTATCTCTTTTTCCTGTGCTTCCTTCCTGCTGAGTTGCTCTGGGGTCACACCTTCTCTGCCTAAGGTAACGGCCCCTGTCAAATAGCCCTCTCCAGATAGCTATCTCTGAGGTTCCAGTAACTGCTCCCTCTCCTTACCTCTCAGATTAGACGCGGCAGTGACCTACTCTTAACGGTCCAAGTGCTTCTTTTGTTTCACTGAACCAACTCTTACAAGCTACATAACAGGAGAGTGTACCATCAGTTTGCTGCTTAGATTCCATGTGACACAAATGCTGAAGATGCTCTTTGAGAAAGGAGATTAAATAAGATAAATTTTAGGTTGGAAGGATTAAATAGGAAATAATTCAGATTATAAACTATTAATTTTATTTTTTTCCTTTATGATAAAACAATTAACATTTTATTCTCACTCATTTTCTTTTGTCTAAGGGATTTAAGGCAGATTTGATATGTTACCATATTAATTTATGAGGCTAATAAATTAAGATTAGCCAAGATTTATGAGGCATTGGAACAGAGTATTATCTTGAGACAGGATACGGAACCTACACAAAAGATGTGAGATGGGAAGCAAAAACCAGCATTTTAGTTTAAGGGGATCAAGATCTGTATTAAGATAGGACTTTAAGTACTAATGTAATAAAAATGACAAACTATCTTGAAAATAGTTAGAGCCAGAGGATAGACTCAAGAAGAATGCTGACCAAACCAGAGATTATATATGATTTTCAAGGAGATCTGGGTGCTTGTCACACAGAAGGCACTGCATAAATATTTATTGAAAGAATTGGAAATAAAATAATAAAGGAATACCAGAAAAGGAAGCATCTGCTGCTCTTCTATTCAGAATCTTTATCCAGCTGTCAGGTTTTAATATGTGTTATTTAAGGTACAGGAAGGGACAAACCCATATTTATTGATTGTTTAGTGTATCCTAGGCACATTTAATTCTTAATAAAATTCAAAAAGCAAATATTAAAGTTTCTATTTTTATATGGTGATATTGAGGCTCCAAAAGAAGAAGTAGTCCAAAGTGAATAATTTGGAAGCTAAACTGATTTTCCCAAATGCCATGCAAATCTTAGGTTAGTGGCAAGTCCATGACTAATAAAGAAATCTTTTATTCTTACCCCCAGATTAGTATACATTTCCAGACATGATTGATTTCATAAAGGTTGGAAATGGAGTGAAATAAGAGAAATGGCTACATGATATACTATTATTTCCCTCTTGAATGCTGGTTCTTTTATGGGCCAAAAGGCAACATAAGACATTTCACTTGAAATTTAATCTAGAAATCTCAACAAACTCTAGTTTATTTGATTCTAAACCTGTTGGGGGCTTCCCAGGTGGTGCTAGTGGTAAGAACCTGCCTGCCAGTGCAGGAGACATAAGAGCTGCAGGTTCGATCCCTGGGTTGGGAAGATAGCCTGGAGAAGGACATGGGAATCCACTCCAGTATTCTTGCCTTGAGAATCCCCATGGACAGAGGAGCCTGGTGGGCAGTCCACAGGGTCACAGAGTTGACTATGACTGAAGCGACTTAGTGGTATGGTACAGTCAACCTGCTGGGAGACTGGTTGTATTATTTCTTGGATTCTCTGGGTGATAGCATTCCTTTTCTTTACAATCTGTTCAAGGAAGACAAGTTCTGCCTCTTTGCCTAGGCTAAACCCTTCATCAATTCTGTTCTCATCTTTGTTTAGGTTCTATACCAGTTCTATTTTCCCCACAAGCTGCTTCTTCCAGCCAAGAACTATCCTTCTTTCCCTTGTCTTGAAAGGGCTTCATTTTAATCCTAATAATATAATCTCAATCATTCTCATCATAAACTTTGTGGATGATTTCTGCCTATAGTCTTTTTCTGGACCTATTTTCTATCTTTTACTAACTAGTTTTACTCTCACATTAAAGTAGCACAAATCTGGATTCACTTCCAAATCCAAACTCTAATAGTTATTAGCTGTGTGCCCTCTGGTGACCAATTTACTGTGCATGAATCTCTATTTCCTATTTCGAAAAACAAAAATAATATTGCCAACATCCCATATAGATTGTTTTTACTAAGTTATACATTAATGTTTGATCTTTAGCTTTTAGTGAATACAAGTAAATTTGCTACTAACCTGAATCTGCTATTACATTTGTTATCAGGTGTGTCATTTGTGATATTGACCATCATATAGTCAAGCTGCCTAATAAACAGAACTGTTTAACAAATCAATATGCTTTCTCAAATTTTTTTTTCTTGTTGATAAATTCAGTCACAAAACTGATCACTTTTGCTTCCTCTAGTAAGCTGGTATTCCGTATGAGTAAAATTTGTGTCAACTTTACTACCAGGGCTCTATGAAATATGTAATTAATTCCTGATTTTCCTATTGATGTCAATACCATATGCTATATTTTCTCTACCTTGACTTTTTCCATTTACATTTTTATACAAGTCACCTTTTGGAATAAGACAGGATGAGGACTTATGGATGAAAAATTAAATAGGTAGATGAATAGACAGGTAGATTAGTGAGACAAGTATTGTTACTAACTAGTCTGGTTTTGCTCATATTATCGTTTAGATTTGAAATACTATTCTCTGTCATCCAAGCCTATGAACATTATGTCTATCTTTCAGAATCTATCTAGTCTACCCTCTACCTATTCCTTTTAAACTTTTCTAACCTGTGGACCGGAAGTGTTCTTTCCTCTGACACACTTTCCTCTGACACACTTTCCTCTGACACACTTTGTGTGTTATGTTGTAACATTCACCTTAGTCCTCCCTGTGATTCAATTTCTGGTTACTCTGAGGCTTTTCTAATTCTCCTGTCCCTGTTGTAAGATTTTAGTGACAGGGTAGATGTTTTTGTCATTTCTATAACCCACAGTGCACTTAGCAGAGCATGGAATTGATATTCAACAAACATTCATTGAATTTTATTAAATTTAATTTGACGGGAACTTAGCTTTTAAAGCTACCTCAAAATTTATTCAAATTATGTGTATAATCTAAACATAAATACCATTTTGGGGGATACTTATACTAAAAATAATGGTTTCCTTTTATTCATTAATTTCCCCAAGATTTGGCAGAAAAATTTAAAGTTCTAGTTCATAGATGGTCATTTAACAAGTTATATTATACTTAAGTTGCTCAGTCGTGTCCGACTCTTTGCAACCCCATAGACTGTAGCCCACCAGGCTTCTCCATCCATGGGATTCTCCAGGCAAGAATACTGGAGTGGGTTGCCATTTCCTTCTCCAATATTATACTTACCATCTTCCTAATCTTTGAATAAGTAAATAACATGATTTGTACAGAGTAAAATGAGAGTAACATGGGTTACAGTGAGAAAAAATGAGCATAGTGAGTATCTCCAGACAAAGAACCAGTACTTTTGTAGGAAAAAGAGTAAACTTTGGAACACAGAGATTGAAATTTATACAGTAGAGCTGTAGCCATAATATAATGATCAGAGTAGAGAAAACTGTTGAAAAACTTGGTAACAAGTACAGTTTTTAAATGTTCACAGAAGTATATGTGTTTACTAGGTCAGCATCTAAAAGATGAAAAGAGACGATTCACTGAGGGAGAATGAAGACTTGCAGATGTTGTAAAGGATGTTAAAAGAAAGGAGAGGGGGTTTTGGCTGAAGCAATTTATTAGAGCAGAATAAATGATCAAAATGAAAAAAACGGAGACTCTTATTAAAGGTGAAGAAAACACTTTGCTATCCTTTTATGTTTCTAAATATTGGCTTCAGATTTCAGACAATCACACTATTGAGTTGGCTGCTTGGGCATGTATGCCTCTTTGTGCTTGGGGGTCCCCATACATCATGACTAGGCATGCAAAGTCTGCAAAATGCATGCTACAGTGGAACACCAGGTCTCCATTTATGGAGCTCTCAGAGGAGCCAGGTGGGCTACAGTCCAAAGGGTTGCAAAGAGTTGGACACACTGAAGCCACTTAGCACACATGCACTCTATATAAATATCATAAAGGGTAGAATAATTCTTGATTTTTAGATCTTTGTGGTAGATTTTAGAGAAATGGCCATGATATGTTTGGTCCCATGTGCTCTTCCAGAATGTTTCCAGGCTCTTTCAAGCAGTAGAGTCCATATTTTCTGCCATTAAAGTTGGGAGGGCTTTTGTTACTGCCTTATTTAATCAACTATGATAGTAGTGATACTTTATGATTCCTAATGTTAGGTTATAAAACACAATACAGCTTCTACTTGGTGCCCTCTTCTTCGGTTGTGCAACTTTGGAGTCCTGTGCCACCATGATGGAAAGACTACTTGCACTGACTACATAGAAAGAAAGAGAAAGAGAGAGAGAGACAGAGAGCAGAAAGCCCCAACTATCCAGCCCTCAGAAGGCTGAGCCTTCAGAGCTCACGGTGATTCTAGTTCTAGTCTAACTACAACCTGTAGAGGTATGAGCAAGAACCACCCAGCTGAGCCCAGAATGATCAAATGATTATTGTTTATGCTACTAAGTTTTGGAGTGGTTTGTTGTGCAACAGTAGATACTTAGGACAGAATTTTCCCAAATATATCAGGATGTGTATGTCTAACCATCTAGAAAAGTGAACAGGAAAGCTACTTGTGCTGGGTCACTTTGTAAATCTGTGTCATTGGTAGGACTGGGATTCAAATTTAGTTTCCAGCTTTGTTCAAACCTTTGGTCACTTCAGTTATAAAAGATGGGAAACACTATACATCCTAACATTCACTGGCAAGAAAAGTTATAACACATAATGTACTTTAAAGCTATATTGTTAAGAAGCTGTCTACTGAATAACATAGTGTACTATAATGGGTGTTCATTAGCTCAATTTAAACCTTATATCAGAATGCTCTCCCAGATTGAAGCACTGTGCTTTACATGTATTTTTGAAGTCTGATTTGACTGATGTTCTTTTTAAAGTGATGTCTGGAGGTGTACAAATATCAATATTTTCCTGTTTAACAATACAGAGAAAAATTAAACAGCACCACAAATGCTTGTAAGTAGTCTCACTGCTAATTAGTCATGCTGAAGATAAACAACCCGCCCATCATCATTGCAGCTTCTTTTAAGTGTATGTAGAACACTGAATTGGAAATAAAACTGGAGAATAGTCTATTTGCAAAGAATTTGTTATCTAGGTTCAGTTCAGTTCAGTTCAGTCGCTCAGTCATGTCCGACTCTTTGTGACCCCATGAATCGCAGCACGCCTGGCCTCCCTGTCCATCACCAACTCCCGGAGTTCACTCAGACTCACGTCCATCGAGTCAGTGGTGCCATCCAGCCAAGTCATCCTCGGTCGTCCCCTTCTCCTCCTGCCCCCAATCCTTCCCAGCATCAAAGTCGTTTCCAATGAATCAACTCTTCACATGAGATGGCCAAAGTACTGGAGTTTCAGCTTTAGCATCATTTCTTCCAAAGAAATCCCAGGGTTGATCTCCTTCAGAATGGACTGGTTAGATCTTGCAGTCCAAGGGACTTTCAAGAGTCTTCTCCAACACCACAGTTCAAAAATAATTCTTTGGCGCTCAGCCTTCTTCACAGTCCAACTCTCACATCCATACATGACTACTGGAAAAACCATAGCCTTGACTAGACAGAACTTAGTTGGCTAAGTAATGTCCCTGCTTTTGAATATGCTATCTAGGTTGGTCATAACTTTTCTTCCAAGGAGTAAGCGTCTTTTAATTTCATGGCTGCAGTCACCATCTGCAGTGATTTTGGAGCTTATCTAGGTAGATATACTAAATAGACACATATGAAGGATAATTCAGAACACATTCAAGCCAAATATAAACAAACTTTCAGGCAAGCTAAACTTAAGTGCTGAGGGAACCAAAAGTAAAGTGGTAGACAGAACTTTTTCCTGAAAAATTATAAAGATTTAGTATATTATGCATAAATATGCATATTTAAAATCCAAGTTACAAATTAAGCATTTCTAAACATTTAAGCATTTAGTGACAAGGTGGTAGATTCATTTTCCTTATTCCTGAAAACGATTAAGTTCAACCATACTAAATTGCCAATTTTCGACAGTTTTTACAAAATTGACTACTTCATGTGGTTCAGCTTCATCTATCAATTTGGTGAAGAGTCTGTACCAGACTTAGACACTTAACCCTACCAAAGACTTTAGTCATTTGACATATCTTCAGTCATCCTTTTAAAAATCCCAATGAGAAGGGAAACAATTTCTTGAAAATATATACTATATTGTATCAGATCAAATTATTAGCATTCCCATCCACAAACTACATTTACAGTTTTTAATAGCAGATTACCTGAGAGCATTATTTTAAAATTTTAATTGCTTCTTTTTAGATTTAAGATAATTATCATGCATTTTTCTATCTGAGAACCTTAGGTTGAAGGATTACGTTCACAAATCCAACTCAGGCTGTGTCCCCACTGGGAACCAGCATCACAGGAGATGCTGTAACACTATTTCGGTTCCATAGTAACTTCCTTTGAGGAGCATCAAGTACCTTACAGTCATTAGCTAAATAATCCTATTGATAAACCTAGGAGGTAGGACAAAAACTTTAATAGTGAATTCAAATGACTGAATTCCTGCTATGATTAATTTTTTAATAATGGTGTCAAACTCATCAGTTAATAGCCAGTCACTGGTTAAAAAAATAATTTAAAGAAAGTTTGCAATTTGGAGGCATTTCTAAAGGAAAATCTGACATTAGAAATTAACATTACTGTGTCATATGTTTTGGAATTTGCTTCTCATCAGTGAAACTTTTAAAATTTCAGCACAGAATTGATAAAATTTATATTGTGCATATAATATACACAGGCAAAACCATTTTTAGGCTCCTGGTTTATGTTATCCGAAGAGGCATAAATTCCATTCTGGATCAGAATATTACCCCCAATGCCCAGTTGAAAATTTTTATCCAGAATGTCTTAATGCTTTCCTCCCCAAGCTTTGAGAGGTTAAGCAGTGTTTCAAGGAGGCAGCCAGTTGTGCAAGATGAAATACAAGTATATCTGTTGCTAAATTACCTCCAACATATATGTTCCCACACACATACCATATATTAAATTACATGTGTGCATGTATGCTCAATTGCTTCAGTTGTGTCTGATTCTTTATGACTCCATGAACTGCGGCCTGCCAGGCTCTACCTTCCATGTGATTCTCCAGGTAAGAAAACTGTAATGGGTTGCCATGCCCTCCCCTATGGGATCTTCCTGACCAGGGACTGAACCCACATCTCCTGTGTCTCCTGCACTGCAGCCAGATTCTTTACCACTGAGCCACTGGTGAAGCCCATAAAATTTCATAGCTATATCCAAAAACAGGACCTTTACGTGATACCAGATAATATGAAAATGGCTTACACAAAATTTTATTCATAAATATTGAGTACTTTTTATTTTCCAGGCATTAAGTGCTTAGATATATTGAATCATAATCTATACATTTCATTGCTTTGAGTATTAATAGAGTTTTATCAACTCTCGCCTTGAATAATGCTTCTATAATTTATAATATAGACCAAGAATTCCTATGACATTGATGCTAAAGCTGAAACTCCAGTACTTTGGCCACCTCATGCAAAGAGCTGACTCATTGGAAAAGACTCTGATGCTGGGAGGGATTGGGGGCAGGAGGAGAAGGGGACGACAGAGGATGAGATGGCTGGATGGCATCACCGACTCTATGGACATGAGTCTGAGTGAACTCTGGGAGTTGGTGATGGACAGGGAGGCCTGGTGTGCTGCGATTCATGGGGTCGCAAAGAGTCAGGGGTCGCAAAGAGTTGGACACGACTAAGCGACTGAACGGAAATGAACTGACAGTAAGATATATAAATTGCTAGAATACGCTATATAATAAGTGCATCAAACACTGATACTGTAAGTTTCCTAAATACTTCATGTGCAACGTTCTTCATTCACAGCATTCAGTTCTTAAAACTGATAAGTGAGATTCGCAGGTTCAATTCAGTTCAGTTCACTCGCTCAGTCGTGTCCGACTCTTTGCGACCCCATGAATCGCAGCACGCCAGGCCTCCCTGTCCATCACCAACTCCCAGAGTTCACTCAGACTCATGTCCATAGAGTTGGTGATGCCATCCAGCCATCTCATCCTCGGTCGTCCCCTTCTCCTCCTGCCTCCAATCCCTCTCAGCATCAGAGTGTTTTCCAATGAGTCAACTTTTCTCATGAGGTGGCCAAAGTACTGGAGTTTCAGCTTTAGCATCATTCCTTCCAAAGAAATTCCAGGGCTGATCTCCTTCAGAATGGACTGGTTGGATCTCCTTGCAGTCCAAGGGACTCTCAAGAGTCTTCTCCAAATTTGCAGTTACCTAGTTTTTATACTCTGCTTTCCAACTATCTCCAGATTCTATAGCAATTGTTGAATCTGAAAATAGTCCTTCCCATCTTGTACTGTCTGTTCTTTGACCCTGTTATGGCAGCAAACCTTTTACTTCTTATCTTGCTGGAGGCCATATGTTTTGGGGTTGGTCTGCTTTTCACAAGAACAATGTGTACAGCAAAACTTGCCCATGATGGCTGTGAAAGGGAAACAAACGCTGTTCCACTGATACAGTCTACATTATTTTCTTTCTTCTTTTTAGAGCTTTTCCTCCTTTTTGGCTAGAGAGATGCTTCATGGCCATAAGTGTGAAACACATGCCATATTTTGAAGACCCAGCATGGAAAAATATAAATTATGTCATTAATAAATGTGTATACTGATGACATATGTAAATGACAATATTTCAGATACACTGAGCTATATAAATGATATTATTAAAGGAATTTCACCTATTTCACTTTTTACTTTTTTAAAGTGGTTACTAGAACAATTTAAGATATTTTTAAAGGACACCACTGCTCAAAAAACTGCAAAGCTCTTGGTTCAGGAAAGAATCTCAGGCTTTTTGCTTAGAATTGTAAATACTGGGGATATTCACTACGGAGGGGCTGCATGTTACCTTAGGGGTGAGACAAATGGAAGAAAGGTAGATAGAGCCACTATAATCAACGATCTACGTTGGAATTTCAGATTTTTCTAGTTAGGGTGTGGCTCTGCTTTCAGCCTTCAGAACAACAATGTGAAACAGACCAGATAAATACAGTGAACTCCATCAAACTTGAGGGCCAAGTTATGGGACACATGATCTCAGTGAAAAGCCTCTGGTCTTTATTATTTCCACTATATCCATGAAGAAACTAAGGTTTATAGTAGTTAAGTCACTTGCTCAAATCACAAAGCCAGAAAGAGACAAAGGTACATTTTTAGGCCACTTCTGGCTGATTTTAATCTCACCGTTACCTTGTGTCTTCTTCCTCCCCTACCTAAGAGGATACAGTTCCTACCTTTAAGTAACTCTCACCCTGGTGAAGAAATTTTGTTATTTTTAAATTAAAAATTATTTATTACAACCTGGACTCCAATTTTCTTTCTGGTTAGACTGCTGTACTTTTAGAGACAGTTTTGACTGTATTACTTAAAACTTTCTGGAAAGTGAAGGGATATAGGGTAATCTGTAGACTGAGAACTTTGATGTCTTGTCCGCACAACAACAGAAGATTTTAAGGACTCATCCTTGTGAGACATCCTTGAATGTGAAGTCAAATGGGCCTTAGGAAGTATCACTACATCACTACGAACAAAGCTACTGGAGGTGATGGAATTCCATCTGAGCTATTTCAAATCCTAAAAGATGATGCTGTGGAAGTGCTGCACTCAATATGTCAGCAAATTTGGAAAACTCAGCAGTGGCCACAGGACTGGAAAAGGTCAGTTTTCATTCCAATCCCTAAGAAAGCCAATGCTAAAGAATGTTCAAACTATTGCACAATTCCACTTATTTCACATGCTAGTAAATTAATGCTCACAATTATCCAAGCCAGGCTCCAGCAAAACATGAACTGTGAACTTCCAGATGTTTAAGCTGATTTTAGAAAAGGCAGAGGAACCATAGATCAAATTGCCAACATCCGCTGGATCATGGAAAAAGCAAGAGAGCTCCAGAAAAACATCTATTTCTGCTTTATTGACTATGCCAAAGCCTTTGACTGTGTGGATCACAATAAACTGTGGAAAATTCTGAAAGAGATGGGAATACCGGACCACCTGACCTGCCTCTTGAGAAACCTGTATGCAGGTCAGGAAGCAACAGTTAGAGCTGGATATGGAACAAAAGACTGGTTCCAAACAGGAAAAGGAGTATGTCAAGGTTGTATATTGTCACCCTACTTAATTAACTTCTATGCAGAGTACATCATGAGAAATGCTGGGCTGGATGAAGAACAAGCTGGAATCAAGATTGCTGGGAGAAATATCAGTAACCTCAGATATGCAGATGACACCACCCTTACGGCAGAAAGTGAAGAGGAACCAAAGAGCCTCTTGATGAAAGTGAAAGTGGAGAGTGAAAAAGTTGGCTTAAAGCTTGGTCTCATCACTTCATGGCAAACAGATGGGGAAACAGTGGAAACAGTGTCAGACTTTATTTTTCTGGGCTCCAAAATCAGTGCAGATGGTGACTGCAGCCATGAAATAAAAGATGCTTATTCCTTGGAAGGAAAGTTATGACCAACCTAGATAGCATATTCAAAAGCAGAGACATTACTTTGTAAATAAAGGTCCATCTAGTTAAGGCTATGGTTTTTCCAGTAGTCATGTATGGATGTGAGAGTCGGACTATAAAGAAAGTTGAGCATTGAAGAATTGATGTTTTTGAACTGTGGTGCTGGAGAAGACTCTTGAGAGTCCCTTGGACTGCAAGGAGATCCAACCAGTCCATCCTAAAGGAAATCAGTCCTGACTATTCACTGGAAGTACTGATGTTGAAGCTGATACTCCAATCCTTTGGAGTTGGGATTGATGTTGGGAAAGACTGAAAGCAGGAGGAGAAGGGGACAACAGGATGAGATTGTGGGATGGCATCACTGACTCAGTGGACATGAGTCTGGGTGGACTTCGGGAGTTGGTGATGGACTAGAAGGCCTGGTGTGGGAAAGACTGAAGGCAGGAGGAGAAGGGGACAACTGAGGATGAGATTGTTGGGTGGCATCACTGACTCAGTGGACATGAGTCTGGGTGGACTCCGGGAGTTGGTTATGGGCTAGGAGGCTTGGTGTGCTGCGGTTCATGGGGTCGTGAAGAGTTGGACATGACTGAACGACTGAACTGAACTCAACTGACTCCTTGCGAGTAAGTTGATCCAGGGAACATTAATGGTGTCTGTGGCTTAGAACAAGACAGTTCTAATTAGAGTATTTGATGTTTTCTCAGTTCACCAAAACAACTGCTCCAATAGTGCTTGTCTCTTTCTTGCTTTCTCTTCTCCTTTAGATCTGATTTTATTTCAATCAGATTCTATTCTCACTTTTCCTGATTTTGTGCAGGAATTAGTCTTATTTGTCTCTGCAATCTCATTGCTTAGCCCAATGTCTAGCACTCAGTTGATGCTTTGTCATCCATTTGTGATATGAACACTTCTATGCAGTTAGCATTTGACTGTCTTCTAAGGGCTAGGCATGATGCTGGGGATAGGTAGTGCATATGGTTGTATTGCATACTTTTGATCTGATAGGAAACAAGGACACATCAGTGTGATTTAAAAAAAAAAGAAAAAAAAAAACCTGTCCTTGTGTAAGCATAGGAACACCTGTGTGGGAACACCTGGTTTGTTATTAAGTCTGAAAGACTTCCAGAGGAAGCACTTTTTAAGATGGAACATCAGGGAAACAATAAACAGGGAGAAAAGACTAGGGAACTCATGGAAAAGGAAAGGCATTTCTAGCCAAAAGAACCACCGGTAAAGACATTCTGGACCTGAGATTTGTACAATTTGGAGTTTGGGGGAGGGGGTGAGATTAAGAGTGTGGGGATGTAAGGGGTTAAGGAAAAATGTTCAATCATGGTTGAAAGATTTCAGAAAAGTAATACATCATATGATGCAATTCACTAAGAATTTCTAAGAAATATTCATTTAGAGTACACATTTTAGGCTGTTTCATCTTATAAACATACTTTATGCAATTAAAAAGATTAAAATGGATTACAAGCTGATCATACTGGAGACCTCATATACACATATGCATATGTATTATACATCCACTTCATTATATTTCTATGGTCTATAACATACTTATCATTAGGGACACTTACCTCATGATAAATGAGCTTCATTAGTAGTGGTTTGAGACTTTATTATTCATTCATCTATAAAGATTATAAAGCTTCTATTATTTCCCAAGAATGATTATTTTAAATTTTCAGGTGTTTTCTGATATTAGCTTTTAAGTGAAGAAGGCCAAAATCAATTATTCTTCTTAATTTGACTGGTTTATAAATTTAGGGGAGGCTTGGATAAGAACTTTGCATGAAGATGGACAATTTACACTCAGTTTTAAGTCTTAGACCCTTGGCAAATACACTGTCTTCTTTCATTGGTGCACTCTCAGTCTCAGGTAATCTAACTTCAAAACTGATATAACATTTTCTGGGGATGTGGCTTATAGGGATCAATGAATTAAATATAGTTTTTAATCCTTTAGATAATAATTTATTGCTTGTTATAAATTAGAGTTTATTGTTTGTGTGTATGTTAAATTCAAAGAGAAGGAATCCTAAGTAGGCATATGGAATTTTTAAGACATGAAAATCTGTACATTATTTTGTTAACGGATAAAGTTCCTCTATAATACTACAATTTGTGACGCAATCTGCTCGTGCCACAGTATACTTTTTCTCCTTTGAACTTTATATAAATTAATGATTCTTTATGTTTCTGAACACAAAAGGATGTCCCAGGAGGAATAGGCAGAAGTGAGGTTCATTTGCATCTCTATCCTCACTCTATCACAAATAATGCTTATCTTAAAAGACTATACCTGTGTTGTGTACAAATGGAAATTAAACTGAGCTTAAATTCTTATAATTGTCATTTGTGACCTGACTCTTGGGGTTAGATAACTAATAAAATGTAACGCATTTCTCTTGCCTTCTGGAGTTGAAAGGGAAAAGGAGCGATTAATCAAAGGACAGATCAAGATAGGAAACTAGGAACAAATAGACTAAATTTCCTCCCTGGCTCTGTCCATTCCTTCATAAACACTTATTAAGCATCTACTATGACATCTACTGACGAAATGAAAGGAGAGAACCGTCGCCTTACCATAATCTGTGATTAGTTTTGTGAACTGAAATCAGATTTCGGTCTTAAAAATTCTTCAACTGCACAGAGCGCGTGTAGTTACACATGCAAACAGGACATTGGAATGTAATAGAGGTTTGTGCATTTCGCCTTTCACTTCAAAAAACCATGCTAAAACCAGTACAAGAGATTCAACCGCCTCCCCCGCTCGCAGTCTTGGCAATCAAAACCCTCCTGCCAACACTTGTCGTAATTTCAGATTAGGAGCCTAGCTTTTTTTTTTTTTTTTAAATAATCCAAACCCCTACCCCATTTCCCACCTTAATGCCAGCATAAAAACAAACAAACAAACAAGTTTTACTGGGCGAACAAGGGCAAGGGAGGAAGAGAAGGACGGATGACGGAAAAAGGGAATGAAGTGAATGAAAGAAAGAATGAAGGAGAGAAAGCTGGCCATTCCCCGTTCGTTGTCGGTTCCCTGCCCGCTTCTCCCCGTCTCCCCATTAAGCTGCCAAGTAGCATCACCTCCAGGCTCTGCCCTCGGCTCCGCCCCCTAGCGTCGGAGCCCTGCAGCCAGAGGCTGGCACCTATCTCTTTAAATGACAGCTGTGGCTCGGGTCCCAGTCCTGGGCTTGACGTCAGTTTCGCCTCCCGGGCTGTGAGGGGTAGTTAGCGCCACCGTCCGCGCTCCGGGCTCGCGGCGCGCTCGCAAGCTGCTAGGGCGGCGAGTTTTCTTCGCTCCGGCCCCTCCTCTCGCCCTCCCCGCGGAGAGCCGAGCGGCAGCCTAAGAGAGCCTCTCGCAAGTCTCTCTCACACTTCCCCGCCTTCGCCCCAAAGGAGCAGCCGCTCCTCCTGGCGCCTCTGCCGCCGCCGCGCCGCCCGCAGAGCTCCTCTCCCGCGCACCGCTCCCCGATGGAGCCCGGGCGCCGCCGCCGCCGCCGCCCCGAGCCCTGAACCGGGCCGCCCCGGCCGGAGGAACGTGCCGCCCGGCCCGAGGGCGCATCAGGCGCACACCACCGGGGGCGCAGGGCACGGGTTTCGGGAAGGAGAAAGTGCTGCTCTCCAGGGGCACTTGGCCGGCGGCGGGGGACTATGGCTTTGAAGGACACGAGCAGCGGCGGCGGCACCATCCTGCCCATTAGCGAGATGGTCTCCTCGTCCAGCTCCCCCGGCGCTTCGGCAGCCGCCGCCCCGGGGCCCTGCGTGCCCTCGCCCTTCCCCGAGGTGGTGGAGCTGAACGTAGGGGGCCAGGTCTATGTGACCAAGCACTCGACGCTGCTCAGCGTCCCGGATAGCACTCTGGCCAGTATGTTCTCGCCTTCCAGTCCCCGGGGCGGCGCCCGACGCCGGGGCGAGCTGCCCAGAGACAGCCGGGCGCGCTTCTTCATCGACCGGGACGGCTTCCTCTTCAGGTACGTGCTGGATTATCTGCGGGACAAGCAGCTCGCCCTGCCGGAGCACTTCCCCGAGAAGGAGCGGCTCCTACGGGAGGCCGAGTACTTCCAGCTCACCGACCTGGTCAAGCTGCTGTCGCCCAAGGTCACCAAGCAGAACTCGCTCAACGACGAGGGCTGCCAGAGCGATCTGGAGGACAACGTCTCGCAGGGCAGTAGCGACGCGCTGCTGCTGCGCGGGGCAGCGGCCGCCGCACCCTCGGGCCCGGGAGCGCACAGCGGCGGCAGCGCGCAGGACAAGCGCTCGGGCTTCCTCACACTCGGCTACCGCGGTTCCTACACCACCGTGCGAGACAACCAGGCGGACGCCAAGTTCCGGCGCGTGGCGCGCATCATGGTGTGCGGACGCATCGCGCTGGCCAAGGAGGTGTTCGGTGACACGCTCAACGAGAGCCGCGACCCTGACCGGCCGCCCGAGAAGTACACGTCCCGCTTCTACCTCAAGTTCACCTACTTGGAGCAGGCGTTCGATCGCCTATCCGAGGCCGGCTTCCACATGGTGGCGTGTAACTCCTCGGGCACCGCCGCCTTCGTCAACCAGTACCGCGACGACAAGATCTGGAGCAGCTATACCGAGTACATCTTCTTCCGTAAGTTCGCGGTCTCCGCATTTCCCAGTTCTTCCGGCCCCCTCGCCGACCCCCGCGGCTTCCGGCGGCTCTGGTGTCCTTGCGCGCCCCCATCCCAACGTGGCCGACTTGATCTTTGGTTTCGCGCCTTTCTGTCTCCCTTTCGGCTCCTCTCTTCAACAGCTTCGGAGCACGCAGTGCCCAAGCAGTCCTCTTCCTTAACTTTATTGATCTTGCCCTCCTGCCCTGCCCAGCTCTTGGAGTCGCTGGGTGTCCTATTACCCAGGGCTGGGAAGAGACTTGAGCTCAAGGCTGAGCACTTAAGTCCCGCCGTCTCTCTGCCTCTGCTCGCCCTTCCCCGAGGTGGTGGAGCTGAACGTAGGGGGCCAGGTCTATGTGACCAAGCACTCGACGCTGCTCAGCGTCCCGGATAGCACTCTGGCCAGCGTCCCGGATAGCACTCTGCTCCTGGGGGTCAACTTATGTGGGTCCCGGTGGTGTCCCTCCAGAGGAAGGGCTGGCATCAAGGTATCGCCGCGCCCCGATGGCCTCCTGGTGGTAAGGGTCCGCACAGGAGCATCCCATTATGGGTGATTTCTGTAGTGGGCAACAGGAAAAGTGGCGATTAAGTCTGCAAAGCGCCTCAAAAGTCCGGGGAAAAGAGGTTTCCACTGACTCATATAAACCTCAGATTTCCCCAGCGCCAGGAGTCTTCTATAATTGTTATGTATTTTGGACGGAGTGGGGTGGAGGGAACGGACTTTGGTCGTCTGAGTGCTGCTGTCAGGGTTGGAGATTAGGAAGGGACATGGTATGTTTGCGTGCACGTGTGTGTGTGTGCGCGCGTGTGGTTGTATTTCCTTTCTGGGCACCTGCAGTGCGAATAAGGGATTGAATTCACTTTCCCAGGGGGAATAAACGCAGTGATTTTTCTGAATTTAGTGAACAAGAGAGAAGATTTGGAAAGCATCTGGCCTGATGCTTTTTGTAGTGCACTTGGCGTGGCGGGGGCGATCTGTGGATCAAATTCAAGAACTCCACCAAGTATCCTTGGGGCTTGGGGGATGGGGAGCCGGGGCGGAGACAATTTTCAGTGACGTGTATAAGGTGAGGATGGCCACAACCCGAGAGTTGTTTGGACAAATGAAAAGCCACCTGCGATGGCAGCGGGGGCATCATTTGGCAAACTTTTTTTTCCCCTCTTTATCAAAATACAAAAAGACTGAAAACTTTCCTGTAGTCTTAGGGAGAGTAGCACTGATAGCCAACGATGGAAATAAGCTCAGCATTCCCTGTATTTATTTTGAGTCACTCACTGTTTGGGACTCAGGCAATTTTTGCACTTTGTTTTGACTGGGAAAGTGGAAAGGACCTTTCCTTTCAACTCTATTGAAAGTTGCTCATTGTTTGCATATTCTAGTAACCTTGGAGTTAAGGGTGACAAGATCCCCACACTAAGATTTTTTTTTAATAGTGTTGATTTTTCTAAGAAAACCATCTCAACAGGAAAGCAAAGAACGTGTCCATTGAAGTGCTAGATAAAAAGCTAATTGTCTTAGAGAAAGATAAATACTATATAACTTATATGTGGAATTTTAATACAAATAAGTCTGTATACAAAACAGAAACAGACTCTCAGAGGTATAAAAAATAATTACGGTTACCAAAGGGGGGCAGGAGGCATAAAATTGGAGTCGTGGGATTAACAAACTATACATTCAATAGATAAGCAACAAGGATTTACTCTATAGCACAGGCAGCTGTATTCCATATCTCATAATAGCCAAAATGGTAAATAATTTGAAAAAAATTATACATATAATGAATCACTTTGCTCTACACCTGAAATTAACACAATATTGTAAATCAATTACATCTCAATCAAAATCTAATTGTCTTAATTATGAAAGTATTATTTGTCACACAATAAAAAGGATCAGTGGTCAGAAAAGCCACTCAAAGGAAGGGACCTTTATTGACACTTAACATCTAAGCATTTATGGCATTTCAATAAGGGTTTATTTCCAGGCACTTCAGAAGATAAGAGGCAATAACTTCTGACTTTTTTTAGTGACTTAGATATAAGCATAAATGCTCTGAAGTTAAGGGTCTTGCATTTCAGAATCTTTCATAGTTTTGGTCTTTTTCCCCAGAAACTTGAGGACTTGAAAAATGTCTGTTACTTTGATTATGAAGAATTAATACAGGTTCTCTTTAAATTAAGAAAAAATGCTCATGAGATAGTATATTGAAATTGGAAACTCAGCCAATTTAATTCAAAGGATGATTTGAGATATTGTTTGGAATTTAGGATATTTGAGTTCTGGAGCTAGAAGTGAAACAAAATAATATATTTATATTATGAGTAACTACTTACAGAGTAATCACATAACAAATGAGTTCTGAGATTCATTCATAAAAGTCTCAGAAGTCTAAGGAAGCAACTTATAGCATTTTCTATTGATTATCCTGTTGGGGAAAATACATAATTCCAGATTAAATATGCCTCTTTTCGAAGCAGTGTTCCTGTAGACCAACCAAATATAGTTGCCATTTTTTAATTTGTGATATAAAATTTATCTCAAACCTGTTATACACACATTTATTTTATGCTTTGTATCATTTGAAGCATATTTCACAAATTATATTGGAAGGGATTCCATTTAATATTGGTTAATGAAAATGCACTGTATTTCCGTCGTATTTAGTATAAATAATATTGTTACGTATACCCTGGTGGCTCAGCTGGTAAAGAATCCTTCTGCAATGAAGGAGACCTGGGTTTGATCCCTGGGTTGGGAAGATTCCCTGGAGGAGGTCATGGCAACCCACTCCAGTATTCTTGCCTGGAGAATCCCCATAGACAGAGGAGTCTGGCGGGCTATAGTCCATGGGGTTGCAAAGAGTCGGATATGACTAAGTGACTAAACACACACATATACAGAGTGTAGTTATCTTGTTGAGTATCCTCTATTTTTAAAAGTCAGTGTTATTCATAAAAACAACAACACTGGATGAACTTCTTTAACCACCATTTTAGAGGCAGACAGGGTCTTATCTTTTATTTCCCTTTTGATATAATTCTTTCAAAAATATTTATTTAATGTATAACATATAAATCAAATTAACAGTTTTTAAAATTCAAGCTACATGTGAATTTAGAAGTTTGAAGCTGCTCTGAAAATTATAGTATTGCAGTTTATACACTTGAATATCATTTTCAGGTCTTCACTGCCTTTTCCCACCCCACTTTTCCCCTGAGTTTCTATAGAGATGGAAGGAGAGTGGCAAATGTTTCAGTAATCCTAGACACTGCTATTTGCCAAATGTGTAATCTTGACTAAATTATGTCAGTTTTCTCACCTATTTAAATGAGATTATTATAGTATGAATTTTATAGAATTTGAGAATTAATGTGAATGCTTAGTCTAGTGCTTGACCTATACTAAGAGCTTTAAAAACATTAGGTGTTACAATTATAGTGAAGACTTTTTCTTGTCAGTATTAAATTTAAAATTTGTTTTTTGGTAAATATGCTGTGCTGTGCTGTGCTATGCTAAATTGCTTCAGTT
The DNA here is from genome assembly GCA_917880005.1 of Nanger dama. NCBI lineage: Eukaryota > Metazoa > Chordata > Mammalia > Artiodactyla > Bovidae > Nanger > Nanger dama. Next base: position 42,996,978 of record CAKJTW010000001.1, read on the forward strand.
GTCTCCAACTCTATGCAGCTCTATGGACTGTAGCCCACCAGCTTCCTCTGTCTATGGGATTCTCCAGGCGGGAATATTGGAGTGGATTGCCATGCCCTCCTTCAGGGGATCTTTCTGACCCAGGGATTGAACTAGGGTTTCCTGCATTGCAGGCAGATTCTTTACCATCTGAGCCAACAGAAGTATAGCTGATTTAATTATAAAGTTAATTACAAAATTGCTTTGCAATTAAGTGATAGCATAATACACTTTCAGAAGTTTGAAACTACCAATTTAATAACCAGATTCTTTCCTGGAACTTGGATTTTTCAGGTCAAGTTCAAATCACCGAGGTTTGCCAATCATACTCCAATTAGTTCTTTTGGATCAACTCCAACAGAACCCTTTTCTGATTCAGGGCCAAGAAGTGTTTTAACACTCTCCATTAGGAGTTGAAACTTTGGCAATATTTTCTGAAAGAAACTGAGCTAGATTCATATCTCCTTAAGTGCTTGTATCCAAGTCATTGGTTTCTAATGCTCAAGGTTATATACAGGTTATTAAAGATTTAATACCAACTTCATTTGGCTACATGGACACTTTTATCTATTATCAGTCATAACTCATTATTTTATCAAGACTTTTAGACTCTGCAACGTATACAGTACTATGAAATTTTGTATTATTCTTCTAATACTGAAGATAGATTGTCTTTTCTTAAAGGAAAACAGTGATTTATTGTACTTTCTCCTGCATTGCAGGCAGATGCTTTACTGTCTGAGCCCCCGGTTTCGATTCCTGGGTTGGGAAGATCCCCTGGAGAAGGAAATGGCAATCCACTCCAGCACTCTTGCCTGGAAAATCCCATGGACGGAGGAGCCTGATAGGCTATAGTCCCTGGGGTCGCAGAGTCTGACAGGACTGAGCGACTTCACTTTCACTATTGTACTTTCTGTTTGTTTTTTTTTCCTGTTGTTTTGGAGGGGATGTCTGTTAAGTGTAATTAGGGCTGGTTTTAGCAATATTCGGAATAGAAAAAAGATATTTCATGTTAGCATGGTATTCATGCGTGTGTGCTAAGTCACCTCAGTTGTGTCCAACTCTTTGTGACCTCATGGACCAAAACCCACCAGGCTCCTCTGCTGGTAGGATTCTCCAGGCAAGAATACTGGAGTGAGTAGACATACCCTCCTCCAGGGAATCTTTCTGACCCAGGGATCAAATTCATGTCTCCTACATCTTCTGCATTGACACGTGAGGTCTTTACCGCTAGCGTCACCTGGGAGGCTTGTTATATTACATAGGCCCGTAAATAAAATGAACATTAAATGTACCCTTTGTTTCTCATTATCAGTGTGTTTACAAGAAGGTAGTATTGATTCATTGCTCTTTTCTTATAGTATTTGAATTTTGCATTCTTTGTTGGTTGAATGATATGTGGTATAAAAGTATACATTTCTCTAGGTTCAATTGACGTTCCTTAAATTTGGAATTTCCTTTTTTTTTTTCATTGTTGTGATGTATAAGAGTGCCAGATCTTGGATCTAATGCTATTTCTGATCTGGGCTGTGGATTCTATTGTCTTTAATGAATTTTTATATCCACTCTTTTAAATCTATTCTGATTTATTTCACTGTATTGGGTTGAAGAAAGCTAGGTTGAGTTGAAAATATTCAAATAGCTATTAAGTCATATGTTAGCAGACCTGTTGCATTAAAAGCTTCCTAAGAAACATCTTTAAAAACCACTCTATTTAAATGCATATCCTTAAAATTGTACATTAATTTTTTGTCTAAAAATGCATCTACTTTTATCACCAAATACTGTTTTATGAAAAAATAACTTTGTTCCTCTTATTTTTTTTTTTAAGTTGGTTCATTTTCTTCTGGAGACTTAACTAGTTATTTTTATAATTTCATGAGAAATTTCTTCTGAAACCACTGAAGATAGTCTTTTCTTAAAGGAAAACAGTGATTTATTGTATTTTCTGTTTTTGTTTTTGTTTTTTTTTCTGTTGTTGTTTTGGAGGGGATGTCTGTTAAGTGTAATTAGGGCTGGTTTTAGCAATATTTGGAATAGAAGAAAGATATTTGATGTTAGCATTGTATTCATGCATGTGTGCTAAGTCACCTCAGTTATGTCCAACTCTTTGTGACCCCATTGGCCATAACTCACCAGACTCCTCTGCCAGTAGGATTCTCCAGGCAAGAATACTGGAGTGAGTAGACATAAAATTCCTAAAACAATGACTGAATGACTTTCGAGTCAATGGGGAACAGATAACTTTGTAAAATACCAAGATTCTTATGTCATGAAGATAATTGGAATACAGAGACTGAGAATGATAGAAAACCTTGGGTGCAAAATGTTTGGAGATCATGTCATGGCATTGGCTACTGTTTAAGAGAGTTTAACTTTTATATTTGACCTAGTACTATCTTGTAAACTTGATCTCTTGAAATAGTGTTATGGTTTAGCTTAACACTAGTAGTGTTTGGCTTTAATGTGTGAGTCAATCTTTAAGCACATAATGAAGCAAAAGAATGGCACTATAAGCCTTATTTGGCAGTTCTTTCTCTTTTGTAACTTAGAGCACTGGAACTCAAGATATGTATGTATGTGTGTGTGGGAGAGTAGACCTATGCCTTATTTAAAAAGAAAAAATATCTTTGGAAAAAGAAATAATATGTATGAAGTTAGCACCAATTATTACTTATTCTTGCTATGTTATTGGGTCAATTAGTCTAAAATATAAAAGCGATTGTCAATTTGTTGTTCAAAGGAAACTTTTTTGATAATGAAAGTAATATATGAAGTTTTAGGAATTTTATAAAAGAAAAGTAAAATTAAAAATATCACCAGTAATTTCTAATACAATGACTTCTTTCCTTCTAGCCTCTGTTCTAAATTATGAAGATGACAAACATACTTTTCAAAAGTTATGATGATACTGTGTAGATGGTTTATATGCCATCTTTGCTTTGTTTTGTTTTATATGTTTAATGCAGTTATACATTTAGGGCCATTTCCTATAAGACATTGAATTCTTTAGAGTTGGACACAGCTGAAGTGACTGAGCACAGCACAGCACAGATAATATTATAAATAAATATTGATATTGAACATTTTCCCTGTAAGCTTAAAAAGAATTTTTTTCAAAGTATAATATATGTAATAAAAGAACATTTACTATGTACCTAGTTTCATGATAAATGTTTGTAGACATGACTTTGTTTACTTTTTTTTTTTAATATTCCTTTAGTTGGCATTAGTTTCCTAATACTTTAGTTAGGAAACCATGATTCAGAGAGGTTAAATAAAATCTTTAGGTCATGAACTGGTATGAGAGTGAGCTGGAATTTGAAAAGTTATATCTTTTTGCAAAGCCCTTTCTCTTAAGTATTTAAAAGTAATACCTGTTTTACGCAATCAATTTGGCAAATATATTTCAATGTCTAGTGAGTATTTAAAACATAACTCTGTAAGCAAAAATGAGTAGTGTGAGCTGCATGTGAATGAAGCTAATATTTCTTAATTTATGTTAATTTTTTTAAGAATGTGGAAAATTCAATTGACCCTTAAACAAACTGAGTTTGAACTGTGAGGGTCTATCTATAAGCAGATTTTTTTTTCCAGTGATACATATTGTGATTGTTTGAATACAAAGACGCAGAACCTCCAATTCAAGGACCAACTATAAAGTTGTAAGCAGATTTTCCACTGAGCAGAATTTGGTAGCCCCTATCTTGCATTGACGAGCCAACTGTATATGTTTTATGTCTTTACCTAATGAAAAGGTTACTTTTTAGTGATTAAGGCTACCACATTCATGGATAATTTTTAAATTAAATAAACCATATGACTCAATTTACCACTCTTTTGGGGAACAAATAATATCTATCAGTTTGCTAGACTGATAGATTTAAACAGTGTTTAAGGATCACAGTAAACTGTGGAAAATTCTGAAAGAGATGAGAATACCAGACCACCTGACCTGGCTATTGAGAAACCTATATGCAGGTCAGGAAGTAACAGTTAGAGCTGGACATGGAAAAACAGACTGGTTCCAAATAGGAAAAGGAGTACGTCAAGGCGGTATATTGTCACCCTGCTTATTTAACTTCTATGCAGAGTACATCATGAGAAACGCTGGGCTGGAAGAAGCACAAGCTGGAATCAAGATTGCCAGGAGAAATATCAATAACCTCAGATATGCAGATGACACCACCCTTATGGCAAAAAGTGAAGAAGAACTAAAGAGCCTCTTGATGAAAGTGAAAGAGGAGAGTGAAAAAGTTGGCTTAAAGCTCAACATTCAGAAAACAAAGATCATGGCATCTGGTCCCATCACTTCATGGGAAATAGATGGGGAAACAGTGGAAACTGTGTCAGACTTTATTTTAGGGGCTCCAAAATCACTGCACGTGGTGACTGCAGCCATGAAATTAGAAGACGCTTACTCCTTGGAAGAAAAGTTATGACCAACCTAGATAGCATATTGAAAAGCAAAGACATTACTTTGCCAACAAAGGTCTGTCTAGTCAAGGCTATGGTTTTTCCTGTGGTCGTGTATGGGTGTGAGAGTTGGACTGTGAAAAGGCTGAGCACCGAAGAATTGATGCTTTTGAACTGTGGTGTTGGAGAAGACTCCTGAGAGTCCCTTGGACTGCAAGGAGATCCAACCAGTCCATTCTGAAGGAGATCAGCCCTGAGTGTTCTTTGGAGGGAATGATGCTAAAGCTGAAGTTCCAGTAGTCTGGCCACCTCATGTGAAGAGTTGACTCATTGGAAAAGACTCTGATGCTGGGAGGGATTGGGGGCAGGAGGAAAAGGGGGACACCAGGGGATGAGATGGCTGGATGGCATCACCGACTCGATGGACATGAGTTTGAGTGAACTCCGGGAGTTGTTGATGGACAGGGAGGCCTGGTGTCCTGCAATTCACGGGGTCATAAACAGCTGGACACAACCAAGTGGCTGAACTGAACTGAAGGTAGTCTTCTGCAGAAAATTCATTTTACCTTATAAAATAGGATATGTTTTATATGTTCTTAGAAAGTGACAAAGTGAAGAGGGCATTTTAGTTGAAGTCACTTTTGTTAATTACTTGTAATTTATTGGTCCTAACTATTGATTATTGCCTTTGAATTCTATACTTGCTATAATCAATTTCAAAAATATAAAATACCTGATGGGTATTGAGATTATTGGCTTCTGGTGTTTTTGAATCCTTAAAGTATTGTAGAACTATATAAATTTGAAGTATTTGGAAAGTAATGTTTTAGGTAATTCTTCAACCTGTGTTTAATTATAATTATCATTTTTAAAACTTCTTTTAAATTAACTTCAGAGTACTGTCAGCATTTAGCAGCTATAATCCTGCAGGAGAAGCTGATGGCTTCTCTAATGGAGATCATCCTTCTAGTAGTAGGAGACTATACCAATGGAGATTTTGCAAGGACTTACTTAAAGATGATAATAACTTTATTCACAGGATTTCAATATTTCTCCCATAGGTAAGTTAAATGATAGGTTCTGAGGGTAATGGTGAACCTCTAGCTGCTGACTTGAATCTAGGTGTTCTGTGCCTACTGTCTGTATACTTCTCATTCATTTCTGCTAGGGAGCATGTCATAAAACCTAATTATCCTGTGAGGTTAGTTGTATTTTGCATTTTCTTTGTTTTGTTAGATATTTTAAAATTTTATTTTATTTTTAATTGGAGGATAATTATTTCACAATATTGTGATGGTTTCTACCATACTCAACATGAATTGGCCACAGGTGTACATATATTTCCTCCTTCTTAAACCTTCCTCCCAGCTCCATCCCTATTCCACCCCTCTAGCTTGTCACAGAGCACCAGCTTTAGGTTGCCTGGGTCATACAGTAAATTTCCACTGGCTATTTACTTTACATACGGTAATATATATGCTACTCTCTCAGATCATCCCACTTTCAAAAGAAAAAGTATATGAAATATTTTATACTGGATTTATGCTGTTTAAAAATTTATTTTTTAGCTCAGGAATTTTTAGTGCACCCCTGGTATCATGATCATGTCATACTGAGTGACCTCTTGCTATAGAATCCTCCTACATTTAGCCTACACATCTGTTTCTTCCTAGTACACTCAGTGCATTCCCTATAACTTGTCATGGTCTGTCTCATTTTTCTTTCTTATTATGTCCTAATTTTCCTAGCTTTGTTGAGATATAATTGACATATAACATTTTGTAAGTTAATGTGTTGATATACTTGTATATTGCAGTTTGATTACCACTGTAGTGTTAGCCCCAGATATGCAGATGACACCACCCTTATGGCAGAAAGTGAAGAACTAAAGAGCCTCTTGATGAAAGTGAGAGAGGAGAGTGAAAAAGTTGGCTTAAAGCTCAACTTTCAGAAAACTAAGATCAAGGCACCAAGTCCCATCACTTCATGGCAAATAGATGGGGAAACAGTGGAAACAGTGAGAGACTTTACTGTTTTGGGCTCCAAAATCACTGCAGATGGTGATTGGAGCCATGAAATTAAAAGATGCTTACTCCTTGAAGGAAAGTTATGACCAACTTAGACAGTATATTAAAAAGCAGGGACATTACTTTGCTAACAAAGGTCCATCTAGTTAAAGCTCTGGTTTTTCCATTGGTCATGTATGGATGTGAGAGTTGGACTATAAAGAAAGCTGAGCACCAAAGAATTGATGCTTTTGAACTGTGGTGTCGGAGAAGACTCTTGAGAGACCCTTGGATTGCAAGGAGATCCAACTGGTCCATCCTAAAGGAGATCAGTCCTGGGTGTTCATTGGAAGGACTGATGCTGAAGCCGAAACTCCAATACTTTGGCCACCTGATGTGAAGAGCTGACTCATTGGAAAAGACCTTGATGCTGGGGAAGATTGAAGGCAGGAGGAGAAGGGGACGAGAGAGGATGTGGTTGGATAGCATCATCAACTCAATGGACATGAGTTTGGGTAAACTGCGAGAACTGGTGATGGACAGGGAGGCCTGGCCTGCTGATAATCACAGTGCTATGGGTTATATCCCCAGAACTGATACAGCTGATAACTGGATGCTTGGTCCCTTTTGTTATGCTCCGAGTCCAAGTCTCCGAATAGACTGAGAGAACAAGTCCACCACGGCAATGCAAAGGCAAGAAGGGAGTTTATTTATTGCTAACTCGAGTTAGGGCACTCTGCCACATCCAACACAGTAGAGTAAGGCAAGAGGGTCCTGAGCCCTGAATTACAGCAGTATTTGTAGACTTAGAACAAAGACAGGGAGTTGGCAAGGACGGATTGGTTGCAAGGGGTTCTTGGTACCTATTAATTGGCTAAATTTTGTGCATGCGGGCTCACTTAAGGGACTTCTCGTGCTATCTGGGCTAGCTCTAACCAGGCTATAGGGAGTATGCTGACTGGCTGAGTCTCAAGGTCGGGGGGATGATGATCTCAGCTCCTTCTGGGCAGTGACCCAGCTTTTTCTGTGATTGTAGCTTTGGCTACTTTAGTCCTTGAAGCTTGTCATGGTTTCTGTCAGGTCTCAACACCTTTGACCAACATCTCCTTATTTCCTCCACCCCCTTATTCCTCTGGTAACAACCATTCTACTCTGTTCCTATGAGTGTGGCTTTTTAGATTCCGCAAATAAATGATTTAATACAGTATTTTTCTTTCTATGTCTGACCTTTCTTTAACCTAGCCTAGCATAATGCTTCAAGTTCCATCCATCTTCTTGTAAATGTCAGGGCTTCCTTCTTAATTATGGATGAATAATAGTCCATTTTTTTATACATCACGTCTTCTTTAGTCTTTCATTCGCTGACAGACACCTAGGTTGTTTCCATATTTGGCTATTGTGTATAATGCTGAGATAAATATGGGAGCACAGATGTCTTTTAGAAATCCTGTTTTCATTTCCTTTGAAACAGACCCAGAAGTAGGATTACTGGATCACATGATTACCTCTTATCATGTGAACTTTCTGCACTGGCCTACTTTTTCCATGAGAATTAGCACCAAGTCTCACCTTGTCTTCCCAGCCCCCAGTGCAGTGGCTAGTACCACATTGGGAACTCAGTAAATTTTTTTTTTTTTGAAAGGAAATGCAAGTTAACAAATGAACCAATGATGCTGGAAATTCTATCAAGGTAGTTATTGAATTGAGATTTAGTTTCACTTCAATTTAAGTTGTACCTGTTGAGCAATTACAAGGCTACAGCTTGAAACAAGAGATGAAAATGTGAATGACAGAAACTTTGCATTAAAAGTTATCATAGTAAGCTTTATGTAGTAGTGAATTATGTTGTAGAGGGTTATTTGGTGTATTATTAAGAGGCAGAGTAATGACATTAGAAGTTGTTGTATGGGCACCTATAAAGAATGAGAGTAGGTGAAATGTTAACTAAAACTTGGGACTGATTAGATAATATTGTAAATGAAGTTGTTAGAACTGTAAACATACACGCAGAGATGCACACATGGAGACACATTAATTGGTTGATCGATTGATATTTAAATGATTGGTAGGATAGAAGGTATATGAGATCAAAAATTAGCTGACTTATTTTTTTATGTATGAAAAATATTAGGCAAATGCTCTGAGTTGCAGCCTACCTGCAACCACATTGTTGAGTACTTGGTTTTCAAAACATGTTAGAATGTGGAGTGGCTGCTACCTCCAGGCACGGTCAGGTCCTATTGTGGTGTAACAAGCTCAGGAAGTATCTGGCATTGTTAGTAGGTATTTGCAAATGTGAGGATCTAGTGAACTTCATTTTGTTATCACTGCTCTAGTTTTTAAAAGATATCTTGAAATACATTGAAGAGGTAGTACAGTTTCATGATTGATATATCAATATCGATTTTACTTATTAATCTTGGGTCAAAATTGTTAATAAAAGCAAGTCAACTTCACAGGTAATAATAGCACATAGCTTCATTCACCAGTTAAACTTACTTTAATGCTTGTTTGGCAGTTGGAATGTAAACTTGGACTACAATTTCTACCATATTGTAACTAATAAGTCATATTTACATTAGGGAAAATGAGTTAAATACAACAAAAGAATAAAAATATATGTAGTATTAATTTCAGGTCACCAAAATAGTGAGTGATTCCACCATTCAGTTGTGCTAGTTCCATTTCTTGCACCAGTTATAATAACAAAACCATTGAGCATAGATGGAATCCACAGTATATACTGTTTCCTTTCTTCTTGTATAATTAGATATGTCTAATTTCTGATACAAGGAGACTAGGGAGAAGAATCGGAGAAGGCAGTGGCACCCCACTCCAGTACTCTTGCCTGGAAATCCCATGGATGGAGGAGCCTGGTAGGCTACAGTCCACGGGATCGCTGAGTCGGATTCGACTGAATGACTTCACTTTCACTTTTCACTTTAATGCATTGGAGAAGGAAATGGCAACCCACTCCAGTGTTCTTGCCTGGAGAATCCCAGGGATAGGGGAGCCTGGTGGGCTGCCGTCTCTGGGGTCGCACAGAGTCGGACACAACTGAAGTGACTTAGCAGTAGCAGTAGCAGGGAGAGGAATACCATGTTTAGAAAGAGACAATACTAGAATCTCTTGGTCCCCACTCCCCAAAAGTGAAAAAGCTTGAACTCTCTGAATGATTTTCTACTTTTTAGTCATATTCCTTGAAAAATCTGGCTCTAGTTTTGAGAGCCTGGAAAATAATCTCCCTTCTGAAAGGAAAGTGAAAGAAACAGTATTACTCATCTTATAGGTTTATAATGAGGATTAAATGTAGTAATCCATATAAAACACTTTAAAGACCATCAGGTAAAATTAAATGCTCAATATATGCTAGTTAGTGTCACTTATTAAGATCCTCAAAATATCTATTTAATTCCATTTCTCTACATTATTAATTCATAATACCAAATTTCTTTTTATATTTTTAAGGAAATGGATAGCAGTGCCTGCTCAGAATTGCTCTGGAAAAGTCCTATTATCATTCAGTTCCGTTCAGTCCAGTCACTCAGTCGTGTCCGACTCTTTGTGACCCCATGAACCGTAGCACACCAGGCCTCCCTGTTCATCAACGACACCCGTTGTCCACCCAAATCCATGTCCATTGAGTTGATGATGCCATCCAACTATCTCATCCTCTATCATCCCCTTCTCCTCCTGCCCTCAATCTTTCCCAGCATCATTAGTGAAATTAAAAAAGATATTGACATCCTAAGTAGGAATTATTTTGCCTTTTCATACTGTTTATGGGGGAGAAATATCAACAACCTCAGATATGCAGATGATACCACTCTAATGGCAGAAAGTGAAGAGGTATTAAAGAGCCTCTTGAGGATGAAAGTTCAGTTCAGTTGCTCAGTCGTGTCTGACTCTTTGCGACCCCATGAATCGCAGCACACCAGGCCTCCCTGTTCACCACCATCTCTCGGAGTTCACTCAGACTCACGTCCATCGAGTCCGTGATGCCATCCAGCCATCTCATCCTCGGCCATCCCCTTCTCCTCCTGCCCCCAATCCCTCCCAGCATCAGAGTCTTTTCCAATGAGTCAACTCTTCACATGAGGTGGCCAAAGTAGTGGAGTTGCAGCTTTAGCATCATTCCTTCCAAAGAAATCCCAGGGTTGATCTCCTTCAGAATGGACTGGTTGGATCTCCTTGCAGTCCAAGGGACTCTCAGGAGTCTTTTCCAACACCACAGTTCCAAAGCATCAATTCTTCTGCGCTCAGCCTTCTTCACAGTCCAACTCTCCCATCCATACATGACCACAGGAAAAACCATAGCCTTGACTAGAAAGACCTTTGTTGGCAAAGTAATGTCTTTGCTTTTGAATATACTGTCTAGGTTGGTCATAACTTTTCTTCCAAGGACTACGCGTCTTTTAATTTCTGGCTGCAGTCACCACCTGCAGTGATTTTGGAGCCCCCCAAAATAAAGTCTGACACTGTTTCCACTGTTTCCCCATCTATTTCCCATGAAGTGAAGGGACCGGATGCCATGATCTTCGTTTTCTGAATGTTGAGCTTTAAGCCAACTTTTTCACTCTCCTCTTTCACTTTCATCAAGAGGCCCTTTAGTGCCTCTTCACTTTCTTCCATAAGGGTGGTGTCATCTGCATATCTGAGGTTATTGATATTTCTCCCGGCAATCTTGATTCCAGCTTGTGTTTCTTTCAGTCCAGCATTTATCATGATGTACTCTGCATAGAAGTTAAATAAGCAGGTTGACAATATACAGCCTTGACGTACTCCTTTTCCTATTTGGAACCAGTCTGTTGTTCCATGTTCAGTTCTAATTGTTGCTTCCTGACCTGCATACAGATTTCTCAAGAGGCGGGTTAGGTGGTCTGGTATTCCCATCTCTTTCAGAATTTTCCACAGTTTATTGTGATCCACACAGTCAAAGGCTTTGACATAGTCAATAAAGCAGAAATAGATGTTTTTCTGGAATTCTCTTGCTTTTCGATGATCCAGCGGATGTTGGCAATTTGATCTCTGGCTCCTCTGCCTTTTCTAAAACCAGCTTGAACATCAGGGAGTTCACGGTTCACGTGTTGCTGAAGCCTGGCTTGGAGAATTTTGAGCATTACTTTACTAGCATGTGAGACGAGTGCAATTGTACAGTAGTTTGAGGATTCTTTGGCATTGCCCTTCTTTGGAATTGGAATGAAACCTGACCTTTTCCAGTCCTGTGGCCACTGCTGAGTTTTCCAAATTTGCTGGCATATTGAGTGCAGCACTTTCACAGCATCATCTTTCAGGATTTGAAACAGCTCCACTGGAATTCCATCACCTCCACTAGCTTTGTTCATAGTGATGCTTTCTAAGGCCCACTTGACTTCACATTCCAAGATGTCTGGCTCCAGATGAGTGATCACATCATCATAATTATCTGGGTCATGAAGATCTTTTTGTACAGTTCTTCCGTGTATTCTTGCCACCTCTTCTTAATATCTTCTGCTTCTATTAGGTCCATACCATTTTTGTCCTTTATCAAGCCCATCTTTTCATGAAATATTCCCTTGGTATCTCTAATTTTCTTGAAGAGATCTCTAGCCTTTCCCATTCTGTTGTTTTCCTGTTTCTTAGCATTGATCGCTGAAGAAGGCTTTCTTATCTCTTCTTGCTATTCTTTGGAACTCTGCATTCAGATGGGTATATCTTTCCTTTTCTCCTTTGCTTTTGGCTTCTCTTCTTTTCATAGCTATTTGTAAGGCCTCCCGGACAGCCATTTTGCTTTTTTGCATTTTTTTTTCCATGGGGATGGTCTTGATCCCTGTCTCCCGTACAATGTCACGAACCTCATTCCGTAGTTCATCAGGCACTCTATCTATCAGAGCTAGGCTCTTAAATCTATTTCTCACTTCCACTGTATAATCATAAGGGATTTGATTTAGGTCATAGCTGAATGGTTTAGCGATTTTCCCTACTTTCTTCAATTTGAGTCTGAATTTGTTAATAAGGAGTTCATGATCTGAGCCACAGTCAGCTCCCCATCTTGTTTTTGTTTACTGTATAGAACTTCTCCATCTTTGGCTGCAAAGAATATAATCAATCTGATTTCAGTGTTGACCATCTGGTGATGTCCATGTGTAGAGTCTTCTCTTGTGTTATTGGAAGAGGGTGTTTGCTATGACCAGTGCATTTTCTTCGCAAAACTATTAGTCTTTGCCTTGCTTCATTCTGCATTCCAAGGCCAAATTTGCCTGTTACTCCAAAAGAGAAGACTAAAAAAGATGACTTAAAACTCAACATTCAAAAAACTAAGATCATCGCATCTGATTCCATCACTTTATGGAAAATAGATGGGAAAAAAGTGGAAGCAATGGCAGATTTTATTTTCTTGGGCTCCAAATTCACTGTGAATGGTTATTGCAGCCATGAAACTAAAAGATGCTTGCTTCTTGGAAGAAAATCTCTGAAAAACGTAGACAGCATGTTAAATAGCAGAGATATCACTTAGCCAACAAAGTTTCCTATGGTCAAAGCTATGTTTTTTCTAGTAGTCATGTATGAATATGAGAGTTGGACCATAAAGAAGGCTGAGCATCAACTGGCAAATTGATACTGTCAAACTATGCTTCAGGAGAAGACTCTTGAGAGTCTCTTGGAAGCAAGGAGATCAAACCAGTCAATCCCAAAGGAAATCAACCCTGAATATTCATTGGAAAGACTGATGCTGAAACTGAATGTCCAAAACTTTGGCCACCTGATGTGAAGAGGTGACTCATTGGAAGCGACCCTGGTGCAGGGAAAAATTGAGGGCAGGAGGAGAAGGCAGCAACAGAGGATGAGATGATTGGGTGACATCACCAATTCTATGGATATGAACTTGGGCAAACTCTGGGGGATAGTGAAGGACAGGGAAGCCTGGCTTACCTTAGTTCATGAGGCTGCAAAGAGACACTATGTAGTAACTGAAAAATGAACAAAGCAGAAAATTAATTGTTTTTGTAGCATATTATTAAAATAAGTTTATTCTAATTTGTTCTTCAGGTTTTAGGGGAAAATGCGTTCTTTCCGGTCTAGTGCTGGTCACCAGTCAGTTTTGTCACAAATAACAGAAATACTGATATTCAGTGGTTATTGTCTCAAACTATGGTATTTATAGGGGCTTCCCTGGTGGCTGAGAGGTCAAAGCGTCTGCCTGCAATGCAGGAGACTCTGGTTCGTTTCCTGGATCTGGAAGATCCCCTGGAGAAGTAAATGGCAACCCACTCCAGTATTCTTGCCTGGAGAATCCCATGGATGGAGGAGCCCGGTAGGCTACAGTCCATGTGGTCACAAAGAGTCGGACATGACTGAGCAACTTCACTTCACTATGGTATTTATTGGGGTAGAGCACCTCTAAACCACATTCTGTACTTATATTTTTGATTAAGCCTCTGTTTTTGAGTTTCAGCAGTTTTATGCAAGAGAGCAAATTATCACAGGCCCAGGGAGTCAGACATTGCTTAGAGTTTGGGTATTGGACCAGAGGATTTCAGATTAGATTTTGGATTCAAATACTTATTTTCACAATTTTTAGAAAACTATGTTAGTCTTCACCTCAATCAGCTCCTATTGAAACTACTCTACACATTTTGAATATAAGTGTTTTTGTTAGTAAAAAGTCCAGCTATTTGAAGAAAGCATAGTGATGTAAGGGAGATACTGGCAGCCATTCAGGGATAATTCTCCAATATTTTGGCCTCTTCTGGTTGGTAAAGGCTGCATCTCTTTGCAGGTGGAGGGTAAGGATTCATTCATAGAATTCTAAAGTGACTTCCAGTTTTGATTGAAAAGTTGTTACAGTGGCAATTTTATAGTGAATTGTGGGAAGAAGGGGTGATTGTAGTGATTTTAAGTTATTGGTGTAATTTATATGGTGATCTTTTGGGTGAATCCCTCTAATGTTGATCTTGACTTAGAATGAAAAAGAAAGAGTTGGCAATAGGTGTCTCTGGGCTATTGTCTGAATCTTCCTTGATATGGAGATTTGTTTTATTTTGGGCTAAATTTACTGTACTTCATTTTTCATGTACAAAATTGTAGAAATTGATTTTTTTCATATTACCTCCATGGAATTCCATCAATAATATGTTCCACGTAATCTGTGCTGAATAAAAATAGGCTCTTTGTTCTAATTTTAGTGTGTGGGATTGTCCTTTCTTAAAGAGATATATGTTGAGTATGCTGATGTTAGCAAAACATTTATTGAGGGTAAAACCTTTTCACGCACTGTCTTTTTAGTGATTTCTAAAGAAACATTCAGAAATACAAAGACTACCAAACTAAGAGAAACCCAGTTTAGATTAATTTTACTACTGATCCATTTGTCTTATTTACTCTGTTTATATTTATTCATGCATTTATAGTCAGTATTATATACAGAGGAATCTGTTAGATGCTGAATATGTGTTAGGAAGCAATGGTGAAAACATTTCCTGATTTTCATAATCAGGGCAATGACATACGTAAGTGCAAGCTGCACACTGCTTACCTCTGCTGCTGCTGCTTAGTCACTTCAGTTGTGTCTGACTCTGGACTACGATAATTCTCCAGGCAGGAATATTTGAGTGGGTTGCCATGCCCTCCTCCAGAGGATCTCCCCCACCCAGGCATCGAACCTTGGTCTCCTGCTTTGCAGGCAGATTGTTTACCATTGAGCCACCAGGGAAGCCTGTCTGCTTAACTCTAGATTGTACTTAGTAGGTCTAAGTGTATAACAATACAGTGGATTGTGTATCCTACATGAGCAATACACACTTGTGAGCCTTTGAGTGATGATCCGACTCATGGCCAAAGACCAATTATGTCTCTAATACTTCTGACCACAAGAATATAGATCCATGTCTGTGTGTGTGTGTGTGTGTGTGTGTGTACTCACATGAACCTGCATAGAGATATGATCAGTATGACTCCATGAACCACTGCTGTCAATTAAAAACATTTGCCCTCTAACCTACGATTGAATAATGACCAGTATGTTTTTGGAAAATGTGACACTAGTATTAATTTTGACCTTTGGTTGAAATTGCCTATTTAGAAATAAACTCAGTATTGCAAATGATAATCTTTCTGGCTTCTACATTATACATCACTCCCGTTTTGAGAAATTTTACTTCTTGAAGAAATGCAAAGTCTATTTAGGAGTCCAGGTTTTGCCATACTACTTACAGATGTCTGTTGTATGTGAAGAAATCCTAAAGTCAAATTAAAATGAAGATCTTTTCTGGTTACCTTTGACAGATAACCTGTAATTAAGATTAAATTTGAAATGAAAATGGTAATTAGATATTCCTTTTCATTTCAGTTAAGCAGACATGTGATGGATTGATTTAGCATGTTTCACAGGCAGTGGTAAAAAGCTATATACTGGGCTGGCCAAAAATTTGTTCAGATTTTTCTATGGTATTTCATGGAAGAACTCAAATGAACTTTTGGTCAATTCAATATTTGCTTTGTAGCAAGAAATATAGAACTTGTTAATAATTGCTATATTACTGGGAAATGGAAATATGAGTAAATATGCTAGGAAGTCCAGCATTGAAATTTCTGTAGCTTTGAATAATCATTTACATTTCTTCTGCTGGACTGATGTGTTTCTAAGGCATGCAAGAACCATTAAAATATTTCAGTTTTTACTTTCTGTGTTAGCATGTTTGCATAGTGAACTTAGTTATTTCAAGCTGTCTTGTTTTATGGTTGATACTATCAAACTATATTTATCATTATTATAACTTGGTCCTTAGCACTCATACTGTGAAGCTTGGTAATAATAAGCATTTGGTTACCTCACAATTTTACTGCAAGCACCAGACTCTAGAGACTAATGGCTATAATGTTTGTTAAACTGTATTTTATGGGCTGAAATTGTGCCCCTACCCACCCCCTGCCAAAGATATATTGATTCCTTAACCATCAGCACTTCAAAACGTGACCTTACGTGGAAACAAAGTCTTTACGAAAGTAATCAGTTTAGAAAGAAAGTGAAAGTGAAGTCGCTCAGTCATGTCCAACTCTGCGACCCCATGGACTGTGGCCCACCAGGCTCCTCTGTCCGTGGGATTCTTCAGGCAAGAATACTGGAGTGGGTTGCCATTTCCTTCTCCAATGAGGTCATTAGAGTGGGCCTAATCCAAAAGACCCTGATGCTGGGAAAGACTGGGGGCAGGAGGAGACGGGGACGACAGAGGATGAGATGGTTGGATGGCATCACCAACACAATGGACATGGGTTTGGGTGAACTCCGGGAGTTGGTGATGAACAGGGAGGCCTGGCGTGCTGCGGTTCATGGGGTCGCAAAGAGTCAGACACGACTGAGCGACTGAACTGAACTGAATCCAGTATGACTGGTGTCCTTATGAAAAGGAGAAATTATGGACATAGAGATGTAAGTATCCACGACTGAGAGAATACTTCGTGAGTGTTAAGGCAGAGATCATCCTGATGCATCTACAAGAAAAGGGATGCTAAGATTGTCAATAAACCAACAGAAGTGGGGAGAGAAGCACGGCAGATTCTTGCTCATAGGTCTCAGGGAGAGCCAAACCTTCCAATACGTTGACCTTGGACATCTAGCTGTGAGAACTATGAGGTAATGCATTTTTGTTGTTTAAGTCACCCAGTTTCTGGTATCTTGTTATGGCAGCTCTAGCAAAGGACTGAAGTAATTTTAAACTCTTTATCTTGTAAAACATCTGGGAAAAGTTTGAAAGGCAATGTTAAATTCCCTGTATTTTTCAGAGTTCTTAGTTGTAGACAGCACACTCCATTCATTCTAGATAATTTATACCGGAAAAAAATATGTATTAAGTATAATATCAATAGCACATAGATTGCTTGGGATGTCTAAGCTTCCAGGAATTCCCAACTACACCACAGAATGGGGCTGCTAAGGTGTTTTTGCCTTGCAGTGACGTGGGAGTTCAGAATTTGGCAACTGCCACGTAGTTGCAGCATCCAGCCACACAATCTGCCATGTGCTGTGCTTAGTCTCCCAGTCATGTCTGACTCTTTGCGACCCCCTTGGACTGTAGCCCACCAGGCTCCTTGGTCCATGGGGATTCTCCAGGCAAGACTACTGGAGTGGGTTGGCATGCCTTTCTCCAGGGGATCTTCCCAACCAAACCTAGGTCTCCTACACTGCAGGCAGATTCTTTACCATCAGAGCCACCAGGGATACACAGCAAAGTAAGATCATTAGGAAACTGCCTGTCTCCCCTTATACTTCAGTTGACAAGTGTCTGATTGTGCAAAATGAATCACATATGGAACTCTGGCTATAAGAGAGTCCAGGAAATATAGCTTTAAAAACAGATACATAATAAATCTTCATGGTACATTATCAACACTGGTTTGTTTTAAGCTTAATTATTTATTTATTTTTACGTTAAATTTTAGCAGAGTATAGTTGCTTTACAATGTTGTGCTAATTTCTGCTGTACAACAAAGTGAATCAGTTATGTGTGTGAACGTTTCTCAGTCGTGTCCGACTCTTTGCAGCGCTATGGACTATAGCTTGCCAGGCTCCTTTGTCCATGGAATTGTCCAGGCAAGAATACTGGAATGGATTGCCATACTATCCTACAGGGGATCTTCCCAACCCAGGGATCAAACCTATGTCTCCTGTGTTTCTTGCATTGCAGGTAGATTCTTTACTGCTGAGCCACCAGTTAAAATAATAAAAAGAAGGGATATGTGTATATGTAAACAGATTCCTGGTGGCTCAGCTGGAAAAGAATCCGCCTGCAATGCGGGAGACCTGGGTTCGCTCCTTGGGTTGGGAAGATTTCCCTGGAGAAGAGAACAGCTACCAACTTCAATATTCTTGCCTGGAGAATCCCATGGACAGAAGAGCCTGGCAAGCTATAGTCCATTGGGTCGCAAAGAGGTGGACACAGCTGAAGTGACTGAGAACACACAGCACAAGAAGTTTGAACCATTCAGTTTTTACAATTCATCCTCATAACAACCATTCTAATGAATTTATTTTCATTTCTTTCTTTTTTTTTTCAGCCATGCCACTTGGCTTGTAGGATCTTAGTCACCCAGCCAGGAATGAAACCCATGGCCTCAGCAGTGACAGCATGGAGTCCTAACCACTTGACTGCCAAATGATACTCCATTGTTGTTTTAAATGTCATTGCTCTAATTACTGATGTTGGAAATGCAATTATTAGCTCTTCAGTCATTGTAGATTAGAAGTACATTGAAAAGACCCTGAGTAAACTGGTCAAGAGGATCCATTTCAGTCTCTTTGGCTACCTTCTTTCTCTATTAAAATTCCAACCATGGCAATAGCATGATCAACACACATTGCTCCTTAACATGATGAAATTGCCTTTCATGCAAGTGAATATTTTCCTAACCTTTCTCACTAAAGGGCGACCCAAACTCTCATCAGCCATGCCTCCATCTTTGGGTTATGTACAGTACATTGTATGAGGTCCGAATATGATTTCCTTGTGGAATGGTCACCTATGAGTTAATATATTAATGTATGTTGTTTGTCCTCAGTGTATTCCATAAACAATCTCAAATAGGAGTAGGGTGACTTCAGTGGAATCTTTTGCTCTAAAAATGGGAGAATAGGAGACACAGCACACAGCAGAGAGCAGAGACTCCCTTTACTAGCAACAGAATAAATTCCTTGTTAAACCCAGCTGGCAGCACCTGGTTCTGCTGTTGAGTGACATTCCCTTCCTCACCTGCTGTCCTTTATGTTTCCTTCCTTTACCTTCTGGGGATTCTCTCCTTTTAACTGTGCTCTGTAGCCCGACTGAGGCAGACGTTGGCAGTGCATCTTCTTTGTAGCTGCTGAGATTTTACAGCTCATTTTCTGATTCTGGATCCGGGGGCTTGCGGGTTGCTTTAGGGTTAAATAGCCCAGGCTATTGCTGGCCAGTCTTGCAGTTTCTTGGGCAAAAGTTTGCTTCAAAATTGAACTGCAGTTTTGGTCAGGTCATGAGTTAATTAAGAGCACCAGAAATCTTGTGCCATGTCATTTTTAGGCCTGAAGACTTTAATTTATGACCTGTGCGAATCACTCACTTCCCCCTCTCTTAAATCGATGGTTTAGCGAATGGTGCCCACTTCGTCAGCGGGGCAGTCACCCTTGTATGAAAGAGTAGTACTCCTGCTAAGGTCCATCTAGTCAAGGCTGTGGTTTCTCCAGTGGTCATGTATGGATGTGAAAGTTGGACTCTAAAGACAGCTGAGTGTCGAAGAATTGATGCTTTTGAACTGTGGTGTTGGAGAAGACTCCTGAGAGTCCCTTGGACTGGAAGGAGATCCAACCAGCCCTGGGTGTTCATTGGCAGGACTGATGTTGAAGCTGAAATTCCAATACTTTGGCTACCTGATGCAAAGAGCTGACTCATTTGAAAAGACCCTGATGCTGGGAAAGATTGAGGGCAGGAGGAGAAGGGGATGACAGAGGATGAGATGGTTGGCTGGCATCACCGACTCAATGGACATGGGTTTGGGTTGACTCCGGGAGTTGGGGATGGACAGGGAGGCCTGGCGTGCTGTGTTTCATGGGGTCGCAAAGAGTTGGATACAACTGAGCGACTGGGCTGAACTGAACTATTAAAGCAAGAACCACATTCTCTATTCTAAATCATACTCATCAGCTCCCTAAAAACAAATGCACTGATTAGTTTGAGGTGAAAGGGGTCTATTAAGGATATACATATCTCATAGAAACATAGGAAGGATGAAAGAAAGAAATGTCAGGAAGGAAGACTTTAGGTCACTCTGGGGAGCTGGCCACCTATGTCGCTGCTGCCTTTGGCACAATAAGGGAACTGGGAGTAAGAATCTGCCAGCAGAGCTGCAGACAACCTCCCCTGCAAAACCGTGATGCCCTGCTCCTGCCTCCTCTGCATTCTGAATGAAAGTTTATAGGAGGACGTCTGATTCAGGCAACAGGGGTTACATCTAGAATCCCATCCGAGTGGAATCAGGAAATTTCATGGTTTTCATCTATCTAGCCTTTTCCTGCTAGTGTACAGCAGATCCATCCATATGCTGTACAACTTGTGCCTCACTTATCTTTAAGAAGCACGTATGAAAGACAATACTTTTTCTTTTTGTCAAAATGCCTGCAAATATATACATATTCATCTTATCTCTGCAAAGGCATCATTGCATAACTCCCCTTATGGGAGTTTTTATATACTAAGTGTGTATGATAGAAATGAGACTAGTAATTTTAATGTCATCATTTCAGTGTAAGTTGTCAATGAGGAACAGTATAGAAATACTGCATAATAAAAAAAATACCCAAGGAAAAGATATATGTGTGTGTGTGTGCATATATATACACACTCATATATATATATACACATATAATGTATATGTGTATATATATGTGTATGTGTATATATGTGCATATGTGTGTGTATATATCTATATCTATATATATATATATTAGAGTATGTAGTTTCAAAACATCCATGTTAGAGTCTAGGATAAATGAAAATATGCTGAATTGTTAGACATCTACCATTTAGTAACGTTGACATGTGTATGGATTCTGGCAAAGATTAGAGAAAATCAGAGGATCTTGGCTGACCTTTTGCTTCTGTCACTTTGTAGTTATTGATTGCATGAAAATCACTTAAATACTTTGAGATTATTTTCCCATCTCTCATTGAGGAATGGTTTGAGCATAGATGAAATGATACATATCAAGTGTTTTTAGCACCTCAGTTAAATTATGCTATATAAACTGAGCCAGTAGTAACAACGTATAGATTGCTTTGAGGTAACTATGAGAAAGAAGCTGCTAAAGGCACTATCTCATTTTCCACATCCTGTACGATGCAAGCTGAGGGTTCTACCCTAGCTACTTGCCAGATGAATAACTTTTGCCTGGCCTGGCATCAGATTGTGAATTTAAGTCACTGAAGTGCAAGATATAGGGGGGATATAAAAAAGTTCTAGCAACAGTAATGCCTGTACAGTGTGATAGATAATCCTTCAAAAGCCCATGAGTGATGGGAATTACTAGGTAACTTTAAATTGCCAGAGAAATTAGCTGTTAAACTTGATGCAGATTTTTCTTGGCCCATCAAGTTAAGGGGATAATTTCACATTAAATCTATTCTCCTTTCCTTATGAAATGAAGCTTCACACTGTTTGACATTCTGTCATTAAGATTGGTATATACTAGTTTGGTTTCTTAAAGGAAATTAAAACTGGTGGTTTCTTTAGTTAGAGAGGGTGATTTTTTAAATTAGACTTATTTTCCACGTTTTACTCAGTGAAGTCTCACACTCTGTGTGGCACCAAATTATCACTTAGCAAATGTTTGTTGATATATTTAGGGAAGCTGTGTAATGGGTGAGTTGTTGTTGTTTTAGTCGCTCAGTCGTGTCCGACTCTGCGAACCCATGGACTGTGTAGCCCATTAGGCTGCTCTGTCCATGGGATTTTCCAGGCAAGAGTACTGAAGTGGGTTGGGTGAGTAGAGACATACTAAAACTGGTCTTAAGGGGGAGGGCTCTGGAGTAAACTAGAGCTGTGTTCATATTCTAACTCTTTTCATTAATAACTGTGTGACTCTGGGTAAGTCTTTTTGTATCCAAACCATGGTTTCCTCTTTTGTAAATTGTTGGAATAATAGTACATATTTCAGAGGGTGCTTTGGGAATTAAATTGTGTGATGCAAATAAAACACGTGGCATAGCATCTTATTCAAAGTCAAGGTTATTGGTTATTTATAGTGTACTGTATTACTTCCTATTTATAAAGAACAGTGACAATAGAGAGGAAGTGGATGTTACCTGAACTGGGTGGGGAGGGAGGAGGGATTGGTTCAGGAAAGGCTTTTGAAAAAAGATAGCATTGAAAAGTATTGGCTGAACAGTGTGCATCTATGTGAGAGTTTGGGGGCTTTGTTAGGTAGGCATGAAGTATTAGAGAATAGGTTGGTCTGGCTGGATATCAAGAAACATGTTGGGGGAAAAATTGGAAATCTAGGCAGTGGAAGGATGTTGCTGTACATTTTATGTTAGCCAAAGGATATTAAATCAGAAAAGGACATGGCTAAATATGCATTTTCAAGAAGCAGCTATGGCAGCAGAGTGAGACATAGAGTTGGGGAAATTGAAGTTACTTGGTTAGTTAGTGGTTATAGTAAAGGTTCAGGTTAGAGAGAAACTGATATGCTCCAGTACAGATGGGGAATAAGAGATGCATTCTATTGTATGGAGGTAGCATAGTCAATTGAACTTTGGGCTAAAGCAAAGAGCTAAAGCATCTGGCAGCTTTCCAATGATTCATTTATCCCCTTTACCAGGAGGATGCCTTGGAAGAAAAAAAGAAGGCAGATGACTTGGTTTGACCTCCTTGTCAACTGACACTCAAAGTAAATACATGAGTGATCTTTCTAGGAAGAAAAGATATCGAGTAAATGTCTTTACCAAATGATCCTAAGGGATGACTTACAGTGAATAAGTACAAAGTCTATATAGGGCATGGATCCCTGGAGGATACCAAATGGGGCTATTCATTTTTCTGAGTATATAAAATATGGAAGATTTGTCTGTCCTTCTTTGTGTGAGGAACCCCATAAAACTTCCCTTAAATTCTTCGTTGATCATTCTGGGCCTGAGAGTGACTGTTCTGTGTGGGAAGGAAGGAATGAAGGAGTCATCTGGGATGTCCCAGACCACTCTTGGTTTCGTCTCTGCCTCTCTGTTCTTTAAACTGTTAGTAAAATTTAACACTCTGATCTGTTTCATGGGCATCCATTGGGATCATTTGATTGTGTGCCTTTGTTCAAATGTTTTGACCTGTTGGATGTAGGGAAGAGGGACAAAGACATGTAGGGGATGATTTCAGTTGGTGATGGCCATGACTGAGATAGTGCATACTGGAAGAGTGAGGCCCATCCTGAAGAAGAAGATGATCAGACCAGCTTTAGGCCTGTTACATTTGAGGTATCTGTAATTTGCAAGTAGAAGTATCTCAGAAAGCAGGTACTAGAGATTAGATAAATGATCAGTTAATTTGGAGAGGAAAAGAACTGTGCTGAGGCTGTTGAAGGAGTAAGTTGATAAAGAAGGGCCTGTGAACAACATTGTGAAAGGCCAGTGGAACAGTGGAAGTTTCTGAGAGAGAGGGGTGGTCATGGAATCTTTGGGAAAACCAAGTTTTAAGCACAAAAAAAGAGTTAAGCATTTTTTGTTTATTTATTTTGTGGTCACATTGGGTCTTCATTGCTGTTCATGGGCTTTCTCTAGTTGTGGGGAGTGGTGTCTACTCTTTGTTGTGGTGCATGGGTTTCTCATTGCCGTGGCTTCTCTTGTTGCAGAACACAGATCCTAGGGTGTATGTGCTTTAGGAAGAGTGGTGTGTGGGCTCAGGAGTTGTGCTCGTGGGCTTAGTTGCTCCACAACATGTGGAATCTTCCCTGAGCAGGGATCGAACTACGTGCCTTGCATTGGCGGGCAGATTCTTATTTGCTGTATCACTACGGAATGAGTTTTTAAACAGAACGGTATAAATGCTTCAGAAGGTTGACCATTTATTAAGACTGAAAACATCAATTAGATTCACCAAATTAGGAGCTCATTAGTGATTTTAAAGATAATTAAAGAAAATTATAAATCATAGTGGTAACAAATTGCATGTTGGGGATGGGCTCTGATGTGCATGCAGAAGTAGAAAGGGTAGATAATGGGATTCATCCAGGCTTGTGGATTCTTAGTGTGGGTGCTCTGAAGAACAGAGCAGAGCTAGTGAAGGATGCTGAGACATGAATAGTTGATGCAACTAGTTGCTTCCTTCAGGATGCGCAAAGAAATCAGTAAAGCTGTGATAATCTCAGGAACTTGTAATAGCACCTGGGATGTTGTTTAAACTAGAATATTTGTTTCCTACTGAGTTAGAATCTCTGGGGAGTGGTGCCTGAGAATATTCTTTCCAGATTCATGTTTAAGAACTTCCCTAATTATAAACATGTGGGTACTGAGAAAAAATGATGGTCTTGCTAAAATAATAAGTTAAAAAATAGGACAGAGACCTGTATCATAGAATGCTGATAATTATATTAAAAAAAGATGCAAGTCAGTATTCAGGCATTTAAAAGCCTAGAAGGAAATGCCCTTAGTTATTGCTAGGTTGTAGGATTTTTAAATAACTTAATTTTGTAAACTGTTTACTTTCAGCTTATATTTTTATAATTTAAAATAAATTGAACTTATTAAAATTGGTAGCTAATAAATATTTCTAAGTACTAGATTATAGATGTAGATATGATTCTGTCTTAAAATGTTTTTAATAAAGATAGAAGGAAGAAAGAACATTAAAAGCATTTTATATCTGAATAAGGGAAATGGAAAGATGGCTGAGAGGAACAAATAGTAAAAGCAGAATTTTATGTATGAAAAACAAATTCTATGTAAGACGTAATTTTGCTGAGAGTGGCTCACCCTCTAACATGTAAAGGCCATAAATGTTCAGACTCTCAGGTTCTACCCATTGTTTTAATCAAGACCTAAACTGTTCAGTTCAGTTCAGTTGCTCAGTTGTATCCAACTCTTTGCGACCCCACAGACTGCTGCACGCCAGGCTTCCCTATCCTTCACTATCTCCCAGAGCTTGCTCAGACTCGTGTCCATTGAGTCAGTGATACCATCCAACCACCCTCTGTTGCCCCCTTCTTCTCCTGAATCAGGAGCATCAGCCTGAAAGAAGCCTGAGGTCGTGAATCCAGCTGAGTTCGGAAAATCTCAAAGGTGATATTAGAGAAATCTGGCATAGGTTCCTAGTCGCCTGGGTGCATATCTGTCAAAGGGTATTCTGAAAAATTTTGAGTATAAAAGGGAAGAATATTCCTTGGGAGACTTAAACTAAGGATTTTTTTTTTTTTTTGTATTAGACTTTTGACAAAGCTGGTAGTGTACAGTGTATTGTCAGAGCCAAGTGACTGTGTCAAATTCATAAATGTTTATTGAGTAATTTTTATAAGCTAGACTCTCTAATGGAGAAGGTAATGGAAATCCACTCCAATATTCTTGCCTGGAGAATTTCATGGATAGAGGAGCAACAGTCCACGAGGTCAGATAGAGTAAGATATGACTGAGCTGCTAACACAAGACTCTCTAAAGAGGGACATCAAAATGGATATATCATATATATCATCCTTAACCTCAGGGAGTGGATAATAATAGGTGGTAGTTTTATACAAGACCAGTTAGATCTTTATCCTGAAGAAAATGGCAAATATTAAAGGTATGGTGGAAAAGAATGCATGAAGGGAGTAAATTACAGCAAAAAGGGCCTTTGGGAGGCAATTGCGAGAGTCCAGGCATGACATGGGTTGAGCCTGAACTGAGCTGATGGTAATGAAATGGAAAAGAGGGGGTGGATATGGAAAACATTGTTCAGAAATCTTCCCTAGGGCTGTGGATTGAGTCCAAGGTAGGTAGGTAGGTAGAATCAAAGGTGACTCTAATGCTTGTATGTTTGGTACCTAGAAGAACTCACAGGAATATGGAGGCCTAGAGGAAGGACTGATTTAGGGGCAGGAGGAAAGTAATGAGTCTAGTGTAGTTTAATCAAGTTGGTCATTACAGTCATAATAGTATCTGTAAGAGTTTGGACTTCTTTCCTATTAAAACATGTCTTTAGAGAGGACACTTCTGCCAGTTATGGAATAAATACAACTTGATCATGTTGAATTTTATTTTAATATACCCTTTCATTTGGTTAATATTTATTTTGGCATTTGCACTATTTATAATTGAATAGGCCTATAATTTTTTGCATAATCTTTAATTTTGTAATAAAGATTACATTAGCTGCATAACATGGACACCTTTCTCTCTTTCTACTTTTTCTTAAAAGGTAAGAATTATCTGTTCCTTGATAGTTTGGTGAAGTGCACCTAAGAATCAGCAAGACCAGGGGATATTTTTTCAGAGGAGGAGACTTACTTTTTTAATTTATTTAATATTATTAATCTATTGGAAGTTTTTTGTTTCCTTTTATACTAATTTCATATTTTGTATTTTCCCAGAAATAAACATTTTATTTAGGTTTGCAGATTTAGTATCATATGGGTGCTCAGAATATTTTTTTACCACTTTAATATCTTTTTGTGTTTATACTTATTCCTTCCTCACTTCTGTTTTTTATTTATATCTTCTTTCTCTCCCTCTCTCACTCCTCCCCTCTCCCAGAACTAATTGCCAGAGTCTGTTTATCAATCTCCTAAGAGCTTTTACTTTTTATTTTTCCTCATTTTTTGGTGGATTTTTTTTTCTCCATGTCTTGATTTTTGTTAGTATCTTTATTATTGTCTTCCTCCTTCATTCTCTAGGTTTGCTATGTTGTTTTTTTTTCCCACTTTTCATATTAAAAGATTGGATGTCATTTTTTTCCTCTTTTTGTTTGTTGGTGAATGTACTTAAAATAACTTTCCCTTGTAAAGTGTCATATTAGTGTTGATATGCATCATTCAGTTTATATTACTTCCTTTCTCTTTTCTGTTTTAGTATGTTATCAAGTAGTTTACTTGGTACTTGACATATATTTTCAGTTCTTCTTTTTTATTGGCTGCTTATATCAGATAACTTTCATATAGATATATTTTTACCCTGTCTGGCAAATAGTACATGAGAGGCAGTGGTTCTTTTAAAACAATATTTAGAAGAGGAAAGAGTGGGGTCTGTCCTAAAATTATCCTCTGACTCTGTGATTAGCTACATGGCATTATAATCACACAGTAATTTTCTCAATGTTTTTATGTTGGTTCCTCAGGTCTGTGGTTCCTTCTGTCTTTTGTCCTAAGGATGCATTTTTTGGGAAAGAAACAGCAACCTGTGCTAGGCCGCCATATTTTTAGGAACCAGGAGAAGATAGTCATATTTTCTATTCATTGACTATTTCAGCATTCAGTAACTATGATTTGTTGTTGTTGTTCAGTCGCTCGGTTGTGTCCATCTCTTTGCGAACCCCATGGACTGCAACATGCTAGGCCTCCCTTTCTATCACCATCTCCCAGAGCTTGCTGTCCATTGAGTCGGTGATGCCATCTACTCATCTTGTCCTCTGTTGTCCCTTTCTCCTCCCACCTTCAATCCTTCCTAGCATCAGGTTTTTTTTTTTCCAGTGAGTTGGCTGTTCGCATCAGGTGGCCAAAATATTGGAGCTTCAGCTTCAGTATTCGTCCTTCCAATGAATATTCAGGGTTGATTTCCTTTTGGATTGACTGGATTGATCTCCTTGCAGTCCAAGGGACTCTCAAGAGTCTTCTCCAACACCACAGTTCAAAAGCGTCATTTCTTCGGTGCTCAGCTTTCTTCACAGTCCAACTCTCACATCCATACATGACTACCGGAAAAACCATAGCTTTGACTAGATGGACCTCTGTTGGCAAAGTAATGTCTCTGCTTTTTAATATGCTGTCTAGGTTGGTCGTAGCTTTTCTTCCAGGGAGCAAGCATCTTTTAATTTCATGGCTGCAGTCACCATCTGCAGTGATTTTGGAGCTCAGGAAAACAAAGTCTGTCACTGTTTCCATTGTTTCCCTGCCTATTTGCCATGAAGTGATGGGACCAGATGCCATGATCTTGTTTTTTTTTTTTTAAAATTAAATTTATTTATTTTTTTAATTACAATACTGTATCTGTTTTGCCATACATTGACACGAATCAGCCATAGGTGAACATAATCTCCCAATGCCAAATCCCCCTCCCACCTCCCACCCCCATCCTCTACTTGAATCATTCTGTGCATCAGCCCCATGCCTCTTGCATCCTACATTGAACATAGATTAGCGTTTCGTTTCTTACAGGAAAATATACATGTTTCATTGCCATTCTCCCGTACCATCCCACCCTTTCCCTCTCCCTCAGAGTCCTGATCTTCGTTTTTTGAATGCTCACTTTTAAGCCAGCTTTTTCACTCTGATCTTTCACCTTCATCAAGCAGCTATTTAGTTCCTCTTCACTTTCTGCCATAGGATGGTGTCATCTGCATAGCTGAGTTTATTGATATTTCTCCTGGCAATCTTGATTCCAGCTTGTGCTTCATCCAACTTGGCATTTCGTATGTACTCTGCACAAAAGTTCAATAAACAATGCTTATAAATTATTTAACTATTGATTAAGCAATGATAATGTCTAGAATAGTTCTAGGTGCTGAGGTTTAAATGGTGAAAATCCATGCTAAACCCCTTAGTGTGTTTTACTTATCTTTTCATTGATAAAACCTTTTTGTTTCCAAGCCAAAATGAAATATCAGTGTATATTTATGAATGCAGAACTAAGGGTTGGTCATGTAATGAAAACATGAGTATGTGATTGTCACCATCCAGACAGAGGAACAGAAGATTGGTTGGCTGCAGTATTTGCTCCATTTCCTTTTGTCCTTTTAGAGGCAGATAGACCAAAGCTAGTAAATCACCTTTAATTGTGGAACTACTCTACAATAAGTAGGATTTCCTTCTTCTGTTTTAAATACTTCTTTATGGACAGAGAAGCCTAGTAGGTTACAGTCCACAGGGTCGCAAAGAGTCAGACATGACTGAGTGACTTCACCTCACCTCACCTAAAAATCCAAATGTTAAGCTATTGGGTGTATTCATTTCTAGAGCTGCCATAACAGAGTACCACAGATTGGGTGGTTAAAAAACAGAAATTTATTTTCAGTTCTGGAGGCGAGAAGTCTGAGATCAAGGTATTGGCTGGGATCACTGAGACATTGATTTCTTCCAAGGCCTTTCTCCTTGGCTTTAGATGGCTATCTTCTGTTTATGCACATGGTCTTCCCTCTAGTATGTCTGCATCCTAATCCCCTCTTCTAATAAGGACACCGGTCATATCAGATTAGGGGCCACTCTATTTATTTATTTAACTTTATCTCTTTAAAAACCTTATGTCTCCAATATAGTCACATTATAAGGTATTAGGGGTTAGGACTTTGTCATATGAATTTTGGAGAGATACAATTCATCTATAACAATGGACTCAAAAAGAATAACAATGAAATGTTTCTTTCTTTCTCTTTTTTTTTTTTACAGCACACACCCAGTTGACTTTTATTTTTATTTATTTATTTATTTTTACTTTATTCTATGTTACAATACTGTTTTCCCATACATTGACATGAATCAGACACAGGTGTACATGATCTCCCAATGCCAAAGCCCCCTCCCACCTCCCACCCCATATCATCTCTCTGGATCATCCCCGTGCACCAGCCCCAAGCATCCTGTATCCTGTATTGAACATAGACTGGTGCTTTGTTTCTTATATGATAGTATACATGTTTCAATGCCATTCTCCCAAATCATCCCACCCTCTCCCTCTCCCTCAGAGGCCAAAAGTCCGTTCTATACCTCTGTGTCTCTTTTGTTGTCTCACATACAGGGTCATCATTACTATCTTTCTAAATTCCATATATATGTGTCAGTATACTGTATTGGTGTTTTTCTTTCTGGCTTACTTCACTCTGTATAATCGGCTCCAGTTTCATCCATCTCATTAGAACTGAGTCAAATTTATTCTTTTTAAGGGCTAAGTAATACTCCATTGTGTATACATACCACAGCTTTCTTACCCATTCATCTGCTGATGGACATCTAGGTTGTTTCCATGTCCTGGCTATTATAAATAGTGCTGCAATGAACATTAGGGTATATGTGTCTCTTTCAATTCTGGTTTCCTTGGTGTGTATGCCCAGCAGTGGGATTGCTGGGTCATAAGGCTGTTCTATTTGCAATTTTTTAAGGAATCTCCACACTATTTTCCATAATGGCTGTACTAGTTTGCATTCCCACCAGCAGTGTAAGAGGGTTCCCTTTTCTCCACATCCTCTCCAGCATTTATTGCTTGTAGACTTTTGGATCGCAGCCATTCTGACTGGTGTGAAATGGTACCTCATTGTGGTCTTGATTTGCATTTCTCTGATAATGAGTGATGTTGAGCATCTTTTCATGTGTTTGTTAGCCATCCATATGTCTTCTTTGGAGAAATGCCTATTTAGTTCTTTAAAGGAGGCAAGAATATACAATGGAGTAAAGACAATCTCTTTAACAAGTGGTGCTGGGAAAACTGGTCAACCACTTGTAAAAGAATGAAACTAGATCACTTTCTAACACCACACACAAAAATAAACTCAAAATGGATTAATGATCTAAATGTAAGACCAGAAACTATAAAACTCTTAGAGGAGAACATAGGCAAAACACTCTCCGACATAAATCACAGCAGGATCCTCTATGATCCACCTCCCAGTATACTGGAAATCAAAGCAAAAATAAAAAAATGGGATCTAAATAAAATTAAAAGCTTCTGCACAACAAAGGAAACTGTAAGGAAGGTGAAAAGACAGCCTTCTGAATGGGAGAAAACAATAGCAAATGAAGCAACTGACAAACAACTAATCTCAAAAATAATCAGGCAACTTATGCAGCTCAACTCCGGAAATGTTTCTTAATATTATTATAACAGATGTTATGGTAGATGTTCTCTATTATTAAATTAGCAGAAGTAGATATCATTTCCATAGCTTAATTTGGGGGTGACTTTCTGGAGTATTTTAAATAATATGACTATGTGTTCAGTTAGCTTTTCAAGGCTAAAGTTAGGAGCAATTACTAAATTTATTTTTGGTTGACAAACCTGAATTATAGAGGAGCAGCCTCACACAATTATATCAAAAATTGCTTTCAATTGACATTTCCCAAACAGTATTTGAGTCTTTTACTTTTTTGTAAAAGTACTATTCTGCTCCAGATTTCTCATTCTTTTATACTAACTTTTGCTTATAAGTGTAGAGGCAAAATATATTGACAAAGAAGGGAGAATGGCTATATATGTGTGCATGTGGGAGTCTATCTAATTATGTAGAAAAGCAGGGTCACATAGTGTAAAGAACCCTGAGAATGATGGGCTGGGAGTGGGGATTTAGGTAAGACTCTAATAGCTGCTACTCTCTGTTGAGACAAATATAGGTAAGGTTGGTGAATGACCAGGGTACATGTTGGGGAAGATGATGGGGAACCCAGAAGAGTCTCCTTAAGGCCATAGATATGTCTTTAGAAAAGATTGGCCAGCCCATATTGTTTAATACTATTTATCTGGGTATGAAGGGAAGACAGTGGTTATTGTGTAAAATCAAACTGGAACCCATTTGGCTGGTTCAAAAATGAATTGTGTTAGAGAAAACCTATAGAAACTGTCTACTTAGTGCTACTTTTTTGGGTATAGTTCAGTATGACATTATGATATCACTTATATATAATTTTTACCATCAGCATCTGAAATCGTGTAAGCTCTCTCTGAGTGAATTTTACTATTAAGTCAAGTCACAAGGATTATTCAGAAGTCTCACTAATACTTATGGAAGAAATTAAAACTTTCTTTAGGGTGAAAACTTTAGAATATATAGAAGGTGTATGGATATGCTGATAACAGGACTCTCTATGTTGTAAGCATCTCACCTTCTGTTCATATCTAGTGGGATTAAAAGGCTTATAATTTCTCCATTATTGTTGATTTATATAAATAATAATCTCGTGGTACATTTATTACTTACTTGTTTTCCCTGCTAACTTTCTACTCTCCATTTGTCTAAAGAATTCTTGCTTTTGCCTTTAAAGGGAGATGAAGTTCATTGTCTCTTGTGGATCATTCTCAAGAACTTTTTCCAGCTTAAATTAACAGAGGAATTGGGTCACATTTTATTGAGCAGACAGAATGTAGACATTCTCTGGAATCACAGCTGTGTCAACTAATGAACTGCAGAGAAGCTCTTCTTTCACTGATGTCTTGACAATTCACAAAATAATTAAAAGCATAGCTGTTTACTAATGGAATATTTTTTGTCCAGAGTGTTGAAATTGCTTATTTCAAAAATTGGTAAAGGGTGGAAAGACATGTACCCTGCTCTGTGTAATGGTAGTCCCTGAAGAAACAGTGTAAGTGTGCCAGCTTTACTAATTCAGGTCAGGGTTTTGTGACTTCAGGACTTTTGACATTTGGGTCCAATAATTCTTGTGTAGGCTGTTTGGTAGTGTTGCTTGTCTCTATCTAATAGATGTCACCAGCATACCCTATTGTTCCACTCTCCCAGTTGTGACTGTTAAAAATGTCCCCAGATACTGCCAAATATCCTTGAGGGCAAACTGCTCTAGTTGAGAACCACTGACTTAGAACAGTGTTAAAATTTACCCTGGAAACTGAAGCAGGCAAATTTGTGATTGGTAAAATAGTGAGTAGTGGAAGGGCCGGTCACTTTCCTGGTCAGAAACACCACCACCACCACCACCAGCACCAACATCACTATGCCTTTGGACTGAGGTACTTTGGCCACCTCATGCGAAGAGTTGACTCACTGGAAAAGACTCTGATGCTGGGAGGGATTGGGGGCAGGAGGAGAAGGGGACGACAGAGGATGAGATGACTGGATGGCATCACTGACTCGATGGACACGAGTCTGAGTAAACTCTGGGAGTTGGTGATGGACAGAGAGGCCTGCGATTCATGAGGTCGCAAAGAGTCGGACACGACTGAGCGACTGAACTGAACTGAATGGAAAGGAATATTTGCTGGATATAAACCAAGTACCAGGGACTATGTACTTGGTTTATAAAGGACTCCTAGGCTCTTTATGTTATTTCATTTAGTCCTCCTCATAGCCCTGTGAAGAGAGTGTTGTTGTTTTCATTCTGCTCCCCTGTAAATTGAGGCTCAGCATGATTCAGCCACCTAACCAGGGACAAACACCTGATAGGGGATGCAGGTAGGATGAATCCTAGCCAGATCCATCTCCAAATAAAATTTAGGAGGGAGCGTCTTTAAACAAGATCTATTCTCAAAAGTTTTTGAATATAGGTTCTTGGCTATGAGGTTGGTCCTGTCTCTTCACCTCCCTCCTACATACCTAGATTGAAAATCACATTGATTAATATATCTCAGAGGTGCTCACTCCAATAATTGATAATGGAGAAAAGAATCTTGTATTACAAGCACATTAAATCCTAAAAAAAGACCTTTTTCCAATAACAAAATTTGATAGACTTAAATTTAATATTTTTTATTGTTTTCTTGGAGAGAGGAGTTTGACCAGAAACCAAATGGCTAATAAATAGACAGAAAAACTAAGGAGGGGTAAAATTCTAAGTTAAAGATATGAATACCAAGTTTGAGGTTTTTATTTTATCACTAAGGAACACAGTGTATTGCATTAGGCATAGACATTTAGAAAGATATTGCTAAGTAACAAAAATAAGAATGAATGGCACATATTTTAGGAACAGTTAATTAATGCCCATGCTCAGATTATGTAATTGCTGTTAAGCACAAAATAATTTATATAAAGAAAAAAAGAGGATCCATAGTTAAAATTGGAAACCATAAACATTATTATGAATAAGGCTTTGTAACTTTTTCCATATTATAAGAATTCTGGGCTTTCTCCCAATAGTAGCTACATCAAATACTGAAACATCTTAAACAGATGTTGCATGTTTTTTTCCCTGTAATTTCCAAGGATTTTATCTATTCGAAATGCTAGGTAGGGATAAGGGAGTCATATGACATCTCTATCATGAATATGTTGTGATTGAACTTTTGTGAATCTCCTTGGAGAGGTGCTCTCCAAAGTCTTGAGAAATTTGTTCTGTTCTTTGGAAGGCAATATATACTATGTGTCATACTTAGTAAATATTATAAAACCACAAGATATGAAAAAAATTTGCTTTCAGGAAAACTCACTTATGTTTTATCCGTCGTCTGAGTTAACAAAACAATAAAATGAAAAAAAAAAAAAACAATTTAAAAACACCTTCAGGAAGGGATTCTCTAAGTTCTTTGCTTTCTCTTAGAAATTCACTGCCTATCATCTTTCCTCCACCTTCTCCTAAAAAGCAGCTTATATTTGTCTCTGATTCATCCTAGGGACTGAAGACCATTAACCCTGCTCTATTTTAAACTATTTTAACTTACAATTCCTTTATAGCCTTCATTTTCTTGCTTTTAATTAGTGTCCTAAGGGCTTCTCTCATAGCTCAGTTGGTAAAGAATCTGCCTGCAATGCAGGAGACCCCAGTTCAGTTCCTGGGTCGGGAAGATCCACTGGAGAAGGGATAGGCTACCCACTCCGGTATTCTTGGGCTTCCCTTGTGGCTCAGCTGGTAAAGAATCCACCTGCAATGCGGGAGACCTGGGTTTGATCCCTGGGTTGGGAAGATCCCCTGGAGAAGGGAATGGCTAGTCACTCCAGTATTCTGGCCTGGAGAATTCCTGAGACTATGCAGTTCATAGGGGTCGCAAAGAGTCGGACACAACTGAGCAACTTTCACTTCACTTCAAAGTGAAAGTGAAAGCATTAGTTGCTCAGTCGTGTCCAACTCTTTGTGACCCTCACAGACTGTAGCCCACCAGGCACTTCTGTCCATGGAATTCTCCAAGCAAGGATACTGGAGTGATAGCCGTTCCCTTCTCCAGAGGATCTTCCTGACCCAGGGATTGAATCTGGGTCTCCTACATTGCAGGCAAATTCTTTACCATCTGAGCCACCAATTATGATTCCTTTAGAGCTTTCATTTTCTGACTTCTTTTAATTAGTTTCCCAACAGTTTTATAATTTTTCCTTACAATTCTAAAATATTGCCTGAACTGTTAGTTTTATTTCATGAGACAGACTTTCTCAGGATTTTCCTGATATTTTCTCTGAACACCTGGGAGAGAAGCCTGGGAAGAGGATGTGAATGCTCTGTATTTGTGGCTCCCAGGGACTTTACTTTCTTGCTAAGGCACACTCAGTCTCAAGCAATAGACCACATACCCAGCCCAGGAGAAACAAACCATAGCCCCAATGATTTTTTTTTTTTTTTTTTGTAAATAAGCGTCTCTGTGATTGGGATACCTTCATGCTCATTCATTTACCAATTAGCTATGTCTGTTTTTAACATAGCTGAGTAGTTGTGACCCAGTTTTGTGATTTCCAAAGCTGCAAATATTTACTATCTGGCCCCGTGAAGAAAAAGTTTGCCAACCTTGATCTCTTCTGATCAGTGTTCAGTTATACCTCAGTCAGTTAAATTACTGCTTATCTCTCGTCTCTTCTTGTAAGTACCTGACTCTCCTCATATTTTGGCCCCCTTGGATGCCCTGTGACCTTAGCAATTCGGTTAAGTTCAAGTTGTCAACTTGTTGCTTATTTATTGCTATAGACTGAATATTTGGGTGCCCTTATGTATTGAATCCTAATGGCCAATGTGATGATATTAGGAGGTGGGGCACTTGCAAGGTGATAAGGTCACGAAGGTGGAGTTCTTATGTATTAGATTATTGTTCTTATAAAGAGTCCTCGGGGCTTCGGAACCCCCTCTAGCATGCGAGAACACAGTGATATCTATGAACCAGAAGCAGATCTTTACCAGATACTGAATCTGTCAGCACCTTGATCTTGGACTTCCCAGCCTCCAGACCTGCATGAAATAAATTTCTGTTGGTTATAAGCTACCCAGGCTATGATATTCCATTGGTGGTGATGGTTTAGTTGCTAAGTTGTGTCCAACTCTTGGTGATTCATGGACTGTAGACCACCAGACTCCTCTATCCATGGGACTTTTTAGGCAAGAATATAGAGTGGATTGCTGTTTCCTTCTCCAGGAAATCTTCCAAACCCAGAAATTGAACCACATCTCCTGCATTGCCGGCAGATTCTTTGCCAACATTATTGCAGCCCAACTGAACTAAGACATCCATCAGTCAGTTCAGTCGCTTAGTCATGTCCAACTCTTTGCTACCCAATGGACTGCAGCACGCCAGGCTTCCCTGACCATCACCAACTCCCAGAGCTTACTCATACTGAATAAGTGTTGGTGATCTATGGTGATCAATGGTGATGCCATCCAACCATCTCATCCTCTGTTGTCCCCTTTTCCTCCTGCCTTCAGTCTTTCCCAGCATCAAGGTCTTTTCCAAGGAGTCAGTTCTTTGCATCAGGTGGCCAAAGTACTGGAGTTCCAGCTTGAGAATCAGTCCTTCCAATGAGTATTCAGGACTGATCTGCTTTAGGATGGACTGGTTGGATCTTCTTGCTGTCCAAGGAACTCTCAAGAGTCTTCTCCAACACCACAGTTCAAAAACATCAATTCTTCAGCAGTCAGCTTTCTTTATAGTCCCAACTCTCACATCCATACATGACTATTGGAAAAACCATAGCCTTGACTAGATGGACCTTTGTTGGCAAAGTAATGTCTCTGATTTTGAATATGCTATCTAAGTTGATCATACTTTTTCTAGTGTCTTTTAATTTCATGGCTGCAGTCACCATCTGCAGTGATTTTGGAGCCCCTAAAATAAAGTCACTGTTTCTATTGTTTCCCCATGTATTTGCCATGAAGTGATAGGATCAGATGCCATGATCATAGTATCTTTTATTTAACACTGGGGGTGAGGGTTTTAAATTCCCAAATCTTTAAGCGATGCCTGAAAGTCATCATTCTTCCTCCCTCCCTTTTTCCCCCACTTACAATTTATCTACTAAAAACCTGGGTAATTTGGTAGATTTCCCCACAGTCTACTGTTTTTGTGTAGCTTTAAATAATCTGGTGCCTTGCTTTCTGATATTTCCTGGTTTGGTTCCCAAACTGTCTTTTCTGAGTTTTCTCATTTTGCCCCCGCTCTTGTCTCTCTTCTACTGTATTTTGATGCCATTCCTGGTAGTTTCTCCTCGGTTTGCAGTCCTGCTCAAGAAGGCAGGTGGATTGCTTAGAAGTCATTTGCATTAAACTATTCCAGCTCCTTCATCCCTCACCATGGGACACTGTTGGAGTGGGGAGACCCCCATCCTTCAGTTGCATGCCAGTAGCACTTTCAGGTGACTACCTAGTGGTTACTTTGGGGATGTTTTGTTCTCAGGTCTTCAGTGGCTCTGTTGATTCCCTCTGTTTCTTTTCACAAAATGATGATACCAAAAAGGTCTTGTGGCTGTTAGTGATTTGAAACTATTCACTTATATTCTGAGGCTTTGCAGAGCATCTTGTCACCTATCTTTGCTAAATGTTGTCCAGGGTTCTTAGATTTGCAATGTAGTTACTTTCTGTGTTTTTATATGAATATTCAGAAGATGCAAAATTATGTTTCCACAGCTGCCATCATTTTCCCAGAATTCCTAACTCGTTATTTTTTGATTAGTTAAGTTTATTTGAATGTAGTATGTTATAATATTTGTGAATAATGTTAATAAAATAATTTGAGTTTTTATTAAACACAGCCACATTTGGTTATTTGCAAGGTAGTTGTCAGGTGAACAAACTGGTAAAGCATGCTTTTAAAAATTATAGTAATAATTACTCTCTTTTGATGATTTTCTGTGTGCATTGTCTTACTTAACCTTAGGTGATACATTGTATTTGCTTTTTACCATTTTGCAGATAAGGAAACTGAGCTTGAAGAGGTTAAGTATGATTGGCACAAGGTAACACACTTGTAACTGGGGAACTGTAATTCTAACAAAGGCCCTGTCTGAGCCCACAGACCGTGCCTTGACCACAGTAATGCACTTGCAGTTGTTGAGCAATGTCAGTTTTACTCTTTCCTCTTCTCTCCATTTCCTGACCCACTGCCTTAATCTTCTCTAAAAGCTTCTAAAAATAATCCCCTGATCCTCGACCAGCTTCCTCCTTGCCTGCTGACATCAATCTGATCCTTTGCTTAACTGTAAGAATCCAAAACAAATAATATTGGACCAGCTATTATAAGTTCTAATTGGTCAGAAAGATATATGAAAGGATAATGTTATACTTCACATTTTATTGCCACAAAAAGTTTAACTGTTCCACCATGGGTTCTTCTTATTTTTTGCTCTGTTTCCAATGACTGCCTATTACAGATCCTGTGTACTAGCCACATCAATCTGTTCACTCTCTGTAGTGCTACGAATTAGCTTCACACTTGTGCTTGCTCACACTGCTGCCATCTCTTCACGAATGTCCTCTTTCCATCAGCTTCCTTTACAGCCAGATGCTTTAGTGGCTTGCTAAAGCTGTCAGCAGTTTCTACCAATATGAGGGCAGAATTTATAATGGTTCCTTAATGGTCCTCATAGGCTTCC
Source organism: Nanger dama (assembly GCA_917880005.1). Taxonomy (NCBI): domain Eukaryota; kingdom Metazoa; phylum Chordata; class Mammalia; order Artiodactyla; family Bovidae; genus Nanger; species Nanger dama. The sequence goes on from CAKJTW010000001.1 coordinate 43,035,521, forward strand.
CTGGTGGCTCAGTGATAAAGAATCTGTCTGCCAAGTAGGAAACATGGATTTGACCCCTGATTCGGGAAGATCCCCTGGAGAAGAAAATGGCAACCCCCTCTGGTATTCTTGCCTGGGATATCCCATGAATAGTGGAGCCCAGTGGGCTACAGTCCATGCAGTCAGAAAAGAGTTCACCTGACTCAATGACTAAACAACAAACAGTGGTCCTCACACAGTCATCGGGAAGGATCTTTACCATAGCGTTGATTCATCAGAGTGTGTTTAGGTGAGCTATAGTGAACCTGTCTGACCTCCCAGATTCTGAGTTTACTGAGGGAGAGGAGCATACTTTATCCATCTTTGTTACCCTAGGACCTCTACAGTGCCTAGAACATGGTAATTACTTAAATCAGTTTTGTTAGATGAGCACAGTTAGTACCCGTGAGATTATACAGCTAGTTATAATAGATTCTTGGTTAGAAATCAAATGCTTAACAGTTGCATACTTACCTTGCCTTGCTGTTATTGCTTATCTAATAGCATATTCACAACTATACTTACGGCTAGACAGGCAAACAACAGTTGTTTGCCTATATTTGCCACAAAATTAAATTTTTTTTCTTGCTTGGCAGTTCTCTGAGAATTATCTTAGTGTAAATAGTATTTCTTCATCTAGCTCATCATGCCCAGAAAATTAAATATTTTAAATTAACATTTATAATCAGCTTTTCCTATTCTTGGGTCTAGTGGTTTATATTCATTTAAACAAATTGAATTCAAAGATAAATTAAACACTGCCTTTATAAAGCCAAATTCAGACTGATTTTCTTTTTACAATCACACATGCTTTATTAACTTACATTTCCATTATTCATTTATTCGTTCACTAATTTAATAAATCACAGATATAGTGAAAGCTAATACTTGTCATCTCTAGATAGGTCTAGCATTTGCCCAAGTCAGAGATAATAGGCTTTTCTGGAAAACATTCTGCTTTGATGTTTTAAATTATAGTGAAACAGAAATTTCAGGATATCAGGAGACACAGACTAGACAAAATGGTTTTAGTGTTCATTATTTTCTGGTCAAATTCAATCTTAAACAATATTCAGAAGTTAACTACTTCTGGTCCTCTGCCTAAAGGTGAGATTGTTCAGCTATTTCAGTGGGTCTAGGCTTCAGGTTATCCTTATTCTCTTAAATAACTTGCAAAGGGGTGATTTCTGGCTCCTTCTTCTCAGGTGAACAGGTATGGATCCTTGGATAACATTCAAGCATAATTTTTTATTAATACTTCAGTTTTGATGCTTCTGAGAAAATATATCTCTCTGATTTTCTATTTTTTTCTATTTTTAAGTAGAAATTTGAAACCAAAAATTTCTAGGAAACTAGAGGATATTTGGTGTTCTCCATCCTTATGGCAATATGCAGACTCTAGTTTTGGGAAATGGCACAGACTTGAGGCAGCTTGTTTAGGATGGTAGGTACAGTATTTACAGTCTACTGGGCTTCCTAGGTGGCTCTAGTGGTAAAGAACCCACCTGCCAGCGCAGGAGATGTAAGAGACACAGGTTCCGTTCCCTGCATCGGGTAGATCCACTGGAAGAGGGCATGGCAGCCCAATCCAGTATTCTTGCCTAGAGAATCCCATGGCCAGAGGAGCCTGGAGGGCTATGGTCCATAGGGTCACGAAGAGCTGGACACTACTGAAGCAGCTTAGCACGCACACACCCCTACATTCTACTAATGTCTCCAGGTTCCCACAGGAAGAAAAGCTTGTTTCCCGTGGGCATTGTTGGTGTGTTTTTTAGGCTTCATGGGGGAGATTTTTCTCAAAGATCTACTATAAATGGAGATACAAACCCAAGTCATCCCTCATTCTTTACCCCAGGTAGGATATAATCTAACCAGGAAACCATTTTCCCAACGATTATAAAATAGTGTGGCAAGTCCTTTCAAGGAAGTACTTTGCTAGAATAGATAGTATTATCTTAAATGATACTATTAGATATAACACTAATAAGACATATTATCTTAAAATAATTTTCAAGGCTAAAGTTTCACTGAAGAAGACTTGAAATAAAGTGCTATCCTAGAGTAATAGTTTATGAGCTATAATTTGCTCATACTTTTTAATAAGCTTTGTTTTCTAATTTCTGTGAGAAATATGTTAGATTTTGATAATGTGATAGGAAAATCAGTAGAGATATCATTCGAGAATTAAAAAAATTAGCTCTTGGGGGCAATTTGTGGTGGGAGTAAAAGCCATAAATAGCCCCTATAGCATAGTTATATTATAGTGATCACATTTTAGAGCTTGGGACTTTCCAGTCAGACACAAAGGGATTCAGTTTCTGACTTCATATTAATTGTGACCCTGGACAATTTGCTTAGCTGCTCTAAGGTATCATTTTTGCACTGTGCAGTGCCTCAGAAACTGTTTTGAGTATTAAAAGAGATTACGACTTTAACAGTTCATGGTATAGTGTCTGGTACATAGTAAGCTCTCAAAACATATTCGCAACAATATTTATAGTTTTTGCGACAATTCCTCTGAGTTCTTTAAATATTTATTTAGCTACTAATTATTAAATATAAAATCTTTAAATATTTCAAATAATTTAGAGTATGTTTAATAAGTGTCAAAGTGAGATGAAGGTGTTACAAAGGAGTCATGGCAGGGCTACCTGCCATGCATGGCCATCAATCTAATCCTCAGCCTTTGGGGTAGGAGGAGGCAGACGGTTTGTCAAGAGGCATCTTTTAAATGGACTCGAAAGGATAGGGAGACACCTCCTACTTTTGGCTCATTTATAGTAGAGAGAATGCCATTTTTATATTACAATTTATTATTCTGAGCACTTTCTTTTTATTTTATATCCTAGATGACAGTTTGGTCACTAAAAGTTTTCTTGGGAAGCAGTGAAGTAGATCAAAGGGAATTATACTGCTTTATGAAATTTTTTATTCAAGTTGCTTAAAACCTTGTTAAAGTCTGGCCGAAAAGAGTGTACCTTTCTGATAACGAGTGCATTTCAGAGTCTTTTTCCTTTGGTCATGCTGAACAAAAAATTCTTTCTGCTATTTTGTTCTTCCTCAGTGTTTTTTTCCGCACTCTATGAAGACCATCATATTAATTACCTATTGCTGCTTTGTCATATTACCACAAACTTAGTGGCTTAAAACAACCTGCGTTTTACAATTGTGGCAGTCAGAAGTCTGAAATGGGTCTCATTGGGCTAAAATTCAGGTATCAGCAGGGCTGTATTTCTTCAAGAGGCTCTAGTGGACAATCTGTTTGCTTGCTTCTTCCAGCTTCTAGAAGCCTGTGTTGGTTGTTTCTTGAACTCTTCATCTTGCCAAGTAAGGTGACAGACTCACAGGTTCTGAGGATTAGAGGCTGCACATTTTATGGGAGGCATTATTCTAACCCCAGCCACTACCCAAGATAGTCTTTCTGTGGATATGTTACCGCTGTTGATTACATAATGACATTTTTCACATTTAACAATGCTGCAATTAGATTTCCAAACTGCTCTTTAAGCACTGATTTAGGAGAAATCTGGTCCTTTAGGCACTTTCTAGAATAGCTCATGGTATTCTTTATGTGTTAAATTTACTAGTTCAACTTTTTAGGCTAAAGCTATATTTAAGACAAGTACTTCTTTTAATTGAGGCTTCCCTGGTTGTTCAATGGTAAAGAATCCACTTTCAGTGCAGGAGATACGGGTTCATTCCCTGGGTCAGGAAGATTCCCCTGGAGAAGGAAATGGGAACCCACTCCAGAATTTTTGCCTGGGAAATTCCATGACCCTGGAGGACTACAGTCCATGGGGTCATTAAGAATCTGACTAAAACAACTTCCTTTAATTACTAAGAAATCATAAACGTGTGGGACATGTATTTATAAATTTCTGTTTGTAGGGGTATTATTTTCCCCATAGTTTATCTTTTAAAGTTGCAAGTTTCATCCCTCATAAAACTAAAAAGGAACTACCATATCATCTAGCAGTTCCACTGCTGAGTATATATCCAGAAAAAAACCCCCATTAATTCGAAAATATGCAAGCATGAGGTGTTCATAGCAGCACTATTTATAATATCCAAGATACAGAAGCAACCCAAACATCCATCAACAGATGAATAGATAATGAAGAAATATGTATATACATATATAGAATATATATATAAACTATTGCTATATATTATATATATGTTTATGTACACACAATGGAGTATTCAGTTCAGTTCAGTTCAGTTCATTTGCTCAGTCGTGTCCGACTCTTTGCAACCCCAGCTATAAAAAAGAATGAATTTTTGCTATTTGCAGTAATGTGGATGGACCTTGAGAATATTATGCTTAGTGAAATAAATTAGACAAAGACAAATACTATATGATACCACTTACATGTGGAATCTAGAAAATAAAACAAATTAATGTATATAGCAAAACAGAAACAAACTCACAGATACAAAAAAACAAATTAGTGGTTATACTGAGGAGAAGGAAGACGGTAGGGGCAATATAGGGATATGAGATTAAGAGGTACAAACAACTATGTATAAAATAGGTAAGCAACAAGGGTATATTTTATAGCACAGGATCTAGCCATTAATAACTTTTAATTGTATATGATCTATAAAAATATTGAATTGTGATGCTATATACCTGAAATTAATGTAATATTGTAAATCAACTATACTTCAATAAAGAGGAATAAAGTTACAAGTTTCAGTTACCAGGGAAATTTATTGCCATGAAATTGTCCATTTTCTAAGCATGTTAATTCATTTAAGTATTAATGTATCACAATAGGAGTTTGTTAAATTTTAGCAATTACTTTAATCTGACTCTTAAATGTGCTCATGCTTTTCCAGTGTTAGTTTAGGTAAATTATACAATAAATTTTCCATTTTGAGGGCCTTCTATATATTGATGTTACAGGTCTGCAATAACTTGATGAGATGTAATAGGTGCTGTTATTATAAAATTTACTATAGTAAATAGCAAAACATAAGGACAGAATAAGCATCTTTTATCTAAGAGTGACTCTGAGATGGAACACAGGCAGTGTTTTATTGCATTGTCTGTTCATTATAGGTTCAAAACTAATGAATAAATTGCAGTAGCAAGAACACATGATCATGACAAGGTGAACATAACTGAAAGAAAGGACTTAGAAGAAAGAAGGACTTTTTTTTTTTTTTTTTGCTTTGGGCAAGTCCTGTAAATAAATAAAAATTACCTACATGAATTCTCAGGCAGATAGCTTTATATCATATTAAATAATTTAGCTATTTGACAATATGCGTAGAAAACTGATAACATTAATTTTAAATTGATCACATTTTGTTGGAAAGAATTTGCTAGTATAACGTAGCTAATGTAATCATGTCTTCATTGTTTCCTATATATTAATACTGTGTTTCCCAACTAATCATCATGATAATCTTGTAAGGTGAGAGCTGGAATCCTTGCTTTCCACTTAAGAAATTGAATTTTAGACAGATGTTAAAATATTTAAAAAATATTATAAAAAAGTAGATCTCAGTTAACCATATAAATATCTACTCTCAATCAAACCTCTTACTAAATTATTTACCGTCTCCAGTTATTACACAGTTCTTTACTCTGAGTATCCTAGGTTTTATCCCATGGTCAAGGTATCAATATTTTGGGTGGCTTAACAAAACAGGAAGTTCTCTTAACAATTCTGGAGAAGTTAAAAAAATCAAAGTAGTGGCAGGGCTATGATCCACTGCACAGAATCATTCCTTGCCTGTTTGTTGTACCTGCTGGTGGCTGTCAGTCTTCAGCATTGCTTGGTCTGCAGCTGCAGCCTCTGTCATCACATGGCATTTTTCTGGTATGTCTGTGTTCTCACGTGGCATTCTCCTTCCTGTGTCTCTCCTTCTCTTATAAAGAAACCAGTCAAATCAGAATAAGGGCCTACCCTGCTCCAGGGTGACCTCATCTCAACTAATTACATGGGTTACAACTATTTTTGAATAAGGTACTGTTCTGAAAGCCTGGGGGTTAGAATCACAACATGCCTTCTTTGGAGGACACAACTCAATCCATAACACCATGTATTTGGAACTGCCTATGCTGTATTTGGAAAAATAGAATTACTTTCATAATTTGTTGTTTTGACATTATGTTCACAGCTTTATATCAAAGGACTAATAATTGTATGAAAACAGTTATTGTACTTTTTATAAGGAAATGTTTCTTCAAGTTTGTTTCAAGGAAAACTAGTTTTTCAAGATGCTCTAAGAAAAATGGAGTGCATGATCAAATAATGGTGGGATATATGGAATGGTAGTCTACATTTTATGCACCCTCCTTGGAGACCTAGTGTCCCTTAAGATATTAAATTCATTAAAAATTCCCTCATGAAATCTGTTGAACTTAACCTTAAGTTCTCTAAACATATTCAATGTCAAAACTCTTAATTATTTTTACACATTACTTTGCACAACTATCTTGGAAAATGACAAATTAGGAAATCACAAACTGTATACTCTTGTCCCTTTTCACTAGGGACATGGAGAGATTAATTTATGTTTGTATGCTTCAGTTTTCTTAACTGTAAGATGAGAATAATAATTTCAGCTATAGCATAAATTATTAAGATTATGAAATAAGATAAAACAAGCAAAGAGAATGAGCCAGTATTGGATAAAAGTATTCTGTACGTGTTTATCATTATTGTGATTAGACACTGGGCATTAATCCAGAGTGATGTTGAGATCTATCATTCAAGAGAATCTTGCCTGGAGAATCCCGCGGACAGAGGAGCCTGGAGGGCTACAGTTCATGGGGTTGCACATTGTCCGACACAACTGAAGTGACTTAGCACACACACCCGTTAATAAATTAAGTGAAGCTCCTGGAGCAATTGAAATATGACTGAGAAAACTTGAAATAAGGGCTCTGGAATGCTATGCTTTGGATTCTTGTGTGTTTTATCCTTTTCTCCTTTATGTCAAGTTTTAGTTGCCAGTTTCTTATTTCTGTTTCCTAGGTGTTCTATTCTACTACTGTTACAACCCGTGTTCTTTTAAATACACTATTAATTGGACATGGACCAACAGACTGGTTCCAAATAGGAAAAGGAGTACGTCAAGGCTGTATATTGTCAACTTGCTTACTTAACTTATATGCAGGGTACATCATGAGAAACGCTGGGCTGGAAGAAACACAAGCTGGAATCAAGATTGCCAGGAGAAATATCAATCACCTCAGATATGCGGATGACACCACCCTTATGGCAGAAAGTAAAGAGGAACTAAAAGCCTCTTGATGAAAGTGAAAGTGGAGAGTGAAAAAGTTGGCTTAAAGCTCAACATTCAGAAAATGAAGATCATGGCATCTGGTCCCATCACTTCATGGGAAATAGATGGGGAAACAGTGGAAACAGTGTGAGACTTTATTTTGGGGGCTCCATAATCACTGCAGATGGTGACTGCAGCCATGAAATTAAAAGACACTTACTCCTTGCAAGAAAAGTTATGACCAATCTAGATAGCATATTCAAAAGCAGAGACATTACTTTGCCAAAAAAAGGTCCATCTAGTCAAGGCTATGGTTTTTCCTGTGGTCATGTATGGATGTGAGAGTTGGACTGTGAAGAAGGCTGAGCGCAGAAGAATTGATGCTTTTGAACTGTGGTGTTGGAGAAGACTCCTGAGAGTCCCTTGGACTGCAAGGAGATCCAACCAGTCCATTCTGAAGGAGATCCGCCCTGGGATTTCTTTGGAAGGAATGATGCTAAAGCTGAAACTCCAGTACTTTGGCCACTTCATGCGAAGAGTTGACTCATTGGCAAAGACTCTGATGCTGGGAGGGATTGGGGGCAGGAGGAGAAGGGGACGACAGAGGATGAGATGGCTGGATGGTATCGCCGACTCGATGGACATGAATTTGAGTGAACTCTGGGAGTTGGTGATGAACAGGGAGGCCTGGCGTGCTGCGATTCATGGGGTCGCAAAGAGTCGGACACAACTGAATGACTGAACTGAACTGAAACTGGAAAACTGATAATGAGAATCATTTAGTTCTTTCCAAAATAATAAAGATGGCTGAAAGCCTTTTTTTTTTCTGTAAATTTTTGAGTATATCTTTCTAGATGGTTAACATTGCTAGCTTCGAAATCTCTATCCAGTTGATAAACTGTTACTGTATTATGTCCCTTAAAATAATTATTTTTGTGTATGCTGAAGAAGCATCCAGCTACTACTTCACAGTTTTTTTTCAGTTTCTGAATGCCCCTCTGGCCTCATCCATTCCTTATAATCTCTCTAAGTGAGTGCCAACCTGGCTACCTCCATGCTTCTTACAGCTAGACCACTTGAATCAGCAGCTTGTCTTCCTGCTCATTAGAAGATGTGGACTGTTCTGCCAGCATCTTGTACTAAATGACAGTTCTGTCTTGGAATAGCTGCAGACTATGCTTGGGGTCTCTCTGGATATATAAAAATGTCACTCTCTTCTTTGTTAGTCATTTTACTCAGAAGGCTCATAATTCTAAAATGATGATTAGAAATCTTCAATTAACTTTCTGAATTCAAAAGTTTTCACACTCATTCCTTCACTGTTAAATATATTAAATTTTGTCTGGCTCTTTGTGGATATGTAATTTGAGGTCATCATTATTTTTTTGTTGATGAATAATTCTGGTTAAATGCAGGAGATAGAGCAGATATATATTACCAAAGAGCTCATAGAGCAAGCATGTACAGCAGTAATAAAAGTTTGCTATGGAGATTTCTTTTGTTGGATAAATATTCAAGGACCATTTTAGTGAGTCAAGATCATAATTTTAACAATGCTTTATTATTAAATTTGAAATATGGATTAGTATTTTATAGTCTGCCAAGTAAAATCACTTGTCATTGCTAGTAATTTACATGCACTTTTTCATGTAATCTTTCACTGGCCATGTGAGTTTGGCTTTTATTATCCCCTGTTGGAGAAGGAAATGGCAACCACTCCAGTGTTCTTGCCTGGAGAATCCTAGGGACGGGGGAGCCTGGTGGGCTGCCGTCTATGGGGTCGCACAGAGTCGGACACGACTGAAGCGACTTAGCAGCAGCAGTATTGCATACAATGAAGTCAGAATACAAGGACTTAACTTATTCACAGTGGATAGATCATGGGGCTGAGAAATAATTTCAAAGTTCCCTGAAACCTCAAAGCATATTTACCACACTGTTATTCTGCTTCCAATGACACGGGGGTAAAGAAAAAAATAAGAGGTGAGACCAGATTAACTCTTGAAGTGTGAGAATCTGGTAGGCGGTGAGAAAGTAGGTAACTGCCTAGAAAACCTAAAATTGTTTCAGTAGGTGGTAAATAATTATTGAAGAATTTGATTCAGGGAGATGGAATGTCATAGTGAAAATAGTGAATTAAAAAAATTAATGTGATGATATCAGGGTAACTAGAAAGAGGTAGTGTTTGAGCATTAAAATGAATTAGGAGTTTATTGTAGTAATTGAGATGAAAATGATGAGAACCTGGACTAAGTCAGTAAAAGAGCAGATTTTGAAAGGCAGTATCTTTAGGACTTACTTAGGGATGAAAGAGATGAATGATACAATGAAGATGCTGAAATTTGTGTTTTAAATAATTGAAAGAAATTTTATAATATTGATTGACATAAAGAAACAATGAAAAGCAGTATATTTTAGAGGAAGAAAATACATTTAGAGATTTGTGGGGTGATGGGTGGATAAAACAATGGATATATCTAGTAGTCTATTAGATAGATGGAATTGAACTCAAGTGTTGGCTGAGGATTAAGAAGATAAATTCGATTGTTATCAATATACATTTAACATCCAAGATTTCTGTTCTCATATTTATTTAATTGTTACACTTAACTCAAACATTTAAATACCCAATTTGAGCTCTTAAAATTAACCTAAGAACAGAAACATTTGTAAATACAATATGTAAATTTGAGGATTCAAATAATGTGACAAGAAGCACAGATGGGATGTACTTGAATCACTTGAATTATTTTCATAAATTTTATTTCAGCTTTTTTATGGGTCATATCTGTCATTTTCATAGATATTTTTCTCCTAAATTCTTTTATTGGATTTGATAGATCATGCTTGAGTTAGTAAAGAGAAGAATAATATCTTTCAATGCATAAATTTATGCTTTGAAATTGACTGTCCAGACTATATTTTGCTCTTGAAAGATATCCATTATATCCTCTGCATGCTCTGCTGATTACCAAAGATTTGTCCATTTTCTGTCTTAACCTCAGAACTCATACCTACCATATTTTTAACTCTTCATCCTTGGATGTTATCCTAGTATGGGGAGAAACTATCCAGAATATAATGAAGAAAGCAGAAATGTCTCAATCTGGAAGAGACATATTGCATTTTTCTGTTGACTATAACTTTACAAAGAAATGCAAAATGTAAACTGATCTCAAAGAAAGCAGTGCTGCTAAAATATCATGCCAAACTTCTAGCAGATCTTCCTATTTTTTCTATTCTTGTTTAGTTCCCTCCAATCGAAACTTGTTAAAGTGGCTCAGTGTATAAAGACATAATTTGGAATGAGAGAAACTGTACTATTAGCCTTTATTTGGAGGTTACAGGGCAAGCTCTTCCGAATACTCATAGCTAGAGAGATGATTGATTAGTTGACCCAAATAACACTGACCACCAATAAGAAAGAATCACCATTAAGAACCACCATTTCTGATTTTCATCTTGGGTTAAGATAAAAATGGATATATAATACCTTTGGTGTATGGGGCTATTTGAGTAGAATTCAGAGAAGAACAATGAAGAAAATTAGAAGAATGACACTGTGATCATGCTCTGTTCTATTTTTCTTGATTTTAAAGGCCTAACTCATCAGATCTTTAACCTTGAATGTGCTGTGCTTAATCGCTCAGTTGTGTCTGACTCTTTGTGACCCTGTGGACTGTAGTCCGCCAGGCTCCTCTGTCCATGGGGATTCTCCAGGTAAGAATCCTGGAGTGGGCTGCCATGCCCTCCTCCAGGAGATGTTCCCAGCCCAGGGGTCGAACCCAGGTCTCCTCTTGCAGGCAGATTCTTTTGCATTTTTTTTTTTTTTAAATTTAAGACCACAGCCAAAATCTGATGGATCATGGAAAAAGCAAGAGAGTTCCAGAAAAGATCTATTTCTGCTTTATTGACTATACCAAAAGCCTTTGACTCTGTGGATCACAATAAACTGTGGAAAATTCTGAAAGAGATGGGAATACCAGACCACCTGACTGACCTGCCTCTTGAGAAATCTGTATGCAGGTCTGGAAGCAACAGTTAGAACTAGACATGGAACCACAGACTGGTTCCAAATAGGGAAAGGAGTACGTCAAGGCTATATATTGTCACCCTACTTATTTAACTTAGATGCAGAGTACATCATGAGAAACTCTGGCTGGAAGAAGCACAAGCTGGAATTAAGATTGCTGGGGGAAATATCAATCACCTCAGATATGCAGATGATACTACCCTTATGGCAGAAAGTGAAGAGGAACTCAAAAGTCTCTTGATGAAAGTCAAAGAGGAGAGTGAAGAAGTTGGCTTAAAGCTCAACATTCAGAAAACTAAGATCATGGCATCCGGTCCCATCACTCCATGGGAAATAGATGGGGAAACAGTGGAAACAGTGACAGACTATTTTGGGGGCTCCAAAATTACTGCAGATGGTGATTGCAGCCATGAAATTAAAAGACGCTTACTCCTTGGAAGAAAAGTTATGACCAACCTAATAGCATATTCAAAAGCAGAGACATTACTTTGCCAACTAAGGTCTGTCTAGTCAAGGCTATGGTTTTTCCAGTAGTCATGTATGGATGTGAGAGTTGGACTGTGAAGAAAGCTGAACACCGAAGAATTGATGCTTTTGAACTGTGGTGCTGGAGAAGACTCTTGAGAGTCCCTTGGACTGCAAGGAGATCCAACCAACCCATCCTAAAGGAAATCAGTCCTGGGTGTTCATTGGAAGGACTGATGTTGAAGCTGAAACTCCAATATTTTGGCCACCTGATGCAAAGAACTGACTCATTGGAAAAGACCCTGATGCTGGGAAAAATTGAGGGTAGGAGGAGAAGGGGATAACAGAGGATCAGATGGTTGGATGGCATCACCGACTAAATGGACATGGGTTTCGGTGGACTCCAGGAGTTAGTGATGGACAGGGAGGCTGGCGTGCTGCGGTTCATGGGGTCTCAAAGAGTCGATCATGACTGAATAACTGAACTGAACTGAACTGTGATTGTTTTAAATCCTTAAAAAATTTTTTTGCTATTGCTTTGATTGAAACAAAAGCTGTTATATTTGGTTATTAATATTAGATGCTATAAGGTAAAAATCCATACCTAAATCAAGAAGTTCATGAAATTTATTTTGAAAAATAAAATTGCAGTTTTCTACTTAGAACTGTATTTTCTTTAGGCTTTTCAAAGCAGCCTTGCCTTAAGCAACTCACAATATTTTACTTCAAACCATGCCTTGTGAAGGTGAACTGTGATTATTATTAAAGAAGAGAGGCATTTAGCACCTGAAATCTGACCTAAATTCTTCTCAACATTTTGAGTGTTTAAAGTGAGATCATTTGACAAGCTTCATTACTTTTATGTGACTTCAAACATGAAATTAAACATAAAATGTTAGACTCTTGAATGAGTTATGAGATTTCTTGAAATGTAAAATATGAGGATTTTATAAATCAGCTTCCTATTTTTCCTCTCTCCTTATTCCCCTGCTGTCTGTTAAACAGGCCAGCTCTTGAGGTTATTCATCTTATTCCTCTTGTGGACTCTTATCTCCTTAGACGTAAGACAAAACCTAGGTCCTAATCAAGGGGATGGTGATGATCAGGAGAAAGTCTACACACGTTTACACAGTTTAGTATCCTATTAAGAATGATATGTAGACTATAATATAGAAATGTAAAATGTCAGGCTTATTTATCCTTTTGGCAAGGTCATATTCATGTAGACATTGATGTCACTAGGCAATGTTTTTCTTCATTGGTATTTAAAACTATTTCTACTTACAATCTTTATGTAAAGAGGTGGGGAACAAGACATGAAATACAGTAAGAACACAGCAAGGAACTGAATGTCTGAATTTTAAAGACAGTTGAATATTAGGAAAAATTTTATGGCCTTCTATGAAAAATTTTCAATATATGACATTTCAGAGATGACTGTTTCTTTGCAAAATGCATATATATTGAATTGTAATGGAAGCTGCTTTTCAATGTCAATGAAATTATTTCCTTTTTGAGATTAATTAATTGAATCCATAAAGATTGAAGTGGACCTTGGTTTTGTAAGGACCAAATCCAGTGCAATGTAGGGGGCAAACAGCTCTCTTGAAGAAATAAAAATAAATTATGAATAAAAAGTTTGGTTGAGAAGGCAATGGCACCCCACTCCAGTACTCTTGCCTGGAAAATCCTATGGATGGAGGAGCCTGGTAGGCTGCAGTCCATGGGGTCACTGAGAGTCGGACATGACTGAGCGACTTCACTTTCACTTTTCACTTTCATGCATTGGAGAAGGAAATGGCAACCCACTCCAGTGTTCTTGCCTGGAGAATCCCAGGGACGAGGGAGCCTGGTGGGCTGCTGTCTATGGGGTCGCACAGAGTCGGACATGACTGAAGTGACTTAGCAGCAGCAGCAGCAAAAGTTTGGTACAAAAATGAATATATTTTCCACATGAGAAAATTAATGGCAACAAATTGCATATTTAAAAAGACCTCAAATGCTAGAAACATCTCAAAATCCATGGAAACTGTATACTTAAAAATTATTAGTTGCCTACAAGTTACCTTTTTCATGACAGTTTATGGTTGCATACTCTTAGTGTCTGTAGTAGGCTGAATTGTGTCCCTCCAAAATTCCTGTATTGAGACTCTCACCTCTGGTAGTTGAAAATAAAGATGGGCCTTTAAGTTAAAACTAGGCCTTTAGTGTGGGCCCTAATCCAATCTGACTGGTGTCCTTTAAGAAGAGGGGATTAGGACACACAAAGAGACATCAAGGATGTAGGCTCACAGAGGAATGATAAGACTGACATATGCTAGGCAAGGAGAGAGGCCTAAGGTGAAACCAAACCTGCCAGCATTTTGGCTTTAGACATCTAGCCTTCAGAACTATGAGAAAATGAATTTCTGTTGTTTGAGTACTCGGTCTCTGCTATTTTATTAATGCAGCCCTATCAAACTAATAGTGTGCTTCTATCTTCTACCTGTTGACATTGTATTATAATACGTTCTATAGAAAAAGCTTTTCCTCTTATAGGACTGATTGAAATATATGTATTTTAAATTATTGAAATGTATAAACCATGTGACTTTACATATAGATGTACTCACGATATGATTAGTAAACAGTAATTTTTAAATTAATCTTCTTGGCTAAGCCACCTGTCATGTGGGATCTTAGTTCCCCAACAAGAATCAAACCTGTGTTCCCTGCATTGGCAGTGCAGTCTTAACCACTGGACTGCCAGGGAAGTCTCATAGAGTAATTCTCATAAATTCTGTTTTGCTCAACTGTCAGTCAGTTCAGTCAGTTCAGTCGCTCAGTCATGTCCAACTCTTTGCAACCCCATGAATCGCAGCACGCCAGGCCTCCCTGTTCATCACCGTCTCCGAGAGTCCACCCAGACTCATGTCCATCGAGTCCATGATGCCATACAGCCATCTCATCCTCGGTCATGCCCTTCTCCTCCTGTGCCCAATCCCTCCCAGCATCAGAGTCCTTTCCAATGAGTCAACTCTTTGCATGAGGTGGCCAAAGTACTAGAGTTTCAGCTTCAGCATCATTCTTTCCAAAGAACATTCAAGGTTGACCTCCTTCAGAATGGACTGGTTGGATCTCCTCGCAGTCCAAGGGACTCTCAAGAGTCTTCTCCAACACCATAGTTCCAAAGCATCAATTCTTCAGCGCTCAATCTTCTTCACAGTCCAACTCTCACATCCATACATGACCACAGGAAAAACCATAGCCTTGACTAGACAGACCTTAGTTGGCAAAGTAATGTCTCTGCTTATGAATATACTATATAGGTTGGTCATAGCTTTTCTTCCAAGGAGTAAGCGTCTTCTAATTTCATGGCTGCAGTCACCATCTGCAGTGATTTTGGAGCCCCAAACAAATAAAGTCTGACACTGTTTCCACTGTTTCCCCATCTATTTCCCATGAAGTGATGGGACCGGATGCCATGATCTTCGTTTTCTGAATGTCGAGCTTTAAGCCAACTTTTTCACTCTCCTCTTTCACTTTCATCAAGAGGCTTTTTAGTTCCTCTTCACTTTCTGCCATAAGGGTGGTGTCATCTGCATATCTGAGGTGACTGATATTTCTCCTGGCAATCTTGATTCCAGCTTGTGTTTCTTCCAGTCCAGCGTTTCTCATGATCTTCTCTGCATATAAGTTAAATAAGCAGGGTGACAATATACAGCCTTGACGTACTCCTTTTCTTATTTGGAACCAGTCTGTTGTTCCATGTCCAGTTCTAACTGTTGCTTCCTGACCTGCATACAGATTTCTCAAGAGGCAGGTCAGGAGGTCTGGTATTCCCATCTCTTGAAGAATTTTCCACAGTTTATTGTGATCCACACAGTCAAAGGCTTTGGCATAGTCAATAAAGCAGAAGTAGATGTTTTTCTGGAACTCTCTTGCTTTTTCCATGATCCAGTGGATGTTGGCAATTTGATCTCTGGTTCCTCTGCCTTTTCTAAAACCAGCTTGAACATCAGGGAGTTCACAGTTCATATATTGCTGAAGCCTGGTTTGGAGAATTTTGAGCATTTCTTTACTAGTATGGGGGATGAGTGAAATTGTGTGGTAGTTTGAACATTTTTTGGCATTGCCTTTCTTTGGGACTGGGGTGAAAATTGACCTTTTCCAGTCCTGTGGCCACTGCTGAGTTTTCCAAATGTGCAGCACTTTCACAGCATCATCTTTCAGGATTTGAAACAGCTCCACTGGAATTCCATCACCTCTACTAGCTTTGTTCGTAGTGATGCTTTCCAAGGCCCACTTGACTTCACATTTCAAGATGTCTGGCTCTAGATGAGTGATCATATCATCCTGATTATCTGGGTCGTGAAGATCTTTTTTGTACAGTTCTTTCGTGTATTCTTGCCACCTCTTCTTAAAATCTTCTGCTTCTGTTAGGTCCATACCATTTCTGTCCTTTATCGAGCCCATCTTTGCATGAAATGTTCCCTTCAGTTCAGTCCAGTTCAATCGCTCAGTCATGTCTGACTCTTTGCGACCCCATGAATTGCAGTACGCCAGGCCTCCCTGTTCATTACCATCTCCCGGAGTTCACTCAGACTCACGTCCATTGAGTCCGTGATGCCGTCCAGCTATCTCATTCTCGGTCGTCCCCTTCTCCCCTGCCCCCAATCCCTCCCAGCATCAGAGTCTTTTCCAATGAGTCAACTCTTCGCATGAGGTGGCCAAAGTACTGAAGTTTCAGCTTTAGCATCATTCCTTCCAAAGAAATCCCAGGATTGATCTCCTTCAGAATGGATTGGTTGGATCTCCTTGCAGTCCAAGGGACTCTCAAGAGTCTTCTCCAACACCACAGTTCCAAAGCATCAATTCTTCTGCGCTCAGCCTTCTTCACAGTCCAACTCTCACATCCATACATGACCACAGGAAAAACCATAGCCTTGACTAGATGGACCTTTTTTTGGCAAAGTAATGTCTCTGCTTTTGAATATGCTATCTAGGTTGGTCATAACTTTTCTTGCAAGGAGTGTCTTTTAATTTCATGGCTGCAGTCACCATCTGCAGTGATTTTTCACCCCCCAAAATAGTCTGACACTATTTCCACTGTTTCCCCATCTATTTCCCATGAAGTGATGGGACTGGATGCCATGATCTTCGTTTTCTGAATGTTGAGCTTTAAGCCAACTTTTTCACTCTCCTCTTTCACCTTCATCAGTATCTCTAATTTTCTTGAGGAGACCTCTAGTCTTTCCCGTTCTGTTATTTTCCTCTATTTTGTTGCATTGATCGCTGAAGAAGGCTTTCTTGGTCTTCTTGCTATTCTTTGGAACTCTGCATTCATCTGCTTATATCTTTCCTTTTCTCCTTTTCTACAAATACCTGCCAACTGTAGCCCTCTGAACATACACCTTCATGCTTAGATATGCTTCACTTTAGATTATCTTGACAAAATTGACAAAGGTATCTTCAGTTTGGAGAAGGCGATAGCACCTCACTCCAGTACTCTTGCCTGGAAAATCCCATGGATGGAGGAGCCTGGTAGGCTGCAGTCCATGGGGTCGCAAAGAGTCAGACACGACTGAGCGACTTCACTTTCAGTTTTCACTTTCACACATTGGAGAAGGAAATGGCAACCCACTCCAGTATTCTTGCCTGGAGAATCCCAGGGACAGGGAATCCTGGTGGCTGCCGTCTCTGGGGTCACACAGAGTTGGACACGACTGAAGTGACTTAGCAGCAGCAGCAACATCTTCAGTTTTGACCATATATTGATAAATTTTCCATTTTCATTTTTACATTAAAATGTTTGATAAATGAAAGTATTTCCAATGGATTTGCTTCTGGCTCCATTCATTGCCAATCTTGTTTCTCGAAGGAGAAACACTGACACTTCACTGACCACGTACTTTCAGTAATGGCTGAAAGTACCACCGTATCATGATAAAGTCTTAAGCCTATGCCTTTATGTTTCAAAGTTAAATAAGTTGTGCAGGGTTCTTGGAAGCCATTTTTTACACTAGCATGAGTAATATAATGGAAACTACTTAAAATCGTTTCAGTGTATCAGACAGCATGCATTCTTAATTCAGCTTCCCCTTAGCCAGATTTCTGAAGTACTCACAAACATTTCAGTATGACAGAAATCAACACGAGAAAAGACAGCAGTTAGAATCAATTGTAGTTAATATATCTTTTGAAAAGTTTATGAAAATCTAAGTGTGAATCCATTGCTAGGGTTCCTCCTAGGACTTTGGAGGGAGCCTTAAGCTGTATTAGCATCTGGGTAAGTTGGCTTCTGGAGAAGGAAATGACGACCCACTCCATTATTCTTGCCTCGAGAATCCCATGGACAGAGGAATCTGGTGACTAGAGTCCATGGGGGATCACAAAGAGTCAGACATGACTGAGTGCCTGAGCAGCAGCAAGTCACTGCTTTTGACTTCTGGGACTCAAGAGTTTTGCTTAAATTCACATAGTGCTTAATGGTGACACTATGGCAGGTTTCTTCATGTTGTTTTCTTTCTCTTTTCTGAAGCATGTATTTATGCATTTTTATTTTATTCTTTTTAATATATATAAATGTCATATGATGATTTCAATTAAACAGTAATTAAATGCTGATATTCTGTTAAAGATTCTAATGCCAAGAGGTAGTAGAGTCTTGGAATATTTGCATTAGTAGATTATTGTTTATATTAATTACCCTGTTGAGCTAAGATCTCAGCAAATCTTAAGGTTAAAAGAGAAAATAAATATTTGAGCTTGACAGGCTTAAATTCAAAGATACTAAAATGAAAATTCAAATAGCAGCATGACTAAAACCTAAGAAGTTAAAAAGTGTAACTCCTTGAATTATCCTTTATTTTGTTGTTACTCTCCAGTTAAACTTTTTTTCTTTTATATGTAAATGCCAGGTGTACTTTCCCTTTGTGCATTCAATTTTTGACTTTTAGAAAATAGAATTTAATTCTAAAATTTAGGATTTTTTAAAACAATTTGAGAGTCTGAAATAAGTAAGGAATCTGTTGCATTACCTTATGTTTTAGCATACATTTCAGTTTGTGGAAAGTCTTCCCTTTGGCTTTTCACTTTCAGGCATTGAGAAGGAAATGGCAGCCCACTCCAGTGTTCTTGCCTGGAGACTCCCAGGGACGGGGGAGCCTGGTGGGCTGCCTTCTGTGGGTCACACAGAGTCAGACATGACTGAAGTGACTTAGCAGCAGCAGCAGCAGCAGCATGATCCTTTATATAAAATTATTTTGAGAGAGGTATGCTGCTTTTGGCAGTATGAAAAACAGATTCATTTATTCAATACCATAATGATGTTACACTTTCTTGAGGGAGCAGTGTAGGCATTTTGAGGCTTAGAATATTAAGGAAATGGGAATAAAAGGAGATGCTTAAATAGAATAGCAGTTGCTGCCATTAGTTAAGATTTAGTATGTACTGTCTTGTGTTAAACATTTTACTTGTATTAAGTCATTTCCTCCTTAAAATAACTGCAACATAAGCAGTATTTTCTTCTCATTTGATGAGGAGACTGACGGTCAGAGAGATAAAATGACTTGTATAAATGTGGCTTACGTCCGCAGGTTTCTGTCTTGAAAGCCAATACTACCTCTTTCTTTGGCAGTGAATCAGCGACAGCTCTAAGCTGCGCACTGGAGAAACACACTTAAAAATGCAAGGATGAAAACTTCAGTCATTCCAGAGAGTTCTAAAGGATTCTTGCTTCTGATATGATGATTAGAGGAAAAGTACTGGAAGTGTGAATTGTAAAGTCTTGTTTAAAAGCACTCAGTGTGCAACATTTATTTATCATACCAAACTGAATCTTAAAAACTCATGATCAAAACACAATCATGAAATTTATTCACATTGAACTGAAATAGAATAGCCATATAGTGAATTCCCATGAGACTGATTTGGCTTTTAGAAGTGAAGGTTCTAGAAAAGAACTGCCTTTTTCTTTCTTAAAATATAATTCAAAATATGAATTTTAGTTGATGTACAATATTATTTTAGTTTCAGGTGTACAGCATAGTGATTCAGTATTTTTATAGGTTATACTCCATTTACTGTTATTATAAAACAATGGGTGTAATTTCCTGTGCTGTACAATATATCCTTGTTTCTTATCTATTTTATATGTGGTAGTTTCTATTCCTGATCCCCTACCTCTGTATCCACTAATTTGTTTTCCATCCACTTGTTTTCTCTATCTGTGAGTCTGTTTCTATTTTGCTATGTACATTTATTTGTTTTTCAGATTGTATATAAGTGATATCATACAGTATTTCCTGTTTCTGACTCATTTCACTAAACATAGTATTTTCAAGATCCATTCACATTGTTACAAGTGGCAGAATTACATTCTTTTTTAATATTCCATTAGCCATATAGAATGTTTTTAAATCCGTTTGTCTGATGGGTTCTTTCTATATGTAAATAGTGCTGCTGTGAATTTTGGGGTGCATATATCTTTTAGAATTAGTATTTTTGTTCTTTTTGTAAGTATACCCAGCAGTAGAATTTCTGGGTCATATGCTAGTTCTATTTTTAATTTTTGAGGACCCTCCATAGTGTTTTCTGTAGTGACTGCCCTAAT
Source organism: Nanger dama (assembly GCA_917880005.1). Classification (NCBI taxonomy): domain Eukaryota; kingdom Metazoa; phylum Chordata; class Mammalia; order Artiodactyla; family Bovidae; genus Nanger; species Nanger dama. The sequence goes on from CAKJTW010000001.1 coordinate 43,055,872, forward strand.
TTACAATCCCATCAACAGGGTACTAGGGTTCCCTTTTCTCCATATCCTCACCAATGTTTGTTATTTGTGGACTTTTTGATGATAACCATTTTAAAAGTGTGAGATGATATCTCATAGTGATATTGATTTGTCTTTCTCTAATAATTGAGTATCTCTTCATGTGCCTATTAGCCATCTGTCTGTCTTCTTTGGAAAAATGTCTGTTTAGGGCTCTGTCCAATTTTTAATCAGTTTATTTGTTTTTTTTTTTAAATGTTGAGTTGTTGAGCTGTTTATAAATTTTAGATATTAAATATATTTGCAAATATTTCTCCCATTCCATAGGTTGTCCTTTCATTTTTGATGATTTCCTTTGCTGCGCTAAAGCTTTTAAGTGCGAAAGCTTTTAATTAGGTCCCATTTATTTATCTTTATTTTTATTTCTTTTGTCCTAGGAGACAGAGCCAAAAATATTTCTATGATTTATCTCAAAGAATATTTTGCCTCTTTTCTCATCTAGAAGTTTTATGGTTTTAGATCTTACTTTAGGTCTTTAAACAATTTTGAGCTTATTTTTACATGATGTGAAGGAAATGTTCAAATCTCATTCTTTTACATGTAGTTGTCCAGTTTTCTCAGCACCACTTATTAAAGAGACGGTCTTCCCTCCACTGTATATTCTTGTCTCTTTTGTCATAGATTAACTGACCATATGTACATGGGTTTGTTTCTGTGCTCTCTGTTTTATTCCCTTCACCTATGTGTATCATTTTGTGCCAGTACTATTCTATTACCATAGCTTTGCAGTATAGTCTACAGTCAGGCAATTTGATATGCCTAACTTTGTTTTTCCTTAATATTATTTTAGCAATTTGGATTTTTTAATGATTTCATATATATTTTAGGATTATTCTTGTTCTGTGAAAAATATCATGTATATTTCAATAGGAATTGCATTAAATCTATAGATTACTTTGGATAGTATGCACATTTTAGCAGTGTTAATTACTCCAATCCAAGAACATGGGACATCTTTCCATTTCTTTTTATCATCTTCAATTTTATAGTTTTCAGAGACTGGATCTTTCACTTCCTTGTTTAAGTTTATTCCTAAGTATTTTTTAATACAATTTTAAACAGGATTGTTTTGCTTTCAGTTTCTTATATTTCACTATTAGCATACAGAAATGCAAGGGATTTCTATGTGTTAATACTGTATCCTGCCACCATGTTGAAATTGTTTAATAGTTCTTGGTCTGTTGTTCATTCCTTCAGGTGTGCTTTCTGTGTCTGATATTGAATCATTTCTGATTGGGTCTTTTTCATATTTTCCCTTGTTAAAATTCTCGCTCACTGTGTTCATCTATTCTTTTCTCTGATTCAATTATCATTCTTGTTTACTGCTGCTGCTAAGTCACTTCAATCATTTCCGACTCTGTGCCATCCAATAGACAGCAGCCCACCAGGCTCCCCCGTTCCTGGGATTCTCCAGGCAAGAACACTGGAGTGGGTTGCCATTTCCTTCTCCAGTGCGTGAAAGTGAAGTCACTCAGTCATGTCTGACTTCTAGTGACTTATTTACTAATGTTTTTAATTATTTTTCTGATAAATTATTTATTTCTGTTTCATTATTTTGGGGGTTTTCCTTGCACTTTGATTTGAGGCTTTTTCAAGTTCTTCTGCCTTCTCATTTTAGTTAGCTTTCTTTATCTCTATGAATTTAGATGAAATGGTTACCTACTACAGTCTTGAAGGGGTGTCCGTATGTGTGAGTATCCATATATGGAACATGTGTGCCCATAGCTTTTGATTGGAGAGCCAGATTTGATGTGGATGCAAGTAACTTCTCTTCTTATGGTGTGCTGGCGGTTATTACTTTGGTAGAAGGCAGGGCTGAAATTGGAGGGACTAGAGTTGGAGACAGGTGGGAGGCAGGGCTTCCCCTCTGCTCATGCAGTGTCACTGTTCGGGGTGTGGGATCAAATACTAAATGGCTGGGGCAGAGAAAGTGAGGGTTGAGTCTGGGCTGGTTCTGTTCCCTTAAAGTGCTCCTCCCTCCCCTCCACAGTGACCCTAGCCCCAGAGGGGAGCATCACTAAAGCAAGAAGGGTACATGTAGGCTAAAAGGGCTGCCTTTTGATGGCTGTTTTTGGTTTTTTTTTTCCCTCTTTTCTCTCCTGTCTCAGCTTAGTAACAGTATTCTAGAGAAGGTGGGAACTAGGGGACAGGAATATTATGATTCTGACTTGACATCACTATCTCACTGAAGCAGTGGGAAAGTAGATGAAATTTTATGTTTCAGATGCTCAGCATTTGCTATGGAGTAGGGAATACAGGCCATTATTTTAGTATTTGAAGGAATTTTACAGAGACTTTTTTTCAGAAACTAAATATTACCAAGGAATTTGAGCCTGTTTTCTTTTTGTAATAAAATAATTACATAATAAAATTCTTACTTGAACAGAGAAGGCAATTGAAATGTCAGGTACGCAGTTAAAAAATGTACTGTGAGCATTAAAATTGGTATTAATAGTAAATTAGTCTGTATTGTGAGATATCTTTTATCACAGAAAAAATGCTAAATTAAAGAATGATAATGGGAAATTCAAAGTACTTTCAGAGGCCACCTGAAAATGTGATGAGCTGGCTCATCTAAAAATAGTATATTTACTTTCAGTGACATCTAGAGTAGATGGTCAGTAACAAATTTATTTCCATTTCAGTTGGAGGGAGGTAAAGATACTTCTACTTATATTTGGACTTTTTCTTCTGTTGTGTGATTAGTGCTATCCAACTTTAATGAGACCCTTACTGTGACTTGATTGCCCTTTTTTTTCATCTTTTGATATATAATAGAATATGTTACTTTTTCCTGAAGTCCTCAAGCCATACACTCACTGTTGCTTTATTAGATACCCTGTATCCTGCTGGAGGATCATCATTTGTGAATTACACTAGTTTTTTTTCTAATCCAATAAGAATAGCCATTGGCCTCTTCTTTCTTTCTCCCTGGTGGCTCAGATGGTAAAGCATCTGCCTGAAATGTGGGAGACCTGGTTCGTTCCTTGGGTTGGGAAGATTCCCCTGGAGAAGGAAATGGCAACCCACTCCAGTACCCTTGCCTGGAAAATCCCATGGACTGAGGAGCCTGGTAGGCTGCAGTCTATGGGCTCCCAAAAAGTGATGCGACTAAGCAACTTCACTTTCTTTTCTTGACCCTTTTCCCAGATTAACTCTCGTCTCTGATTCAGATCCCATCCCCTTCTGCCTCCTCTGTGATCTTGCTGATATCCTCAGTCTTTTTGTGTTTCATTGGCTCTTTCACCTCTACTAGTATTGAAACTATTAATAGAATCTCCACATTCCAACAAATTTTCCATGTAGGGGTCTGTCTTCACTGACATTTCTCTTTTTCCCTTCACTTGCAAAATTCAGTTGTCTGAATTCTCTTACTAATCATTTGTTATTTTTCGCTCCCCCACAGTCTGACTTCTGACTTTTAAGTATTTTATTGAAGCTGTTCTCATCTAATGGACAAATAGAATAACCTCCATGTTGTACCTGTAGTGTTTGGCAGAACTCTTTAGGCTTCTGTGGCAAAGTCCTATCTTGGTTATCGTCACTGTGCCCAAACTTGCTGATTCTTTTTCCTTCTCCAGTGTACCAAATGTATGAAGTCATTCTTGAAGGTTTTATTATCAAATCTCTTCTCTTATTTGTTTGCTGATTAAAATTAAATCTAATCTCCCAACCATAGACCCCAGGAATCTGCTTGTTCTGGTCCTGGTTTCCTTTCTGGCCTCAAATAATATTTCTCTTATTCCAGTGACTCTGGCCTTCTTTGATTCCAGAAACCACACATGCTCCTTCCTCCGCATGTGTCTAGTAAATGCTATACCTTGCTCATCACATGCTTGGCTCTTTTCCCATGTATAATTTTAAATGACTGCCTTGTACAGAATAGGTCTGCTTTCTTGCTGCCCAGTGAAATCAGCTGTAAAATAAGTTTGTACTCGATGTCATCTAGAGGTTGTCCTGGATCTTTAATTCTGTGATACACAAAAATGATCTAAGATGATAGAGTTGAAAGACTGCTATAATGGCCATCAAGCAAAATACCTTCAAATAGTCCCTTCATCAGCTTTGTGTCCTCAAGAACTAGAATATAGCCAATGCACAGTGGGTGCTTAATGAATAAATCAGTTATCACTGTGTGACCTAGGATAAGTTACCTGTCTTTATACTTCATCTTTTATGTTTGTACTTCGGTATTGCATTTATTTCTGGTGAGAAGTGACATAGAGAATCTTATCCTTTCAGCACTGAAAGTAGCAAGTGTTAAAGAGGACACATTAATTCCAACTACTGGGCTCTGTTTTTGTACGTCTGACTTAAGGGACTGTAATAGTTGACTTTTTAAACTTACTTCCAAGAAGACTTTGACTTCTAAAGGCATAGAGCTATATATATATTCTAGCTTTTTACCTGATATATATTATTTTAAAGATTTTCTTATGACTGTCTTGTAAAATGAAATAAAATACATTTCCAAATTTTATTGTTTGACCACAGAAATACATATTTCCATTTTCTATCAATGATATTCCTATAGGAACAGGCTGTAAAATGAATCCTTCATAATAAAAAAATACACCTAAGCAAAAGGAAATTTAGTTTCTTATTTTAAATATAGATTTAACTATAAGTCATTATGCTACAACTGCTTTGTAATCACAAATAAATTAATCCTATGTGTCAGATACCATAATTTCAAAGAATTGTGCTAGAAATAACAGTCCAAAATTCTTATAGTGTTTTCTCATATAGTAAAAATATTTACCAGTGTGTTTTTAGTTTTACCACATTATCAACAATAAATCCTACATGATTTGTAAAGAATGATTTCATTATTTTTCAGAAAAAGACATAAGCTAATTATTTAAAGACAGATAAATAAAGAAACATTCAAGAATAATAATAGAAAAGTTATCCAAATGTAACCTCCAAGAAAATACATTACCAATATTATGCAGATGAAATTCTGGTCATCTCTTTATATAAGACTTGAATGAACATGCTCCTATTTACCAACTAATTGTTATATTCTGTGTATGTATATATTAGGCTTAATTATGTATGTATGAGTGAGTATATGCACTACACACACACACACTTTATATGTACATATATATCAATGTGCATAAATATATGTATATATATTAAATGTATATATAAATATGAGAGAAATGTGCTTAGATTTGCTACTTATGGTCAAGACATTCATAAGTTAATAAAAATTGTTTCACTAACTGGCATGTGATCTATGAAAAGGACTATTGATTCTTAATATTTTTGTAATTCTCATTTTTATGTAAACTCATTGATTTAGATGTGTTATACTGTATCTTATTTCCAATTAATACCAATTCACAATCTGGCTAACAGACCCTGAAAACTATGACTTGAACAAATGAAAGGATTATTTTTCATTCACGTGAAAGGATCTAGATGGGGGCAGTATAGGAATATAATGAAAGTCCTATTGTGTCCCCCGTAATTCAGACCCCTCCAAGCTTTCTCAAACTCTCTTCTTAGGATGTTACTTCTTAAGTTAGCTAGAATTTAGCCCCCAGATTTGCATTTCAGTTTGTAAGTAAAAGGAAGACAAAGAGTAAAATGGGCTACCTCAGATGAATTGGTTCCTTTCTTTTCTTTTTAAAATTTTTATTTTTACATCCCAAGTGATGTAAAGAATCTGCTTGCCACTGCAGGAGACACAGGAGAAGATCCCTTAGAGGAAGAAATGGAAAACCACTCCAGTATTTTGGTCTGTAAAATTCCATGGACAGAGGAGCCTGGTGGGCTACAGTCAAAGGGATTGCAAAGAGTTGGATACGACTGAGCAACTGAGCACACGGGCACACAGGTGGTTTACAGTGTTAGTCTCAGGTATACAATAAAGTGAATCAGTTGTACATATACATATATCCACTCTTTTTGGATTCTTGTCCTGTATAGGCCATTGCAGAGTATTCAGTAGAGTTCCCTGTGTTATATGTGTGTGCATGCTAAGTAGCTTCTGTCACCTCCGACTCTTTGCAACCCTAAGGGCTATAGCCCACCAGTCTCATCTTTCCATGGGAAATCTCCAGGCAGTACTGGAGTGGCTTGCCATGCCCTCCTCCAGGGGATCTTCCTGACCCAAGGATCAAATACACATCTCTTCTGTCTCCTGCATTGGCAGATGGGTGGGTTCTTTACCACTAGCGCCACCTGGGAAACTTCTGTGTTATACAGTAGATCCTTACTAGTCATCTCTTTTATATAATAGTATGTCAATCCCAATCTTCCAATTTATCTCTCTCCTCCTTACCCTCTGGCTCAGCGGTAAAGAATCTGTCTGCAGTATGGGAGACACAGGAGATGTGGGTTTGATCCTTGGGTCAGGAAGATCCCCTGGAGGAGGAAACAGCAACCTATTCCAGTATTCTTGCCTGGAAAAGTCCCATGGACAGAGGAGCCTGGTGGGCTGCAGTCCAAAGGGCTGCAAAGAGTTTGATATGACTGGTGACTGAGCGTGCATGTATCTTGGAGGCAAACACTGTAGCTGGAAGACTGAATGCCCCTCTCCCTCTGCCTACTCTTCTTCCTGTCTTTTCTATAGAGTCTGGAATGCTGAACACTCTCAATCCCCCACATTTATTGCTGGTAGAGTTGGAAAGCTTGCACAGTTCTTTTTAGCTACTAGATATTGGAGAAATTCTGCTAGGAATGTGCCCAAGAAACTTTTGTTTTCTCATTACAACAGGGAAATCCAGAAGACATTACTCCTTTCTCCTCATTCTTGCCATAAGCACAGCTCTGATGACTGAAAGCTGTGCAGCCATCTTGAGAACACTGCTGCTGCTAAGTCGCTTCAGTCGTGTCCGACTCTGTGCGACCCCATAGACAGCAGACCACCAGGCTCCCCTGTCCCTGGGATTCTCCAGGCAAGAACACTGGAGTGGGTTGCCATGAAAGGAGGAAAAGTCTAGGTAACCACAGAGTTGAGTCCTAACATGGCTGAGTCACTGAATCAAGGGCTGTATTAGAATCTAAATGCCTTGTTAATATGAGAAATGTTTGTCACTGGAAGATTTTCTACTATTTTCAGGTAAACACTCAATTGATGCAGTATCTATTCCTTCACTGACTCAAATTAAGATTTTTTGTTTTTGAGACTTTGGCTTAGTTTGGAGTTGTAATCAAAAGCTCCTAGAGGGAAGGCTTCATCTGTCTATACCATGCATACAACACATAAAAGTGTGTACTCAAGTTACCTGATTTGAACTCCGAGTGATTTTACGTTGCCAGACAGAGATGAGTTTGAAGCCAGGATTTAATCTTGAGGATTTAAATTTAAAATAAGAATAATAATGACTACATTATGTGTTTTTTGTTACATTAAAACCATAATATGGGAATGCATAATGCACAAATATTGGCTTTCTCTTGAAGTACTTAAAAAAACACAAGATTTATCTTTTCCTTTCTTAGTTTACATTTTCTTTGGGACACATTATGATTTTTACATTGGGATTACAGAATTTGAAAGCTCAGAGAAGATGAACTCTCAAATTCTACTTCTATGAATTGAAAATTTGGTCTCAGTGTGTGATCTTCCTGACCCTCTGTTTCTTTGCCTGCACTGAAGAGCATAGTAACACATATCTTCAACTAAGACAATGCCTGTGAAAATTCTTAGTCCTTGCCATGCTATTGGGCAATCAGTAGATGCTATTTTTTCTTCTGATTAATTTGTGTTTTCTTTAATTTATTTATTATTTATAAATTACAATACTGTATTGTTTCCAACATTGACACGAACAGCCAAGGTGAACACAACTCCCAACCGAAGCCCCCCCCACCTCCCACCCCACACCCTACTTGAATCATCCTGTGCACAGCCCCATGCATCCTGCATCCTACATTGAACATAGATTGGCGCTCGCTTACACGAAAATATACGTCATGCCACTCCCAAACCACCCACCCCCCTCTCCCCAGAGTCCAAAGCCACTCAACCTCTGTGTCTCTTGGTTGTCTCACAACAGGGTCACATACTGTCTTCTAAATTCCAATATATGTGTCAGTATACTGTATTGGTGTTTTCTCTGGCTACTTCACTCTGTATAATTGGTCCAATCATCCATCCATTAGAACTGAGTCAAATTTATCTTTAAGGGCTGAGTAGTATCCAAGTGTAATGTACCACAGCTCACCATCATCTGCTGATGGACATCTAGGTTCTCCATTCCTGGCTATTATAAACACCTCAATGAACATTGGGTACATGTGTCTCTTTCAATCTGGTTTCCTCGGTGTGTATGCCCAGCAGTGGGATTGCTGGGTCATAAGGCAGTTCTATTTGCAATTTTTAAGGAATCTCCACACTGTTTTCCATAATGGCTGTACTAGTTTCATTCCACCACAGTATAAGAGGGTTCCCTTTTCTCACATCCTCTCAGCATTTTTGCTTGTAGACTAATTGTAATTATATTTTAGAGTGAATGCTCCATATTTTGAAATAAATAATAATTTTTATACTTTTTAATGACAAGAGGAAGTAAAGTAATGACAATAAACTAAAAATACTCAATGGTCAGGAAAGGTATTCACTTGAACTCTAAATTCTCATTGACAACACCCATGTTACATTGATTATCAACTTCAAAATAAGTGGAGAACTATAAATATAATTAACACTGGTATACTAAATATCACTTCAGTTCAGTTCAGTTCAGTTGCTCAGTTGTGTATAACTCTTTGCGACCCCATGAATCCCAGCACGCCAGGCCTCCCTGTCCATCACCAACTCCCAGAGTTCACTCAGACCCATGTCCATCGAGTCGGTGATGCCATCCAGCCATCTCATCCTCTGTCGTCCCCTTCTCCTCCTGCCCTCAATCCCTTTCAGCATCAGAGTCTTTTCCAATGAGTCAACTCTTCCCATGAGTGGCCAAAGTACTGGAGTTTCAGCTTTAGCATCATTCCTTCCAAAGAACACCCAGGACTGATCCCCTTCAGAATGGACTGGTTGGATCTCCTTGCAGTCCAAGGGACTCTCAAGAGTCTTCTCTAACACCACAGTTCAAAAGCATCAGTTCTTCAGCACTGGAAAAACCATGGCCTTGACTAGATGGACCTTTGTTGGCAAAGTAATGTCTCTGCTTTTGAATATGCTATCTAGGTTGGTCAAGGTTCGTCTAGTCAAGGCTATGGTTTCTCCTGTGGTCATGTATGGATGTGAGAGTTGGACTGTGAAGAAAGCTGAGTGCCAAAGAATTGATGCTTTTGTACTGTGGTGTTGCAGAAGACTCTTGAGAGTCCCTTGGACTGCAAGGAGATCCATTCAGTCCATTCTAAAGGAGATCAGTCCTGGGTGTTTTTTGGAAGGAATGATGCTAAAGCTGAAACTCCAGTACTCTGGCCACCTCATGCGAAGAGTTGACTCATTGGAAAAGACTCTGATGCTGGGAGGGATTGGGGGCAGGAGGAGAAGGGGACGACAGAGGATGAGATGGCTGGATGGCATCACCGACTCGATGGACATGGGTCTGAGTGAACTTTGGGAGTTGGTGATGGACAGGGAGGCCTGGCATGCTGCAATTTATGGGGTCGCAGAGTCGGACATGACTGAGCGACTGAACTGAACTGACCTGAACTGATCTAGGTTGGTCATAACTTTGCTTCCAAGGAGTAAGCGTCTTTTAATTTCACTACTGCAATCACCATCTGCAGTGATTTTGGAGCCCCAGAAAATAAAGTCTGACACTGTTTCCACTTTTTCCCCATCTATTTCCCATGAAGTGATGGGACCAGATGCCATGATCTTCGTTTTCTGAATGTTGAGCTTTAAGCCAACTTTTTGACTCTCCTCTTTCACTTTCATCAAGAGGCTTTTTAGCTCCTCTTCACTTTCTGCCATAAGGGTGGTATTATCTGCATATCTAAGGTTATTGATATTTCTCCCGGCAATCTTGATTCCAGCTTGTGCTTCTTCCAGCCCAGCATTTCTCATGATGTACTCTGCATATAAGTTAAATAAACAGGGTGACAATATACAACCTTGACAAACTCCTTTTCCTATTTGGAACCAGTCTGTTGTTCCATGTCCAGTTCTAACTGTTGCTTCCTGACCTGCATATAGGTTTCTCAAGAGGCAGGTCAGGTGGTCTGGTATTCCCATCTCTTGAAGAATTTTCCAGTTTATTGTGATCCACACAGTCAGTCTTTGGTATAGTCAATAAAGCAGAAATAGATGTTTTAACCACTTACTTTTATTTTAATAATTCATAAGATACTTTAATATTCTGCCAGTTACCAACCAGACACTCCATTGTTCATACATAGTACTATTCTAAGAATGTTTATTTGACTTTTATCACTGAATTTTTTTTTTGGGTGGGGCACCATGTGGCAAGTGAGATCTTATTTCCCAGACCAGGGATGAACTGTGCCACCCCTTAAGTGGAAGCATGGAAACTTAACACCCGGACCACCAGGGAAATCCCATATGACTGATTTTTAAATTGGCCTTTTATACATTTATTTTTTCAGAGTGACTATCAGTAGATTCTCTCTTTTAAAAGAGAGTACATTTACTAAAATTATTGGAATAGTTTTAAATTTCCTTAATTTTTGTTTAATTATATTCTTTTAGCCTACTGGTATGTGAATAACTTGTAATTTTAGAATTTTTTGACACTAATTTATAAGGAATATGTTATTTGCAAGACCAAATCTGTGTTCTTCTTTGAACTTTCTTTATAACTTTAGGAAAATAGTACAGCCTTTATTTTCATCTCTACGTTACCTCCTTTAATAAAACCTGATCCTCCTTTTGACAAACCAGTAAAACTATAGTTTGCTATTATACTCTCCTAAAAGTACCATTCTCATTAAAGGCCACAGAACTGTGTTCACTACAATCAGTGAACACAGGTTAAATATGGAAGGAGTACAACTTTGTATTGTCACAATATTGCATCTTTCCCATATTGTGTGGCATAAATATTTCCAGCAGGAATTGAAATTCAGTGTTAGCACTTTTCCCAACTATGACTTAGCAGTGATCAGTATTCTTGCTTTGTAGGCTGGGAGGAAAAGTGCTTCTTTGTCCTTATCTGTTCTGACAATTTGATATATTTAGGTTTATCTCATGAATATCATTTGGTGATATTTTTGGTGTTTAGTAAAAATAGATGTTTTTCAGCTGTATGGAGCTATAATTTATAATAAACTTTATATTGCAGTGTTCAAAGAAGAAATTATGATGAATTGAGACCATTCTCTGCCTGAAAGCCAAATCTCACCATTTTATACTTTTCCTCATTTAGCCTGGAGAGGAAGTTGTATTTACCATTTGGGATTATCTCACCTGACTATTCTTAGCTCCAGAAATTTCTCATCAGCAGCTTGATGAAAAGCATTTAGTAAGCATCTTTTTTTTAAATTTTTTTATGTTACTTTGTATGAGTGAATCAGCCTCTAACCTTTGGATAATAAATGAATATTGGCAGGGAAAACCAAGGTGGATTGGAGCAATCAGAGTTCTTTCTAAGTACACCCAAAATATTTAACTAAGATTTGACCTGACTCAGCTCAAGTTGTGACTTTTTTTTAGGATTCAAAAGATATAGTCAATAAATATCTTATATATATACATATATGTATATGTAAAATAAGGCAATATATATATATGTATATATATAAAGCCTTATTTTGCAGAAGAATGTACATCAGTGTAGAAGGCTTCTGTAATACTGCTGCGATAGAATAGGGCCACACTATATACCCACTCAGAGGAGGGACTTTTCTTCTGTAAACCTTAACGTCCTTTCTCAGCACCACTTTCAAATAAAGAAGAGGTTTATTTTAGTTTTAGGGACAGTATAAACCTATAGGTCTAATTCTGTGATTATTGGAATGAGTACTGGTCTAAATAGTAAGATCTATGTGTGTTGAAGAAAGGCAATTAGGGTTGCTTGACCAAAAGCTTGTTCTCAGACTGTCTGCCAAGGTTTCTGAGGTTTTCATAGTTGGCAAGACTCTGTAAGAGTCTTCATTTCAGCTTGTACTGAGATTTGGCATAGGCCTTGAAATTTAGTCTACACCTGCTGCCTGGCTTTAGCATCAGGCTCAGGAAGATTTATTTGCTGAATGCCACCGCTGTGTCATTTCTGGCAACCTTGAACTTGTGTGGAATCATGTGGACTGCCGTCATATGGTGGTACATTGAATCACTTTAACGGTAATACAAACTATGCCATTTGACTTGATTCTGAAGATCTGAACATATGTTTATTGTTTTCAAGTTTTTAATTGTAGTAAAATACACATAACATAAAATTCACTGCCTTAACCATTAAATATACAGTTTAATAATGTTAGGTGCACTTGCATGGAGGTACAAGTGTCTTAGTCAATTTGGGCTGCTGTAACAAAATATTGTAGGCTGAGTGGCCTATGATATAAACAGAAATATACAGAAATATAAATGGAATAAAAAAATTTATTTCTCACAGTTCTATTGACTGGGAGGTGTCAAATCAAGCCAGAGACAGATTGAAAGTCTGGTGAGAACGTACTTCCTGGTTCATAGACTGTGTGTTTGTGCCCTGTCCTTGCACGGTGAAAGGAACAAGATTGATTGCTCTTTGGTCCTCTTTTAGAAGCCCACAAATTCTTTCATGAGGGCTCCACTGATCAAGTTAAGGATTTTGAAATGGGGTGGCTATCCTGGATTTTCCGAGTGGGCCCAATGTAATCACAAAGGTCCTTATAAGAGGCAAAAGTTGCCTCTCTGAGAGCTTCTAGAATGAAGCCCTGCTGACACCTTGATTTTAGCCTACTGGGAGTAAGTTTGAACTTCTGACCTCTAGAATCATTAAGATAATATATTTGTATTGTTTTAAGCCACCAAGTTTGAGGTGATTCACAGCTGGAGGAAATGTGTATTTACCACAGCTATGGGAAACTAATTTAACCCCAGAATATTTATGTGAATTTCTTTGTGATTGCTTTATTAGTTAAAAAGATCATTACATTGTTCTTTGCAGTCACTAATAGTTAATATAAAATAATGTTTAATCAAGGATATGTGAACATTATTATCCTAATATCTTATTCATTGATTAATATGCAAACACATGCTATGTATGTGGGTTCTATGTTACATATATATGTATAAAAAGGATATTTGATTATAATTGTTATATAAATGTGGTCTGTAGTAGGAAGCCTCTGAGATCATTAGCATTCCCCTTGTATAAATACCCTTTCCTTGAGTTTGGTCTGGACTTAGTGACTCCCTTCTGATGAACAGAGTACAGCAAAAGTGATGGGGTATCACTTCTTGGATTAGGTTATAAAAGGGCAGTGACTTTCATTTTGGGTGTTCGCTCTTGGGATTTCACTCATTTTCTCAGAGAAAGCCAGTTGCTATGATATGAGTTGCCCTATAGAGAGACTGACGTGGCAAAGAACTGATGGAAATGGAAACCTATAGCTACTGATAAACTGAGCTTATTCGCCCAACAGACATCAAGAAGCCTGCCAGGTGAGATAATAAATGTTCGCTGTTTAAAGTCACTGTGTTGTGGGATAATTTTTATACAGAAATGATAATGGGTGTCCTTCCATGACTTGGGCTTCTCATACTGTAATATAACTCAGATGTGAAATACAGATTGTTCCCATATATATTTCATTGTATATTTTTAATTGCAAGGAGAAATAGATATGACAAGGCCTGTTATTGTCAGTTGTTGCTTTTGAGCAGTAGTATATATGGAAGGTTCAGTTCACAAAGAGAATCCCATCTTACAATAGTTAGCTTACCACAGAGCTGATCTCCATTACAAATCATCTCATAGACTAGGGAGGAAATTAGGAAATACAGTTAACTTGCTTATATATGTCAAATAGAAATATGAAGAGTTCTCTGGGAAGGTAGAGTAAAAAGTGATTTAATTTTTGTGATATGTGGCTCAAGAAAAGTTTTACAGGAGGAAAGGAGAAGGGAGAAAGAAGACATAACATAGCATGGGCAAGGCTATGGAATCCCTGCTATCCCATGGCAAGTCCACACTGCTTCCACTATGGCCATGCTACTTCCTTCCATGTCACCGTATTACCTGTAGGATAAGAGGTGCGGACATAAAGAGTAAGGCCCTGTATGACCTTTCTCTTTCCCTCCTTTTACAGCAAGACTGCCATTAGCCTTGACTAAGAGCAGTGCTTGTCAGCACTGTGTATGCTGGACCCCTTCTGGTATTTCCCCAAACATTTTCATGCCATAACACATGTTGTCTATGGGACCAAGGATTGGAGCCCACTCTGGAGTTGGGCCCCTTCATGTTAGACTGTGAGTGAGGTACTCAGGACCCCATAATTTCCCTTGAAAGGGACCTTGTGCCTTTTTCCAAGGTATCTTCTGGCTTCCTCCATATGTCTGCCCTTCTAGTTTTTCTGATGTGCTTCCTTGTTGGCTTGATGGATCACCAACTGTTTCCAGTGAGCATGGATAGAATTTGATCATGCATAAATTTGTCCATTCATGTGTGTAAGAATTCTCACATTAAGGGAAGGGACCAAGAGTGGGGAGAGAGGTGGGATTGGATAGAGTGTGGCAGCTGTCTCTCTGCATCCTACCATGCTCTTGTGAGAAACCTCAAGAAATAAAAAAACTCTGTGAAAAATAATGTTGGTAGCTTGATAGGGGTTGCATTGAATCTCTAGAATGCTTTGGGTAATATACTCATTTTCACTGTATTGATTCTTCCAATCCATGAACATGGTATATTCACAGAACTAGAACAAATAATTTCACAGTTTGTATGGAAATGCAGAAAACCTCGAATAGCCAAAGCAGTCTTGAGAAAGAAGAATGGAACTGGAGGAATCAACCTGCCTGACTTCAGACTATGCTACAAAGCTACCGTCATCAAGACAGTATGGTACTGGCACAAAAATAAAAATATAGATCAATGGAACAAAATAGAAAGCCCAGAGATAAATCCATGCAACTATGGACACCTTATCTTTGACAAAGGGGGCAAAAATATACAATGGAGAAAAGACAATCTCTTTAACAAGTGGTGCTGGGAAAACTGGTCAACCACCTGTAAAGGAATGAAACAAGAATACTTTCTAGCACCATACACAATAAACTCAAAATGAATTAAAGATCTAAACATAAGACCAGTAACTATAAAACTCCTAGAGGAAAACATAGGCAGAACACCCTTTGACAAATCACAGCAAGATCCTCTATGACCCACCTTGTAGGGTAATGGAAATAAAAGCAAAAATAAACAAATGGGACCTAATTAAAATTAAAGCTTTTGCACAACGAAGGAAACTATAAGCAAGGTGCAAAATAGCCTTCAGAATGGGAGAAAATAATAGCAAGTGAAGCAACTGACAAAGAATTAATCTCAAAAATTTACCAGTAGCTCATACAACTCAATACCAGAAAACTAAATGACCCAATCAAAAAATGGGCCAAAGAACTAAACAGACACTTCTCCAAAGAAGACATACAGATGGCTAACCATCATATGAGAAGATGCTCAACATCACTCATTATCGGAGAAATGCAGATCAAACCCACAGTGAGGTACAATATCATGCTGGTCAGAATGGGTACTATCGAAAGTCTACAAACAATAGATGCTGGAGAAGATGTGAGGAAAGGGAAGCCTCTTACACTGTTGGTGGGAATGCAAACTTGTATAGCCACTGTGGAGAACAGTGTGAATATTCCTTAAAAAACTGGAAATAGAACTGCCATACGACCCAGCAATCCCACTTCTGGGCATACACACCGAGGAAGCCAGAATTGAAAGAGACATATGTACCCCAGTGTTCTTTGCAGCACTGTTTATAATGGCCAGGACATGGAAGCAACCTAGATGTCCATTGGCAGATGGATGAGAAAGCTGTGGTACATATACACAATGGAATATCACTCAGCTATTAAAAAAGAATGCATTTGAGTCCATTTTAATGAGGTCGATGAAACTGGAGCCTGTTATACAGAGTGAAGTAAATCAGAAGGAAGAACACCAATATGGTGTATCAATGCATATTTATGGAATTTAGAAAGATGGTAACAATGACCCTATATATGAGATGGTAAAAGAGACACAGATATGAAGAACAGAGTTTTGGACTCTGTGGGAGAAGGCAAGGGTGGGATGATTTGAAAGAATAGCGTTGAAACATGTATATTACCATATGTGACATAGATCGATAGTCCAAGTTTGATGCATGAAACAGGGCACTCAAAGCCGGTGCACTGGGACAACCTAGAGGGATGGGATGGGGGGAAGTGGGAGGTGGGTTCAGGAGGATGGGGGACACATGTACACCCATGGCTGACTCATGTGAATGTATGGCAAAAACCACCACAATATTGTAAACTAATTAGTCTCAAATTAAAATAAATAAATTAATTAAAAGAAATACAAAAACTCTAAAATTCCTTTCTGGCCTTCATGTTGCTAAGATTTTCTATTTGTAAATGTAGGAGGCTAGAGCATATTTTATTTGTGCATGCATGCTCAGTCATGTCTGACTCTTGGCAAACATATGGACTTTAGCCCACCAGGCTCTTCTGTCCATGGTATTTTCCTGGCAGGAATACTGGAATGCCATTTCCGCCTCCAGGGGATCTTCCTGACCCAGGAATTTAACTGGTGTCTCCAGTTAGTTTGCATTGCAGGTGGATTCTTTTACCACTGAGCTACCTGGGAAGCCCATAGGGTCATCTGTTGTTGTTTTTAGTAGCTAAGTTGTGTCTGACTCTTTTGTGACTCTGTGGACTGTAGCCCACTAGCCTCCTCTGTCAGTGGGATTTTCCAGGCAAGAATACTGGAGTGGGTTGCCATTTCCTTCTCCAGGGGATCTTCCTGACCCAGAGATCAAACCTGCATATCCTGCATTGCCAGGCAGATTCTTTACCACCGAGCCACCTGGGAAGCCTGCATTTTATATAGAAGTAGGTTATCCTGATTTATTGGAGCAGGCAATGGCACCCCACTCCAGTACTCTTGCCTGGAAAATCCCATGGACGGAGGGAGCCTGGAAGGCTGCAGTCCATGGCGTCGCAGAGTCAGACACGACTAAGTGACTTCACTTTCACTTTTTACTTTCATGCATTGGAGAAGGAAAGGCAACCCACTCCGATGTTCTTGCCTGGAGAATCCTGGGGACAGGGGAGCCTGGTGGGCTGCCATCTATGGGGTCACACAGAGTCAGATACGACTGAAGTGACTTAGCAGCATCCTGATTTATACGTTTTAAGTATTTAGGCATATGTTATGTAGGCTTCATTTATATTTATACTGTGGGTCTTGCAAGTCTTAGTGTCACGTCTTTTCTCCAAGATTATTTACTCATGTTTCTCTCTCATTCCATGTGCTGCAGACATATCTAGTCCATGACAGATTTCTCAGCTTTCTGTTGCTATTTGATGCTTTTGCATGTATTACATCCTCTGCCAGGAATGCTCTTTTCTGCTTTTTCATCTAAGAACCTGCCACACATTCCTGAAGACCCAGAATGAAAGTTATTTCCAGCCTCCCTTGACCACAGTTAGCCATTTACTGATTGGTACTCCCTTTGTTCCTTTTAGTCTTTTTTTTCCCTATGTAATTTTATTTTATTTTTTAAAATTAATTTATTTTAATTGGAGGCTAATTACTTTACAATATTGTGGTGATTTTTGCCATACACTGACATGAATCAGCCAAGGGTATACATGTGTTTCCCATCCTAAAGCCCCCTCCCACCTCCTTCCCCATCCTGTTTTTCAGGGTCATCCCAGTATACCAGCCCTGAGCACTCTGTCTCATGCATCGAACCTGGAATTGTGATCTATTTCACATTGCTATTCTCTCAAATCATCCCACCCTCGCCTCTCCCATAGAGTCCAAAAGTCTGTTTGTTACATCTGTTTCTCTTTTGCTGTCTTGCATATGGGGTCATTGTTACCATCTTTCTCAATTCCATATATATGCATTAATATACTGTATTGGTATTGGTGTTTATGGCTCACATCTTTGACTTTGAATGTGAGCTTCTCAGTGGAAACAGCTACATTTTATTCACATCTGTATTCCCATTGCCTTGCTCATAGCCATTATTAGCAAGGGAAAACATATTTTGTGTTTCTAACATATATTGTGGGATGAGATTAGAATCGCTTAATTTTCTTTCTTGTAGTGGTCCTAGATGATAGAAAATGTTACCATTAAATGCATTAGTAATTAGACTGAAAAAGTCAGCATTATAAATGAAGCCCACATCAGTCCAAAGTGCATGCTTTTCTGGTGAAACTAGGTTGAGAGCATGACTGTGTCTTGAGGCTGAAGAGGGGCTGTGGGTCCTGTTACTTTCTTCTTAATCTCTGCCTTCGGATTCTTTGTAGGGAGAGCCTCTGATTACATTTACCATCTCGTACCCATAGTACATGAGCTAGAGAACGCCATGGGATATGAGAAGAGAGCTTCAGTCTTACCTCAGGAGTGAAGGCCTTGCTCCTGTTTCTACAGCCTCTGCTGCTGCTACTAAGTCCCGTCAGTTGTGTCTGACACTGTGTGACCCCATAGACGGCAGCCCGCCAGGCTCCCTGTCCCTGTGATTCTCCAGGCAAGAATACTGGAGTGGGTTGCCATTTCCTTCTCCAGTGCATGAAAGTGAAAAGTGAAAGTGAAGTCGCTCAGTCGTGTCCGACTCTTTGTGACCCCATGGACTGTAGCCGATCAGGCTCCTCCATCCATGGGATTTTCCAGCCAAGAGTGCTGGAGTGGATTGCCATTTCCTTCTCCAGGGGATCTTCCTGACCCAGAAATCGAACCCAGGTCTCCCGCATTGCAGGCAGATGCTTTACCGTCTGAGCCACCAATTCTTTTTATACATACCAGTGTACTCCTCTTCATTGATTGTTCTTTCTTCTCCAGGAGCACATTTGTATACTTTTTGCATTAGTCTATACTTTGAATTTGGGCCTCCCCATCAGTTTATAGTAAAAACCTGTCTGATCATCTAGAAAATTATAGATAATCTTGGCTAGCACATATTGAGCATTTTATACTTGAAATACTGATTTCAAGGATTGCTCCAGTTCTTCTGAGAAGACTGTAATCTTTACTTACCTTTCTTTATAGTTGTCTAAACTATTTTGTGTTATTTCTAAAGAATGTTACTTAAGGAGAAATAAACTTATCTTTAGCTAAGCCTTACCTTTCAGTCCAGCAAATGAGGTGTGTGGAATTGCATGGGTTCTAAGCCAAGGACTTTATAATATTTTAGAGTATTGATTGGATATCTGAAATGTGAGTGAGAGAGGAAGAAAGAATAAAAAGAAGTGAAGGAGCTTCAGTCTGGGAAATAAGGAAGGAAAATAGGCAGCACAGTGGAAAGAATGGGATGGGAGAAAAAAATTCTGATCTGTGAGTTTCTTCCATTCCTTTAGTTATCACAACACAACTTTATTATAAGTTTGGGGCCAGGAATGATGTTAGTCTTGGGCCAACACTGTTAAAATATCTAAAGTTGTATAATATTTACTATAGGTCAAGTCCCAGAATAAATACGTTAAAATATTAAATCACTTTATCTTCATTACAGCACTATGGAATAAATATTGTTATGGTTTCCGTTTTACAAATGAGGAAGCTAGGGAATAAACAGGTTAAGTTGTTGTTGTTCAGTCGCTCAGTTGTGTCTGACTCTTTGCAACCCAATGGACTGCAGCATACCAGGCTTTCCTGTCCTGTACCATCTCCTGGTGCTTGCTCAAACTCATGTCCATTGAGTCAGTGATGCCATACAATCATCTCATCCTCTGTCGTCCCCTTCTCTTTCTTTCAATTTTTTCCAGCATAACAGTCTTTTCCAATGAGTCAGCTCTTCGCATCAGGTGGCCAAAATATCGGAGCTGCAGCTTCAGCATCAGTCCTTCCAATGAATATGCAGGACTGATTTCCTTTAGGATTGACTGGTTTGATCTCCTTGCAGTCCTCAACACTACAGTTCAAAAGCATCAGTTTCTTTGGCACCCAGCCTTCTTTATGGTCCGACTCTCACATCCATACATGACTACTGGAAACATACATAATTTTGAATTTGTCAGCTAAGTAATGTCTCTGCTTTTTAATACGCTGTCTAGGTTTCCTTCCAAGGAGAAAACTAGAAGAAAATCTAGCTTTTCTTCCAAGGAGCAAGCATCTTTTAATTTCATGGCTGCAGTCATTATCTGCAGTGATTTTGGAGCCATACCATCATGAAACCACTGAGTGGCAGAGGAGGGGTTTTACCGGTCCCAGGTAACCCTGCTCTGGAGCCCTGTCTCTTAACTGTAACCTTGTACTGAGCCTTCTTGAGGGTCTGCAGTCCATGAGCACTGGAAGTGTAGGGAAGGACAAGGACAACAAATTGATATGGTTTAGAATGAGGAGCATGGGAAGATAAGGAAGCCAACAGGGAAGATTTCTCTCCCAGGTTCCAGAGTTAGCAAAAGATTTCAGAGAAAGTGAGGTTTATGTCTTGCTAATAGTAGCTATCAGCCACATGAGGGGGAGGAAGAAGCAAAGCTTAAGGATGCGTGGGCTCTATTAGTAATGGCAAAGATTTTGCATTCATTTTATATAAAATATTAGCATTTGAAATAGATGCATCATTCTATATTATTGAACAGAGAAGTGTCCGTCCATATTTTACGAGCCCCTGAAACCTATCATATGGATGAACTTTCAAAACCATTTATAAGGCTGGGATTTCAATTATAGTTGGGCTGTAATGAAAGATAATGTGGGTCTGTTTCTCTGCACTAAGCATGCATCTTATAATAGTGTATCAGGTTTTTAAAATGAGTGAAGCAGTGTCTCTGAAATGTGGCCTGATTTTGAGAAGCATGAATTAAGATACAAATCTGTCCCTGGAAAGTCATTTATTTTATTATTGATTTTTAAGGCCTTTCCTGTATGACACAGTGAAGGATGTTTATTAATCAGAAACTTACTGGTTTTGGAAGCAGGTTTGTGAGTAAAGTGATTGAAGGAAAAAATGCCCCAGGCTTCTTTCCATAGAAATGTGTAATCATTCAAAATATATTCTCTTTTATTGTTCCTGATTGCTTTACCTCCATTCCCTTCCTTTCAGAGTCTACCTGTGTGTGTATCACCTTATCCATAAAGCTGCCTTCATCCCTCCTGGCCTAACTGATACTACGACTTTCCTCCACGCTTGTGCCCACACTCTCGTTGTAGCTTTAGTACCACTGGTGCATCTGTGTCATGCACTTATAGTCCTAGTACCTCTGTTTGTCTTTTTCTGGACTGTGAAACCCTTGGGAGCAGGGGTTTTAGTATATTATTCTAATGGACTGCATGAACTACTGTGCTTATTAAAACTCACCTAACACCACTAAAATATTATAGACTGGGGAATTGTGCTATTTTGATAGGAAAAAAAATGCACGGCTCTGTAGAATTACAAAAATTGTCACCCATGTTCACCAATTGTTCCCTTTTTAATAAACCATTTCACAGTCAGGATTGACCTCAAATAGAGGTTCAGCAGAATATAAGCACCACAAAAGTTATCTGGAGCATAATTTCGAGAGAATCAGGCAGGAAAACAAAGCTAAAACAAAATTTTAATACTGGCCAGGAAACTAAAAGAAAGAAAGCAGCTCGAAGTTACCGAATTTACAGTGAGAATACTAAGGTACAACAGGGTTACTCACAGTAATACTAATGAGGGAGAACCACTTTAACAATATGGAATTAGTATTCAATCTTGTTTATATATGTGTGTTTTAGAATTAGGGTCACAGAATATATTAGTTTGAACTCTGCTTTCTTCATATATTTTTTGGGGACAATCCCCAGAGCTCTTAATATCCTTTGAAAAATATATGTTGATGACTGTCTGTGTTCCATTTATTTATCAGTGCATTCATTCATCATCACCCATTGAACATTTTTGTGTGCCAAGCATTAAAACGCAAGAGATAAAGTTCCTGTTCTCATGTAACTTATCTCAAAGATGTAGTTTGTGTGGCTACTACTGTTGGCTGTTAACTCAGCTTACATTTCCACCTCTTTCTACTTCTATGAATTGAGGCTGGAAAAGAAATACTAGTCTTTAGCACTTGATTTCTAGCTAAGATTGGCAATATAACCTATTTAAGGACTATAGGACTTCAGTAGAAGTTGCTTTCTTGATTTCTGGGAAGATTTAACTAAAAGGACTGATATGTTGAAATATTTTACCATTATCCCCTTCTTTCTACCTTGAAAGAGGTCTAAGCTAAGTCTGCCATCTTTTGAGTATGAGAATAAGATGTTCTAAGGATGTTAGGTCAGAAATATAGAAAAGTCCTAGTGGTGTTGTTGAGCACCTAAAGTGGTATGAGCCACTGCTTACCAGTAGACTAATTATGTGAGGAAAATTAACTCATATTATCAAGTCTGAATTAGTCAGATTTCCAGCTACATAATTGCAGATGTTACTGTTATTGAGCCAGCCTCCTATTTTGCTATCTTTAGGTTGTCTCACTCATTTTCCAGTTTTCAAGTAATGCTATAATAAATAATATAATATGCAAGATGTTGAGTCCATTTCTAATTATTATGATAAAATTAATTCTAGAGGTATAATTTCTAAGTATAACAGTATGACTTTGTATACATTTTGACCATGATAGCTCAGTTGGTAAAGAATCTGCCTGCAATGCAGGAGGCCCTGGTTCAATTCCTGAGTCAGGAAGATCCGCTGGAGAAGGGATAGGCTACCCACTCCAGTATTCTTGGGCTTCCCTTGTGGCTCAGCTGGTAAAAAGTTTGCCCACAGTGCAGGAGACCTGGGTTTGATCCCTGGGGTGGGAAGATCCCCTGGAGAAGGGAAAGGCTACCCTACCCACTCCAGTATTCTGGCCTGGAGAATTCTATGGACTGTATAGTCCATGGGACCACAAAGAGTCTGACATGACTGAGTGACTTTCACTTTCTAGGGCTTCCCTGGTGGCTCAGAGGTTAAAGCGTCTGCCTCCAATGCGGGAGACCCGGGTTCGATCCCTGGGTCGAGAAGATCCCCTGGAGAAGGAAATGGCAATCCACTCCAGTATTCTTGCCTGGAGAATCCTATGGACGGAGAAGCCTAGTAGGTTACAGTCCACGGGGTCGCAAAGAGTCGGACACAACTGAGCGACTTCACCTTCACCACCTTACATCTTGAAGGTCTGAAACATTCTGTAATCTCAAATACATGATAATATCCAGTTAAAATGGCTGATGCTTATTAACTGTACACTTCAACTCACTATATCTTTTTAATGATAGTAAAGGTAGATTTGAGTTCAGAAAATAATGCCATCTGCTATCTATGAGAAAGCAGGAATAAGAGAGAAATAGTCAAACCCAATGTTTATTTCTAAGATGCAGAAACAGAACCACAGTTGAGATGAGACACAGATGAGACACTTGTTCTCATCTAACTCATATTTTCTTCATTATTCTGAAATAGCTGAGTAATTTTTAATCCAGAAAGTGTGTTGAGAATTTGTGTAAATTCCAGGGAAATTTCAGTCGTAGTTATGATATTATTTATTAAAACAAACAAACAAGCAGACAAAAAACATGCAGATACTCAGGAAATAAGTGCCCATAAAAGCAACTGTGCTTATCTGTTGTCATCTTGCTCCTTTTATTTAAAAAAGTGATTATCTACTCAGTTCAGCAAAACTCAAAAAGCTTCACATGTTGAACGCTCTGCAATTTGCAAACTCCTTCATATTAAATGTGTAAACCCTGCCAGTGGATTGGTAAGGTTATCTTCTCTTAAACATACTGTTATCTTGTTTTGAACCATGAACATCTATTGAACTAATCATTTTGCTCTGTTGCCTACATAGAAGGCAAAAAAACTTTCCTTCGGGAGTCATTTTCTAGAACACTAAATGAAGTCACTCAGTCGTGTCCGACTCTTCGTGACCCCATGGACTGTAGCCCGCCAGGCTCCTCTGTCCATGGGATTCTCCAGGCAAGAATACTGGAGTGGGTTGCCATTTCCTTCTTCAGGGGATCTTTAAACTGGACCTAATTAGAAGTACAGATAACACTAAAGGAGCTTAAATAATCTCCAATCAATTATAGAAGACTGTGCTAAGGGAATACTTTTCCTTCTTCAATGCATTGTTAAGTCCTTTAATGCCAGTAAATGCTCCAATTTCCCCCTCTTAACCAGAAAGGAAATTTTCATGTTATATCTTTCTTACACTGGTGTACATTCAGCTACTACTTAAGTAGTATCCCTGGTGCAGAAAACCTGGATGACCAGCTTGCATGTAACTGCAAAAAAGGACAGAAGGAGCTGAGCAGAGGCTATGCTGGTGACTCACTGAAGTCCAGTCATGTGTAAAATCACCTTAGAAACAGCCCAGCCCAGATACTGAATTGTGCCAGTAAGAGGTAAGATTTCTAGAAAGTGTGTTTTCCCCATGATTATGAAACTTTAATATTTTCTCCAAATATCATCATTTGCCCTCCATAGTTAACTATGACTCTGGATTTATGTTGCTTTCAATGACTCTGAAAATACTGTGAGGTGAAGATGCATCTAACTGGGTTTACTGTTTGTTATTTCTGAGTTTACCTCTTTACTTTTTAGTTTACATAACAGCTTTCCCCTAAAAAAACCTGTTCCCGCTTTGGGTGCCAAAATCCATATTTATCTTTCTGCTGCTAATTCTAGCAGTCAAGGGATCTAAAGCCTAGCTTGTTCTATCCATATTTATAGGATTTTTTTCATGCACTGAAGGTAGTCCTTCACTTAATCTCACAAAAAATAATTTTATGATTGAACATTCTGCTCTTAGTTTAGTGTCACTGAATTTCAGTAGTCATTGGCTGAATTCTAGAGTAAGGTTCATGCAGAATCTGATTTGCTTTTAAGAAAGATACAAACCAGACGCTGATACACTGTTCAAGAAACTCTAGATGATGTCTGTGAAATCCTGGTTTTATCTTTAATCTCAAAGTTTGGACATGACTGCCCATATCAGAGGATTTCTGCTCAAGGCCATCTTGATAAAACAACTGAAAGATTTTTTGAGAAGACAAAATTTTTTTCCTACTTTGTCAGTTTATTTTTCTCCCCTTGGGTATCTATACATAATTTAAGATAGCAACCTATGGTGTTAGCTTTAAGGAATATGAAACCTTGAATATCTTTAGATAGTTTCTGTTGTGCCATTTCCTGTATTGTATGCATCAAATAGCTGGAAAGGAATTTGAAAGATAATCTGACTCTGATCATCAAACTTATAGCCAGTAAAAAGAGGCATGACCATTATTTTATTTTCCTGTAACCATGTCAGAGATTTTCAGTAATGCTGATTTAGTTAGTTGAAATAGATTGTGGTATTATTTCTAATTACAAATATGCTGAGCCCCTTTCTCCTTTGCTTAAAAGTTAAATATTGAGAGAAAATATGTTTTACTCTCATTTTCAGTTCAGTTCAGTTCAGTTGCTCAGTCGTGTCCGACCCTTTGCGACCCCATGAATTGCAGCACACCAGGCCTGCCTGTCCATCACCATCTCCCAGAGTTCACTCAGACTCACGTCCATCGGGTGCGTGATGCCATCCAGCCATCTCATCCTCTGTCGTCCCCTTCTTCTCCTGCCGCCAATCCCTTCCAGCATCAGAGTCTTTTCCAATGAGTCAACTCTTCACATGAGGTGGCCAAAGTACTGGAGTTTCAGAGGTGATATTTAAAACATTTATTAATTTTTTTCTTCTTAATATTCTAAAAATTTGACTTTATAAGTTTAGTGATAGTCTGTTCATATGATTCTTTGTTGTAGACTTAATGTACAGCGTAAACATTGCAGCCTAATATGCTAAATTGGATCCTGTAAGGAGGATGAACCTCTAAGAATTTTGTTAGTTTTGATAGTGATTGATTTATTCACTTTTTATCTATTCAGTAAATGATTTATTGAGTTCCTTCTAGGTATCAAGCTGTGTGCTGGCAATGCAATGGTAAACAAAAATAGACATGTTCCCTGTACTTCTTAGAGCATGCTGTGAAGTAGGAGAGAGAGGCATTAATCAGATTTATCATACATTGCAGCCATGGTAAGAATAATAGAAGTAACAATGTTATATGACAACCTAATGGAAGATTTCACCTAGTCAGGAGGTCAAGGAGGATTTTCGTAAGAGCCATGCTTGAACTGACATGTGAGGAGAAGCAAGAGTTAAGCAGAAGAAGAGGACAAGGAAGGGAGCCCAGTGGGTCTGAGAGGCTGAAGGAAGAGAGGCATGACTGGAGTGTGGAACAGAATGTAGCCTATTGTAGAGTTGGAGCAGGTAGGGAAAAGCCATCAGGTAGTGTCCTAAAGTGTTTTATCTTTATCTTAAGAGCCATGGGAAATCTTTAAAGAATTTTCAAGTTGCTGATACAGAGAGCAGGATAGAACACATTATAATGACATGATAAAAATTCCTTATCTAAGAGGAACACTCAGGCTGTAATGGTGGAAAGAAGTAAGAGGGTGGGAGGTATATACCCACCATCTGGTTAGGGGTTTCTAGGACTTTCAGTTCAGTTCAGTTCAGCTAAGTTGCTCAGTCATGTCCAACTCTTTGCGACCTCATGGACTGCAGCCCACCAGGCTTTCCTGTCCATCACCAACTCCCAGAGCCTACTCAGGCTCATGTCCAACGTGTCGGTGATGCCATCCAACCGTATCATCCTCTGTCGTCTCTTTTTCCTTGCTTTCAATCTTTCCCAGCATCAGGGAATTTTCCAGTGAGTCAGTTCTTCGCATCAGGTGGCCAAAGTATTGGAGTTTCAGCTTCAACATCAGTCAGTTCAGTTCAGTTCAGTTGCTCGGTCGTGTCTGACTCTTTGCGACCCCATGAATTGCAGCTCGCCAGGCCTCCCTGTTCATCACCAACTCCCGGAGTTCACTCATACTCATGTCCATCAAGTCAGTGATGCCATCCAGCCATCTTGTCCTCTGTCGTCCCCTTCTCCTCCTGCCCCCAATCCCTCACAGCATCCGAGTCTTTACCAATGAGTCAACTCTTCGCATGAGGTGGCCAAAGTACTGGAGTTTCAGCTTCAACATCATTCCTTCCAAAGAACACCCAGGACTGATCTTTAGAATGGACTGGTTGGATCGCCTTGCAGACTCTCTCAAGAGTCTTGTCCAACACCACAGTTCAAAAGCATCAGTTCTTCAGTGCTCAGCTTTCTTTATAGTCCAACTCTCAAATCCATACATGACTACTGGTAAAACCATTTTTGACTAGATGGATTGTTTTTCGGTAAAGTAATGTCTCTTCCTTTTAATATGTTGTCTAGGTTGGCCATAACTTTTCTTCCAAGGAGCAAACGTCTTTTAATTTCATGACCTCAGTCACCATCTGCAGTGACTTTGGAACCCCCAAAATTCTCTGTTTCCCTTCTTTCCCCATTTATTTGCCATAAAGTGATGGGACCAGATGCCATAATCTTAGTTTTCTGAATGTTGAGTTTTAAGCAAACTCTTTCACTCTCCTCTTTCACTTTCATCAACAGGCTCTTTAGTTCTTCTTTGGTTTTTGCCATAAGGGTGGTGTCATCTGCATATCTGAGGTTATTGATATTTCTCCTGGAAATCTTGAATCCAACTTGTGCCTCACCCAGCCTGGCATTTCACATGATGTACTCTGCATATAAGTTGAATAAGCAGGGTGACAAGATACAGTCTTGATGTACTCCTTTCCCAATTTGGAACCATTCTTTGTTCCATTCCGTTCTAACTGTTGCTTCTTGACCTGCATACAGATTTCTCAGGAGGCAGGTCAGGTGGTCTGGTATTCTCTTCTCTTTCAGAATTTTCCACAGTTTGTTGTGATCCACACAGTCAAAGGCTTTGGTGTAGTCAATAAAGCAAAAGTAGATGTTTTTCTGAAACTCTCTTGCTTTTTGATGGCCCAGCGGATGTTGCCAATTTGATTGCTGGTTCCTTTGCCTTTTCTAAAACCAGCTTGAACATCTGAAAGTTCATGGTTCATGTATTGTTGAAGAAGCCTGGCTTGAAGAATTTTGAGCATTACCTTGCTAGCGTGTGACTTGAGTAGAATTGTGCAGTAGTTTGAACATTCTTTGGCACTGCCTTTCTTTGGGATTGGAATGAAAACTGACCTTTTTCATTCCTGGGGCCACTGCTAAGTTTTCCAAATTTGCTAGCATATTGAGTGTGGCACTTTTACAGCATCATCTTTTAGGATTTGGAATAGCTCAACTGGAATTCCATCACTTCCACTAGTTTTGCTTGTATTGATGCTTCATAAGGCCCACTTGACTTTGTATTCCATGTCTGGCTCTAGGTGAGTGATTGCACCATTGTGTTTATCTGGACTTTACAGATGACAAAAGGGAAGTTAGAGGGAGACTTGGTTACTTATTCTGGGTTCCAGAAATTGATCATGAGTGTAATTCCAAATCCTGTTACGATGACTTATCGATACAATGTTTATTATTATGATAACTATAGTGATGTTGGCTACTCCATATGGCCAAGTCTCCTCTCGGGGAAGTATTCCTAAATACTCTCTCTGATTTTGTTTTTGTTTGTTTGCTTGCTTACCTGCTTGTTTTGATTATTTGTTTTCCTAGATCTACTATATTCTTAAGAAGTTGAGATGTAAAAAATAAAAGCAAAGATTCCTTCTCAGCCCTCCCTCTTTGCACACACATACACACATACACAAAGTGAAACACAAATAAATAATATATGCAGACTATATATAATTTCATAGAAATTGTGTTAGAAGTACAATTTTACAAACTGCTTTTCAATCTCATTTTTAAGCAAGATATTTCCTTGTAAATGAGACATACAGCAGCTCCATTTTGATAACTGCATGGTAATCTATTGTAGGTAGTGACCAGAATTTATTTAATGAATTTCCCTCTATTATGATTTCCCTTTAAGTGCTACCTGCAATTTTTCCTATTATGTGAGAGAATAAATATTTGGAAATAAATGTTTTTCATATTTAATTATCTTAGAATAAATTTCTAGATGATATTACTGGATCAGTTGGTACAAACATTTGAAATTTCAATACGTTTATGAATTCTCTATGCTCCTAAAAGCTTGATAAATTTAATCTTTATCAGTTTTGGATACAATGTCATTTGACCATGTCTTTGTCAAGTTTTCCCCCAAGTTGTTTTCTAAAAATCATACTTTTGTGTTTTACTTTTACGTTTGTGATCCATTTTGAGCAGATTTTTGGGAAAGGTATAAGGGCTAGATTTATATTCACCATTTTTTTGTGTGTATGAATGTCCAGTTGTTCAAGCACCACAATTTTTTCTTTTTTGGTCTGTGCTTAGAACCCTGAAACATCCCTGTGTTATTGATACTAAGATATAAATGTGGCTAAAGATTTAAATGTAGATCTGAATATTTTGCTACTTCTGAATAGTCTGCTTGAAAGCCAGTAATGTAATTTCTATTTATTCTGACTCTAAGATTAATTCCATGGCAGAAACATTTCCATAATGTCCAATTGTAATATAACTGGTATGTTGTTTAATAACACACAAAGGACTCTTCAGAAGCTGGTGCAAAATTATAGGTGTTGCCTAGAAGAGGCAAAATTATGTTTCCTAACATCTCCCCTCTCTGCCCTGGTCCTTATTACAGCTTCTCATTTTACTTAAGTCTGTGATCTTTGAATTTGTTGGCTTGTAGTGAACTTTATTCACTGAAGCCAGAGGCAGAGTTTTCAGTTAGATGCCCTAGCTGCTGATCCATACTCCTGGAGACTAACTCTAGTCTCAGTATTAAAATGTACAGAAATACATCAAAGACACCTTTTTCCCCCAACATCCCCCTTTAACCTAAGAATAAATAGCATGGAAGTATTTCTCTTAGTTCCTAAGCTTTGATATGACTTACAATGGGATAAAAAGATGTCAAAGTTTCAATTCCTTTTAATGTTTCTCTTCTAATAGTTCTATGATTTGATACCATGGTGACAAGCATCAAGGAAATACTTAGCATTAATGATGCTTTTAGTTGATTTCAAAAAGAAATGAATTTTTAATTCCTCTAGCTTCTTGGTTAAATTACTATCTTGCATACAAGCTTGTTTCTGGCATAAATGAATTGAAAATATCGATTTCAAGAATTATTTTAATCCATACAACACCATGCTTATTTTTGTCTAATTTTACCAGGTTATTTTAACCCAAATTATAGGAACAGTAAAGTAAAGCAGATGGCTTAAGTATTATAAATCTTGTAACAGTTTTGGTATTTAGAGCATTATGTTTGGAATTGGTGAGCTATTTCTTAGTATTTAAATATGTGTTGTTTCTTAATTTTGGGGGTCAGTCTTAACTGGGTTAAAATTTCAAATAATTTTTAAAAAAATTCACCTTAAATATAGAAATACTCACTTGAAGTTATTGTGATATTCCTTTATAATTCAGTTAAGAAGCTGTGTGGATTCTTTGCAGTATTGTTTGAAATATTTTCCATTATTTTCCTACTACAATTACTGCAGGTTTACATTTCATCTCATCTGGACCGTTTTTATAACAGCTTCATGGTGTTTCTGACTTGAGTCTTTTCCTTCACCGTTTTGCCACCTATTCTATGTATTATTTGATTGCCCAAAACACTACATTGCTCATATTATTGTAGTCACTTCTACATTGTCATGTAGAAAAGGATATGGATTATGGAATAAAGACCACTTTCTATTCTTCAGTTATGGACACAGTCTTAATCTAAGTTTCAGTGTCCTTAACTGTAAAATGGGGCTTTATCAAGCTCATAAAAGTTGGCATTATGACTAAATGAAACTAATGTTTGTTTTATTAACACTTCTCAAATGTCTGATGAATAAAGTTCAAGCTTCTTAACTTGGCATACAAAATCAACCGAAGTTTGAGCTCTAACAACCTTTCAACACATTAAATCATCCATACGTGGTCAACATTTTAGCCAAAGCCCATTCAGAGATCCCCTCTTCCATCCTCGGCCTCTCCCTTCCTGTACCTGCATCTCTGTTTCTGTTACCTGAAATTTCTTCCCTCTGTCATCATGTATTGAAATGCTACCAGTTCATTAATGTAAGCTGATACGGCATTTTCAAATTCCTGATCAAATGTAGCCAGCCTAAAAAATGACCTCTTTCTGTTATTTGTAGGGTCCTTATTTTTGCTTTCTTATGACACCTAACACTTACTGCTCTGAATAGTAGTTACCTGTGTAAAGGTCTTTTCTAAGAGACCATAAGATACTCAGTAGCAAAGCCGTATTACAGTCATGCAAGTTCATACACTTTGAAATGCATCAAATACAAAGTTTTCAATAACCATTTGGTGAATTAAGGTATCATTTATCTGTTTAATATTCATAATTATCATATTATTTTAGGATTCTCTCTCATAGAGATATTTTTTCCTTATTAAACCATTAAAAAATGCACAGGATCTGGGATAATTGTGTTTTTCTTGTATTGGCGCAGGAGAATTCTTAGAGATTTCAGCAATGCAGTGTGCATATCACTTTGAGTACATTTATTATGACTATTATTTTATTATTTTAAAAAATAGCTCATGTTAGCTATAACAGCAGAAATGTCCCATCATGTATGAACCTTTGACAAATCTATTCCCATTATGGAAAGAACAAAGACATTTTTAGTTGATATTTTGTATTTTTAGAATATCTAGTTTATTTCTGACCCCAAACCATCAGAATACATAAGATTCTGTTGTATTACTAGTGTACTGTTGTTCAGGCAAGCATGTTAAAAATGCCCCAGATAATCACATAATATCTCATTATACACCATAAGACCAAAAAAGGCTTCTTATACTGTCAAATACATTTTTGATTTTTTCAGGCAAGTTTTACCTAAAGCATTTCTGGCAGGAAGACAGCTCTTCTAGTGTTAATTATCTCAAGGGAATATGATTTCATAGCCTCCCTTATAGAATAAGGATCTTAGCAAATGAATGTGGTAAATGAACCTTAGAGCTATTGCAGTGACAGATGAATTATGTCAGTAAAAAACTTGGAATGAGTAGAAACAAGGAAGAAAAATCTCACCTTATGCGAGATCAGATAAGCATAAGGCATATACAAAGGCTTTTAATGATGTCTCTTAGGAAAATTCTGCTTTGTTATAGACAGTGAAGAGATGATAATGGACTTTGATGGAAGGGGAGAGGGAATGAAAAGAGCCTTTGAGAAAACTGAAGAAGAAATATTGGAAATTAAATGAAAAAAACAAAACAAAAAAACCACATGGAAAGAGATGTATTTTGTGTGCATGCTCAGTCGTGTCTGACTCTTTGCAACCCCATGGCCTGTAGCCTGCCAGGCTCCTCTGTCCATGGAATTCTCCAGGCAAGAGTACTGGAATAGAGGAGTATATAAACCAAATACAGATTTTGTAGCTTCTTAGAGAATTTGGAAGGGTGTTGTATGAAGCAATCTGGAAAATCTACTTTTCTTTATATTTATGATATATATGTTCCAAACATTTCTTTTTATGAATAAAATATTTTATTAAATTATAAATAAGACATATTTAGGTGTTGGATTGCTAAGGGGTAAATAGTTTTGCTCCTGTATATGCACTCTCAATGTAATAATCAACTGTGCTTTTAATCCTGCTGGAATAATACATTATTGGTTATTTTTTAAAATGCCATATGTACATCTATTCATTATGCAACACAAAGTTAGAATAAAAATGTATGATTTTGTTAAACTGTCCTGTCTCAAAAATATTTTGGGGAAAACCGCATGCAAATTTTTAGTAATAAATTTCTTTTGTATTATTGGTCTGGTCTTATCTGATCTCAGACTTGAATTTATTCAGAATCATCTTTATTGCTAGAAATTTTGTTTAAAACTAGAGAAAAGATAAATATTCTACATGGGTTTAAACTTTTAATTAAGCCTCACAAGCACAAGAGCCAAATAACAGAGTTAAATAACTAAAGAAGCCAATGATATTTGCATAAAATGAGTTAACTGTGTTGAGGATTTTGAATATTATTTTACCTCAGTATATCAGAAAATACATAAGAAACAGGTCCACTAGTATTTCCTACATATTTTGTTTCCTTCTGTCTCTGAGGTGTATTAACTTCCCAGTCTGCAAATAATTGATTACTTGGATGATCAATAAATTTTGTAAATGATATATTCAATATTTTAATGAATTTTATTTCTATTACAGAATTTATCCTGCCCTTAATTTCAATAAAATATCAATAGAGTAAGAAAAGAATATAATTTGATATGTTAGGGAAAGCCGTTTTTAGGAGAAGGAACAATGTATTAAAATCTTTCTAAATACATGAATCCAAGCAGGAAATAAATAATAAAATAATAAAACAAAATTCCCAGTGCTCTTTTATTAATATATGTGTGGCCTTTTGCGTTTTAAAAGTTGCCATTTGGAGAGTAACCTTTGTTTTTATTTCTTTTTCATTATTTAATTTGAATTTTTATTGTGATGACATATATTCTAAAAAATCTCTAAAGCAAAATTATACACTATATTTCTATTGCAGAAATATAATCATTTCTATTAATTTCCGTGCAACTGCATGCAGGACAGGAAATAGATCTTTGCCTTCCTGATCACCATCTGTGCCTTAGCCTCCTAAGTTAATTTTTATGCTGACCATAAGCTTACTAATTTAATGTCGTTAATTTTCTTGCTTTTCTTTATAGTTTTAACTCTTAAGTATGCATCCCTAACCATGTTAACTTCACTATATATGTGTATATAATATATTATATATATATGATACATATATATTATAAAGAAATGGAATCATGTACTATGTGTCCTTTCATGCCTAGTTTCTTTCTCCCAACGTGATATTTGTGAAATGTAGCCATGTTGTGTGTAGCTGTACTTTGTTCGTTTTTATTGCTGTGTGGTCTGTGTGTGGTCGTTTTACACTTTTAAAATCCATTCTCTCTTCACGTGCATTTGAATTGATTCTAGTTTTTTCTCCATGTCTCTTGGGTGATACTTAAGTGTGGCTGCTAAGAACATGTATCGTCAGCTCTAGTATTGCTGGGTATTGCTGAATTGTTTATGAGGTGATATAACTGTGCACTCCCCATTTGATATTTCGTCATTACTTCACATCCTTACCAACTTTAGTATATGTCAGGTTTTAAAACTCTACGTACTCTGATGGATGTGTTTACAGTTTCATCAATAAGTCGAGTCTGACTCTTTTGTGACCCCGTAGACTGTAGCCTAGCAGGCTGCTCTGTCCGTGAAATTTCACAGGCAGGAATATTGGAGTGGCTTGCCATTTCCTT
The DNA here is from genome assembly GCA_917880005.1 of Nanger dama. Taxonomy (NCBI): domain Eukaryota; kingdom Metazoa; phylum Chordata; class Mammalia; order Artiodactyla; family Bovidae; genus Nanger; species Nanger dama. Next base: position 43,090,282 of record CAKJTW010000001.1, read on the forward strand.
CTCCAGAGGATCGTCCCACGCTAGGGACTGAACCTGCATCTCCTGCACTGCAGGTAGATTCTTTACCACTGAGCCACTGGAAAGCCCAATAGTTCCATTGTAGTTGTTTCGCTGCTAGGTCATGTCTGACTCTTTGTGACCACATGGATTATAACATGCCAGTCTCCTCTGTCCTCTGCTATTTCATGGAGTTTCCTCAGATTCATGTCCATTGAGTCAGTGATGCTATCTGACCATTTTATCCTCTGCTGCCTCTTTCTCCTTTTGCCTTCTATCTTTCCCAGGATCAGGGTCTTGTCCAGTGAGTCAGCTCTTGGCAGCAGGTGCCCAAAGTATTGGAGCTTCAGCTTTAGTATCAGTCCTTCCAATGAATATTCAGAGTTGATTTCCTTTAGGATTGACTGGTTGATCTTTTAGTCCACCAAACTCTCTAGAGTCTTCCAGCACCACAATTCAGAAACATCACTTCTTCAATACTCATTCTTCTTTATGGTCTAACTCTCACATCCAGGCATTGACTACTGGTAAAACCGTAGCTTTGACTATGCACACCTTTATCAGCAAAGCGATGTCTCTGCTTTTAATATGCTGGATAGGTTAGTCATAGCTTTGTTTTACCAAAAGCAAGTCTCTTTTAATTTCATGACTTCAGTCTCCATCCTCAGTGATTTTGGAGCCCAAGAAAACAGGATATTTTTAATTTTCATAACTAACTGATTAGGTTGGGTTCCATTTGGGCACTTCTGAAGTTTTGTTTAAATCTCTTGCCATATTTTTCTATGATATTATCTTTTTTCTCTTCTCTATGGATTTGTGTGATTCACACACACACACACACCTCACACACTGTATTATTAAAAAAACTATGTTTCTATGTGTATTATAAATATCTTCTCCCAGTATATATTTTACCTTTTCATTTTCTTAATGCTGGAAACAAAAATAATCGATTTTTATGTGGTCCAGTTAATCAGTCTTTTTCTCCATTGTTTTAAGTGTTTTGTTTAAGAAATCTTTCACTTCCTTATACAAAGACATTTCCCTGTGTCAGTCCTGGATGTTCATTGGAAGGACTGATGCTGAAGCCGAAACTCCAATACTTTGGCCACCTCATGAGAAGAGTTGACTCATTGGAAAAGACTCTAATGCGGGGAAGGGATTGGGGGCAGAAGGAGAAGGGGATAACAGAGGATGAGATGGCTGGATGGCATCACTGACTCGATGGACATGAGTTTGAGTGAACTCCGGGAGTTGGTGATGGACAGGCAGGCCTGGCGTGCTGCAATTCATGGGGTTGCAAAGAGCTGGACATGACTGAGCGACTGAACTGATGTGGATATTAAATTGTCTTGCAATCATTTGTTGAAAAAGACTGTCCTTTCCCCACTGTATAAAGTAATAACTTTGTTAAAAATCAATTATCCATATATGCATACGAGTGGTAATGAACTCTCCATTTCATTCCATTTGTTCGCTTGTCTGTCCTTGTACCAGTACAACATTGTTTTAATAACTGTTTTTAAAATAGCTCCCGATATCCCAGTGAGCAAGTCTTTTTGCCTTGTTCTTCCTCAGTAGTGTCTTGGTTATTCTTGGCTCTTTGCATTTCCATATTTAGTAGCAACTTGGTTACAAACGTATATACATATACATATCATACAAGTTGTGATCTTTATTTGGATTTCATTCAATCCTGAGAGAAAGTTGGGGGAGAATTAACACCTTAAATTTTTGAGACTTCAAACCCAAACATAATATATCTCTCAAGTTTTTAAAGTCTTTTTTGCTTTCTCTCAATAAAATGTATTTTTCTATGAGCGATCATCTTGTCTTTTATGTGATTTAATTCTAGTGTTTGATTGGTTTTCCCACTGTTGTGAATAACATATTTTTCAAACTACTATGTATCTAGCACCATTGTAAGGCTAGGTCTCTGGCATATGTATAAACCTTTATAAAATTATTTTATATCAAGGTTAGTAATTCACTGTGTACCTCAATTCAGTACTATAACTTTGTCATTGGCCTCTGATAATCTGTGGATGTTGGCTGCCAGCAACAGAAACTGATTTTGGCTTATTTATGGAAAGGAGAACATAAAAGAGAATAGAGGTGAAAGAAGAGATTTATGGGTTTCTGGGGATCTGTTTTGAAAACAAGTGGGAATCAAGGCAACCCCAAAGTTCTAGGAGCATGAACATGAAGTCTGAAAGCATGCTTCCTCTGTGGCAATTTTTCTGTACCTGTTGTTACTTTTTCTGGCATTTTCCCTTAAGTGTAATACTCACAGCACAGAGCATTTAACTCAATAAACTTAGATCACTTCCTAACTCTCCCCATGTAGAGAGATGGAAAATTTGGTCTTCGGTTTTTTTTTTTTTTAGGAGAGATTGGTTCCTGAAAATTATCTTTGAACCAATGCTATGCCCAGTGGGAAAAAGAGAGTAGCGTATAATTTCTCAGAGAAAACAGTGCTTTTAGGAGAGGTTATGAATGCTAGAGAGAAAAGCCAACAAATAAATAGGCATTCTCCTTAGAGGAAGGTCATATAAGACAGTCTGGTGCCTGTCAGGCAGTTCTTTGTAAAGTTTTGTAGCAAATGCTTTGCTAACTATGGATTTATACTAAAATAGGATTTCTGGAGTCACCTTATTCTCTCTCTCTCTCTCTATCTATATCTGGTGGCTCAGTTGGTAAGGAATCCACCTGCAATGCAGAAGCCCCAGGTTCAATTCCTAGGTGGGGAAGATCCCCTGGAGAAGGAAATGGCAACCACTCCAGTATTCTTGCCTGGAAAATCCCATGGACAGAGGAGCCTGGTGGGCTACAGTCCATGGTGTCACAAAGATTCAGACACGATTTAACTAAACCAGTATATCCCAATATGTGTGCACTATATATATATATATCCATCTCCCACTGTATGTGTCTGTCTTACATCTGTGTGTGTTCCACTGTTATCCTTTATTGATTTTAATCTATCAAAGCATTATAATTTGTTTAAAAGAAATTTATAGAGACATAAGATTAGAAAATTAGGAAGTTAAGTATTGGTATAACTATTTTTAGTATTTTTCCATAGAAATTTGTATTATTATGTGAATGGAGAAATCTACCCTGTAACTTGATTTTTCCAGAAGTTAAAATAAGATACATTATATATATATATATATATATGTTGGCAGAGAACTGAAGTTCAGTTAGGGTTGATATTTAGCCTTTTTCCATTCACAGAGAGGCCTCCATCTTCAACCAAGTAAGTTATTCACAAAATGAGTCACTTCCTATACAGGTGTTTCCAGACGTGTTAGGCTCCTGGGGATTAATTAGGTTTAGAGTACTATTTATATAAATGTAGAACTAAATGTTATAATGCCATGTTAGTCTGTTGTACCTCAAAGAGACTTCAGAGATATTTTAGTTCAAACTAAAGAGGGAACTTGGCCTATAAGTCTCTGGAATTTAATTGTCCATTGGAAAGCATCCTGGGATGAAGAAGGGTACTCTTGAAGACATCTTTCTCCTGTATCAATTCTTTAAGAATCCATGACTCTTATTTTCTCTACTTTTTTTCTAAATGTTATTTTTATTCTAAAAGTAATACATAAAAAAAAATCATGTAGGTAGTAGAGAATTATATGAAATAAAAAATGAAAGCTAGAAGTTTTTATACTGCTAAAGTCATTCTTGCTGTGTGCTATTTCCTCACATGTGACTTAGTTTAGCCTCTGGAGCAAGACAATGTGTGTCTGTCTACTCTTCCCCTGACAATGCTGCAGGTGTCTGAACACAGTTAGTTAACTTGACCCCATTAAGTGTGTGTGTGTTTTTTTTTTTTCTCTTTCTTACAGTACCATATATTTTCAATTGTTAAATGTTTTAGGTATGGTATGGAAATTAAATGGAGATAGTCTTGTTCAAGCTTCAGAGCCAAGAAAGCAGATCAGGCCTCTGACCTTGTTTCTGACCTGCCTGGATACTGCCCTGACTACCTGTCTGCTCCAGAGTGCACCTATTGTTATCAGTAAACCAGGGGCACTATGGATAAGATGGGGGTGGATCTTGAAAGGGTTGGGGCCCTGGAGGGGGTCTGGCCAACCAAGCCAAGGGCTTACAGCATTCTAAGACAAAAAAACAGCGTTGTAATAAAGATTAACATAAAACCAGAGCTGCAGTTTGCTTGCAGACTGATGGTACAATCAGTTTGCAGCCTGGGATTATAAGCAAGAATCCCACAGACTGCATCAAAACTGCAATTTGTTGCAGTCTCACCCATGGAGTAAGCACAGTGCCCGGGCCCTTTTTCTAACTGGGACCCAAGATTGCTATTACATGGGACTTCCCAGCTCTGAGTCTGGATGTTGGTCAGCCCAATTTGGTGATTTATGTGCTGTTACTCTCCTCTACTGTTTCTATTTCTGTTTTCTTTTGATGTTTGTATATTGAAAATAAGTTAAATACTTCTTCATTAAATATTGAAATTGTTTATTTGTGTGTAACAAGTAGTTTCTTTTGTTAAGGAATCCTTCAAACCTGAGAGGAAAGTTAAAACTTTTGACAAAACAAGGTATATACAAGATATCTTTAAAAGAGAAAATGAAATTGCTTAATATACTTCCTTAGTAATATTTGTATGATGTTTGTGAAATTTGAATTTATTTCTAAAATTCAGGACAGCACTGAATCAACTGAAAACATTCTGAATTATGTTTCAGCTGTTACTGAAGTTTTACATAAAACCTCAGTACAAATGCCTGTCAGAAGACTATACACAAATGGCATTCTTTTGTTTTGAGAATAGGGATTTGATAGAAAGAAACATCACTTTGTCATTAAAATGTTATGTGTTTATATTGTTAAAGAGTTTCTAAATAATGGAACTTTATTATTTAGTATTTAATAATGGAATATTTAATATTAAATATTATTTAATAATGGAATATTATTTAGTATCCTAAATAATAATCATAACCTTCCTTTGGATAAAATAAGTCAAAGAAACATTAATTTGTAAAAATCACTGCATTGAAAGATTTTTGAAGTGCCCGTATCAGTACATGCATCCTCTTTTTTTTCTTTCTTTCAGATTTTATTTTATTATTATTTTTTTTACTTTACAATATTGTATTGGTTTTGCCATACATCAACATGAATCCGCCGCGGGTGTACACGTGTTCCCAATCCTGAACCCCCTCCCACCTCCCTCCCCATACCATCCCCCTAGATCATCCCAGTGCACCAGCCCCAAGCATCCTGTATCTTGCATTGAACTGAAACTGGCGATTTGTTTCTTATATGACATTATACATGTTTCAATGCCATTCTCCCAAATCATCTCACCCTCTCCCTCTCCCACAGAGTCTAAAGACTGTTCTATATATCTGTGCCTCTTTTGCTTTCATGCATGCTGCTGCTGAGTCGCTTCAGTCATGTCTGACTCTGTGCGACCCCATAGATTGCAGCCCACCAGGCTCCCCTGTCCCTGGGATTCTCCAGGCAAGAACACTGGAGTGGGTTGCCATTTCCTTCTCCAATGCATGAAAGTGAAAAGTTAAAATGAAGTCGCTCAGTCGTGTCTGACCCTCAACGACCCCATGGACTGCAGCCTTCCAGTTTCCTCCGTCCATGGGATTTTCCAGGCAAGAGAACTGGAGTGGGGTGCCATTGCCTTCTCCAGCTGTCTCACATGCAGGGTTACATTTACCATCTTCTAAATTCCATATATATGTGCTATTATACTGTATTGGTGTTTTTCTTTTTGACTTACTTCACTCTATATAATAGGCTCCAGTTTCATCCACCTCATTAGAACTGATTCAAATGTATTCTTTTTAGTGGCTGAGTAATACTCCATTGTGTGTATGTACCACAGCTTTCTTATCCATTCATCTGCTGATGGACATCTAGGTTGCTTCCATGTCCTGGCTATTATAAACAGTGCTGTGATGAACATTGGGGTACACGTGTCTCTTTCAATTCTGGTTTCCTTGGTGTGTATGCCCAGCAGTACCCAGCAAGGATCTCATTCAAATATGAAGGAGAAATCAAAAGCTTTATAGATAAGCAAAAGCTGAGAGAATTCAGCACCACCAAACCAGCTCTCCAACAAATGTTAAAGGATATTCTCTAGACAGGAAACACAAAAAGGGTGTATAAACCTGAACCCAAAACAATAAAATAAATGGCAACAAGATCATACTTATCAATAATTACCTTAAATGTAAATGGGTTGAATGCCCCAACCAAAAGACAAAAGACTGGCTGAATGGATACAAAAATAAGACCCCTATATGTGTTGTCTACAAGAGACCCACCTCAAAACAAGGGACACATACAGACTGAAAGTGAAGGGCTGGAAAAAAATAATCCATGCAAATAGAGACCAAAAGAAAGCAGGAGTAGCAGTACTCATATCAGATAAAATAGACTTTAGAACAAAGGCTGTGAAAAGAGACAAAGAAGGACACAACATAATAATCAAAGGATCAATCCAAGAAGAAGATATAACAATTATAAATATATATGCACCCAACATAGGAGCACTGCAGTATGTAAGACAAATGCTAACAGGTATGAAAGGGGAAATTAACAATTCATCCTCTTATTAATGAATAAAATTATCATTTCAAGGTCACATACATGTAATCTAATTCCCATCCAAAGAATTAATAATAAATTTTATGACCTTTTCTAAGAAAGAGATTCTTATTGAGAAGATGTAATATAATTCTATTATGGAGTAACAGAATGGAGAAAAAAATTAAGCCCATGGTTGTATCATTGAGATATATTTAGTAATATTTTCCTCCTAAGTTGTATAAAAGATCATAATATATAATTATTCAACCATGTGTTTTTAAATAGTAATATGTAATTTTATTTATCTATTTTTTAAAAACTATTTCATAGCTTGGATGTTCTAAAAATTAGTTTATCCTTGCCCCTTTTAATAAGTATATAGGTTTAAAAATTATTTACCAAAAATAATATTGCAAAAAACTTCTTTGAAAAAGGTATTTGACTATTTCTATAACAGAACCCTTACCTGGAATTATTGGGTTGAGAGTATGTACTTTCAGTTTTTGACATAAAATGTCAAATTATTCTCTGATAACATCATGATTTCCAGTCACATCAAGCATGTTGTTTTGGAGCACTAACCTCACATTCTCTCCAATACTGAATAACAATCACAGTGTTTTTTGAGCAAATTGATATTCAAAAGTGACATCTCATTTTAATTTCCATTTTTATGGAGATTGTGATTTGACAATTTTAATGCCTTTTCCTGGGAATATTCTCTCCTCTTTTTATTAAAAGAATGAATTAATTTAATTTTTACTGGAGTATAGTTGATTCACAATGTTGTGTTAATTTCAGATGTACAGCAAAATGATCCAGTTATATGGATACATATATCCACTCTTTTTAGATTCTTTCCCATATAGGTCATTACAGAATATTGAAGAGAGTTCTCTGTGTTATACAATAGGTTTGTTAGTTAGCTATTTTATACCATAAAATATGTATATATGCCATTCCAGGTCTCTCAGTTTATCCCTCTCTCCTGTCCCTCCTGGTAACCATGTTTGTTTTCTACATCTATGACTCCATTTATGTTTTATAAATAAGTTCATTTGTATAATTTTTTTAAATTCCACATGTAAGTGGCATCATATGATATTTGTCTTTCTCTGTCTGACTGACTTGACTCAGTCTAACAATCTCAGGGCTCATCCATGTTGCTGCATGTCATTATTTTGTTTATTTTTTATGGCTGAGTAATATTCCATTAAAATTTAAATACAGTTGATATACAATATTGTGTTGGTTTCTGGTGTACTACATAGTGATTGAGCATTTACATACATTATGAAGTAATTACCACAAGTCTAATAAACATCTATTCCTATACAAAGTTATGATAAACTTTAATCAGCAAAAAAAGAAAAGATTCAAATTAATAAAATCAGAAATGAAAGAAGAAATTGCAACCTGTACCACAAAAATACAAAGAATTTTGCTTTCTTCAGTGACCCATTGGTTGTTCAGCAGCATATTGTTTAGCCTCCACATTTGTGATTTTTGCAGTTTTTCTCTTCCTTTCCTTTGCAGTTGATTTCTAGTTATTTACCATTATGAAAAGATACTTGATATTATTTCAGTCTTTTAAAATTTATTGAATCTTTTTTGTGGTCAAGTGTGTGATCTATCCTAGAGAATGTTCCATGTTTATTTGAAAAGTCTTTTCTGTTGCTTTTACTGGAATATGCTATATACGTCTATTAAGTTCATCTGGTATAACGTCATTTAAGGCCTATCATGCCTTATTGATTTTCTCTTTGGTTGATCTGTCCAAAGATGTATTTAGGGTGTTAAAGTCCAGTAATGTTATTGCTTTATGGTCAGTTTCTCCCATTATATTGTAAATATTTGCTTTATTTATTTAAATGCTCCTATGTTGGGTACATATACATTGACAATTGCTATATCTTCTTGTTTGAAAAATCTTTCTATCATTATATGTCTTTCTCTGTCTCTTGTAAAATTTTCCAATTTAAAACCAATTTTGTCTGACATAAGTATTGCTGCTTTACTTGTCTTTTTTGTTTCCATTCCACAGAATATCTTTCTTCATCACACATCATTTTTCAGTCTCTGTGTGTCTCTATATCTGAAATGTGTCTCTTATAGGCAATATATATATGGATTTTGTTTTTTATCCATTTAGCTACTCTGTGTCTTTTAATTGCAGAATTTAGTCCAATTATATTTAAAGTAGTTATTAACAGTCATTTGCTTATGCCATTTTATTGTTTTCTGATTGTTCTGCAGTTCATTTTTGTTTCTTTCATTTTTACTTGAGATTTGATTACCATCTTTAGCGTTATGTGATTAAGTTAATCTGCTAATTTCAAATGCATTCTTATAATGCTACATTTTTATTCCTCATCCCCATGTTTAATGTTCCTGAAATCATATTTGCATTTTTGTTTTGTGTATTCCTTAACTATTTATCATACATAAAGATGATTTTACTACTTTTGTCTTATAACCTTTCTACTAGCTTTATAACTGACTGATCTACTACTTCTGCTGTATGTCTGCCTTTACAGGTGAAATTTTCCCTTTCATAATTTTTATATTTCTTATTATGCCCTTTTTCTTTTCTGCTTAAAGAAATCCTTTTAACATTTCTCATAATATCATTTCAGTAATGCTGAACTCTGATCATTTTTTCTTTTTTGGTCTGTGAAACTCTTTATGTCTTTTTAAGTCTGAATAATATCCTTGCCAGGTAGGGTATTACTGTTTGTAGATTTTCTTTCTCTAGAGAATATAGCATATCTCTCCCTTCTGGCTTGCAATGTTTCCCTAAAAAGTTAGCTGATTTTCCTATGGCAGTTTTCTTTTATGCAACTAGTTGCTTTTCTCTTGCTGCCTTTGTGATACATCCTTTGTCTTTAACTTCTTTCATTTTCATTATAATGAAATTATAATTAATTTCTTGGTGTGGACCTCTTCAGGTTGTAAAGTCTCTGCTTTTTAACATACTGTCTAGGTTGGTCGTAGCTTTTCATCCAAGGAGCAAGCATCTTTTAATTTCATGCCTGAAGTCACCATCTCCAGTGATTTTGGAAACCCCCAAATCACTGTTTCCATTGTTTCCCCGTCTATTTGCCATGAAGTGATGGGACCAGATGCCGTGATCTCAGTTTTCTGAATGTTGAGTTTTAAGCCAACTTTTTCATTCTCCTCTTTCACTTTCCTCAACAGGTTCTTTAGTTCTTCACTTTCCGCCATAAGGGTGGTGTCATCTGCATATCTGAGGTTATTGACATTTCTCCTGGCAATCTTGATTCCGGCTTGTGCTTCATCCAGCGTGGCATTTCACATGATGTACTCTGCATATAAGTTAAAAAAACAGGCAATACACAACCTTGACATACTCCTTTCCCAATTTGGAACCAGTCTGTTGTGCCCTGTTCCATTCTAACTGTTGCTTCTTGACCTGCATACAGATTTCTCAGGAGACAGGGCAGGTGGTCTGGTATTCTCATCTCTTGAAGAATTTTCCACAGTTTGTTGTGATCCAAACAGTCAAAGGCTTTGGCACAATGAAACAGAAATAGATGTTTTTCTAGTACTCTCTTGCTTTTTCTGTGATCCAGTGGACATTGGCAATTTGATCTCTTGTTCCTCTGCCTTTCTAAAACCAGCTTGAACATCTGGAAGTTCATGGTTCATGTACTGCTGAAGCCTGGCTTGGAGAGTTTTGAGCATTACTTTACTAGTGTGTGAGATGAGTGGAATTGTGCATTAGTTTGAGCATTCTTTGGCATTGCCTTTCTTTGGGATTGGAATGAAAACTGACCTTTTCCAGTCCTGTGGCCACTGCTGAGTTTTCCAAATTTGCAGGCATATTGAGTGCAGCACTTTCACAGCATCATCTTTTAGGATTTTAAATAGCTCAACTGGAATTCCATCACCTCCACTAGCTTTGTTGGTAGTGATGCTTCCTAAGGCCCACTTGACTTTGCATTCCAGGATGTCTGGCTCTAGTTGTGTGGTCACACCTTCGTGATTATCTGGGTCATTAAGATCTTTTTGTATAGTCCTTCTGTGCATTGTTACCACCTCTTCTTAATACCTTTTGCTTCTGTTAGGTCCGTGCCATTTCTGTCCTTTATTCCCATCTTTGCATGAAATGTTCCCTTGGCATCTCTAATTTTCTTGAAGAGATCTCTAGTCTTTCCCATTCTATTGTTTTCCTCTCTTTCTTTGCATTGATTACTTAGGAAGGCTTTCTTATCTCTCCTTGCTCTTCTTTGGAACTCTGGCTTCAAATGGGTATATCTTTCCTTTTCTCCTTCACCTTTCACTTCTCTTTTTTTCTCAGCTATATGTAAGGCCTCATCAGACAACCATTTTGCCTTTTTGCATTTCTTTTTCTTGGGGATGGTATTGATCACTGCCTCCTGTACAATGTCAGGATCCTCCGTCCATAGTTCTTTAGGCACTCCGTCTATCAGATCTAATCCCTTGAATCTATTTCTCACTTAAACTGTATAATTGTAAGGGATTCAATTTGGGTCATATCTGAATGGTTTAGTGTTTTTATTTTTTCAAGTTTCTTCAATTTAATTCTAAATTTGACAATAAGGAGTTTGTGATCTGAGCCACAGTCAGCTACTGATCTTATTTTTGCTGACCCTTTAAAGCTTCCCCATCTTCAGCTACAAAAAATATAATGAAGATTTCAGGATTGACTATCTGGTGATGTCCATGTGTAGAGTCTTCTCTTGTGTTGTTGAAAGAGTGTGCCTGATATGACTAGTGCATTCTCTTGGAAAGACTCTGTTAGCCTTTACCCTGCTTCATTTTGTACTCCAAGCCAATTTGCCTGTTCTTCCAGGTATCTCTTGACTTCCTATTTTGCATTCAAGTCCCCTATGATGAAAAGGACATCTTTTAGGGCGTTAGTTCTAGAAGGTCTTATGGGTCTTCATTGAACCATTCAACCTCAGCATTACTGATGGGGGCATAGACTTTGTATTTAATTTTGTGGAGATATTTTTATAGAATTTTTTTCTATTTTTAATCTTTCATATTTATAGCTCATGGTTTTCATTCATGTTTATGCCAGGCTTTTCTGCCATAATATGATTATAAAGCATCATTCACTATTTCTCTTAATGATAATGTTTATTTTTTAAAATGCCAAAATAGAAAAAAAATATAACATAATAGTTCCTAATATATATTATTTGGTGCTTGCTGTGTGGTGAGCAGTTTTCTAAGATTTTCACATTTCTAATTTATTTAATCTTCAAAGATATCTTATAAAATAGATTTTATTTACTTGGTAGATAAGGTTATTGAAGCACAGAGAGTTTTAGAAACTTATCAGATGTCACTCAGCAGGTAAGTGATGAGATAGGAATTAACCCTCTATAGTCTGCCTCTTGAACTTGTTCAGTAAACTACTAATTATTCACAAATACCAATAGGTTTACTTAAGAGTGATATTTTAATATTTCTTTATTTCTAGCACTGCATTGCAGTCTGTAGAAAATAAGGTAGAAATTTGCTTCTTCCTTTAATATGAATTGTAGGATAAAGAAAGTTTTATCTTAACTTGAGAAAGCAAAAGGGAAAAAACCACTCACGGTATCAAGCAAGTAGAAAACAAATTGTATACTTCAGAAATTAAAAGCTCTTGGTGATGAAATTCACAGGTTCTAAAGCTGAAAGATTTTGGTTTTGGAAGTCCTCTTTACCTTTCTCTGAAACATCAGAAATAGGTGGAAGCAAGTGGTTCAGTTCATTTCAGTTCAGTCGCTCAGTTGTGTCTGAGTCTTTGCGACCCATGCATTGCAGCACACCAGGCCTCCCTGTCCATCACCAAATCCCAGAGTTCACTCAAACTCATGCCCATAGAGTTGGTGATATCATCCAGCCATCTCATCCTCTGTTGTCCCCTTCTCCTCCTGCCCCCAGTCCCTCCGAGCATCAGAGTCTTTTCCAATGAGTCAACTCTTCGCATGAGGTGGCCAAAGTATTGGAGTTTCAGCTTCAACATCAGTCCTTCCAAAGAACACCCAGGACTGATCTCCTTTAGAATGGACTGGTTGGATCTTCTTGCAGTCCAAGGGACTCTTAGGAGTCTTCTCCAACACCATACTTCAAAATCATCAATTCTTCAACACTCAGCTTTCTTCACAGTCCAACTTTCACATCCATACATGACCACTAGAAAAACCATAGCCTTGACTAGACGAGCCTTTGTTGGCAAAGTAATGTCTCTGCTTTTGACTATGCTATCTAGGTTGGTCATATCTTTCCTTCCAAGGAGTAAGCGTATTTTAATTTCATGGCTTCAGTCACCATCTGCAGTGATTTTGGAGCCCCCCCCAAAATAAAGTCTGACACTGTTTCCACTGTCCCATCTATTTCCCATGAGTGATGGGATCAGATGCCATGATCTTAGTTTTCTGAATGTTGAGTAGCTTGGACAAACAGAGGTCACTCTGTTTCTGATAGAAAAGCAAAACAACAAAAACTTCATGTCAAATAAGAAAAAGTCAGTGATTAAATCTAATACACCATAGAGATCATCTGAAGCAATCACTTTATTTTAGCAAGGAAGAAAAAGAGATTCCTAGAGGAAAGTGACGTGAAAATGTCATTTGATAGTTTTTCTGGGACCAGAACTCAGCTTCCTAGCTTCTAAATCAGCATATTTACCACTGCCTCCAGTTACTCTGCTGTATATCTATTATATTATAATGGCCTTGAAAAAAATAAGTTTTAAACTGCTCATTAAGTAGTGCCCTATCTTGATATTTTAAGCAACATGTTTATGCTCATATTCGGTTACAAGAAGTGTATACCTTCAAGAGAGGGGGAAGAAAATCAGCTCTGACCTTGTGAAGTCCTTCCTCTATGGATTTGGTAGACATTTCCAACTAAGCTTCATCTTCTATATTTAGATATTTTAATAGCATTCAGGGTTACCATAAGAAAATATTTCTAGCAGTATTCTTTTTACCTCATTTTATTTTACTGTACTACGAAATAGAAACAAGTGAAATCTAGATCATCTAATTTAAGGATATTTATATATTTAGAGAATATTTTGCCTATTGTACCAGATTTAATTCATCCTTAACTTTCATATTTCCTTTTATTTTGATGGTACCAGAGGATTGCATTTATTCAAACAGAAAGTAAATTTATCAAATAAAATAAAATACCTACTTAAAAGTATAGGGCTTCCCTGGTGGCTCAGTGGTTAAGAACCCACCTGCCAATGCAGGAGACTAGAGTTCGATCCCTGAGTCAGGAAGACTCCTGTGGAAAAAAATAGCAACCCACTCCTGTATTCTCGCTTGGGAAATCCAATGGACAGAGGAGCTTGGCAGGCTGCAGTCCATGGGGTCACAAAAGAGTTGGACGTGACTTAGCTACTAAACAACAACAACTTGCAAGTATATATAAAAGTTGATTTTTTTTTCTCTTATAGTTTTAGGTAATTTTATAATGATGGCCATTATATGTAGTGGTCCCACTTGTATCCTCTAAATGATATGCATAGTTGGATGCTTTCTTTGAGCAGAACTTCTCATAGACTCGTACTTGATATTCCTTGTTTCTTTTTGCTGGGGACTTAACTTGAGGAGACAGTACTGCCATTAAATAGTGATGTTAAAAGACCCCTTCCTCTGAGGTGTTCTTATAATATACTTCAGCTGTTTGTTTTTATGTACTGAGAGCCAGTGTAGTTTTATGGAATTATCTGTGCCTTGAATTTTCTTAAATCAAGAAAAGAAGAATGCTTCATGGATTAGAGTTACTTAACGTGGAAACACTGTATCATTGTTCATAATGAGGAAGAAGACACAAGGAGCAACCTGTCCAGAAATAAAGCAAATGTCTTTATTGATCTCACTTAAGTACTGAAGGCATGACCTTATAACTGCATAGTTTAGTAATCAATATTGTTGATGACTTCATTATTAAAGAAAGAATAAGTGATATTTTGGTATTCCCTGTTTTGAAGAACAGAGGAAAGCATGTATATTTCAAGAATTTTCTCAATAATAATTAATAACTTAATATATATTTTACATAAAGGGTAAGCTTTATATGGAAACAGAATTTCCATCATAGCTAGCAGTTATTGAATCCTTCTCAATTGACTCAATTTTCATAAACTTTTACACTCTGGTTTTTCATTTTAATAAAACAATTATGCAAATAAATTGTCCAGGCAGCTAAAAATTATTATTTACTGCTTGTTTCCTTGGGTTGTTTTTCATTTTCCCAAAATCATACCAACTTTGAGAAGAGAATCACATTTTATGACTTTTATTTTTCACTCATTTCTTTTCCAAAGGAGTCATAAATACTGAACTTTGCCTAAACTGTTCAGGGTCTTTGCAAAGCCACTGCCCCTCATGGGGCTTATAATACAGCAGTAGGGATGTGCTCAGTAAAACAACACAATGCAGTTTTTACAAGTAGTATAGCTTGAAAGCAAATTAATTTACATGAACACTTAGAAAAGTAAGTGGCACATTCTAAAGGCTCAATTAGTTGCTAAAATAGTATATTGGTTCAGAAGAAGGAGGTTACATCTATCTTCTTTAGTCTCAATGAAAAATATAGTATCTCAGATAGATGTTAAAGATGTGATTTTGACAGGCAGAGAAGGCAACGCTCTGGAACAGGCAGTTGTTTCAAATGGAAAGAACAGTGGTTCACAGATGGGACTGTGTTCTTATTTAGGGAATAGTCATCCTGTTACACATGTATGGAAAAATAAGCTTGAAGGAATAGGGTCAAACTGCTGTATCTAGAAACATTATGTTTAGGTCAGAGAGTGGGAGGGCAGCTGGACCAATTTAAGAATTCTTTTACTTAATTTAGAAATTACAAAAAAGCATGCATTAAGCCTGAAAGCTGATATGATTAAAATTCTATCTTAGAGAATTAGTAAATTTACTTTTTAAAAAAAGATTAGAGGAAAAGAGACCTGTTGTATGTTATTGGAAAAATAAAGACTATCAAGTAAAGTAAGTTAGTGATACTAAGAATGGTAAAGAAGGAGTCATGGATGGATGTTAGAAAATTATTTTTTTATAATGTTGGTTGCAGAGTGGCCAGTAACAATGCTTAGAATAACCCAAAGCAAGATTTCCAACCTTGGCACCGTAACTGGGGCTAGAGTACTTGTGTGACAATACAAGTAGACAATAGAACACTGAATAAAATAAATGGAATAAATGTTTTTGAACATTGAGCATTGGGAACTGCGGGACTATGGTCACAGGGAGAAGAGAAAAATAATGAGACCCTTATGATCAGTTTGGCTTTTCCCTTGAAAACATATTCCTAACCATGGTACAAAGTGGAAGAGCTCAGACAGTTCAGAGGGTCTGTCTGAGCTGAACTGAGAGAAACAGAGTTTGAGGAGGCCCAGATTGCTAGAGTTTACAAAGCAGGAGGGAGTTAAGGAGAAAAGAGCTCCCAAACTTTGAATAGTTGTATCGTTGAGTCTGTTGATGAATCCCAACCAGCCAGGTATAGAAGGAAATTCCATGCAGCTGATTAAGGAATGAGTAAGGAGCTATAAGATGATCAATCTTCAGAGATCACACAGGGCTAGGGGATGTTTTAGTTCCAACAGGCCTGAGTAAGTGCTGTTTGAACCCCTGGAATATTACTGAGAGACTGCATAATGGTCACCCCTTAGAAATAGATGTCAACTTAGAATAAAGGCTATACAAGCCCTCCCTGCAAAAAAATATCAATCCTCACACAAAACCTACAACAAGTCTAAAAAGGATCATGCTGGTCTGCACATAACTGCTTGTCAGAAGAAAAGTCTAATACTTTTTGAAAAAGTCAGCAGGATTCAGTACTCAATAACATAATGTTCAAAATGTCTAAAAACCAAAACCAAAACAAATATGAGATATACAAAGACCAACCAGTGTGACCCTTAATCTCTTTAGGAAAAAATATGATAATAGAAAGGAATATAGAAATTACAGAGATGATGAAAATAGCAGAAAGCAGTTTAAATCATTTGCTGTAAACATGCTGAAGATTTAAAGACAACCATGAATAGAATAATATTAGAAATAGAAGATATGAAAGAGAATTAAAGGAACTGACAATTGAAATATAAAATATTTAAGATGAAAATTTAATAGATTTGATTAATAGTTATTAATCTGATGCTTTTCTAATCTTTTTATTACTGAATTTCTTCTCTCTGTCAATCAAGGGAGCTATGCCTTTTCTAACCATCATCAGATATGTCACCCAGTTAACCACAGGTCAACATTTGAGTGCTTTAAAGGGAATGCAGAAAACGAACAGTTCATTGATAAATGTGTGAGATGTCTGTGTAAGCTGAAAATAAAATGTTCAGTAGGTTAACAAGGTTCAGATTTTGGTAGCTGGCTTCATCTTAATGGACCATGGCCTATATCCAGGTGGTATTCCAAGATATGTGAGGAATTAGGATTCATGGAATTAAAGAATGTTTATGTTCCTAATAATGACCAGGCAAAAAGTTTTTCAGATCCATAGGCACATTTTCTTCCTTAAAATACATAAACCATTTTATTTTATTTTTCCTTCTATTTAGTCTATGCCTGTATAGGCAAAGATGAATGGACATTTAACAGAGCTTGACTTCGCCTGAATAAATTGAAGCTAAACTGAAACTAAAGAACAATTGAATATTCAGTTCAGAGAGCTATCACTAATGCCAGCCTTTGTTCTCAGCAGTTTTCTAGGTAAAGAGATAATATAAGTTATGGAAAGGTCACATTCAGTGATCTTATGATTCCTTTGTCCTGTTATAGCATATTGATACTTTATATTAATAATATTTCCTGGCCATGGCATTCTTAAAGTAATAAAACTTCATTTTTTTACACTACTCTATCTGAAGGAAATATGTGAGTCTCCAATGCAAGAAATTAAAGAAAAAATGCAGGTGAAATGGGAGGGAATATGAGCCTAAAATACTTGAAGTCCAGGACTCAGTGTCTCACTCACTGCAGAAGATTCCACAGCGATCCAGGGTTCTTGCTGAGACCCCCCAGATCCTCCCCAAACTTTATGGTTCAGAATCACACAATTTGAAAATCAATCACAAAGATAATTTTGCAGCAATCTACTTTATTTTTTCTGAAGAAATATAACCAAAATAATACAGAAATCTAAGTTAGTTTCAATACTAAATTTGGACACTTTAAATGTAAAACATCCTTTTCTTTAATAACTAAAAGTCAAACTAATTTCAGTCCTGTGGTGAAAATATCAGATCACCTAACCCCATAATGTTGTTCTCAGGCCATCCATCATGCAGTTTCCCCCAAACTTGATTTTTTTTTTTTTAGTCTAAATTATGGAGCTATATCTGCCTGAGGTGATCATAAGGTTTGGTCTAAAAGACTTCAGACGATGGGTAGGATTTTAATAGCTGAGAAAGTATTGGGAAAATGGTATGCTGCAGAGAAAGAGTTTAAGCATAGGTAAGAAAGCATGAGACATATTAAAGGTGTGGTAAATGATCTGATTGGATATTCACAATACAATTGGATACAGAGGAGAAATAAACAGCAAAAGGGAATTAAAATGTGTTTTTTGTGCCCTTAAGATTATCTCAATAAATTTTCAAAATTCACCCCACATATTCTTATTTTACTAGTGAGAAAATTAAAGAGAAATGAAGTCATATATCTACTGAGTGGTGAATATAGCTCTGACATGTCTTTTCTGCAGAATCATTGGGCCCAGGTATTGGTTGGCCTTTGATACAGAGTTAAATATCTTCAACTTCATTTATTTGAATAATAAATATATAAAAATTATAGCAAATAATATTCAAGTCATTTTGAATAGACACTGTTACAGTCAGACTTGTGCTTTGGAAAATTAATCTGGTGACTGAGTTTAGAACTGATTGGGATGTAGAAAAAATAATATTAGAGTGCACCAGGCCCAAGTAAAATGTAGTCATGTAAGCAGAGTTATTAAGAGTATGGCAGCCACAGAGGTATGCTGCTTGGCTCTCCTTTTCAGAAAAAAACCCTCCTGGTCAGCTGCTGCAAGTTGTACAGTTAGTGGACAGATTCCTTCTGTTTAGTGCTTTCAGGATTCACATTGGTTTTGGACCAAGGTCATGCTTTTTCCTGGGCAGCTATCTACCGTTGATGACTGAGCATGTCAGGAGCCCTAGAGCCTGGTCACTTCTGCCCAGTGCAGGTCACCTGTAATGAAAGTCCTTGTTCCAGAGCTCCCTACTGGGTTATCCAAGACTTTGTTAGATCTTTACTGTGGTTTGAGGCTCTCTGCCAATCCTTTTCCTCTTCTCCTCCCAAATCCTTGTCTTAAACATTTTTCAGATCTGTATCACAATCTGAAGGCCTTCCCCTACCAATCTTTCCTTTTCCCCTTCTTTATATTTCGCAGATGTTATCCCCAACAAATCTTATGTGCTCCTAACTCTGTCTCAGAAACAGAGATAATTAAAGTGTGAAAGTCGAAAGGTGAGAGATCTTAGAGCCCTTTCCTGGATGATGATGGTAATGATAAGACTGATCTTTGAATCACTTAAGTTTTTCTAGAGTCTCAGCCAGAAATAGTTTATAAGTGTGCAGTTTCTAGAACTGACAGGGTATCCAAAGAGGTGGCATCTAAGACAGAAAAAGAAACAAAAGTGTCAAGGGTAATAAGAGGAGAATTGCACCAAGAGAGAGAAGCAAGTTTTAGTTACGAGGAGGGAATCAATACCCTAAAACCTGCCAAGCTGTCAAAGGAGGGTCAACACAGCAAAAGTTTGTGTGACCTGCTTTTTTGTTTCTGAAATGAGACTCTGATCTTCAGTATGAGTGTGTATGTGTGTGTGTGTGCGTGCGTGTGTGCATGTGCTAGTCACTTTAGACTGTGGACTGTCAGGCTCCTCTATCCATGGGATTCTCTAGGAAGGAATACTGGAGTGTGTTACCATTTCCTTCACCTCAATATGAACATAAATGGCTGTAAACAAGGACCAAGAGGGTTCACTAATCTTGAGTCTAGAACTGAACCCAAAGAAATACCACTTTTGCATGAAGCAATAAGTATATAAATGTTTTTGATAAGGAATTGGTATAAGAATAATAATCACTTCTTATTAAGGCACACAGATATTTACTCTTAGAATGAATACTGTTGATTACAAGAGTAGAAACTCTGAAGGTACACATTCACACATTTTGTTTGCATTTGTCTTGCACTTCTGGCTAGTTTGCATTCATTTCCCACCCTGAATGAAGCAAATGGAACTAAACATAGTGTCTCCTTATTTTCTAGAGTGTGTCTTCCAGATCAGTGTTATACATGTTGTCTGCATTATGGCAGTTATGTAAAACTATGTTAAGAAAGGGGAAGTAGAAAAATAGGACTTTGAATAATGGCTTTACTTGTCTAATATTTAGCCCAATTAACTGTGTCATTTTCTTTAGTGATTTTCACTAAAGCTGACCTATAGTCTTTACTATACAAAGTCGTGTGCTTTTTATGTAATACAGCCATTTTAATTAAGGTCTTAACTCTGTCCTTCTATGTTATTTAAAGCTAGACATACTCATTAGGAGGGAATGGTGTCTTTTCCAAGTAAAACTGAGCTATAATTTCTGTACCTGCTGTGTGTATTCAGAGAACAGTTCTCCAACTGTGACATTAATATTACATTATTTATCTTGAAAGAAACTTGCCGACTTATCTTAAGTGAAAGGCCAAGAGTATGCCCTACAGGGATAATAATGGATTTTTTTTTTTGCATTAAAGTATTGATCTAATTATTTCTTACTGGCACCAGAAGAAATATGAGACTGCCTGCATTATCATTAGCATCATTCTAGCTTATTCACATAATATTATTATATTTAAACTAATTTTAAAATTATATAGCTAAAGAGTTTTATATAAAGTCCTTTTATTGATTATTAATGTCAGAGTGTTGATAATGCTGATGTATTTTTGTATAATATAATTTTCTCATTAATTCCACTAAGGACATATGCTAAAATTGGAACATAAAATACCTTACTTATTAATCATTGACTAAGGCTTTTAATACTAACTAAGCATGTTTAATTAACTAAGCAAATTTAGGCTTCCTTGGTAGTTCAGACAGTAAAGAATCTGCCTACAATGCAGGAGACCTGGGATTGATCTCTGGGTGGGAAGATCCCCTGGAGAAGGAAATGGCAACTCACTCCAATATTCTTGTCTGGAAAATTCCATGAACAGAGGAGCCTGGTGGGCAACAGTCCATAGGGTTGCAAAAGAGTCAGACATGACTTAGCAACTAAGTAACAACAACTGGTTGGCATGATATTCACTTTAAGAAGGGCTGCAATTATATTTTTATTTACAGCATCATAGCAGCAACCTCTACTTGGACAGACATCCCCATTCAGGACATTGCTGTATGTGATGCTGTGGGCTACAGTATCATCTGCTATAATGTATTCTGGAGGATCTAAAGCAGAAGAACCCTAGAGAGCCATTTGGTACAGTGCTTTCATTTCCACATTTCCTGCTGAGCTCATGAGAGATTTAGTAGAGGTCTTAATAATCTTCTTCTTTCCCTTCAGATATGTTCTTCGCTTTGTATATTTATGGGCTTATAAAGCCAAAGTTAAAATCCCGATCAGTTAAATTCAGTTCAGCTGCTGAGTTGTGTCCAAGTCTTTACAACTCCATGGACTGCAGCACATCAGGCTTCCTTGTCCATCACCAACTCCTGGAACTTGCTCAAACTCATGTCAATCGAGTTGGTGATGCATCCACCCATCTCATCCTCTGTTTTCCCCTTCTCCTCCTCCTTTCAATCTTTCCCAGCCTCAGGGACTTTTCTGATGAGTTAGTTCTTTGCATCAGGTGGCCAAAAGTACTGGAGCTTCAGCTTCAGCATCAGTCCTTCCAAAGAAAATTCAGGACTGATTTCCTTTATGCCTGACTGGTTAGATCTCCTTGAAGTCCAAGGGGCTGTCAAGAGTCTTCAACACCACAGTTCAAAAGCATCAATTGTTTGGTGCTCATATTTCGTTATGGTCCAACTCACATCCATACATGACTACTGGAAAAAGCATAGCTTTGACTAGATGGACCTTTGTTGGCAAAGTAATGTCTCTGCTTTTTAATATGCTGTCTAGTTTGGTCATAGCTTTTCTTCCAAGGAGCAAGTGTCTTTTAATTTCATGGCTGCAATCACAAGCTGCAGTGATTTTGGAGCCCAAGAAAATAAAGTCTTTCACTGTTTCTATTGTTTCCCCATCTATTCCCCATCTATTTGAAGTGAAGGGACCAGATGCCATGATCTTTGTTTTTTTAAATGTTGAGTTTTAAGCCAGCTTTTCTGCTCTCCTCTTTCACTTTCAGTGAAGCTCTTTAGTTCCTCTTTGCTTTCTGCCATAAGGGTGGTGTCATTTGCATATCTGAGGTTATTGATATTTCCCTCAGCTATCTTGATTCCAGCTTGTGCTTCATCCAGCCTGGCAGTTTTCATGATGTACTCTGCATATAAGCTAAGTAAAATCCCAATACCTCCTATTAAACATGAAGAGATCTATTTCTTTTAAATAAAAGATTGTATATTTTGTTAGAAAGGGCACAAGCTCAATGAGAGTCCCAGTTTATGATGACTTGGAGAACTAAGGAGGGTCAGCCAGCGTGACAGGTTTCTCTTTGTGCCACTGCCACACAGTCATTTGGTGCTGAAGCTGGAGCTCCAATACTTTGACCACCTGATGTGAAAAGCCGACTTGTTAGAAAAGACCCTGATGCTAGAAAAGATTGAAGGCAAGAGAAGGGGATGACAGAAGATGAGATGGCTGGATTATATCACCGACTCAATGGACATGAGCTTGAGCAAGCTCCAGGAGACGGTGAAGGACAGGGAAGCCTGGCATGCTGCAGTCCATGGGGTCACAAAGAGCTGGACACAACTGAGCAACTGAACAACAATTCAGTTTCTTTCATGCAACCAAGAGGTGAGGTGACAATTGAATCTATTTATTTTTGGTCTGACATATTTTCATTCTTTCTCTGGAGCTTGAGGTCTGTCACTTAAAATGACCTCTGATCACTTATTAATTAGTTCAATCATGTGATATAGTAACTTTGGCTGATTAACAAGCCACCAGAGAGAAACTGATGAAATCAGTTAGTGGCTGCACCTAAGATGTAGAGGAAGTCCATGACTGGTTGATTTTGTCACTTTGATTAACACAATAAGGAAGTTAGGGTTGGAATTTAAAATACGACAGAAAGTGAAGAAGAACTAAAGAGCCTCTTGATGAAAGTGAAAGAGGAGAGTGAAAAAGTTGGCTTAAAGCTCAACATTCAGAAACTAAGATCATGACATCTGGTCCCATCGCTTTATGGTAAATAGATGGGGAAACAGTGGAAACAGTGGCTGACTATTTTTCTAGGCTCCAGAACCACTGCAGTTGGTGATTGCAGCCATGAAATTGAAAGACACTTACTCCTTGGAAGGAAAGTTGTGACCAACCTAGATAGCATATTAAAATGCAGAGACATTCGTTTGCCAACAAAGATCCATCTAGTCAAGGCTGTGGTTTTTCCAGTGGTCATGTATGGATGTGAGAGTTGGACTGTGAAGAAAACTGAGTGCCGAAGAATTGATGCTTTTAAACTGTGGTGCTGGAGAAGACTCTTGAGAGTCCCTTGGACTGCAAGGAGATCCAACCAGTCCATTCTAAAAGAGATCAGTCCTGGGTGTTCATTAAAAGGACTGATGTTGAAGCTGAAACTCCAATACTTTGGTCACCTGGTGTGGAGAGTTGACTCATTTGAAAAGACCCTGATGCTGGGGAAAATTGAGGGCAGGAGGAGAAGGGGATGACAGAAGATGAGATGGTTGGATGGCATCATGGACTCACTGGACATGGGTTTGGGTGGACTCTGGGAGTTGGTAATGGACAGGGAGGCCTGGCATGCTGCTGTTCATGGGGTCGCAAAGAGTCAGAAATGACTGAGCGACTGAACTGAACAGAACTGAACAGAATGTATTGGAGGTAGGGAAGTAAATTCAGTCAGTTCCGATAGTTTGCTATGACATCTCCCCAGTAATTATCTTTAGAATGAGGACCAGGGTCTCTGGTTACAAATGTCAACTGAGACCCTGGACTGAATGATGTTGCAATCATGAAGTCATTTTGGCAAAACCGAGGCTTTAAGGTATATAAATGTTTATAAAATCATTTGAAAGAGAGCTTGCAAATGTCTCTAGTATTCTCATGTGAAATCCTGTAGAGATCTGAGTCTGCTCAGCTATTCTAATGCAGATCTATTTAACGTTCATACCTTTCCTTTAATATGGTAGCAAATTGTTAATATTAAAGCAGAGCCATGTAGTCTATGAACTCAATTAAACTGACAGTTCCACTAGTAGGTTATAAGCCCCTCAAATTACGTTTTTATTTTCTTCCTTGTCTTTCCCTTGGCTCCCAGAATTTAGTCTTTTGAACATATTTTTGAAACCTCACTCATGATACACAATAGCTAAAAGCTCTATTTTGTTTTTTATCTAGGTAACATATAGATCAGTTTTAATTTTATTAACACTGTGTGTCTTCTCCCCAGTGTTCTGCTTTGTGGAGAATCTTTTACTTGAGAATACAGTCTTGTCTAGTTGAACTGACAAGAAAGAAACAAACAAACCAAAAAACCAAACCAAAGAAGCCAAAAAATACTAAATGCTTTTGACCAGAGGAAAGTATGCTTATGTTTGAGACATAATAAAAGGGTGAAGACTTGATCAGTACATACACTAAATATATAAATGTTTCTATTCCTTATAGTAAATTGAGCTGATCCTGATGATATTCTGTCTCTACAGAACTTAATTTAATGTTTTATGAACACTGTATGATAAATTGTGTGTGTGTGTGCTCAGTCGTGTCTGACTCCTTGAGACCACGTGGACTATGGCCTGCCAGGTTGCTCTATCTATGGAATTTTCCTCGAAAGAATACTGGAGTTGGTTGCCATGTCTTCCTCCACAGGAATCTTTCCTACCCTGAGATTGGACCTGAGTCTCCTGCATTGGCAGGCAAATTCTTTACCGCTGAGCCATCTGGGAAGTCTATATAGTAAAAAAAAATTTTTTTTTTTGAAGTTGCTCAGTCGTGTCCCACTCTTTGCGACCCCATAGACTGGGGCCTACCAGGCTCCTCTGTCCATGGGATTTTCTAGACAATAGTACTGGAGTGGATTGCTATTTCTTTCTCCAGGGGATCTTCCCAACCCAGGGCTCGAACCCGGGTCTCCCGCATTGTAGACAGACGCTTTACCGTCTGAGCCACCAGAGAAGTCCCATATAGTAAAATTAGGGCTATATAAATAGTCACTTAGATAGCTAGGACTAATGGCATATTTTTCCTAAAGCTATCCATCCTGGTTGACTATACCTGCAGAATTTATTACTTAAATGATAGTTCTCCTGTTCACTTTGTATAAGTCTAACCAAAGAGTACTTTTGAAACTAATTCCGTAGGGCATTTTATTCTAATCTGCCAAGAACCTGTTTGAGAACATTTTTAATTTTCTTTAGTACGTTTGAATCTATCTGATATTCATTTTCTTTTGTATTTATTATTCATGAAAATTGTTATAATAAAAGCACAACTTTAAATGTTAAAAATAGTTTCTTTGATAAAATTAAAAATTAAAGGTTAGTTTATTGTTCTTAGTACTTAATAAGATATTCTCAAACTTAAGTACTGGTTTCCTGGAAATGAACAAAACTTGTAGAAATATCGAATAAAGAAAGTAGTAACTGTCTGAACCATCCAGACCTGAGAAACAGGCCAAAGTAGTTCAATTACAGTGTGTCCTGAAAGGTTTAAGAGAGGCAGTGAAGTCTTTTCTTGGGACTCAATGTAAGAGCACAGAAACAAGAACAGAATAATGTGAACCAAAGTAAGGCTTATGAACAGTGAGGGTAGGGGATGAGGACACATTTCACTACTTTCTTTCTGGTTGCCTGGGGAAGCTGGTGTTGATAGTAGAAAGGGAAGGTTAACAGCGTTGTTTCTCAAACTAACCTATAGAGTACCATTGTTTCACGTATTTATAGGAATTCCTTAGTATTAAAATTCTGTGTTTTTAATTCAATGATAATCATTGGACAATTACTGTAAGAATATTCTCAGTCAATGCTTGGCCTTTGTGTTAGAATGACTGGTTCTAAGTATTTGCATTGTTTTTTAGGTCTTTGTTATTCACCTGCTTTAATTTTGTAGCCAGTAATAGAGGAGAGAGGGTGTACTTACGGTGTAAAGGATGCATGTCTAACTGATAAATAAATCCTAATAGTGTCATGTGATTCTCTGTAATTGGAAAGTTCATAGTAGCTTGAATAGAGAAAAATAGAACTAGTTAGTAATCTGCATGTTGATATATTGAGGTCAAAAGATCCCCCCCTTAATGTGGTAGTCGGTTTAATTTTCAGATGAGTAAACTGATTTAGTTCAGCATAACCACAATATCTTTGGTTTACGTTAATAATAGTATTAACATATTTGATCATGTAAACTATATTTGTGTTTTGTATGTTTTATAGTTGATAAAGACCTGAAAGTTCAGTAGGTTTATATTATTTATTATAGATTTAAAATTTTATTTTATTTAGCTAATATTCACAAACAGTAAAGTAGAACTTATTTTATGTACAATTCAGTGTGAGTTGTGACAAATATATATATTTGCATAAAATACAGCCCTATTAAAATATGGAAGTATCACACCAAGAAATACCATCCTGCCTTTGCTTTCAATTCTGAGACCATCACTCCTCCACAGCAAGCCCCTTCAGACTTTTATCATCATAGATTAGCTTGGACTGTTTTTGAGCTTCTTATGATGGGATTATATAGCCTGTGCCCTTGTGTCATCATCTTCTTTTGCTCAGCTTATTTGTTCACGCACGTTGTTGCATTATCAGTTCAGTTCTTTTATTTTTGCTTAAAAAATAATTTTTGTTTTATAGCAAAATTTAGGGAAAGGAATAGAGATTTCTCATATAACCCCTGTCCCCACAAATGCACAACCTTCTCCATTATCAACATTTCCCACCAGAGTGATATATTTGTTACAATTAATGAACCTACATTAACACATCATTATTAGCCCATGGTCTAAGTTATTGTTCAATCTTGGCTTTGTAAGTTTTATGGGTAAATGTACAATGGCATGTATCCATCATTAGGTTATTTTCACTGCTCTGAAAATCCTCTGTGCTCTGCCAATTCACCTCTCCCCTCATCCTCCAACTCCTGGAAACCACTGATCTTTTTACTGTCTTTAGAGTTCTGCCTTTTTCAGAATGTTACTTGGAATCAATATATAAAGTTTTTTCAAACTGGCTTCTTTCACTTAGTGATGCATATATAAGTTTACTCCATGTCTTTTCATGACTTGGTAACTCACTTTTTCTTAGCACTGAGTAATATTCCATTATCTGGATGTACTACAGTTTACTTATTTATTCATCTAGTGAGGAACATCTTGGTTGTTTACAAGTTTTGGAAGTTATAATAAAGTTGTGGTATACATCTGTGTGTAGGTTTTTGTGTGGACATGAGTTTTCAACTTCTAATGGTAAACATGAAAGAGAGTGATTTCTGGGTCATAAGGTAAGAGAGTATGTTTAGTTTTGTAAGAAATTGATAATCTGTCTTTCAAAGTGTTTTCCCCACCGTCAATAGGTGAGATTTCCTATTGCTCCCCATCCTCACCAGCATTTGGTGTCACATGTTCTAGATATTGGCCATTCTAGTAAGTGTGTGGTGGTGTCTCATTACTGTTTTAATTTGCATTTCCCTGGTAACATATGAAGTGGAACATCTTTTCATGTGCTTATTTGCTATCTGTGTATCTTCTTTGTTGAGTTATCTGTTAAAGTCTTTGGACCGTTTCTAATTAGGTCTTTTGATTTTTTATTGTTAAAGTTTTAACAGTTTCTTTGTTTCAGATAACAGCTTTATATCTGATGTGTCTTTTGCAAATGTTTTCTCCCAGTCTGTGGCTTGTGTTCTCATTTTTTGGCATTGTGTTTTGCAGATTAGAAGTTTTAAATTTCAATGAAGTTTAGCTTATCAGTTATATCTTTCATGTATCATGCCTTTGGTCTTGTATCTAAAAAGTTATCACCAGAAAGATGGTCAACATTTGGACAAATGCAGAAGTAGTAACCAAATTCTTTCAGGTTTTCTCCTATAGGCCTTATATTTAGGCCGGCAATCCATTTTGAGTTAACTTTTATGATGGAGGTAAAGTATGTGTCAGAATTCATTTTTTGTCTGGATGTTCATTTGGTCTAGCATCATTTGTTGAAAAAACTGTCTTTACTTCATTGTATTGCCTTTGGTTTTTTGTCAAAGATTTGTATATATTTATGTGGGCTCTCTATTCAGTTTTATTCATCTATTTGTTTATTCCTTTGCCTGTATCTCACTGTTTTGATTATTGTAGCTTTGTAGAAATCTTAAAGTTGTGTAGTTTCAATCTTCCAACATGTTCTTCTCCTTCAGTAATTTATTGGCTATTCTGTGTCTTTATGCCTCTTCCTATATGCTGTAGAATCATTGTTTATTCTACAGAATAACTTTCTAGAGTTCAGTTCCTTTCATTGCTGAATAGTATTCCATTTTTGGATATGCCACAGTTTGTTTATCCATTGATCTTTATGTGGACATTTAGAATGCCTCCAACTTTTGTTTGTTATGAATAAAATTTCCAGCATTCTTGTATATTTCTTTATTCAGACATGTTTTGTTTCTCTTTTGAAAACCTAGGAGTAGAAATATTGTATCAAATAAGATAAGAGCATGCTAAACCATTGCTGAAAGTGACTGTACCATTTTCAGTTTCATCAGCAATCCAGAGTTCCAGTTTCTTGATGTCCTTTCCAAGTTTTGTCACTCTCAGTCTTGAAATTTAGCTAATTTAGTGAGTTTGTGTGGTATTTGTGGTTTATTTTTATTCATCTGATGACCAATGAAATCAAATGCCTTTATGTGCTTATTGAACATCTGTGTGTTTTATTTTGGAATGTCTTTTCGTGTAGTTTTTCTATTGGGTTTTGTCTTTAATTATTTGAATAATACTTTTATATTTTGTACAACTATTTCATTGGGCAGTTATGAAACAATTATTGGATATTAATTTCCAAATACTTGGCAATGATCTGAGATATAGTTATTGTTCTTTAATATTATGATCAGAGAACATAGTTTATATGATTCAGATTCTTTCAAAGTACAGGTCTATCTTGGAATATGTTCCTTTTCAATATTTTGGTGTAATGTTTTAAATTTGTCAATTATTCTAAGTTGGTTGATAGTGTTGTTAAAATCTTATATATTCCTATGGATTTTTTGTCTAATTGTTTTATCAGTTACTGAGAGGGGAGGTTTAAATCCTTCAACAATAATTATGTAACTATTTCTCACTTTAGTTGTGTCATTTTGTTTTATGTATTTTGAAGCTCCATTATTAGGTCCAGATGTATTTAGAATTATGATAAATGGTAAATTGATGAACTGATCCTTTTTTCATTTGAATTATATCTGTTCATTTTTATAGTACTCCTTCTCTAAAAAACACTACAATTTTCTAAGGATTATTGTTATAAAGTTGTATCTTTTGTTACCTATCTACTTTTAAGTCATCTAAGTGTTTATATTTAATATGTGAAAAAGATTGCATATACTTAATTCTTATTTTTAAAATTGTTCACTTTTGATAAAAATATTAGTAAGTTTATGATTAATGTAATGATTGATATAGTTGTTTGTAATCCTGTTTTACTGTTTTGTTCTTATATTTGTGTCTTTTGATTTTATTTTCTCATCTTTTTATATTCTGTCTCCTGAGTAGTTTTCAACATTCCATTATATCTACTCTAGTAACTTTTTACATATTTTAAACTTATATGATACAATTTACATTTTTTGGTTTACAGTTATGTAGGTTTTAAAAATGAATGGGATCATGTCTGTCACCACAATCAATATGTAGAACATATATAGCACAGAATCTTAACTCTGTAGACAGCCTTTCATCTCACATCCGTCCCCAGGTAAGCACAGATCTGTTCTCCATCCCTGTAGTTTGTATTTTTCATAATATGATACAAATACAAATATATAGCCTTTTCAGTCTGATTCTTTCAATTTGAAAAATGCATCTATGAGTCATATGTTGTATGTATTGATAGATCATTCTTTTTATTGGTGCTATATGAATGTACCAGGGTTTTAACCATTTTGGGGGTAAAATACACTAGGGCTATTAACAGTTTTTGGAGATTATGAATAAGCAGACTGTTGATATTCCTGTACATATTTCTGTGTTAATATAAATTTTCACTTCTATTCAGTAAAGAACTGTGCAATATTCACAGTACCTATGAGAGTGAGTGACAGATTTCTTGATCTCAAAACTTATTTTTGTAAGAAGTTGTAGAATATTTATTTTTAATTCAACCTCTTATTATTTTATTCATATTTATAAATGTCAATGTTTGAAGTATTTTATGATATTTTATTTATTTAAAAATTCATATGCTGTTATGTTCTGCAAAATTTAGAGGGTATTAACTATTCTATTAAGGTTCAGATTCTGGGTCTTTGAGAATTCCAGTAAAGTATCTGGACCACAGAGCCTCCAAAATATGCAGATGACACAAAGGAAAGTTTGCTGACTCTATTAACAGATAATATGTAACATTTGTCATAGTCTTAAAATCACAAGATTTATTGCCAGAGATTAGGGTTTGAGTTTCATCTCTACATTTTACTAGTTGAGTGAATTTAGGGAATTTATTGTATCTCACTAAGCCTCAGTTTGTTTATTTGTAAGATATGGATAAAAACCAAATCTACCATAAGGGCTTCCAGAAGATTAAGTAAGCTAATACTAGTCACACATTTTGAATAACACTTGGCATTCTATGTATGTTAGTTATTATTAATATTAATAGTAATTATACTTTTTAGATTATATTATTTGATGATATTTAATAAATGATTAGTATAAATGCTTTATAATCAGTACTTTGAAGTATTTGATAGAACTTGAGAATTTTATCATTGTCCTATGTTCTCTCACATTTTCTCTAAGTGTGCAATTTTATATTAGTTTTCTGTTGTAGCCATAACAAATTAACACAAATTTAGTGGCTTAGGCAACATAAATATATTGTAATCCATAGATCAGAAGCTGAGTAAGGGTTTCATGGAGCTAAAATCAAGGTGTTGGCAGGCCGACAATCCTTTCTGATGGCTCTAAGTTCAGTTCAGTTCAGTCGCTCAGTCGTGTCCGACTCTTCGTGACCCCATGAATTGCAGCACGCCAGGCCTCCCTGTTCATCACCATCTCCCGGAGTTCACTCAGACTCACATTCATCGAGTCAGTGATGCCATCCAGCCATCTCATCCTCTGTCGTCCCCTTCTCCTCCTGCCCCCAATCCCTCCCAGCATCAGAGTCTTTTCCAATGAGTCAACTCTTCGCATGAGGTGGCCAAAGTAGTGGAGTTGCAGCTTTAGCATCATTCCTTCCAAAGAAATCCCAGGGCTGATTGATCTCCTTTAGAATGGACAGGTTGGATCTCCTTGCAGTCCAAGGGACTCTCAAGAGTCTTCTCCAACACCACAGTTCAAAAGCATCAATACTTCAGCTCTCAGCCTTCTTCACAGTCCAACTCTCAAATCCATACATGACCACAGGAAAAACCATAGCCTTGACTGGATGGACCTTCGTCGGTAATGTCTTTGCTTTTGAATATACTATCTAGGTTGGTCATAACTTCTCTTCCAAGGAGTAAGCGTCTTTTAATTTCATTGCTGCAGTCACCATCTGCAGTGATTTTGGAGCCCCCAAAATAAAGTCTGACACTGTTTCCACTGTTTCTCCATCTATTTCCCATGAAGTGATGGGAACGGATGCCATGGTCTTTGTTTTCTGAATGTTGAGCTTTAAACCAACTTTTTTGCTTTCCTCTTTCACTTTCATCAAGAGGCTCTTTAGTTCTTCTTCACTTTCTGCCATAAGGGTGGTGTCATCTGCATATCTGTTATTGATATTCCTCCCGGCAATCTTGATTCCAGCTTGTGTTTCTTCTAGTCCAGCATTTCTCAGGATGTACTCTGCATATAAGTTAAATAAACAGGGTGACAGTATACAGCCTTGATGTACTCCTTTTCCTGTTTGGAACCAGTCTGTTGTTCCATGTCTAGTTTTAACTGTTGCTTCCTGACCTGCATACATATTTCTCAAGAGGCAGGTTAGGTGGTCTGGTATTCCCATCTCTTTCAGAACTTTCCACAGTTTATTGTGATCCACACAGTCAAAGGCTTTGGCATAGTCAGTAAAGCAGAAATAGATGTTTTTCTGGAGCGCTTTTGCTTTTTCCATGATCCAGTGGATGTTGCCAATTTGATCTCTGGTTCCTCTGCCTTTTCTAAAACCAGCTTGAACATAGGGCGTTCATGGTTCACATATTGCTGAAGCCTGGCTTGGAGAATTTTGATTATTACTTTACTAGCATGTCAGATGAGTGCAATTGTGTGGTAGTTTGTGCATTCTTTGGCATTGCCTTTCTTTGGAATTGGAATGAAAACTGACCTTTCCAGTCCTGTGGCCACTGCTGAATTTTCCAAATTTGCTGGCATATTGAGTGCAGCACTTTCACAGCATCATCTTTCAGAATTTGAAACAGCTCCACTGGAATTCCATCACCTCCACTAGCTTTGTTCGTAGTGATGCTTTGTAAGGCCCACTTGACTTCACATTCCAAGATGTCTGGCTCTAGATGAGTGATCACATCATCATGATTATCTGGGTCATGAAGATCTTTTTATACAGTTCTTCCGTGTATTCTGTCCACCTCTTCTTAATATCTTCAGCTTCTGTTAGGTCCAGACCATTTCTGTCCTTCATCGAGGCCATCTTTGCATGAAATGTTCCCTTGGTATCTCTAATTTTCTTGAAGAGATTTTTAGTCTTTCTCATTCTGTTCTTTTCCTCTATTTCTTTGCATTGATCGCTGAAGAAGGCTTTCTTATCTCTTCTTGCTATTCTTTGGAACTCTGCATTCAGATGCTTATATCTTTCCTTTTCTCCTTTGCTTTTCACCTCTCTTCTTTTCACAGCTATTTGTAAGGCCTCCCCAGACAGCCATTTTGCTTTTTTGCATTTCTTTTCCATGGGGATGGTCTGATCCCTGTCTCCTGTACAATGTCACGAACCTCTGTCCATAGTTCATCAGGCACTCTATTTATCAGATCTAGCCCCTTAAATCTATTTCTCATTTCCACTGTGTAATCATAAGGGATTTGATTTAGGTCATACCTGAATGGTCTATTGGTTTTCCCTACTTTCTTCAATTTAAGTCTGAATCTGGTAATAAAGAGTTCATGATCTGAGCCACAGTCAGCTCTTGGTCTTGTTTTCGTTGACTATATAGAGCTTCTCCATCTTTGGCTGCAAAGAATATAACCAGTCTGATTTCAGTGTTGACCATCTGGTGATGTCTATGTGTAGAGTCTTGTCTTGTGTTGTTGGAAGAGGGTGTTTGCTATGACCAGTGCATTTTCTTGGCAAAACTCTATTAATCTTTGCCTTGCTTCATTCTGCATTCCAAGGCCAAATTTGCCTGTTACTCTAGGTGTTTCTTGACTTCCTACTTTAGCATTCCAGTCCCCTATAATGAAAAAGACACCTTTTAGGGTGTTAGTTCTAAAAGGTTTTGTAGGTCTTCATAAAACCGTTCAACTTCACCTTCTTCAGCATTACTGGTTGGGGCATAGATTTGGATAACTGTGATATTGAATGGTTTGCCTTGGAGACAAGCAGAGATCATTCTGTCGTTTTTGAGGCTGCATCCAAGTACTGCATTTTGGCTGGAAAGGAGAATCTATTTCCCCGCTTATTTGGGATTTTGGCAGAATTAAGTTTCTTATGGTTATAGAACAAAGGACATCATTTTTTTGTTGGCTATACATAGAGGTCAATTCTAGCTTCTAGAAGCCACTGGCACTCCTTGGCTTGTAGCCCCATTTTCTCTTTGTTTAAGGCCTGCAACAAGGACTTCCCTCATAGCTTGGTCAGTAAAGAATCTGCCTGCAGTGCAGGAGAACCGGGTTCAATACCTGGGTTGGGAAGATCCCTGGGAGAAGGAAATGGCAACCCACTCCAGTATCCTTGCCTGGAAAATCCCATGGATGGAGGAGCCTGGTGTGCTGCAGTCAATGGGGTTGCAAAGTGTCAGGCAAGACTGAGTGACTAACACTTCACTTCACTTCAAGGCTTGCAGCAGTGGACTGAGTTCTCATATTACATCTCTGACCCACTCTTCTACTGTCTTGAATTTTAAGAATGCATTTGATTAGATTGGGTTCACCCAGATAATCCAGTGTAATCTTCACAACGCTAGGCCCTTAAACTTCACATCAGCAAAGTCTTTTGTTCTCATTGAAGATAATATAACCACAGGATCTGAGGATAAGGTACCACTCCAGTACTCTTGCCTAGAAAAATCCCATGGACGGAGGAGCCTGGTGGGCTGCAGTCCATGGGGTCGCACAGAGTTGGACACGAGTGAAGTGACTTATCAACAACTTAGCAGCAGCAGGCTTTAAAAAAAAAAAAAATCTTTTGCAGGAAGAGAGGTATTATTTGGGCCTATAACAGATTCTAAAAACTTTAGGAAATCTCTGTTAGTTCAGGACTCACATATAAGATATGGCACCTCAAAGATGATAGACTTTGCTTTCTGATATCCATTTCCACTGAAAGTACTAATTGATGCGATATGTCCTATTAGAGGAACTAATAGTTTTGTGATCCTTGTTGTATCAAAGGTTGGCTGAGCCATTGCCACTGTGTAGTAAGCAATGGGGAAGAAAAAAGAACAGATATGGGATTGAACTAAGAAGGTAAAAAGGAACAAATATATGTAAAGAATGCAAAAGCATTTGGGGTGTGTGTGTGTGGGGTGTGTGTGTGTGTGTGTGTGTGTGTGTGATCTTGGCCTTGGAGTACAGAAAGAAGCAGGGCAAAGGCTAATAGATTTTTGCCAAGAGAACACACTGGTCATAGCAAACACCCTCTTCCAACAACACAAGAGAAGATTCTACATATGAACATCACCAGGTGGTCAATACCGAAATCAGACTGATTATATTCTTTGCAGCCAAAGATGGGGACGCTCTATTACAGTCAGCAAAAACAAGACTGGGAGCTGACTGGGTGGCTCAGATCATGAACTCCTTATTGCCAAATTCAGACTTACATTGAAGAAAGTAGGAAAAAACCTCTAAGATATTCAGGTAGGACCTAAATCAAATCCCTTATGATTATACAGTGGAAGTGACAAATAGATTCAAGGGATTAGATCTGATAGACAGAGTGCCTAAAGAACTATGGATGGAGGTTCGTGACATTGTACAGGAGACAGGGATAAAGACCATCACCAAGAAAAAGAAATGCAAAAAAACAAAATTGCTGTCTGAGGCGACCTTACAAATAGCTGTGAATAGAAGAGAAGCAAAAAGCAAAGGACTCCACTCCAGTACTCTTGCCTGGAAAATCCCATGGACAGAGGAGCCTGGAAGGCTACAGTCCATGGGGTCGCTGAGAGTCAGACACAACTGAGCAACTTCACTTTCACTTTTCACTTTCTTGCATTGGAGAAGGAAATGGCAACCCAATCCAGTGTTCTTGCCTGGAGAATCCCAGGGATAGGGGAACCTGGTGGGCTGCCCTCTGGGGTCTCACAGAGTCGGACACCACTGAATTGACTTAACAGAGTAGCAGATACTATTTGAATGCAGAGTTCCAGAGAATAACAAGGAGAGAAAAGAAAGCCTTTCTCAGTGATCAGTGCAAAGAAACTGAGGAAAGCAATAGAATGGGAAAGACTAGCGATCTCTTCAAGAAAATTAGAGATAATAAGGGAACATTTCATGCAATGATGGGCTCAGTAAAACAGAAATGGTATGGACCTAACAGAAGAAGAAGATATTAGGAAGAGGTGGCAAGAATACACAGAAGAAATGTACAAAAAATATCTTCACGACCCAGATAATCACGATGGTATGATCACTCACATAGACATCCTGGAATGCAAAGTCAAATGGGACTTAGGAAGCATCACTACCAACAAAGCTAGTGGAGGTGATGGAATTCCAGTTCAGCTATTTCAAATCCTTAAAGATGATGTTGTGAAAGTGCCGCACTCAATATGCCAGCAAGTTTGGAAAACTCAGCAGTGGCCACAGGACTGAGAAAGGTCAGTTTTCTTTCCAAACCCAAAGAAAGGCAATGCCAAAGAATAGTCAAACTACCACACAGTTCCACTCATCTCACACGCTAGTAAAGTAATGCTCAAAATTCTCCAAGCCAGGCTTCAACAGCACATGAACCGTGGACTTTCAGATGTTCAAGCTGGTTTTAGAAAAGGCAGAGGAACCAGAGATCAAATTGCCAACATCCGCTGGATCATGGAAAAAGCAAGAGAGTTCCAGAAAAAATCTACTTCTGCTTTATTGATTATGCTAAAGACTTGACTGTGTGGATCACAACAAACTGTGGAAAATTCTTCGAGAGATGGTAATACCAGACCACCTGACCTGCCTCTTGAGAAACCTGTATGGAGGTCAGTATCAACATTTAGAACTGGACATAGAACAACAGACTGGTTCCAAACAGGAAAAGGAGTATGTAAAACTGTCTATTATCACCCTGCTTATTTAACTTATATGCAGAGTACATCATGAGAAACGCTGGACTAGAAGAAACACAAGCTGAAATCAAGATTGCTGGGAGAAATATCATTAACCTCAGAGATGCAGATGACACTACCCTTATGGCAGAAAGTGATGAGGAACTAAAAAGCCTCTTGATGAAAATGAAAGAGGAGAGTGAAAAAGTCGGCTTAAAACACAACATTCAGAAAACGAAGATCATGGCATCCGGTCCCTTCACTTCATTGGAAATAGATGGCCAAACAGTGACAGATTTTATTTTTCTGGGCTTCAAAATCACTGCAGATGGTGACAGCAGCCATGAAATTAAAAGACGCTTAACTCCTTAGAAGGAAAGTTATGACCAACCTAGACAGCATATTAAAAAGCAGAGACATTACTTTGTCCACAAAGGTCCATCTAGTTAAGGCTATGGTTTTTCCAGTAGTCATGGTTTTTCCAGAGTCCATCTGGACTCTCACAACTCTCATAAAGTTGTGAGAGCTCATAAAGAATGCTGAGCACCGAAGAATTGACACTTTCGAACTGTAGTGTTGGAGAAGACTCTTGAGAGTCCCTTGGACTTCAAGGAGATCCAACCATTCTATCCTAAAGGAAACCATTCCTGAATATTCACTGGATATGTTGAAACTGAAGCTCCAATACTTTGGCCACCTGATGCGAAGAGCTGACTCATTTGAAAAGACTCTGATGCTGGGAAAGGTTGAGGACAGGAGTACAAGGCGATGACAGAGGATGAGATGGTTGGATGGCATCACTGACTCAATGGACATGAGTTTGAGTAAACACTAGGAGTTGGTGATGGACAGGGAGGCCTGGGGTGCTGCAGTCTATATTGTCTCCAAGAGTCAGAATATGGCTGAGCGACTAAACTGAAAAGAATCTTTCTTTCTCTTTCTATAGATGTAGATAAAATGATACACAAACACATACACACTCTGAGTTAATCCCGTTTTCACATTTGACTTCCCTTGTGGTTCAGCTGATAAAGAATCTGCCTGCAATGTGGGAGACCTAGGTTTGATCCCTGGGTTGGGAAGAGCCCCTGGAGAAAGAAAAGGCTGCCCACTCCAGTATTCTGGCCTGGAGAATTTCATGGACTGCATAGTCCATGGGACTGCAAAGAGCTGGATAGGACTGTGACACTTTCCCTTTAATTTTCACATTCATTGACATACTGGGACTTTTAAAACAGATTTTTCTCTTGCTCTTAATTTGTTTGGGTATTTTGTTAGGGGTCCTAAGCACTCTAGAAGAATTAATAACACAACCATTTAAAATTCCTTTTACACTTTGACTGACCCTAGACTTCCCTGGTGGCTCAGCTGGTAAAGAATCCTCCTGCAATGCAGGAGATCTAGATTCAATCCCTGGGTTGGGAAGATCCCCTGGAGAAGGGAAAGGCTACCCACTCCAGTATTCTGGCCTGGAGAATTCCATGGACTGTATAGTCCATGGCTTTGCAAACAGTTGGACACGACTGAATGACTTTCACTCACTTCACTTCCACTATACACTCAAAATGAATTTGCAAATTCTTGCTGTATGTAGCGTGTTTCTTCTTTCCTCAATAAATAAAGCATGAATTATAGTAAGAATACTTTGAATTTAAAGAAAAGCTTTTGAAAATTTTAAAGCAGACTATATTACGAGTATTAATTACCTTTTCAACTGTAAATTTCTGCATTATCTTTGATCTTAATCTCATAGGTAATAAATTGGGTAGGTAATATCTTCATTTTGGATATAAAGTCGGTGAGGCTCAGTGCTGCCCAGCATTAAACTATAGATTCAGGATTTAAACCTGTTTGTTTCCTTGCCTCTAAAGTGCAATGGCACTGGAAAATAGGAAAAATCTCATTTTTTTCCTGCTTTAAATTTCGAATGTACCTCTCTATTCAAAAAAGGCCTCAGTTGTCTATTTTCTACTTTGTTTTTTGTGAGTATATATAAGGTCTTATGAAGAGAAATTTTTCTATTATAAGTAAAATATATTTGCTTCACCATCTTCTCTGCTTTCCTTGCTCTAAATAGTTCAAATCAAAATATATAATTTTGAAAAATTTCTCTGATTAACTCTATCATAGTTAGATTAATTAATTTCTAATTGTAATTTGCTTTACATTTTAATTTATTATTAGATTGAACACTTTAGATATGTTTATTACTTGTACGTATTTTTCTTTAATGACATATCGGTTCAGATCCTCACCTGAATTAATTCGTTTTTTTACATACATAATTAAATATTTCTGCTTTTGTTATTTTAATTTTATTAAATGGGTTTTCCTCTATACTTCTTCAATCCTGTTTAAAAATAAAAGACTTCTCTAATTCAGGGATTATGTACCATTTTTATTTTATTCTAAGTTTCTTTTGATATCAGAGCTGACATATAATTTTATTCATTTTTTAAATAAGTGCTCATCAATTATTTTTATATCTTCTAATTAAGATATGTAGTTTTCTCCAAGTATATATCACACATTCAATGCTTGGAATATCTTAATTTTATGATATTATGAATTTTTATATTTTCTGTTACTGCTATAACAAAGTTTTCACTTTTATCTTCTCAGCCACTTGAATATTTTTTATCCCTAATTTTTCAGTTAATATTTTGTAAACAGTCATACTTTCTCCTATAATTGTAGTTTTTTTCTGTATGTTTCATGTTCTATTGTTGTTTTATAGATCAGAAATAACAACAATTTGGGAGTCTTTCTTTGAATGGGTGCCCTCAGTGACTCACCATAAATAAAAATAAATAAATGCTATTATGTGAGTATGACATGATTCTTGCCTGTAAGGAAGTGTTCTTTATGAAACTTACCTTATAAATTTTCAGTTCTATGAAGATGATCCTTTTCCTAGCTAGTTTTATTGATGATATGTTATTTTAGAGTCTAATATTAAGCTGTTTCATACTTATGAGGTGAATTTTTGTTGGTATTTTTGACTTATGGTTTTAATATTCAGTTCAATTCAGTTTGCTAATATTTTATTCAGAATTTTAAATTTTTATTTTGTAATTCTTCAATAATTTCTTTTGTTGTGGTCAGAGGTCCTTGGAAGTTATAATCTCGTTGAATTAGGATCATTATCATCTTTTCTAGTCTCTAAAAGACTAGCATTTTTCTTGTATCTATATTGCACCTTAACAAGTATTATCTAGTCTGGAAAGCATAAGAAATTCACT
Source organism: Nanger dama (assembly GCA_917880005.1). Classification (NCBI taxonomy): domain Eukaryota; kingdom Metazoa; phylum Chordata; class Mammalia; order Artiodactyla; family Bovidae; genus Nanger; species Nanger dama. The sequence continues at coordinate 43,129,850 of CAKJTW010000001.1, forward strand.
AATAATTCTCAATTTACTAATAAACTGTCATTCCTGCAGAAGATTCTTTCATCTCTTTAAAATGTTTTCTGTGACTAATGGTCTTTTCAGGGTTTTCTAATTTTTCTTTGCTGATTTGTTCATTAAGTATTTCACTTAAAAATAATTTTCCATTTCATTGAGATAATCAACTTTGTTAACATAGACTGGTACATAGTATCATATTTCCCAAATATTTTTATATGTATTATATGTACATTTTTATTCCTAACTTTAAAAATGTTAGATATATAATTTAAAAATGTTTGCCAGAATAATTATTGTATTTAATTGTCTATTTGAATACTTCTATTGTTATCTCAAACCTTTTTTCCTTGTATTATCCCTTGTCTGATGAAAAGTCTTGAAACATTTTTCACATATGTTATTATCATTTTGGATGTATTCTAGGTAATCTGTGGTTGTATGTTTGGATTTCACTTCGATTATAAAACAATTGAGCCAAGTGCTTTAAAATTTCTGATGTGTATTTATTTATTTAATATCTTCAGTTCCAAATATTTATGGTTGTCATTTTACTGTTTTATTCCTTTGTGATCTGAATATGTACATTAGAGTGTATCTTGGATTTTTATTTTTATGTTTGTATAGTTTCTCATATTATTACATATACTCCTCAAACCTATGTTTTAAAAGGTTGTGTATTATTGCATCATATGGTTTTTTGACATTTTTTCCATAAATTTACAACTCAAATCCTATGAACCTTTTATTAACATAGTTAATGCCTTGGTAAATTTACTCTTGCAGCTAAATCTGCATGCCTATCTCTGTTTATTTTCTTAATGTAAACTTCTAGAAGTAATAATCCTGGATAAAACTGGCATTAACATTTAATTTTAAAAAAGAGAAAAGACTGATGAGGTTTTTGCCCGAATATGTCTTATTTAATTTATTCCTATATAATGTTGTAATTAAAAATGTATGTACTTGGAATTTTTTGAAGGTTTCTTGGTGGCTTAATGCAACAGGTGTATGTTATATAGTGAAGAGAATTTTTCTTTTGTTCTTTGCTGTGTTCCAGTTACTGGAGGAATGCCTAGCATGTAGTAGACACCTAATATATTCAGTGAGTTTTAAAAAGTGTTCAGTGGCTTATTGGAATAAAAGTATTAATGTAATATCTCTCTGTAGAATGCTAAGTTCAATATACTATAGCTATTAACTCAACTTTATTAATTCTATTCTTCAAATTCTGTCCTAATTTCTGCATTTTCAATTGACAGTAAAATTGGTAGTGCTATCCAGAGTTACATTCTGTTCAGCTTTTCTCATACTTCTGATATTCTTTGTACTGTATATTTTGATGATACCTCTTTTAGTGTGTTAAGGATTATGAATATTTTATTTTTCTATGCATATTCATTTTAAAATAAATAAAGTGATTGAACTTTGTAAAAATTTATCTGGCAACTAATAATATATCCACTACTCTTTTTACATTTGGATTTGCCTTATGTTTTTGCCTTTGTTCATGTTTATATCATCAATCTCATCCACCTTCACACAGCACATCTCTAACTCAGCTGCTATATTATCTTCACTTTCTCATCTCTTACATATTATCAGATGAAGTGATTATTTCATAAATGTGTGGAGAAATAGGTGAGTGATGGCGTCAGCTTTGAGTAATCACCAGGACCTTCCTTGAAGGATTGTCAGTTAGGTATTGGCCTTAGGTATTCATTGAAGACTTGATTTTAGTTATACCCAACTTGTGCTCAGTTCTGCCCTTGATAGTTGCACTACTGCTGTGCATCCCTTGAAGGATGTGGTAAAGCACAGTATTTGAGAAGTATTGAGTTATGTCTTTAAGATAGTAGCATAGGTTTTTATCTAAAATATCTCCAACAAAAGGCTTCCTTAATTTACTGGTGACCTAATTTAAGCATCTGATGCTTTCTATACAGCCTGCTGTTTGGTATAATTAATATTCATGATGGGACTCACATCTTTCCTGGTCTTTGTATTAGACTTCCTATCCTTATCTTCAGTTGTCAGTGAAAAGATACAGTGTTTTTTACAAGGTCTAATAAAGTATCTGTGTATTCTATGATGTACTCATTCCATTGTCTCCATATGGATAGAATGAAAAGGCTTCAGTGCATTCAGCTCATTATTTAGGCCATTTAACAGCAACAACAACAACAGCAAAAGAATGGCATTGATCTCCATTCCTTTGTGCAAATAGTTGAGAATATGGTGGTAGGCATAGTAAAATGACTTAGTCATTACATTTGGTCTCAGTGTTTATCTGTCAAGTGGCTCTCAACGAGGGATTGTTCTTCTCCCCAGGAGATATTTGACAACATCTGAAGACATTTTAACAGTTTAGGTTATAGCAATGAGGATAGTTTAAAAAGTATATTGAGGGTAAAGGCTAAGGTGCTGGTAAACATCTTATAGTTCACAGGACGGCAAAGAATTATCCAATCCCAAATGTTATTAGTGCCAAGGAAGAGAATCCCTGGTCTCTCATATAAAACAAAAGGCATTTTTGAAAGAGTAGAATTAGTATGGAACTTGTGTGTAGTATGGTGTGATAAAAATATAATCATTCATAACAGAATTATTATGATGAATTTTTCTTTTCCTAACTATTGAAAAATTTTTAAGAGAAAGATGAATACAGGAGAAGGAACATACTCCTCTTTTGTTTTTACTTGTCTTGCCTACTTCATAAGTGGAAAAGCAAGTGAGAGACTGGGAAACTGGAAGTGCTTTATAAGAAGTAAAATAGTGCATAAATGTAGGATATACTTGCAGATAAAGACCATTTATTAAGCACTTAGGCTCTATCATACCACTGAGAATAACATTTGAATAATATCCCATTATCTTCTATGTTGAAGGACTGAAATTCATAAACTTGTGATGAACAACTTCAGAAGTGGAGATACTTGATTTGAAACAACATTTAAGGTATTTGTGTAATAGCTGTGTATGACAAGTAAGGCTGTAGGTACTGGACTGTGTTTCTCTCATCTTCTTTCCAATAGAGCAAATCCACTGTCATCTGTTAGAAACTTATTAAAATTCTGTGTAGAATGTGCTTAAAAAGAGGATTTGACTGTTAAGGAGACCAGTTGGAAAAAAACATTTGTTGATCTAGTCCAAGTTCTTCTATGAAAATTAAGAATATTGAAATTTAGAAGATGTGACTTACTCAAGATTGTGTAGCTATAAAATAATTGAATGGTGAGTGAAATTTAGGTGTTCTGACTCATTCAAGTGTGTTTTTTTTATTTAGCATATTGCACTAATCTTTATGTCTCTTAAAGCATGATAATCTGAGAGAAATTTGGTCTGTGTTTTACTTGAGGGTTCATTAGTTTCTGTGGAGTAACTGTATGGAAACTTATTTGTGCCCTTCTTCCCTTGTAAATTGCTATCTCCAAATTAACTAGAAATATGAACAATAAAGTTTTCTACTCAAAAATGGCAATGGCAGCTTAATTTAAATTCATATGGTATCACATTTATTATATCAAGAACAACATGATTAGCCTATCATTGAGACTCTGAGATCTGTTTTCTCTCATTGAATCCAAATCATTTTATCAGTGCTTTATAGTAGAATAGAGAATATTATATTGAATGCATATGTTTTTCTAAAAGGAGATAACTGTAAAATACTAAGATTGTTAATATGTATAGGAGCTAATTTTATTCCTATTATCATTGAATTAAAATATCCCCAACTAGGGGTGTGTCTGTATGTTATTAATACTCTGGTTCTTTGTTTTTCTTGACATCATGAAAGGATGTAAAATTAAGAACATGTATTTAATTTGTATGTAGTAATGTACTAATAGTAAAATTTAATAGTACAAATTAATGTATTAAGAGTTCTTACAATTAGAGCCATTCTTTCCATCAAAAATCTATTGCCAAACTGAGAAGAAGCAGATAACTCCAGAAATGTAATTTTTTTCATGGACTTTCTTTAGAAGTCATGTAAAACTACCATGTCTTCTCAATTTGTAATAAATGTGGGATTATAGAACAGTTTCTCCATTGATGAAAAATGTTTAACAGGGATGATCCACAAGAAGTCTTCCTGTCTTACCATGACATCTATGATACTTTAATGACAGGAGATAAGGATGGTGCTGGAGAGTCAGTGTCACAATATTGTCTCTGCTCTAGGGAGAAAGCCCTCCTCTCTCTTGCTCAAACAGGAAAGTGACTGAAACTCTGAATCAGCATCACCAATACATCATCTTTGTCATCGTCATCATCATCACAACATAAAACTGAATGCCTGCGTTCACTGTGTACCAGTGCCTTGCATGCATTACCTTATTTAACTTTCACGTAGCTGGTGTGAATCTCTGGTGGCCATTTCTTCGTACCTGCTATATAGACAGACTCACTGAGGCTCGCAGTAGTTAGATAATTTAGCTCAAGTGTATCCTTCTGGTAAGTGTCAGACTGTGATTTGTACCCAGGTCACTCTGATTTTCAATTCTAATTTTTTTCTAAAACTGCATCCCACAATTAACTGAAAGCTACTACAAAGATGGGCTGCAGTCCCTGCAAAATAGATAATGTTCTGATATTGATATAGATAATGATATTGATAACATCCTTGAATAACAAACACTTATGGAAACTAGAGTAGGAAGTTCAGAGACATAAAATTTCTAGAAATTCAAAGGGTAAGAAGATAAGTGGATGTATTTGAGAAAGGCAGAACTAAATAAACGTAGGAATGAACTAGTGACAGTATTATACAAAAGTAAAGACAGCACTGACCTGAGGTTTCAAGCAAATAGTTGAGTGGGCATAATTTTTATAAGTGAAATATGTTCCTGAGGTTTGACCCACATTTGTAAATCTTTCAGGAAGTTGTAACAGTGTATCACTGATGGCTGAAAGACCAACCAAAAGATTCACTCAACTGCTGTGATTCTGGCATGTCTGTGCCTACGTGTGTTAGTTGCTCAGTCGTGTCCAACTCTTTGTGACCCTATGGACTGTAGCCTGCCAGGCTCCTCTTTCCATGGAATTCTTTGGGCAAGAATGCTGGAGTGGGTTGCCATTCCCTTCTCCAGGGAATCTTCCTGACCCTGGGGTTGAAGCTGGGTCTTCTACACTGTAGGTGGATTCTTTACTGTTTGAGCCACCAGAGAATCCTGGCATAGCTAATCTGAAGTGTGAGGCTTTTAGTTACACTGAAAAGTACAAAGACAATAATAAAAGCTGGCAGGCTCGTGCATTTTTTTTTTCTGAATTATTGGGGCTTTTCTATATAGGACATAAAGTACATGCAGTAGCCAGATTGTGAGGTATTGAGCCATGAGGTGTCATAGTATATTTCTCATGGTATTGCTGGGAAATGCCGGTAGATGGAAGCTGCCATGGTCTTAAATGAAAAATTGAAGTTATATTCACTCTAGTCTCCTCTACACTAAAATCTATGAGGTCAAATTTAGAATGGACATTTAAATTTTATGTGGTAAAGGTAATTCCAAGATATTTAGAAAGTTATTTATTTGGATTACTAAAAGTGATTTCCAAATTTAGTGCATGCTGCTCCATGAGTGTTTCCCTATATGACCTGTACAAAACACATTATTGGATTTAATTACATTTTAAAATCTACCTTCCTATTTTGCTGACTGTCACTCTCCATCTGTATTGGCACTGTAACACTGAAGAACAAAAACTAATTTTAGTCCTTTGTATCTTAAGAAAATTATGTATTAGACTATTATTAATATTGGCTTCCCTGGTAACTCAGCTGGTAAAGAATCTGCCTGCAGTGCAGGAAACCCAGCTTTGATTCCTGGGTTGGAAAGATCCGCTGGAGAATGGATAAGCTACCCACTCCAGTATTCTTGGATTTCTCTGGTGGCTCAGCTGGTGAAGAATCCTCATGCAACGCAGGAGACCTGGGTTTGATCCCTGGGTTGGGAAGATCCCCTGGAGAAAGGAAAGGCTACCCACTCCAGTATTCTGGCCTGGAGAATTCCATGGACTGTATAGTCCATGGGTTCTCAAAGATTCGGACGTGACTGAGTGACTTTCACTTTCATTATTAATATTATGCTTAGAACAAGTGCTTTATAATCTCAACTCACTTTTTTCTTGTTTCTTTATTGAATATTCTTGGCTTTTATTGACTGAATATATTAGTTTCAGGTGTCCTACATAATGATTTGACATATGTAAGGGAATGATCACCATGATGTCTAGTAACCATCTTTCCCATACAAAGTTGTTAAATATTATTAACCATATTTCCAATGCTATATATGACATTCTGTGGTTTGCTTACTATATTGCTGGAGGGTTGACCTCTTAATCCGCTTCAGCTATTTTGCCTCATCTCACCCTGTCCTTTCTGGCAAACACTTGTTTCTCTGTATCTCTGAGACTTTCCATTTTATTTTTTTTATTTTTATTTTTATTTTTTTAGATTTCACATATAAATGAGATCATGCAGCACTTGTCTTTCTCTGTCTGATCTATTTCACTTAGCATAATGCCCTCTAGATTCGATCATGTTGTCCCAGAGGACAAAATCTCATTATTTTTATGGCTGAGTAATATTTCATCATGCAAATATACCACATCTTCTTTATCCATTCACCTATGGTAGACACTTAAGTTGCTTCCATGTTTGGCTATCGTAAATAATGCTGCAGTGAACTTTGGAGTGCATGCATCTTTTGAATTAGTGTTAGTGTATTCTTTGAGTAAATATTGCTTTTGTTTTTCATTCAATAAGTGTGCATTAGTTGTCTATAATCTAGTACAAAAGTTTGTGTTGGAACTCTTGGTTTTTTTTCTTTTTTTTCCTTTTTATTGGAGAATAATTGCTTTATAACATTGTGTTGGCCTCTGCCATCTGTGGCTGATTCGTGTTGAGCTACTCATGTTTTTAATCTAATTGTAAAGAAAAAGCCCAAGGTTAATTGTATCTCTGATTGGAATGAAGAACATGAGAATAATGGCTGTGTTGCATCTGTTGAACTTTACAGTTTACTAGCTGCTTTCACAAACTGTTAAATTTCATTCTTTCAACACTTTTCAAAGTTTAATGTGTACAGAAATTACTTAGGGATTTTGTTAAAATGTCAGTTCTGATTCAGCAAGTCTGAGCTTGAGTTTCTAGATTTCTTAAAAGGTCCTTGGTGATACCAGTGTTGTGGCTCACTTCCAGTAGTGAGGCAGTTTTACCATATTTTCCTTCTTTGCTGGTGAGGTAATTGAGGCTGGACAGTTGAATGAATGACTCATAGTAACACAATGGTTTGGTCAAGCCAAGAGTACTTCATGAGAAACTTGATTCAGACTGGTACCGGTTCCACCTCACGTAATGACGCTGAAATCATTTTCAGAAAGACCTTCTAAAAAGAATTAGGAAAGAATATAATACAAACTTATTAAGAAACATGTAAAATGTGAGAGCTTTTTCTCAAAGTCTTCAGGATACTGTCTACAAAACTTCATTGTTGTCAAAAATGCAATTAATTTGTGAATGATCATTTTTGATAGCTACACATTTTAAATAAAACATTTTAGAAGAAAAATAAATTGTTTTCTGTCTTAAAAAACAGAAATAGAGAATTTATCCTTAAAACTATTGAAACCCATTAATTAGTGTAAGACCTTACAGGAATATTTACTTCTCCAATATAATGTTCCAAAGGGAACATTCTGGTTCTTATGGTACCTATCCTGTATCCAACATTTAGCAAGATCTTAAAAGAGATATTTTAGTGTCAGTATGCAGATGGAAAAACAAAAGCCCTGGGATGATAAGTGACTTGCACAGTATATCAAATAAGTGACTACATAATGGGAACCAAAACACAGCTTTCTTTTTCACTACATTCTTCTCCTTAGCTGCCAGGGAATGATGGGCAAACTCAGTTTCTACTGACAGTCAACAATGAAGTAAATCTCAGAGCTCTCTGAAGATTAATGGATTTCCCAAAGTAACTTGTGGGTAGTTAAGATTCAACTCAATAAAAGCTGGAACCATTTCCCCTAGCTGAGTTCAGCCACATCTGTTAGTTGTTGAAGCTTAAAAACAACTCTCTGGATGGCACTGATTATTTAGCAGCTCGATTCTCATGGTCTTTCCTAGCATAAAATAGTTAATTTTCTTGCATTCCTAATGGAAAGTAATCTAAAATTATTTTCATTGAGTACTTACTATGCACAATAATATCTGTATATTTTATGGATGCCTTCCATGTGAAAATTGCCATAAGCTAAGAGAAAATACATGTGGTAGAGCCAAATCATTGGGTTTGCCAGAGTTTGTATTAACAAACTGGTTATACAATTCTCAGATCTCCCTCTAATTCAAATATATCTGTTGGAGTCAGAATAAGACATTTAGTAGGTGTTAGGAAAAATCCTTTAAAGAGGAGTCAATTGCAATAATTATTTTTATGTTAATCTTTTATCAGTTGTGGTGTACCTTCTAAAACCAATAAATCTAATTATTAAATATTTGAGAATGACGATAATACATAGGGCAGTTAAATATTAGTGAAAATATTCAATTATTAATTGATTACAGGTAGCGGCCTTGGGCTTCCCAGGTGGCACAGTGATAAAGAACCTGCTTGCCAGTGCAGGAGACACAGGAGACCTGTGTTCGATCCCTGGGTTGGGAAGATCCCCAAGAGGTAGCAACTCACTCCAGTATTCTTACCCGGAAAATTCCATGGACTGAGGAGCCTGACGGACTATAGTCCAGGGAGTTAGCCATAACTAAGCGACTGAACAGAGGGACAGTGGCATTACTTTCTTTTCCTATGAGAAAGTATCCCTGAAAGAGTATATAAATTCCCATTGTGCTTTCTAAATCAATATTTTAAAACTTAAAGTTACAAACTTTGGGGATTATAAATTGTTTTGAATAGTGTCTGAGGCAAAGCAAAGTCATTTAGGGAATGACTACTGTTTGTATTGATGCACTAAACCTCCACAGTGTCTATATGAGTTAGGACCTACTTTATTTACTGCCCCTAACCCTGACCTTATTCAACACAGGAGGCTATCAGGGCATAGATATGCCGAGTAACTTGCCCAAGATACCACAGCTAAAGAGCTAGGAAGTGGTGAAACTGGTGTGAGAGCGTAGAAAGTTTATCTCCAGCGACTGTATTTTCTTTATTTTTCTTAAACATTTATTTATTTGGCTGCATTGGGTTTTAGTTGCGGCACATGGGATCTTTGTTGAGTCATGTGAGCTCATTCTGGTGCGCGGACTCTCCAGTTATGGCTTTGGGCTTAACTATGTCATGGCATGCGGGATCTTAGTTCCTCAACCAGGGATTGAACCAGTATCCCTTGCATTGCAAGGAGGAAGATTCTTAATCACTGGACCACTAAGGAAGTCCCTGTATTTTCTTAATTGCTATCTTCTGCAAGCATTTTAATAAAATAATGATAATTATAATTATTAATGTCAATAATAACAGACTTTATCTCAGACTTTTGTGTTCTTTCTGAGCCTTGATTATTTCACTATATCCTCAGGGTGTGTTCTCAGCTCCAGTATTTATAAAATCTCTTGCAACCAGAAATACTGTGGAAAACATTATGTAAACATTCTTAATCAACCTCGTGTATTAATTAGAAAATACTTTCTTTGCCACAACAAGTAAAGCAGAGACCTATCATTATAAGAAAACAGACATGGTGAAGTTGATGTGCTTAATACTTAGAAAAAATGCTGGATTCTGCAACTAGTATGTATGAAACACTGACATCAAAACCAGACTAAATTTTGAATTATTTTCTGATGAATTACCCAAACTGTTAGAAGTAAATCGCAGCAAAAACTGTGCTTGTGATTTCACTTCATATGGAGTTTGAACTTCTTGCTATAAAAATAAGAAAGTCTTCTGACCCGTGACTTTTTATGCTTCACTTGCTTGAACTGCATTTTGATTTTCTCACAAATTAAAAACCATATCTTTCAGCAAAGAGCCCATTAAAGGAACAAATCTTCCTTGAAAATGTTCTGAAACAGGCTTCATTTTCATCCTTGTGTAATTTTATTTCCAAACTGAGAGCCAACTGGAGCATGTCAGAAACAGCTGATGAGTAGATGAAGTAATGACTTCTTACATAACAAGATTAGTTTTCTCATTTGGAATAATAAAAGGATGAAGAATATGAGGTGGTTAATTTCACTGTCAGACTACTGTTACTCATGCATGGGAATCTCTCTGGAAAACAGCTTGCTTTCAAATGTTCAGATATTAGAAAGACAGGAGTATCAGCCATGGCCACCTGTAGTAAATAACAAATTCAGAGAAAGCTACCTAGACAAACAAATAGGGCTTAAAGCTGAGGAGGAAAGATACAACCTGTTTATACAAAAAAATCATAAGCTAAAATGTGAAAAATAAAATGGTGCTTAAGTTTTAAATTGTTGAGACAAATGCAGTGAAGATTGAAGGAAATTATCTTGGTAACTCGGGTTCCAAACCCTGTAAGTAAATAAAATATATGGGAATAGACCTGTGTTTTTTTATATACTGAGAGATTTAAGTAGTCACTTTCACCAAATCAAATTGCTTTCATCCTAGTTCTAAACACATAGAAGTTAAAGGCAAATGGCACAAAGTAGAATCCTGTTTTTTATTTTTTTAGAAAAAAATTCATCTGTGTGGTGTAAACAGCTGCCAGAACACACACACACACACACATACACACACAATCATGTTTAATCCTAGTGTTATTGGTGCTATGATGTTATTCCTGAAAGTAAAAATGACCCAAAATATGAAGTGTTAAAGGCTAAAAATATACAAAAGGCTCATCACGCATAGATGTCCAGTGTACTTAAAAGAATGGAACAAACAAAAGCCCAGAACGGTACAAAGTTGTGAATGGAACAGAAGCAGCAATGGCATACGTGGATAATGCTTTTCAAACTAAATGTTTTAGACCACAACTCCTGTCTGGCTGTTAGCACAATGTCTGCCTTGTTCACATATTTGTTTTTCCTTTATATTCAGAGATTCTCTTTTGAGAAGTTATGCATTGACTCTAGAGTTTTCCTACCTCACTACTCTCTGAAGCAGATGCTAGGTTTATCTTGTGTATCTACATATTTCTTCCTGCCCTGTTTTGGATGTGCCTTACAGCACTAGGTTGCCTGTATACCCCATGAATTAAGGCTTTGAGGGTACACCTCCTTCTGCAGGGCTGTTTATAAATATTTCCTAAGCATAGGGAGAGACTAAGATTCATGCCAGCTGCTAACATTTGCAGGTGCAGAGAAGAATTATATGTATGAATATTTAAAGTTGTATATCTAATTAGCAAATTATTAAATAAGACAGATTTTACCTTCATACTTTGACTAATATGTTTTCACAAAAACTTAGAATGGCAGATTTAAATTTATAATTATTAAATGCCTAAGAACTGTATTCTAGAAGATGGCAGTACTAGGAAAGCTTGCCCTCAACCTCATCCTCTCATTACAATTTTTGAACCGTCCTCTTCACCTTGGATTCCTCCTGTCTTTTCAGGAATCTTATATATACACATGTGAGGCATCTCAGCTTACCTGTCCAAACTATCTGCTACACTCCAAAGAGGTAATTGTGGCTAGTTATCTGCATTGGCTATATCAAACAGACAATTGTATTTATAGTTCTTTTTTCCAGAATTTTAGAAATTTAGAGGTGAGCAACACTTAGAAATTCTGCCTTAACCAAGATTGTTCCTTTCACCTTACTTTTCCTCATACCTCTGTAATCTGATTTTTAAAACAACCCTGTGTGATAGTTTGGCAGATATATCATTTCTCTGGAAGGAGAAATGAGTTCAGGGATGTCATGTGAGTTGCCTAAAATCACAGTTAGCATTGTAAAGCCAGCCTCAAATTGGACCATTTTGTTTCCAAATCCTTGTACTTAAAAAGAGAATAAATTAGTTAAGTGTTGGCTTATGTTAAGGAACCAAAGAAATCTTAACAATTCTTATATTTAGAAAATAATACATTTACTAATGTCTCCAAGCCAATATCAGTATTGGACATTAGCAGAAAAATCTTTATTCCTATTGCACACTATGTATTGTCTATTATATGTATTCTTTGTCAGTATTTCCTGAGTATACTAATGTCCCAGGAACACTTGGAAAAAATGGGAATGAAATTATTTTCTGAGTGTTCAACTGTGAACTCAACACATAACAGACAGAGATACGCCAAGTTGTCTTAAAGAGAAATATCAGCTTCTTGAATTACAAGATTAAATTTAATTTAACATAGCAAAATATAAAGAGTATCCCTCAAAAAGGATTTAGTCAGAAAAGGAAGTATAGAAAAGACAGGGTCCCATAATTGAGTTGACTGTGTCAGTTCAAATATGGTCTAGAGAAAAAGATGCCTTTTTCAACAAACTGAATATTCATGTATCACTGGACAAGTCATCCCTAAAGTGAAGATGTGTACACTAAGCTGTCTTATTCTGCCATTACATTGTTATTTCATTTATCTATCTCTCTTCATTTTAACTCAGTGCTCTCTAGGTCTTCTCTGATAAAGATTTTGTTTTCCATGTAGGACAGTCTCTATAGCTGATTATGCCTGCTGGGGTGATATAAACAATGTGATGATAATTTCTTGCTGTTATATATCAATCAAGAGACATTCCAGTGTGAATAAAGGCTTAATTCTCTGCCCAGACTTTTTACTAACAGAACCACTGATACCTTTTATGATATTCCCAACAAATAAAAAACACATTTTACAATCTCTGATGTAGGATGCTAAACTAAGTTTGGGAGAACAGAAAAATCCAAGGATTTTAGGATTTTAGGATTATCCAAGGATAATGGTAATGTGGAGTTGTCACACCTTTCCTGAGCTATTGCTTATCTCTGAGCACTTTGTTAATAAAGAACATAAAGTAAAACAACTATATCCTTTGGATAGGACACTGTGGGGTCTCTGTTGCCTGCACTCAAATATAAACCTGAGTGCCTGAGTGACCCAGTAAATCTTAAGTGAACCTTGGGAAGATTGTTCTTATAAAGTTGAGGATGGTAGATTAAATCAGCAAAAGATAATCAAGTGCATATTGTGTATAAGGTTTATGGTGGACATTTTTACATAAAACAGCCTTGATGCTGATTGAATTGCTCATACAGTAAAAATGGGGGTTAAAGAGAAAACAGAGAAAGTTAGGATAAAAACTACAAGTAAAACAGGTATTGTGATAAATATTTTGAAGGAAATGTACCAAATGATAAGCGAAACAGATTGGCAAGTATTTACCCAGGGTGACTGATGAAAGCTGGTGTGAGCAAATGACACTTTCGGAACAAAAATGGAGCGAAAGGAGCCTTAATACTGCAAGAAACAGTTTCTAGGAATGAGGAACAGAATGTGCAAATCCAGCTGGCAATGCCATTTTATGAAGCCCCTGGTTCTACTGTCATTTATCTCTTGTCACTCTAAACTTGTTGTCCTTTTGCATGCATTCTTAAAATGTCTTAAAATACATTAGCAAAGCAGAAGTGTCTATGGGCTTTTCTAAGAATTAGGAATAAACCATGGACTTTGTTTCATTCTCCTCTCTCCCATTTTCCAGTCGCCATTGTGCAGGGATTGATTATAGATTCGGTGAGCTTGTCACGATTTTCTTGCACACAACTGCTGCTTGACTATTGTGCATCCCAGTCTTTCAGTTTCAAAACCTTTCCTGAAATGAATTCTAGCAGAGTCCTCTGAGACTGTAATTATGCTTCCAAAATAAAAATGCTTTATTGGGAGAACTCTATTTTTCAGTGATTCTCCCTACACCAGCAAAATGTATACAGCTTTATTTCACAATATTTATGGGGAAAAGGTACCTGTGACTAGGCATTAGCTATATATCTGGAACATAACCTGTATTCTTAGGGCAAATACTAATTTAGGGCAGTACCAGAATCTAGAGTGATATTTTTATTGAAGAAAATTTTGAAATATCCTTTTCTAAGTGCCCCTTAGAAAAACCTAGTTGCAAATAAAAAATCCCCCAAATTTGAAGTGCCCAAACTTTCCCACAAAGGGACCATTTTCTTTGTAGGAAATCATGTATGAAAGGATGGACAGAAAGTATAGGACTGAATAAGAGTAATTTGCTGTGGGATTTGATGCTTCATAGGAAAGGACGTAGGTCTGTCATTCTCTTGCTGACCCTCTTCTCATTGGAAATATCATTGAGACACAGGAAAAGCATGAAGAATATAGGATTGATTTGACAAACACTAAATTTTAGATTTATCACCTTTTGGTATTTTGTGTAACCTTGTTCAAGTTACTGTTCTTATGTGTGATTCTGTGTGATTTTCTTATCTCTGAAAGGAATTACATAATAATTATTCACTTTGAAGTAAGAATTTAATTAGAAATTTATTTCCATATCTACAAGAGGGTCATGGCATAGGAATGCATTTCTTTATTATTTAAAAAAGATTCTGTAGTCATAGCCAGATTTTAAATTAAAAAAAAAAGATTCTGTAGTCATCTTTTCCTGCAACTCTCTCATTCTGTGTTTATACACTATTTTGAACTTCTAACCACAAAAGTACATAGTCCCTAAATTCTCTACCTTTTCCCCCTATCAGTCATCTCCTATTTTTACTCCCTTCTTACTCATCTTAAGCGTTATAATCAAATTTCAGATAGTCTTTACCAAATCTTCCAGTTTCTTACTGGGTAAAACCTTAACTCTAGATAAACCTAGCTGCACCCTTATTTAGATTGCTGAAAACTATTATAGAAAATTACAAACTGAGGCTTATGTTACTATAGAAGAATGATACCCACCCTCAGTTGGATCCTTGATACCTCTGTACTTCAGTGTTATCCAGATTCTCTCTCTTACATTATTTATGGCAGCTATTCCAACCCTCTCTGAATTTCCTAGGCTAGCTAACACATAGAATATATTCTTAGCTGGTATCTCACATAGAAAATACAAGTGATAGGAAGAAAACCTTTGTGATTTTACTGCCGTCGATTTCTAGTCTACATTCACACCTGTCCTTCCCTCCTCTCTGTTGGCCATCTTATCTAAAGTGAATTCTTCCACCTCTACCCAGGATTCTACTCTTTCCTGCCTATTCAAGGACATATTTCATAAATTATATCCTCTCTTTTCCTTTCTTTCTTCCAATAAAATGTTTCTATCTAAGAGTTTCTTTCACTGGATTTTAAGTGTGATATAGTAACTTCTATCTTAAAAAGAAACATGGCAACAATGAACAGGCAATCAGTTTAGTCACTCAGTTGTGTCCAACTCTTTGCAACTCTATGGACTGCAGCACACTAGGCTTCCCTGTCCATCACCATCTCCCAGAGCTTACTCAAACTCATGTCCATCACATCAGTGATGCCATCCAACCATCTCATCTTCTGTCGTCCCCTTCTCTGCCCGTCTTCAATCTTTGCTAGCATCAGAGTCTTTTCCAATGAGTCAGTTCTTTGCATAAGGTGGCCAAAGTGTTGAAGCTTCAGCTTCAGTCCTTCCAATGAACACCTAGGACTGATCTCCTTTAGGATGGACTGATTGGATCTCCTTGCAGTCCAAGGGACTCTCAAGAGTCTTCTTCAACACCACAGTTCAAAAGCATCAATTCTTCAGTGCTCAGCTTTCTTTATAGTCCAACTCTCACATCCATACATGACTACTGGAAAAACCACAGCTCTGACTAGATGGACCTTTGTCAGCAAAGATCTCTGCTTCTTAATATACTGTCTAGGTTGGTCATAGCTTTACTTCCAAAAATAAGCGTTTTAATTTCATGGCTGCTGTCACCATCTGCAGTGATTATAGAGCCCAATAAAATCAAGTCTGCCACTGTTTACATTGTTTCTCCATCTATTTGTCATGAAGTGATGGGACTGGATGCCATGATCTTAGTTTTCTGAATGTTGAGTTTCAAGCCAACTTTTTCGCTCTCCTCTTTCACTTTCATCACTTCAAAAAGCTCTTTAGTTCTTCTTTGCTTTCTGCCATAAGGGTGGTGTCATCTGCATGTCTGAGGTTATTGTTATGTCTCCCAGCAATCTTGATTCCAGCTTGTGCTTCATCCAGCCTGGCATTTTGCATAACGTACTCTGCATATAAGTTAAATAAGCAG
Source organism: Nanger dama (assembly GCA_917880005.1). Taxonomy (NCBI): domain Eukaryota; kingdom Metazoa; phylum Chordata; class Mammalia; order Artiodactyla; family Bovidae; genus Nanger; species Nanger dama. The sequence goes on from CAKJTW010000001.1 coordinate 43,146,014, forward strand.
GGTGACTATATACAGCCTTGATGTACTCTTTCCCTATTTGGAACCAGTCTATTGTTTCATGTCCAGTTCTAACTGTTGCTTCTCGACCTGCCCACAGATTTCTAAATCCCTAATCTAGACATACTTTCCTTTTCTCACACACTGACCTATATCTCTCCTCTCTTTCATGATCAAACACCAGAAAGTTGTACATATGCACTATATTTATTTCTTCAAATCTCAATCATTCCCCAAGCTACTGCTCTCTGCTCTCTCCCACTACTATTCTACTTAACCTACTATATCCAAGGTAACCAATGATTCCCTTGTTTCTCTATCTAGGGTCACTTTTCCACCCACATCTCATTTTAATTCTCAGCAGTATTTAGCAATATTGATCATTCCTTCTTATAAAGCTTTTTTCTCTTGGAGTTTCGTATACCAGATGACAGCTTGAGCACAAGAATCTAGCTCATTTACTTTAAAAGTTTTCATAGGTCATTCAGAAATTTCATGGAAACAGAAGAGAAATACAATTATAATGATAATAAATAAGAAATAATTTGATTCACCAGTGAATCAGAAATCCCATAAGCTCGGGATATAGAATGCATATAGCATAAGATTAGAATATCCTATAGATAACAAGAATAAGCAAGGACTTCCCTTCCCAAGTCCAGAGATGCTCCAGGTTGAGAGTTAACAAATTCAAAGACAGCTGGGAACAAACCAGGTAATTTATTAAGTAAACACCTTTAGAATACCTGATATACCTGCCTTTCTTCCCTCTTCCTGTTATAAATTAAGTATCTAATGATTGGTGTTTTAACATAAAGATAAATACTGAAATTTCTTTCTTAAACACAGAAAATGATCTACCTGAACACAGCTACTAGTGAGCACCGAGGATGAAAAGGAAATATCACTGGCTTAAGGATACCCTAGATGAGGAGTTGCCAAACTTTTGCCAAGCAAAAATCTTCATAGTGAACATTTTAGGCTTTTCAGGCCATATAATCTTCTGATATAACTATTCAATTCTCTTGTAGCATGAAGCAACCATAAACAGTACCTAAATGAGCATGGCTGTGTTCCATTAAAGTTACTTATGTCAACCTCTGCTCTGCTGTGCTGCTGCTAAGTCGCTTCAGTCGTGTCCAACTCTGTGCGACCCCATAGATGGCAGACCACCAGGCTCCCCTGTCCCTGGGATTCTCCAGGCAAGAACAATGGAGTGGGTTGCCATTTCCTTCTCCAAGGCATGAAAGTGAAAGTGAAGTCTCTCAGTCGTGTCCGACTCCTAGTGACCCCGTGGACTGCAGCCTACCAGGCTCCTCCGTCCATGGGATTTTCCAGGCAAAAGTACTGCAGTGGGGTGCCATTGCCTTCTCCCAACCTCTGCTCTAGACTCACCAAAAAAAAAAAAAAGAGAGAGAGAGATGAAAAGAAATGTACTTTGATTCAGTAGTAAAGGATTGTCTCCACTGCCAAACTGCTTACTTCTTCTTCTGGTAATGTATATGTCTGACTTTTTCTTATCTGTGAAGCCTATAGGAATATTACCTGTTGACATGCACAGTTATTTATATTAACAATTGCAGTTGATCTTCCAGTAGAAGAGACCTATCACCTGGAAGAAGCATACATAATTTATGAGAAAACATTTTATCCAGAAACACTTAGTATTTCACTTATGTTTATAATGAACATGTGACTTCTGGAAAAAAATCAACATCACCAAAGAGAAGAAAAAAAAAACACAACAAGATAAACCATAAGAAGAATCAGTCTGGAGGATTAGAGATAATTCAGAGAATGAAGGAAAACACAAAGATAAATTTAGTTGTCTTTAGTAAGATGTAGGTGTAAATTAAAATATCAGAATGATTACTCATTAAATTTAAAAAATGAGTTTGGAAATGAAAATAACAAAGTGGTAAAACAGGCAGAGTTAAGGGGTGTTGATGGAAGAAATTATGTTAAAAAACAGCAACAAATCATCTGGAAAAAAAAATCAAGAAATCTGACAGAACTGAAACAAAAAAGAAACAGATGAAGATTAGGAAGAAAATTAAAGAAAAGTAAATGAGAAAAGCCCAGCACATGTCCAAAATGATTTTTAGAGGGAGAATAGAAAGACACTGATTTGCCTTAGCTGATGTTTTGAATACATTCGTAAAAACTAATTCTTCATTGCTGAGCAAGATGAAAAGAACCAAACAAATAAAATTTTAGAATATCAAGGTTAAAGAGAAAAATCCTAGAAATCCTCCAGAAAGAAATGAGACAAAGCAAAATTATGCTAATATATGTTGATTTCAAAGAATTGGCACTCAGAGAGACATCAGACTTCTCACCAGCAACATCAGACCCTGGAACAATAGTTTCCTAAGTATGAGGGAAAATGTTTTGAACCTAGATATCTGGATATACTGTCAGTCGAATGTGGAGTTAAAATACACACTTTTAAAGAAATAGAAAGACTCAGATATTTTAGTGTACATATTTATTTTATGAAAAAAAAAAGTCACTTGAGCAAGTATTCCAGGAAATAAAAGAAAAACCTCCCCTCAAAATGGGAGGAGGAAAGGCACTGTGGTCTACAAAAATATTATTAAAAAGAAAGTTGGAAAAGCAACTGGAAACAAGAGTTTAAATAATGTACTCTTAAGTTTCTATTAGTTCAGTTTTTATGAGTTCTACGCTTTTTAATTCTATAGTAGATAATGTTTACATAATTGCACATTAAATTCTGTACAATGGTTAAACAATTTTTGTACTAAACTATAGAAATAAAGAAAATTACTTTTAGAATTTATATTTACAGAAGAAAATGCAAAATTTTGATACTAAAGTAATTTATGCCAAAATCTTTGAGAAATGAAAGAAAGACGGCCAGAAGCTAAGTAGCTAGTTTTCTCTCTTTTTGATTGGAGGGTAAATAAATAATATAAAAAGTGATAAACAGCTCAAGAAAAGTAGATTACAATCTCTTACGTAAGTGAATGAAAAATACAAACCCTAGAAGAAATTAAAATTATTAAGTAACAAAGATTTGGATGTAGGGAGCAAGAGAAATGAGAGGCTGCATAAATTTCCTATTTTTCATCTTTTACCGGTGAGATATAATAGAAATATAAAGTTGGTGAATTATATAGCAGAATTTTAAGTGTAATACTTGGAAACAATCTTCAAATATCCTAAAAGAATAACAAGAGTTGATTCTAGTCGAGGATGGAGATTTTAAGTTTTTAATTTTATTTTTTATTATTTTTATATTGTCCTTGAATTATTCCTAAAATAAGAATTTAAATATAAAATTAAATGATTTACTCATGGTATATTCATACAATAGAATATGATGTCATTAAGATAGTAAAATATATCCAGAGTCTAATAAATAAAACAAGTTGTAGAATATAGAATATAACCCCTCTGTATAAATATGGGTATGAATGTTACGTATTTATATATATCTAGACAGTGTCTGATCATACACATCAAATGCTACCAATGACTTCTGAGAATTGAGATTGCATTGGTGAAGAAAACAGAGTTCATTTCTTACTTAGTGCACAGTTCACTGCTTGGATCAGATTATAAGGAACTGTAACTTACATAAATAAAAAAATTGAATCTATTGTTTGACTTTCATGACACTATTTTTTTCCTTTTTCTTACTACTTTTCTGTTGATTTGTCATATGTCAGCTATGTTCTTTATGTACTTGGGTTCCAAAATCACTACAGATGGTGATTGTAGCCATGAAATTAAAAGATACTTGCTCCTTGGAAGAAAAGCTATGACCAACCTAGACAGCATATTAAAAAGTAGATACATCACTTTGCCAATAAAGGTCTGTCTAGTCAAAGCTGTTGTCTGTCTAGCTGGGCTTCCCTGTTGGCTCAGAGGTTAAAGTGTCTGCCTCCAATGCGGGAGACCCGGGTTCGATCCCTGGGTGGGGAAGATCCCCTGAAGAAGGAAATGGCAACCCACTCCAGTATTCTAGCCTGGAGAATACCATGGACAGAGGAGCTTGGTAGGCTACAGTCCCCGGGGTCACAAAGAGTCAGACACGACTGAGTGACTTCACTTCACTTCACTAGTCAAAGCTGTGGTTTTTCCGGTAGTCATGTATGGATGTGAGAATTGGACCGTAAAGAAGGCTGAGCGCTGAAGAATTAAACCTTTTAAACTGTGATGTTGGAGAAGAATCTTGAGAGTTCCTTGGACTATAAGGAGATCAAATAGTCAGTCCCGGGGAAATCAGTCTTGAATATTTATTGGAAGGACTGATGCTAAAGCTAAAGCTCCAATACATTGGCCACCTGATGCAAAAAGCCAACTTATTAGAAAAGACCCTGATGCTGGGAATAATTGAAGGCACTAGAAGAAAAGGATGACAGAGGATAAGCTGATTGGATGGCATCACCAACTCCATGGACATTAGTTTGACCAAGCTCTGGGATATGGTGAAGGACAGGGAAGCCTGGCGTGCTGCAGTTCATGGGGTTTCAAAGAGTCAGACATGACTGAGCCACTGAACAGCAGCAACAGCTATATTCTGATGGTCACAAATCTAAATTACATATCTCCTGGGACCTCGGCCTAATATATATCAACTCCTACCAGCTGCATGAACTGGAATGTCTCACACCACCTCAGACACTTATTTCCAAAACAGAATGCATGATCTCTCTGTGTTTTGTCTCACCAACCTACAGAAATCTGTACTGTTGTCTAGTGTGTCTTTCTTTATGATTGAAAAAGGGTGCTCAAACTAGACTTTGGGATAGTATAATTAATTCTTCATCTTCTCCAACTAGTTACTGGATTCTATCCATTTCATCTGGTCTCTCTTGAATTTATAAAAGTTTCTTTCTTTTAAAACCTAGTTTAACTTAGGCCAAAATGCTTACCATATTTTACATGACCATTCGTATCTCACCATTGGTTTATTTTTTCAGCCCTGTCTCTCATGACTCCTTCCTTGCTCAGTTGGTTTCATGAAGGAGGAGCTACCTTCATTTACGTAATTTTGGCAAGTTTCCTTGCAGGTTATTGCAGATGTTGTTTCTATATTTGAAATTTCTTTCTTCACGTCTCTGCTACTGCTGCTGCTAAGTCACTTCAGTTGTGTCCGACTCTGTGCGACCCCATAGATGGCAACCCACTAGGCTCCCCTGTCCCTGGGATTCTCCAGGCGAGAACACTGGAGTGGGTTGACATTTCCTTCTCCAATGAATGAAAGTGAAAAGTGAAAGTGAAGTTGCTCAGTTGTGTCCGACTCTTAGCAACCCCATGGACTGCAGCCTAACAGGCTCCTTCATCCATGGGATTTTCCAGGCAAGAGTTCTGGAGTGGGATGCCATTGCCTTCTCCCCTCACATCTCTACTAGGCCAAAATTTAATATACTTTTCAGGTCAGACATTAGGTGTCTGTTCCAAAGGACCCTATGCCTATTCCTGTCTCTTTGTTTCAGATATTTGTTTATCTATATTTCCTAGTATGATTACGTAAACTAGTACCTTGTAAACTATAGACAACAATAATTTTGTACTATTTGTATTAATCAATGGTATACATCATTCTTGTAGACAGAATTTGAATTATAGATAAGCCAAATAAATTACAAGCCAACTCACTGTTAATTAATGGGAAGGTCAAAATTTCCACTGAAGAGTTGATTCTGAGCCAGAAAATACTGTTTCTTCAAATTAAACAAAGTACCAAATTAGAGACCAATTTCAGTTAAGATTATAGGTATCCTCCCAAGGGCAGTTAACTGACCTACTTCAGGACCTCTATAGCACAGAGGCCACTGGACCACATGGCCATCATATTGACTATAACCTCCTGTAGCACTCAAGCTATATCTCCATCTGTTGGTGTATTCATTTAAATACCTTTTAGCTAACAGGCACCAGTTGGTGATCACCTCACATTTGACGCCACTGATGCACAGCGATTTGGGAAGCACAAACTAGGAAAGTGTTCCCTTTCTCTGACTGGAACTCATGGGCAGATTGCAGATATGTAAAAGTCTCTAGTTTTCTTGGAATTCTGCAGAAAATATTACTTAGGCCAGGCACAGCTAGGTATATCACAGGACTGAATTACAAGAAAGTGACCCACCATTCTAGTGCTCTCATCCTATGTGAGATGAGTCTGACTGTGACCTCAGAATTGGGAGAAAACAGTCTGAGTTTGGATATACAGTTTGAAGTAGATTATCAACTAGTAATGATGTGTTAGAATGCCAGCTGCCTGCCAAATGGAACCTTTGGGTAAAATGAAGATTCTGCACAGCATCCCTTGTTGGGAGACAAGAAAAGCCCTGGTCCCAGCTGGCTCATTACCAGGCAATTTTAGGACAGTATTTGGACCATACATTGAACAAACCTGTTTGTCTTCACACAAGCATTGTTGCATATATAGAATACCAACAACAAACCAAAGAATCAAATAACCAGTTCTGTGCATGTGTATAAAAACACATATTTATGTATAAAGATAGTTGTGAAGGAATGCTTAGCAAACTTCCGTCTTAAAGGCGGCAGAACAGAGGATATAAAAATGCTTTCTTAGCTGTGGTACATGTACACAATGGAGTACTACTCAGCCCTTAAAAAGAATAAATTTGACTCAGTTCTAATGAGATGGATGAAACTGGAGCCGATTATACAGAGTGAAGTAAGCCAGAAAGAAAAACACCAATACAGTATACTGACACATATATATGGAATTTAGAAGGATAGTAATGAAGACCCTCTATGTGAGACAACAAAAGACACTCAGAGATATAGAACGGACTTTTGGACTCTGAGGGAGAGGGAAAGGGTGGGATGATTTGGGAGAACGGCATTGAAACATGTATACTATCTTGTAAGAATGAAGCGCCAGTCTGTGTTCAATACAGGATGCAGGACGCATGGGGCTGGTGCACGGGATGATTCAGGGAGAGGATGTGGGGTGGGAGGTGGGAGGGGCTTTGGCATTGGGAGATCGTGGACACCTGTGGCTGATTCATGTCAATGTATGGCAAAACAAATACAGTATTGTAATTAAAAAAATAAAAAGAAAAAAAATGCTTTCTTAATATAACTATGCAGATATTAAACTTCTAGGTACATCCAAATGCATTTAGGAGTTAGTTCTGAATTCATATATAGTGATTCCCTATTGCTATTTTTTTAAGATTTCATACCTTAGTTAATTTTCATTTTCTAGTACATTAAAAAATAAGTAAACCATTGAAGGGAGAAAAATATATCACTGATATTAATCATATGTATTTAATTGAAGAAAGTAGGGAAAACCACTACACCATTCAGGTATGACCTAAATTAAATCCCTTACGATGATGCAGTAGAAGTGACAAAAGATTCAAGGGATTAGATCTGATAGAGTGCATGAAGAACTATGGATGGAGGTTCATGACACTGTACAGGAGGCAGTGATCAAGACCATCCGCAAGAAAAGAAATGCAAAAGGCAAAATGATTGTCCAATGAGGACTTACAAATAGCTGAGAAAAGAGGCGCTAAAGGTAAAGGAGAAAAGGAAAGTTATACCCATCTGAATGCAGAGTTCCAGAGAATAGCAAGAAAGCATAAGAAAGCTTTTCTCAGTGATCAATGCAAAGAAATAGAGGAAAACAACAGAATGAGAAAGACTAGAGATCTCTTCAAGGAAATTAGAGATACCAAGGTAACATTTCATGCAAAGATGAACACAATAAAGGAAAGAAATGGTATGGACCTAACAGAGGCATAAGATATTAAGAAGAGGTGGCAAGAATACACAAAAGAACTATACAAAAAGATCTCCATGATCCAGGTAACCATGATGGTGGGATCACTGACCTAGAGACAGACATCCTGGAATGTGAAGAAAGATGGGCCTTAGGAAGCATAACTACATACAGAGCTAGTGGAGGTGATGGAATTCCAGTTGAGCTATTTCAAACCCTGACAGATGATGCTGGGAAAGTGCTGTACTCAGTTGAGTTTAGTCACCCAATACTGTCCGACTCTTTGTGACCCCATGGACTATAGCATGCTAAGCCTTCCTGTCCATCACCAACTACCAGAGTTTAATTCATGTCCACTGAATCAGTGATGCCATCCAACTATCTCATCCTATGTCATACCCTTCTCTACCTGCCTTCAATCTTTCCCAGCATCAGGGTCTCTTCCAATGCTTCTTTTCTTTGCATCAGGTGACCAAAGCATTGGAGTTTCAGCTTCAGCATCAGTTCTTCCAGTGAATATTCAGGACTTATTTCTTTTAGGATGGACTGGTTGGATCTCCTTGCTGTCCAAGAGTCTGTCAAGAGTCTTCTCCAACACCACAGTTCAACAGCATCAATTCTTCTGCACTCAGATTTCTTTATAGTCCAAGTCTCCCATCCAAACATGACTACTGGAAAAACCATAGCTTTGACTAGACAGACCTTTGTTGGAAAAGTAATGTCTCTACTATTTATTATGCTGTCTAGGTTGACCATAACTTTTCTTCCAAGGAGCAAGTGTCTTTTAATTTCATGGCTGCAGTCACCATCTGTAGTGGTTTTGAAGCCCCCCAAAATAAAGTCTGTCACTGTTTACTGTTTCTTCATCTATTTGCCATGAAGTTATGAGACCAGATGCCATGATCTTAATTTTCTGAATGTTGAGTATTTAACCCAACTTTTTCACTCTCCTCTTTCACTTTCATCAAAAGGCTCTTTAGTTCTTCTTTGCTTTCTGCCATAAGCATGGTGTCCTCAGCATATCTGAAGTTATTGATATTTCTCCCAGCAATCATGATTCCAGCTTGTGCTTCAACCAGCCTGACATTTTGCATGATGTACTGTGTATATAAATTAAATAAGCAGGGTGGCAAGATACAGCTTTGACGTACTCCTTTCCCAATTTGGAACCAATCTGTTGTTCCATGTCCAGTTCTAACTGTTGCTTCTTAACCTGTATATGGAGTTCTCAGGAGGCAGATCAGGTGGTCTGGTATTCCCCATCTCTTTCAGAATTTCCCACAGTTTATTGTGATCCACACAGTCAAAGGCTTTGACATAGTCAATAAAGCAGAAGTAGATTTTTTCTGGAACTCTCTTGCTTTTTTATGATCCATCAGATGTTGCCAATTTGATCTCTGGTTCCTGTGCCTTTTCTAAACTAGCTTGAACATCTGGAAGTTCACAGTTCATGTACTATGAACCCTGGCTTGGAGAATTTTGATTATTACTTTACTAGCATGTGAGATGAGTGAAATTGTGTGGTAATTTGAGCATTCTTTGGCATTACCTTTCTTTGGGATTGGAATGAAAACTGACCTTTTCCAGACTTGTGGCCACTGCTGCATTTTCTAAACTTTCTGACATATTGAGTGCAGCACTTTGATTGCATCATGTTTTAGGATTTGAAATAACTCAACTGGAATTCCATCACCTCTCCCTGCTTTGTTCATAGTGATGTTCCCTAAGGCCCACTTGACTTCTCATTCCAGGATGTCTGGCTCTAGGTCAGTGATCCCACCATTGTGGTTATCTAGGTCATGAAGGTCTTTTTGTATAGTTCTTCTGTATATTCTTGCCACCTCTTCTTAATATCTCTTGCTTCTGTTAGGTCTATACCATTTCTGTCTTGTATTGTTCCCATCTTTGCATGAAATGTTCCCTTGGTATCTTTAATTTTCTTGACGAGATCTCTAGTCTTTCCCATTCTCTTGTTTTCCTTTCTTTCTTTGCATTGATCAGTGAGGAAGACTTTCTTATCTCTCCTTGCTATTCTCTGGAACTCTGCATTCAAATGGGTATATCTTTCCTTTTCTCCTTTGCCTTTTGCTTCTCTTTTCATAACTATTTGTAAGGCCTTATCAGACAACCATTTTGCCTTTTTGCATTTCCTTGATCTTGATCAAATTCTTATGGCACTCTATCAGATCTAATCCCCTGAATCTTTTGTCACTTCTACTGTATAATCATAAGGGATTTGATTTAGTGGTCTAGTGGTTTTCCCTACTTTCTTCAATTTAATTCTGAATTTGGCAATAAGCAGTTCATGATCTGAGCCGCAGTCAGCTCCTGGTCTTGTTTTTGCTGACTTTATCTGGTGATGTCTATGGGTAGTGTTTTCTCTTATGTTGTTGGAAGAGGTTGTTTGCTATGACCAGTTATTTTCTTGGCAAAACTCTGTTAGCCTTTGCCCTGATTCATTCTGTACCCAAGGCCAAGTTTCCCTGTTACTCCAAGGATTTCTTTACTTCCTACTTTTGCACTCAAAAAAAAAAAAAAAAAAAGGCAGAGAAGAACTAAAGAGCCTCTTGAGGAAAGTAAGAGGTGAGTGCAAAAGTTGGCGTAAAACTCAACATGCATCCAGTCCCATCCAGTCCCATCCAGTCCCAGATGCCAGATGCCAGATGGGCATCCAGTCCCATCACTTCATGACAAATAGATGAGGAAACAATGGACTCAGTGAGAGATTTTATTTTTTTGGTCTCCAAAATGACTGCAAATGGTGACTGCAGCCATGAAATTAAAAGATGTTTGCTCCTTGGAAGAAAAGCTACGAGCAACCTAGACATCATATTAAAAAGCAGAGACATTACTTTGCCAACAAAGGTCCATCTAGTTAAAGCTATTGTTTTTCCAGTAGTCATGACTGGATGTGAGAGTTGGACTGTAAAGAAAACTGAGTGCTGATGAATTGATGCTTTTGAATTGTGGTGTTGGAGAAGACTTGTGATTCTCTTGGACAGCAAGGAGATCCAACCAGTCCATCTTAAAAGAAATCAGTCCTGAATTTCATTGGAAGGACTGATGCTGAAGCTGAAACTTCAATACTTTGGCCACCTGATGCAAAGAACTGTCTCACCTGAAAAGACCCTAATACTGGGAAAGACTGAAGGTGGGCAGAGAAAGGGATAACAGAGAATGAGATGGTTGGATGGCATCACTGACACGATGGACATGAGTTTGACTAGCCTCCAGGAATTGGTGATGGACAGGGAAGCCTGGCATGCTACAGTCCATGGGGTCACAAAGAGTTGGACACAACGGAGCGACTGAACCAAATTGAGAGATACCTGGGCACTGATATCCAGTGATTCGTGTCCTGACTTGAATGGCCTTTCTATTTTCAAATGCAATTAGAAAGTCTAGTCAGTTAAGTTTAGTAGTCCAATCAAAGGAGTTATCCCCCACATTTGTTGAGCACCTAAATATATTTTAAGAAACAAAGATAAGTAAAATACCCCCTCTACTCTCAAAGCATTCCCAAAGAGCAAAGCATGTCATTTCAAAATCTCTAGAGAAATTTTTCCAAAATTTAATTGCATGAAAATCTGAAAGTATACCTCTTTTATCTAACTTTAAAAATGAGAAATCAAGACACCTGAAATTCAAGAAAAATTGGTTTTGGAACTGACAGGGAAGGGTGGTAAGAAAATAATTATGACCCTTGATTCCTGATAGGCATCTACAAAAAAAAAAAAAAGGAGTGGGCACTCTGATTGTGAATAAAGGTTTCCTTCAATTTCTACACTTAGATCAGCCTAGTTAAGTATCCTCTGGGATGATGACATGAGATACATGACAACAATGAGGAAAACAGGAAGAATGAAAATAGAGCATTCAACTTTTAAAATTCAAGTTAAGGGTTTAAGAGATGTAAATAAATTATTTTTGGCCTTCTTTTGTTTTATGGATCCTGAATTATTTCATAGCATAATATAAAGCACACTTGTTTTTTATCCCTTCCTTCTGGATTTGCTTGGCAATGCCATGTTTTCTTCAGTATTAAATACTGTATGTTTTTGCAAGGCCAGTGTTGTAATGACAGGCTTTCCATCTGACTGGCAAAGGGTTGGTGTTCCTAGTGTCCCTTGAAATGAACATACTGTTTTTCTGTTGGTGACCCTTGAATTAAAAAAATCTAACTTCTTTAAAATAAGGCTAAAATAGATAGGTTTTTACTATATGTAAATATGTTTTGAAATAAAATGAGCAATTCTCATTTTTATTCTACTGATTTGTTGTACAAATAGGGAGATTATCTACCTTTGTGGTGAAAGATGTTCCTCTTATTAACATGGAAAATGATTTGTAGTCTGTGGGTAACACTGTACAACAGGAAAGTAATGGAGAGAGAGCTTATTGTAGACATTGTCTTTATTGCTCTGAGTATAAAATGATTTGAAAATTTTGGAGATGGAAAACAATGGAGAAAGGATATTACAGCTAAGGACTATTCATGTCTGTAATATAGAGGATTTGTTGGAACATTATTTATGGAAGAATTTGAGAGCCTAACTGGATCTTAGAAAATTATCCACCTTAAGAGAAATTGCCAAGCCTGAAGCTGAGACATATATGAAAATAATACACAAGAGAGAGGAATCGCAAATGTAGAAGTGTGTGAAAGATGAGTATAGAATAGGCCTGTTTTGGAAAACTGATGATGTGGTCTATACGTAACATTTCATTCAGTGGGAAGGAAATAGGTTTCTCAGAGCTAATCTTTTCTACTGAATCCAAGCAATAGTTGGCTTATATATAGTTAGATACACAGGAGCATGCAAGCAAAAATGAAAGCAAATTCTTTGCAACATCAAGACAGCTAAAATCAAACAATTTTCAGAAATTAAAATGATTTATAACTGGGGCATGTGTTAATCACATTTACAGTTGTTCTACACACTGGCAGCATCTCATTATGTTGGCTTCCCCATGAATCTGATCTTTATTCCTTATAGTAAGGGCCTCAACCTGCAGTGACTTGAAGCAGGATTTTGTTTCCTGGCCAGAGATTGAGATTGGGCCACAGTGGTAAGAGTTCTAGCCACTAGACCAGTGGCCAGTGACAAGGCCCTGGCCCTTTGACTTGCAAAAATGAATTCCCACAAAGACAGAAAGCAATGAAACAAGTGAAGTGTTTATTAGGAGGGAAAAAGTACCTGTGGATAGACACATGGGCAGACTCAGAAAAGAATCTTACCCCATGGTAATTTAAATCACTTAAATGGGGCATTCCTTCTAGATTTTCTGTGGCCAGTCATCCTGATTTGTGAGGTTCTGAGTCCATTTCTTGGTGTATCTCAGGGTCCTCCTGTGTGCACACATCTCTTAACCAAGATGCATTCCAGTGAAGAGGCTTATGGGTAGGTTGACATCACTCCTTCTTTGACCTCCATGGAGCCTCTCTGCACATGTGTGTATAGTTGGAAACATCTCTTTGACCTCTAGAAGAACTACATGGTCTCTATCTTTTATCTGGGCAGGGCTCAGCTCCTCCTCCTCTTCATTTTGAAATAACTATACACAAGGCCCAAATTCCAGCTGTTCAGCCTGGGCTCTGTCTATCTCCTGCCTCAGTACAATTAATGTAATATTAGCAACTAAAAAATTTTAGAGTTTAAAGTTTTATGGTCACATAGAAAGCTTATGATAGTGAAATAGTTCATTTCTTTTTCCTGGAAGTGACTAACCAGCATTAGCAATGGTTTAGACTATATCAGGAGATATTAGACCTTAGCTTTGTGAATATGTGTTAAAAATTTGTATTTTTATTCTCATTTTTAATATTTTTAACATATTCCATAAAACACTCTGGTGCATTTTTACTGTAACACTAAAAATTGCTCAGTTCAACAACACTTCATTACACTTAGTGTTTCCTTGTCTAGAAATTATGTACTAAGGCTATTTCTATATGCAAAGCCAGGTTATTCACAAAATGTTCCTTATGCAAGTAATTATACTATCAATCTATTTATTTATTTCATTGGGTTTCATGTAATAGAGTTTCAAAGTTATCTCTAAAATGTCAAGTGTTTATAAAGGATGCATATAAACAAAGAAGATTGTATTTCTCTTCAGTTAGATCTAATTTAGTAATACTAGGTCCCATGCTTTTAAAGAATATGCAATCTTTTTTTTTCTTTTTGAAAGATCTCTCTAAGGACTTATTAATAGAAGTCTCAAAATTATATAAATCTTATGATCTGATTGCTTTCAATGATTTGATACTCTGTTAAACAACTGTTCTTCATATTGCTATTATTTTAATAGATGCAACTATTGGATAACTATATTTTTAAAATCCAAGGTTGAGAATTGGGAAAAGGAGATTATGAGAATAGTCTTGTGAAATGAATTCTCTAACTTTATGAAAGTCCATTAAAATTAGCTCCATTTTATCTCACTAAACAATTCTGATAGTATGACTTGCTAAATATTTAATGAGTAATATAATTAAATATAGCTGAAAGACTTTACTGGGTTTCCAGAATATTGTCAATGCTCAGAATAATACAATTTGTAAGATATATATTTTTCTGAGAGAATTTGAATTATGTGAAATAATGCCCTTAGATTATTGTAACTGACATAGTTTTGAAATTAAAATTAATTTAGGAATTCAAATACTTTATAAATTTAAAATTCTTTAGTTTTGTTTGACAAAGTTGAGTCAAGGTAATGTATGTTATTTGTCTCTTATTTGATTAAGATTATTATTGCATAGTTATGCTTTTAGGTATTCAATATAGAGTATATTAATTATTGCCTCTCCTGCTCAGACTAGGATTAACATGATATTTTATGTATTTCAACATTTATCTCTTCATGTTTTATTTAAAGAAACGTTTAGTGTTGCTGTTGTTCAATTGCTAAGTTGTGTCTAACTCTTTGCGACCCCGTAGACTAGGGGTAAGCACACCAGGCTTACCTGTCCTTCATCTCCCAGAGTTTGCTCAGACTCATGTCCATTGAGTCAGTGATGCTATCTAACCATCTCATGCTCTGCTGCCCTCTTTTCCTTTTGCCTTCAGTCTTTCCCTGCATCAGATTCTTTTCCAATAAGTCAGCTCTTTGCATCAAGTGGCAAAGTATTAGAGCTCCGGCTTCCAGCCTAAGGCCTTCCAATGAATATTCTGGATTGATTTCCTTTAGGATTGACTGGTTTGATCTCCTTGCAGTTCAGAGGACTCCCAAGAGTTTTCTCCAGTACCACAATTCAAATGCATCAACTTTTCAGTGCTCAGCCTTCTTTATGGTCCAACTCTCATATCAGTTCATGACTACTGGAAAAACCTAGCTTTGACTATATGGACCTTCGTTAGCAAAGTGATGTGTTCGCTTTATAATATGCTGTCTAGGTTTGTCATAGCTTTCTTTACAAGTAGAACTTCCCTGATAGCTCATTGGTAAGGAATCTGCCTGCAACGCAGACTACCCTGGTTCAATTCCTGGGTTAGGAAGATCACTGGAGAAGGGGTAGTCTATCCACTCCACTATTCTTGGGCCATTCTTGTGGTGCAGCTGGTAAAGAATCTCCCTACCATGTGGGAGACCTGGGTTTGATCTCTTGGTTGGGAAGATCCCCTGAAGAAGGGAAAGATGACCCACTTCCAGTATTCTGGCCTGGAAAATTCCATGGACTGTATAGTCCATTTGGGTCACAAAGACTTGAACATGACTGAGTGACTTTAACTTTCTTTCCAAGTAGCAAACATTTTTTTAATTTCATGGTTTCAGTCACTATCTGCAGTGATTTTGGAGCACAGGAAAATAAAATCATTCACTGTTTCCACTTTTTCCATATTTTATTTAAAGAAACTTTCAGTGTTATAGTGAAATGTTATTTGATAGTCTGCATTTTTGTTATTGACTAGTATATTACGTGATTATTTTTAATTTAATTTTATTTTTATCAAAGTATAGTCAATTTACAATGTTTTGTCAATCTTTGTGGTACAGCAAAGTAACTCCCTTACCTACATATAGACATTATTGCTTAATTTTCTTTTCCATTATTATTAGTCAGATGATATTGAACATGGTTCCCTGTGCTATACAGTAGGACTTTGCTGTTTATCCATCCTATATACAATAATTTGCATCTGCTAATCCCAAACTCCCAGTCATTCCCTCCTCTACTTCCCTCCCTCCCCCTTGGCAGCCACAGGTCTGTTCTCTTTGTCTGGGAGTCTGTCTGTTTTGTAGGTAAGTTCACTTGTGCCATATTTTAACTTCTACATAGAAATGATACCCTACAGTATTTGTCTTTCTCTTTCTGACTTACTTCATTTAGTAGGATAACGTCTAGTTGCATCCGTGTTACTGCAAATGACATTTCATTCTTTTTTATGGCTAAATAGATTATTTTTAAATTGCAATCTTTTTTCGATTATTTTTATTTTTAACTTTGTAAGGAAGAGGCCATAAACATTATATAAGGTGTTTACATGAAAGTAAACATTTTTATTCTCCTTTTAACATTTATCCTTGTAAACATTACAATCTTTTCAAAATATTCACTTATAATTTTGAAAGAAAATACATACAGAATGAAATATTATAATATCTAATCCTATAGATATTGAATAAGAATTGATAAAATTCAATATTGTTCTTCCTCACTCCTTTCTTGTTTATATATTACTTTTCCTTCTAGGTTATGATTAATATATTCAATGCAATCTATTAAACCTGAAAAATGAGCTTTAGATAATCTTCTTAACCAACTGTCAAAATATGGAACCCAACAGGTACTACTTTGTTTTACAGGAAAAGAAGAGGGTTTTTTGTAACTTAATGTCTACTCTGGACATCAATTTGGAGCTAACTGGCACTTGTTGATTGCTTAGTTGATTAAATGATTGTACTACTCTAATATCAGTTTGAAAACTTTCTTGCCATATCCAAATAAGAGACATCATATATATTTAAATGTTCTCTTTTTTATCTTAAAAAGATTTAAAAAAAATATCTTGTGTAATGTTTTAATTTATAAATGTAGATCATTGAATTATATGTAAAGGAGCATCTGCATATGATGGGAAATTTTATATCTACTTACAATAGCAATTAAATAAAGTGAACAATAGACAGGGATTTGTTTCAGTATGTGGAAATAGGCAATAGTGACTGTAACAGCTGGCTATTTTAATATTTAATATTTTAACTTGCTTAAGGAAGTGATATTAACCTTTTTCTAATTAATAAATCTGTCTTTTGTCTGGATCTCTTTAAACTATTATACACTAAACCTCTACACTATTTTACTGTTATGATTTTTGACCAGAGATTTTTATTTGGATACATAGGTATATGAATGATAAGCCTGTGCATTATGAAAAATTTAGATACACTCTGAGGCCTATTTCATAGTAATTTCTACTTTGTTCATCATGTCAGTTGATACAATGAAAAGCATAGGCAATATGTAACTTAAATCTAAATTTCTCTTAAGGGTAGAAATTTAATTATGAAATTAACTGGAAAATAAATGACAATGGAAGTAATCTTGTTTTATATCCAATGGCCTATAGCTTTTTTATAAATTGTGTTTGTAATCTGATATCACAGTGATGGTATATTGAACTTCACCATGTCTTATTTGACAAAACACTGAAAACATATGCATCTAGTATTGCACTATTTTCTAAATATGATATTCCTCTTGAAAATAATGATGCATAAACGGTATAGCATGACTTCACAGTGTAAGAGTGGGCATTTCCCATAGTAGATCAGTTTTACAATGGAAATAGATGAGCTGGATTAATTCTAATTCTTAAGTTTGATTATTTCTGGGCATGATATGCAAAAATGGTATGTGATCATCATTACTAGAATCTGAGCATGGGCTTGGAAGACTTCTTTAGTTTCTTTTAATCTGATCTTCATTTAGACAAATAGCTCTTCTACAACAAACATTCACAAGATTTCAGCAAAATTCTTTAGGGATAAGGAACTTTTCCATTAACTCTGATTGGATAACTCAATAAAAATATCCTTTCTTATATTAAACCCAAATTTGTCCCTTTATAAATCTTAATTACTATTCTTGTTTTTGGCTGCTTAGGTTAAATAATTCATCATATATTTGAAGACAGCTGTCAAGTTACTCTCTTCAGTTGAAACGTGCCTGGTATCTTTAACCATTGTTCATATCTTTTAGTTTTTCAGACTGCATGGCCATTTTTGTGCTTGCCTTCTACTGAAAATAATCTGATTTGTTGATTAGAGACTTATCTTTTCCTTTTCTTTCTCCTTTTTATGATCTGTGTCAGAGGGTGCCAGTTGCCTATTAAAATTCATTTTTCTTCTTTACTAACAGAGAGCCAGTTTTATTGAAGACAAATTTAATAAAAATTCACATTTCCTAGCTCCCCAAGATGACTATTCACTTATTTCTGGTAAATCACATTTAAGTAGAAAATGTTAGATTTATTCTCCCTGAAAATACCTTTTCAGGTTATTGACTCACATTGATAGACCTTTTCCTTTTGTCCTTTCTGATTGTAATTCAGTAAAAAGAGATGTTTTATCTTTCCTAAGTATATTAAATTCTATACTTTAATTACTCTAGCTATCAACATAATGGAGAGAAGCAAAATTATGAGTTTAATCTAGGGTCATTTGGTATAAGATAACAAAAACAGTGTTACTTTTAAACATAGTTCATTATTTTCTCAAAATAAGTAGATTTTATGTGATGCTTCTTTTTTGTATAATTTTATTTATTTTTGGCTCTTCTGGGTCTTTACTGCTGTGCAGGCTTTTCTCTGGTTGTGGAGGATGGAGGCTACTCTGGTTGCAGGGCACGGGTTTCTCTGGTGACTTCTGGGGTTGCCGAGCATGGGCTCTAGGGCAAGCAGGCTTTAGTAGTTGCAACATGAGGGCTTAGCAGTTACAGCTTCAGAGCTCTAGAGCACAGGCTCAATACAGCATCGTTACAGTGCACAGGCCTAGCAGTCCCACGGCATGTGGGATCTTCCTGGGTCAGCGATCAAACCCAGTCTTCTGCACTGGCAAGCAGATTCTACCACTGAAACATCAGGGAAGCCTTATCTCAGCAGGAGACTACAAACATACAGAAGAGTAGAGACTAGAAATTCTTGCAAGTGTGAGAGTCATTGTTAACCGTATTTGATTTTATTAACTATCATTAACCATTGTGTGTGTGAAAAGTCACTTCAGTCATGTCCAACTCTTTGTGACCCTATAAACCATAGACCACAAGGCTCTTCTTTCCATGGGATTCTCCATACAAGAAATATTGGAGTGGATTGCCATGCTCTCCTTCAGGAGATCTTCAAACTCAAGGATTGAACCCTTTTCTCTGGCATCTCCTACATTGGCAGGTGGGTTCTTTACCACTAGCGCCACATGGGAAATCCTATTATTAAGAATTGATGCTTTTGACCTGTGGTGTTGGAGAAGACTCTTGAGAGTCCCTTGGACTGCAAGGAGATCCAACCAGTCCATCCTAAAGGAGACCAGTCCTGGGATGCTGAGGCTGAAACTCCAATACTTTGGCCACCTCATGTGAAGAGTTGACTCATTGGAAAAGACACTGATGCTGGGAAAAGACCCCTCCTCCTGATGGTGTCAGGAGGAAAAGGGGACGACAAAGGATGAAATGGCTGGATGGCATCACCAACTCGATGCACATGAGTTTGGGTGAACTCCGGGAGTTGGTGATGGACAGAGAGGCCTGGAATGCTACGATTCATGGGGTCATAAAGAGATGGACACAACTGAGCAACTGAACTGAACTGAATCATTTTAAAGAGGAATCAAAATAAAGAGAAGTCATTTTTTGAGTTTGGGTCTACCTAATCCTCAATACATGGATTTTTCTGTTCTTCCAGACAAATCTCTTCTTCATCAAGGCTGATTTCACTTGATACTGGAAATCATTAAATTTGTTATTACTTCTTGTTACCTTAAGACAAGCTGGGGATGAGTGATGTCATTGTAACAAAGGAGTTTTTGAGGCAAATAATGCTTCAAGTGGTAGAAAGACTGGGGGATATTTTTAAAATGCAGGCCTTCTACTCCTCATTATAAACTGTGACTGTTGTCTTTATCAACATTCTTTTTACTTAATAAACATGCTTTTTATTTAATCAACAAGTGTTAATTGGACACATTCCATTTATCAAGCATTGACATCTAGGATTATTCCTTTTTTATGTGTTTTATACTTTTCAGACTTTCGGAGAAGGCAATGGCACCCCAATCCAGTACTCTTGCCTGGAAAATCCCATGGATGGAGGAGCCTGGTAGGCTGCAGTCCATGGGGTCGCTAAGTCGGACGTGACTGAGCAACTTTACTTTCACTTTTCGCTTTCATGCATTGGAGAAGGAAATGGCAACCCACTCCATTGTTCTTGCCTGGAGAATCCCAGGGATAGGGGAGCCTGGTGGGCTGCCGTCTATGGGGTCGCACAGAGTCGGGCATGACTGAAGCATATGCCAAATACTTTTCAGGCTTAGTGAAAACAGGGAAAAATGGATTCTTGTAGAACTAGGAATATAGATGATCACTTGTGATATTTATAGATAGAATCAAAATTCAGGTGTCTCAAATTCGGTAATAGCATTGAAGGCTGGACTTCTGACCTACCGTATAGCACAGTGTTATGTGATATCTTATCAGTGTGACTTCATATGTGTTATTTTACTGACTTGTAGCCTGAATTTTATTTGTTTTGCAGTTAAGATTTTGAAGCACGATACTCTTTCTGCTGACAGTTGTTAAAGAACTTTTGCTTTATTTGGACCTAGTAGTCATTGTTAATTTCACTAGCGTGGAATTAGTTTGAACTGAACATTTAAAAGTACACTACAAAAGTATTTAATTCATTTTCCACTTGTCAAGTATGATAGTATTTTCCCTTGTTGCCATCAGATTGCAA
Source organism: Nanger dama (assembly GCA_917880005.1). Taxonomy (NCBI): domain Eukaryota; kingdom Metazoa; phylum Chordata; class Mammalia; order Artiodactyla; family Bovidae; genus Nanger; species Nanger dama. The sequence continues at coordinate 43,166,699 of CAKJTW010000001.1, forward strand.
AGATGATTATTTTCTGCAATCTTTTAGTAGACTGTTTCAAATACGTTTTCATTTAAAAAGAGATGGTAATACAGAGTAATTTCCTCATAAAATATGTGAATATAATCTTTTTTTCTGATAGTATGATTGGAATTAGATCCATTTTGGAGGGTGCTTTACATTTATTATTATCTTATATTACTAGCAATAAAAGTCATGATTAGGAAACTGAAACAGAAGCTATGTCTCTAATAAATATTCGACCTTTGAAGTACTATAATCTTTTGTAATTTGTGCATAAATGGGAAGACTAATTATAATGCAAGACAGTGTTACTCTGCACCTCTATAGGTCATTGTAGAAAACTCTAAATTCCTTTTACATATTAAAAATAGATGAGTCGGTTTTTTTAATACCCACTACATTTTTGTGCAAGAAGAAAGGAACACACTCCAGTTTGCTGTCTAGCTTTAAACTTAAGAGGAAATATCACATCCATTGGCTTCCCTGGTGACTCAAATGGTGAAGAATCCACCTTCAGTGTGAGAGACCTGGGTTTGATCCCTGGATTGGGAAGATCCCCTGGAGGACGGCATGGCAACCCAATCCAGTATTCTTGCCTGGAGAATCCCCATGAACAGAGGAGCCTGGCAGGCTGTAGTCCATGGGGCCACAAAGAGCTGGACACGACTGAGTGACTAAGCACACATCACATTCATTACGTGAGAATGTTGTACATGAAAGACCAGGTGGGCAGCAAAACATGGTGACATGTCTAGTTTTTAAAGAGAAACAAGAAAGTATTTCTCTTAGAAAATGACACAGTGAGAACTCTTGCAAGCATCTCTTCCAGTGTTAGGTAAGAATGCTTATCTGTAAGTGATGCAGTTATTAGCCATTTGATATCCTTTAATACTTTTCTGGCTTTCATGAATTCACACAACCACGTGTTCATTCACATCTTTTATGGGGAAAATGACACCTAATTAAGAAATGTTAAAATAAGTTTTAGTGACATTTTTAACCTCATTGCATGGCAGTTTTCAAGGAGGCTTAGAATAATAAGTAAATTACTTAGATTTTATTGCCATGCAAAATTTTGAATTAATTTTTGGCAATTATGTGTGTTTTATCTTGTTTTCACCTTTATAGCACATCCATTTACATGAGATAAATTACTTTTAAAAAGGTCCATTCACTTGTTACTTTATTTGTTGTCATTTTATAAATATTTATTTCATGTCTAACTACTGTATTGTACTTTTCTGGAGCCAGAAATTTCACCTGTCTTTAAGAAGGTAGCCTTTGGTCACTTGGATACAGACCCAGTGGGTATAAACTCCAAACTGATAACCATTCTTAATACCTTATAGAGTTTAGTCAGTTGAGGGAGTTTATTTCACACTAGGGCTGTCAGAATGAGTGTCAAGTAGCAAGTTCTAGGGAAATTCTCCAGGAAGCTATTTCCTGTGCTTTCTGTGGGAGTGTCAGCTCTTTCCCTGAAGAGATTTTAATATATATTTATACATTATTGGTGCTGAAACAAAACATAAATGTAGGCACAGTCCATGGTGATGGTGATGCTCTTCACCCTAATTTATTTTAGTTAATTTCATTTTATAAAAAAATAAAGGAGAGGGCAAGTCATCAGAGAAAGAGTTCTATGAAAAGAAGTTAGAGACTTTGCCATTTCCCTTGCAAGGATCCTGATTCATTCTGGGTGACATATATAACTGAATATAGCATCTTCTAATTGCAAAACAGAAGCAGCCCTGACAGACTATTTGTGGGAAACAAAGGGCTCTTCAGCCTCAGTGGATGCGGAAGGACTACTATAAGTCTCCATCTGAGCACAGAGAATAAGAAATGTTGGATCTGGCATCTTTTTTTTTTCCTGCCACATCTCCATGTATATTTCTTTCTTGTATATGTATCATCTTATGTGTATTTTCCAGTGTAACTTTCATTCCACACATGTCTTCTTGACACTGATGTACTCTGTACCACACACAGTACTCTTTGTGACAGGGAAGAGATAACTTAAGCTGGTTCTTAACTGCAACTGGTTCAGTCTTATGATAGGCTCATATATGGATAAACCAGTTACATTATAAAGGGATGAGGGATATTGAAACTTCCAGAGGTAAAAATTCCTTGAAAAGTCATAGATATTTCCTATGAAATTACTCAGATATGTTAAGACATTGCACAAGTGCTGTGTTCCATGGAAGTCTCAGATGTGTCATGTAGAACTGGACTTTTCTTATGTTTGTATATATATGATAAATCTATTCCCTTGGACTGTAAAGAGTCTAGCATATTCCTCTTAGGATCTGGAAAACTTTGTTTAGGAAAAGCAGGTATAGTGTTCTATTTATTTAAAGCTGCTGTAAACACTTGGATGCAGGTTTTTGTGTGCACATAAATTTTCACTTTCTTCACGTAAATACCAAGGAATGTAACTGCTAGATCATGTAGTAAGAGGGAAAAGACCCTGATGCTGGGAAAAGATTAAAGCAAAAGGAGAAGGGGGAGACAGAAGATGAAATGGTTAGACAGCATCACTGACTCAATGCACATGAATTTGAGCAAGCTCTGGGAGATAGTGGAAGACAGAGGAGCCTGACTTGCTACAGTCCATGGGGTCATGAGGAGTTGGACATGTCTTAGCAACTGAACAAGAGTAAGAGTGTGTGTAATTTTGTAAGAAATTGCCAGGCTGCCTTCTAAAGTAGCTGTACCACTTTGCATTCCCATTAATAGAGGACCTTATTTTACAAATGTGTTTTCAAGTACAAGGAAATGGTAAATTAGTGTTTTCCCTAAAAATAGAAAACATATACTGTATTTCACTGATTCTAGGGTGCTATTTAATTAATAGTTCATCAGAGTAAAAATATATATAATACTATAATAAATACAGATAGCTATTTAAATAGAAAAAAATATGCATCTTAAAAATAGGAAACCATATTATGTAAACAAAGGGATTTTTTTGGAGTTGAAAGCAATCAAAAGTTAATTTAATTTGCAAACTAAGTTGAAACTTTAGATGACAATTCTATTTTTATGAGTTTGTAAGGAGTAGTAATATTTAGGCCATTTTATTTTAATTTGTTCCATTTAGCATATGTACCTCTTTGCAAAATATTTTAGTTTTTCTTATGTTATTTTTAATTGCTTTTTAAACTAGTACTTTGCATTGATAACATGCTTTCTATGTGGTAGTGTCTGAATTGAATTATTGAATATGTTATTTGGGTTTTTATGATGTCAACCCAGTGCTGGGCACATAGATATGCCAAAAGTATTTATGAAAGTACACTGCTTTTTGTAGCACCGGATATACTGTTTAAAATATGGAATGTTAATTTTGGAAGCCTAATACAATATGTCTTTTACTGATGTTAAAAAAATAGAAAGTGGCCATTTTCCAGTATCTCCTGGAATATTTCAGATTATGCTTTATGTAACCTAGACTATGTGACACTGAAGATGGAATAAACTCTGGGTTCTCATTCTTCTTGAATTTTTTAGAGGCAATTTGTATCCTTTGATTTTTGGTTATCATTGTGGAAAATATTGGGAAAAAAAGTTGTTGTTGTTGTTGTTGTTTTCCAGAAAAATCACAAAAACTAAATGAGAAAAATCTCAAATCTCTCTGGTGTTTTTATGAGAATTCAAGAGAAAACTATTAGTGGAACCTAAGTGATACCCTTTATCTCTGTGTTATCAGAGGAGTCAGATAATCTTGTGAACTTGTTAAAGATCAAGAAAATAATCTACAGGTTATATTGATACCTGAGATATTCTTTTTTAAACAAATAGTTAAAACTGATTTGTACATTGCAGTGTTTCATAACCCACTAGTGTATCAATTTGAAACATATTGTAGAAACATAATAAATGATTGTTGGATCACTAATCCTACTAACAAATGTCTAACTAACCTATGTGCCACTTTATGGGACTGTTGAAACTTCACACCATTTATATCACTAATGCTATGGGAAAGTCACTTACAAAATCAAACACAAAGTTTCTATTAGAGGAGAACTAGGATTTCCCATATCCTTTTTATGTTTTGACTATTTTGGTTAGGAGAGAATTCCATTTTGGTTAGAATGGGAAGAAGGGCAGAGATATTGACTTAGTCATAAGGTCTGAAATATGAGGGAAAACTTATCTTTTGCCCAGCAAAGGAAAATTTAAATCTTTTCTTGTAATGTGTATCTAGGTATTTTAAAAATGCATTCATAATGTCTATTTGTACTTGCTGATGCCCATCTGCCTGCAGTGAAGGAGACACAGGAGACTCTAGTTTGATCCTTGGGTTGGGAATATCCTCTGAGGGAGGAAAATGGCAACCCACTCCAATATTCTTGGCTGATGAATCCCACAGCCAATGGAGCCTGGCAAGCTAAGAGTGGGACATGACTGGACAACCACTCATGCCATTTAAATAGCATTCCTTGTTCTGCTGCAAAATTGCTTTTAATAACAAACATGATCGGATAAGAATTGGAAATACTTAAATCAAGGAAAATAATTATTGATGGCAGACAATTAAAGGGGGAATGGGTAGAGTAGTTTTAATTATCTAGGAACTTAAAATTTTATTTTGTTGATTTATTTTGATTGGAGGATAATTACTTTACAATATTGTGATGCTTTTTGCCATATATCAGTATGGATCAGCCACGGTATACATGTGTGCTCCCATCCTGAACCCCCCTCTTACTCCCCCAACCCTGTCTCTCTGGGTTGTCCCAGAGCACTGGCTTCTGGATTCCCTGCTTCATGCATCAAACTTGGACTTATAATTTTAAATTTGTCTACCAAATGACCAGGCTAAGTAATTTACAAAAGGAAAAACTATTGAATTAATATCTAATGTATCACTACTATTAATAATTGTGTATCAAAATAAAGGGATATAAGAAAAGGCAATACTTAGGAAAGCAAAGAATGTGAATATATTCAGTTACATATAAAAATATACACTTACCTACATATTTAACATGTAAATTTTTTTCTTTGCTTTCCCTCCCTTTCCCAGAAGCTGTCGGTTAATTAAGGATGACATCAAAGGACCTGAAAAGAAGGCTTTCCTGGATCTTACATTTAAAATCTATTGAGCCCGTGGCCAAGTCTAAGATGTCTAGCATCTTAGGTCTAGAAGGACCCATTGGAGGACATCTGTATCACCATTTAGCTTCTCTGTCTCTCATAGCCTTTTCTCTCCCCTTGTCCTAGAACACTTTGTTTTACCATTTCCTGTAGTTCCGTGGTGTATTCATTGAGTTCTCCTTGGTCATAAGATTCAATAGATACGCCTCCAGATTTTACTATAGAAAAGTGGGACCTTAAACATGAAGGGTGATACTTCCTCCTTTTTCTTTTAACAAGTCAGCTCTATTTTTGTCTGTTCTGTATACTGGACTCTGTGTGAGATTTACTTAGAAAAACAGGCTCAACTTGAAAACTTGTTAGAAGATTCATGCAAACATTGATATAAAGGATATTGTGCAGAATCAGCATTTTTCCATTCTACTGATGATGGTATTTGGTGAGAACCCAAGTGAAACCTTAGGGGATAAGTTGTCAAGAAAATCAGGTTCCATCAGGAAATTTTTTTTTCAGTATTCATAAATATGTGGTCTGTTTCACAGTGAACCAATCCTATTATAAATCAAAAGCAGATAATCTTACCAGTTGCTATGGTGCTACAGGGTGATAAGCAAATGAATTTGAATTGGATGATATGAGAAAAGAGTACACTTTTCAAAGAAAATTTTTCTCTCATTACAATCAGAAAATCTGGTTTTGATTTATAAAAGCTTTAGTCAGAATGTTTTCCTCTATTGTGATCTTGAGAGCACTTTGATGGCTCCCAGGTAGCAGTGGGCAAATAAAACTCATAAAATTTACTAAGTGTAGATTGACTTTCATTTTTCCCTACATTACCACAGAACTCCAGGGACCCAAATATACTAATAGGAGGGATGTTCAGGAAATCATAATGTAGCTGTTAATTTTTCCTTCTGTATAGTTATATGGAACTTACATGTGTCAAATCATTTCTGTGATTTAGATCCACAGTAACATGATATCACTTACATCTTAACTGTTTTGAATGTTAATTTCACCAATCCCTTGCCAACCATAAGCATTAACTTTGGTCAGTTTTTAGGTAAAAATGCATAGGGTTGCATTAATTTAAATTTTAGTTATTAGTCATGTTAAAATTTTACATTGATGATTAAGTTAATAAAAATATATGCTCATAAAGATTGTTAAACAAATGAATAAACAGGCTTACCTAATTTTTAATGCAATAAGTTTTAGAAAAACATTTCAGATAAGGAATTCTCCTTTGTGGTTGGCTTTCCATAGGCTGTTTGAAAATATTTGATGCTATATCTTTCAGAATGCTGAAAGAATTTTTAAGTAGCTACGCTCCAGTATTTTCAACAGTTTGCTTAATTTTTGGCTAGTGTTAAAAAGGTTATTGAATCTTTTGCTTTATCTTGAGTCATCAAACAATTGATTAAAATATTATCAATAGACTTACCGTATCAAATTCCTAGGGGGAAAAAATCAAAGACTGAAAATCTCGCTCATTAAGCAATAATATCATTTGAGTTTCCCTGACATTTTCTTATAGAAATTAGATTTCTTTATATCCTCTATGTGCTGCTTCTAGCAATTACACTTTCATGGTTTCCTTGCTTCAGTCTATAGTGATTAATGCTTGTTTGCCACATCAAATGTAAATCAAGATGCAGAACTGAGTTCAGAATCTTGGTACAACTTAAAGTTAATTTTCTCCAGGAAGTATGGGGAATAAATTAATCTGGTTTCGAATTTGGGCAAGCTGAACATTTCTTTTGGAAATAGTTTGAGGTCAGTAATTTGGGAGATTATATTTGATAACTCTTACTGAATAAGAAAAGGTCACTGATGAAGAAGAAAAGGCCTTTTAAAATAGTTTTTGAAAGAAAGTTATAGTATATAGAAAAAGAATCAAATTAGAAAAACAAGTGATGTTGATATTCATAATAATCCTGTGCTCAGGTAAAGTTTCCATGTGTTTAGATTCTGGTTATTTTTTTTTAACTAGCTGAAATTTATTTATATTTTCTTTGCAGTATTTTGTCAGCATTTCTTAATGATCTACAATGATTATCTACAATTGCTTAAAAATTAGAAATTTGTTTTCAAGGAGGCTTAAAAATGATTTTAACCAAAGGAGTTGCATAATACTTATTTCCCATAGTTTCTATGTAAACCCAAAGCTGAAATCAGTTGAAGTGCTTTAGAATTAAAATTTATAATTAAAAAATTATTTGTGAATAATGTATTTCTGAGATAAAATTTAATGCTGTAGAAACCTATGTAATGATTAGGAAAATGTAGACCCTTCTATGCTGAAGTATTAATTAAGACTAAATCCTGTTTCTTTGATTTCTTTCCCCCAACTTACCTAAATCTGATAATGGATCACTATATAATATATATACATTACTATTCATTCTCATATATTCTAATTACTACTCATATATAACATTCATTCTCCCTCCAAGAGCAGAGTTATCTTTCTTAAAACATAGATCGGATCATGCCACTTTCCTACTTAAACTACTCCAATAGTTCCCTATCACAGTAGCATAAATTCTAAGCTTCTCGAATTTAACTAAGTAGCTCTACAGGAATCTACCTCTGGTCTTTCTCTCTGATTTCCCATCCCCTCTTTCCTTTATCCACATGTCCAGCCGCATTGGACTTTTTAACTGTGGGAGACCATTACATTATTATAACTGAGAAACAAGGATGGTAGTATTGGAGATGTTGAGAAGTAGTCAATTATGAATGTATTTTGAAGGTAACCCCAACAGCAATTCCTGACAAGTATGTTATGGAAGAAAGATGATTCAAGTGTGACTCCAAGGTTTTGGGCCTAACCAACTGGAAGGATAGAGTTGCCATCAATTAAAATGGGAGAGCCTAAGTTTGGGGATGTATTTGGAAGAAAAAAATTAGGAATTCAGTTTTGAAGATGTTGAATTTGAGACGTCTGAGAATTGAATATATGAACCTTGAGTTAAGAAGAGAGGTCTGTGCTAAATTAAAATTCTTTAAATTATTGGAACGTATTTAGAAGGGTATAATCCAAAGGGTTGCAAAGAGTCAGACATGATTGAAGTGACTAAGCACAAAATATTAAGAGATTTTAGAAAAAAGGAGGTACTCTGCAGAAGAGTGAAAAAAGAGGAATAACCACTGAGTGTGATGTTCAAAAGTCTAGTGAAGAACATGTAACAAGAAATGGGAAAGATTAACCCTGTCAAACGGTGCTAACTGTTCAAGTAAGATGAAGGCTGAGAATCGGCCATTGGGTTTGGCAACAAGTAGGTTCTTGATGACCTCGACAAAAGCAGCTCTAGTGGAGTGGTAGAGATGAAAGTCTGAGCAGGTTAGGAGAGAATAGAAAGAGAGGGATTGGAGACAGCCAATATAAATATCTGTTTCAGGGAGTTTTGCTGCACAGGTAAAGAAATGACATAGGTTGTGGCAGGAAATGGAGTAAAGTCAAGTGTTATTTTGCTTTAAAGGGAAGAACTTACATCACATTTGTATTATTTTTGTGTTGATAAAAGTGTACATGTAGAAAGCAAGTAGTTGCATATGGACAAGAACTGACAAGTACTTGAGGAAGCTATGTGGGTTTGTGAGAAAGAACAAAACTTTTTTCCCAAGTAGAAAGTTGCTAATTCATAAGAAGGCAGAGAAAGTGAGTATAGTTACTTACAGGTGGGTAGGTATGGAAGGATGTGAAATTCTATGTGAATTCTTCCATGTATTTCTTTTTCAGTTCTTTCAGAGAAATACAAAGCAAAACTATTTGTTGACTCAATTTTCTCTTCTGTAAAAAGGGAGGTTTTCAAAAAGGATTAAATGAAAAAAAGAAAATGTTTTGCCAACTCAAGTCTAGTATGTATTTATATGTGATATATCTTAATGATTCTTTATCTACTCTTAGGTTTTTAGATGGAAATTTAAAAATGCTTTAATATTCTTCCATTACTATGAAAGGAACAAATGCCAAAATATCTTAAATTATAAAATTTAGATGTTAAAATAATTGGCTAGTAAAAATTGCTCTCCATAACAGTTTCTATAAAATACTTTCATACTAAAAATATATTTCATTCTTGAAATTAAGAAATATACCAAGGACACTGGAACTCCTATTTCTAGTCATCTGGCATTATTGCTTTGCAAGAATACACATGAGAACTGTACAAAAAAGAGCTTCAGCGCCCAGATAATCACAATGGTGTGATCACTCACCTAGAGCCAGACATCCTGGAATGTGAAGTCAAGTAGGCCTTAGAAAGCATCACTATGAACAAAGCTAGTGGAGGCGATGGAATTCCAGTTAAGCTATTTCCAATCCTGAAAGATGATACTGTGAAAGTGCTGCACTCAATATGCCTGCAAATTTGGAAAACTCAGCAGTGGCCACAGGACTGGAAAAGGTCAGTTTTCATTCCAATCCCAAAGAAAGGCAATGCCAAAGAATGCTCAAACTACCACACAATTGCACTCATCTCACACACTAGTAAAGTAATGCTCAAAATTCTCCAAGCCAGGCTTCAGCAATACGTGAACCATGAACTTCCTGATGTTGAAGCTAGTTTTAGAAAAGACAGAGGAACCAGGGATCAAATTGCCAATATCCGGTGGATCATGGAAATAGCAAGAGTGTTCCAGAGAAACATCTATTTCTACTTTATTGACTATGCCAAAGCCTTTGACTGTGTGGATCACAATAACCTGTGGAAAATTCTGAAAGAGATGGGAATACCAGACCACTTGAACTGCCTCTTGAGAAACCTATATGCAGGTCAGGAAGCAACAGTTAGAACTGGGCATGGAACAACAAACTGGTTTCAAATAGGAAAAGGAGTATGTCAAGGCTGTATATTGTCACCCTGCTTATTTAACTGCTATGCAGAGTGCATCATGAGAAATGCTGTGCTGGAAGAAGCACAAGCTGGAATCAAGATTGCCGGGAGAAATATCAGTGACCTCAGATATGCAGATGACACCACCTTTATGGCAGAAAGTGAAGAAGAACTAAGAAACCTTTTGATGAAAGTGAAAAAGTAGAGTGAAAAAGTTGGCTTAAAACTCAACATTCAGAAAACCAAGATCATGGCATCTGGTCCCATCACTTCATGGGAAATAGATGGGGAAATAGTGAAAACAGTGTCAGACTTTATTTTGGGGGCTCTAGAATCACTTCAGATGGTGATTGCGGCCATGAAATTAAAAGATGCTTACTCCTTGGAAGGAAAGTTATGACCAACCTAGATAGCATATTAAAAAGCAGAGATATTACTTTGCCAACAAAGGTCCATCTAGTCAAGGCTGTGGTTTTTCTAGTGGTCATGTATGGATGTGAGAGTTGGACTGTGAAGACAGCTTAGCACCAAAGAATTGATGCTTTTGAACTGTGATGTTGGAGAAGACTCTTGAGAGTCCCTTGGACTGCAAGGAGATCCAACCAGTTCATCCTAAAGGAGATCAGTCCTGGGTGTTCACTGGAAGGACTGATGCTAAAGCTGAAACTCCAGTACTTTGGCCACCTCATGTGAAGAGTTAACTCATTGGAAAGACCTTGATGCTGGGAGGGATTGGGGGCAGGAGGAGAAGGGGACGACAGAGGATGAGATGGTTGGATGGCATCACCGACTCGATGGACATGAATTTGAGTGAACTCTGGGAGTTGGTGATGGACAGGGAGGCCTGGCGTGCTGCGATTCATGCAGCTGCAAAGAGTTGGACACGGCTGAGCGACTGAACTAAACTGAACTGAACTGAGATAGAGAGAGTAGTAACTCCTCTCTATAATAAAGATTTGAAATTGATTTGTCTCTTGAAATATACCTGAAGCTTAGTTCAGTTAGAAATATATTTTACTTTTTCCTTGGTTTCCATAGATTTTTTTGTTTGTTTGTGCAATTGTTTTAAAGAAAAAGAATCACTGTGAACCAGTTACATTTCTTAGGTTCTTTGTTAATTGGATATTCATGTAGTTAAAATATAAAACCCTCTACTTCAGTATACTGTGATAAAGTGACTTTCACCTCATTTAAGATATGTGGCTTGTGCATTCTTTTAGTTGAATCTATCATGATTGACTTTCAGGTTTGTTAAGGAAAAAAAACAACTGAAGGCATTATGATGAATCTGATATTGAAATATTTTTGTAATTTTTACATGCCTGATAAGCAGAGATATAACTGATACATTTTTTGATTTTTGTGATATCCAGTGTGACTCTAATTTTTGACTTTATTGAAGAGAAAAGAACATAAAGGTAAAAGGCAGTTTTTTTCTTATAAAGAAATCAACATATTTTGACTGCCAGGTTCAAAAAGAGGCAAATCTGTCTTATTTTCTTGACATTTCCTTATAATTATCCTCACTTATATAGTCAGCTGGAAAGCTGAAAGAACTGTCATTTATCTTTGGGTATTTTTTTTTTTTTTATAAAACATGACTCAAAATCACTGCAGTTCTAAAGCATATCATAGTTACTGTTTCGTTCACAATGCCTTCAATATTTGATATTTTATTGTACTTTGATTCTTTAAATATTCTTAACTCTTTTTAGTTGTAAGAACATATCAGTCCTGAGCTGTTGACACTTTCTTAACAATCCAAATGAGTTTAAATTTGCTACCTGAAATGCAGGAGAACAGTCCTAAATATACTTTATATTTGCTATAGGAGTAGATACTTTACTGGATACATGAGGACTTCTAAAAATGAAACTATAGTATGACAAGAGATAGGTGGTTAAGAAAGCTAGGTTTTCTTTGTTGCCTTGGAATTACTTCTCATTCATTTAAGATGTTTATTAGCATGATATTCATCCTCAGGGCCACTTTATTTTAGGACATCTTTTGGGGATGAATATTTCAAATGAGCCAGCCCAGCCTCTTCATTATACTGATAGGGAATGCAGTCCCTAGAAGCTAATGATGTCTGTTTCTAACCCATTTAGAGTAAAGGATTACTACCGTTATTGATAGTGTTTAATACCAATGCTGTGCTATTAAAATTGTCCAGTCTTGGTGCAAGATTCTTTATAGATGCTCTCAATCTTTTCTCTGCTGGTACATTTTGAAGACTAATTTCTACTGATTCCAGGCGAATTAAATGATAGTGGAAAAGCATTTTCCATCATTACTGTTGGAGCAGGAACAGTAAATCACCACAGGTACAAATTGAGAACTCTGTCTTAATATCATTGGACTGAAGAAGGCACGTAGAAAATCCTTATCAGTCAAATCCCAGGATTTAATGAATGTATACATCAGTTTCTTCAGAGTAGTGCCCAGGAGTTGGTGAAAGCAGGTGTCTCTGCAACTTGAATCATTCATAGTTTAATATAAAGAAGGGAGAGAGCAGGGGACATATTCCTCCTAAATCTAAGTGTGAAAATGTATGTATGCATGCTCAGTGTCTCAGTCATGTCATACTCTTTGTGACCACATAGACTGTAGCCCCGCAGGCTTCTCTGTCCATGGAATTTTCCAACCAAGAATACTGGAATGGGTTGCCATTTCCTCCTTCAGGGGATCTTCCCAACCCGGGCATGCATCTTATGCATTACCACTGAGCCTCCCGGGAAGCCCATGGGAAAATGTATACACTTTATGAAACAGAAACTGTTGAGATGCATTCTATAGGAAAGATCAGCCCATAACTTTAATTCTGTTGCAATTAATAAATCTTCAGCAACCAGGAATGGGAATGTGACCGGCATTGTTTAATTTTCGTGCAGATATCTTGGAGATCAGATTGTCTGTCTGGAAATGAACCACAATATATCAATAAAGAAAATGTTGAGGAAACTGAGCAGAAGGTTTTGGTAGCCAGTGGAGTCTGTCATCTGCATAGCTGAGGAACAATGGAGAAAAAGTGGTTAACTCTATGAGTCATGGTTGAGCGGTCAGAAAAGATGAGAACAGAGATGAGGCCTTGGATTGACTCTCAAACAGGTCACCGTTACTCTCGTCATTTCTGATTTCAGACCCTCTTCATTTCAACCTGAATACTATTGATCAGTGTGGCTGTGATAGGTTTTCCAGTTCTAACAGTTTTAAAGTACATTTGGATGGCTTCCCAGGATAAGGCCACAGAGCCAATGACTTTGACTGTTTCTTCTACAGTTTCTAGACTATTTCCTCATCACCCCTATAAATATGCTGCTCCCTTCATTTTTCACCATTGCCCTTGCAATCCATATGGAAGTAATTACTATTATAACCTGTCAATAGTCTGACTTTTTAATAAGTGTTTCTCTTCTATTAAAAGCACATATGGCTATCTTTTTTTCCCCTACAATATAAATGAAAAGGAAGTGGGACTAGTAAAGCACAAATAGGAGAAAGGAAGAAACCTTGACATTTACTGGGGACATATTGAGGGGAGGATAGAGAATAATTACAGAATATAGGGTTGGTTCCAGGATATGACGTCATTTATGAATGATTCAGTATTGGTTTTGTCCTTCCAGGCTTCCTTGTCCTTCACCATCTCCTAGAGATTGCTCAAAGTCGTTCTATCAAGTCGGTGATGCCATCCAACCATCTCATCCTCTGCATCCCCTTCTCCTTCTGCCTTCAATCTTTCCCAGCATCAGAGTCTTTTCTTACAAGTAGGCTCTTTGTGTCAGGTGGCCAGTCTATTGGAGCTTCAGCTTCATCATCAGTCCTTCCAATGAATAGTCAGGGTTGAATACCTTTAGAATTGACTGGTTTAGCAATTATGTAGAACCTAGTCAAAGAAAAGATGTTTTCAGGGAGGAGTATTTTGTATGGAAATTGGTGAGGTTTACCCTTGCATGATAGTAATAATAATAATAAAAGACTTTAAGTTTTACTGTTGTTTTCAATTTGTCTGCAATGCACCTACCTTTTTATCTACATGGGGACACACAGCTCTCACTGTGCCCCACTTTGCAGGCTGTGTTCTGGGGCCATAAAGAAACCATATTTAAAGCAAGTTCGACTGCATTTTAATTCAGACCTTTAAGAAATGTTTCCTTAATGGATACCAGTTGGTTAATTAATAGTTGTGAAGAGATGCTTTGCTTTTCTGTGATAGCATACTCTTATCCTCTGTCACCACCACCCTCTCTCTCTCTCACACACACACACACACACACACACACACACACACCCCACACAATGCCATACCTTTTCCTGGAGCACCCTTCCTCAATCTGGCATTCAGACTGCCTGAGTGCAGCTCTTTACATGGGCATACAGAGTTCAGCGTTTGCTACCATTTAAAACCAGCTTGTTCCTCTATGATCACAAGAAATAAAATGCAAGTAAAGGGCATCAGAAAGAGGCTTTTATATTTGAAGACCATACTTTGTATTTTAGCAGGTTCTTGGCTTAGGTTAAACTGTAGTTCAACTTCTTCTAGTTCATACATGTAAATCTAAGTTTGTGTCCTCATTTGTTAAATTTATGGATGACTGAAGTCTCTACCTCCTAAAACTGTAGAAATTCCCAAAGCCTCTTGATCTTTTCTGCTCTCATGCTTTTATGCTTGATGTGGGTACTTTAGACCATCAGAGGTCTTTTTGGTCTAAAGACCAAAGGTCTTTTTATTCTCACACTGGATAGGAAAGAAGGAAGAAAGAGAAGAGAAGGAGAGAGGAAGGATAGACAGAGACAAGAGAGAGGAGGTAAAACTGCTCATGGAGATAATTTACCTGATAGACATCCCTCACCGCTTGTAAGGTTAAGAAGCCATCTTTTATATTCCTATTATCCCTAGTTCCAACACGTGGAGTTAGAGATTATGTAGTCTTACATCTTCCTTGTGTCCCTGTCTCATTCCAGTGTTGATTTTTTTAGGATATTTCCCCATCATTTCATACACTTTAATTAAGGAATAACATTAAGTCTTTATCCTGTCCCACATTTAGAAGTTTTATTGTTTGAACATGACCTTTCAGTACTAACTTTTATTCTAAGCTGTCATCAAGACATTTCTTTTTAGTAAATCACTTCACCTCCTAAAAGCCATTCTGAGTTAAAAAAAAAAAATGACTTTACAACTTAGTATATGTGTAGAACCTTAATCAGGACAAATGAAAAAGAAACATTAATAGACTGCAGTGTACCATATCACAATCTCTAAATTGGTTAAGCTCCATTCCAAAAACAGTAAATACTTTTGCTTTATAGCAATATAGCAAGTATAGCAAGCCTGGTCAATGTCATTCTGATTTGAGACTATTTTAGAAAGTAGAATAAAATTTCTTAGGAATAAACTTCCCAGTCCAGACATTAAACACTCATCATGAATGAATAAGCAATTTTCAACCAAAATTTTGGCATGGGCTAAGGAATTATTATATAAATATTAATATAATTAAGTTCAGATACTCAGAGACAATCCAATTTGATAATGTAATATAGCAGAAGGCAAGCTCACAAGAGCCAAGATGGGATCTCAGTATAATCTTACAATTAGCATTTTATCTAACATGGAGCTTCACAATTTATTGGTTTAGAAAAAATCTGGAAGCCTTTAGATAGTGATTGTGGATAATAAAAGATAAACATGTTATACTAATTTGAATAACTCTGGGGGAAAAAGAATGAGCTGTTTCTAAAAAAGCACCTGATTCAGTCAAAGGAATGACATTAGATTGTTAGACTTTTCTGAGGCTAGAGGCTTCCCAGATGGCTCAGTGGTCAAGAACCCACCTGCCAATGCAGGAGACACAGGAGACGTGGGTTCAGTCCCTGGTGAGGAAGATCCTCTGGAGGAAGAAATGGCAAACCCCTCCAGTATTCTTGCCTGGAAAATTCCATGGACAGAGGAGCCTAGTGGGCTACAGTCCATGGGTTCACAAAGAGTTGGACACAACTGAGCGTGCATGCACTAGGAGGCTAGAAGATGAAGAGGAAAAGTTAAAATTTTACATAACCTCCTGCTCATTCTGCCACTGTAACTCGGCTTGCTCCTTGCAGTCTGTCACGTAGGTCACGTAGTCTTGGATAGTGGGGACTTAACTGGAACTGGAGCTTATCTCACTCACCCTTGTTCTGCTCTTTGCAGTTTCCCGGCCCTGGAAAGCCTGCTTAATCTGCCTGTCGTTGTAAAAGTCAGGCACCCCCTCCCCATCTTGACTGCTGTTTCTGCATGCACAAAGCCTCTTAGTTTAAACCAGCCTGTTAGCAGCTAGCATTGCCCACTATAGTAGGTCTATAAAAATTCTGTTACCCCTTTGTTCGGGGCTCAGAGGTTGGAGTGTTAACTCCTCTGGGCTGCTGCTAAATTGCTTTAGTCCTGTCCGACTCTGTGTGGCCCCATAGACGGCAGCCCAACAGGCTCCACCATCCCTGGGATTCTCCAAGCAAGAATACTGGAGTGGGTTGCCATTTCCTTCTCCAGTGCATGAAAGTGAAATGTGAAAGTGAAGTTGTTCAGTCGTGTCCGACTCTTAGCAACCCCATGAACTGCTGCCTACCAGGCTCCTCCATCCATGGGATTTTCCAGGCAAGAGTACTGGAGTGGGCAGGCAGGTGCAATAAACTTCGCCAATTCTCGGAGTGTGGTTTCTGAGTGTGGTGCTTGGTTTCTTGATTACTGGTTTCTGAAACACTTTAATTACTCCAAGGAGGGATGCATGCTTTTGAAATTACTTATTAAGCCTATATGGGCTGTGCTGTGCTTAGTCACTCAGTCATGTCTGACTCTTTGTGACCCCATGGAGTGGGGATCTTCCCAACCCAGGGATTGAACCCACGTCTCCCGCATTGCAGGTGGATTCTTTACCATCTGAACCACCAGGGAAGCCCAAGAATACTGGAGTGGGTAGCCTAACCCTTCTCCAGGGGATCTTCTTAACCCAGGGTCTTCTATATTGCAAGCAGATTCTTTACCAGCTTACTGCCAGGAAACCCATTAAGCCTATCTCTCTCTAAAGCTAGTACTATAAAATCTCTGTTACTGTCTCAGTATTTGGGGCACTTGTTAAATTTTATTAAAGCTTTCTCTGGAATTAAACATAAGGATTACAGGAAGTTTTAACACTGGTAGCTAGATCAGGTAGAGTATTATAATCTTTTTCAGTTTAAAGAGTAAGCTGATTAAGACTTTGTCTATTGTTGCCTATTTACATGATTTCAAACAACAGAAAGACTTTCACAAAGAAACAAAGTTTTTAGCTGGCAACAAACTATATTTTTCTCCTCAGACTTTAATATGGTTTTTAATAAACATAACATGGAAGATCCAAATTAACGTCTGTTCCTTGTAACAATTATGAAGTAAATTATCATAATAGCATTTTTGAATATTATTGATCATGTTTATTATTTTACAAACATGAATTATTTGACATAACTGCTAATGTTGAGTTCATCCTGTCATGCTTATATTTTGCTTTTAGCACTGTTATTTCTTAAAATACATATTTCCCAAGAGAATTTTTAATAATCAGTAGAGAAAAATTAAGAAATGATCATGTGTGAACTATCCTGGGCATTTCAGTTTATAAGATTTTTTTATTTTAGTTCAGGACAGTTTTGACTCTTTTTCCTTAAAATCTTCATCTTTATCCCACATGGTTCAGTGACTGAACTGAGAGGCCCATTTTCAACCTTTTATGAGATTTCTAATTCATATTCCAATCCTCTGCACTTTTTCAATCATGAAAAATTCATTGAAGTTTTACAGTGCTAACATTGAAAATGTCTTAGTTGTTTTCTCATAGAAAATATTTATGTAGCAGTCTGCTAATATACATATGACAAATATATACACATGCTTTTTTTTCTATAAATTGCTACTATAAGAGTAAGTTTTTAAAATCAAATGGATAGCTAGCACCCTTTCAACATACTTATTTTTTACCTGCATAGTGGAGAAAATATGAATTATATATGCCATATGGAAAGAATGTCACCTTCTGAATATTTATGAATGTTTGATGGTTTAAAAATTGGGAAGTATTTCTTTTTAGGACAGAAGCCATTGAAGAAATGAACTGTCATATAACATTCAGAATTCTTTAGGCAGATTTGTGTTTTGTCTATTATGCTTCCACTTCCCAATTTTGTTGTTAGCTTTCTAACTCTTCAAGTAAAATAAGAGATTTGTGGTTCTTCATATATGATGTGACTCATAAATGAAGAGGTATAATTTTCTCTATAAGAACAATTTACTCTCCCATTTCAGAAATATCAACAGCCCTGGCCCTACTAAATGATTACAGTGAGTAAAGGAATTTGAGTTTTTATATTTGAAGAATTTTTGATTTTCTGTTTTGGAGGTACTGCAGGAAAAACTAGATTTCCATAGTTCCAATAACCTGTGCCTAGTTGAGAGCAGAGACCATGCTTGTCTCACTCACCATTATGTCCCCTGTGCTTGATGCATGCTTGACATGAAAATGGATCTGTTGAATTAAGATATGAATTAAAATACACAATGGTATGTAGCCTGTGTTACCATGAATGTGATTAATATGCACATACTCCACATATGTATGTAAGCTTATGATAACACAAATTCTTCAAGAATTTGTAAAGTATTAATTTCATATACTAATATCTAAAACATTATCCTATATAGAGTATCATTTTTTAAAGAATGAAGGTAGATGGGAATACTCTTTATTCTACACATATTTTAAGAATGTGATGATTCAACTTCCTCAGGTTCATAAAGAGCTTCATTTTGAATTGTCATTGTGCACTACTTTAGATAGGAATATGAGATGGGAAAATTTATGCTGATCCTATAATATATTCTAGAAGGAGCTATAATTTCTTTTTAGTTTGATTTATTCGTTCATTTGTGTTTCTGGAAGACTTTGTGGGAAATACTGTTCTTGTTACTTTTGTGAAGTTTCTTTTGAAGCTTATGGAGAGTCATTCTCTGTGTATATTTATTATATTCAACTGTATTATCCTTCCAATATTTGACAGATATTTACAAAAAGCATCAGTTACTTATGGCTCAGCCTAACATATGTCCATGTGGTAATATAATGGGTGTTTATCAGTGGAGGTTACCATTACATTTGGTCAGTCAATGTGTGTCTTTTTACTGCATACTGACAACAACCCCCATGAGGTATAGCTAATTATATTACCTTTATTTGATGGAGGAATTAACATACTCAGTGAACTGTGGCATTGGGGGTTGAACATTAAAAGTTGTAATCTGAACATGTACACATGTATTATTTTGTTCTGTCTCACACAACAAAACTATTATTCACAAATTAATTATCTGATATACTCAGGATATTCCTTTCATGACTGATTACTATTCATTAAGTTGAATATTCTTTCTAGAGGACTAGAATTCTATGTAAATATTGATTGAGGATGAAATCCAAATGAAGGGCTTTGAAGTGCCTTTACTTCTTCTGACAAGTAATAATGGTTATAATAAATTAAAATTTTAATCAATAGTATAAATGTATATACTTGGATAACTTGCTGTTATTCTTTATGGATTTTAACCTCAATTTAGCTCCAAAGTTTGTGCCTTTTAAATTATAAAGTCTACAGACTTTATAATTTAATATAGGTACTGTGATGAGGCTTGACAAACACCATAATATGAAGTATATAAGAAAATTTGACACTGACTTTTGGAAGTCCTAATAATTGGTTAAGATTTTATATTGGTTAAATCATAAAGGGACCAAATACTGAAGCTTGGCTCACATCCAGGGGTAAGCTTTGAGCAAGTTTCAATTCTGAACTTAAACAGTAAAAGGAGTTGCTCCTCTTCATTATTTTCTAATAGAAATAATAATAATAATATTTATTTAGTGCTTAAAATGTTCTAGATACTTTTTCAGTCATTTAGTCTCCATGATAACCATTTGAGATAGAAACTGGTATTATCCCAGTTTTGTTTCTTGGGGGTTTATATTTTTTAATTTTTAAATTGACAACATAGCTGATTTACTGCATTGGGTTAATTTCAGGTTTGTACAGCACAGTGATTTATTTATATATATATATTTCCAGATTACTTTCCCTTATAAGTTGTTAGAAAATATTGAATATGATTCTCTGTGCTGTACAGTAGGTCCTTATGGGTTTTCTCTTTTATATAGTGATGTGAATATATTAATCCCATCCATATAAGCTATTTGCAACAATTAGTTTGTTTTCTATGTCTGAGGGTCTAGTTCTGTTTGGTAAATGAATTCATTTTTATTTTTTTTCAGATTCCACATGTAAGGAATATCATATGATATTTGTCTTTCTGTCTGGTTTACCTCATTTAGAGTATGATACTCTCTCTAGGCCGATTCATGTACCAGCAAATTGCATAATTTCCTTCTTTTATGCCCAGGTATAGGATTGCAGGATCATATGGTAACTCTATTTTTAGTGTTTAAAAGAAACTCTATACTATTCTCCATACAGGCTATACCAATTTACATTCCCACCAACAGTGTAGGAGGGTTCCGTGTTCTCCACACTCTCTCCAGAATTCATTATTTTGTTGACATTTTAATGATGACGTTCTGCCTGGAGTGAGGTGATATTTCATTGTAGTTTTGATTTTATATTATCCCAGTTTTATAGATGAGAGAATATAGGCAAAAGCAGGTAAGTGACTGCTCTGAATTGTTGTTTTGGGGGCACAGTCAGTTGTGGCAATCACTTGGAAACAGTGGGAGAGATTGGAGACTGTTTCTTGAAAGAAAAAAAAATTGTCAATTGATATCACACTATCAGAGACACAGGGAGCTTTCCTCGGAATGGCGTCAGTTTCTACTAAGGAAATTTGAATATTGTAAGCAAGTGTGCTGATGGATAGATGATTTTACTTCCTGTCTTGGTAGCAGATTCTATTTCCTATGACATTTGAAGGCCATTGATCAGGGATGTGTTTTAAGGCATTGGTAATCTTAATATCTGTGTGTTAGTCGCTCTGTTGTATCTGACTCATGTTGACCCCACTAATTGTAGCCCACCAGGCTGCCCTGTCCACGGAATTCTCTAGGCAAGAATACTGGAGTGGATAGCCATTTCCTTCTCCAGGGCATCTTCCTGACCCAGGGATTGAACCCCGGTCTCCTGCATTGCAGGCAGATTCTTTACTGTCAAAGCTGTCAGGGAAGCCCAGTAGTCTTAATAGCACTTTTCAATATTTTTAAGCCATTTCTCCCAAACTGAGCATTGCCTTTCTTTCTCATCCCTTTCCTTCTAGTTTTACTACTCTTTTCTTTCTAATATCAGAGTAAAATAAAATAATAAATTGTATATCAATCCTTCTGTAGTCTGTTAGGATTGTTTGTTGTTGCTTATTTGCTAAGCTGTGTTCCCATGGACTGTAAGCCACCAGGCTCCTCTGTCCATGGGATTCTCCAGGCAAGAATACTGGAGTGGGTTGCCATTTCCTTCTCCAGGGGACTTCACAACCCAGGAGTAGAACCCACGTCTCTTGCACTGGCAGGTCAATTCTTTACTACTGAACCACTAGGGAAGCAGAGAGTAAGGATACACAGTGTGTATTCCTGAGCTTAAAAGGCTTGGAGCTACACCAAACAAGAAGTAGCCAAGTTTAGGGTCCAAAACATCAGTGCATTCACACAGACGCAATATTGATTTGAGACCATGACAACACTGGCGTTCCATTATTCTCTTTGAAAGAATCTAGAGATACAAACGTGGTTCATGAATCTGTATTCTTTGAAAAATAAAACAACTTCAACTTCTCATCTACTTAGATTTTCAATGTATAAGTTCATGTTTGATATAGGGAAAGAAGCAGATTTTCATGTTATTTTTTATGCCTAAAATGTGACAAAATAAAGATTATCAAAATATGGACCTAAAGAAAAAGTACCAGGCTCTTTCTATTGCTGCAGTGGCAGAATAAAAAGAATGTCAGGGTGAAATTTAGAATTGTTATGGACAGAGTGAAAACAATTATACAAAATCTCCTATAGCTAGCAGCCTTTTGCCCAAAACCGATCTCTTGTTATGGTAATTGAATGAATTTCATTTTAACAGCTATTCTACTTTGCTCAAGTTTTCATACAAACTAAACTATAAGGAAGTCTTGCTTTGAAGTTTGAAAGACACCCTTGAGAATATTGAATATTAATTTTTGAACAAGCTGTTACATTTTAAATTGAGAATAAAGTACCAGACCATGTTTCATCATTCTACTTGTGTACAACCCTTATCTCACTTTCTTAAAATGTTTTAAAAACCCAAGAGGGGAAAGTGTAATGATTATAGAAATCATTTTCTTGTAGGGCTTTATCAGTTGTTTTTATCTACTATAAGACATTGACAAAAACGATGATTCAAATAAAATTTAATGCACACTTCCTAGACATTTTCTCATTAAAAGCAAAATAAAATCACTCTGTAACATTAATGTAAAGAATGAATACCTTTTTACTCTAAGGCACAAGTGACTTGGGCTTCCCTGGTAGCTCAGCTGGTAAAGAATCCACCTGCAATGCAGGAGACCCCAGTTCGATTCCTGGGCTGTAATGAGCCCTTGGAGAAGGGATAAGCTACCCACCCAGTATTCTTGGGCTTTCCTGGTGGCTCAGACGGTAAAGAATCTGCTTGCAATGTGGAGACTTGGGTTCGATCCTTGGGTTGGGAAATTCCCCTGGAGGAAGGTATAGAACCCACTCCAGTATTCTTGCCTGAAGAATCTCCATGGACAGAAGAGCCTGGAGGGCTACAGTCCATGGAGTCTCAAAGAGTCAGACACAACCGAGCAACTAAGCACAGCACACAAGTGACTTACTGTAAGATACATTTGCCCTTAAGTAAGAAATGTCTTTATATAATAAATATGAATTCTATCTCTTATAGATTTTTCAGAGATACTATTCTTGCAGTTATTCCCTCTCTCTTCTTTATCATTAGTTATCCCTTCTCTTCTCTTCTAGATCATTGATAGATGATTGAATAGATAGATATTTTGATCTTATGGTGGTGGTGGTGGTTTAGTGGCTGTCGTGTCTGACTCTTGCAACCCTGTGAAATGTAGTCTGTCAGGCTTCTCTGTCCATGGGATTTCTCAGGGGAAAATACTGGAGTGGGTTAGCATTTCGCTGGTGTCCTGCATTGCAGGCAGATTACTGACTGAGCCACCAGAGAAGCCCTTATCACATAGCCCTCTTGGAAGCAATGCTCCATTTGTTCTGCTTAAGAGAAAGTCTTTGATATCTGTACTTCCTTGTCTTCCATCCTTTCTTCTTCCACATCACTACACTGAAAGTCTTGTCAAGAACTTGTCAAACTCAAACCCAGTGGACACTTGTGCATGACTTGTTCTTTCAGAAGCATTTGAAAGAATCGTTCAGTTTTGTTTTTTCTTTAAGTACTTTCTCCCCTTGTTTTCTAGGACACTGTACTCTCCCAGGCTTTTTATCTCAGTATAAGCCAGTCTCTGTTACTGGCTTCTGTTCCAATGTCAAGATTTTTTCAAGTGCTTTTGGGCTCTAGGATTCAGTTCTGAGACCTCTTCTCTTCTCTATACCAGTTTCTTCGGTGACCTCATCCATTCTCTTGGTTTTATTTTATTTTTATTTTTTTATTTATTTTAATTGGAGGCTAATTACTTTACAATTTTGTATTGGTTTAACATCTGTACTCTCACGATGACTTAATTTTGAATTACAGAACCAAATTTGCTACTGAAATCTAGACTTATATGTTCAGTTTACTTACTGGCATTTTTCTAGATATCTCGTAGACATTTCAAATTTAACATCTGATGTGTCTTTTCAAACCTCCTTCTCCAGTATTCCCCAATTCCATGAAGACCACCATTAGTTCACCAATTTGTTCACAAATCCTGGCACCTTCCTAGAGTCCTCTGCCTTCTTTCTCTTGTATCTTCTATACAAACCAGTAGAAATTTTACTAGCTGTACCTTCAAATGAGAACCCAAATCTTACCACTTCTAATCCTCTGCACCAAGAACCTGGTCTAAACATGTTAACTCTTTCATGGTTTAATTCAATAAGCTCTAATTGGTCTCTCTACTTCAGTCTTACTTCACTGAAGTCTATTCATCACGGTGCAACAAAAGTAATCCTTTGTAATACAAAATACATATCAAGTTACTCACCTTTTCTTGACTTTCTAAGTCCTTGGCCTGTATGTCATGTCCTCTGATTTCCAGCCTCTTCTCAGTAGCTCTCAAACTTATTTCCCTCACCCTTCTTATTCATTTAGCTCCTGCTACACTGGTCTTTCTGTTCTTTGACAATTCTAAACATGATGACAGGAACCCCAAGACTTTTTGCTCTTAGGGGTTCCTGAGCTAAAGTACTTTGCTTCCAAATGTTTTCATGGTTCAGCTCTCACTTTATATTGACTCTTGCTAAAATGACAGCACCTCAAAGGGCATTCCCTGGCAACCCTATCTTGAGCATCACCTTTCCTCACTCTTTCCCCTTAACTTGCTTTATTTTTTTGCAAGTGATGTGAATCCCTGACATGATGGTTTTTATAACTTTGTTTAGGATTTTGTTGTTGTCAGTCTTCCTGCTTGGATGGTAAGTTTCATGAAGGTAAACATGTTTTCTGTTTTGCTCAAACCTGAACCTCTAGTGCCTGGAACATAGTAGGTACTCAGATCACATATGCTGAGTAAATTATTGTTATCACTTGCATGTTCCCCCTCCTCTCCAATCTCAACATATTTTCTAATTTTATTCTATTTACTTTTCTACTAATTGCAATTGTTTAATAATTGTTTTTATATTTTAATGTAAAATATTTATTTTTCACTTGATGGTATCTCCATTTTTATGCAACCAGGTTAGCTTTTTCAGAGTTTCAGACACCAGTAATGCATTCTGTTTCTTTTTGGGCTGACTTCCTAACAACTGAATAACTTGTGGAAAGCTGAAGTATATATAGAAATTGAATCTTCCTGTCAAATTTATGCCTAAGATGTGGTATTGAGCCTTCCTGTCAAATTTATACCTAAAATATGGAATTGAGCATATGATCAAATGTTAAAAATATTTGATTTACAACATTTGAAATAAATATTTAAGAACTGTAGGTGGGGTGGGGGTGAGAGAAATTATGAAAAATATACCTCAAAGAACAGACATAAGGAACAATTTTCCCTTAGATTTTTTGCTCCTATTAAAATATTCTAACATTAATGCCTTCAGCATTTCACAAAAGTGATGATAAAATTCAGGCAGCTCCTATGGTGGGGGGGGAAACATGTTTAGAGAGAGGGGTGGATGTAGAAATATGTTCAGTGTTTTTCTTTACTCTGAACTTGTTTTAGAAAGAATTATTTGAACAAACAATCATAAGAAACTGGAAGAGGTTACCAGAAAAATACATTTCCATCTCAAGGGGTTTGGGGAGTGAAGTAGACTGTTACTTTAATGTAGGAGAATGAATTAAATAAATCTTAACAATTACTTCCTGCTCTGTTGAATCTTTGTTTCTATAATGATATGGCCTTTTCTACTTGAAAAGGAACTAGAAGCTTTGTTTGGCAGATTCAAAGTGTTAGTGTGACATGACTTTTTAAATTTTAATTTATTTTTAATTGAGGTATAATTGACATACAGTATTATATTAGCTTCAGGTGTTCAGCATAATGATATTTATATACAGTGTGATATGTTTACACTTCATTCATAATAGGGACCTGTTGATGATGTTTGAGAGATACATAATTTCGAGGTGCAGAAAAGAAACATGTAATTACCATCTCTCTACTCAAGCTGCTACATATAGAAAATCATGTATTACTGCTCTGCAAATAAAACAAAAACAGAACAGATAATACTATATTAAATACTATTCTTTTAAAATGTTATTTACCTTTTTTTTTGGCTGTGCTGGGTCTTCATTGCTGCAGGGTTACTCTCTAGTTGCAACGCATGAGCCTTCTCATTGTGGTGGCTTCTCTTGCGGAGCACAGACTGTAGGCTATGGGCTTCAGCAGCTGGAGCACACAGGCTCAGTAGTTCCAATTCCTGGGCTCTAGAGCACAGGCTCAGTTGTGGCACAGAGGCTTAGTTGCTTTGCGGCACGTGGGATCTTCCTGGATCAGGGACTGAACCTGTGTCTGCTGCACTGGCAAGTAGATTCTCTACTACTGAGCCAACAGGAAAGCCCTTAATACTATTCTTTTAAAAAAACAAACACCAAAGTTCTTGGAGGTACTAAATACAGTACAGAGTCTTTAGCTAAAAATTTAAGTGCTATTGGTATTTGGGAGTTTTGAAAAGGCTGCTTTATCTTCCCCCAGAAGTTTTCTAACTCAGTTTATTAACTATGGAAACCACATATTTAGAAATATTAGAAATATGTTGGCTCCAAACGGTACAATAATAATGTTTGTCAGTGCTATGTGTCAGATATCTCACACCAGTTTTCCATTGCAGGTATCATTATTTTTACCATGTTACATATGAAGAAACTGAGATACAAGGAGGTTAAGAACTTTTCCAAGATTACACGGTTTGTAAGTTGTTGTATCCAAGTACTGTAGCTAGGGAGCCACACTTTAGAACACTTGACTCATATGTTAATTATCAAAGACCATCCTCATAATCATTTTAGGTTTAAGGCAGTGGAGCCAGTATGAAAATTGAGTGAGGTATTATCCAGCGAAATGTTTTAAATATCCTCTTTGAGTTTTTAGGAAAGGGGTCTTACTCAGGTTACTAGAAGTTTAGGATATTTTGCAATAAATGTATATGTAACATTAAGGGAGTAAAATCAGCTTAGTTTGCAAATATGTGGATAACCACACAACCAAAATTATGGACACTCACAAATACTCCAGTTGGTCTTTGGAAAGAGGAAACACAGTTCAGTTTTGGATTTTACCTCTTCTCTACCCAAATTCATGAATTTATGAATCTCTTCCCTAGGACTTTTACTGAGATATAATTTACATATCATAAAATACACCCATTTAAGGAATGCAGTTTTATATATTTTCAAGTATATGGAAAGAACTAACCAATCATCAGCACAATCTACGTTTAGAACATTTTTATCACTCCTGAAATAACCCCTATACCTATTAGCACTCGCTTCTTACCCTCCTCTCTCTCAGCACTGGTTAACTACTAGTGTATTTTATATCTCTATAGATTTGCCTATTCTGGACATTTCATATCAGTGCATTTATACAATAAATGGTCTTTTATGAAGGTTCTTCTGCTTAGCACAATGTTTTCAAGTTCCATCCATGTTGTAGCATGTATCAGTACTTCATTGCTTTTTATAGCAGAGTAACATTTCAGTATATAAATATACACATTTTGTTTATACATTGATTTTATGAACATTTAGGCTGTTTACACTTGGCAACATAGTAATGCTGCTATGAACATTTATGTACATGTTTTTGGTGAACGTGTTTTTGTCTCACTTGCATGTATACCTAGGAATGGAATTGTGGATCATATGGTAAATCTGTGTTTAGCAATTTAGTAAACACCAAGCTGTTTTTCAAGGTGATTAGGAATGAATTCTCACTAGGGATGAATGACTGTTCCACTTCTTGTGCAACCTTGTTAACACATATTGTAGTCTGACTTTTGACTAAAGCTATCTTAGTGGATATGAAGTGGTATTTCATTGTCATTTTAATTTGCCTTTTACATTTCCTTGATGTCTTAGATTTGACTCCTTGGTCAGGAAGATCCCTTGGAAAAGAAAATGGCAACCCACTCCAGAGTTCTTGCCTGGAGGATCCCTTGGACAGAAGAGCCTAGTGGGCTATGGTACTTGGGGTTGCAGAAGGATTAAACATGACTTAGTGACTAAACAATAATGACTAATGATGTTGAGCATCTTTTCCATGTGCTTATTGATCATTTGTTTTGCAGAAATGTCTATTCAGATCCTTCACTCATTTTTAATTGGGTTACTTGCCTTTTTACTATAGAAATCATTATATACTGGATACAAGTGCCTTTAAGACACAAGATTTGCAAATATTTGTTTCCCATTCTGTGAGTGTGCTCTGCTTCCAGTGTGACAGCGTATCCTTCTTTTTCATCTACTCTTCTAGCTGCCCCCTCCTAAGACTCTCCTCCTTATATCTGTTGATTTCTGCTTACTCCAGATTAATAACCTTTTCTTTGTTCATGTCTCATGGCTCCCTCTGCCTTATAGTCACTGCTTGCTTGTCTTTTCTACATGTTCTCAATTTCTGATTTTAATTTCTTGATCTCAAATTTACAAATCCCTTGAGAGAGTTTCTAAGATTGGTTGTCTTTGATCTAGGGGCCCCTTTCTGGTTCAGTCCCCTGTCACTGAGGTGATTTGTTGGCTTATATGAATGAACTGGCCTAGCACGGTTCCTTGAACAAAAGCTGGGTTAGGTCGTTTTCTTGAGAAAAGGTCCTGTGCCATGTAGAATCCTAATGCTTCACTGAATGCACTACAGTTATGGATGATAGAGGCAGAATGCTGGGCGTTACTACTTTATTTCATCGTGTAGACAAAGAATTAACAAAAGCTTATGTATTGTCTACTTCTAGTTTCAGAACTCAAACTGAGAAATTTATGTCAAACTAAATTACATAAGGTGGTGGTCTTTGCTTGATTCCGTTATGTTTTATTAATAATTCAAGGCTTGTTTGCATTAATATTTAGCATGCAGTGTTGTTGTTGTTGTTATTCAGTCACCCAGTCCGACTCTTCACGACCCCGTGGACTACACATGCCAGGCTTCCCTGTCCCTCACCATCTCCTGGAGTCTACCCAAGTTCATGTCCATTGCATCAGTGATGTCATCCAACCATCTCATCCTCTGTTGCCCTCTACCCCTTCTGCCTTCAATCTTTCCTAGCATCATGGTCTTTTCCAGTGAGTCAGCTCTTTGCATAAGGTGGCCAATGTATTGAAGCTTCAGCATCAGTCTTTCCAGCTTGCTTTAGTATAGATGATGTTTACTATGATACAGATGATGTACAATGATAAAATGTCTATAAGTAAGCAGATTTCATGCATATATATGCATATGAAATGTATATGTATGAATTTAGTAAATCTTCATTGTTTTAAGTTCCAGTTCAAATCTTTTTATATCAACTAGCCCAGATATTCCCTTAAACTTAAAACCTTTAAATGAATCAAAAAGATATCATAGCATTAATATATTTGTATCCATGAATCATAAATTACCTTTCTTTTAAGAATTCAATTTACTTGAGGGCAAAGATTTGTAACTCATTTTTGTTAATAAGTTAACCCCCTTCACCTTCTTAAAATAGCACTTTGTATCTAATAGGCAACTCAAAGTTTGTTACATTTAACTAAAAGAATAAGTGAACTATAAGGAATTTAAGAAGGCACAATTTAGGAAAGTATCTTTCTTCCTATTGAAGGTGAGTTTACCCCTGGCCATCAATAGCCTTTCTAGCTACTTGGATCTTTAAAAACTGGGTATTCAGGTCAACAGATCAAAACCTTAATACCTTGACGGTGGAATCCTTTTTCTTTATGTAAAGGTAAAGAGGAAAAGTATAGACCCTGTCCAGTACAACTGTCTTTTAAAACCTGGATTATGTTTGCCTTGCATCCTCATCTATCTACTCTATAAGCACATAGCTACTGGTACTGATGACGTCAGTGTGCCTAGTAAGAAGTAGTACCAATGGGTTATAGGGAATTGAAGACATCTAACTAGAAGTGGCTGTAGCTAAAAGTGTGGCCTATATTAATACTGTTAGTCTCAGTAGGGACATTGGAACAAATAATTAGAAAGGGAAAATATTGCCATTGTGTTAGCATTGGGAAAATATTTTTCCTCTGTGTATTTCAATTAACTCTTCAATTAAATATTCAATTTAATATGCATGACCTTGTGACAGTGCTCTAGGGACAGTCCCAGCCTCAGGCTAGAACTCCAGGCCTTGAAAAAATGTTTCAATGTTTAAATAAGACCTCAAAAAGACCTTCGTTAATATTTTTGATGTATTTATCCAAAGTAACTTTTTAAATCATATAAAATTTTTTAAATCTTTTAAAATTTCCATAGATTTTAATCTTCCCTATTGTTGATCAAAAGAAATTTCTGGGTCACATTTTAAATTTACATTTTAACTTTTTATTGAAATATCAAGTAAGGAAAAGTTTATGTAGAAAATGTGATGGATTTTCACAAACTGCACCATGGTATAGCCATCATCCAGACTAAGTAAGAAACATTTAACACACCCAAACACACCTCTTTGGATCCCACATAGACTCTGTGCTGCCTCCAGGCATAGTAGCCACTATTTACATTTCTATTAATTTTTAAATTGTACGTAAATTGGATTAGACAGCTTTTACTTTTATGTATTGAGCCTCTTTATCATTATTGTTTGTGACATTTTCCATATTATGTCATGTATTTATAAATGGTTTATTCTCATCACTACATAGTATCCCACTGTGGGAGTATATTACAAAAGGACAAGGATGATTAAGAATAAAAACTGCTTACCATGACAATTAAGATGGTGTTTTATTTATTTTTGTGTCTTGGCTGTAGGTATATATATATATATATATATATATATATACACACACACACACACTCAATGAACACAAGTTTGAACAAACTCCAAGACATAGTGAAAGGCAGGGAAGCCTGGCATGCTGCAGTCCATGGGGCTGCCAAGAGTACAGTACCACTTTGCAACTGAACAGCATATATATATATATATATATATATATATATATGCATTCACTGCACTTACAGAGGTTTTAAGTTTCATCTCCTCAACATGAAAATTATTTCTGGCATGGTGAAACCTCTAGGACACTGGCAAAAATAAGTACAAAATTGCTTAGGAGGGACCCCCCACCACCAAATTATAAAATATTCCTACACAGAGGTAATAAGCACACATAAATATGAGCTCAAAATAGTTTTGTCTCTAACCATGACAGAGTAAATGGGACCAGATTTCCCCTCCCACCATAACAACTACAAAACTAGACAAGATAATTTAACAAAAAACTGTCTCCACACATTGGACTACAGGCAGGGAGGGTGAGACTCGAGATAGAAGTATGTGACGTGAACTTCATATTTACTCAGGATCTCTGTATGGGAGTACTTCCTTTACCACAGTGAAGAGAAGAGGCACACAAGTTGAGAGGTAGCTTGTGGAACTGAGAAATGATAGGCCAGAATTTAGGGCTGCTAAATTGTTTGAAATTTTCAGAAGAGAATTGGAGAAGAGAAGCTTTGTCTTGGGAGGAATTGCTCTGAGATAACATAGAGGGGTGGGATGGGATTGGAGGTGGGAGGAGGTTCAAGAGAGATGAGACATATATAAACCTATGACTGATTCATGTTGATACGTGGCAGAAACCAAAAGAGTAGTGTAATGCAATCATTCTCCAATTAAAAATACATAAATAAATATATTAGAAAAAAAAGGCATCTGTGTTGGTGTTCACCATGGACCCTTGGCCTCAGGCTGGGCTGTGCAGCTGCTGGGTAAGTCTCTATTATATCTAGCAGGGACTAGATGACTGGATGCAGGCATCAGAGCTCAAACATAACAAGGAGTCACTGGCATCTTGATTCTAAGACCATGTTTTCCTATCAGGACCTTGAATTTGAATTTTCTCTTAAGACCGTTACTTCTTTTGAAAATTGCTGGATAAGACTGGAATTAGAAACAGTTTTATATTTGCAAGTCTTGGGCTGGAAATATTTACTCTAGATTCTGATTAATAATGGAACAACTTATTATTTAGTTCATCTATCTCTCTCTAACCCTTAGCATATACAGCTAAAAGAAACAGTATTTTCACTATTCTGCATGGAAATCTTCTTAGCCAAATCCACAAATTCATTAGATATGTTTTTATGTTAATGTAGGTGATAATGTTGCCACATTTCCCACTACTGCATAGCAGTCTATCTTTTTAATCCATGCAATAAAATTTCTTCACTGTCCTTCCACTGTTCCCTGTTTCTTCAGCTTCTGCTCATCACCAATAGCTCATATTTTAGGGTTTTACTATAGCCTCACCTCACTTGCAGAATTCTGTTTTGACTACTTTTTGCTGTCTAACAAAAGCTCCAAAAACAAAAATAATTCATTTTTTAACCTCACAAATTTCTGGTTTGACCAAGTAGTTATGTCATTGGTCTCATTTGGTGTCAGTAATGTGGCTGAAATCAGAGGGCTATAGAACTAAAGGAGCCAAGATGACTTCCCTCACATGTCTGACTGGAGAATTAGAAAACTAACAAAGAAGTGATGCTGTCTCTTTGGGCTCACTATGAGGGTAGGTTTTTTTTTACATAGCATCTAGATTTCAAGAGTAAGAAAGGTATAAAATAGAAGCTGTGAGCCCTCTAAAATGCTGGGTCTAGAACTGGCATGAGCATGTTCTACTGGGTTCTGTTTGGCAGAACCAACCTACGTTTAAAAAGGAGGACACAAATTTCACTTAAATAGGGTAGTGTCAATGATTTATGGTAACTTTTAATCAATGCGAGGCTCTTTCAGAATCACAATTTATTAAAACTGAAGAATGAACAAATTAAAAATATAAATACCTTATGTGTACTATTAAATTGAATTTATAACAACAAACTTTTCTATAAGTAAAACCCCAACTTAGAATATTTCTTTGGTAAATTTTATGAAACAAGAAATAAAAAGATCAATAAAACTAAAATTTATTCTTTGAAAAAACTATAAAAACTATAAAACTTCTAGTGAGATTGAACTAGAACAAAAGTCATTAATTTTCAAATATGAGAATATTAAAAATAACTAAAGCAAAAAAATGCTTTATTATGCAGAACTTTATTCTACTGCTTATGGAACTTTGAATCTGATTCAAGAAACTGTTAAAATGTCTGAAACAACTTTTATTCACTAAATGAACAGTGTCAGTACATTATAGGTTACCATCAAATAGAGAAATAGACACTAGGCTGAGGAGGTTTTAAAGATTAGCTTATAACAAACTTTCAGCTGTTACTTCCTGTAATATGCAAGCTATTCCAAAGCCAGGGAAATTACCTCTTTCAATTTGTGAGATGGCTATATAACTCAAAAAACTTTTTAAGTATCTTTCTATGAAAAGAAAGCTATAAGCTATGTCACTTGTGTGGTTGTAGGTGTAAAATTATTAAATAAAATATTAACAGCATCAGTCCAGAAGTATACTTTAAAAAAATACATTGGGACAAGATAGAATTTTTTTTCAGTAAAACAAGAGTGGTTAATATTAGAAAAATCTATTACTGAAATTTTCCATAATACACAGAAGAGGGAAAATAACCTCTTAGCACATACAAAAAGCATTTGAAAAGTTTGACAGTTCATGATGATTTTAAAAGAAAAAAATCTTGGTAAGTTTGGAATAGAAAAGCATGTTTTTAACTCCACACATGTCATCCAAAATCTATAATATATTATTTTGAATGGAGAAATGTTAGATTATATTGTAAAGAGGAACAAAATAAAGGAGGCTGCTAGCACAAAAATCTCTGTTTTTCATAATCCAGCAGTACATAATTAGAAATTAAAACGTTAAAATATATTATTACAGTAACAACAAAAATAAGGTGGTTAAACATAAATCTAACAAAAATTATATGGAACTTTTATGGAAATCTCAAAGAAAGGCACAAAGAAGACACAAATTTGCCATGTTCATGTTTATAAAGATGAAATAAAATTAAGATGTTGATTCTTTCTTAATAATTAATCCATATATTCATATTATTCCCAATCCATCTTGGTTGTCTTTCTTCATTTTTAAATTTGCATTTGTCAAACTGATCCTAGAATTTTTATGAAAAGCTGAAGGAATGAAAATACCCAAATCATGGTTAGTATTTTGATGAATGTGAGAGAAAACTGACCCTACTAGATGATAAGATTACTAAAAATATATGGCAGTTAAAATATTTTGATGTTTGTTAAGACATAAATTTCTCAGTGAGAATGAATAAAGAGCCTCCAAATAACTTTAGTTTTAAAAGAAATAGTAGTTGTTGTAGGTGACACCAGAAGTCAGCAGGGCAAAGGGTGGATTATTCCATAAGTGATGCCAGTAAAATTGGTTATTCATGTGGGAAAAATGTTCCATAAGGAACAAACCATGAAGAAATATCTGTATAATATCAAAATAAATAATTTCTTTAGTGAACATATAAGAAGACAACAGTGAAGATAATGAAATGTGATAAATTCACATACAAAATTTTTTTAACTCAAAATGACATAAGAAAATGAAAAGCCAAACTTTTGAATTTAAGAAAATGTAGAAGGCAATGGCACCCCACTCCAGTACTCTTACCTGGAAAATCCCATGGACGGAAGAGCCTGGTAGGCTGCAGTCCGTGGTGTCGCAAAGAGTTGGACACAACTGAGCGACTTCACTTTCATTTTTACTTTCATGCACTGGAGAAGGAAATGGCAACCCACTCCAGTGTTTCTTGCCTGGAGAATCCCAGGGACGGTGGACCCTGGTGGGCTGCTATGGGGTTGCACAGAGTCAGTCGGACACTGATCACTTAGCAGCAGTAGCCTATATAATTTGAAAGCATTTATTTTTCAGAATACTTGAAGAACCTCTAAAAATCAATTTTAGAAAGCACAACTAAATAATAATGAGGCAATAAACCAAGAGTATATCCAGGCAGTTCATAAAAGAAAAGTCTGAATAGTAATAAATATATAATATGATTATCAATTTTACTTACTAGTTTTATGGGCAAATAACAGATTTTGGAATCAAATTCAGTTCAGTTTAGTTCAGTCGCTCAGTCGTGTCCGACTCTTTGCGACCCCATGAATCGCAGCACGCCAGGCCTCCCTGTCCATCACCAACTTCCAGAGTTCACTCAGACTCGCGTCCATTGAGTCAGTGATGCCATCCAGCCATCTCATTCTCTGTCGTCCCCTTCTCCTCCTGCCCCCAATCCCTCTCAGCATCAGAGTCTTTTCCAATGAGTCAACTCTTTGCATGAGGTGGCCAAAGTACTGGAGTTTCAGCTTCAGCATCATTCCTTCCAAAGAAATCCCAGGGCTGATCTCCTTTAGAATGGACTGGTTGGATCTCCTTGCAGTCCAAGGGACTCTCAAGTCTTCTCCAACACCACAGTTCAGCAGCATCAATTCTTCGGTGCTCAGCTTTCTACACAGTCCAGCTCAGATTACCTGAGTTCAAATTCTGATTTTATCGCTGAGAGGCGTGGCACAGTGGTAAAGAATCCGCCTGCCAGTGCAAGAAATGCAAGAAATGGGATTTGATCCCTGGGTTGGGAAGATCCTTTGGAGTAGGAAGTGACAACCCACTCCAGTATTCTTGCCTGGAAAACTGCATGGGCAGAGGAGCTTGGAGGACTACGGCTCATGGGGTCCCAAAGAGCCGGCCACAGCTGAGCACAAGCACAATGAGCCAACTTACTGGGAAAGTGACTTTACGCGTCTGAGCCTCTGTTGCCTCAGTTCTGTAATGGAAATGAAAGTAATGCTTTGCTCATATGATTATGTTAGGACACTTTAAACGTTTAATTTAGCCTAAGCATGAGCATTTCATAAGTCTAAGCAATTTCTATTAAAGTAAGAGAATTTCTTTTAACGCTCATCAAATAGGCTAAAATTATTACATCAGACAACAACCTGTGTGACAAGATATAGGGAAACAGAAGCTATTTCTGGTGAAAGCATAACGTCTGATTTGAAAAGCAGTTTTTGAAGATATGCATATTCTTAGTACTCCTCATTTCCACTTCAAAAGTCTAAGAAAAACTCCACACTGTTTCCTAGAGTTTATAAAAAAGTAAACTGTCAACCAGTGGAGAATGATGAATAATCTGTAGGCACACCAAAATATTATAAAGCAATGAAAATGAACTAACTCAAATCTACCTAGTTAAATTTCAAAAGAAAATTCTTAGTAAAAAAAAAAAAAGAAAAAACTGACTACAAAGGATTATGTGCATAAATGATACCATTTGTGTAACTTAAGAAAACAGGTTAGTTTACATCATTTTCTGTAATATTCATTGAGAGAGAAAGAAGGCAGAAGAAAGGGAATAGGAAGAAGAGGGGAGAGGAGAATTTGGAAAGACAGAATAAGACAAAATATTAATATTTTTGTCATTTCTGTGCTGTTTTTACTAGTACTTTGTATTTGGGTATAGATCAGAGAGTTGGCAAAACTGTAACCTATGGCTCAAATCCTGCCTGTCTCCTATTGATGTAAATATAATTTTATTGGAATACAACTGTGCTCGTTTGTTGATATTGTCAACTATGGCTGCTTTTGCATTCTATTCATTGTGACAGAAATTGTATAGCCTACAAATCTGAAAATATTTCTCATAAGACCCTTTCCAGAAAAAAAAACAAAAAACCTGACACTTGGTACAGAGCACAATTTGTAGTTTTTCATATAAAATATTTTATACTTTAAAAAGTATGCATTAGAATAATAGTGACTTGTAAAGGGAATTGATTTTTCGAGTGGTTTTATGAAAAGTCTTTTGCATGTGGCTTGTTAACTTTCAATCATTTTCAAAGGTAAAAGTCAAAAAAGCCTAAGTTTAGTCATAAGAAAAATATCTTTAATCTATATTCTTTGTTCATAAGAATCAAGGAGGATACAGGCTTTTTGCATTATAATTCATGTCTCAAGTTAAATGTAATGAAAGTCCTACTTTTCTCACTGAAAGTCTTAATCCTCAGAACTGTCAAATCTCTTTCACCTAGTCTTCCCATCCTTCTGCAGCCCAGTATTTGGGAGGCAGAAAAACATTTCCATTTTAGATAATATTTAGCTGAGACCTGAATGCTAAGTGAAGAGACCCTAAGTGTAATGGCCCCAAACACAATAATTGTTTGCTTGTTTACAAAACTTCTGGGGCAGGTGCTCCAGGAACTTAGAGAGACTTCACAAGGACCTAGTTTCTCAGGGACCCAGGCTGCCGGCAGCTTTGTTATTATCTATACATGGACTTAAAGCCCCTTTGTGTCATTATCACAAAGTGTATTGAAGGGCATTCTTTGAGGTTCTGGAAAACAGGGCTAGATTAAGGCATGGATTAAATCTTGCCCCATTTCACTGGAAATAATTTGATCATATGGCCACATCTAACTTCAAGTCCATTCTAGAATTACATTCTGCTGGGAATACATATGCACAGCTATTAAAGAGAAAGGTAACACACCAGAGATGAAGAGAAGGCATTACATAGGCAAGAAAGTATAGTGTGTTAAAAGACTAGAAAGAAGAGTGTAGTAAGCCAGTAGGTTTTTCTTTATCTTAAGGTGGGTGGGAGAAGTGGGTAATATTATACAAGGTGGAAAGTAGTAAGGTGGAGAGTATTAATATGGGTGGAGCATAGGAGCAATGACCTAGAGAAATAATCAAATTCTCTATCATGAGGGTTGCTAGAAAAACATAGGATGCCTGGTTCAAATTGAATTTCATACAAGTAATGACTGAAGGTATGTCCTATGCAATAATTTAATTTGATAAACCCAGTAATATTACATATCATGAAATTCTTTCATGCCATGCTAAAAAGTCTACATTCATTCTGGTGCGTAATGATGAGTCTTTAAATGTTTTGAGTAGAGATTATTAAAGTTATGGCCATTTGAACATTAATTAAAGACCAACTAACAGCATAAAGGAATGTAGATTTGAAGAGGATAATTCCAGAGGCAGGGTGAAAAAACAGTACAAGAACTATTGTATCTCTTCGAGATCCTGATTTCAAATCTTTGGATATAGGGGATTGTCAGATCATATTAATTGTTCTATTTTTAGTTTTTTTGGGAACCCTTAGGTGGCACTAGTGGTTAAGAATCTTAATGCCAGTGCAGGAGACTCCAAAGAAATATAGGTTCAATCCATGTTTGGGGAAGATCCCTTGGAGGAGGAAATGGCAACCCACTCCAGTATTCTTGCTTGAAAACTTCCATTGTCAGAGGCGCTTGGTGGGCTGCAGTCCATGGGGTCACAGAGTCAGACACAACTGAGCAAATGAGCACATGCACCCCCCCCACACACCCCCACACACACACACACACACACACACACACACACATATCCATTGCAGTTTTACTCACAATAAATATATGGAAACAACCTAAATGTCCACTGATGGGTAAATGATAAAGAAAATGTGGTATACACATACTGTAGAATAGTATTCTACCTTATAAAATAAATATTTTCTGTAATATGTGACAAGATGGGCGAACGTGGAGGACACTGTGGTATGTGAAGAAAGCCAGGCACACAAATGTGTGAGTCCACTTACACGAGATATTTCTTTAACAAGTGGTGCTGGGAAAACTGGTCAACCACTTGTAAAAGAATGAAACTAGAACACTTTCTAACACCATACACAAAAACAAATTCAAAATGGATTAAAGATCTAAATGTAAGACCAGAAACTATAAAACTCCTAGAGGAGAACATAGGCAAAACACTCTCCGACATAAATCACAGCAGGATCCTCTATGACCCACCTCCCAGAATATTGGAAATAAAAGCAAAAATAAACAAATGGGACTTAATTAAAATTAAAAGCTTCTGCACAACAAAGGAAACTATAAGCAAGGTGAAAAGACAGCCTTCTGAATGGGAGAAAATAATAGCAAATGAAGCAACTGACAAAGAATTAATCTCAAAAATATACAAGCAACTCCTGCAGCTCAATTCCAGAAAAATAAACGACCCAATCAAAAAATGAGCCAAAGAACTAAACAGACATTTCTCGAAAGAAGACATACAGATGGCTAACAAACACATGAAAAGATGCTCAACATCACTCATTATCAGAGAAATGCAAATCAAGACCACAATGAGGTACCCTTTCACACCAGTCAGAATGGCTGCAATCCAGAAGTCTATAAGCAATAAATGCTGGAGAGAGTGTGGAGAAAAGGGAACCCTCTTACACTCTTGGTGGGAATGCAAACTAGTACAGCCACTATGGAGAACAGTGTGGAGATTCCTTAAAAGGCTGAAATAGAACTGCCTTATGACCCAGCAATCCCACTGCTGGGCATACACACCGAGGAAACCAGAATTGAAAGAGACGCGTGTACTCCAACATTCATTGCAGCATCGTTTATAATAGCCAGGACATGGAAGCAACCCAGATGTCCATCAGCAGATGAATGGATAAGAAAGCTGTGGTACATATACACAATGGAATATTACTCAGCCATTAAAAAGAATGCATTTGAGTCAGATCTAATGAGGTGGATGAAACTGGAGCCGATTATACAGAATGAAGTAAGCCAGAAAGAAAAACACCAATACAGTGTAGTAACACATATATATGGAATTTAGAAAGATGGTAACGATAACCCTGTATGAGAGACAGCAAAAGAGATACAGATATAAAGAATAGACTGTTAGATTCTGTGGGAGAAGGCAAGGGTGGGATGATTTGGGAGGATAGCATTGAAACATGTATATTATCATATGTGGAACGAATTGCCAGTCCAGGTTCAATGCATGAGACAGAGTGCTCGGGGCTGGTACACTGGGATGACCCAGAGGGATGGGATGGGGAGGGGAGGTGGGGGGGTTCAGGATGTGGAACACATGTACACCCACGGCAGATTCATGTCAATGCATGGTAAAACCAATACAATATTGTAAGTAACTAGCCTCCATTAAAATAAATTCATATTTAAAAAATAAATTAAATAGTCAAACTCATATTAACAGAGGGTAAAGTGATGGTTTCCAGGTGTTGGAGGCAAGGTGCAATGGGGAGTTGTTGTTGAACTGATATAAAGTTTTGGTTATGCAAAATAAGGAATTTCCAGAGATTTTCTGTACAACATTTTGCATGTAGTTACCAATATTCTACTGCACACTGAAAATTTCCTTAGAAGGGTAGATTTCTTATTAAGTGTTCTTACCACAGTAAAGTAAAATGAAAAAAAAAATGTAATGGCCTAGTAAAGAGATTTTAGGGAACTAAAAGAGAATAGTAGTGACTGAAACATTATTGATAATAAGAGAAAAATAAGAAATAATTAGAAGTTTTAACTAATAGAAATAGTTGGATGATGGGAGCATGGATCACAAAAATGTATCTAAGATGATTTTTCCCCATTTATAACCATTGATACCATAAACAGATATAAAGAATAAAAATCACAGGGCATTTTTTTTTTGATTTAAGGACATCAGAGCAAGAAGATGTAGCTATGATCAAAGTGGAGTAGTTTTCCTAAACAGGAGCAGTAGATGGCAGGAGGTCTAATATGTGCTCAAAGACACAGGAATATGTGATAAGGGCTATGAAATTGCCACTGGATGTGGCAACTGTCTTCGTAGTTGATTTTAGCGAGGGTATTTACAGAGGATGGTATGGGGTGAACATGGGAGGATGACATAAGATAGATGACTGAGAGTGATTGAGATGTGAGGAATTAAGTTTGGAAGATGGAAAGGCTCCTTAAAGAAGATAAAATGAGGAGACTGAGAAACAGGAAAAGAAGGTTAGAAAGTGGACCTAAACCAAAGGAGAAATTTTGATTTTCTAATAGTAGAAACTTAAGCCTGCTTCTTTTGAAACAAGGATGTAGATTAAAGATCTGAGGGAAATTAGGTATGATCAATAGTGCATGTTCCTTGAAGAAATGGAAAACAATAGGTTAAAAATTGTAGGTGTGTTGACTAACTTGAAGCAAAGCTTCCTTGGTGGCACAGACTGTAAAGAATCTGCCTGCAATGCAGGAGACCCAGGTTCAATCTTCCTGGGCTAGGAAGATTCCCTGGAAGAGGAATGGCAACCCAGTCCAGTATTCTTGCCTGGAAAATCTCATGATAAAAGGAGTGTGGCTGACTACAGTCCATAGGGTCACTAGAGTTGGACACGACTTAGTGACTACATACTGAAAGATGAGGGAAAATTAGGATAAACACTAGATGAGTTTGTTTGGAGACTTGTAGTACATACTCAATGACTTCAAATTCTGTTTTAAGTAAAGACACAGTCATTTGCCAGAAATGAAAGTCTTTGAAGTTGTCTTATTTGGGGATCATTATAAAAGTTTGGATTGATTTCTGTGTAGTTTGGACGAGCGGAATGATAGGATAGATTAGAAGGGTTTCCCATGTGACGGAAATCAGTACATTGTCTAAATGTGTTTATATATAGGAATCTGTTATAACTCCTAGTCATCAATTATGAGAAATACTCATATTTGTCTAGCTAGTACTGGCCCCAGCCAGAAATATGGTATTTGCTCATTCTAGTGTTTACTGTCTTCTCATTATTAAGAGAAATTATGAAAAATAAAATATTAGAAGATATGTAAGAGGTACTAGGAGATTTATACATGCTGTGTATCA
This sequence comes from Nanger dama, assembly GCA_917880005.1. Taxonomy (NCBI): domain Eukaryota; kingdom Metazoa; phylum Chordata; class Mammalia; order Artiodactyla; family Bovidae; genus Nanger; species Nanger dama. The sequence goes on from CAKJTW010000001.1 coordinate 43,208,107, forward strand.
TTTTCTGAATTCTTAAATTATTTCAAGCATTTTCTGATCTATCTGAAGGCAATTTAGTTTTAGAAAACTAATTCCAGAATGTTTCATAAGTCAGTTGATTTCTTTGCAATCAGTCTTCTACTTGATTTATTGCTTGATAAGAAAAAAATGCTAATTAAATTGACTTTAGTGCTGGCATACGGTTATTGGAATATTGACATTTTAACACCAATTAGACTATACTCTTAATCTCATTTTCCTGATAGTCTACATTACTTTATTGAATTTTGAGAATATTCTTATCTTTTTCTACTGCTATCTTAAAAATAGGGTTTTTTTCTTCTTTCTTTCTAAGAAAATTTAAAAAATTCACATACCTGCTATTAAAGCCATATAACATACAAAACCTACATGAACGTTAACCCAGACCCTAGGTTATTTGTTAACTACGTGTAAAAATGTGTTATTTTTTCAGTCGTATTATTTTTCTTATTGTTGTCATTCAGTTGCTAAGTCGTGCCCAACTCTTTGCAACCCAGTGAACTATGGCACACCAGGCTTCCCTGTCCTTCACTGTCTCCCAGAATGTGCTCAAACTCACGTCCATGAGTCAGTGCTGTCACACAACCATTTCATCCTCGGTCCCCCCTTTTCCTTTGCGATCAATGTTCCCCAGTAACAGGACTTTTTCCAGTGAGTCGACTCTTCTTTACACCAGGTGGCCAAAGTATTTGGAGCTTCAGCTTCAGTATTATTTTCTGAGGTTTCCAAACATGAACAGATACATAGATTTTCATAGATGGCTGCCAAATTTAGCTTCTTTTGAGTACTGAGTATGATATATCCTATATTTTCAGTCTTAGTCCAGTGATACTAATGTTTTTCAGTTCAGTTCAGTCACTCAGTCGTGTCCGACTCTTTGCGACCCCATGAATCACAGCACGCTAGGCCTCCCTGTTCATCACCATCTGTCGGAGTTCATTCAGACTCACGTCCATCGAGTCCGTGATGCCATCCAGCCATCTCATCCTTGGTCGTCCCCTTCTCCTCCTGCCCCCAATCCCTCCCAGCATCAGAGTCTTTTCCAATGAGTCAGTTCTTTGCATAAGGTGGCCAAAGTGTTGGAGCTTCAGCTTCTGCATCATTCCTTCCAAAGAAATCCCAGGGTTGATCTCCTTCAGAATGGACTGTTTGGATGTCCTTGCAATCCAGGGACTCTCAAGAGTCTTCTCCAACACCACAGTTCAAAACCATCAATTCTTTGGCGCTCAGCCTTCTTCACATCCAACTCTCACATCCATACATGACCACAGGAAAAACCATAGCCTTGACTAGACGGACCTTAGTCGGCAAAGTAATGTCTCTCCTTTTGAATATGCTGTCTCGGTTGATCATAACTTTTCTTCGAAGGACTAAGCATCTTTTAATTTTATGGCTGCAGTCACCATCTGCAGTGATTTTGGAGCTCCCAAAACTAAAGTCTGACACTGTTTCCACTGTTTACCCATCTATTTCCCATGAAGTGATGGGACTGGATACCATGATCTTTGTTTTCTGAATGTTGAGCTTTAAGCCAACTTTTTTCACTCTCCTTTTTCACCTTCATCAAGAGGCCCTTTAGCTCCTCTTCACTTTCTGCCATAGGGGTGGTGTCATCTGCATCTCTGAGGTTATTGATATCTCTCCCAGCAGTCTTGATTCCAGCTTGTGTTTCTTCCAGCCCAGCGTTTCTCATGATGTACTCTGCATATAAGTTAAATAAACAGGGTGACAATAGACAGCCTTGAGGCACTCCTTTTCCTATTTGGAACCAATCTGTTGTTCCATGCCCAGTTCTAACTGTTGCTTCCTGACCTGCATACAGATTTCTCAAGAGGCAGGTCAGGAGGTCTGGTATTCCCATCTCTTTCAGGATTTTCCAAAGTTTATTGTGATCCACACAGTCAAAGGCTTTGGCATAGTCAATAAAGCAGAAATAGATGTTTTTCTGGAACTCTTTTGCTTTTTCCATGATCCAGGGGATGCTGGCAATTTGATCTCTGGTTCCTCTGCCTTTTCTAAAACCAGCTTGAACATCAGAAAGTTCACGGTTCACATATCGCTGAAGCCTGGCTTGGAGAATTTTGAGCGTTACTTTACTCGCATGTGACATGAGTGCAATTGTGCAGTAGTTTGAGCATTCTTTGGCATTGCCTTTCTTTGGGATTGGAATGAAAACTGACCTTTTCCTGTCCTGTGGCCACTGCTGAGTTTTCCAAATTTGCTGGCATATTGAATGCAGCACTTTCACAGCATCATCTTTCAGGATTTGAAATAGCTCCACTGGAATTCCATCACCTCCACTAGCTTTGTTCGTAGTGATGATTTCTAAGGCCCACTTGACTTCACATTCCAAGATGTCTGGCTCTAGATGAGTGATCACATCATCATGATTATCTGGGTCGTGAAGATATTTTTTGTACAGTTCTTCTGTGTATTCTTGCCACCTCTTCTTAATATCTTCTGCTTCTGTTAGGTCCAGACCATTTCTGTCCTTTATCAAGCCCATCTTTGCATGAAATGTTCCCTTGATATCTCTAATTTTCTTGAAAAGATCTCTAGTCTTTCCCATTCTGTTCTTTTCCTCTATTTCTTTGCATTGATCACAGAAGAAGAATTTCTCATCTCTTCTTGCTATTCTTTGGAACTCTGCATTCAGATGCCTATATCTTTCCTTTTCTCCTTTGCTTTTCACCTCTCTTAATTTCACAGCTGTTTGTAAGGCCTCCCCAGACAGCCATTTTGCTTTTTGCATTTCTTTTCCATGGGGATGGTCTTGATCCCTGTCTCCCATACAGTGTCACGAACCTCATTCCATAGTTCATCAGGCACTCTGTCTATCAGATCTAGGCCCTTAAATGTATTTCTCACTTCCACTGTATAATCATAAGGGATTTGATTTAGGTCATACCTGAATGGTCTAGCGGTTTTCCCTACTTTCTTCAATTTACGTCTGAATTTGGCAATAAGGAGTTCATTATCTGAACCACAGTCAGTTCCTGGTCTTGTTTTTGTTGACAGTATAGAGCTTCCCCATCTTTGGCTGCATAGAATATAATCAGTCTGATTTTGGTGTTGACCATCTGGTGATGTCCATGTGTAGAGTCTTCTCTTGTGTTGTTGGAAGAGGGTGTTTGCTATGACCAGTGCATTTCCTTGGCAAAACTCTTAGTCTTTGCCCTGCTTCATTCCGCATTCCAAGGCCAAATTTGCCTGTTACTCCAGGTGTTTCTTGACTTCCTACTTTAGCATTCCAGTCCTCTATAATGAAAAGGACATCTTTTTTGGGTGTTACTTCTAAAAGGTCTTGTAGGTCTTCATAAAACCCTTCAACTTTGGCTTCTTCAGTATTACTGGTTGGGGCATAGACTTGGATAACTGTGATATTGAATGGTTTGCCTTGGAAACGAACAGAGATCATTCTGTCGTTTTTAAGATTGCATCCAAGTACTGCATTTCGGACTCTTCTGTTGACCATGATGGCTACTGCATTTCTTCTGAGGGATTCCTGCCCGCAGTAGTAGATATAATGGTCATCTGAGTTAAATTCACCCATTCCAGTCCATTTTAGTTCGCTGTTTCCTAGAATGTCAACGTTCACCCTTGCCATCTCTTGTTTGACCACTTCCAATTTGCCTTGATTCGTGGACCTAACATTCCAGGTTCCTATGCAATATTGCTCTTCACAGCATCAGATCTTGCTTCTATCACCAGTCACATGCACAACTGTGTATTGCTTTTGCTTTGGCTCCATCCCTTCATTCTTTCTGGAGTTATTTCTCCACTGATCTCCAGTAGCATATTGGGTACCTACTGACCTGGGGACTTCCTCTCTCAGTATCCTATCATTTTGCCTTTTCATACTGTTCATGGGGTTCTCAAGGCAAGAATACTGAAGTTGCTTGCCATTCCCTTCTCCAGTGGACCATGTTCTGTCAGACCTCTCCACCATGACCCACCCATCTTGGGCTGCCCCTCAGGCATGACTTGGTTTCACTGAGTTAGACAAGGCTATGGTCCTAGTGTGATTAGATTGACTAGTTTTCTGTGAGTATGGTTTCAGTGTGACCGCCCTCCGATGCCCTCTTGCAACACCTATCATCTTACTTGGGTTTCTCTTACCTTGAGCATGGGGTATCTTTTCACGGCTGCTCCAGCAAAGCACAGCTGCTGTTTTCCCCTTGATCAAGGGGTATCTCCTTACTGCTGCCTTCCTGACCTTATATATTATAAAACATTCTGATGGCTATTAGACTTATTTCTAGTCTCCCTATTCCCTTGCCTTCCCCAGAAAACCAGCTGGCGCTGATATTCCCTATTCTCATTATCCTCCTTTTTGACATGCCTTGTAGAATTTTGATATCATAAATTCAAAGTTTGCAGTCTTTTTTTTTTTTTTTGCTACTTTATGAAATTGCTACAGGTAAGAGGGACAGGTTGGGTATGTTTATTTTATTGTAAGAAAAAGTGCATGTTAAAAAGAATTTTCTATAATCAATGTCAGAATCACAAGAAAAGAGGATGAAAAATCAGTCTCTCTGTATATCTTTGTGTTTGAACATGGAAAGGAAGCCTAAAGAAGATGAGGAAAGTTTAGTATGGAGAACAGAAGTGTTGATAGTAGAATGTGGTCATTTTGCCTAAATTAATGTCTCCTGGTAATAGGGTTGTCGGATTTAGCAAATAAAAATACAGTTATGTGCTCAATCATAATCCCACTCATTGCAAACCTATGGATTGTAGCTTTCCAGGCTCCTCTGTCCATGGAATTTTTCAGGCAAGAATACTGGAGTGGGTTGACATTTCTTCCTCCAAGGGATCTTTCCAACTCAGGGATCAAACCCATGTCTCCTGAACTGGAAGGTGGCTCAGCAGTAACGAATCTACCTGCAGTGTGTGAGACTCAGGTTCAATCCCTAGGTTGGGAAGATTCCCTGGAGAAGGGAATGGCAACCCACTCCAGTGTTCTTGCCTAAAGAATTCCATGGACGGAGGAGTTTGTTGAGCTACGCTCTACTCCATGGAATCACAAAGAGTTGGACATAACTTAAGGACTAAACAACAGCCACCTGGGAAGCCCTTATGTGTGTGTGTGTGTGTGTGTGTGTGTGTGTGTGTGTGTGTATGTCTGTATAATCCATAATTAAGTGTATCAGTTAAGTCCATATAATCTTTCTCTCTCTAAAACAGCTCTTATTTCACTTATCTTCTGGTCAGTAACTTTGGAGAAGATATTGAACTTCTCTGCATTTTAGATATCCTCATGTGAATAAAGGTGAGGGGGCTGGATTGAACCTATCACATAATGTTGACATGAGAACCTAAATTTTATTTAAAACAGTATCTTGCACTTAGTAAACCTTTTGTTATTGTATTAAATGCAGGTTTTGCTTTACAAGGAAATAAACCTGTACTCTCCATTCTCCACACACTGAGTAGTCAGTGGCTTGGATATTGGCCTGAAAGGCAGCATGAGATTCAGTCAAAGCACCTAATACAGAGGATAACAGTGAGATCTCCTTGGGTGGAAGCCTATCTCCAGGATCATAAAAGCTGAACCCAGGGCAGCTTTCAGTAGAGGCATAAAGAACAGGCAGGTATCTTGTACTCTTCTCTTTTGTATAACTCAGAAACAATGTTCATAACCAGGTTACTTTATGTGGACTGGACTGTCTAGGCTTATACATTCAGAGGTTTAATAACATTTCACAAGAGATCTGGTTGATTTACCTGTCATTCAAGGCATACGTTTCTTGGTGGCTATGACCTGTAATTCCTGTCTACTGAATTGAGAATTCAAAATGATACAAGGTATTTATTTGCTTTTGTATATGTGGTGCTTTTTAAACAAAAAAGATTATGTAAATAAGACTTACTTTGTATCCTGCACATTGTATATAATGTAGACTCCCTAAGTATGTCTTGAATTAGTTCTGGAACCAGACCACCTGGCTCCAAAATCTGACTCTATCTCAGATGTTTCACCTTTGGAAATTACTTGTTTGATGCAACAGTTTGATTTTGTGAAATGGGGATAATCATAGAGATTTTGAAGAGGACAAAGTGAGTGTGTGTATATAAATTATGCATACATATAGTCATATTTATAAATAAACTTTAATTCTTTCAGAATTATGATATAAATTCACAAGATAAATCTATAGTCAGCTATAACTCTATGTATTTTTGACCTTTTGTGAGGTGCACCAATGTTATAAACGTGAATAGTTTTCATTTTCCTGGATAAAAACAGAAAATGCATGCAAATCTCATAACCAGTACTTGGCATTTCATCTAGCAGAAAATAGCTGTGATATAGATTAGGGATTCGGAATTGGCAAAATGAGAATAGGGCAACACTGAGCTTTAAAATTAAGAAAGGCAAGAGTTGGGTTGATAGAAATTACAGAAAAATGAGACGTGGGTTTTGGTCTTAAGAGAGATTGTGACGCTTTAGATCATGGAGAAAGGAGTAAAGGATGAAGACCTTGCTGCATGTTTTCCTCTGAATACCTCTGACAAGTGAATTGGATAAAATAATAGAAATTCCTGTTTATCAACACAGTCACACAATAGCCTCAGGGGCCTTGTAGACAGTACACATCCCTAAATATATTGTTTTGACCATGCCCAGCTGGTCTTTAGAATTGTAATAATGTTAGTCTTAGACATGTTTTAAAAGCTGCTGTAGGAGATGTGTCTCGCTCAGGGCTCCTAGAGATACTGGATTCTTGTCACAGTCCTTGAAAAGACAACAAAATCATTCATGAACACAAACTAGAATAAAATCCTGTGGCTGATAATAATTCTGATTCATGGGTGGGGTTAAAGACACACATTAAAGACATGCCGGGAGCAATACAAGACGGTGATGAAAGTGTGGGGCGAGCTGCACAGCCCGCCGCTGGCAATATCAGCTCTCAAATCTCTCTTTAATCTCTCCAATGTAAGGAAATAGGAAAAGGAGTTCCAGCATCTAGAGAATAAAATGAACGTGAACGGCGAAGACTTCGGGTCTCTTAAGATCAAATCATGCAAAACTCACTTGATTGCTATTTTCGTAGAAGGGACACCATTTGTGGCTGCCGAGAAGGCAATAGTCATACCTCAGTTTCAGTAAATCATCTGTTAGTGCCTTAGGCAGTTTACAAATTGATTTAAATGGGCTTCAAAGTGAACTCGCTTCACACAGTCGGGACTGGCAGTGGGGTCATGATAAAAGGCACTATGGGAAGTCCCAGTGGTTTGTGTTGGAGTTAGTATTTGGTTGCATCTCCAGTTTCTTTATTAGTAAATCTACCTGGGGAGGTAATTGGCATGAAATGGAGAAGAGTGAAGTACCCTCAAGACTGAGAGAAAGCAGATAACAAGGTTAGAGGCTAGATTACTTTAGAAAATTTGGAGGCCCAGACTGAGAGATGAAAAGATGAAAAGAAAGTGTTAGTCGTTCAGTCATGTCTGACTCTTTGTGACACCATGGACTGTAGCACACCAGGCTCCTCTGTTCATGGAATTCTCCACACAAGAATACTGGAATGGGTAGCCATCCCCTCCTCAAGGGAATCTGCTCAACCCAGGGACTGAACCTGGGTTTTTCCTTGTTGCAGACAGATTCTTTACTGTCTGAGAGCTGAAAGTGCAAGCCAATCAAAAGAGAATACACATCCTATTGTGGCACAAGAAAATGCTGAGGATGAGTGAATCCAAAGGCAGTAGAGATAAGCAGTAAATTAGTAAAAATGATAAATGTTTTTCAATTAAATTTCAGTTGGCAAAGTTATATTCCCATTGATTAAATATCCCCAAAGTATTAAATGAACAGTGTTTTTTCTTACCCCCGAAGGCTGCAGACACACATGAAGAGAGCAATAAACTGCTGCCACCCACACCATCCGATATAAGGAAGCTACATAGCATCAGTCCTGTGGATAACTGTGGTGCACTATTCTTCGCACTTTTCATATGCAGCCTTGTTTCATCTGCATGGTAACACTGTGCGAAATATGCTAGTATTGCTTTCACAGTACTGAGGAAATGGGCACAGAGATAAAGTAACAGCCATGAAATGAGGAAGCTGGAATTTGAGCCCAGACTTCTGGCTTTAGATGCTGTGTTCTGTTTTTTGTGTTTTGGGTTTTTTTTTCACATTTATTGCTGTTCACATAAGTTGAATCAGCTTAGCATATTGCTGAGAATATAGTAGCTGTTCAATAAAGACATGTTAGCTGAAAGACTGAGTACCAAGGAACTGCTCCATAAAGTGGCATATAAGTAGCCTTAGACTTTAAAATTCCAACCATATTTTAAAATATTCAATTTATTTAAATTTTTTAAAAAATAACAGTTTACACATTTCTTGCACCCTCAGTCCCTTATGTCTGGCAATTACCAATCTGTTGGTACCAATCTATATCTGTGAGCCTTCTTTTCTTGGGAGGGGGGAGGGTGTTGTTTGCTCCTTTGTTTTTTTGCTTTTATAATCCACATGTAAGAGAGATTATATGCATCTATCTTTCTCTGTCTGACTTATTTCACTAAAGCATAATGCCCTCAACTCTATCCATGTTGTTGCAAATGACAAGATTTGATTCTTTTTAATAATCGATCAATATTCCATTGTTGCTGTTGTTCAGTCACTAAGGTGTGTCCAACTCTTTGCAACCCCGTGAACTGTAGCACGCCAGGCTTCTCTGTCCTCCACTGTCTTCCAGAGTTTGCTCAAACTCATGTCAATTGAGTCAATGATGCCATCCAACCATCTCATCCTCTGTCTCCTCCTTCTCCTCTTGCTTCAATCTTTCCCAGCATCAGGGTCTTTTCCAGTGAATAATCTCTCCACATCAGGTGGCCAAAGTATTGGAGCTTCAGCTTCAGCATCAGTCCTTCCAATGAATATTCAGGGTTGATTTCCTTTAGGATTGACTGGTTTGATCTCCTTGCAGTCCAAGGGACTCTCAAGAATCTTCTCCAACACCACAATTGGAAAACATATATTTATATACTATGTCCTCTTTATCTGTTTATTCATTAATGGACACTTAGATTATTTCACTCTCTTGGTTACTGTAAATACTACTGCAATGAACATGGGTGTGCATATATATTTTTCCAGTTAGTGTTTTTATTTTCTTTGGATAAACACCCAGAATGAGAATTGCTGGATCATATGGTAGTTCTATTTTTAATTTTTTTTCAGTAAACTATCGTGTTTTCTATAGTGGCTGTAATAATTTACATTCCAACCACCAGGACACAAAGGTCCCCTTTTCTCCACATCCTCACCAACACTTTTTATTGTCATCTTTTAGATAATCAACCTTCTAACATATGTGAGATAATATCTCTTTGTAGTTTTGATTTTTATTTCCCTAATGATTAATGATACAGAGCATCTTTCATGTCCCTATTGGCCATCTCTATGTATTCTTTAAAAAATCGTCTATTCAGACATCCTGCCCACCTTTTATGAGACTGATTGCTTTTCTGCTATTGAGTTCTTTGTGTATTTTGAATACTGTGTGCTCAGTCACTCTTGTGCAACCCTATGAAGTGTAGCCCGCCGGGCTCCTCTGTCCATAGGATTTTCCAGGCAAGAATACTGGAGTGGGTTGCCATTTCCGTCTCCAGCCCCTTATCAGATACACAATCTGCAAATGATTTCTTGCCTTTTATAGGCTGCTTTTTCATTTTGTTAATGGTTTCCTTTGCTCTGCAGAAGCTTTTTACTTTGACGTAGTCCCGTTTGTTTTTGTATCTCTTGCTTTGCTTTTGGTGTCAGATTAAAAGGTCAGTGACAAGACTGGTATGAAGTAGTTATTGCCTATGAATCCTGAGACTTTGTTCTTAATCCTAATACTTCTAGGCTTTGGACAAATATGATGTAACTTCAGAGTCTATAACAACATCAAAATCCTCCTCTGAAATTTCCCAGTATAGGGATTGCCTATGATTATCTTTTATTTGAATTGTAGTTTACATTTTACCAAGAGATGAGGCCACATTATCTTGTGTAATCCTCCCCTGGTGAAGACAGAACAGGCACTATTTTCCTCAGTCACAGAGATGTTCAGGTTATTTGCGTTTACTGCTGCACATGACTCACAATTTGTGGAATGAACTAGAACCCAAGGCTCTGATTGTTTTTCCTCCAAAGCGATCTGCGTCTCCTATTCTGCTTCCTATCATATGATTTTCTTTTATAAATCAAAGATAACATAAAACTTCAGTGTGCAACATTTATTTGGGGACCAATTTATAATTTTAGAAAACTCAATAGAATACCTAGAGAGTTAAGATAATACATGATAGTGCTACCAGTTATATGAATTATATAAATTTTTTAAATGGTATAACTGTGTGAATAATAAAGAAGTAACTTCACTATATCACAACAGAGATTATCTATTAAAAACTTTGTGCCACTAAGATGAAATGAACATATTTTTGAGAAACAAAATACAAACTACTAAAATCTAATGTAGAAGTCAATTTATTTTTCAGTATGGAATACTTTCTTCAAAGTACTCCAGAGTCTTGTATCTTTAGACCCATAAAATCTACTTAATTGAGTATTTCTGCATATATATACATGATATAATAACACATGGGTGACTTTATTTTTTGTTAATTTGCATTTATTCATTAATTCAACACATAGTTATTGACTCCGCTACACTCTATTTTAAATGATAGATTAACAAGATTATGCATGGTTTCTACCTTCATGAAGCTATAGCCTGGACTGCAGTAATTCATTAGTCAAATAATCTCATCAGAAAATAAAACATTACAACAAGGGATAAGTCAAGAGAGAGTGACAGAGAGTAGCTGAAATTATGAGAGCATATAGCAGTATCAGTAACCTAAGCTAAAGAATCAAGGAGGCTACCCAAAAGAGAAGCTTAGAGCTGACATAAGAATCTTGAATAACAGGTAACTTGGATAGGGTGCAGAAAACATTCCAAGTGGAGCTAACAGCATTCACAAGGTTCTGTGGCAGAAGGGAGATTGTGGGATTTGAGGAGGAGAGAACATGGTGTGGCACAAGATGAATCATGAGTGGGAGAAGAGGCCAGAACTCTGATCCTGTCAGAGTTTAGACTTCACCCAGAGAGCAATGGAAATATTGGAGGGTTTCTGTGTGTGTGTGTGTGTGTGTGCGTGTGTTTTCAGTGTTTTGAGTGGCAAAAGCAGATCTGAATGTTACATACACGCCTCCAAAACGGCAACATGTGGACCTCAGCTGTTTCGTTGGTGTCTGCATAATCTCTCAGCAGTGTTTCTCCCCAGCAACACCTGAGATTTATTTAATGAGTCATCTCACTCCTGTGATGTGCATATTCAAGCCATGTAGGCAGATGAAAGGTCTTACAAAATGTGCATATGCTTAGGGTTAAATAGAAAATTAGGAAAGGGAGATTTCATGTATTCTTCAAGACAGTAGCTGCTGGACTTCTTTACAGGATGGATTAATGAAGACCATTCCTTTCTTTTCCCCTAAATTGCAAACCAGTTGAAGTCATATTTGAGTCAGATGGAGATCAAAATGCTGGCCCTACTATTGTGAAATCTGAATTGGAGAATGCAACTTGTATCCAGATCACAACCACAGTGCTCCATGAATTTATTTGACTCACTCGTAACTATAGTCCATTCCATCCTACTAAATCCACTCCAGCCTTCCCGACAGCAAACCTGTAGTGTCAGATTCTGTTCTGATAAACTCGCCCTACAGAGGAACAGGAACTCTTATGTGTCTTGCATAGGAAAATGGAAAGAAAGTAAAAGCGGAGGAGGAACGGAGAATGTAGAATCACTCATCTGCCAGATTATCACTCTTCCCTCCCAAACGAGGAGCAAGAAGGTACGAAGAAAGAGGCCTAAAGGATTCCTCCCACACTGTTCTTCTTAGGAGAGTAGTAGACATTCCTTGCCTATTACAGAAGCGTGTTGTTTCTGTCGTGTCTGACTTTGTGACCCAATGGACTGTAGCCTGCCGGGCTCATCTGTCCGTGGGATTCTTCAGGCAAGAATAATGGAATGGGTTGCCCTGCCCTTCTCCAGGGGATCTTCCTGACCCAGGAGTCAACCTGAGTGTCTTATTATGTCTTCTCCATTGGCAGCCGGGTCTTTACCACCAGGGCCACCTGGCAAGAGATGGTAAATACATGTCCACATTCCTCCATAGCTATTTATTTATTTGATTGTTCTTTTATTAACTTTTTTCTATTAATTCTTTTATTTTTTTACATAGATATTTAGCTATATTTTTTATTTATTTTTTCTTCATTATCTTCCAAAAGATCTGGCCATTTCTACTCATTTTCCATGTAGATGTAAATATGTATTAATGTGTACATTCCAGGTGGTAAAGAATGATTGCTTTTTTCTTTTTGTTAATATAGCTTCAAAATCACATATTTACATATGTAAGAATTAAATACAACCAACTCACAATGATGAAAACTCTACAAGGGAGAGGGAGAAATAAACATTTCTTTCCAAATGGAACTCATTTTAAAGTAACACACTTGGTTTCAAAATTAATACATCTTTCTCTTCTCCATTACTCTTTAAGCGAGTGCCAGAAGCACTGTCCACTGGGTAACCAGAAATCATGAGACCTACCTGGACTCCAGTGTGCCTTGCCCTCCAGACTCTAGGAGGCTGACCTTTCTGTACTGAATCAGTCATGCTCACTTGCACTCCGGCTTCAGATAGAGGTCCAGGCATTGGGAGGCACTGCAGGATGTGGGAGCAGAGGAGAGGAATGAGGTCAAGGCTTGAGCCCCTGGGCTCCCTCTTTCATGATTATAGGTGGCAATGGCTGAGTTCCTGGCTCCCCAGGCCAGAGATGCTGTTAGGCAGCTGCTGCTGCTGCTAAGTTGCTTCAGTCATGTCTGACTCTATGCAACCCTGTAAACAGCAGCCCACCAGGTCCCCCATCCCTGGGAGTCTCCAGGCAAGAACACTGGAGTGGGTTGCCATTTCCTTCTCCAGTGCATGCAAGTGAAAAGTGAAAGTGAAGTCACTCAGTCGTGTCCGTCTCATAGCGACCCCATGGACTGCAGCCTACCAGGCTCCTCCTACCATGGGATTTTCCAGGCAGGAGTACTGGAGTGGGGTGGCTAGGCAGCTCTCAGCTAGAATGTAGACACTCCTTCCAGATTGTGGTAGCCTCTGGCCCTTCAGTTCTAGAGATGCAATAAAGGATCACCTCGGGTTGCCAGTCCTGTGGTGCTTTAGTATCTCTTATTGAATTCCTCTCATCTCCATTTGTCCTTCCTTTACTTCTACTCTGACAACATCCTTGAGTTCTATTTCCTACTATGACCTTGATGTTACAGGAAGTTATGGTCATAAAGGTGATGAATTCTGTGTAAAATCAAAGCCCAGAATATTTATGGCATTATGGTATGTTCAGGGAGAACTGATGAGTCGGAATCTCTGGATAAACACAGAAGGTGCCACACAGTTGAGAGATAGGTGATATTATTTCTCTATTGAATTGTATACTAGTTAAAATAACATAATCATAACTAAAATACTAAAAATAAAACAATTTCACTGGTATAAAGTAGAATGAAAATCACCCAATTGTGTCCAACTCTTTATGATACCATGGACTGTAGTCCGCCAGGCTCCTCTGTCCATGGAATTCTCCGGGCTGGAGTGGATTGCCATTCCCTTCAGGGGATCTTCTGGATCCAAGGATTGAACCTGAGTCTCCTGCACTTGCAGGCAGATTCTTAACTGTCTGAGCCACATTGTTAGACTGCAAGCTATTTGCTTCATTCACCGCTTAGCAACCGGATATCACCCAAGCTATCCTCAATTTATCCTCGTTTCAATGACATCTAAAAAAGACTCATGACAAGTGAGAATTTAAGTCTCACTTTTGCCTCTTACCTGCTGGGTGACTTTGGAATTGCCATTTAACTCATCCAGGGCTCAGGTTTCTCATGTACAAAAGATTTCAAGAGTTGAATGAGATGTTGTGCATAAAAATGTATCATACTGTCTGACAAGTTTTAAGTACTCAATCATTTTTATGTTATTTTTACTAATGTATTATTATCATTATTATCATTATTACTGCTCAACATCAGCCCATATTGATTCATGCTTTGATTTAATGATTTTATGATCTTGATTTGTTATTGGAGTTGCACAGAAAGCACATTTCACCTTCTGCCTAACAATGCTTCATATATTCTGTTAATTCTTTACACTGTTGCTGAGGGCTAAGTTCATCTGTCAATTCTGTTATTAATGGAAACATCAATTAGAATTGAGCCTGAGCCTGCATGTTCTAGAATATTGTTTTTAAAATTTTTCCTTGTAGGAAAGTGATGATTTCTATAGTGAAGTCTTTACTTCTATTTGGTTCAGTTAGCAATGTAAAGGCCCTAAGGGCATACATTGTATCTGCAATATCCCCTGCTATTTCTCAGCATGTAGTGATCTCTGATGTGTTCATGGACTAAAAGCAGGTGGGGCAAGGGTCAAGAGGAGTGGCTTTCTGTGCTGCTTTCTCCCTCTGAGGGTCAAAGCAGAGACAAGCAAAGCCTGGTCACACTCTACTGACTGCCCTTCACCAGAGCTGGCCTCCTCTCTGCTAACTTTCCCCATCCAGTTGACATTTATGACTACTACTAGAGAAAAAAAAAATAGCCACAACTTTCCTCCATTCATCCTAAAAAGACTTGTCTTCAGTCCTTTCGTTTGATACCCATCTACCAAAGGACACCAACTGAGATTATCCTTGTCATCATCAGAACTCTTATGAAGTTTAGCCTTTGCTACTTCATCAAATAGGGCCATCTTTGCCTGAAGGGTTTTCCATCACTCTCTAGAGTACATTAGAGCCTCCCTGTTTTCTCCTGCCATACCACCTCCTATGTACTCATGCCCGCACTAATCACACTTGATTTGAACTATCTTCCATATATTATATGAGCTCCTGAAGAATAAAAACCATGTCTGTTGTAGATCATAGACACCACTGTTGTATCTCAACTGCCCAGATCACCTTCCTAATCTATAAAATTCAGATGTTGATAAGAGTAATCTCCCACGGGTTGTTCTGAGGATTAAATAGTAATTACACATGAGAGGCTTAAAACAATGCCTGACACATGGTAAGTATGCATAAGTGTTCAATTGATTATTAAATTATTCAATCTTATAATGGTGATAGTATTTTAAACCTCAATTTATAGAAGAGAAAATTGAGGCATGGAGAGGTTAAGCAGTTTCCCAAAGGTTATGAAGCTAGTGGGAAATAATGTGTAAATGAATGGGAATATCTGAAACCATCATATTTACAAACTACTTTTTATTGGAATGTTCTACACTCTGTTTGTGTCAATAATACACAATTTTAAAGGAAACCCTGATGTTTAGAGAAAATACTTGAAATTCTTAGGGGGCTACATAAAGTATACATTTCTTTTTCTAGAGAATAGACTTCTTGTGGTGAATTGTATCCTTAATCTAAACGTTGACAACCTTTGAAATTCCCTTGAGAAATTGAATCTATATACAAAAAATAGAACAAGAATAAAGCAACATAAGCCTCCTGACAGTTCCATATAGCAGCAACCTGGTTCCTGCTCTTCAGTTCATTGTGTCTAAACCTGGGGCAAGTATATTTTTTATCCATTAAAGCAAGTTTAATCATAATGAAATCAGGGATTGACAGATTCAAATATTGTACAGATTACTGAAGTGGTAAACAAACCTGGTGAAACTGAAATGCCACACAGCATTGAGATGAATTAGGAAGCTCCTTGAAAAAGAACAAATTACTTTTGTGACTATTAGATTTACAGAAATAGAGACACTCTGTATTGAATGAAAGATTAAAATGGTAAAAGAATTGATCTTTAATAAAATATTTGAGGCTTTGAAAGATACTGAAAAGGCAGAAAGTATTCAAGCAGGCCAAAAAACTCATAAAGAACCCAGATCAGAATAGTGTAAAGATAACAACTTAAATGAATGGTAAGAAAAACACACATTTCTTTTTACTTTCCGTTTAGAAAGAATTACATAAGGAAGTACCTAAATTAATTTGCTTCTAAAAAACAAGAAAACAAAATTAAAAAGCAAAACAAAACAGTAACTAAGCTTGTGTCTTTTATATATTTTATTTAAGTTTTGGATCAGTTGAAGAGTGTACTGTAGAGTATAAAATGTCAACTAGTAGTATGAGATTCATAATAAAAATAGAGTTCCCTGTGCCCTCCTCCACTCTGATCCTATGGACTCTTAGCCCACCATGCTCCTCTGTCCACGAGATTTCATGGGCAGGAATACTAAAATGGGTTGCCATTTCCTACTCCATGGAATCTTCCCAACCCAGGGATCAAACCCAGATATCCTGCAGTGGCAGGCGGGTTCTTTACTGCTGAGCCACCAGAGAAACCCCGTTAGGCCCTCAGAGGCAACCATTTTCTATTTATTTCCTTGTTTATTTCATCATTTAACTCCATGAAAAGTGAAAGTGAATTCTAGTCCATGGAACTCTTATTTCTAGATAAACATATAATACTATTTTATTTAAATATCAAATTAAATTTAATAGGTATAAATAATAATGTTATGTCCCAAGTTAGAAGTGAAATACACCAACCACAGTTGAACTACCCTTCCCCAAAGGAAACCACTATCCTGAATTTTTCATTTATTATTTTTATTAAACTATCATTGTAATAGCTCCATCTATCTATTTTGTCATGTTTTAGACAGTAAAGTTAATAGAAAAAAAGTCGTTTCTTCTGCTATAGAAGGGTAAATATTGTTGAATTCTTTTTTCTGTAAATTGAGTGGCATGTTATGGCCCTTTTCTTCTCTAGCTCTGCAGCTACCTTGAAAACCTTAGATTCCTCATGACTCTTATAATCAGATCAGTCAGTCAGGCACCCTGCGGGGCAGACTGGGTCTACAGTGGAACAGGCAACATGGCGAAAAGAGTGGGCCAGAAAAGTGGGTTTGAGTCTCTGCTCCACCACTAAATTTTTTGACAGTTTTGGCCCTGCAAAAATAAAGACAAAATCCTGAGAAATCAGTCATCAAGAAGGCTAGGAAGGAATGTTTGAACAATATGAAAGAATCTTTTAGTCTAGAAATTGTTGTTTCTGAAAACTGCTGTTTCTAAATCATTTAACACTTAAGTGATCACTTAAGACTCGCTTGGGTGTTGTTTGTTGTTTTTTTTTAATTTTTAAATAGGTGTCACTAGAGATCTACTGAATCAGGATTACTATGGCTGCAGCCTAGAAATTTGCATTTTTATCTAGCACACCTTCTCCTCAGATATTCCTGGTAGAAATAAAAGCCTGAAAGGTAGTTAGAATACGATGCTATCCAATATTGAGCTATTTATTCATTATGCATACCCCCAAAGATACTGAAGAGGTTTCCATCTTGGACCTTGGCTTTCAGAGCAGCCACTCTAATTTCATTTCTGAAGTTACTGGCTAGAATCAACATGGTAACAACATGTTATTCCATCAACAGACAGAGAGAAACAGAGAATCAGAGAAAGAGAAGAGGAGGGAAAAGAAGAGAAGAGATTGGTTCATTGCAAGAAAAAAATTAAATAAAAAATTAAAATGAAAAATATATGTAGTTAATTTTAGTATACCTTTTTCATGTATTAAGAACATTAGAATAATTTTACCAGTGGAGTACAAAACTGACTTTTTTAACTCCTCCTAACATAATACTGAAAATATTTAAACTACATACTTATAGATAACATTCCATTTTGGTCAAATATAGCTTTGTCATCACTGTTTGAGAAAATAAGATAATGGCTGTGATATATACAGTATCTCAAATAAAATAAAAACCAAAATTTAAGCCTCAACCAGGTCAGTACTGGTAAATGTCATAGGTAATTTTATACAAATTTTATTACAGATAAATCCCTTCCTGGAGTTGAATGCTTTGCAACAACATTTCCAGGCTTATGGTACTTGCAAATTACAGTATTCCAAATTGATTTTCCATAAATATCCACTTAATATGTTATAACATTGATTGAAGCAATTATAGAAAGACTTGAAAATCAGAGATAGGGCTGGTGTAGGGGAAACAGGGTGAGATATATCATCTTTTCCTAGTCCATGTATGAGACAAGTCACATGGCAGCTGGAGGATAACTGGGATTAGTGAATACTGACCAGCTCTTGGCGCAGGTGTTTGGAATCCAAAATAATCACCTAAATGTGCATATCTGAGTTTGTCATTACCACTGAGCATCTCTTCTGCCCAGTGGAGGAACACTAAACAAACACAGAGAATTTATGACCAAATTTATAAATTTGCAAGCAAAATCAATTTTTCAGGGTGTTTGCATGGAACCACCTAGCACAGATGGCTAGATTGGGCTTGGAAACCACACTCTTTTCTGTCCATTATGCTTGAGAATCTGAATATTCCCAATTGGTAGGTGTTGAAAATGGTGTGTACTAATAAGATCTCTAGATCCTGAAGACGAGCTTTGAATATTAATATACTTTAATGGCAAAGTGAAAGTGAAAGTGCCTCAGGAATTCCTCCATGAAAAAGAATACCATTAATAAGCAGCACACTTATCCCAAATTTCAGGTGTCTGCTGTGAGAGTCTCGAGACATCCTATATTTTTCTGTATATTTCTGCCAGACACTAGGTCTCTTCACATCACTAAAGAACTTTAAGAAATACTTCAGGAGAAGTTAATTTGTAACCTCTAGTTAAGTCCCTTGTAAACAATGCTTCTTGGAACACAACTTTGTGATCCAGATGATGCGAGATGGTGAAATCAGTCCTAAGCAGTACCATTCACTTGGTAGTAACTATATGATGTATAATCAAACCAGTCAATCCTAAAGGAAATTAGTCTTGAAGATTCTTTGGAACGACTGATGCTGAAGCTCAAGCTGCAGCTCCAATACTTTGGCCACATGATGCAAAGAGCCAACTCATTAGAAGATACCCTGATGCTGGGAAAGATTGAGGGCAGGAGGAGAAGGGGGATGACAGAGGATGAGATGATTGGATGGCATCACAGACTCAATGGACATGAGTTTGAGCAAGCTCCAGGAGATGGTGAAGGACAGGAAAGCCTGGCATGCTGCATGCAGTCCATGGGGTTGCAAAGAGTCAGACATGACTGAGCAACTAAACAACATGTTAATTATATTCATTTTACCATAATTATTTCCTCAAATATTATAAATTTTGTATTTGTGTTATATCATTTGCTTTAAATCAATAAGTTGAATTTTTTTTTTCTTTGAATAACATAGTTTCCCTAACTATATAGATTAGTCTTTGTAGGCAGAAACAAAAAAGATCTTAAACACTTTTTAATCAACTAAAATAAATAAACTATACTTTGCATATCTTTAGTGATAATAATGATAATAACAGCAAATCTGCATCTGCGTGCATGCTGTTGTGTCCATAGGGTCTTTGTGACTCTATGAACTGTAGCCAACCAGGATTCTCTGTCCGTGGGATTTTCCAGACTAGAATACTGTTGTGGATTGCCATTTCCTGCTCTGGGGAATATTCTTGAAAGAGGGATTGAACTTGCATCTCCTGTGTCTCCTGCTTTGCAGGCAGATTCTTACCACTGAGCCATCCAAATGTTAATATTTTACCATGTGCTGATATAGCTCTAAATATTTGATGTACCATTCATTCAATCACAGTAACAATCCAGTGCCTTAGGTATAGCTATTACCTCCATTTTACAAATGTGAAAATTAATAACAGAGGTTATTCAACTTGCCCCAAGTAGGAGCTGTGAAATGGCAAGGCTGGATTTTAAATCCAGTAAGTTTAGTTTCAGAATCTATGTATTTAAATTTAAAAATGTGATGATTTATTTGACTAACTTTCCTACTTTATATAAAGAAAAAGAAACTACCAATAATTCACTCACCAGTTGTTTATTGAGGCTGTATGATATATGAATCACTGTGGCTATGCACAGAGGGATTAAAACCACAACAGAATGAGACAAGTGCACTGCCCTATAGTTTACATTTTAGGGAGAGATGCAGACAATTAATATGCTATGCTAGATCATGATGTGGGAATAGTGGACAGTAGTCATGCTTTCGATTAGCCAGGAAGCCCTCTCTGAGGAGCTGGCAATGACAGTGGAAGACAGAGAAAAGCCAGACTTCCTAAGAGGAGAAAAAGTTGTTGTCTCCCAGTTCTGGAGATGAGATGTCCAAAACCAATAGGCCAGCAGGGCCATGCCCTCTGAAACCCAAGAGGAATAAATCTTCCCACCGCTTTCCAGCTTCTGCTATCCCAGCTATTACGCGGCCAATGGCACCATAGCTACAGTCTCTGATCCATTTTCTCTTCCTTCTCCCTGTGCCTCTTTGAATCATCTTTCCTCTGGGCGAGTCTATCTCTGTGTTTGAATTTTTGATTTTTTATTTGATAATGACACCAGTCTTACTGGAATAGAACCCATTACAATGGCCTCATCTTAATTTGATTAGCTCTGTCAAGATCTCTTTCCAAATAAGGTCACATTCTGAAGTACTGGGAGCTAGGACGTTAACATCTCTCTTCTTGTTGGCTGGAAAGGAGGAGCACAGTGCAACCCGTAGCAGTTTCTAGAACTGAATAGCTAACCACGTTCTAAGTATGTCACATATTTGTAGCAAGGATTTTCTGTGAATCTCCTTGTCACGTCAGGGGTATTGTCTCTCGGGAAACATTCACTGAGTCTATTTCCTCTTGCAGCATTCAAATATCAGTCTTGGTATTACAAAAGTTTCCCTTTGTAGGAAAATTTTGAATGCCTTGTGCATAAAAATTATTTCCTGAACAACAAATTCAAGATGAAATTCAACACAAGAATGTTTCACTCATCATTCATTCACTTTGTATTCTTTGGATATGAAGAATATTGTCAGGAAATTAAGGTCAGTAATGGATAGTGTCAGAAAAGTTAAAAGATAAATCAAGTGAAAGATAATATATCAGTAGACATATAATAAATACTTGAAAGACTGACCATGTTGGAACCTAATAATAGAGAAAAATGAAGGGCCACAAAGTTGAATTGGGAAGAGAATTTTTCTGACTAGGAAGGTAGTGTAGAGATGTGCAATGAAAGAGTTCTACAGAGAGTGCTAACTGTCTATTAAAGATTCATACTCCCCGCTGATCACACCGACTTGTTGCTGAGGAATAGATGCTTGACGAGGGACCACACTTCTCAAACTCCCTTGAAATTATGTGGGACCATATGACCGATTCTCATCAGTGAAATGTAGGCAGAAGCAATGTGTGTGATGTCTTTGGGATTAAGAAGAGATATCCTTTCTCTACTATCTGTTCTTGCCTGCTGACCGGACACTGAGGTCAAAGCTGATCTTGAAGGATTTGTGTTAAAGGTGGCCATCATGAGTGACTTTGTGGAGGGGACTGTCACACTCACCACGCATCCTGGGTGTGTCTCTGCATGCTAAGTTGTTTCATTCATGTCTAATTCTGTGCGGCCCTGTGCACTGTAGCCCACCAGGCTCCTCTGTCCATGGGGATTCCCCAGGCAAGAACACTGGAGTGGGTTGCCATGCCCTCCTCCAGGGGATCTTTCTGACCCAGGGATCGAACCTGGGTCTCTTCCCGTTTCCCTCATTGGCAGGTGGGTTCTTTACCACTAGCACCACCTGGGAAGCCCTCCCCACACTTCACCTCACGCTAACGACTGAGAACACAAGCATTGAGCTAGTATCTTGGTAAAACTTTTTTTTGTGTGTATTAAGTCAGGAATTTAAGAGTTTGTCTGTTTTAGATGCTAACATTATCCTCACAAATAGATATCACTGAACCTGTAAAGAGGATGGTAGAAAGGGGTTTTCAGGAGGAGGAGAAATCACAGAAATAGGAAGGAGACCAATTTAACTGAAGCACCTCTACTGGGGTGTAATTGGAGATAAGCCTAAAAATTAGGTCTTGAACATATAATAGAAGCTTTTGAATGTCAGAATGGGTGTTCATATTTAATTCATAAGCAGTAGAGAGCTGTTGAAGGATTATGAGCAGGTTATAATGTATTCAAAGGCATTTTTAGAATGTTTTTATATTTATTTAAGTATACCATGTCTCTTTGAAGAAAGGATTATAACAACTTTTGAGATATTAATATAACAGTGATGTACAAGAAGCGTTGGATTGAAGGAAAGAGTAAATAGGGAGCTCACATAAAAGTCACTTTGGTCTAAATGTTCTACAGATGTTTTTAAGGGTCAGATAATATTTCAGGTTTAGCAGGCCACAACTGCTCGATTCTCCGTTTATAATATGAAAGCAGTCATAGATTATACTTAAATGAATAGGCATGGCTATGTTCCAATGAAACTTTATTTACAAAAACAATTGAACAGCCTGTGGGATTTAGTTTGCCCACCCCTGGTCCAGATGCAAAGTAACAAGATTTCAATTATGAGACCAGTGGATAGACGGTAGAAGGACAAAGGAAGAAAGGAATATAACACAGACGTCAATCAAACAGAACTTACAGAGATAGCGTGTTACTTTCCATATTGACTGTAGAATGTATGTCCTTCTTTCTCTGCTATAGTAGTAGACTAGGAGCTCCATGAAAGAAAGGCTCAGTTGTATTCATCTTCATATTGAGAGCATGGTAAGTGCTCAGTGAAATATTTAAGTAATAGGAAAATTGTTTAAATTGTTGAGTATGAAGAATGAGAAAGAATTAACAAAGTCCCAAAGTGTTATAGAGTGTCTGTAAGCTTGAGTTAATGGAAAATAGTCATGCCATTATTAGACATATTCTTAACTTTGAACAAGTTATTTTACTCTTCCACATCTGGATGTCCCAAAAGCACCTCAAAATTAGCAGGTACGAAATGCCATATTTGATTTCCTTTCTTCCTCCACTTCAAAATCTAATCTTCCAGGATTTTCCATCTTCATCAGTGATGTTGCCATTTACCTAGTCACTAAAAACTGAAGCCCTATAAGCCGTTCTTGTTCTCTTTCTTGAGAGGAATGCAATCTGGGGGAAAATCTTAAGTTTTCAGACTCTTTTGTGGATCTTACTCTCGAATTGAACTTTTTAAAACCCTTCCTCTCCATTATCATTTGTCAAATGGTTACCACAGAATATCTCTGTATTGATATGTTCCTTGAGCTCTCTGAGCTTCTCTTGTGGCTCAGCTGATAGAGTCCACTTGCACTGTGGGAGACCTGGGTTTGATCCCTGGGTTGGGAAGATCCCCTGGAGAAGGGAAAGGGCTACCCATTCCAGTATTCTGACCTGGAGAATTCCATAGGGTCACAAAGAAAAATATTAAGTGAGATATTTTGTAAATGAAATGATTAAGTGAAAAATAATTTAGGTAAGAAGTACATAAGACAGAAATCATGAGAGAGGTACACAAATGTCACAATCTGTACAGGTATCATTGGGGTCGCAAAGAGTTGTGCAGAACTGAGCGACTTTCACTTTCAGTTGCATTCTCTACATAATTGTTAAGTCAGTTTTCTGGTTAAAACTGTTCCATGATTTTCCGTGTATTTTGGAGTAAATCCACACTCCACATCATGGTCTAGAGGACACTTAAAATTAGTCTCTCCCGCACATCTCCAATCCACGGTCATGGCCAGTCTCTATCTTATCCGATATCATCCAGTCATTGTTGCTGTCATCTCATAAAAATTCTGAAACTTTTTTTTTTTTTTGAAGTTTCCAAGTATTTTTGCTTTCCCTTACTTCTGTCTGCTTCTTTCCCCTTCTCTCTGTATATTAAGATTAGGCAAGTATGATGACTTTATGCTAGATGTGCTGCCCTAGAATTCCAAGAATTCCTTTTAGTGTGTAGTTCTGGGTTAGCCTTGAACACAAGATATATTTTGCATAAGATTTGAAAAGTGGAAGTGAAGCAGCAGTCACATCTTTAAACTCTCTGAATGATAATGCAGAGCACCAAGAACTTCAGCATCTCAGTGTTATTATGATGGCTTACATTTTGGGGTGTGGCAGCCTCCTGAGCCATAGCTCCTTGAGATCTTTGATCATATCTCCAACTTTAGCTTCTCTGGGGTGGAGGCATAAGTGCGTAACTGTGAAGAAGGGGCTAGCTCTTCCTGCAGGCCACCCATAAGATCAAGGTTAGAGTTGTTGAAAGACAGTTTCAGTAGTCAATCCTTGTGATTTCCAGTTGTTTCCCTGCAGGTTTCAGTTTGCCCTTGCTCTCTTTCACCTTCAGCTTTCCATTTCTTCATGATGCTATAGCAACATCAGGCTCAACTCTGCAGAGGCAGTCGGCTGCCCAGGCTCTCCCACTGGCTTCCCTGACTTCCTCATCAGCTGCCCCCTCACATGAGGACTAACCCCTACAATAAATTCCTTATTCTGTACTCTCATAGCAATTCTACTAATCTGAGTGAATCTTAACTTCAATTTTAGCAAAAATATAAAACCTTAATGAGGTTTTAAGGCGTTTTCTCCTGAAGCTTCATTTTAAATAGACCCTCTATTATGTTTAAGAGGATCTTAACTAAATCATCTATTATATTTATTTTTCTAGTAGTATCTATTAACATCATCAGTTCAGTTCAGTCGCTCAGTCGTGTCCTATTCTTTGCGACCCCATGGACTGCAGCACGCCAGGCTTCCCTGTCCATCACCAACTCCCAGAGCTTACTCAAACTCCATGTCCATCGAGTCAGGGATGCCATCCAACCATCTCATTCTCTGTTGTCCCCTTCTCCTCCAGCCTTCAGTCTTTCCCAGCATCAGGATCTTTCCTAGTGAATCAGTTCTTTGCATCAGGTGGCCAAAATATTGGAGTTTCAGCTTTAGCATCAGTCCTTCCAATGAATATTCAGAATTGACTATCAGAACTGTAGTTGTTTATTTTATTGTTGACTATCTCTTTGACCCACTAGAAGTCAAACTCTAGGGCAGTAATTTGCTTGTCTTGTTCAGGATGTATCACACTGGCTGGTATACTGAGAAAATATTTGTTGAATTAATGTGGCATCTTTTTAATGTAGGGATAATGGTGAGAAGTTAAATAGGGATCTGAGTTATTGACAAAAATGTTTGCAAAAACATTGTGATTCAGTGAAGATATAAATAAAGATGGTTGCCAAGGATCAGTGAAAACCCTGCTAAGGGCAGATAGCATATCTATCTATGCATCTATGTATCTATTGATCTATTTATTCATCATCTACCTACTTATGCATCTATAACTTTCATTTGTAACAGTGAAAAACTATATCATTAATAGTCATTTGAACTTTTAAGAAATTAGCTAACACAGTTTAGGAACTCAAATATTGGTCTTCATCCTATCAGATATATTTTACTTTTGGCAGTAAAGATGAACAGATTGTAACCCCTTTCTGCAGTTTTCACTTGACTTGAGGTAAGTAAGTAGAATGAGGACAGCTGCATCACAGGGTGTGTGTTAAGTGTCTGTCCAGTTAATCACATGCTTGTGACCAACCTGGGAAGGAGAGAGGATGGGTATTAATTCCTCCTCACATTCATTTACAGCCTGTCACTTCTGCTTTGGTCAAAATCACAATAGTAAGCACGAAGTCAGATACTCTGGACTTGACAGTGAGGCTTCTTTTTTCTGAGATAAAGCATTTCTCTCTTCGTGCTGTGGTGAAACTGGCAGTAACCTCTACTGGAGCACTCGAGGCCGGCGGTCCACCATTTGTTAGGTGCCTCGCCCTGTGTGATGCCTTATGTGTCTTTAGGGATTCTAAGACTGTTGTAAAATCAGTCTGGCCCTTTCCTGGGAAAGCAGCATGTACTGGGAGCTAATAGGGCTGGAAATAGAGTGTGATCTGCCTACCTGAACATGCTTGTCTAGAGTTTGTCCTGCTGTATCACTTGTTACAAAGGTTTGCCTCCACTTCCCTTCTTCTCAGATTTAGAAAGAAAGGAATTCTAGATAATGTAACTTAATCAAGATTTCTCAGCCTAGCAGTTCTAGAGATATCCTGAGGCTGAGGGAGAGTATGTGAGGAGGGACGAGCTGGGAGGAGGACTTTCCTCTCTGTGGGGCAAACTTGGTCCACCAGTATTGAAGTTCTAATCCCCAGTACCTCAGAATGGATGACCATATTTGGAAGAGAGTTGTTGCAGATGTAATTAGTTAAGATGAAGTCATACTGAAGTGGAGTGAACCCTTAATTCAGCAGGACCAGCCATGGCAGCCCACTCCAGTACTCTTGCCTGGACAATCTCATGGACGGAGAAGCCTGGTAGGCTGTAGTCCATGGGGTCGCTGAGGGTCGGATACGACTGAGCGACTTCACTTTCACTTTCCACTTTCATGCATTGGAGAAGGAAATGGCGACCCACTCCAATGTTCTTGCCTGGAGAATCCCAGGGACGGGGGAGCATGATGGGCTGCCGTCTATGGGGTCGCACAGAGTTGGACATGACTGAAGTGACTTAGCAGCAGCAGCAGCAACAGTATCCTTATAAGACCACCATATGAAGAGAGACACAAGAAAAATGCCATGTGACAATGAAGGCAGAGATTGGAGTGAAGCAGCTGCAAGCTAAGACTACTGGCAAACCACCAGAAGTTAGGAAATTTCACAGGCTTCAGAGGGAGCATTGGCCTGCCAACATGTTGTTTTCAAATTTTGAGCATCCAGAATTGTGATACAATGTATTTCTGTTGTTTTAAGCTCTTGATTTGTTGTACTTTGCTAGAGTAGCCTTAAGAAACTAATGCACTCTCAAAGTCTGGAATCAGACCCCATTGGAGAAGGTGAAGTTGCAGCCATGGGATGGAGAAGTTGCCTAGGAAGCAACCCTCTCTGGCACAGGTGAATAGAAACTGGTTAAGGAGCATACAGATGAAATTGGAACACTGATCTGGACATGAGTCCCAAATCAGACATTATTCATGTTAAGAGAGCAATAGAGGTGTCATCATTAGACCATGCCAGGTCTATGAGACACCCAAGCGACTGTCCCTCTGTCATATGGCTAACTAAGGCAGAGCACCACAGAGAAACACAGCACAGTGGAACAAGCTGTTGTTCAGTTACTCAGTCACGTCCAACTCTTTGCGACCCCAAGTACACCTGGCTGCTCTGTCCACCATCTCCCGGAGCTTGCTCAGACTCATGTTGATTAAGTCGGTGATGCCATCCAACCATCTCATCCTCTGTCACCCCCTTCTCCTCCTGCCTTCAATCTTTTCCAGCATCAGGGTCTTTACTAATGAGTTGGCTCTTTGCATCAGGTGGCCAAAGTATTGGAGCTTCCTCTTAGCATCAGTCCTTCCAATGAATATTCAGGAGCCACCTCCTTTCTCCTGCAGTGTTCCACCACTGCCCTCTGCTGGCAGTGCTTATCATAGTCACTGTAAAGGAGAAATGCTCGAAATACTTAAGGAGCCCCTTCCGCTTGAACAGAAAAGGCACTGAAGTATTTGGAGCTTTGGGACAGTAAACTGATAACTGCGTTACAGAGTTCTTTTGGTGTATTGGGAGCATTCCAAGGACAATCATGGATTTCCTGTCGATGATACTTACCCAGTTATACCCTTCTGTGTGCTCAGTTGCTCAGTCGTGTCTGTTTGAGACGCCATGGACTGTAGCCCACCAGTCTCCTCTGCCCATGGGATTTCCCAGTTAATAATACTGGAGTGGGTTGCCATTTCCTCCTCCAAGGGATGTTCCCAACCCAGGGATTGAACCTGCAGCTCCTGCATTGGCAGGCGGATTCTTTACCACTCAGCCACCTGGGAAGCCCATTTGTATCTTTCTAAGTCAAGCATTAAGCAGTGATAATTATATATACATTGCTAGCCCTGGTGGCTTCAATGGTATAGAATCCACCTGCAATGCAGGAGACCTGGGTTCAATCCCTGGGTTGGGAAGATCCCCTGAAGGAGGGGCATGGCAACCCATTCCAGTATTCTTGCATGGAGAATTCCCATGAACAGAGAAGCCTTGTGGGCTGTAGTCCATGGGGTCTCAAAGAGCTGGAAATGACTGAACAGCTAAGCACAGCACAACACAGCTCATACCAAGATGATGGATCTGTTTATTCAAGTATGTTGTGTGTGGTGGGGGGTGGGGGCATTGTACAGCTGGATATTGATCCTTAGGTCTAAAATTCATTACATATCTCCCAAAATACAGCAAATTGGAAGCCAGGACCCTCATGGTAACCTATGGCTCAGATGGTACCATGATCAAAAGAAAACAAATCCTTCAGTCTAAAAGTAATTCCCAAACACTGTGGAGGGAGATACAGAATTCATCTTAAATTTTATTTCTTAATTTTCCAAACATACAGGAGTGACTGCTGTACCCCAAATACTCTCCAAATTTTCCGTCTTTGATTCCGGCTCCAAGTAACTGTGATTCTTCTCCTCTGACAGCATTTATCTATTCAGTATAAAAGTGAAAGTGAAAGTTGCTCAGTTGTGTCTCTTTGTGACCCCATGGACTATGCAGCCCATGGAGTTCTCCAGGCCAGAATACTGGAGTGGGTAGCCTTTCCCTTCTCCAGGGGATCTTCCCAACCCAGGGATTGAACCCAGGTCTCCCGAATTGCAGACGGATTCTTTACCAGCTGAGCCAACCAGGGAAGCCTGAGACGCTCCAAAGAGCCTAATGTTACAAGGTATAACCCTTTGAGGAGGCAAGATTAACCAAGGAGTCAAAAGAAAACTTCTCCTTAGTGGATAACAGGAGCAGAGTGTCTAGAGCTATAAATCATATCTTTATTAAAGAAATATGATGGGGCCAGTGAATTATGCTTTGGCCAGGAAGAGGGGTAGAATGTGATGTTCCTTCCACCACACGCTTCTCCTAGACAAACCTTGGTGGACTCCTCAAAGATACTTCTTACGTGTCTTTTCATCATTGTCTGTTTTATTGCTGCCATATCCTAGACAGCTTGGACAACATTAGGTATATGTTTCTCAGAACTAGTTGCTCTGGTATAGAAAAAACAAGTGAATCTTTCGCCATCACTCTGATTAGCTGCAGTCTATCTAAGAATACCTCCGTATTCCTGTCTCCAAAATCAAACAAAACTATTCTTTTCTGCAGTATGTTCCTACGTGGTAGTCAGCTCTTTTACATGCCACCACTTTGGGATTAATCTGTATAAGGGAAGGGACCTGTCTCCCCTTTAAGTTTCTTTTAACTTCTGCCTTACCATCTCTGCCATTACTTTATAAAGTAATGTTGTTCTCTAGCTTTTGTCATGGTTACTGCTAACTGGATTATGAAAGCATGCACTCTCTTAACACCAGTTTCCCTAAGAAGGTAAATCATTTGGACTCATCACTGTACCTCATTCTCTACCAGCACCTCAAATGTGAGCATTCCTCTGATTAATGCAGTACTAGGTATAGGCTCCATTATGTTTACCCGGCTTCACTAAGAGTGCCCAATCTCACAAGAAAACCCACTGTACAGCTTGAAGATTGAGGTAACAAACAAGTGGCATTTTATATCTGGCTTTCTGCATTCTTTGAAACTGCTACAATAGACATATTAGAAGCTATTTAGAATTTATCTTCTAGCTTAGGTGAACACTGGATAAAATTCTTAACTCATCTTTAATCCAAAAGTAAGGCTGTAGGCCCAGCATCAAAAAGAGGGCAGTAAAGTCAGTGGAGTAATTCATGGTTACGTTTTGTGCATCAGATGTGCTGCCTTAATCCATATATGTAATCCATACATGCGCCTTCCTTCAGCATGAATGTGGAAACCAGGCCTTACAGTTTTTGTACCTCTCATACCATTTTATACTGATTAATTTTGGCTACTAAGCATTCCAATAGTAGTTTTCATTCCCTGGTGGCTCAGATGGTAAAGAATTCCCCTGAAATACAGGAAACCACCTGCAATGCAGGAGATCCAGATTCGATCCTTGGGTTGCAGAGATCCCCTGGAGAATGGAATGGCTACCCACTCCAGTATTTTTGTCTGGAGAATTTCATGACAGAGGAGCCTGGTGGGCTACAGTCCATGGGGTCACAAAGAGTCAGACACAACTAAGAGCAACTAACGCTACTACTGCAGATGCTGTAACAGCAATATTGCATAGGATCATGGAATGTCAGGTCCAAGAATCAAGGCAAATTGGAAGTGGCCAAACAAGAGATGGCGAGGGTGAACGTCGACATTCTAGGAATAAGCAAACTAAAATGGACTGGAATGGGTGAATTTAGCTCAGATGACCATTATATCTACAACTGTGGGCAGGAATCCCTCAGAAGAAATGGAGTAGCCATCATGGTCAACAAAAGAGTCCGAAATGCAGTACTTGGATGCAATCTCAAAAACGATAGAATGATCTCTGTTCGTTTCCAAGGCAAACCATTCAATATCACAGTTATCCAAGTCTATGCCCCAACCAGTAATGCTGAAGAAGCTGAAGTTGAACGGTTTTATAAAGACCTACAAGACCTTTTAGAAGTAACACCCAAAAAGATGTCCTTTTCATTATAGGCGACTGGAATGCTAAAGTAGGAAGTCAAGAAACACCTGGAGTAACAGGCAAATTTGGCCTTGGAATGTGGACTGAAGCATGGCAAGGACTAATGGAG
This sequence comes from Nanger dama, assembly GCA_917880005.1. Lineage (NCBI taxonomy): Eukaryota > Metazoa > Chordata > Mammalia > Artiodactyla > Bovidae > Nanger > Nanger dama. Next base: position 43,238,728 of record CAKJTW010000001.1, read on the forward strand.
TTTTGCCAAGAAAAGCACTGGTCATAGCAAACACCCTCTTCCAACAATACAAGAGAAGACTCTACACATGTACATCACCAGATGGTCAACACCAAAATCAGATTGATTATATTTTATGCAACCAAAGATGGAGAAGCTCTATACAGTCAACAAAAACAAGACCAGGAGCTGACTGTGGCTCAGATCATGAATTCCAAATTACCAAATTCAGACTCAAATTGAAGAAAGTAGGGAAAACTGATAGACCATTCAGGTATGATCTACATCAAATCCCTTATGATTATACAGTGGAAGTGAGAAATAGATTTAAGAGTCTAGTTCTGATAGAGTGCCTGATGAACTATGGAATAAGGTTCATGACATTGTATGGGAGACAGGGATCAAGACCATCCCCATGGAAAAGAAATGCAAAAAGCAAAATGGCTGTCTGGGGAGGCCTTACAAATAGCTGTGAAAAGAAGAGAGAGGCGAAAAGCAAAGGAGAAAAGGAAAGATATAAGCATCTGAATGCAGAGTTCCAAAGAATAGCAAGAAAAGATAAGAAAGCCTTCTTCAGTGATCAATACAAAGAAATAGAGGGAAAGAACAGAATAGGAAAGACTAGGGATCTCTTCAAGAAAATTAGAGATACCAAGGGAACATTTCACGCAAAGATGGGCTCGATAAAGGACAGAAATGGTCTGGACCTAACAGAAGCAGAAGATATTAAGAAGAGGTGGCAAGAATACACAGAAGAACTGTACAAAAAGATCTTCACGAACCATATAATCATGATGATGTGATCACTCATCTAGAGCCAGACATCTTGGAATGTGAAGTCAAGTGGGCCTTAGAAAGCATCACTACGAACAAAGCTAGTGGAGGTGATGGAATTCCAGTGGAGCTGTTTCAAATCCTGAAAGATGATGCTATGAAAGTGCTGCATTCAATATGCCAGCAAATTTGGAAAACTCAGCAGTGGCCACAGGACTGGAAAAGGTCAGTTTTCATTCCAATCCCAAAGAAAGGCAATGCCAAAGAATACTCAAACTACCGCACAATTGCACTCATCTCACACGCTAGCAAAGTAATGCTCAAAATTCTCCAAGCCAGGCTTCAGCAATACATGAACTGTGAACTCCCTGATGTTCAAGCTGGTTTTAGAAAAGGCAGAGGGACCAGAGGTCAAATTGCCAACATCTGCTGGATGGAAAAAGCAAGAGAGTTCCAGAAAAACATCTATTTCTGCTTTATTGACTATGCCAAAGCCTTTGACTGTGTGGATCACAATAAACTGTGGAAAATTCTGAAAGAGATGGGAATACCAGACCACCTAACCTGCCACTTGAGAAATCTGTATGCAGGTCAGGAAGCAACAGTTAGAACTGGACATGGAACAACAGATTGGTTCCAAATAGGAAAAGGAGTACATCAAGGCTATATATTGTCATCCTGCTTATTTAACTTATATGCAGAGTACATCATGAGAAATGCTGGACTGGAAGAAACACAAGCTAGAATCAAGATTGCCAGGAGAAATACCAATAACCTCAGATATGCAGATGACACCACCCTTATGGCAGAAAGTAAAGAGGCGCTAAAGAGCCTCTTGATGAAAGTGAAAGAGGAGAGTGAAAAAGTTGCCTTAAAGCTCAACATTCAGAAAATGAAGACCATGGCATCCGGTCCCATCACTTCATGGGAAATAGATGGGGAAACAGTGGAAACAGTGTCAGACTTTATTTTGGAGGGCTCCAAAATCACTGTAGATGGTGACTGCAGCCATGAAATTAGAAGACGCTAACTCCTTGGAAGAAAATTTATGACCAACCTAGATAGTATACTCAAAAGCAGAGACATTACTTTGCCGACTAAGGTCCGTCTAGTCAAGGCTATGGTTTTTCCAGTAGTCATGTATGGATGTGAGAGTTGGACTGTGAAGAAGGCTGAGCACCAAAGAATTGATGCTTTTGAACTGTGGTGCTGGAGAAGACTCTTGAGAGTCCCTTGGACTGCAAGGAGATCCAACCAGTCCATTCTGAAGGAGATCAACCCTGGGATTTCTTTGGAAGGAATGATGCAGAAGCTGAAACTCCAGTACTTTGGCCACCTCATGCAAAGAGTTGACTCACTGGAAAAGACTCTGATGCTGGGAGGGATTGAGGGCAGGAAGAGAAGGGGACGACCGAGGTTGAGATGGCTGGATGGCATCACGGACTCTATGGACGTGAGTCTGAGTGAACTCCGAGAGATGGTAATGAACAGGGAGGCCTGGCGTGCTTTGATTCATGGGGTCGCAAAGAGTCGGGCACAGCTGAGCGACTGAACTGAACTGAACTGAAAATTTTTATACTCATAAATTATACACTGTTGTAGTCTGGATATTGCCTTTGGTAAAATGTTTAAATTATGGGCTTCCTAGGTAGTGCTAGTGGTAAAGAACTTGTTTGCCAATACAGGAAACATAGATTTGACCTTTGGTGGGGAAGATCCCTTGGAGAGGCCTGCAACCCACTCCAGTGTTCTTGCTTGGAGAATTCCAGGGACAGAGTAGCCTTGTGGGCCAGAGTCCGAGGGTCAGACAGAGTCAGACACAACTGAGCGACTTTGTAAGCACACAACTCTTCTCACAGGTACAGGTCACTCTTTGGAACAATGATTATAAATTTTACGTATATACAGATATAGTAACCAAAAATTGCCCCTAATAGTGACTTCTCTGACAAATATTTAATACTACAGTGTTCTGTTTCCATGGCTTCCATAACCACAGCTGGGTGCCTTAAAATAACAGAAATGTATTCTTTCACAGGTCTGGACTCTGGAAGTATGAGTCAAGAAGCCATGCTCCCTCTGAGACACTGGGTAGAATGATCCCTTGAATCTTCTAGCTTCTGGTGGTGGCTTTTAATCTTTGGCATTCCTTGACTTCTAGCTGTTAAAACTCCAGTCTCTGCCTCCATCTGCTTGTATCATTCTTTTCCCTGGGCCTCGGTGTCCAGATTTCACTCCACAAGGACACTGGCCACTGGATTAAGACTCATCCTAATCTAATATGACCACATCTTAACTCAATTACATTGGCAAAGACCCTATTTCCAAATAAGGTCACAGTCAAAGTACAGGATATTAGGACTTGAACATATCCTCCTGAGTACACAAAACAACCCACATCATAAAGCAAGCAAAAATCAGTTTTTGTTAGCTGGTTCTTTGTTTCATGTTGTCATTTTTCTTTGCTTAAAATTATTTATTTAACTTGCAACATTTAATAATTTTATTTGTATACATTACTAACATTATGGATTGAACATAAAATTGAAATTCACTATCTTGTTATTCATCAGGGAGATTTTAAAACTTGGTTTCTTTATAATACTTTTTATAGTGGCTGAAAAGAATTTGTGGTAGGCTTTTGGAAGGGTGATGGAGGATGAGTCAAGAAAATATGGGTCCTTGTCCTTCAACAGGAAACGTTGAACTACAGTCCTGTGAATAGACGAGTATGAAATTGCTTGTCTAGGTATGATAGCTGAAGGTGAATGGTGTGGGATTTGTTATCTCCGAAGAAGAAAATTTAGATTTGGGACCAGGGACCAGGCTTGACCACTCAAGAGCTTTTGTGTAGCAGAATTTTATTAATGTGAAAAAATGACAGAGAAAGCTTCTGATACAAATATCAGAAGGGGGACGGAGAGTGCCCCCATCACTAGTCTTATCAAGGGAGCTATAACTTTTAAAATTGGTTATTACAATAAATCAAAAAAAAATGTCTCAAGGCTATGAAGATCTTACTAGACCCACTCCCACAATTTACATTTTAAGATGACAGGATTAAAACCAACAATAGAAAGATCTTACCAGACCCACTCCCATAATACTCATTTTAAGATAACAGAATTAATCAGAAGGTTTTCAAGAAAGAGAAACTGTCCTCAAGCAGGATACACTGTTATTACATAATCCTTAGTGCAGAGTTTAAGCTGAGTTGTTTTTTTGTATAATCATCAGTTCCTGGCTTAAAGAAAAAACTTTTATATGACTAAGACTAAGGAATGTAAAAAAATAAATAAATAATTGTTCTTTCCCTCCTCCTTGAGCATTCCAGACCCCTGTCTTCTCCTTGAAAATTCCAGACCCGTTTCTCCTCCTGGGGATCCCAGACTTCTTATCAACCTGCCTAGGACTGACTGTCTCAGGTACACTGAGGAAAATACAATTCTAATGTTGTGAAATTCAGTGACAGTGGTGCTCTGGTTTTATGAAACAGAAAAGAATTCTATAATCATTGTTTAGCTTAGAATCTCTCTTTATGTTGTGCATTTCTCAGTCTTGTTTCATGAAACAACACTGACCCAGGAAGAATGGAAGATGAACTTGAGGAACAAACGCTAAGACTCTCGACTTAGTAACTGTTACCAGTTACAGACACTATATATTCCACATTTCTTACCTTTTGAAGCTAGCTTGCATGTCTCTTACACACTTCCATGTCAATGCTAATGTTTCATTGTTGCTTCAAGCCTTCCTCTTTTAACCAATGAAATTTTCCTGCAGACCAATTTAACAATCCTTATGCTCTACCAGTGCATCCCACCCGTAATTTTGAGTCACATAATAATCCCTGTGGCCTGTTGCTGCAGGAGATTGCTTCATTTTAATCCAGATGTCATAGAGATTCTTGGGGAAATGATGCTTTGGGTGATTAGACCTGATATTTATGAATTAAAAAGGCACTTTACTAAGAAGAATAAGAAAATTAAGTCGTGAAATTTCAATGCATATACACTGATCATCTTTATAACGTAATGAATTCTCTATTTTGCTAGAAACCCTAGTTTAGAATAGCCATTCATAAAAATTTAATAGCAGAGACAGTTCTCAAAAACACTAATTTCCTGCTCTTGCATTTTCTTTCATTCTGAGTCTCACTGTATAAAAATTGAATGTGCCTTTTGGCTATAGTGAATGTTAGCAGTTGCCTGTTTCTGCACTTTTCAGTATTATAAGCCTTTGAGTATTTTTTTTTAAGCTACTAATAACACATGACACTGCACAGGGGACCTATTTCTCATTTTATATGCTAAGAAAGGCACATCAGTTTGAGCAGACACCCTGATCTTTTCACAGGGTTCTTTCCTTTCAAGAGGACTGGACAGATTAATATTGGCCCACTAAGCTCCAAAATTATGGCAGAAAGTGAAGAGGAAATAAAAAGCCTCTTGATGAAAGTGAAAGAGGAGAGTGAAAAAGTTGGCTTAAAGCTCAATATTTAGAAAACTAAGATCATGGCATTTGGTCCCATCACTTCATGGCAAAGAGATGGGGAAACAGTGGAAACAGTGAGAGAATTTATTTTTGAGGACTCCAAAATCACTGCTGATGGTGATTGCAGCTATGAAATTAAAAGACACTTACTCCTTGGAAGAAAAGTTATGACCAACCTAGACAGCATATTGAAAAGCAGAGACATTACTTTGCCAACAAAGATCTGTCTAGTCAAGGCTATGGTTTTTCCAGTAGTCATGTATGGATGCGAGAGTGGACTGTGAAGAAAACTGAGCGCCAGAGAATTGATGCTTTTGAACTGTGGTGTTGGAGAAGACTCTTGAGAGTCCCTTGGACTGCAAGGAGATCCAACCAGTCCATCCTAAAGGAGATCAATCCTGGATGTTCATTGGAAGGACTGATGTTGAAGCTGAAACTCCAATTATTTGGCCACCTTACGCAAAGAGCAGACTCATTGGAAAAGACCCTGATACTGGGAGGGATTGGGGGCAGCAGGAGAAGGGAACGACAGAGGATGAGATGGCTGTATGGCATCACTAACCCAATGGACATGAGTTTGAGTAAACTCTGGGAGTTGGTGATGGACAGGAGGCCTGGTGTGCTGTGGTTCATGGGGTCACAGTCGGACACGACTCAGTGACTGAACTGAACTGAACTGAACTGAATCTCCAAAAACCCCTTTTGTATTTTATAATTCTGCTTTCATTAAATCTCTGTGTAAGGTTAAAGAAGCATTACAAATTGAGAGGGTTCAGTTAAAACAGAAGTCAATATTGGCCAACAAATAGCATGTAACTAAAGAGAGGTTCAGTTCAGTTCAGTCACTCAGTTGTGTCTGACTCTTTGCGACCCCATGAATCACAGCATGCCAGGCCACCCTGTCCATCACGAAGAGCTCAAATATTCTAGTTTGTTGATTTTTTTTCTTTTTCAAGAAGATGGCTGATTAACCTAGGTTTCAGGTCTAAAAGTATTTAATTTCATAGTAATTTTTCATATCTACTAAAAGAATCAGTTCAGTTCAGTTCAGCTGCTCAGTCGTGTCCGACTCTTTGCCACCACATGAATCACAGCACGGCAGGCCTCCCTGTCCATCACCAACTCCCGGAGTTCACTCAAACCCATGTCCATTGAGTCGGTGATGCCATCCAACCATCTCATCCTCTGCTGTCCCCTTCTCCTCCTGCCCTCAGTCTTTCCCAGCATCAGGGTCTTTTCCAATGAGTCAGCTCCTTGCATAAGGTGGCCAAAGTATTGGAGTTTCAGCTTCAACATCAATCCTTCCAATGAACACCCAGGATTGATCTCCTTTAGGATGGACTGGTTGGATCTCCTTGCAGTCCAAGGGACTCTCAAGAGTCTTCTCCAACACCACAGTTCAAAAGCATCAATTCTTCAGCACTCAGCTTTCTTCACAGTCCAACTCTCACATCCATACATGACCACTGGAAAAACTGTAGCCTTAACTAGACGGACCTTTGTTGGCAAAGTAATGTCTCTGCTTTTCAATATGCTGTCTAGGTTGGTCATAACTTTTCTTCCAAGGACTAAGCATCTTTTAATTTCATGGCTGCAGTTACTGTCTGCAGTGATTTTGGAGCCCCCCAAAAATAAAGTGTGACACTGTTTCCACTGTTTCCCCATCTCTTTGCCATGAAGTGATGGGACCAAATTCCATGATCTTCGTTTTCTGAATGTTGAGCTTTAAGCCAACTTTTTCACTCTCCTCTTTCACTTTCACCAACAGGCTCTTTAGTTTTTCTTCACTTTCTGCCATAAGGGTGGTGTCATCTGCATATCTGAGGTTATTGATATTTCTCCCAGCAATCTTGATTCCAGCTTGTGCTTCTTCCAGCCCAACGTTTCTCATTATGTACTTTGCATAGAAGTTAAATAAGTAGAGTGTCAATATACAGCCTTGACGTACTCCTTTTCCTATTTGGAGCCAGTCTGTTGTTCCATGTCCACTTCTGACTGTTGCTTCCTGACCTGCATAGAGTTTATAAATCCGAAATTAATTATGGAAAAATACAAAATCAGAATAAAATTTTAATTTTATAAATTTTATTTTCATTTTATAATTTTATAAATTAAATTATAATTTTATAAGTATAATATAAAATAAATAACTATAATTTTATAAACAAATATTCAGTCACTGAAAAAGGATTATAGATGCAAAGGAAAAATGAGCACAAAATAAGCAATAATATATTAGAAAGCCAATAAAAATATAAAATGAACCTAATATTGTTTTCCTTATTATAATAGTATTTTAAAGATATGTTAAGGATAAAGCTAGTAAAAGGGGAAATCTGGTCAAATACAATATTTTTTACAAACATTAAGCAAAGCCAACATAAATGCACTTTCACCACTAGCTGACTGGTGAGCTGTATCTCTCCTGCAGTCCCAACTTACTGCTTGCCTACTCCTGCTGTTATTCCATTGATGGTGACACTGACTCTCCGCCCACCTCCAGAGAGCCTCCGTCCCTACTGCTCTCTCTTAATTCGAGATGGGAACTCTCCTAGAGGCAGAACTACCGAATGTCTGGTTGCAGATCCCAGGGTCCAAGCACATCTTCAAAGAGGAATAGTGGCCTCCTTCCTTTCTGTCTTCTTATCAGAGATGGGTTGTGCCCCATTTCCATGTACCTACAAAAATTTTTATTTGTCCCCTAATTGACTATATTTCCTCATCTCAGCATCCATTTCTCAAATTTAATTGAAACCCTCTGTGCTTTTTTAGTAAAAAATTATTCCTTATGTTATTATCAAGATAAATGATAGGTAGATGCTCTTTAAGAAAAATAATAATAATGAAATAACAGTAAAAGAAACACTTGTTTTTAGGGCAAACTCATTTAAAATTTCCAAATCATTTATCCTGCATATGTGTCTTCATTTGATAAGACTTTTTCTTGATTATTTTATTAAAATATTTTCCATATCACCTTCTTGCTTTCAAAACAAAATTACTATAACTAATAAGGGGTAAATATCGATATATAAGGAGCTTCTCAGGTGGCGCTGGTGGTAAAGAACCCATCTGCTTATGCAGAAGACTTAAGAGACTTGGGTTCAATCCTTGGGTTGGGAAGATCCCCTGGAGGAGGGCAAGACAACCCACTCTAGTATTCTTTCCTAGAGAGTCCCATAGGCAGAGGGCCTGATAGACTACAGTCCATGGGGTCACAAAGAGTCGGACACTGAAGTGACTTAGCAGTTGCAGCAGCATCAATATATAAGATAAAGAAAAAGGCTTCAGCAGTTTTACATTGTCACGAGTACACTGGAGAGTTAGAGAGCTGGAAAGACTCATTACGGTGGTCATCTGACTTCCTAAAACTTTTTATTTTCCATTATGAATTCTTACAGGATAGTAAATATATTTTCCTGTGATATACAGGGCCTTCTCTGGCATCTCAGTTGGTAAAAAAAAAATCTGCCTGCAATCCAGGAAATCCCGGTTTGATTCCTGGGTCAGAAAGATCCGCTAGAGAATGGATAGGCTACGCACTCCAGTATTCTTGGGCTTCCCCTGTGGCTCAGCTGGTAAGAATCTGACTGCAATTCGGAAGACCTGGGGTTGATCCCTGGGTTGGGAAGATGCCCTGGAGAAGGGAAAGGCCACTCACTCCAGCGTTTTGCTTGGAGAATTCCATAGACTATATAGTCCATGTGTTCTCAAAGAGTCGGACATGACTGTGCTGTACACGGATAAAGGACCTTGTTGTTTATCCATCCTATATATAATGATTGGCATCTGTTAATCCCAAACTTTCAGTCCAACCCTCTGCCACCTCTTCTTTTGGCAACCACAAATCTGTGCTCAATGTGAGTCTGTTTCTGTTTGGTAATAAGTTCATATCATATTTAGAATCCTCTGAAGAATGGAATGGCAACCCATTCCAGTATTCTTGCCTGGGAAATCCCATGGACAGAGAAGCCTGGCAGGCTACAGTCCATGGGGCTGCATAGAATTGGACACAACTGAGTGACTAACACTAACACATGCTTAGTATGATAATGTCTAGGTCCATTCATGTTGTTGCAAATGGCACTATTTCATTCTTTTTATGGCTCAGTAATATTCTATTGTTAATATGTACCACATCTTCTCTATCCATTCATCTGTAGATGGACAGTTAACTTGTTTCCCTGTTTAGCTATTGTGAATAGTGATGCAATGAACATTAGAGTGCTGCATCTTTTGAATTAGAATTTTGTTTGGACATTTGCCCAGGAGTGGGATTTCTGGGTCATATGGTAGTACTATTTTTAGCTTTTAAAAGAACCTGCATACTGTTCTCCATAGCACTATACCAACTTACATTTCCACCAGCCATATAGGAGGGTTTAAAACTCCTTTTTAAAAATTGTGGTGTGAACAAAAACATAAGATCTACCCTGTTACAAATATTTAAGTGTACAGTATAGAAGGTTGACTGTGCACAGCAGATCTCCAGCACTTAGTCATCTTATATAACTGAAACTTTATACCCATTGAAAAGCAACTCCCCATTGCCCACACTCTTAAAGGGTTCAGAGTCACTGAAGAATGAAAGCATGAAAAAACATAAAATGCTTTAAACATTTTGTAGAGGGAGGAGATCAGTTTTATGGAAAGAATTGTGAAGAAAAGATAAGCAATAACTGCCATCTGATTGGGGCTTCCCAGGTGACGTAGTGGTAAAGAATCCACCTGCTGTGGGTCAGAAAGCTCCTTTAGAGGAGGCCATGGCAATCCACTCCAATATTCTTGCCTGGAGAATCCCATGGATAGAGGAGCTTGGCAGTCTATGGTGCATAGGGTCACAGAGTCGGATATGACTGAAGTGATTTAGCATGCATGCACGCTATCTGATTGGGGCTTCCCAAGTTAATGCGGTGGTAAAGAATCTGCCTACCAGTGCAGGAGACACAGTAGACATGGGTTCGATCCCTGGATCAGGAAGATTTCCTGGAGGAGGAAATGGCAACCCACTATAGTATACTAGCATGGTTGCCTAGAGAATCCTATGGACAGAGGAGCCTATAGTCCATAAGGTCACAAAGAGCTGGACACCACTGAGCAACTGAGCATGCACACAAGTAATGATTTTTACAATATTGACACAATGTTGAGAAAAAAACATATGTTGGGCATTCCCATAGATTGCAAATGGAGCTCAGAGAGGTTAATATGCCTTCTGTACCTTCTGTTTTTACTGTTTTTTGTTTGTTTGAACTACACAGTTCCTTCCACTGTGGAACTCACTGGTGCTTTCAACACTTGGAGTTATTTATTTAGCTAGAATTGCATAACTTCCTTTGGTTTCTGTACTGTAAGTCATCTTCTATCACCATCCAACCTTGCATTTTCACTGCCAGGCCTGTCCAGGCTCTTTCATGTGCCTCTGTTCATCCATTTATTTTTTGCTTTTCATACATAATCATGTGTTTTCATTTTATGTAATGTGGAAGGAGAAAGGGCAACCTTTTTCCCTAAAGTTTGTTAAGTAAAATGTTTACTAGCTTGAAGAGTAAACTCAAAAAGATGAGAATCTTATTTGAACTTATATTCCCTAGTGAGTATCTTGAGTTTGCACAGGAATTCTGAATCTCATATTCTTTTTAAGTTCTTTGGCCCATCACATCTCTTTTCTCTGTTCCTCATTGCAATAGAAGCAAGCCATTTTAAAGCAAGCCCTGCTGTGTATGCATAATAAAAACTCTTTAGAAAAATCCCATTTTAACAGATCATTAAATATTATTGCTTGTGAGGGGCTAAAATCCAAGATTCCAGAACAAACACATTTTTATTCTTTTGTTTTAATTTTTCTATTAAGATACTTAAACAGAATGCACATATAACAAACCCCCAAAGAAATATATGTTTGAAATACAACAAACCCCCAAAGAAAATCCACATACAAGGAAACTGAATACCTCTTAATAAACAGACAAACACAAACAAACAAAAACCTCCCCATATTGCCTAGAGATTTAAACTGTGGATTAGAGACAGACCTTCAACTGATTTGAAATTCCTATCTTGACATCAGTTATCAAGTAAAAGCTGACAAATGCTATAGAAATAAACGTATCCTCCCAAGGTTTATTTTTAACTCCTAATATAATGATGCACACTTTGATTTCTTCAGTAGTTGCAGTATTTATAAACAAGAGAGGTTTCAGTTGAGTTTTAAGAGGATAAATGAGTAAAAGGGCAGGACAGTGTATTAGTCAGGGCTGAGTAACACAAGACTGCAGTAACGGTAGACCAATTATTCCAGTCCTAGACAAGGTCTTTTTCTTTTTGAATGAAAATTTGCATACATTGTACTTTTGGAGCATACCAAATTTCTCATCTCAGGTTATTTTTCAGTTTTTGATATGCTTTGTAATTCTATCTTGTGACCTGATATGATGATCTTATTTAGGGAATGCATTATTTTATGAAAATGGTGATAAGAGGTGGAGGTACAGATTCAAAGGCTATTCATTAAGACACACTCTGGTGATGGAGCAGGGCTCGGAAGTTCCCCATGCCTCTGCTCCCAGGTAATTACTTCTCCTGCTAGCTGGCGCCAGGAAACACGGCAAATATGCGAGATGACACTGACTGGTATTGACTCAATAACACTGTTGTAAAAATAATTAACAGTAGTGACTTTATTTAAATACTGGGTGCAGTCACTGGATTACAGTTATGGCAGTGTTTAGAAACTCTGTTTTTCACAGAGAAAATAAGTGAATGGTACAGGGATAATTGCTAGGGTGATTGAGAAATGTTCTTGCTAAGAAAGCTGAGTGGAACCTCTTTTAAAGGCTGTGTTCACCTTTTATACTCGAAAGAGTAAAACTCTGTAATGGACACAGGATTTCTTAGCCTGCCATCATTTCCTGGGGCTTCTCCAATATGGTTTCTTGAATTCCACCTGAATGTCCAATGTCACCAACTAGGTCAAGTGCGATCATCTCAGACTGATCTTTATACCTCTGATTCTCATCCCTGCTTACTGTCTGTGTTTATACTGCTAGCAACTCAGCAGCAAGCCTTTCCCCATCCGTGGAGCACCTAATAAAACTCCTCAGGCAAAGCAGTTTCATCCTTTAGCATTAGCCTAAGCTTCCTGTAGAGAACAGTGGTTTTTGTGTTTCTGCTACAAGGAGTTTTTAATATAATTATGTTCAATGCTGATGTAGCAGTTGACAGAGGTGCCGTGTGCTGGCAGGCTTTTACTCTTTCCACAGAATTAAGGGAACGCATGTTTGTTTAAAAACATTAACTTTACATGTTGACACATACATTTAGTGAGAAAACAATTTTGTACTCCAGGAATGTAGAACAGAGGAGAAGAATGTGTAAGGAGTTTTTAATTATTAATAGGAGACAGAAGACAAGGAGGGTTACCATTTAAAATAGGGAATAGTCAGACTCAGACTCACTGAGAAGTATGATATTGATCAAATACAGGAAAGAGATTGTGTAACATGATATACTCTTCATATCATACTTTACCGTTTGCATTGCATTTAAAGATCTAATCAGTTATTTAGTTTCTTCCTTTTAGGACTAGATCTTAAACTTATTTTTTAAAACATATATGTATATATATATGTTCATATTTTCTATTTTAGTAAGTCAAGATTGATAATTTATTTATATATTAGAATATTAATTTTTATTTTTATTTATTTATGTTTTAAATTATAATACTGTATTTGTTTTGCAATACATTGACATGAATCAGAATATTAATGAATTAGAATATTAATTTTAAATTTATTGATATAAATTTACTAATAGTATACTTAATCACTTTATAGTCTCTCTAATTCTCTCTTTAATTATTCTCACTCTCTCAGAATTAAAGAGAATTCTGTTTTGTCTTTATTAGATATACCACAAGACTGTTTTTTTAACAGCCATCTTTTCATTTTATTTGCTAAAGATTTTTGTTTCCTTCTTTGTTACTGTCTGTCTTTCATATTAAGCTCCTATTCCTTTTGAATTATTTTGCTATATTTCAGTACCCTGGAGTTGAATGCTCAGTTCATTTATTTTTATTCTTTCTAGTTTTCTACTAAATGTATTTTAGGATACATTATTTTTTATTCTGAGTATCGCTGTGTAAACTCTACAGATTTTTGATATGTAGTAACCTCACTATTCTACATTTTAAAATAAAATAAAGTCTTTTATTGATGTAACATGCACAGCCCAGTGCCAGCTGAAAAGATTAAGTTTCCTGTTCAAAAAGCAGAAAGAGCGAGCCACTGAAATTCTAAAATATAAAGCTTTTTCCTTTTTTTCTGTGGTCGCTCTCACAACTTACGGTTTTTTATTTGCTATTAAATAGTGTTCTAAGTAAAGAAATGTTAAGTTTTAAATTACTAACATGAATTTTACTGTTTATATAGTAATGCCAGTTTTAAATGCAAATATTAAAGCATTAAACTGATACACAGAATCACCAAGATTACACAACTGGTATTTTGTTGCCAGTGCATGTGTATGCATGCCTTTCTTACTAGAAGAGGCAAAAAGTATTGCACAAAACTAACAAAGCTCATATCCCATTTCTTTATGTGTACACGTTCTGCCAACACACTATCTTTGCCTTACTAATAACTAAAGAACTGAAAGAAAAATGAGTATGGATTTCCCTATCTTTCCCTTTCTATGCTATCGTTTTTAATATAATGATGAGTAAGAAAGGATAGGATAGGATTCCATGGTCACAAATTTAATCATAAAACAATATTTTGTTATTGATAAAGTAATTAAAGGATAGAGCAATTTGAACACATAATACTGAAAATTTTGATTATGAAGTTTTTTTCTAATTACATGTATGATTTTGCTATTGTAAACAGAAATGGTAGAAATTGATAAAATAAAACCAATAACCATTCTCATTAATACTAATATTATCCATTCTGATCTGCTTTTTGATCCCCAAATCAGAATCACCTTAGTGTTCTGTGACTTTTGTCCTTTGCAGTATTGCTTATAAGGTATTTCACCATTTATTAAAGGCAAATGGAGCGACCAGCCATTCAAGCAAAACAGTGTGAGTCTTTAATCATTGATTAAACATTTTTGTACTTCTCTCTCTCTCACACACACACACACACAAAATGCTTATATACAGTGACAGTTTATTAAAATCAATTATAATATAAGCCATAATTTGTAATTAATGATTTTTATATGTAGTTCTTATTACTGAGTAATTGTAGCTCTGGTTTACTTCCTTGTTATGGAAATTTTTGCCCTAAAAGGAATGAATAGAGTTGAATTTTCTATTCCAGTTGTATGTGGCTTAAGTACGTTTTATGAATCGAACAAAGAATGACCATCCTAGATCACTTTCACTGAACTACATAAAGTCAGAGCAGACTATTCATTTCTGTGAATCCTCTGTTCTCAGTACTTCATGAAGAGCTATTCAATATGCATCATACTGGGAACATTCTCTTTTACTAATGCTGCCTATATTTAAATAGTGCTATCTTCAAGCTTTTACTGAATAACCATTAATATATCTTATAATTAAACATGGTTTTCCTAATGTATTCCCAGTGCAAATTCTTACCTTATATAACCATTTTGATTGATCTACATAAAAGGTGTTACCAGTACATCTTTTTATCTTGTAATAGTTTCATTAGCAACACCTCACAATCTTTTAATCTGTAAAGCTTTAAAGTCAGAAAAGAAGATTGATGTTACTGCTGCTATTGAAATATTAGATTTAGACTCAAGTGCAGCATGAAGTGACATGAAAAGTCAAGGCATCTCAACCCTGACAGAATCTACTCATTATTTAATTAGGCTCCAAAGGCTCTTAGCAGACATTTCTGACCTTATGGTAGAATCTTTCCAATCAAGAGGCATGTCATTGAGAAATGTTCAGTCTTAAAGGTGCCTTTGGAGAAGGCAATGGCAACCCACTCTAGTCCTCTTGCCTGGAAAATCCCAAGGATGGAGGAGCCTGGTAGGCTGCAGTCCATGGGGTCGCTAAGAGTTGGACACGAATGAGCGACTACACTTTCACGCACTGGAGAAGGAAATGGCAACCCACTCCAGTGTTCTTGCCTGGAGAATCCCAGGGACGGGGGAGCCTGGTGGGCTGCCATCTCTGGGGTCGCACAGAGTCGAACATGACTGAAGCAACTTAGCAGCAGCAGCAGCAAAGGTGCCTTATCATACAAATCTAATTCTGATATTTTGGACTATATTATAGTACTTGGCAAGTCATGAGTCTTGAGATAATTCCCTTATCCTCTTTTTCTTCTCTGCTATAATTCTACATCCTCATCAATTTTCTAATTACTTTCATCCTGTAAAATTTAAAGTAGAATTCCCATTTAAATAAATAATTTTTGTTTAAACTGTTTTGTTTTTTTTTGGTCTGTGCCTATCCAGTTAATGTAAAAGAACATTTTTATAGGTCTAAATTTACAATAATGTGTGCTTCAGAAGATAGTGCAACACAAGCATTTGTTCTGAAATGGGAAAATCTTAGATTTGATAAAAATTACCTAGTTAAAGGGCTTCTCAGGTGGTGCTAGTGGTAAAGAACCTGACTGCCAGTTTGGGAGACATAAGAGACATGAGTTCAATCCCTAGGCTGGGAAGATCCCCTGGATGAGAGCATGGCAATCTACTTCAGTATTCTTGCCTAGAGAATCCCATGGACAGAGGAGCCTGGCAGGCTACAGTCCATAGGGTTGCACAGAGTTGGACATGACTGAAGGGACTTAAGATACATATACACATCTGATTGTATAGAAATATACATATATATATTTCTGCATAACTCATTCTAAATTTCCCCAGCTTTTCACAAACTGATTGTACACACACAGTCAGACAGCACTGAGCGACTGAACTGAACTGAACTGAACATTCTACATTTCCCCAGCTTTTCAGATCAGTAGCTTAAAATATTTAAGTTTGTGCATTAGGCATCAGAGTTCTGCAATGACAATCAAATGTCACTCAGCTTGCTTCAAGAGGAAAGATTTAAGTTTTACTTCAAGCTTATTTGAATCAAATAAAATATCTAAACTGGTTTATAAAAGGGACTTTTCTGGTAATATATTTTATTCTATCTAAAATATTTGCCTAACAGGTGGAATTGACCAGAAGGATCATTGAGTCAGACAGGCCAACTTTGGTAGGGCTTCCTTTCAACTCTCATTCTCTTCTGTTCTGGTTGGGGCTGAGCACTCAGCCATCTGCACTCACATCCAAAAGCATTTTGCAAAGTATCAACATTTTGCCTTTATCAACAGTTTAAAGTATTCCAAGGATTTCTTGTTATTGAACTACCCAAGTAACTTGCCTTCTAACCTTCATCTTTGCCTTAGATTATGGAATGGAGTTGGTAAGGTACTGTGGCTATCCCAGTCTGGATTATAAATCTACTCCTTGGACTTGGAGTCCATTACTTAGAGAGGGGCCATAAATTTATTTTCAGACACACATACACACAGCCAATAAAGAACTTACTCCAAATACATAAGTATGATACAAAACAGAAATCAATCCTTCTTTGCAGAGGTAAAGAACTGAAGCAAAAATACATGCAGTATTGAGGATTAATAGTAATTATCTATAATCTGGCTTAAATAGAAGGTGGGAGTAATAGAAAATGAGTTTTGGAGTTGAAACTGGGACCATGTCTTAGGATGTCCTGTTTATGTGGCTAAGAGATTTGAATTTGTTTCTGAAAGCCATTTTCAGAGAGAAGAGGTACTATAAAAAGAGCTGTATGTTGGTGATATGCAGCTGGGTTCTCAGTGTGGATAGCAGGTGGTAGATATTAGAAATGAAAAAATCTTGAATGTCTTTTCAGTAGATTCAGTAAGAGGTTAGAAGGTCATTACAATAGATTAAGGAGGATGATAACAGTGATGGTCAAGACTAAAAACAAATGAAATGATTGACATGCTATCAAAGTATACTCAGTAAGATTAGGCAGCTGTTCATAGAAGGAAGGAGTCAATAGAGCAGTAGGGATAGCAATAATGAAGATGGTGCTAAGACTTCAAATCTGTGATTCAGAAGATTGCGGTGCTTATGCAAAAAAAGACAAATAGAAACATCAGGGGAGGAACTGGCTTAAAGGGGAAAGAATAGTGAGGTCATTTGTCATTTGGGAGCATATGGTATTTGAAGTTTAGGAGATGTCCAGAAAGCAGTTAAATCTAGTGCTGAAACTTTAAGGAATGGTCAGCTGCTAGAGATGTGTATAGAATCACTTATAGATAAGAGTTTGTGATTTAAAATGTCACTTATATATATGATGTATGTGTCTATAGTTGGAGGGGTGGATGTGTGTGTGTGAGCATGTGTGTTTAGAAATAGAAGAGTTTATTGTGGGGACAGATATGATGATGTTAGAGGACTATAAACCTCATTATGCAAATAATGGTTAATTTATATAACTGGGCAAAACTTAGACTCAACATAACTATCTTCCCAAATCTTAAAGGGCTAAGAGTTGGAAAAGAAATACGATGACAGTTTGGCAGAGATGGCATTTTAGTAAAGAAACGAAGATCCTGTAATTCAGATCCAATATCATCAAGTTATTAAGATAATACCATGCTCACTTGTATAAATGCCATAACTCAACATTGACAAGGGCCAGCCATTAGACTAAATAGACTTGTATTAGTTTCCAATGGCTGTTGTTACAAATTCCCAAAATTTTGGTGGCTTAAAACAACCTACATTTTATTCTCTCATAGTTCCAGAAGCCTGAAATCCAAAATCATTTCAGCAGGCTGAAATCAAGGTGATAGCCATGCTAAACTGCCTCCACAGGTTCAAGGGGACAATCTGATGCTTGCTTCTTCCAGCTTCTGGTGGTTGCCAACATTCCTTGATTTGTAGCCACCATTCTCCAGTCTCTGACTCAGTGATCACCTTTCCTCCTCTTCCTGTATGTGTATCACATCTCCCTCGATCTTCCTCTAGCAAGGATTCCTGTGACTGATTTAGAGTCTATCCAAATAATCCTGAACAACTGCTAATACTTTGTCTTATGAAGTGACAAATACAGTTTCCAGGAATTGGGACCTGGGGCCACGTTTCAGCCTACTGTAAGACTTTCTCATATGTATCTTTCCTTAAAGCAATTCTAGGAGGGGCGTACCATATTTTTAATCCTTCTTGAGCAGAAGAGGAAAATGAATCTCAAAGACACATTTTGGCACATAGTTAGTAGTTGCCAGAACTTTACTTCAAGCACAGTTTTGCTACTTAAGGGCTGAGCAATGTTTCATTGTCACACAACATGAAGTTAAACCCTGCTGTGAGCATTTATGTTTCTCTTTTCCATTCACCATTGTGATTCTGCACAGCTTCCATAACAGGTACACTTGCACACATCTCAAAGGGAAAAGAGGGGGCACACACAGCTATAAGAAGTGGCATTTCGCTGGACATTGTTGGAAGTACTTGAACCCATTTATTGATAGGAAGGCACTCAGATTCTGAAGAGATGTAACAAATAAAAATCCCCTTAAATATAACTTTATGCCTACAATCACTGCTGCTCCTGGGGCCCAAGAGTATTAGCCTGGTTTTTATTTTTGCTCCCCATACAAACTCTGCTTCCCCTGTTGTCGTTGAGTTTTTGCTTTTATTATCTTACATCAGGCAAGGGTAATTTGCAGCCAGCATGGTCTTTTGTTCATTTCAGTTTGTTACACACAGCACACCGTAAGTGCGCCACAACCATTTTTGGAGCACTGTTTTCTCCTCCCACAGCCATCAGATGTGTTATGAATACAACCTCTCAATCCTGTGTAGGTGGTATGACCCACAGTTTACAGATGTAGAACAGCATGAGTAGGCTTGTGTCCACAAATTTTTAAGCCTCATAAATTATCCCTCTTATACAGTACGTGCCTGCGAAAAAGGAGGTAATGAGAAGGTGGCTACCTCAGCATGTACAGAAAAAGTCAGACATTCATTAATAAGGTGTGGTAGATTTGGATGTGATGGGAGCCTAAGAATGAACAAGTCTTAATTTCAGCATCCAGAAGGAGCCTGAGCATCTTTCTGAAGCTCTTGTTTTTTATTTTTTTATCACAAAATTTGGTACATGCGCCACAGAATACTAGCTCCCATAAGTGAAATGGGAAGATAGTTTCAAATGTAGACTTCTTGAAAGGTGTTGGTAACCATTCTGCATGTGATAGGGATTCTGAATGGACATGTGAACACTTAATATCTTCTTTCCTAGACATCTGATGCAAGCATCAGATACAATCACATTAATATCATAGAATTCAATATACAACAAAGACAGTTGGTTTTCCTTATTATATACAGTTCCCCAGTGTTTTTATTTCTCCTTAATAACCTCAAGGGATCAACATAGGTACTGCAAGGAGATCCAACCTGTCCGTTTTAAAGGAGATCAGTCCTGGATGTTCTTTGGAAGGACTGATGCTAAAGCTGAAATTCCAATACTTTGGCCACTTCATGCGAAGAGTTGACTCATTGGAAAAGACTCTGATGCTGGGAGGGATTGGGAGGCAGGAGAAGGGGACAACAGAGGATGAGATGGCTGGATGGCGTCACCAACTCGATGAACATGAGTTTGAGCGAACTCCGGGAATTGGTGGTGGACAGAGAGGCCTGGGCGTGCTGAGATTCATGGGGTCACAAAGAGTCGGACATGACTGAGCAACTGAACTGAACTGAACTGAACCTCCTCAAAGGAAAATTTTCACTACAGAGACTATGAGGTCCTTCTTATAGATCACACTAAAAGTTCTTATCTTTGCCCAAAAGATTGTTTGTTTTTATTATAACCTATGGGCTTAGTTATACTTGGGTTTATCTTTTGTTAGTTAAAACAAAGCAAAACTTTTGGGGGGATAAAAATTCCCTATGAGCTTAGACATTCTTAGTTAAATTATATGAATTTCACTTAATTCAGTTTAACCATTACTGAATAATTATGAGTCTTGTCATGATAGTGGTGCTCCAGGAAATACAAAGATAGAAAAGAATCTCTGTTCCATAGTGCTTAACATACGTGTTGTGTGTGTGTGTGTGTGGTGTGTGTGTGTGTGTGTGTGTGTGTGTGTGTGTGTGGCGGGCAGAATCCAGAGATGCAATTTAAAATTAGTATGGATATAACTATTATTTGAGACAAGATAAACCCAATAATTGGTAGATTCAAGCAAACTGCAAAGGGTCATTAGAGAACAAGGATAATAAGAAGTCACTTCCAAATGGAAGAATGGAATGTTTGATGCTAAAAGCACTATTGGGAATAGGCTTTGAAATGATACTTTTCCTTTGAAGCAAGGAAGGAATGCAACCCAGAGGGGGTGGAATAGGCATGGATAAAGCAAGACATTTACCAGGAATACATGTATTTTGGCCAATATATTGGAACATTACAAGATGGGTTGTGATAATCATTTGAGTCACACCGAGTAGTTTCCAATGCCAAAATGTGTCACTGAGACTTGATTCTGTGTACATAGGAAATATTTAGAAGGTTTTTGTACACGGAATTAGACTTTAGGAGTATTTGTTTAGCAGTGCTGTAGAGAAGTGTTTGAAATGGAGCTAAAAATGGCGTCAGAGAACTGCTTAAGAAGTAATGAGAAACCTGTTATAAGAGGTGAAAAATGGGAATAGCAATGAAGGGTTAGAGTCAAGGGGCTTCCTTGGTGGCTCAGATGGTAAAGAATCTGCCTCCATTGCAGGAAACCCGGGTTTGATCCTTGGGTTGGGAAGATCCCCTGGAGAAGGGAATGGCTACCCACTCCAGTATTCTTGCCTGGAGAATCCCATGGACAGAGGAACCTAGTGGGCAACAGTCACAAAGAGTTGGACACAACTGAGCAACTAACACAAACACTAGATTCAAAAGCCAGTTTCAAGAGTAGAATTAACAAAACCCGGAAAATAATTGGAAATGATGAGGCCATCAAGTAGCCAAAGATTACTTGGATATCATCTACAGAAATAACTAACTGAAAGAAACAGATTTATAGAAATGGAGGAAGGTGACAAGATTACTTTTGAAACCTCCTCCAATATAAGTCTCACTACATGTGTATTTTCTCTTATTTTTTCCTAGTACTACATTACTCTTGCTAATTCACTCTATTAGTATCTGATTCAGTGATGAATCAGCCTCCTGAATGGAGCGATACAAGGAAACTTAAGACATAGTCTCTGTTCTCATGGAAATAACAGTTGACCCTTGAACAATATAGGTTTGAACTGTCCAGGTCCATTTAAATGCAAAATTTTTATCAGTGGTAAATACTGCTCCTCCTGCTGTTTAGTCTCTTAGTCATGTTCATCTCTTTGCGGTCCCATGTACTATAGCCCACCAGGCTCCTTTGTCTATGAGATTTTTCCAGGCAAGAATACTGGAGTGGGTTTCCATTTCCTTCTCCAGGAGATCTCCCCAACCCAGGGAGCTAACCCATATCTCCTGCTTGGCAGGCAGATTTTTACCACTGAGCCACCTGGGGAGCCCATAATAAATACTACCACTACTACTCTATGGTCATTTAGGTGAATATTTAGTAATATAAAGGGCTTCCCTCGTGGCTCAGATGGAAAAGAATCTGCCTGCATTGTGGGAGACCTGGGTTCAATCCCTGAGTTGGGAAGATCCCCTGGAGGAGAGCATGGCAACCCACTCCAGTATTCTTGTCTGGAGAATCCTCATGGACAGAGGAGCCTGGTGGGCTACAGTTCATGGAGTTGCAAAGAGTCAGACATGACTGAGAGACTAAGCACAAGCACACATAGTAACATAAAATGTAGTGAATGCTAAGTACCAAACAATGACTTAGTCAGTAGTAGTTACTATAGAAATTCAGAGAAATGAAAATAACTGTCTTTTTATTATTTTGGTTAAACAATTACTCTGATCAAGACCACAGCAGTCTAGAAAGGCACAGTTCGTGCCTTCAAGGCATTTACAGTTTAAGCACTGGAAGACAAATTGTAGATTAAAAAGTATAGTAAACAGTTAACAAGTGCAAGGATTATTACAAGACTGGGTTAGTGGTCAATCATGTCAGTACAAAAAAAGAATCCATAATATATTTCTCCTTTCAATTACCCTTCTTTACTTTTCTCTTTTATTCACTTTCCTTCATAGAAGTGATCAAGTAATGACAGAAGAGATCATTAAAACATAAGAAATGTTTAAATTATTTTCATATAAAATTAGTTTTTATTCATTCAAATAGCCTTTTACAGCTGCATTACTGTGCTTGTCACACTAAGCCTGAATGACTAGGAACTCTGTGTGTGTGTGTGTCCTTCTCTTGAAACTAACACTATGGTGCCTGGTATATAATAGGTGCTCAACAAATGTTTATCAAATTGAAATGAAAATTTTTCCCCCTTTGGACTCAACTACTTAATACTTAAGAGGCCTGTGGTGCTAATATTTAAGATGGATTGGTTCATTCTGTTCAAGTACCACATAACCATTCACACACCATTGAGTTTAGTACTATTAAAAGGTAATTTCCTTTCTGGGAATTATGCCTGTTGCAGACACATTTTACATATTCAGTCTTTTTTATCATCAGTAGGCAGGTAAAGAGATTAAAATAAAAGATTGTTTTCAAGTGCGCAGTTTTCCACATAGACTTCATTTTGAAATTCTTGTGTATTCTGAAAAAAAAAAATATGGAAGTCCTATTGAATACTCCTACACCCGCCACTATTAGTCATGTACCTTTTTTAAAGATGAAAATATTAATGTTCAATTCCTGTACAACTCTATTCACCCAAATAACTTAGAAAAACTACTATTTCTTCCTTTTTACTTCAGTGTAATAAAAGCCAATGGAATTAATTGAAAATACCACTTTGCCCAATTTTACAAGTTTTGGCCCACTGTGATATATTCAGTGTATTTAATTTGTTTAATGTAATATTTTTACTATTTTAATTCATACATTTTAATAACTCAAAGTGAGCTTTTTGTGTTTTATTTTCTCAAATAAGTTCCTTTTTGGACAAAATAATTTAATACTTAATAGTCTCTCAAATTTATTATAGAGAACTTTACAGCAAAATTGCTCCAACATCTGTTATCTCCTTCCTTATTATAACCATATGACTAGGAATTACTATTATTTCATTTTTAATAGATAAAAACTGAAACTTAGAGAAATAAATGACTTGCCTGTAATTCATATGTTCATAGTTACTACCCGTGAAGCTAAAATTAGAATGGAATTATTTGGATTCCTCAATCAGTACTCAATATTCAGATAAGCAAATATGCTGTACTGTAGCCAAATAACAATGAATATCTATTCTGTATGTTAATAATAAACATTGCAAACATTTACACATGCCAGGCACATCCTAAGTACTCTATGTGTGCTAGCTCATTTAATCCTTGCTGCAACTCAATGAAGTTTAAACAGGAGCAGAGGCCCAAAGAAAGTAAATAACCTGACCAAAAAAACACACCTAGTTAGATTCTTGAGCTAGAACGTGAGCCCAGCCAGTCTGCACTATGTTGCCTTAAGTGTCATTCTTATTGCCAGCATTTCAGTGACAAGAATAGATTTAATGAAACAAATGTAAGTTGATATCTTCTAGAACTACACTTCCTATCAATGAATTTAGAGAAAATTACCCTCAGTTCAGTTCAGTCGCTCAGTCGTGTCTGACTGTTTGCGACCCCATGAATCGCAGCACACCAAGCCTCCCTGTCCATCACCAAATCCCAGAGTTCAGTCAGACTCACGTCCATTGAGTCCGTGATGCTGCCCAGCCATCTCATCCTCTGTTGTCCCCTTCTCCTCCTGCCCCCCAATCCCTCCCAGCATCAGAGTCTTTTCCAATGAGTCAACTCTTCGTATGAGGTGCCCAAAGTACTGGAATTTCAGCTTCTGCATCATTCCTTCCAAAGAAATCCCAGGGTTGATCTCCTTCAGAACGGACTGGTTGGATCTCCTTGCAGTCCAAGGGACTCTCAAGAGTCTTCTCCAACACCACAGTTCAAAAGCATCAATTCTTTGGCACTCAGCCTTCTTCACAGTCCAACTCTCACATCCATACATGACTACTGGAAAAACCATAACCTTGACTAGATGGACCTTTGTTGGCAAAGTAATGTCTCTGCTTTTCAATATGCTATCTAGGTTGGTCATAACTTTCCTTCCAAGGAGTAAGCGTCTTTTAATTTCATTGCTGCAGTCACCATCTGCAGTGATTTTGGAGCTCCAAAAAATAAAGTCTGACACTGTTTTCACTGTTTCTCCATCTATTTCCCATGAAGTGATGGGACTGGATGCCATGATCTTCATTTTCTGAATGTTGAACTTTAAGCCAACTTTTTGCTCTACTCTTTCTCTTTAATCAAGAGGCTTTTTAGTTCCTCTTCACTTTCTGCCATAAGAGTGGTGTTATCTGCATATCTGAGGTTATTGATATTTCTCCCGGCAATCTTGATTCCAGCTTGTGCCTCATCCAGCCCAGGATTTCTGATGATGTACTCTGCATATAAGTTAAATAAGCAGGGTGACAATATACAGCCCTGACATACTCCTTTTCCTATTTGGAACCTGTCTGTTGTTCCATGTTGGTTCTAACTGTTGCTTCCTGACATGCATACAGGTTTCTCAAGAGGCAGGTCCAGTGGTCTGGTATTCCCATCTCTTTGAGAATTTTCCACAGTTTATTGTGATCCACACAGTCAAAGGCTTTGGCATAGTCAATAAAGCAGAAATAGATGTTTTTCTGGAACTCTCTTGCTTTTTCCATGATCCAGCGGATGCTGGCAATTTGATCTCTGGTTCCTCTACCTTTTCCAAAACCAGCTTGAACATCAGGGAGTTCATGGTTCACGCATTGCTGAAGCTTGGCTTGGAGAATTTTGAGCATTACTTTACTAGCGTGTGAGATGAGTACAGTTGTGCGGTAGTTTGAGCATTCTTTGGCATTGCCTTTCTTTGGAATTGGAATGAAAACTGACCTTTTCCAGTCCTGTGGCCACTGCTGTTTTCCAAATTTGCTGGCATATTGAGTGCAGCACTTTCACAGCATCATCTTTCACGATTTGAAACAATTCAACTGGAATTCCATCACCTCCACTAGCTTTGTTCGTAGTGATGCTTTCTAAGGCCCACTTGACTTCACATTCTAAGATGTCTGGCTCTAGATTAGTGATCACATCATCATGATTATCTTGGTCGTGAAAATTACCCTAGAATCCTGTATTTTGTGAAGTATTTAAATAGAAGTTGAATTTGTTTCCCCACTCTAAAAGGTAATTTCTATTAATGGTAACTCTTTAATGTTTTATATTTAATATTCAGTGGAGTCTTACTACATTGAAAAGTTCTTACTATTCATGATATAAATTAGAATCACAGAACTTTATCACATAAATGAATCTAGGGGCTAACAAATATTAGATGATATGAACAGCACAAAGTACTTGCCTAGAGAGGCTGAGACAAGATTAGCCTCAGATCTTCAACCACAGTGAAGAAAGGTGTGAATCTAATAAAGGAGTATAATGTGTATTGTGTGTGTGTATGCATATCTGTCTTCACTGCTTTTTAAAAATTAATTGTGGAGTGGCATGAACTAGGTAGCTGGCTTGCAGGTCTCTTAAGTAGAGCTCAACTCTCATGGAAAGACAGTCAACTCCTGGATGAAAATCCTACTGTATTTAATGGCAAATAGCCAAATGAAAAGTGGAAGATTTACCTTTCCAAATACTTTTTGAAAAGTTTCTAACTGCACACATATATTGGACTTTTAAATAGCTAATTCCTTTTAAAGTTAATCTTATTGTTCACTGATTTGTCACCTATTCTAATAATTAAGTGAAAGAATAAAGTCCAGCTGATTAAGTCACCAAATCACATTTAATTTTCTTTTTTATCCTTCTTTTCTTATACTAAGTCTGATTGGTGCTGTAATTCAGAGTGCAGAATGCTTTTAAGAAGATCACAGGTATATATTTGATTCTATTATTAGCAGAGGAGACACAGAGAAGTTTCTGACAATCATGCTATTCCTGTAAATGCAGGACTTATTATTAAATTATTATTCATGTGCTTATTAAGGCATTTCAAGTGACTTTGGATCATTGAATGGAATGAGGTAAAGTTTTAAATTATCCTTGGAAGCATACAATTAGCAGGCATTCACAGAAAACTAAGCAACTAGAATAAATCATTATTCCCTTCTAATTCATTTATTTTTTATTAAATCTCATGTCATAAAAATGCAAAAATCATTTTGTTATTATATCTTAGTCTCAATTTAAATCAGCTAAGTTATCAGTAATGATTTAAAGTATGCTTAATTAAATATAAATTATAATATATAATATGTTATGCATCATCAAAAATCCTAACATAAATCAAAAGACTATTACCCTTAATGATTTATGCAAAGAACTATGCTAGCATTCTATACATTTGAAAGTGTGTTCTTCAAAAAATTAAAAACAGAGCTACCAAATGATGGAGCAATTTCACTCCTAGATATTTATCCCCCAAAATGAAAATACTAATTAGAAAAAGATAAATGCACCCCTATATTCACTGAATCATTATTTGTAAGAGCCAGGATATAGAAGGAATCTAAGTGCCAATCAGTAGACAAATGGCTGGAGAAGATTTGGTGCGTATGGTTTATATATCTATATACATATACAAATACGTAGGTGTATATAGATAGATACACACACATAATGAATTCTTACTAAGCAATAAAAATAATAAAATTGTGCCATTTGTGATAATTTGGATGGACATAGAGAATAAATTGGGCAAAGGCTAATAGTGTTCTGCCAAGAGAATGCACTGGTCATAGCAAACACCCTCTTCCAACAACACAAGAGAAGACTCTACACATGGACATCACCAGATGGTCGACACTGAAATCAGGTTGATTATATTCTTTGCAGCCAAAGATGGAGAAGCTCTATACAGTCAGCAAAAACAAGACAGGGGGCTGACTGTGGCTCAGATCATGAACTCCTTATTGCCAAATTCAGACTGAAATGGAAGAAAGTAGGGAAAACCACTAGACCATTCAGGTATGACCTAAATCAAATCCCTTATGACTATACAGTGGAAGTGAGAAATAGATTTGAGGGACTACACCTGACAGAGTGCCTGATGAACTATGGACGGAGGTTCATGACATTGTACAGGAGATAGAAATCAAGACTATCCCCAAGAAAAAGAAATGCAAAAAAGCAAAATGGCTGTCTGAAGAGGCCTTACAAACAGCTGTGAAAAGAGGGAGAGCAAAAAGCAAAGGAGAAAAGGAAAGATATACCCATTTGAATGCAGAGTTCCAAAGAATAGCAAGGAGATATAAGAAAGCCTTCTTCAGCTATCAATGCAAAGAAATAGAGGAAAACAATAGAATGGGAAAGACTAGAGATCTCTTCAAGAAAATTTTAGAGACCAAGGGAACATTTCATGCAAAGATGGGCTCAATAAAGGACAGAAATGGTATGGACCTAACAGAAGCAGAAGATATTAAGAAGAGGTGGCAAGAATACACAGAAGAACTATACAAAAAGAGCTTCGTGACCCAGATAATCATGATGGGTGTGATCACTCACCTAGAACCAGATATCCTGGAATGTGAAGTCAGGTGGGCCTTAGGAAGCATCACTACGAACAAAGCTAGTGGAGGTGATAGAATTGCAGTTGAGCTAGTTCAAATCCTGAAAGATGCTGCTGTGAAAGTGCTGCACTCAATATGCCAGCACATTTGGAAAACTCAGCAGTGGCCACAGGACTGGAAAAGGTCAGTTTTCATTCCAATCCCAAAGAAAGGCAATGCCAAAGAATGCTCAAACTACCACACAATTGCACTCATCTCACACGCTAGTAATGCTTAAAATTCTCCAAGCCAGGCTTCAGCAATACGTGAACCGTGAACTCCCTGATGTTCAAGCTGGTTTTGGAAAAGGCAGAGGAACCAGAGATCAAATTGCCAACATCTGCTGGATCATGGAAAAAGCAAGAGAGTTCCAGAAAAACATCTATTTCTGCTTTATTGACTATGCCAAAGCCTTTGACTGTGTGGATCACAATAAACTGTGGAAAATTCTCAAAGAGATGGGAATACCAGACCACTGGACCTGCCTCTTGAGAAACCTGTATGCATGTCAGGAAGCAGCAGTTAGAACTGGACATGGAACAACAGACAGGTTCCAAATAGGAAAAGGAGTACGTCAAGGCTGTATATTGTCACTTTGCTTATTTAACTTATATGCAGAGCACATCATGAGAAACACTGGGCTGGAAGAAGCACAAGCTGGAATCAAGATTGCCAAGAACAATATCAATAACCTCAGATACAGAGATGACACCACCCTTATGGCTGAAAGTGAAGAAGAACTAAAGAGCCTCTTAATGAAAGTGAAAGAAGAGAGTGAAAAAGTTGGCTTAAAGTTCAACATTCAGAAAACCAAGATCATGGCATCCGGTCCCATCACTTCATGGGAAATAGATGGGGAAACTGTAGGAACAGTTACTGACTTTATTTTTCTGGGCTCTAAAATCACTGCAGATGGTGATTGCAGCCATGAAATTAAAAGATGCTTACTCCTTGGAAGAAAAGTTATGACCAACCTAGACAGCATATTGAAAAGCAGAGCCATTACTTTGTCAACAAAAGTCTGTCTAGTCAAGGCTATGGTTTTCCCACTGGTCATGTATGGATGTGAGACTTGGACTATAAAGAAAGCTGGGTGCCGAAGAAGTGATGCTTTTGAACTGTGGTGTTGGAGATGACTTTTGGAGTCTCTTGGATTGCAAGGAGATCCAGTCAGTCCAAAGGAGAACAGTCCTGAGTGTTCATTGGAAGGACTGATGTTGAAGCTGAAACTCCAATCCTTTGGCCACCTGATGGGAAGAGCTGACTCATTTGAAAAGACCCTGATGCTAGGAAAGATTGAGGGCAGGAGAAAGGGATGACAGAGGATGAGATGATTCGATGATATCAATGATTCAATGGAAATGGGTTTGGGTGGACTCTGGGAGTTGGTGATGGACAGGGAGGCCTGACGTGCTGCAGTTCATGGGATCACCAAGAGTCGGTTTCAATCAGGGATTGAACTGAACTGAACAGGTATCATGCTAACAGAAATAAATCAGACAGAGAAGTACAAATAATGTGTGATATAATTTACATTTGGAAACTTTAAAAAAAAAAAGAATGAACAACAAAACAGAAACATAGTCATAGATAAGGTGAACAAATTGGTGTTTCCCAGAGGAGGCAGAGAAGGGGAAAGGAGAGATATAGATGAGGGAGACTAGAGGTACAAATTCCCAATTGCAAAATATACGTCAAAGGTATGAAATGTACAGTGTGGGGAATATAGTCAATAGTTCTATAATATCTTTATATGGTGACACGTGATATATAGACTGATTGTCATGACCATTTTGAAATGTATAGGAATATTGAATCACTATGTTGTGTAACAGGAACTAACATAGTGCTGTAGATCAGTTACACTTCAAAAACAAACTAAAAAGTGTGGACAAAATAAAGTTACACATTTTCTGTTAAATGAACATCTGAACCTAATTTGTCTCTTGATTAGGAGTCTACCTTGCCAAAGATAGCTTAAGAATTAGGAGGGATGAGAAATAAAAGTGTATATTTACTAATTCTTGTTAATATCTATACCTATTCTAAGTTCTTTTTTGAGAAAAAGGTGCTTTTGAGACCATAGAAAATTCAGATTTCCATCTCCATGGAAGAGATGGAGGTTTGTTTTTTGTTTTTTTTTTTTCGTGGAGTTCAAAGTCTACAGTGGGAGATATTCTAAAGTGCCTCATGCATTTTAAACACTTAATGTTATGGAATACCATAAAATAGCCTGTGGGCTTCACTGGAGCACCCATTGTGTGCCTCCTTAGATCCCAGCCTGGCACATCATGGTGCTCAGTAAAATTCTGTTGGCTAAACTGGATCCATGCCTTCTTCAAAGACGTCTTCCTTGAGCTTCCATCTTATACTACAAACAAGAGTAATCCACTTCCAGCATACATATATTGCATTCTGCTATACTGTGGAACCTGCATATGTGTGTGTATTTTGGGGAGTATTTTTCCATGGATAATTATTAATACCATTAAGAACAATAACTGTATATAATTTATAAGTTAACACATGGACTTCATATGGCATCACTGATTCAACAGACATGAACCTGGGCAAACTCTGAGAGATGGTGAGGGACAGGGAGGCCTGGAGTGCTGCAGACCGTAGGGTCACAAAGAGTTGGACACAACTTGATGTCTGAACAAATGGACTTCATGTACCTCTGTGTTCTTCCTGGACTATCTCAGCGAGCTTTGTTCCCCAGTGAATCAAAACAGAATGAACCATTTGCTTTAATGGTATGTGGTATCTCTGTACTGTCTTCCTCTTTGATGTTACTACTTTTCTGCCTGGATATCTCTATTTAATGCTCTATCCCCTGCTTATTAACAGGAATTGATTTTTCATTACTCATTAATTCTTAAATATAAATTGGCTTTCCCAGCTACTTGCAGTTTAACCCTTTAATCATCTTTGGGAATGAAAAGCTTAGATTCCTCTGTGGAGATTTCTGGTTAAAATAACACACAAGTTTGGTAAACAGGTAAAAACCATTTTTATAGTCTACATTTTACTAGGCTAGTGGGCATTATGCTAGCTTGGGATTACATTCCGCCATTAAGGTAATTAGATAAACAGATGCTATACTTCCTTTGCCACTCTGACTGCCATTTAAATACATGCATATAAACCGTTCATTCAGCAAACAAAATCTCCAGAGATGGACCTGTACATTTGTACATTTAAAAATTACAATGATGTACTCTCATTGTTGAGAATTACTGTACTAGACCTTTTTGTATGGTGTGTATATGTGTGTGTGTGTGGTGGGGGTGTTTGTTACTCAGTCATGTCCTATTCTTTGCAACTCCATGGACTGTAACCTGCCAGGCTCTTCTGTCCACTGAATTCTCCCAGCAAGAATATTGGAGTGGGTTGCCATTCCCTTTTCTGGGGGATCATCCCGATCCAGGGATCGAACCCAAATGTCTTGTCTTTGTAGGTGGATTCTTTACCACTGAGCCACCAGGGCAGCCTTCCAAAAGGTTCTAAAATTTTTAAAATCTTTACTCCCTCTCAACTAAATGTCTAGCATCAATGTGTTTTCTTCTAATTTTAAATAGGGAAATTGGTGATAGCTGGTGGGCTGCTGTCTATGGGGTCACACAGAGTCGGACACGACTGAAGCGACTTAGCAGCAGCAGCAGTACATAATGGGTGCTCTTATGAAAAATTGTTGTTTGTTTCCTCTCCCTTCTAAGTAATATAGACTATTCATATTGGTTATTAATTCATATATATTAGACTGAAGAAACCCTCAGAATCTTAACTGCATATTGAAATCACCTGAATCTATTAAATGACCCAATGATCAGGTAGCATCGAGCAGGACATCTGGGGTTAAGATCAAGGCATCAATAATCCATGCTTTCCAGGTAATTCCATATGTGGCTAAGGTTGAGACCCTATGAATCCCACCAGTTATTCTCAACTCTGGCTGCACAATGGAGTCCCCTATGCAATTGCTTAAAATACTGATGCCTTTCATTTCAATTATGGTTCAGATAACATGTGCATAAATGTTGAATACAGAGAAAAACATTTGGGTAACTTATATTTCTGAATGATTGGGCTCCAGTTAAATCAAGGTTTTATTATAGTTCTGGGTATGTGGTGATGTTCAATAAATGTTAGATGGAGATCCTAATCCCACAACAGAGTCAAGGAGAATAAAACATGCTCCCTCTTGGAAATAAACTGTTTGTGTATTTGAAATAATTATCTTGGCAAGCTATCATTTTTGGAAGTTGTCCTCCTAGGTAATTTACCTCAAATGGTAAGCCTTGAACTTTAAGAGAATACTATATTTCAACTATATTTTTCAGCATAATATTAGGTACCTATATATCTTATAGTACTTTCATGATTCTCTCCAAGAAAGTAGACAGGAAACAAGATTAAGAGATGGAGGATAAGATTTAAACCAGTTTCCCTCTTGGAAGCATAAATGATGCTATTGCACTTCTGAGCCTGGAGAATACTGTTACTTTGTAAAATAGAGCCATGGTACTTTCTGCGTTATGATGGTAGATTATTTATATACGTAAAGGACAACTAATGCCATTAGCTAAAACAAAAATGAACTAACTGTTCAATGAAACAGTTATGGGACTAACAAAAATATTTATATGTGATATCTTTTTCAGATTGCAGGAACTAGTAACTAAAAATAACAAAAATCATTTTTTTATTATGAAGTTATAGATGATCTGTTATGGGATAAATGCTTATCAAGCAAACCTCTCAAATTTAATTGTTATCAATAATTAATCAGCACATTGCATGCTTCAGTGTACATTAACTGTACCAGGTGTTGGATTTAATTCCTCAAATATAAATTAGGGAAGCCGACCATAATTTTCTTAAATGTTTGTGGTTGAAAATAAAATATATATATATAAAGCTTATTTAATTTGACCTTCCCACTTCTTACTCAGTTTTTCTACTTCTTTTTTCCTTTTTAGGACCACCTCAGAAAATAGTGTCACCTAAACAAGAACACGAAGATAGGAAACATGACAAAGTCACGGATAAAGGAAGTGAGAGTGGGACTTCCTGTAATGAGCTCTCCACTTCCAGCTGCGACAGCCACTCCGAGGCGAGCACGCCCCAGGACAGCAACCCGCCCGGTGCCCAGCAGGCGACGGCTCACCAGCCGAACACCTTAACTCTGGATCGTCCTTCCAAAAAAGCACCTGTGCAGTGGATGCCCCCACCAGACAAACGCAGAAACAGTGAACTCTTTCAGACGCTCATCAGCAAGTCCCGGGAAACCAATCTTTCCAAAAGAAAGTCTGTGAGAAGCTAAGTGTGGAAGAAGAAATGAAAAAGTGTATTCAGGATTTTAAAAAAATCCACATTCCGGATTATTTTCCAGAGCGCAAGCGCCAGTGGCAGTCTGAACTGTTGCAGAAGTACGGGTTATAGTGACGGCCACCTTGCTGCAGTGTTTCAGTGACGCTCAGTGTTTACGCTGTCACCACCTGACTGTGCACGAACAATGGTCAGTGTGATTCTTGCTGCTCTTCCTTTTCGTGAACAGTGGATGTGGGACAGTATTTTCTTTCTTTCTTTCTGTTGTTGTTGTTTTTAGAAATATTTCAAAAAGAAAAGTAATAAATATTGAATCAAATGGTGTTCCTGATTCAAAAAATTTTGCAAGAATGAAAGTAAAACGTGCATGATCAAGAAGCTTAGCATCTTGATTTTTGAACTGTGGTCAACTGGCTATGTTGGTCATTTTGTAACTCACCAAAAAGAAATCATCATATCACTCCAAATAAAGTGACAATATGGATGAAGCAACATCAAGTACAATGTTAGATGATAGTTTTGGGACCCAAATCCAAAACTGTTTAAATGTTAACGCAA
Organism: Nanger dama; assembly: GCA_917880005.1. Classification (NCBI taxonomy): domain Eukaryota; kingdom Metazoa; phylum Chordata; class Mammalia; order Artiodactyla; family Bovidae; genus Nanger; species Nanger dama. Next base: position 43,272,550 of record CAKJTW010000001.1, read on the forward strand.
TAAAACAAGTATTACTTTTGCATGAGCACAATATTACAAATAAATCACAAGACATAGGAAGATCTGTTTGTTGCTTGGAAAGAAATAATTATGAAAAAATAGCAAAAAAATATGGTTCAGACAAAGCCTATAAATGTAAGCTAAGAGATTGAATCTTATTTGTTCTGGATCTGTGGTTTTTTTGTGTATGTGTATGGTGTTCTGTATGTTAAGATGGTGTAAATATGCCTTATGATCTTGTGTTATGGCACTGACATTCATCTATTAATGCTAGTTATGATTATTTCTGTGAAATGAGTCCTTACATCAGGCTGTGAAAATTGGCATAATGATGCTCTGAAAGATCTTACTCTCATGTTAATCACAATAATTGAGGGAAATGGTGAAGAGCTTTATGTATTTATTAAAAAGGAAATATATATTAGAATTTCTTGATCTCTATTGACTCTTCTTTTAAAATATTCAGTTGTTACATTGTCTTCAGTTTTTCCTTTAAAATTCCAAACTGGAGAATGATACGTTCAGACTTAATGTTGACAAGTTAGAGACTTATAATTAAAAATGGAGGTAGGGTCAAATTCAGATAGCTTTGGTATTGATTAATAAACCCTTAGCCTGCAAGAGAAAAAAAGATTTCATCAGAGGATGCACTGACATTTTATTTTAGCTGACAACTGGATTGAAAGTCTCCCTAAATACAATTGGGAAGTTGCTGCTTGCAAATTGTGGGACAAAAATGTCAACAGGAAGCTAAAAGTTCAGCCTGAATGACAAGAGCTTTCTTTCTGATTGCATATTTGAAAATAATCTTTTTTGTCATAAGCCACACATTTTTTTGCCTCACCATGTCCAAAGCAAAAAATATATTATATCCCAAAATTTTGCTAAAGACTAGGCACCAGAAGGACAAAAATATCTCTAATAATCAGAGCTCAATCTCCTCTGTGGTTAGTTGAAATAAAAGTTGAACAGCACTTGTAGTATCATTTCTTCCAGGGTAATATTGGAAGATAAGCATTATTAACTCAAAATTTAAAATTGGTGTTTACTTTTGGATGTAGTTTTAGATTTCTTACTCTTCTATTATAAAATACCATCTACAGTGGAGTATTAAAGAAAACCCAAATGTATGATTTGCCTTGAATAACCTATCAGGTTTTAGTGAAACAGCTCCTCTTAAATTCTGCATTTCATTTTGGGAAGGTTGACAGTCCCACACGCTAAGTTGGCTAAGTGTAGCTGCAACACACTGGGTAAATGGACAGAGCTTGTGGTTAGGTTGCTACTGTTCCCATTTCTACCCATCCCTACCACTGCCACTAATAGGGTAGGGATAACAGGGGTATTAATAACATGATAGAGAAGATTTAAATGAGGTAATTGAAGTTAAGCATCACCACCACACCTGGAGATGGAGGGGAAAAACAGGTAGTGGGCTGACCAGAATTTTTGGAACCAGTATTGTCAGATGGAAATTTTCGAATAGAGAGGAATAAGCTGTTCAATAAGAACTATAGTCTCTAAGGAGTCATGGGCACGTTCAAAGATGCCTCCCAAAACAAAGACAAAGGGGATAGGTTATCCTAGCTTCCCACATTTCAATTCCCACCAGCACTTTCCATTTTCCCAACGCGAGTACAAGCAGTTGGTAAATGAGCTTTGGAAATGCAAATTCAGTAGAGGTGATCCCACTGTGATAGAAAGCCTAGCACTGAAGGGGCAGCGAGTAGATCTGAAGAATACCTCACACCCTCCTCTATTATTTCCAATACAAAATTTCAAATAGAATTGCAGGGGTAAGAATCTGGTAAATAAGAACTATTTCAGATCTTCATATCTCTACCACAAGAGAAGTGATTCCCATAAGATTGGGAAGTCCCATAAGATTTCTAGGCTTCCCTTGTGGCTCAGAGGTTAAAGCGTCCGCCTCCAATGCGGGAGACCCGGCTTCGATCCCTGGGTCAGGAAGATTCCCTGGAGAAGGAAATGGTAATCCACTCCAGTATTCTTGCCTGGAGAATCCCATGGACAGAGAAGCCTAGTAGGTTACAGTCCATGGGGTCGCAAAGAGTCAGACATGACTGAGTGACCTCACCTCACCTCACCTCATAAGATTTCTAAGTCCTTCTTACAAAATTAGAACCTATTTCCTTAATAGTCTATTGAGCACTTACCATACACCAAGCATTTGGCTCAAAGATTAACAACATACTCAAGAAATACAAATTACTAGTCATTGCCCTTGGGAAGAAGCTTATGGTCTGATTCTCCCATACTATTATGCTTTCACTAGGGACTAGTTCCTGTCTTGTCCCAATTGGGGCTACAAGAGGATCAAGGGAGGAAGCTAGAATGAGAACTCTTCTTTGAAAAAAAGGAGACTCCAAAATTTAAAGATGGCTTAGACTAAAACTAAACTTATATAAAACTTTACCAAAATATTAGTAGATAAAATCTAGAAGGTTGCCAAAAATCAGAAAAGCTGGAAGCAGGCATTGAATTTGAATATTTTTAGAGAATAAATGCATTTTGATGCTCATATGATGTACCTCTGATGCTCATATGGTATAAAAAAATACTGTTTGATATACGGGTTTTACTTAACTTGTGACCTGATGTTTCATTATTAAAATAAAATGGAAACATATTGAGTATTAATTGAGATGAGAGAAGAAAATAAAAGTGAAATTGTGAGATTTTCAATTTTGAGTTGATATACTTGCCCTATTCTTTTCACTCAGTATACCCCAAAACCCTAGACATTATATGTGAACACTCTTAAAGGCTGAACACTCTGAAAGGCTAATAAAAGAAGGAAAGCTGACTAGAGGTGTTAGGACCCAAAGAACAACATATTGTTGGAGTTTCTTGGGTTTTCTTTTTGCCTATTTATAGCTGAAGAAGCTGGTAACACAGAAAAACTAACAGGTACGGAAAAACAAGCATCAACAAAACCCTGCTTTGTCTAACCAAAAGGCCAGAGAAGGTGCAACCTAGCAGTTAGGTAATAACTGCTGTGCTGTGTTAGGTTGGTGGACACAATTTTATTGCATAATCATTTTAAGCCTTGGTTCACAGCAAAATTGACAGGAAGATACTGAAATTTCCCATGTATTCCTTACTCTCCAATATGAATAGCTTCCTCCAGTATCAATATCCCCCACCAGAGTGGTACATTGTTATAATTGATGAACATACGTTGATGCATCATTGTCACCCAAAGTCCATAGTTTACCTTATTGTTCACTCCATATTTTACATTCTGTGAGCTCGGATAAATGCATAATGACACACATCCATCATTACAGTACCACAGAGAGTATTTTCTCTTCACTGTAATCCTTCATGCTCTGCTTATTCATTTTTCACCTCTCAATCAACCACTGGAAACTGCTGTTCTTTTACATGTGCATGGTGCTTTCTTTTTCAGATTATATAGTTGGAATCATGCTATACATAGTCTTCCCAGATTGGCTTCTTTTACTTCAGTTCAGTTCAGTCGCTCAGTCATGTCCGACTCATTGTGACCCCATGAATTGCAGCACGCCAGGCCTTGCTGTCCATCACCAAATCCCAGAATTCACCCAAACTCATGTCCATCGAGTCAGTGATGCCATCTAGCCATCACATCCTCTGTCGTCCCCTTCTCCTCCTGCCCCTAATCCCTCCCAGCATCAGTCTTATTCAGTGAGTCAACTCTTGGCATGAGGTGGCCAGAGTATTGGAGTTTTAGCTTTAGCACCAGTCCCTCCCGTGAAGACCCAGGATTGATCTCCTTTAGGATGGACTGGTTGGATCTCCTTGCAGTCCAAGGAACTCTCAAGAGTCTTCTCCAACACCACAGTTCAAAAGCATCAATTCTTCGGTGCTCAGCTTTCTTCACAGTCCAGCTCTCACATCCATACATGACCACAGGAAAAACCATAGCCTTGACTAGACGGACTTTTGTTGGCAAAGTAATATCTCTGCTTTTGAATATGCTATCTAGGTTGGTCATAACTTTCCTTCCAAGAAGTAAGCGTCCTTTAATTTCATGGCTGCAATCACCATCTGCAGTGATTTTCGAGCCCCCAAAATAAAGTCTGACACTGTTTCCCCATCTATTTGCCATGAAATGATGGGACCAGATTCCATGATCTTCGTTTTCTGAATGTTGAGCTTTAAGCCAACTTTTTCACTCTCCTCTTTCACTTTCATCAAGAGGCTCTTTAGTTCCTCTTCACTTTCTGCCATAAGGGTGGTGTCATCTGCATCTCTGAGGTTACTGATATTTCTCCCGGCAATCTTGATTCCAGTTTGTGTTTCTTTCAGTCCAGTGTTTCTCATGATGTATTCTGCATAGAAGTTAAATAAGCAGGGTGACAATACACAGCCTTGAAGTACTCCTATTTGGAACCAATGTGTTGTTCCATGTCCAGGTCTAACTATTGATTCCTGATCTACAAATAGATTTCTCAAGAGGCAGCTCAGGTGGTCTGGTATTCCCATCTCTTTCAGTATTTTCCACTGTTTATCGTGATCCACACAGTCTTAGTAGAGTGCATTTAAAGTTCTTCCATGTCTTGTCATTGCTTGACATTTCTCTCTCTCTCTTTTAGTGCTGAGTAATATCTCATTGTCTGGATTTACCACAGTTTATTAATCATGCATCTACTAAAGGACAACTTGGTTCCTTCCAAGTATGACAATTATGAATAAAGTTCATATGTTATCTTCTAGGAGATTTATAGTTTTGCATTCCGCCTTCAGGTCTATGATCAGTTTTGAATTAATATTCATTGTGGGTGTAAAGTCTATGTTCAGATTCATTTTTTGCATGTGGACATCTAGTTGTTTTAGGAGCATTTTCTCCATTGTGTTGCCTTTTCTTCTTTGTCAGAGATCAGTTGACTATATTTATATGGGTCTGTTTAGGAGAATCTATATTTTATTTAATTAATTTTTTTTTTAAACGAAGATCACATTTTCTTAATTACTGTAGCTTCTGTGCTAAATCTTGAAGGTGGACAGCATCAGTCCTCTGACACTGTTATTCTCTGTTAGTATTGTATTGGCTATTTTGAGTCTTTTTCCTCTTCCTATAAACTTTATAACCAGTTTGTTTATATATGTAAAAATACTTACTGAGATTTTTATTGAAATTGCATTGAATCTATAGATCAAGTTGAGAACTGACATCTTGAGAATATTGAGTCTTACTATTCATGGACATGGGGTATATCTCCATTTATTTTGTTATTAGTAGATTCAATTTATCAGATTTTCATAGTTTTCTTTATACAGAGCTTGTATATATTTGTTAGGTTTATACCTAAGCATTTCATTTTAAAGAGTACTAATGTTAATGATAGTGTGTTTTTAATTTCAAACTCCACTGTTTGTTGATGATATAATACAGCCCCCTACTTTTTGAAGAATAAAGTCTAAAAACTTTAGTACCACATTATAAGTCCATATCAATTTACCTTTGTCTGGCAAAAGACCACTTCCAAAACCTAGTGGCTTAAAAACAGCAACAGTTTATCAGCTTATGATTCCAAGAATTGGCAATTTGGACTGAAATCAGCTGGGCTGTTTTCCCACTGATCTCACCTGGGCTTACTCACCTGGATAATTGACTGATAATTAGTCAGGAATCAATAATCTGTAATAGTCTCATTCCATATTTGGCATTGAGAGGTTTCATCAAGTTGTCTTAGTTTTCTAACTCTCCTCTCCAGGAATCTAGCTCAAATTTGTTGACATGGTGGTTCTAAAAATGTCAGACAAGAAGTTGCAGGGATCTGGAGCCCTGGCTCCAAACTCATACATCATCACTTACCCTGCCTTCTTTTGGTCAAAGCAAGTTATTTTGCATGCAATCGATATGGAAATACACTCTCTTCAGAGTATATACCTGTGACCATTTGTAATCTACTATAGAAGCAATCCATCTTTTTCAGATTCACTTCTAGAAGCAAACTGCACACGATTTACTAGTTATTTGAAAGTAAAAGACTTTAATATTTTACTTATAATTACATAATAAAAATATTTTATTAAAATTTAATTAGAATAAGTCTTTTAAATAAAATAAGTTAAAAAGCTCTATCTGCACCCTGAAGTCACCTCCTCTACAAAATACGCAAAAACTTTTTCATTCACATTTGAAATCTTTCCCATACTGCACATTTCAATTTAAATAGCACCTACTCTCCAAAGCTTTTTAATCTCTCAATAGAGAATTACTAATCATTCTATTCTCAGAAATACCAAATCACTTTAAAAACATTTGTCTTGCTCTACATATTGTGTTTTATGGTATATAAGAGTAAAGATAGACATTTGTGTTTTCCATTGATTTGAAGGATTTTTTTTTAACATAGGTTAAGATCTTATTTTTCTTTTTATGAGGAGAAATAATAACTAGACAACTTCTGTAACACAGTAGGTATGAATGATTTTGGAAACATTGGTTTTAATGTAATAATCTCCTAAATAATCTTTGATAGATAATCTCCCTGCCTAACTAGGCTTGCTAAAAGCTTCTTTATGTTTTCAGGCCAAATCCACTCATTAGTCCTACATTACTGATCCCTCATGAGAGGTTAGTCAAAGATTAATTTAAAAATACTTCATCAGTTCAGTTCAGTCATTCAGTTGTGCCCGACTCTCCGTGACCCCATGAACCACAGCACGGTAGGCCTCCTTGTCCATCACCAACTCCCAGAGTCTACCCAAACCCATGTCCATAACATCAGTGATGCCATCCAACCATCTCATCCTCTGTTGTCCTCTTCTCCTCCTACTCCCCTCCCAGAATCAGAGTCTTTTCCAATGAGTCAACTCTTCACATGAGGTGGCCAAAGTATTGGAGTTTCAGCTTCAGCATCATTCCCTCCAAAGAATACCCAGGGTTGATCTCCTTCAGAATGGACTAGTTGGATCTTCTTGCAGTCCAAGGGACTCTCAAGAGTCTTCTCCAACACCACAGTGCAAAAGCACCAATTTTTCGGTTCTCAGCTTTCTTCAGTCCAACTCTCACATGCATACATGACCACTGGAAAAACCATGGCCTTGACTAGATGGACTTTTGTTGGCAAAGTAATATCTCTGCTTTTGAATACGCTATCTAGTTTGGTCATAACTTTCCTTCCAAGGAGTAATTTCATGGCTGCAATCACCATCTGCAGTGATTTTCGAACCCCCAAAATAAAATCAGCCATTGTTTCTGGTGTTTCTCCGTCGATTTCCCATGAAGTAATGGGACCAGATGCCATGATCTTTGTTTTCTGAATGTTGAGCTTTAAGCCAACTTTTTCACTCTCCTCTTTCACTTTCATCAAGAGGCTCTTTAGTTCCTCTTCACTCTCTGCCATAAGGGTGGTATCATCTGCATATCTGAGGTTCTTGATATTTCTCCTGGCAATCTTGATTCCAGCTTGTGCTTCTTCCAGCCCAGCGTTTCTCATGATGTACTCTGCATAGAAGTTAAACCAGCAAGGTGACAATATACAGCCGTGATGTACTCCTTTTCCTATTTGGAACCAATGTGTTGTTCCATGTTCAGTTCTAACTATTGCTTCCTGACCTGCATACAGGTTTCTCAAGTGGCAGGTCAGGTGGTCTGGTATTCCCATTTCTATACAATTTTGGTAAGTATGTTTTAAGCATCTCCAGCTACAGATCTAGTCACCATGGGTTGGCATAAAGTAAACATAACCTGTGACCTTGTATGTTATTGATTTTAGTATAGGTTAGTTAAGCAAGGACTACCAGAAATAGTTATGTTCAATGAGAAATGATGCAATTTTGAACATATGCTTATCAACCTTTAAAAATAAATCAACATTTTTTCTCCCTTTCTACTTTATATTCCCCAAAGCATTCGCTTTGATGTGTAACACACAGAGGCTAAAAGAATCATATAGCTACAGGGTTGAAAGAATCTTGTAAGTCATGTGAAATTTCTATATAAATGAATTCAAAGTAATTGATGCCTATTTCAAGGGTGTCTACTATGGGCAAAGCATTTTACCAAATATATTAAAGATAAAGCAGTGAATAAGAAATAAGAATAATGGATTTGATTTCAAACGTATCATAGAAGAGACAGTTTTATGGTAGAAATGGAATTTGAACTGGGACTTGCAAGGGAATTTGGGTTTGTGTATATGAGAACGTTGGAAAGAGGACTCTATAAGGAATGAGCAAAGTTTACATTTAAGTATATAAACAGACTGTGGTAGATGAAGAGTGGCATTGACATATATACACTATCATGTGTAAAATTCCTAGCTGTGGTGTCCAACTCATTGGAAAAGACCCTGGTTCTGGGAAAGATTGAGGGCAGGAGAAGAGGGCAACAGAGGATGAGATGATTGGATTGCATCACTGACCCAATGGACATGAGTTTGAGCAAACTCCGGGAGATGGTGAAGAACAGGGAAGCCTGGTGTGCTGCAGTCCATGGGGTCACAAGGAGGCAAACATGACTTAGTGACTGAACAGCAACAACAACAATGTGTAAGATAGATAGCTGGTGCGAAGCTGCTATATAACACAGAGAGGACAGCTCAGCACTCTAGACGACCTAGAGGGGTGGGATACGGGGTAGGGGTGGGAGGGAGGCTCAAGAGGGAGGGGACATATGTTTAATATACTTATGGGTTATTCATAGTCATATATGGCATAAACCAATACAATGTTTAAAACAATTATCCTCCAATTTAAAAGGAGTGAAAGTGTTAGTCAGTCAGTCATGTCTGACTCTTTGTGACCCCATGGACTATAGCCTGCCAGACTCCTCTGTCCATGGAATTCTCCAGACAAAATACTGGAGTAGGTAGCCATTGCCTTTTCCGGGAAATCTCCCCAACCCAGGGATCAAACCCAGTTCTTCTGCATTGCTGACAGATGCTTTACCATCTGAGCCACCAGGAAAGCCCAATTTCAAAAATGGTATTAGAAAAAAATAGTATTGTATGTACTTCTGAATATAATTTTAGAATGAATATATCATTCTTATGTTGAAGAATATATTATTGAAGAATATTTTAATAGTAACCTTCATGCATGCATGCTCAGTCACTTCAGTTGTGTTCAACTCTTTGTGACCCTACGAGCTGTAGCCTGCCAGGCCCCTCTGCCCATAGAATTATCCAGGCAAGAGTACTGGAGCAGTTTGCCATGCCCTCCTCCAGGGGATCTTCCCAACTCAGGGATCGAACCCATTTCTCCTGAGTCTCCTACACTGCAGGCAGATTCTTACCCACTGAACCACCTGGGAAGCCCTTCTAGATTATATTCTCATGAATAAATTCTTCTTAGATCCACCTAGTCTCTTTTTTCCTCGGTCCTTAGTCTCTATGTGCAGCCATAGACACTAAGGTAGAGGGAAATTATGTTTTCTCTAAAATGCTGCTAAGAGACCAAATGGGAACTGATTAGTTAAAACTCATGAAAAGAAACAAATTAATGAGAACTTAGACCAACAAAATATTTTTTATCTGGGAGGAGTATTTTAATACTATTGCTGTTTAGAATTGCAGTTGCATGGTAATAATAAAAAGTAGATTAATTTATAGTCATTTTTATTGGCATTTAAAATTATCTACTTTTATTGCCTACAACTGGGGCAAATTGCTCCCATCACCTTTATTTTATATTCATTGCAGTTCAATGTAGAAGACAGACTAGAAATTATGGTAGAGTTTAACATGCACTGCGCTAAGGGTATAAAGAAGGACTATCTCTACTGCAACTACAGGTTCACACTTTCATCATTTTCCACTTCAGCTACAGGAATAAGGACTTCACTGGTCTGCCTTCAGTCCTTTCCCTGTCAGCGCATCCTTCACACTGTTAGTAAGGTGATCTTACTACAACACAATTTTTCATATTCTGTTGCTTATGTCTGTTCATCTCACTGTTAAGAAAAAGAAATTTGCATGATTAATAAAGTCCACCATTTTATGCATCTTATCCAGTTTAATCTTTTCCAACAGGTATTAATGTGCACACACACAGACCCTACTTTTCCATCTATTTATAATTACTTCTAAGTCCCAAGAAGAATTTGCAGCTTCTTTCTTTGTGCTCATCACTGTAATATTTATTTAAGTCAGGGACAAAATTTGCTGATGTGTGTTAATGTTCCTTCCTCTACCTCTTCCAAACTAAAGATGAAGTTTTGCCAGCTCAGTCCTCACCTATTTGGTGATATAAAATAAAAACAAGTTGAGAATACAAGAAGCACAGTACATAATCCATTCTGTGGAGTTCTGCCCTGCAGATGAGAGGCCTTGCACCAAGGTCACAGAAGCAGAGCCCAGAACTAAGTTCACCTCTGAAGCTGACTGAGGCCCTGTGTAACCATTGCCCAAAGCCTCCCTGATCATCACCAGCAAGCTTTCTGACTCCAAATTAGGGGTCCACCCCAGTAGTCACCCTGTTAGTGTTGGCCAGCTCTTTGTGACCCCGTGAACTGGAGCCCAGCAGGGTCCTCAGTCCATGGAATTCTCCAGGCAAGAATAATGGAGGAGGTAGCCATTCCTTTCTCCAAAGGATCTTCCCAACCCAGGGATCAAACCCATGTCTCTTGCATTAGAAATGGATTTTTCACTGTTTGAGCCACCAGGGAAGCCTTATATTCACCCTATAGCACTCTAATCAATTACATAAAGCCACCCTTCCAGCAGGATTTTTTTTTTTTTTTGTCTTGAGGCTATAAAAATTTTCTACTAAACTACAAAAAGCATTGACTCTCCCTGACTGTCAGGAGGTGCCCACATTATCTCTGTCCTTCATTCTTAATAAACTCATTCCTTTCTCCTACTCTGTGTCTGGAAATTCTTTTCCAACCCATGCTCTGACTGCCACAACACATTTCTACCACATTTTCCTTTTTCCTCTTAGCTTTGTTTTTTATGGCAGAATAAGTAATAAAAATAAAATTCTTCCATTTTGCAAACCTTAATGAATCTAAACAACAGTCATCCATACTACTTAAATTATTTATGAAAGGATAACAGGCGAATCAGGCTAATAATATCTGATCCCACTGTTAAATCATAGCATCATGCTGAGGCACCACAGCATGAGTTCTATCAAAAACCATTAGAAATGAATCTGACAAGTCTCTAGATCTAACTGCCAGCTTTCTGGGAAAATGGGGGATAAAGAAACCTTTTAATAAAATGTGGTACATATATACAATGGACTAGTACTCAGTCATAAGAAAGAAGGAAATAAGACCAATTGCAGCAACATGGATGGACCTAGAGCTTATCATACGAATGAAATAGGTCAGACAAAGAAAGACAAATACTCTATGATATCACTCATATATGGAATATGTTTTTTTAAATGATACAAATAAAATTATTTACAAAACAAAATCAGATTTTGAAAACAAACTTATTGTACCCAAAGGGAAAATATGAGATGGGCGGGATAAATCAGGAGTTTGAGATTAACATGAAAAAAGTGAAAGTGAAAGTGTCAGTCACTCAGTCAATTCTGACTCTTTGAGACCCCATGAACAGTAGCCTCCCAGGTTCCTCTGTCTTTGGGATTTCCTAGCCAAGGATCCTAGAGTGGGTTGTCATTCCCTTCTCCAAGGGATCTTCCTGACCTGGGGGTTGAATCAGGGTCTCCTGCATTGGAGGCAGTTTCTTTACCATTTAAGCCACCAGATTATCTATCTTTTTATATATATATATATATATATATATATATATATATATATATAGGATACATAACCAACAAAGACCTGTTGCACAGCACAGAGAACTCTGCTCAGTATTCTGTGATAATCTATATGAGAAAAGAATCTGAAAGAGAATGAATATATGTATATGTATAATTGAATCACTTTGCTGTACACTTGATACTAACATGGACTCTGGCTTACCAGACTCCTCCATCCATGGAATTTTCTAGGCAGTAGTACTGGAGTGGGTTGCCATTTCCTTCTCCAATGATACTAACACAACGTTGTAAATCAACTGTAACCCAATCAATTTAAAAAAAAAACAAACCATAAAACAGACAATAGCTTTCAGCACTCTGAAGCTGGAGAATCCTAGTCATGGAAAGGATGTTGGATCTTACTGTTTTCTCAACCCTTCCACCCTCCCCCAAAGCCCCTCATTAAGATGGCTTGTTGTTGTTTGGTCACTATGTAGCATCTGACTCTGTGACCCCAGTGGACTGCAGAATGCCAGGCTCCTCTGTACTCCTCTGTCTCCCAGAGTTTGCTCAAATTCATGTATTGAGTCTGTGATGCTGTCTAACCATCTCATCTTCTGCTGCCCATGGTTTGACCACCCCTCCCAGAAAAGATAATAAAATTATGTAGTTAGTAATTTTTAAAACAATGGAGATTTTAAAATACAAATTATTTGATTTTCAATAACAAAATGGCAAGGGAAACAAAGATGAAGGGTGAAGAAACTGCAATCAAAAGATACAAACTATACATCTATGTAGGGATATTATTTTTATCCTGACTGCAGTTAAACCAACTGTAAAAATCATCATCATCATCATCATCATCATCATCAAAGAGCTTTAAGAGAGATGTTTAGTGATAATAAATCATCATAATTTGTAACAGTGATAGTGTGGCTATGTTTAAAATAGCCTTCATATCTTTAGAGATGCTCTCTGAATTATTACATGATAAAACAACAAGAAGCCTGTTTACCTTTAAAATAACACATCATGAAGGAGTTGTGTGTTGCACTAGATGAAGCAAATTTGGATATGCTGATAATTGTTGAAGCAAATGACAGAACTCATGGCCTCTCTTCAATTTTGTGTAAGATTTAAAATAAAAAAATATTTTAAAAAATATTCATACATTTTGAGAAGTAGGAGAATGTTGATTCAGTGAATAACAAGAGTTGTGGCAAAGCTGAAAGCACTTCTGAGGTTAGTGAACAAGAATTTTTAGTGACATCATTTTATCCCATTGTGTGACTCTGAAACAGTATTTGACTTCTTGTGTGAGAGGTTAGGTTTGAAGTACAGAGAATTTTTGTATAAAAATAATTATCTATGTGTTTTTCTAATCCATTAGAATTTTTTGATGAAATACAGAGAAGCAAGGGAGGTTAAACTATTGGTGAGGATGTTAGTTAAAAGATGGACCTTACAAACTCAACTGGATTTAAAAAAATTAAGTGAATAAAAAATAAAGCAATAGATTGAGGAGTGGATAACTGAGTGGTCTCTAGTCTAGAAATCTCATTAATCAAAGCGTGATCTCAGAAAAAGTGGTTGTATATGCAGTGTGGAAGGAATAGATAGTGTGGCCATAGAAAGCTATTCTTTTGATTTTAATAGTTTAGGTTTTAAAGAGGATCCAGAAGGGCCAAAATCACTTGAATCTACTTATTCCAACTTTCTTGACTAAGGACTTGACTTCCATAGTGCAGACCTTACTTCATGATTGATTAATCACTCCCTCAGTGATATCTCAGGCAAATAACCCATGTTATTGTTGTTCAGTCACTAAGTCATGTCTGACTCTTTGTGACCCAACGAACTGCAGCACGCTAGTTCATTTTGTCCTTCACTATCTCCCAAAATTTGCTCAAACTCATGTCCATTGAGTTGATAATGCCATCTAACCATCTTATCCTTTGTCATCACCCCCCTTCTCCCCCTGCCCTCAGTCTTTCCCAGCATCAGGTTCTTTTCCTGTGAGTTGGCTCTTCATATCAGGTGGCCAAAGTATTGAGGCTTCAGCATCAGTCCTTCCAATGAATATTCAGGATTGATTTCTTTTAGGATTGACTAGTTTAATCTCCTTGCTGTCCAAGGGATTCTCAAGAGCCTTCTCCAGCACCACAGTCAAAAGCATGGTACGTGACTAAATTACTCTTCATAAAACACCACTTTCATAATTCTACTCCTTCACTCCGAACTTCCAGTCTCTTTCCCCAGATCATTTCCAAAATTCTTAGTCTGTCATTCCCAGCTCTCTCTTAACTGGCCATACTTTGTTCATTTCACCTTCCCAAACACTAACTCCCATCAGCCTCAGTTTCCATCAGACATATTGTCTTCCTGTTTTTCTTTTCCATTCCCTTTATTCTTCAAACTTGAAATTCTCTTTTTCCCTAAGGCTTTTCATACCAAGTTAATCATCCCATCAAAGTCCAGATAATTATATCATAGCAAATATTGTGTGTGTGCTCAGTCACTCAGTCATGTCCAGCTCTTTGTGACTCCATGGACGGTAGCCTGCCAGGCTCCTTCATCCATGGAATTTTCCAGCAAGATTACTGGAGCAGATTGCCATTTGCTACTCCAGGAGACCTTCCCAATCCAGCAACAGCAAAATGTTGTAAAAAGTGTTGAAAAGTCCACTGCATAGTAGCCATCTATAACATAGTGATCATAATAGTGCCTACTTTAAGGATTGTAGTCAGGACTTAATGTAAGGCATTTTAAACAATGTTTGCATTGCTCAAAAACTTTTAAACTGTTTATTAAAAAGACCTTCTTGCCATGATGCTATTCCTTCATTTGAATTCCTTTAGTAGAGATATATAATTGTTATACTTCAAAATATTTCCACATACGGCCTTAAGTTCATTCTGTAATTACATGAAAGAAGATTCATAATCTCTACTAGTCTTGTATTCATTACATTTAGGCTATATTTTGCTCGGAAGCCTCTGTTTTGCACCATTAGCTACTTAATAAATGCTTATGATTAATTGAATATCAAATATCTAAATTAAATAAGTGAATAAGTATACCAATGAATAGGGAATGAATGAAAGAGATGAAACAAAGAAGCATGGATTTGTAAAGTGAAACTTCAGGAGAAATGAATGCTCTCAAATTCCCAGACTGTTCTATAGGATGCTAATTTTTCACTCAGGCTTCAACCTTAAGACTCCTGAGTTATACCCAACCATTAATTATTTATCACCTTTCTGATTCATAAAACCAAAGCATATCTATTTTTCATCAATATATGTCATTATAGCAGCTTCTTGTTTGTTACTAAAGTTAGTTTGTTCTACAAACTTCTGAGGAGATATGCTATTTTACAGAGATTTAAATCAACTATACTTCTTTTAAAATATCTATTCAGAAAACTAAAAATATGTAGTTAAACTTCATAGATCACACCTATAAACAGGAAAATTTTTAAACTCAGACATCAATCAGTGTAAATATTTTAGGAACTTATTGTGTAAGTATTTGCCTTAGTTATCTAAGACTCAAAACCATCATATTGATGTGGTAAAACTGAATTATCTGAATGCAAATATACTTTGAGATCCTGCTAAGGAATATTTGGGGTGGGGGTGGGGGTTGCTATTGTTCCAAAGGCAATATTTTCCCCTAAACTTTTATTTAATATCGTAATCTCTGATTATTTTGAATGTGTACAAATATTGACATCAAAGTGAATTTTTTCTCTCTTTTCTTTAGTGAATGAGTTATCAGTTTTTAAATTGAGATATAATTCAATACCATACAATTTATCCTTTTACAGTATACATTTCAGGAATCATAAGTATATTCACAAAGTGACAGGACTCTCATTATTATCTAATTCAAGAACACTTTTCTCATCCCATAAAGAGAGTCCATACCCATTAGTAATCATTTCCTAGTGCCCTTCCCTCCTCCTCACCCTGCCAGCCACATGGCTAAGCTACTTTTTACTAATCTACTTTTAGTTTCCATAGATTTGCCCATTCTAGATATTTCATGTGTGTGGAATCATATAATGTGTTGCCTTTTATATGTAGATCTTTTCATTCTTTTCATTTAGCATAGGTTTCCATTTATCATCATTTTTATTTTCAAAGTTTATGGATATTGTATCAGGAACAGCATTTCATTTTTCTTTTTCAAGGCTGAATATGAATATAGAATATTTGTTTACACATTCATTAGTTAATGAACATTGGGTTGTTTCTAACCTTTGGTTCTTATAAATAATGTTGCTATGAATATTTACATACCAGTTTTTGAGTAAATATATATTTTCAGCTCTCTTGGGTATATACTAAGGGACAGAATTACTGGATCATAAGATATCTATGTTTAACTTTTTGAGGAGCTCCCCAACTCTCACTCAAAATGAGTATACCAGTCTACATTTCTACTAGCAGTCTATGAAGGCTCTCATCTCCACATCCTTAACAATGCTTGTTATTATCTGTTTTTGATTATAGCCACCCTAGTTGCTATAAAGTGGTATTCTATTGTGGCTGCACTTATCATTTCCCTAATAACTAATGATGTTGAATACCTTTTCATTTTGAGCTTGTTGGACATTAGTGTATCTTCTTTAGGGAAACTACTCAAGTTCCTATTTTTAAATTGGATTATTTGTCTTTTTATTGTAAGCTTGTAAGTTTTAAAAATATGTTCTGGATACTAAATCCTTATCAGATAAAAGACTTGTAAGTCCTTCAATGTTTGTACCAATATGTCTCCTAGTCATTGTTAAGGGACTTCTGTGCATGTTAGGGCATGTCTTCAACACAGAGACAGATTCTTACTCCATTTTGGCCTTCATTTTCTGCCTTCACAGGGCCTGAAAGTCAGCCAGTAGTGAGAGACTAAGGCAGTCTAGGTCTCTCCTAAGCATGTACGCAGCCCTGTACATGCCATTTCTAGGATTTCACATAATACTACCCATGCATGTGACCTTGTAATTCCCCAGAAAAACATTGGTGCTTTCAAAGTCTCCTATGGGCATCTCATTCTCCAGCATTTCCTTTTGTTTTGATCAGTTTGTCATTTGTCCCAACTCGTTGCTTCAGGTAGCTGTGATGATAAATAATAGCCACTTATATTTTCAACAACACCCTCAGGAGAAGACTGTTCACCTTGTGAGATATCTGAACCAGGTCAAATAAAATAAGTCCTGCCAGTGGGATTTTCCAGGAAACCAAAGGAATTGCATTTTGGAGGCAATCCAGCCCCATTTCATTCCCTCTAGAAAATTCTAGGCTGCTAGTTTTCACTTTTATTATGGGCTGTTGGTTCTCAAGGTTACCACAGAACTAGTAGAGAGGGACCTGATACTAATGAAATTTGAAATGCCATAAGCCTCACTATTTTAAAAAAATGAGATTTCATAAAATCTTGAATAAAGACTACACAAATTGTTGCAAGTGTCTGACTCTTTGTGACCTTTTGGACTGTAGGCCATCAGGCCTCTGTCTGTGGGATTTTTCAGGCAAGAATATGGGAGTGGGTTGCCATTTTCCTCCTGCAGGGGATCTCCCCAGCCCAGGGATCAAACCTACTTGTCCTGTGTTTCCTGCATTACAAGAGGATTCTTGAACCACTGAGCCAGCCAGGAAACCCTAGTTTCCAATTTTTACAAAGTTGACCCTTGATCACTGTTGCCGATCTCATTACTTTTATGGAGGAGGAGAACTTTTGGAGGTTTTTTTTAATGCATTCCTGCCCTATAAGTGTTTGAAATTAAATACAATTATAATGTCTGTCTTCTTCTGGGAAAATTTATTCACAAATAGGAAAGCAAACATTTTCTTTGCATAGGAAATATGTGCTCATCCAACGGTATTACAGGGTCAAGTCATTCCCTTCATTGTTTTCTCAGAAGCCTCAGTTCAAATTCAACATAATTCAACTTCTATGGAACAGAGACCACAGGAATAATCATTTTCCTCTTTATTCTTGCTTCTTGATTTCATCACTCTGAGATTTTATTATAATTGCATGATGAATTATGTACCATGCAAACTAAAACTGTCTGGTGCAATAGCATAAATCAAAGAAGATGTGATATGTTAAAAGTTGGATTTCTCATAGCAAAAATCTGGCAGCCCTGATATAATGATAATAAAAACATGGACTGTTGATCTCAATTTTCTTTCCTGGACAATAAATGACTCTGTTCAGTTCAGTTGCTCAGTCATGTCCAACTCTTTGTGACCCCATGGACTGCAGCATGCCAGGCCTCCCTGTCCATCACCAAATCCCAGAGCTTGCTCAAACTCATGTCCGTTGAGTCGGTGATACCATCCAACCATCTCATCCTCTGTCATCCCCTTCTCCTTCTGCCTTCAATCTTTCCCAGTATCAGGGACTTTACTGATGAGTTAGTTCTTTGCATCAGGTGGCCAAAAGTACTGCAGCTTTAGCTTCAGCATCAGTTCTTCCAGTGAATATTAAGGACTGATTTCCTTTAGGATTGACTGATTGAATCTCCTTGCAGTCCAAGGGACTCTCAAGAGTCTTCTCCAACACCACAATTCAAAAGCATCAATTCTTCGGTGCTCAGCTTTCTTTATAGTCCAACTCTCACATCTGTACATGACTACTGGAAAAACCATAGCCATGACTAGACGGAACTTTGTTGACAAAGTAATGCCTCTGTTTTTTAAATATTTTTATTACATTTTAATTAATATTTAATTAACATTTTAGATTTCCTTTCCTGGATAATAAATGATGGCTATCAAGAAAAAATCAATTTTTAATGACTACTGCTGTTGTTCTAGAGTTCTGTGCATTATAAACAGCATAATAATTACTTCCCTCCATACCTAGAAATCATGTACTTGCTGATAGAGGCTGAGCCAGAAGCTGCAACACTTAGTAATACATCCAATCACTTCAAAAGAGCTCATGTCTTCGTCTTGATTAGATAGGCTGTAGTAAAAACTTTGCTGTTTATAATAGTCACCTTTTTCAAAACACTTGTCAGTAGAGTAAGCGTACAGCTTGGAAAGTTCTATGAAAGGAACAAAACCACCAACTGTGCCAGTGGAGATGCAGGTTCAAAGCACTGGTTTATGGATGAAGACCTAATTCATTTTGAATAGGGAGTGTATGTCTGTGTGTGGGTTGGCTTCTAAAAGATAGTATAATGTCATTTTAGAAACTTTAAAAAAATTTTTAAATAGTCCTTTTCAGTTTGAAGCCCAGAGTATTTCTGATATCACAGTAATAAACTCTCTATCCAATTAACTTATTAGCGTATTTGATAGGCTGCTTTCTCACAACCTCCTCATTACTTGAACAACTTTGGGCTTTTTTTCCATTTGAAATGAAAAGAGTACAAATGTAGGGATAAAGCAGTCATTTCATAATCACATAGAACTGCTTATAAGCAGTGTTAGCAATATTTCAGCATAAAATTCTGAATCTACCCATACACAAAGCATACTAGTTAAATAAATCCCATGTCAAACTAGAATTTCCCTAATTGTAAATAAATTGCCACTGAAAATGCCATTTCTTGCCACCTGGAGACACCTTGCTTTTAACAATTATCCTGCAGTTTAATATAGAGAATATTTATTATCTCAAGGAAATATGTATGTCATTATTTCTAGAGTTGAAAAGAACAAAATATTGCTAATTCTTTAACGCCCTAAATGAAAAACCTTAAACAGTTTTTTTTTCTTCTTCTTAGATTCTTACATTTGATAGTGAAAATCACCTGTAGATGGAAAGTAGACAAAATTTACTTTCAAATTAGGGTGAAATTTCTATTTCACGTGTGCTCTTGTCAGTGTTTAAATACTGAAACAGATGCATTTATAACACAGTTAGGAACATCACTGAAAGTTTGATTCCAAACAACCAAAGTTTCCTATAATGTTAAAGTGTGCTTTTTATCATATCCATCACTGTCTTTGTCCTCTATTTGAAAAATGTTATATCTTGTATGTTAAACTGTCATTCCATTAACCTCTATTAATGTAAGAATACCCCATAAGTTGACTTGCTTAACTGGTTTTTGAAGTTCTAGGTTTTTTAATAATGTATTTTTTTAAAAAAAGCTAGATAGTAGATAGAAACCTAGCTAGAGAACTGTTAGTTTTTTTAAATCAAATCTATACCTATTATTTTATTTCTATATCCATCCATCCATTCATTCATAATTGTTTTTTTTAAATTTTTTCCAAATTTTTAAATTTGACAACCAAATGAAACATTGATGCGACAGTGACAAGTAACCAAAACATGGTAGACTAACACATTTTTTTTAAATCAGTAAATAATTTTAATAATTTTGAGGGTAAAGAAAGCTAATAAAATAGAAACACAGATGCCCAGGAGCACATGTGGATCTCAAGTGATCTGAGGGTAAAAGGGAGGTCTACCAGAAGACATTTGGCCTACATTTAGTTGGAATTTTCTAGACGGGAATTGAAGGGAATGTCACAGTGGTTTTACAGCAGAAATAGTATTTTCAAATTCAAGAGAAAGCCTTAGAAGAATGAGAAAGAAGAAAAATGCAGAAGGCAGAATGTAGAGAGATGAAGCTGTAAAAGTCAGCAGAGACCTGAGCCTTTTAAGCCACAAAAAAGACCAGATTTTTCCTGGAGACAATGGAAAGCCAATGAAAGCTTGGAAACTTAAAGGTTCATGAACAAAATGCTTTTAGACTTTCGCTGTGGTTGCAGGAAAAGGAAAGTAGGAGTTTATGTATGACCAGTTGGAATAGTATTGCAGTAATGCAGGTCAGAGATTATCTATTTAATCCCCTTCATGAATCACAGCCTTATTATGCAAAGGTCTTGCATAACTCATTGAACTATGAGCTATGCCATGTAGGGCCTCTCAAGATGGACACATAGTAGAGAGTTCTCACAAAATGTGGTCCACTGGAGGAGGGAATCATAAACCACTCCTGTATTCTTGCCTCGAGAGCCCCATGAACTGTATGAAAGAGCAAACATATGTAACACCAGAAAATGAACCCCCAAGGTCAGAAGACATCCAATATGCTACTGGGGAAGCGTTAGTTGCTCAGTCGTGTCTGACTGTTTGTGACCCCATGGACTGTAGCCCACCAGACTCCTCTGTCCATGGAATTTGCCAGGTAAGATTACTGAAGTGGGTTGCCACATCCTCCTCCAGGGGATCTTCCTGATCCAGGGATCAAACCCAGGTCTCCAGCATTGCAAACAAATTCTTTACCATCTGAGCCACCAGGGAAGGACAGAGGGCAATTACTAATATCTCAGGAAGGAATGAAGCGGCTGGGCCAAAGCAGAAATGATGCTCAGTTGTGGATGTGTCTGCTGGTGAAAGAGAAGTCTGATGCTGTAAAGAACAATATTGCATAGGAACCTGGAATGTTAGGCCCATGAATCAAGGTAAATTAGATCTGGCCAAGCAGGAGACAGCAAGAATGAACATCAACATCTTAGTGAACTAAAATGGACAGGAATGGGTGAATTTAATTCAGATAACTATTATATCTATTACTGTGGGAAAAAAATCCCTTAGAAGAAATGGAGTAGCCATCATAGTCAACAAAAGAGTCTGAAATGCAGTACTTGGATGCAATCTCAAAAACGACAGATGATCTTGGTTTGCTTCCAAGGCAAACCATTTTATATGACAGTAATCCAAATGTATACCCCAACCACTGATGCCAGAGAAAATGAAGTTGATGGGTACTCTGATGACCTACAGACCTTCTAGCATTACCACCAAGAAAAGATGTCCTTTTCATCACAGGGGTCTGGAATGCATAAGTAGGAAGTCAAGAGATACCTAGAATAACAGACAAATTTGGCCTTGGTGTACAGAACAAAGCAAAACAAAGGTTAACAGAGCTTTGTCAAGAGAACACATTGGTCTTA
This sequence comes from Nanger dama, assembly GCA_917880005.1. Classification (NCBI taxonomy): domain Eukaryota; kingdom Metazoa; phylum Chordata; class Mammalia; order Artiodactyla; family Bovidae; genus Nanger; species Nanger dama. The sequence goes on from CAKJTW010000001.1 coordinate 43,294,149, forward strand.
GCACACAAGAGGTGAATGTACACGTGGTTGTCACCAGATGGTCAATACTGAAATCAGATTAATTATCTATTTAAACAGAGTGCTAAATACTGGATATAGATAGAAGTGAAGTAGTGGAAAGACCCAGGGCTGTAAAGAATATATTCTTTTCTTAGAACATCTCAGCACATCTGATACAAATGTGTCTAGTGGGCTTCATCCTTTCAGAAAGCTTCTGTATCTATGATAACAAGTTTCAATGATTATTAAAACTTCAAGTAAAAGAGCAGCAGATGCAAATGAAATTCCACTGCAGTTATTCACTACCAACTGGCAAGTCACTAAACTATTTGGAATTAACTCTTCCTTGGCTACACAGTGGAAGCCCAAAATAGCTAGATAATACATATACAAAGTACTCATAAACTACAGATAGAAATACTGCTATTATTGACATAATGTAAAGTAGGTTAGCAGCAATACTTATGCACCTGGAGCAAAATAGGTGTGTAGAGATGGGGAATAAACTATTCTTAAAGAGACATTTGGAGAGGAAAAATTTAATACTCAATTGCACATTCTAAGTCACAGTCTGTTGGCTGTTTCATCTATTTGTCACATCAAACATCTGCAGGAATCCCATTAGCCTGAATAAAACAGCTTAGAGGATAGCTTTGCAACTATAATGCCAATAGCTTTTTTTTTTTTTTTTTTTTACTGCATTTAATGTGAACATTACATTTCCTTCCCTTTCTGTGAAGACTACCAGAAAGCTGACCCAACACTGTCCAGCTGCTCCATCTATAACACACATGTTATTCATATCATGTGTCTCCAGGGTCTTAAAAGGCACATTCAGTGCTCCAAGTGTTCCTAGTTAGTAAGCATACTTTACATTTTTGTTTACTGGCAATGCTCATATATCTTTGATAATGGTAAAAATAATTACCTCTAAATTAAATGACTCTATAATTTCCTGGCATGAATCCATGTTTTCTGAGTTCCCAGTTAGGAAATAAACTAAATATTACGGATTGGCTTTGATTATTCTCATTTAAATTGCTCTTTGCTAGAAGAGTAATTCTAAATGGCTACATACAAATACCTTCTGATTATTTGAGAAGATGAGACCATTGGAGTGTTTCTCTGGATTTATGTAAATTAAATCTATCCATTGGATAGATTTCAAACATAAGCAGTATCAGATATGGGATGTCAGGTTATGCATAAAAGCTACTTTTTATTTTATTGCCAAAATCTTTATATCTTTCTTGATGGAGCCTTAGGCATTCGCTTCAGCCAGCAATTTTTTAACTCACAGGCTAAAGGCAGACATGCCACTGATCCTAAAAATGTATCAGTTAATGTCACTGGAGGTAGTAAAAAGGAGTTTTTCCATGTGCTCACTTTTCCTTCCCTGTTTGAGTTTGCTACATTATTCATTATCACCTTTAGCCCATCTGGCAATACTTCTCTCTTTATTCCTAGCTTTGCATCCATGATAATCCTTGCCAAGCCTGATTATGTTTGACAAATATTCTCTAAAAACAACTGCTGAAACCTATTTGGTAGAATCTTACTTCCTTGTCTCTAGACATCCTGATTAAATCTACTCTTTTATTTATTTTGATTTGTTGTTGTTATTCACTTGCTAAGTCATGTCTGATTCTTTGCACCCCATGGACTGTAGCAAGCCTGGCTCCTTTGTCCTCTATCTCCCAGAGTTTGCTCAAATTCATGTCCCTTGAGTCAGTAATGCTCTATAACCACCTGATCCTCTGTCACCCCTTTCTCCTCTTGCCTTCAATCTTTCTCAGCGTTAAGGTCTTTTCCAGTGAGTCAGCTGTTCACATAATGTGGCAAAGAATTTTCCACAGTTTATTGTCATCCACACAGTCAAAGGCTTTGGCATAGTCAATAAAGCAGAAATAGATGTTTTTCTGGAACTCTCTTGCTTTTTCAATGATCCAGCGGATGTTGGCAATTTGATCTCTGATTCCTCTGCCTTTTCTAAATCCAGCTTGTACATCTGGAAGTTCAACAGGAAGACACTGAGTAATGCTGTAAGCAGGATCTTCCTGTAGCTTGCAACTTCCTTTTTTTTTTTTTTTAGCAGTTTAATGGATAGCTCTCCACATCAGTAAGTAAAGAACTTACTGTTCTGAATGTGTCATATTTCATAATTTGTAGTTTAAGGTAGGTTATTGGTGAATATCAAACCTACCTCCAGATTTATCATTACAAAAATACTAATATGAATATCCTGTGTATCTATAACAATATTCTTAAATTTTATTTCTTGGAATAGTTTCTTAGATGTGAGATTTCTGATCACTGAGTTAGATGAATTAGACATTTGTCTAAATGCATTAGACATTTTACTTTATCTTGCTAAATTAATTTTAATGACGTTATACTTGTTGCCTAATTATATCTTTTCTCTAGTGATTATCTACATATGATATTGCTAGTATTTAAAAATTATTTTTAATATGATAGTAGATATAGTCCATAGCTTTTAAATTTGCATGTCCATTACTATGTTAATTAAATTTTGTCTTTTACATAGTGACTCAGCACATATTTTGATTTCTCCACTCTTTTTTTCCTCAGGCCAATAGTAGTATTCTATCTCAATAGTTATTTCTTCAATGTTTTGCACTGTCTTTATGAACTCTTGCCTGATATTTAAATGAAAAATGAATGAAGTTACATAACTAATCAGTGACATTATAATTTCATTTTCTCCATCTTATCTTTAAAGAGATAGTGGGGTGGGAGAGGTGCTTACTTTGTATTTTTCTATGAAATTAGAGATTTGTTTACCTGACCAACTTAGAAAATCATTTTGAAGTATCATTTTTTCTACTCCAACTATTCTGCTTAATTTGTCAAGATAGTGAAGGACGGGGAACTCTGACATGCTGTAGTCTATGGGGTGGCAGAGTCAGACATGACTTAGTGACTGAATAACAGCAGTAGAAAAATAATTGATAAAGTATAATTTCCAAGATTGTAAAATTTGCATGCTTAAGACACATTTATACATTGTATTTATAATGTGCATATTCACATGACCCAAGTTTTAAAAGATTTTATGTTCTTTTTTTCAGTTGTGTTGCAATTTTTAAATTTTATTTATTTATTTATTTGGTAATATAAACATCCAGTGTTGTTTTAAAGCATTACATGTTTTAGATAGAAATTTTACTTTATCTGCAGTATTTGCACAAAAATACACTATATGCAGACAATCATATTATAGATCACTAATACTCTCCATTTAATTTTATTTTAATCTGTCTTTTCTGTGCTTTGCATCTCAGAGTCAATAACTCTTTTCTCCCACATTACATGCCCTGTCAACTTTTGTGTGTCTGAGTAATTTTAAACAAAATCCTATTTATCATTGCATGCTTGATTTCACTTAGGCTTGTTGACACTAAGATGATTAGTCTTTTATTTTGTATGTATAAAATAAAAAATTCCTCTGAATACTGCCTATTAAAGTCAGCATTTTACCTCTATTATATTATTTAAAAATTGTCTAACAAAAAGAATGCAGGGATGATAACAAAGCATTTTCACGAGCCCTCAGCAGTTGGAAGAAATTCTAGTACTAATGCTAGATGAAGGCATAAAACACCTGGCTGCATCTATGCAATTTAAAAATTATAGTCATGGTTAATGTGTGAAAAATCCATTCAAACAATGAGTGGTTTTATAAATACACTGTTAAATCATCTCCTTAGCAACATGTTTTCTCTTGTTTCTATGTTCTCTCTTTTGGATCATTTACACATACTAAGTTAAAAAAAAAAACTTATCAAGGCAAGTTAAAAGATCATTTTCATCTAAAATGCTTATACACAAGTAATTAACACCTGAAATTACATTTAGATAATAGGGGAAAAGTGGAAAAAAAGACTTCTGGTGAAATCTCTTATACTCACGATCTTTCTGGAAAATCAGGATTGTGTAATAAAACATCAAGATATTTCTAAATGCTTCTGTCCAGCACATGTGAATTTAAGAAGACAACAGCAGGTAACTAATTCATCTTTGAGAAGAAAATCTTCAATTACTTAGAGCCAAAAACCTTCAATTACTTCTACCTACTCTTTCTCTTACTTAGATCTTTCTGTTTCAAACTAATTTCACTTTATTTTTCTTAAAGGAATTTTATCTTCCATGAAAATATGCTAAATATTTACCTTTATATCTCACATAAAGTAGAAATAGGAAATCATTCTTCAGTCAAGTAAAATTTTAATTTTGCTCTCCTAACCATTAGAAATTTTTATAGTTTTTATCTTATATTCTTGAAATTTCTGATACTTATTGAATTAATTCTTGATATCGTTAATATAATTTTGTATGCCATTTAAATGATCTGTTTGGATATTTCAGGGGATGCTTTAGTTTCTTTGATTGTCTGTCTCGTCTTTAAGAAAGTTGAAAATTCTTCCATTTTAATGATTGTTAACATTGCTCTTGTACCCAGTGATGGAATGTTAAGAAGAGAGAACTGTATAATTCAAAGCTACATTACAGTAGAACATGTGATCAAAATAAATTGTAATAATTAAGTGATTTGCAAAACATTGATTTAGTATGTACTTTCTGTTTACCACACAGACCAGTTCTCTGGGCCTCCTCTTTTCCACACATCTCTCCATTGACAGATGTATCTGAGTTTCCTTGATGCCCAGTTCTGTCCCTCCACACATGATCTTGCCTCATACTTCCAGGGCTTGTTCTGTCATATGATCCGTGCCATGGCTTCCATTCCTCAGTAAACGTTTCAGCCTCTTCAGTGAACCCGTAGGAACCACAAGTCCTCTGAGAAGAATAACAAGCTGTTCAGAGAGATGCAGGAAACATAGGCTTAGCCTTCCCCTGATTCCATTATTTTGACCCCATCTGGGTCCTTTTGGCCACAATCTATTTAGCAGTAGTGTTCAGTACCTATGCATATTCATAAGAAGAGGATTTATTCCCTAGTCAGAAGTTTCTAGATATAGATATCTCAGTCTTAGCAAAGGATTTAATTCTTCATTACTCCATAGACACTGATTTCTCTTCCTTCCCCTTTCTGTCTGCCTTCTTCTTTCACTCCATTCTTTTATAAAATTGGCTTCTTGTTTTGCAAAAACTGGTACCTGAATTGTAAGTGACTCTCTTGTGTTTTTCATTTTCTTATTATATGGTTCCTGGAGCAGAAAAAAAGAGAAGTCTGAAATAAAAGAATTTTAGAAGATCCTGTCCTAAGGTGAAATTTAATTCAATTTATTGAATTGATATTCAGTTTAATTATTTGAACATCAGTTATAAAATGAAACCTAGAAAAAATGTTTCTGGTAAATTCATCTTTTGCTTTGATTGGTGGTTGTGGTGGTGGCAGGAAGATCCCTCGCTAAGGTGTTCACAGTTTATTCTCCACTCATGATATTTTGAACATTATACAGACTTTACTAATTATGTTATCACTGCCTATTAGAATTCTATGTTCCTAGGCAATGAATTGTAAAAGCTGGTAAAAAAATAATTATTTAAATGCTGAGAGAGAAAGGATTATAGTGAGGCTAGAACAAAGAAAATCAAGGTATCATTTTATATTGTAGGATGATAGTCACAAAGTCAGAGATAGAAGCGTGAGGGGGAAATCAGTAAAACACAGAAAGCTCTAGAAAAAAGAAATTGCTGAGAAAAGACAATACAACAGAGGAAATGCAAAAGGAAAAAAAAAGAAAATAATATGTTAAGACAAAAGAGAATAGTTTAAGAAGGAGAATGAGAAGTGTCAAAAAAAGAGAAAAGAACAAAAGGTAGAAGAAAAGCAGAGAGGAAAAATAACAAGGAGAAAAGAAGGAAAGAACAGATGAAATACTGACTGTATCAGATCAAATGTGCTTTAACTAGATACAGATGGAAAGAATGATATAATATCCAATCTTTTTTATTTTATATAAAAACAATCATATGGGAAAGATCCAGTATAAGTTCATTTGTGTCATATTTAGAATACACAAATGGGTGATATTATATGGTATTTATCTTTTTCTTTCTGAGTTACTTTGCTTAATGTATGGGGCTTCCCCGGTAGGTCAGATGGTAAAGAGTCTGCCTGCAATGCAGGAAACCTGGGTTTGATCCCTGGGTTAAGATCCCCTGGAGAAGGAAATGGCAACCCATTCCAGCATTCACGTCTGGAAAATCCCATAGACAGAGGCGCCTAGCAGGCTATAGTCCATGGGTCAAAAAGAGTTGGACACGACTGAGCAACTAACACTTCCACACTTCATAGAGTATATGTGTATAGTATATATATATAAGCATGTGTATGAATTCAAGGATGCTTCCTCTGGTAATTTTCAGTTATATTTTTGTAAATGACAAAGTGACTGCATAATTGGAGCTTTCTCGAGGAGTTAACACAAAAGAAGGTAGAAATTCATTTCAATTCCACAATTTGAGGTTTTGAAAAGAGTGACCTGCTTGATTTGAAACAATTAAATGATTAATTAAGTTTTCCCAGCAGAGTGAAACCTCTGCTATTAAAATTAAAATTTGTTTTATCAGGGAATATCTGTCTGTAACCTCTATAATATTGCTAGTCAAATGAAAACAGATTCATGAAAGAACATAGCCCACAGTAGAAATATAAACCATTTATTTCAGTAGAGGCTGAGATCTAGAGCTTAAATTATTTCACAAATACAGTATAAGACATCTTCATAATGACTGAAACAAAGGAAGTTTCAAATGGCCAGAGAAAGTGTTGTAGAGGTTTTATGATTAGTTAAAAGATCCATTTAAGGGTTTTTCTGTTGTTATGTAATTAACACTTGCTAATGACTTAGAGTCACTGTGATTAATGGGCCATTCTCTCTGCAAATTCGTTTTCTGTGCTAGAAGAAGAAATACTAAGCCTCACTGTTGCAAAAAAAAAAAAAAATAAGGTGAAAACAATGACTATACAAAGAATAAAAGAAAAAATCTGTCAAAATAGCTCTAGAGCAAGTCCAGAAGGAGCCCAGCTCTCTTTCTGGATGTTGCCTCTGACAAGAAATAAGGGAGAAAAGCTTTGCTGACACTCACCAGAGATTTTAATTTATTTCATCAGAAGCACTTCCAAGATCACTGATTTGTAAAATGTGCCCATAGCTGAGCCCTCAGGACTACTTCCAAAGAACAACGTATCATTTTCCTCTTTGCCAAATCTATTTATTTATTATTGAATTTGCACAATGTGCTCATCCCCTGGCCTCAGGACAGGTTTTTTTTTTTTTTTTTTTAAGCCATTAAAAAGAATCCCAGCTATTCTGTCTTACCACTGGAAATTGTAAGGAAAACACATACAGATGCAAACACAAATGCTTATATTCTCCAGGAAAAAAGTACTTGCAAAACCAGATGAACCTCTTGGTGCTGATGCAGGAGGTGTTGCCTGTGGAATGGCTTTGTGCCTGACATCAGAACTGGGGAGCAAGGAATGCAAATTTGAATTCTGCCTCTCAGACACCTGGGTCCTCTATGAGTGATGGAGTGTGGGTTGACATGAGATAAGGTGATAACTCAAATCCTATTCCTCTGCTTGCCACAAGAACCAGCTGCCACAGGCACTGCAGAGCTGCCTGTTCCCACTGGGCTGCAGTGAATGGCTTCTGGGCAGGAGGAAGAGCCATGGAAACAGAGACATAGTTTCTGCTTTCCTCTTCTATCTTAGTCCCTCAGATATTTGCAGGCAGTGAGTTCATGCCTATTGGTTCAACATAGCTCAGTCACTTCACTGAGCTTTACACTAACTTTGCTAAGTGTCTAAATGTATCATTGGTTCAGCAGACTTCTAAAATCTTACCAGTAAAAAGGAAATGAATAATATGAGGCAAATTATTGGTTTGGTAATTCATATTACTCTTTCATGAATACTTGAAAAATGAGATGCTCTCAGGCCAAGGAGAGCAGCTCATAAATGCAGCTCACTCTGCTTGCCTACTAGCTAGCTGTCTCCCTGGGGGGACTCTTGATAACTGACCTAAACCCTAGGTTAAAGAGAGTCGGGAAGAAGAGAAGGGAGAGAATCTGTAAGTTTAAGCCTGTGGCACCAGTTCTGAAATTGAGCCACAGAGGCAACACACCAAGGCCTTGTATCATAAATTAGATTGTATCCACAGCACCCACCAATTCATATGTTAAAGCCCTGGTATTTCAGAATGTAACTGATATGGTCTTTGAAGATGAAATTAAGTTAAAATGATTTCATTAGGGTTCAGGTGGTACAGCTGGTAGTGGATGAAAAATTACTAATAGGAAACATTAAGGAAAAGTATGGATTTGGATTCTAGCTAACATGACTGAGTAGAGTTCTCGCTGAAGGCAGGTTAGGATGATTAGACAGTGCCTGGAGGAAATGATCAGTTCAGTTCAGTTGCTCAGTTGTGTACGACTCTTTGCAACCCCATGGACTGCAGCACGCCAGGCCTCCCTGTCCATCACCAAGTCCCGGAACTTACTCAAACTCATGTCCACTGAGTTGATGATGCTATCCAACCATCTCATCCTCTGTCATCCCCTTCTCCTCCTGTCTTCAATTTTTCCCAGAATCAGGGTCTTTTCAAATGAGTCAGCTCTTCACATCAGGTGGCCAAAGTATTAGAGTTCATCTTTCAGTGTCCTGTTTTGACTTTTTATACTGTTCATGTGGTTCTTAAGGAAAGAAATAGTTGGCCATTCCCTTCTCCAGTGGACCACATTTTGTAGGAACTCTACACCGTAACCTGTTCATCTTGGATGGCCCTACACAGCATGGCTCATAGTTTCACTGAGTTAGACAAAGCTGTAGTCCATGTGATTAGACTGGTTAGTTTTCTGTGATTGTGGTTTTCAGTCTGTCTGCCCTCTGATGGAGGATAAGAGGCTACAGAAGCTTCCTTATGGTGAGGGGGAAACTGGGTCTTGTTCTGATGGGCGGGGCCATGATCAGTAAATCTTTAATCCAATTTTCTGTTGATGCATGGAGCTGTGTTCCCTCCCTGCTATTTACCTGGGGCCAAACTATGGTGGAGGTAATGAAGATAATGGTTCAGTTCAGTTCAGTCACTCAGTAGTGTCCGACTCTTTGCGACCTCATGAATCACAGCAAGCCAGGCTTCCCTGTATCACCAACTCCTGGAGTTCATTCAAACTCATGTCCAGAGTCGATGATGCCATCCAGCCATCTCATCCACTGTTGTCTCCTTCTCCTCCTGCCCCCAATCCCTCCCAGCATCAGAGTCTTTTCCAATGAGTCAACTCTTCTCATGAGGTGGCCAAATTATCGGTGATTCAGCTTTAGCATCAGTCCTTGTAATGAACACCCAGGACTGATCTCCTTCAGAATGGACTGACTGGATCTCCCTGCAGTCCAAGGGACTTCCAAGAGTCTTCTCCAATACCACAGTGCAAAAGCATCAGTTTTTCAGTCCTCAGCTTTCTTCACAGTCCAACTCTCACATCCATACATGAGCACTGGAAAAATCAGAGCCTTAGTTAGATGGGCCTTTGTTGACAAAGTAATGTCTCTGCTTTGTATATGCTATCTAGTTTGGTCATAACTTTCCTTCCAAGGAATAAAGGTCTTTTAATTTCATGGCTGCAATCATCATCTGCAGTGATTTTGGAGTCCCCCAAAATAAAGTCTGACACTGTTTCCACTGTTTCTCCATCTATTTCCCATGAAGTGATGGAACCAGATGCCATGATCTTCATTTTCTGAATGTTGAGCTTTAAGCCAACTTTTCCACTCTCCTCTTTCACTTCCATCAAGAGACTTTTTAGTTCCTCTTCACTTTCTGCCATAAGAGTGGTGTCATCTGCATATCCGAGGTTATTGATATTTCTCCTGGCAATCTTGATCCAGCTGTGCTTTTTCCAGCCAAGCGATTCTCATGAGGTACTCTGCATAAAAGTTAAATAAACAGGGTGACAGTATACAGCCTTGATGTACTCCTTTTCCTATTTCAAATCAGTCTGTTCCATGTCCAGTTCTAACTGTTGCTTCCTCACCTGCATACAGATTTCTCAAGAGGCAGGTCAGGTGGTCTGGTATTCCCATCTCTTTCAGAATTTTCCACAGTTTATTGCGATCCACACAGTCAAAGGCTTTGGCATAGTCAATAAAGCAGAAATAGATGTTTTTCTGGAACTCTCTTGCTTTTTCCATGATCCAGCGGATGTTGGCAACTTGATATCTGGTTCCTCTGCCTTTTCTATAACCAGCTTGAACATGTATAAGTTCACATTTCACATATTGCTGAAGCCTGGCTTGGAGAATTTGAGCCTTACTTTCCTAGCGTGTGAGATGAGTGCAATTGTGCGGTAGTTTGAGCATTCTTTGGCATTGCCTTTCTTTGGGATTGGAATGAAAACTAACCTTTTCCAGTCCTGCGGCCACTGCTGAGTTTTCCAAATTTGCTGGCATATTGAGTGCAGCATTTTCACAGCATCATCTTTCATGATTTGAAAGAGCTCAACTGGAATTCCATCACCTCCACTAGCTTTGTTCATCATGATACTTTCTAAGGCCCACTTGACTTCACATTCCAGGATGTCTGTCTCTAGGTGAGTGAACACACCATTGTAATTATCTTGGTCGTGAAGATTTTTGTACAGTTCTTCTGTGTATTCTCGCCACTTCTTCTTAATATCTTCAGCTTCTGTTAGGTCCATACCATTTCTGTCCTATCAAGCCCATCTTTGCATGAAATGTTCCCCAATTAATTCTAATTTTATTGAAGGGATGTCTAGTCTTTCCCATTCTGTTGTTTTCCTCTAATTCTTTGCATTGATCACCCAGTTGTGGATGTGACTGGTGATAGAAGCAAGGTCTGATGCTGTAAAGAGCAATATTGCATAGGAACCTGGAATATCAGTTCCATGAATCAAGGCAAATTGGAAGTGGTCAAACAAGAGATGGCAAGGGTGAACGTTGACATTCTAGGAATCAGCGAACTAAAATGGACTGGAATGGATGAATTTAATTCAGATGACCATTATATCTACTACTGTGAGCAGGAATCCCTTAGAAGAAATGGAGTAGCCATCATGGTCAACAAAAGAGTCCAAAATGCAGTACTTGGATGCAATCTCAAAAATGACAGAATGATCTCTATTGGTTTCTAAGGCAAACCATTCAATACCACAGTAATCCAAGCCTATGCCCCAACCAATAATGCTGAAGAAGCTGAAGTTGAACGGTTTTATGAAGACCTACAAGACCTTTGAGAACTAACACCCATAAAAGATGTCCTTTTCATTATAGGGGACTACAATGCAAAAGTAGGAAGTCAAGAAACACCTGGGGTAACAGGCAAATTTGGCCTTGGAATATGGAATGAAGCAGGGCAAAGGCTAATAGAGTTTTGCCAAGAGAATGCACTGGTCATCGCAAACAACCTCTTCCAACAACACAAGAGAAAACTCTACACATGGACATCACCAGATGGTCAACATCGAAATCAGACTGATTATATTCTTTGCAGTTAAAGATGGAGAAGCTCTATACAGTCAGCAAAAGCAAGACCGGAAGCTGACTGTGGCTCAGATCATGAACTCCTTATTGCCAAATTCAGACTCAAATTAAAGAAAGTAGGGAAAACCACTAGACCATTCAGGTATGACCTAAATCAAATCCCTTATGATTATACAGTGGAAGTGAGAAATAGATTTAAGGGACTAGATCTGATAGACAGAGTGCCTGATGAAGTATGGACGGAGGTTTGTGACAGTGTACAGGAGACAGGAATCAAGACCATCCCCATGGAAAAGAAATGCAAAAAAGCAAAATGGCTGTCTGGGGGAGGCCTTACAAATAGCAATGAAAAGAAGAGAAGTGAAAAGCAAAGGAGAAAAGGAAAGATATAAGCATCTGAATGTAAAGTTCCAAGAAATATAATGGTGACTTCCCTCAAAAGATCCCATGCATGTACTGCTGGAATCAGTGCCCCCAAACCTGCAGCAGGTCACCACCGACCTACACCTCCACCAAAGACTCCCGGACACCCACAGGCAAGTTCAGGACAGTTTCCTGTGGGGTCACTACTCTTTTCTCCTGAGTCCTGATACACAGGTTTCTGTTGTGCCTTCCAAGAGTCTATTTCCCAGTCCAGTGTAAGGCCTGGCCACCTCTTCCAAGAGGGCTTATGCCATACCCAAGTCTGCTGCAACCAAAGCCCCTGTCCCTGTGGCAGACCACTGCTGACCCGTACTTCCACAGATGTTCAAACGCAGTTCTGTCTCAGTCTCTATGGGGCCCCTGGGTCCTGGTGTGCACAAGGTTGGCTTGAGCCCTCTGAGCATCTCTGGTGGGAATGGGGTTTGATTCTAAATGTGAATCCTCCTCTCCTACCATCTTTCTGGGGCTTCTCCTTTGCCCTTGGATGTGAGGTATCTCCACATGGCTGGTCAAGAGAAGCATAGCCGCAGCTCCTGACCTTGGACATAGGGTATCTCCTCTCTGCCACTTGCCCCTCCAGTACCATGAAGCCATCACTTACCACTCTAGTGCCGCACAGCACAATTTCACTCATCTCACACACCAGTAAAGTTATGCTCAAAATTCTCTAAGCCAGCCTTCAACAATAAGTGAACCATGAATTTCCATATATTCAAGCTGGATTTAGAAAAGGCAGAAGAACCAGAGCTCAGATTGCCAACATCCATTGGATCATCGAAAAAGCAAGAGAGTTCCAGAAAAACATCTACTTCAGCTTTATTGACTATGCCAAAGCCTTTGGCTGTGTGGATCCCAATAAACTAGAAAATTTTGAAAGAGATGGGAATACCAGACCACCTGACCTGCATCCTGAGAAATCTGTATGCAGGTCAGGAAGCAAGAATTAGAACTGGACATGGAACAACAGACTGTTTCCAACTAGGAAATGGAGTACCTCAAAGCTGTATATTGTCACCCTGCTTGTTTAACTTCTGTGCAGAGTATATCATAAGAAACGCTGGACTGGATGAAGCACAAGCTGGAATTAAGATTGCTGGGAGAAATATCAGTAACCTCGGATATGCAGATGACACCACCCTTATGGCAGAAAGTGAAGAAGAACTAAAGAGCCTCTTGATGAAAGTGAAAGAGGTGAATGAAAAGGTTGGCTTAAAGCTCAACATTCAGAAAACTAAGATCATGGCATCTGGTCCCATTGCTTCATGTTAAATAGATGGGGAAACAGTGACAGACTTTAGTTTTTTGCTCTGAAATCACTGTTTATGGTGACTGCTGCCATGAAATTAAAGGATGCTTGCTCCTTGGAAGGAAAACTATGACCAACCTAGACAGCATATTAAAAACAAAGACATTACTTTGCCAACAATGATCCATCTAGTTAAGGCTATGGTTTTTCCAGTAGTCAGGTATGGATGTGAGAGTTGGACTGTGAAGAAAGCTGAGTGCTGAAGAATTGATGCTTTTGAACTGTGGTGTTGGAGAAGACTCTTGAGAGTCCCTTGGACTACAAGGCAATCCAACCAGTGCATCCTAAAGGAAATCAGTCCTGAGTATTCATTGGAACAACTGATATTGAAGCTGAAACTCCAATACTTTGTCCACCTGATGCTAAGTTCTGACTCATTTTAAAAGACCCTGATGCTGGGAAAGATTGAGGGCAGAAAGAAAAGGAGATGACAGAGGATGAGATGGTTGGATGGCATCATTGACTCAATGGGCAGGAGTTTTAGTAGACTCTGGGAGTTAGTGATGGACAGCGAGGCCTGGCTGCTGCAGTCCACGGGGTAGCAAAGAGTCAGACATGACTGAGCAACTGAACTGAACTGAACTGAGGGACAAACATGGAACCCCAATGAAGAGCATCTTTGGAAAGCCCTAATCTAGTGTGACTGTTGTCCTTACAGGAAGAAGAGATGAGGGCACAGATAGTGACAGAAGGAAGACCATGTGAGGATTCAATGGGATTCCTGACCATCTCCAATCCAAAAGAGATATTCCAAAAGATACCAATTCTATCGTCACCTTGATATTGGACTTCCAGTCTCCCGAGCTGTGAGAAAAATTAACTCTGTTGTTTAAGCCAGCCAGTTGTTGGTAGTCTGCTATGGCAGCCAGAACAAACTTGCATACCTTGTGATGCCTAACTCCATGTGGACCTACCATCCGAAGTTCTTCTATAATATCTTTCTTAGAAGTGTTAACCAGACACTGTGCTTAACAGACAGTCAGTTCCTTCACCATCAGTATACATTTTCATTCGTTGAAACTGTGGGTGGGGAAATATCTGTAAAAGGGCTACATGTGCCACAGAATGAATTAAGAAAAGTCAAGATGGCAGCAATACCACACTTTGATTTGGAATCCAGAAACAGATTAATTTAGGGTTTAGATATGACCTGAAGCTTTGCTGTCTCTGGTTTGGGTCCATAAACGGAGAAATGTGGGTGAAGTTTATACAGCGCCAAAAGGAGCAAGGATATATTGGAAGGAAAATAGAAGATAAACAAGTGGGGAGCCATACATTGTTTGCAACCAGTTCAGAATGAATTTGCCCTTCCTGACAATTATATTCTATTCCAAAAACCAGTGAGATTAAGACTATGAAGATCAGTGTCTTTTTTCCCCATTTGTGTGGTTACTTGGTTGTTACTTTACTATTACTTGGCTCGTCCAAGGCACTGATTCACTTACCTAATATTTATCTCAGGCAAAGTTTTCTTTTTCTCTCCTTAATACATGCCATTAGTGGTTTTAGGGCACTCTCAGTTCTAAAACTAGTGGGAGTGACTCACGGTGTAAATCATGAAAAAAAGGAAGGAAAAACCACTTGTGAGCACTTCCTCCTGCCCCCTCCTTTATTCTGACAGCTCCGTAAACTCTGAGTTTAGGGATTCACCTGGGATTATCTAGCATAGCATTTACTCTATGCCCTTTGTTCAGCACCAAAAGTTTAACATGCATTTTTAAAGTTTAATCCCTAACTTAGATGTATAAATAGACAGGTTTGGAATTCAGACACATCTAGGTTCCAAGCTAGGTTTGGCTTCTTTATAGCTGTGCGATCTTTGAGCACATGATAGAAGCTTACTTGGTCTCAGTTCTCATCTGTGGACACTTTTTATGGTATTTCTCTGCAGGTAATGAGATGATTTACAGAAAATTCTTAGAACAGTCTTTGCTCGTCGTAAGATAGGCAAAACTCAAAAGATATTCATTGTGATGATGAATATGACAAAGATAATAAGAATGTATTAGTTAGCTAGCACCATTTTATAGGTACAAATATGAAAGCTAAAAGTGACATAATTTGTCCAAGGTCATACAACAAGTAAGTTCCATTAGTGTAATTTTAACTTAAGTCTGCAAGGTTCACTACTTTGTTACATCGCCTTTTGCCTTATGGTTATTGGACCTCCAGTGTATAGTAGTGATGATGCTAGCTCTGAAATTACAAAATAAATAGTGCTATGAACCTCAAAACTAAAGGAATTTATATTTTTGACTTCATCCCCTTAAATACTTTGGCCTTTGAAATTGAGATGTATGTTAATTACACTTTCTTTCTTGTTGTAGATGGGCACAATCATTTTAAAGAAAGCTATGCAATCATAGTTTTATTTTATTATTTATTTATTTGTGTTTTCATGAGGGGGTATGCCCTAAGGTATCATGTGAATTGATTCTAGACAAAGCACTTTAATAATACTGGATCCCTTTTAAGCTTTTAGCGTTCCATAGCTTTATTCCTTTTGTTTTTCACAGTATGGCTTGTTTCCTTGATATCATCAAGGATGCATTTGGTGGTATGAATCAATAGTATGCACAATTATTATATACTCTACTTAGAAAAAGCAGACAGCTATCCAAAGACAATAAGCAAAAAACAAAACACACAAAAACAAAAGAAGATTTTGATTATTAAATATTAAAAACATAAAAATCTTAGCAATATTCTAACAAATTAAAGGAAGGCCACTGAGACTTAAAATTGCAAGCTTGCCACTAACTCACCCCAAGAGAAATTGCAGTGGCCCTGACAAACTGAACAATCAAACATAATGCAACTGCTTCACTCTCAAGGCACACTCAGTTAAAAGAAGCTCTGAACCGAAGGTATAAAAATAGATGTTTTACTGTTTTACTTTTTCCTTCTTTAACAAAGAATAGAAACCAGTGTAACTTTATACTGAATTGTATTACTTTTATTTGCTGATATGGAAGAAGAATTATTTGAGTGGAATAATATATCTGGTGACAATTTGATATTACAGGATAAGAGTCTTTGTTTAGAAGCAAATTTAGGACCACATACAAAATTGTAAACTCAGGACTAAATAGATTTTTTTAAAGATAACTTAACAAATGTTAAGAGTAGCTCTTTTTTTTTCCTTTTAATTGTCTTAAAGATATAGGGGAAAAGTGGGGAAATATTTGGTCTAGATAATCTAGACATTTTGTGTTTCTTTGAGGACTACTCTATCATTATCTTTCTCATTTAAAGAAATACAGTGTGATGAAAGGGACATTTTTAAATGAAAATATTCTTGCAAAGGATTTTATTAAAATTTATTTGAAGAACAAGGCCAAGGGAAATTCAAATACTTTATTGCTAGTAATAGTTAACCTGCAAACCTCTACCATAGATTGTGTTTTACCAGTATACCATGAACCAGTAAGAGAGAACCACTGGGCTATAAGTAATTATCCATATGAATATAAAACCCCTGGGCGCTCTGTTTTTATGAAAAACTGAAAGTAAAAGTGAAGTCACTCAGTCGTGTCTGACTCTTTGCGACCCCGTGGACTGTAGCCTACCAGGCTTCTCTGTCCATGAGATTCTCTAGGCAAGAATACTGGAGTGGGTTACCATTTCCTTCTCCAGGGGATCTTCTCGACAGGCCCTATAGGGGTGTAGGGGTGATCATTACCGCCAAAGATACACAAGGGAGGGTTTATTGAATAACATTTTCTTTCAGTCTTAAAAAGGAAAAACTTCATACCAAGTAGAATCGGTGGAATCAGATATCAAAAGGCCTTCCCAGGAAAATAAGCAAAGACATTGAGAGACATAAAGTAGCATGATACACTTGAGAATTTCCAACTAGTTTAGAGTCTTCTATAATCCTTCAGGTTTGTGTTGGAAAGGACTATAAAAGATTAAAATTGAGCTGAATCATTATCATTGAGAAATGATTTTTCATAAGTCTCTTCTGTTCTGTATATCTTGCAGACAAAGTCATTAACATATTTTGTTACAAGCTATTTTTTTCAAGGATGTTATTGAATAGACTTAGAGCAGAGATAAAGTTTTGTTAGTGCCCAGTATGTGCATGCATGCTTGCTAAGTCACTTTAGTCATTCCCAACTCTTTGTGATCCTATGGACTGTAGTCTGCCAGGTTTCTCTGTCCATGGGATTCTCTAGGCAAGAATACTGGAGTGGGGTGCCATGCCCTCCTCCAGGGAATCTTCCAGACCAAAGGATCTAACCCACGTCTCTTTTGTCTCGTGCATTGGCAGGCGGGTTCTTTACAACTAGCACCATCTGGGAAGTGCCCAGTATAATAAACAAATATCTTTCTACAGGCAAAGGTTTAGCAGTTTTGCTTGTAGCCGCTGATAAGAGATTGGGTTTCTCTAGTCTTGGAGTTCCTCTGTTGTTATACAAACATGCAGTATGTACAACAACCACTTGGACCCACCTTAGTATTGGTTCCATGGGACCTAGGAAGCAACGGATATCATTATGCACTTGAGGCTGATACTACTGACCGCACCACAAGTAATAAAAGGTATTGTATCTGACTGAAGTCTCATGTCTTCAGAAAAAGTAAAAATGAAGTCGCTCAGTCATGTCTGACTCTTTGAAACCCCATGGACTGTAGCCTACCACACTCCTCTGTTCATGGGATTTTCCAGGCAAGAGTACTTGAGGGGGTTGTCATTTCCTTCTCCAGAGGATCTTCCAGACCCAGGGCCCAAACCTGGGTCTCCTGCATTATAGGCAGACACTTTATGTCTGAGCCACCAGGGAAGTCCATGTCTTCAGCCATGTTCCATTAACCTCTGGTAAATCAACTTGTTAGCTTATAAATAGGGTACAATTTCAGACTTTTCACAGCTCTTAACAATCATATGACCTTGAATTGATTCCTCTATTCAATACATATTTTTAAATGACCCTTATGGCTCCATTTGTGTTCTAGGTTGTTGCTTTTTTTTTTAATGGGAAAAAGCAAAAAATGTCCCTCTCTCATGTATCTTACACTCTAGTGGCATTAGATGGGGAAGGTCAAAGAGGATACCTCAACAAGTAAGATATATGATATGTTAGCATAGTTATTATTGCTTTGAAGAAAGAGCAGTAGGTAGAGAGTTTCACAGTCATGGTTGAGGGACAGTAGCTGCAATTTGAAGTTGTAGCTTTAGCAAAGACATCACTGAGAAGGTGATATTTGAATAAAGATCTTGAAAAGTCAAGGAAAACTCTAGAAGGCCATTTGAGTTTCTTAGAAAACTAAACACACTCTTACCATACAATCTAAAAATCATAGTCCTCGTGATATATAAAACTGAGTTGAGAACTTATGTCTCCACAAAACTTGCAAGCAAATGTTTATTGCAGTTTTATTTATAATTCCCAAATTTTGTAAGCAAAAAGATGTCTCTCAAGAAGCAAAGGAATTACCTGTGATATGTGCATGCAACTGAAGATTATTGATAAAAGTAAATGAGCTATAAGCCATCAAAAGACACAAAGGAACCTTAAATGCATACTGATATGTGAAAGAAGTTAACATGCAAAATATACATACATATTCATGCTCCAAGTCTATGACATCTGGAAAAGGTAGAATCATGGAAACAGTAAGAAGTCATGGAGACAGTAAAAAGATAAGTTGATTTCCAAGAGTTCAGGGAGACGGAGGAATGGATATGTGGAGTAGAGAAGACATTTAGGGCAGTGACAGTGTTCTGTAGGATACTCTAATGGCAGATTCATGTCACTGTACATTTTCCAAAGCACACAGAATCAATAATACAAAGAAGAAACCCTAATGTAAACATGTCGAGTGTGGATTTTTGTTAATAATGGCTTTAGTCCATATTATTCATCAATGTATGGCAAGTGTACCACTTTAATGCAAGATGCTAATAATAGGGGAATCTGGGTGGGTAAGGTAGGTGTGAAGAGGTACATGAGAACTCTATGTACATTCCACTCCATTTTTATGTAAACCTAAAACTGCTTTAAAAATGTGCTGTGCTTAGTTGCTCAGTGGTGTCCAACTCTTTGTGATGCCATGGACTGTAGCCCGCCCAGGCTCCTCTGTCCGTGGGGTTCTTCAGGCAAGAATACTGGAGTGGGTTGCCATGCCCTCTTTCAAGGAATCTTCCTGACACAGGGCTCAAACCCATGTCTCCTGCATTGCAGGTGGATTTTTACTGACTAAGCTACCAGGGATAATGTCTATTAAAATTATTTTAAGTTATGAAAAAAGCCATTTGGACAGACAGGACAAGAGAGTTCTAGTCAAAGGGAAAAGTAAATGCAAAGACCCTGAAGCAGGAATGTGCCAACATGTTAAGGGAGAGTCAGGAGGCCAATGTGACTACAGCAAGCGAGAGTGAAAGACTGGTAGCAAATGAGGTTAGAGCAGTAATGGTGGGTATGAACATGTTGGCTTTTCTTGATGAGATAGGGAGCCATTATGTGTTAAAGCAGAAGACTAAAATAAACTTGGCAAATTTTAAATGGATCAGGTTTGATTCAGTGCTGAATATACTGTTCAAGGACAAGGGTAGAAGCAAATAAGCTAGTTACAAGTCTATTGTTGAAATAGCCCTGGAGAGAAATGGAGGCTATTTGAACATTTATACTGTTATATTTGAAAGGATAAAGTGAAACCGTACAAAGATTGGGAAAATATGAGGACATTCAGTGGATGGCAAGAGAAAGAATTCTCTTTTGATTGTGGTTAATTTGAGACACTTAATAGACATGACAATGAAGATACTGAGTAGGCACTTGTATGTTCAATTCTAGGTAAAATTATGGGAAGAAATGCAAATTTGAAAGTTATCTAGCGTAGCCAGTATTTAAAGTTCTGAGTCTGGAAGAGTTGCATAGGAAAGAGATTTAAGCACTAAATAGGGCATATCAACATTTAGAGGTTAGCTAGAAGAGAAAAAAAAGCAAAAAGGCATTCAGAGGGAGTTAATGAGACAAGAGAAAAGTCAGAAGTGCTCTGGAAATTAAATAAATAATTCCCAAAAGAATGAATGAATATTTATATGAAAAGCTGCTTATGGGTCAAGGAGAGAATGGGGTGTTGGTTATTGGTTTTAGTTACATGAAAGCCATAAATGACCTTGAACGCAGATAGTTTTACAGTTACATTGGGAAGAAATCCTGATTGTATTGAGTTCAAGAAAGAATGAGCCTTAAAACAAATAAGGATATTGTGAATACACATTTCAAAAGAGTTCTGTTATAAGGTAAAAATGATATAGTGGCTGTAGAGTGATGTGAAGTTGAGAGAGGTTTTTATTTTTTAGCTTGAAGAGGAAAAAAAATGACTAAAATGATATCATTGAATAAGTTCGGATTTATTAGTACACTAGTGGAAGAGTTGGTCTTTGCTATGATCAGTTATCGGTAGTAACAGAGGAAGGAATACAGAATATAAAGTGATGGATGCAGCAATATTATAATAGAAATTTATGAAAGTTATCTTCTAATTGTTCTTATTTTTCAGTGAAACAGGAAGCAAAATCATTAAGAATAAAGTAGAAGTACTTGGAACCCACTCCAGTGTTCTTGCCTGGAGAATCCTAGGGATGGGGGAGCCTGGTAGGCTGCCGTCTATGGGGTCGCACAGAGTCGGACACAACTGAAGCAACTTAGCAGCAGCAAAAGTACTTAGAAGTTTGAAGAGCAGGAAGAAAATATGAAAATGCTTATTTAGGAGAGTGGGAACATGAGTGAGTAAAAATAGAATAATGCAGGGGAGCACTAAGGATCTACTTTAAATCTGTGGTTATAAGAACAATGAGACCAGTCATCATGGATGAATACTTTCTTCAACAACATTCAACTGCTTAGGTAAAGAAATAAGAGAACCCAAAGATTAGATTTAACATGTGTGTGTGTGTGTCTGTGTGTGCGCTTAGTTGTTCAGTCACATCTGACTCTTTCTGACCCCAAGGACTGTAGCCCTCCAGGCTCCTCTGTCCATGGGTGTACTTCAGGCAAGAAATATGAAGTGGATTGCCATGACCTCCTCCAGGGGAACTTCCCAACCCAGGGATTGAACCTGAGTCTCCTGCATTTCAGGAGGATTCTTCACTGCCTGAGCCACCAGGGAAGCCCAAGAATATAGGAGTTGGTAGTCTATCCCTTCTCCAGGGGAACTTGCTGACCCAGGACTTGAACTGGGTCTTCTGTATTGAAGGCAGATTCTTTACCAGCTGAGCCACCCGGGAAGCCAGATTTAAGTAGAGCTGGAATTTATTGCAGATAACTTGGAGAAATTAGAAATACATATATTGTGTGGATTTGCTTTTTGGCAATGGACCATGTATTTAACAGTAAACCAGAAATTGGGCGTATCAGCGATGAGGGACAAATAAAAGTGGTATAGCCAATTAATTTTAGATTCTGGTGAAGTTAGAATATTTTTGGAGTTTATATATTAGAAAACGCTGAAAATAAAAAGTGATAATCTGAAGTGGAATACTATAAATAGAGTTTTTAGAAGACTTTTTGTTTTTGATAGTGATGAAGTCTAAGATAGGTCATGTAGCATCTGGCTCAGATGAGATGGAGGGTAGGTCATAGAAGAGGTCAAGGAACTGATGGGGGTTATTTGGTCTGACACGTGAAAAGCTTAGACGTTCACTCCTTCCTTACAACCAGTAAAATACTGAACAAACTGAAAACTAACAACTCTTCGTTAATGTCTCCGTGAACTGAAGTCACAGAGCAAATAGCTGCACCCCAAACTGGAGAGATAGATGGGAAAACATGGAGAATTACAACTTAACAGACCAGAGACCAATTAGCAGAAATCTCCATAGGATCCAGTATGGAGGTAGGAAAATCTGAACTGTAATTGAACAGCTTGAAACTCGATATGGATAAATCTAGGAGATAAAAAACTCCAAAGGGGCCCAGTCTTAGGGTAGTATGATCACACTTGTTTGTTTTAGCTCCAAGAGATTTACCAGGTTCTCAGTGAAGATTAGAGAGAAATCCTCTCACACTTCTGGCAAAGGAAGAAGAAAAGTGTCCAGAGCATTCTGTTTTTCAGTAGGCCTTTCTTCAAGAGAAACTATCTTACCAGAGCTTAACCTAATGAAGTTTTATCAGCCCCTTCTAGCCATTTTATCCCACCTAAGCAGGAAAGGGAATCTGAGAAGCACTTGTGAATTCATAATCCATATGCACAGCTTCACTGAAATACTGAGACTTCATCATTCTAGGATGCCTCCCATACTCCAACATTTTGCCATAACACTGCTAAAAGCCTATTTATCATAGTTTCTTCTACCCAATGAATCATGTATGTTTATTTAACTTATATGCAGAGTACATCATGTGAAATGTCAGGCTAGATGAAGCACAAGCTGGAATCAAGAGTGCCAGGGGAAATATTAATGACCTCAGATATGCAGATTATGCCACCCTTATGGCAGAAAATGAAGAAGAACTGAAGAACTTCTTGATGAAGGTGAAAAAGAAGAGTGAAAAAGCTGGTTTAAAAGTCAACATCTGAAACCTAAGATCATGGCATCTGGTCCAATCACTTCACGCCAAATAGATGGGGAAACAATAGACTGCAAGGAGATCAAACCAGTAAATTCTAAAGTAAATCAACCTTGAATATTCATTGGAAAGACTGATGCTAAAGCTCGAATACTTGGCCACCTTGTGCAAAGAACTGACACACTGGAAAAGACCTTTTACTGGGAAAGACTGAGGGCAGGAGAAGAGGGAGACACAGGATAAGATAGTTGGATGGCATCATTGAGTCACTGGATATGAATTTGAGCAAACTCCAGGAGAGAGTGAAGACAGGGGAGCCTGGCATGCTTCAGTCCATGGGTTGAAAAGAGCTAGACACAACTGAGCAACTGAACAACAACAACAACAACTAACAACCAAACACTCCAAAGCAAACCTTTTCAAGGACATTTAAGATGACATATTTCAAGAACATGCATACCTTGCTGTTTCTTTTTGTCTGAAACTCTTTGAGCATTCATTCAGAAAGTCTAATTGGAATAGAAATCTATTTACTTGGATGAAGACAGTAATAAGATAAAGCTTGTAGAAATAAGAAAGCATTAAGTCAGTGAATTTAGAGGAGCATGCACAGATCATCACATGTTATGAAATCTCAAGGGAGAACATGAGGAAGAAGACTACAGAATGTTTACATTTTGGTGATAAGAGAGTGAGATGCACTGAGAACTCAGTGATGAATCGAGCAAATAAAAAGCAGGTCTGACTGAGCCCACTCTGAGGTTAAGAATGTTGTGCTAAGTTGCTTCAGTCATGTCTGCCTCTTTGCAACCCCATGGACTGTAACCTGCCAGGCTCCTCTGTCCCTGGATTCTCCAGGCAAGAATACTGGAGTGGGTTGCTGTGCCCTCTTCCAGGGGCTCTTCCTGACACAGGGATTGCATCCTCATCTCTCACATCTCCTGCATTAGCATGTGGCTGGGTTTGATCCCTGGGTCGGGAAGATCCCTGGGAGAAGGAAATGGCAATCCACTCCAGTATTCTTGCCTGGAGAATCCCATGGACAGAGAAGCCTAGTAGGTTACAGTCCACGGGGTCGCAAAGAGTCGGAAACGACTGAGTGACTTCACCTGACTTCACCTCTTTACCACTAGTGCGACCTGGGAAACCCATAGGTATAACCCATGGGTATTCAACTATAGGTATTCACCCATGGTGAAAAGAAATATATATAGAGAGATATAAATATAATAGAAAACAGGAAAATCTGCTTTTTTTTTCTTTTTCTTTTAGTGAATAAGATCCTTTGGGGATGGTCTTGACCTGGATCATTGAAATTGTATGAAACTTCTTGACGTATCTAGACCTATTGAACTGCTTACTGGATTGACAACCATTATAATAAATAAATGAATGTCTTAAAGATCCATGTTGTGTTATCTAATTTGTTCCACATTGTTAAAGAATGACAGGAAAACCTAAAGGACACAGTGTGGGTGAGTTAAATGTTTAAATGAAATTACCTTTGGAGAAGGTGAGAAATTAAATTTATAATCAGATATGAATGACTAATATCATAATCTTCCTTGAGACATATTTTAATAATGAAAGTGAGAAATGATGGGGAAAAAACAGATAAACAATGGGATTCAGAATTCACTACTCACCTATGTAATATTCTTAAATATTGCTTACGAAAGAAAACCTAAATTATTAGATAAAACTTTGTTAGAAAATCCTATCTCAGATTTGCTTATGATATAAAATGTCTTAATAGTAGTAGCAAAAATGATAGAAAATTCTTGTGAGGGATTTCTCTTACTTTTTAATTATATATAGAATCAGAGTTTTTAAAGCAAAACAGACATTTAATAATATTTTATTAAAACATTTAATACATTTGAAACACAAAAAATTGTTTTTTTATCTAAGTCTTGGTTAGTCATATATTATGTAATATACATTATGTATTTCATGCATATTTCATATTTACAGGAAAAGATTTTTCACAAGGGTAGGGTGTTTTCTGTGAGAAGTCAGATAGTAGTCATTTTTCCTCTTTTAAAATAGTCTTATACTTGGAACTGTTGTAAATCTTAAATTGAAAAAAATACTAACGAGTCAGTTCTTTTTTACATGTGTAATCAGCAATCACTTCCAGCTAATGACTAAAATAAATGTTAGGGCCACAGATGAGCCATACAGTGAAGAAGTGTTTGACATAAAATTTTAAAGAAAATTTTCCCTTTTGTGTCCTTTAAATAAATAATTTAAAAAACCTTTAAATATATTCCTTGTTTTCCATCATTTCTCAGAATTTTTAAGAATAGTTTTGCAAGCCCATCCATGAATATTCAGGGGATATGTTGAAGAGTTGAGTTTTAAACTCTCCTCTGGGCATTTGAGCCTAGATACTTAAAATTTATTTTAAATGTCTGGGTACTCTTGCTATAATTTTTCCTTATTTAGGTTTAATTTCTTTTTAATGATGTTTGCTTTGGCACTTTCCATTTTAAAATCAATCTTCTTGGTTAAGAATTCCAAGGTTGGATGGCCCTGCCTTTTTGTATTAATAGTACAATACTCAACTCATTTAAATACCCTCTTGCTTTACTATCTTATTTGTAAAAAAATACATCCTGAGGGTTTTTTATTATTATTCTAAAATTGTAGACAGTGAAAAATATTAGTGACCATTTAAGGCTCTATTAATCACTGGCACATTGTTGTGTTGTATCTTGTGCAAAATGAAAGTGTTAGTCACTCAGTTGTGTGGAACTTTTGTGATCCCATGGACTATGTAGCCTGCCAAGCTCCTCCATCTCCAGGCAAGAATAAAGAGCGGGTAGCCATTCCCTTCTCCAGGGAATCTTCCTGACACAGGGATCAAACCTGGGTCTCCCACAATTGCAGGCAGATTCTTTACTGTCTGGGCTACCAGGGATCTTAGATGTTATTTTATGATATTATCCTTTAAATGCTCAGTTTTAGCTATATATCTCATAATTTCTTCATTCATATGTTTTCTATAAACTGTGCTCTTCAGAAAAGCCGGCTAAGCAGCCACATTTATCTGCTGGCCAACTCCTTTTTATGCTTTATTTGAATCAGTTAAGTTCAGTTGCTCAGTGGTGTCCGATTCTTTGCGACTCCTTGGACTACAGCATGCCAGACTTCCTGTCCACCACCATAAGCATTTGTTTAATCAGGTATTTAAAATGTCCTCTATCCCTTTTTAGAATTCTTATTTATGATATTGATCAAGATAGGCCTTAATATTCCCCTCAGCTTGAGTAAACTTTAGGCACATTTTTTCCTTAGTAGGTTTCTGACCTCCTTCTCCCAGAGCATTTGCTTTAGAATACTTGTAAATTTTCTTCACCTTTTTGAGATGTAAATCTTTTAAAAGCTCTTGCCAGGTACAGCCCAAGAGTATCTTTCTCAAGGGCAAGAAAATAATCTCTTCAAAATGTAATCATTAAAGAATTTACACCCTTATTTTTCCAGGTTTTTGTGGGAAAATAGGAGACTAATTTAAGCAGAGGTGAGGGTGTCTTCTCAGGGGTGCTAATGGTAAAGAAACTGCCTGCCAATGCAGGAGCCGCCAGATCCCTGGATCAGGAAGATCCCCTGGAAGAGGGCATGGCAACTTACTCCAATATTCTTGCATGAACAATCCATGGACAGAGGCACCTGGTCAGCTACAGTCCATGGAGTCTCAAAGATTCGGACACAACTGAAGTAACATCAATTTAAGGGGGAGTCTTACTCTAAGTTGTAAAATTACCTCCAGTCTAAGTTACTTTTCCTTTGAGTAGCAGCACTTAAACACAATCCGCTATAGCCGCCACCCCAGCTCTTCAAGCCCCATACTCCTTTATATCAGAGGTCATGAATTCTGGTCACTCTTCCCTAAGGCAATTTTTGTTGTTCATTAGCTAAGTCATGTCCAGCTCTTTGCCACCCCATGGACTATAACATGCCAGGCTCCTCTGTTCTCCACTCTCTCCCAGAATTTGCTCAGACTCATGTCCTTTGAGTCGGTGATGCCATCCAACCATCTCATCCTTCGTCATCCCCTTCTCCTTTTTATTGAATAAAAATCTTCCTTCCTTGTTTATCTTTGTCCAGTGCAATTTTGCCTTGAAAGTATCTTACTGATTTTTAAAAGTCAGTAAATTGTCTTTTAAATTATTAAATGGATGGGATAAACCTCTGACTGTTCTCTGAGTGCACTGTTTTCTCATCATGAAGTTGTTTTTCATGATTTATCCCCCTGTCTTTTTCCTTTCCTTCTTTTTATCTTTCTTTCCTTTCTTTGTCTCTCCTTCCTGTGGCCAATGAATATTTAGTACTATACTATTCTTTGTCCAAAATTGTGCTATTAAAGCAATAATGAGCTAAGTGTAAAGTTCTTGCCTTCTATGAATCTAGTCATTTGTCTTATCAGTTTATTTTGAATTGAAAGGAGCAATTTCTACTTTTTTTATTAGGAGAAAGGGGGCTTTTCCTGCCTCATCCTCATAATTTGCTATAGGGCTTCCATCTTTCTAGCTAGAGCGGATGCAGTATTAAAGAATTTGCAAACCTTTTTGAACTCCCCACACTCATTCCTCATGATCAGAAGAGGAATCTCGCCAGACTGGAGTTAAGGGACACATTAGGGTGAAAAATTGCTTGAAGAAGTAGTGTTGATTTATCTCTTTCCTCTTCTTGTGTTGCATATCTTGCACTTGGAATGTGAAATAGGCTCATCCTTGCATTTCACTGGCTACATATAGGTACAGAATTTGCTTTGCAAACTTAACCTTCTCACAGACAGATTCCTCCTAAAACTTTCTCAAGAATCTAGGTTAGGGGCTTTTTTTTTTTTTGAAAGATGGGAAAGGAAAGGTAGAAGCAGTTCCCCTCTAGACTTAAGTAGTGTTCTAGCAATGTCTAGGCAAACAGTGTCTCATATTTTAAGTTAACAAAGCTTATTCTTTAACAAATATTGATCATTTTGTGCAATTCCTTAAATTAGCTAAACATCATAGGGGAAAAGGCACAAATACATGAATTTTCTGAAATTTGAAACAAATCCTTCCATTTTTTGAGAAATAAAACTATTTTCAATTCATGAAGTTAGGAGATAAGCTATCTTTGGTAGAATTATTAGTATTATTCTAGATCCAAATTATTTCATACCTAGAATTGGATATATCTTGATATATGTGTTACTTTTACTCACTGTATCAGTGTTAAATATATTTCAATTCCAAGTCCAGATCTTAGAATTTAAATATTTTAACAATATGATCCCTCCAAACAAGAGGAAAATAAAGGACAAGAAATAAATAATAGAAAAGTGCAAATTATCTCCACTATTTTCTTAGATAGGTTGCTTCAAACTTCTATAATAATATGGTATCTGTTCTCTCCTATTTTCCCCTTCCTGCTTCTACCCTTAGGTTTCTGAATTTCTTAGCCTAAAAGAGACTTTAGTGAAAATTAGCACTGTTTAGATGTACATCTAAAGTTAAGTTCAACCCAGAGTAGCACAGATTCTGCCTGAAGTGTGAAGTCTTCTTGCATTAGACAAGTTTACATTGCCATTGTTATGCTATTGATTTTTTAAAATTTACTTTTTAACTAGATGAAAATTGCTTTCCAATGTTGTGTTGGTTTCCACCATACAACAAAGCAAATCAGCCGTATTTAAACATATATCCCCTCCCTATTGAGCCTCTCTCCCATCCCTCTTCCCACTCCTCTAGGTATTTGGAGAGAAGAAATGCAGACGCATTCTATTAATTTACATCCTACTTTTTCTCAAATTTGACAGTGAATTCACTTTACTAAATTGACAAATTTCCTCTTGTCTTCAATTTCCCAAAAGATACAGCTGTGGGAGGAAAGAGAAGAGGAAAGACGAACAGCACAATTATATTTATATTATCCATTCAGTATATCCTCTCTGCTTAAATAGATCTTGCTTTCCTGGTGGGTGTTTGCGTTAGTTCTTAAAGTTCAGCCTCCTGGGGCTGGCATTAATGACTATCTCATAAGCTCTATTTTCCTAAGGCAAAGGACAGAGGACTTCAATGAGACATTAGCATCTGAATAGGTCAGGAGTCTTGATATTTAGTGTGCCAAGGGTTTGTCATAGATTAATTATAAATCAAAAGTGGTTGGACTGTTATCAGCACTTGCAGTTTACATATAATCCAAACTTTCCTTTCTTTAATTAAACAAAATAGCTACCATATGTGCTATTCGAGAAGAAAAGGTTTATTTACATATCTTTATATAATAGGCTTAAAAGACAGGCATAAGATGTAAGAGGTATAATAGATATCTTTTTATAAGAACATGATGAAGAACTTATAACTTTGCTCTGTAGAGGTCAAATCCATGATTTTACAGAGTGGTTGCCACTATATCACCTCCTTTTTCCTGCCAAATATTTATGCCAAAAACTGTTGCCCCTGAATCTATGCCTCATCATTCTGTCTATATGCTTTTTACCAGCCTATCTGCTCCTCTCTCAAGCTGTCACAATTCAAGGTGATTGTCACTTGGAGTCCCTAAGTACTGACTTGAAACATGTAAGAAATAGCAAGAAGAGAGATTCATTTCTCTCTTGGTATCACTACTTTATTGTCATCACTCTTGATGGCTGTGAGGGCTGTTCTTTGTCATATTGTGTGGCATATGGAATCTGCAATGAAGAAATATAAATAAGAAGCATGAATGACCTCATTTGCAAAAGAAAGGGAAATAAATTAAGCACAGGCTAAATGATATATCTCCACTGCATTTAATTACTGTAAATATTCATTAAAAATTTACTCCATGAGAGATACTCTAATATATAAAACTTAAGGAAAACTTGTACCTGTGCATTAGGTAATATGTGAAAATAAAGAGAATGTATTTAAGATTCTTCCCTCTTCCCTGTGTAACTTTGGTCATTATGCTTACCTCTAGAAGTCTCTGTCTCAAATCTATGGGATGAAAGCATTGACACTTGGCCTGCCTACCCCAGAGGATAGTTGGGAGATTCAAACAAAAATGATGCAAATAAGAATGTCAGTAGACACTGTGGTCCTTAATTGAGGGCAAGGTTGCTTCACAAATGTTAGTGCAACTGAGGAAACTATACACTGGAATGCTAATTTAAGGAAGTCAGCTTAGTGTGATGGTTAGGGCCACATTTTAAGTTTGAATCTTGGGTTTGCCATGTGCTTTCTGTGGAAACTTTAACAATTAGTTTAGGTATCTATGCTTCCTCATTTGTAAAATGGAAATGGAATTATATTAGGTTTACATTTCTATTCTGGGATATGTATCAGTTACCCTTGACCATAAAACAAATGTCTCCCCAAACTTGGTGGCCAAAATCAGCTGGTAATTTTCCTGCTGTTCTTGCTTGGGTCGCTCATGCAGCTGTAGTCATCTGGTGGTTTCTCCGGGGATATTTAATCTAGGGGGCTTGCTATGAGGCTCAGTGGTAAAAAAATCCACCTGCCATTGCAGGAGGTGCAGGAGATGCAGGTTTGATAACTCGACTGGGAAGATTCCCTGGAGGAGGAAATGGCAACTCCCTCCAGTATTCTCGACTGGGAAATCCCACGAACAGAGAAGCCTGGAGGGCTTCAGTCCAAGAGGTGTCAAAGAGTCAGACACAACTGAACATGCACACAAGCAAATTTGATCTCAGAATTTTATTCATTATTTAGTAGGTGGTACTAGTCATTGGCTGGCTTGTCTGTCCATTGCATCACTTATCCTTGAAAAGACTAATGTTCCTTTATGTGGCAAACTCAGGGAAGCAAGAAAACCAAAGCAAAAACTGTAAGACTTGTTTCAGTATACTCTCTCAGCTCACAAAATATCACTTCTGATGCATTCTACGGTCAAAACAAATCACAAGGGCAACAGAAATTTGAGGAGATGGAGAAATACACTTGGGAAGTATGGTAAAAGTCACACTACATACAGGTGTGCAAACACAGATGGGAGAAATCATGGCTACATTTTGCAATCACCCACAAGGATTAGATGAGATAATGTTTGCAAAGTGCTTAAAGCATTAGTACTATATAAATGTTTGTTGAATAAATTATTAATATATTCTGTTGGAGAATATACAGCATTTACACTTTTATATGAAATAAGGGTCTATCAAAAATGTCACATGTGAGCTGACACAAGGACTTTAAAAGATGAGATAGGAAACATTTCTATTTTTGTTAACAGAATTTAACAGAGAAAATGGCATTTGAGAGGGGCCTTGGAGGAAAGGTAAAAGTTAAATTGGCAGCCGGGTTATATGCAGAATCCTCCCTCTTCTGAGCTAGAATCTCAGTTATTTAACTATCTTTAGCAATATGCCCACGTAATTCTTCCTCTAAAGGTAAAATAGCAGGTTTAAGAGGAGAAGCAATCATGCAAGTTAATAAGGTTGCTTTGACTGAGAAATTTTAGATGTCCCTCCTAGCCCTTTTCTAATGCAGAATAAATTGCTCCAATTCCCTTGGGCTGTTTTTCATTTGACTCATTTTTTTCTCTTCCTACTTTAGCAGGTGAGAAAAATAATAATAACTAATATGTATTTAACATGTGCCAGATACTGTTCCAAGTAGGCTACATCTATTCATTAATATTTAACCCTATGAGTTCAGCACTTAACCATAGTTGAGCAAATTGAAGCACAGAGAACTTGACTCAAATCACACAGTTAATAAGTGTCAGTGACATGATTCAACCATAGATAATGTGACCTCAGTGCCCTTGGCCTTAATGCTATACTGCTCTGTCTCTCTGCTTGCAACCAGCTCCTTCATGATGTAATAGATTTTAAGGCTGAATGTTTTCTGTTTATACTTTTTAAAAAATAAGATGAAATTCTCAACACACAAATTGAATATCTTTAAGAATTCTATACCAGTAAATCATAGACTATTGAACCATAGAGTAGTATAGCTTGAAGAGATCATGATATTCATCGTCTAATTTGGTTATCCTTTTTTGTAGCTAAGGAAGTGAGTAGTATTTTATTTATGATGTACTATGAACTATAAATATTGGCTAAATGCCAAGAATTTTCCTCTCTTTGTGTATGTACCACGTGAACTTAGAATCATCTGGAGAGTGGAAGGGACTTAATAGCTGCATTTTGTTTACCTTCTATAGACCAGTTCAGTTCAGTTCAGTGGCTCAGTCGTGTCTGACTCTTTGCGACCCCATGAATCGCAGCACACCAGGCTTCCCTGTCCATTACCAACTCCCGGAGTTCACTCAGACTTTAGTCCATCAAGTCAGTGATGCCATCCAACCATCTCATCCTCTGTTGTCCCCTTCTCCTCCTTCCCCCAATCCCTCCCAGCATCAGAGTCTTTTCCAATGAGTCAACTCTTCTCATGAAGTGGCCAGAGTACTGGAGTTTCAGCTTCAGCATCGTTCCTTCCAAAGAAATCCTAGGGCTGATCTCCTTCAGAATGGACTGGTTGGATTTCCTTGCAGTCCAAGGGACTCTCAAGAGTCCCCTTCTCCAACACCACAGTTCAAAAGCATCAATTCTTCGGCGCTCAGCCTTCATCACAGTCCAACTCTCACATCCATACATGACCACAGGAAAAACCATAGCCTTGACTAGACGGACTTTGTTGGCAAAGTAATGTCTCTGCTTTTGAATATGCTATCTAGGTTGCACATAATTTTTCTCCCAAGGGGTTAGCATCTTTTAATTTCATGGCTGCAGTCACCATCTGCAGTGATTTTGGAGCCCCCCTCCCCAAAAAAATAAAGTCTGACACTGTTTCCACTGTTTCCCCATCTATTTCCCATGAAGTGATGGGACCGGATGCCATGATCTTCATTTTCTGAATGTTGAGCTTTAAGGCAACTTTTTCACTCTCCTCTTTCATTTTCATCAAGAGGCTTTTTAGTTCTTCTTCTTCACTTTCTGCCATAAGGATGGTGTCATCTGCATATCTGAGGTTATTGATATTTCTCCTGGCAATCTTGATTCCAGCTTGTGTTTTTTCCAATCCAGTGTTTCTCATGAGGTACTCTGCATATAAGTCAAATAAGCAGGGTGACAATATACAGCCTTGACCCATTCCTCTTCCTATTTGGAACCAGTCTGTTGTTCCATGTTTAGTTCTAACTGTTGCTTCCTGACCTGCATACAGATTTCTCAAGAGGCAGGTCAGGTGGTCTGGTATTCCCATCTCTCTCAGAATTTTCCACAGTTTATTGTGATCCACACAGTCAAAGAATTTGGCATAGTCAATAAAGCAGAAATAGATGTTTGTCTGGAACTCTCTTGCTTTTTCCATGATCCAGTGGATGTTGGCAATTTGATGTCTGGTTCCTCTGCCTTTTCTAAAACCAGCTTGAACATCAGGAAGTTCATGGTAATTCACTTCAAATTCTAATGCCTTGCTATGGAGTTCAGTTTCTATTTTTTGATTTTTTCCCCAAAAATAATGAAATTCATCTATAATTTGCATACTACTGAACAACATAAATAAAATCCATGAAAGTACAAGAATACAAAAGTTACATTAAAAATAAGATTTCACATAATCCCACTGTGCAGAGCTAATAACTGCTAACACATGGGTCTATTTTTTTCATGTCTTCCATCTGAAATTTCTTTTAACAAAATAACATTCAAATTCAGATTCCATTTTTCTATGAGAAATGCTGGACTGGAAGAAACACAAGCTGGTATCAAGATTGCCGGGAGAAATATCAGTAACCTTAGATATGCAGATGACACCACCCTTATGGCAGAAAGTGAAGAGGAACTAAAAAGCCTCTGGATGAAAGTGAAAGTGGAGAGGAAAAAGTTGGCTTAAAGCTCAACATTCAGGAAACGAAGATCATGGCATCCGGTCCCATCACTTCATGGGAAATAGATGGGGAAACAGTGGAAACAGTGTCAGACTTTATTTTTTTGGGGGGCTCCCAAATCACTGGAGATGGTGACTGCAGCCATGAAATTAGAAGACATTTACTCCTTGGAAGAAAAGTTATGTGCAACCTAGATAGTATATTCAAAAGCAGAGACATTATTTTCCAACAAAAGTCCGCCCGTCTAGTCAAGGCTATGGTTTTTCCAGTGGTCATGTATGGATGTGAGAGTTGGACTGTGAAGAAAGCTGAGAGCCGAAGAATTGATGCTTTTGAACTGTGGTGTTGGAGAAGACTCTTGAGAGTCCCTTGGATTGCAAGGGGATCCAACCAGTCCATTCTGAAGATCAACCCTGGGATTTCTTTGGAAAGAATGACACTGAAGCTGAAACTCCAGTACTTTGGCCACCTCATGCGAAGAGTTGACTCATTGGAAAAAACTCTGATGCTGGGAGGGATTGGGGGCAGGAGGAGAAGAGGACGACAGAGGATGAGATGGCTGGATGGCATCACAGACTTGATGGATGTGAGTCTGAGTGAACTCCGGGAGTTGGTGATGGACAGGGAGGCCTGGCATGCTTCGATTCATGGGGTCGCAAAGAGTCAGATTCGACTGAATGACTTAACTGAAGTGTATGTTTTCTGAAATCATTAAATATTTTGAAGACAAAATTTGTAATAGTTACATAATATTTCACTTTACAGATATAACATCATCATGCGCTGTCTTCATTTAATAACTCAGCTTGCCATATATTCTCCATGATCCCAAATTGGGTGTGATACCTTTTTTCCATCTACAATTTAAAGCCAGTGCAGATGTCACAGTCTGTAATAAATCTCAGGTTTTGAGACTGCTCAGGACATCTTGATTAAGCTTTCAGAAATCAGAAAATGAAAGATGATAAAGCTGGAAATACTCCTGAAACACGCAAAAGATGGTATTTTGCATTTCAACCTAGAGGTGAAATAACCTTAAGATGTAACTATTTTGTCAAAATAAGGTGTTATTTTCTATATACTAGTCACAGTTTTCTTATTTTTTCCTTTCTTTTGTCAATGCTGTTTGGAAATTTTAGCATTTAGGTGTTGTATTGAGTGTCACTTATAAATTAGCTTTCTCCAAATGCCCATTTATAAACTGCCTCCTATTTACTATTTTTCAGAACATCATGCAGTGTTGATATCTGAATTCCTCTACCCAGAATGATTAGAAACACATCATGTTTTGTTATTTGATGGTTCTAATTCAGGGACCATTTTAAGCCATCAGAAGTGACCTTTAGGTCCTTTCCAAGTAGCCCCTTCCATACTCCTTTTCACAACCTGGCAGCTTACGTTTTTCAAGGAGAGCACATAAGTCTCCTACTGAAGTGCTTACCTTCAAAGCTCAAGAGAACCTCTTTTGATTAACTCAAAATAAACTGATTAGAGCCCTTAATTACATCTAAAGAGTCCCTCCAGTTTTTCCATGGGAATTAAGGTATCCTGTCATACTCATCTAGTCCATCCACACTCAAGGGCAAGGGATCATACAAGGGATCCATCTTAGAATTTTAACAGTAGCTTTCTCAACCCTTTCCTATTTCTCTAGTCTCACTCATTTTTGACCTTGGCTCAATATCAGACATAAGTTTAATTCATAGTTGTTGTTCATATTGTTTAATGGCATATGGGAAAAGCATGCACATGCATTCTGAGTAATCCCTAGGTTTAAATCTTGCTTTCACCATTTGGCTCCAAGGGTAAGATATTTAACCTCTCTTAGCCTCATATTTCTCATTTAAAAATGGAGAAATAATGTACTGTTCATGTACTGTTGGGAGGAACATAAAGTACCAAATGTATATTATATAATATATATATACACATACATATATAATATATATAATATATATATAAATATAATATATATTATATATATATATATATTTCCCAGGTGGCCCAGTGGTAAAAATCTGTCTGCAGTGCAGAAGCCAGAAGAGATGTGGTTCAATCTCTGGGTGAGGAAGATCCTCTGGAGGAGGCCACGGCAACCTATTCCAATATTCTTGCCTGGGGAATTCCAAGAACAAAGGAGCCTGGTGGGTGACAGTCCATAGGGTTGCAAAGACTGACAGCACACATGCATGCATATATGTATGTATATATATACTCATATATATACATAAACAGTATCTATTATATATCAAAACTCCAGGAATTATAGCTATTTTTAGCAGTGATATTATTGTTATGTTTTTACTTTGTCATATATTAATGCATTACTTATTACTCTGTGATAGGAGTCTTACCTTTTAACATAAATATTAGAAGACAAGGACTGGGTATCTCTTAAGTTTGTACTGCTTATGTATAATTTTGACTATGATAATTGATATTTTAACTTCAACTTAAAATATTAACAAACTAAATCAGTGGTTCTCAACCTAATTCATTTCTGAAACCACATAACTGATGACATTCACAAATGAAGTTTATTTCCCTGGATATACCTAAAGGATTATAAAAAATTCGAAGTATATAGTACCTGTAGCTTCAAAACTTTCTTTCCTATTCTGAATTTGCCTCACAAAAGCAAATGCATGCATATGATATTGTGGTAGGTCTACTTGAAATCCATGATAATTAATGCACAAAATAGTAAAATAATAAAATACTAGTGACATTTCCCATAAGTGATCTGGAGACATTCTTGCTGTGGAGGTCTATTGAGCTAAAAGAGCAGTTTGGGTGAACAAAATATTTTAATTTGTGATCTTTTGTTTCAGATTAATGAGGAAGTGCTTTATTTATATTTTAGAGCTAAAAGCTACCCAAAGGCTAAATGCCCCAGCAGGAAAGAATAGTTAGTAAATTCATTTATTATCTGTTTACATTTTAATAATGAATAAGGCTCTCTGCTTTTATCACAATTATGGGTTAAGAGAGGATTGTTCATTTAGGCTGAGTTTGGCTTCCTACTGTGAAATGAAAGATTTGTGGAATTTCAAGTTTCCTGTATTATTAAACCAATGAGCCAGTGAGAGTCTATTCCCTAAACAATTAGCTTTCTTAAATGAAGTATAGAAAGAAAGGCAATCTGTGAATTCATTACTTGTTCTTACTGGGTGCAGACATTAGCTGGCATTAAGGCTCTTTGAGTTGTGACATATGAGGTGTGATTCAAAAGGAAGAGATGATTGCTATTAGTCACCCAGGAAATCAATCACAGCCCTTTACAGAGACATCCTCATGTTCATTCCTCTTTACGAGGAGACACATTTTACCTTGAAAGTAGACACTTGTGGACTTGGTTGATTCCTTCCCACCCCCAGCCCCCTCACCATTCTTGGTGGCCCTGGTGGCGAGGTAAAGCGTCTGCCTGCAATGCAGGAGACCCGGGTTTGATCCCTGGGTTGGGAAGATCCCCTGGAGAAGAAAATGGCACCCCACTCCAGTATTCTTGCCTGGAAAATCTCATGGATGGAGGAGCCTGAGGGGCTACAGTCCACAGGGTCGTAAAGAGTCGGACACGACTGAGCGACTTAACTAACCATTCTTGACAATTTATCCTTTTCATTTGGAGTTCTCAATTATCAATATCTTTTATTAACCATCATTTGAGATATTTTATAGGAATATCCAGATGCCTAACAAATGAAAACCAGCAGTCTCTCAAACAGTGTGATTCAGTTTCAGTGACTGTAAATCAGAACCTACAGCTACAATCGCAGTTTATTCTATTGTTTGCTTCAGGTGTTATAGCCAGCAGACTCCCTTTCCAATTACATTTATGGCCTCAGCCAGACAAGTTAACTTCAGTAAGGAGAATGGAATAGCTTTACTAATTTAAAATTAATTAAATAATGATAGCTAAAAATTTTTATAATATGTTCATCCAATATAGTACTTACAACTGCAGTGCAGAACACAGGCTTTGGAGTTTTTAAGTGAAAATTCTGTATCTGTCAGTTCTTAGAGTTTGACTTTTAAATCGTTAAGCATCTTTGATCTTATCCTGTATAATTGAAATAGAAATCCCATCTAAACATTAATGTTATGAGATAAATGAAAGAATTTGCCAAAGTTTCTGGCACATGGGAACACATAAGGGAAAAGTGGTGAAATTGCTAAGTACATAGACTCTGTAATCAGATGACTCATATCAAAACCCATCTCTACCAATTACTAGGGATATGATCTTGGTCACAAAGCTTTGATTTTTGTTTCCTAGTTTTCTATCTTGGAGAAGGCGATGGCACCCCACTCCAGTACCCTTGCCTGGAAAATCCAATGGATGGAGGAGCCTGGTAGGCTGCAGTCCATGGGGTCGTGAAGAGTCGGACAGGACTGAGCGATTTCACTTTCACTTTTCACTTTCATGCATTGGAGAAGGAAATGACAACCTACTCCAGTGTTCTTGTCTGGAGAATCCCAGGGAAGGGGGGAGCCTGGTGGGCTACCGTCTATGGGGTCGCACAGAGTCGGACACGACTGAAGCGACACAGCAGCAGCAGCAGCAGCAGCAGTTTCCTATCTATAAAATGGGAACAATAATAATAATTACCCTATAGTCAGGACCAATTCAGTTAATATATCAGTTCAGTTCAGTTCAGTTCAGTTCTGTTGCTCAGTCGTGTCTGACTCTTTGCGACCCCATGAATCAAAGCATGCCAGGCCTCCCTGTCCATCACCAACTCCCGGAGTTCACTCAGACTCACTTTCGTGGAGTCAGTGTTGCCATCCAGCCATCTCATCCTCGGGCGTCCCCTTCTCCTCCTGCCCCCAGTCCCTCCCAGCATCAGAGTCTTTTCCAATGAGTCAACTCTTCACATGAGGTGGCAAAGTACTGGAGTTTCAGCTTTAGCATCATTCCTTCCAAAGAAATCCCAGGGTTGATCTCCTTCAGAATGGAGTGGTTGGGTCTCCTTGCAGTCCAAGGGACTCTCAAGAGTCTTCTCCAACACCACGGTTCAAAAGC
The DNA here is from genome assembly GCA_917880005.1 of Nanger dama. NCBI lineage: Eukaryota > Metazoa > Chordata > Mammalia > Artiodactyla > Bovidae > Nanger > Nanger dama. The sequence continues at coordinate 43,332,737 of CAKJTW010000001.1, forward strand.
ATCAATTCTTCAGCGCTCAGCCTTCTTCACAGTCCAACTGTCACATAGTCTTTAATAAATATATGGAAATCACTTAATGTCTGGAACATTGTAATAGCTATATAAGAACTTTCTATTAATAGTATTAATGTTGTCTTTTTCTCATCATCACATACCAAATTTGTGCATACCAAACACGCACATTCGTTTTTATTTTTATTTCTTATGATATTGTAAGACCTCACGGCCTTTTCTCAGGACCTGTCGCCCAAAGACCACAATGGCTCGAATTCGATGCAATAAGCAAGAGGATTTATTAAGCCGGCGTGCGGGGTTCAGTCTCCTCGGGAGGAGGAACCCCGGCGTCAGTAGTGAGGGGTTTTTATACAAAAAATCACAGGCAGGCGGGAATGAGGTCAGGTTATGGGATACAATGAAACAGGGGCCATAGGTGCAGGGGATATGCTTAATTGGTGGGAAAATCTACAGAAAGCAACAGAGAAAGCTATTTTCTGGGAGGCTACGGCCTTGCCTCCCGAGCTTAAATTTTTAATCTAAGTTCTTCATTCCCCTCTTCTTGTTTATGATTTTAATCTTGAAATCACAGATCGAAGTTCTTAGGGGATTGCTGCATATATATATAGGGTAACATAAACAATCAAGTCTATATGGTTTTTAACATTTATATCATATATTTTAAATCATCAGGAAAACAGTTACCAGGCTCCCATTATTGTGTGCAGAACATAGTACCCCTGCCCGAAGTATAGCAGGACCAGGCCAAGCAGCTCCCAGGACTTAACCCATTACAGGTTGTCTCCCGCAGTCTTCTTTTTATCTTTTAGAAGCTCTAGAAGATGATGATGCTGTAGCGGTGCGGTGAACGAGCATCTTTATGTGCAGAAATTTTTACAATGCTCTAATTAGGCATGGCGCAAGACACATCAGGGCCAGGATAGTAGCTAATATGACACCCACAGCCACCATGTTCTGACACCAGCTGGAGTCTCTTAGCCAGCACACAGATCACCACTGTTAAAGTTTCGGGGGTCGAACCCTCTAAGTGTCAATATGGGGGTGTCCCATACAGGATTTTAAAGGGGGAGACCAAAGTGAGAGGGTGTGTTTTTACTCGGAACAGAGCCAGAGGAAGGAGCACCGCTAATCAGTACCGCCAGTCTCTAAGGACAATTTAGTTAGGGCTTTTAGAGTTTTATTTATCTTTTTACCTGTCCTGAACTCTGGGGCTGTATGCACAATGTAATTTTCAATTGGTCCCCAGGAACTAGCTAATTCCTGACATCTGGGCAGTAAAAGCCGGCCCATTATCTGACCCTAACGCTTTGGCGTCCGAGGCGGAAAACTCTTCTAAAATCTTTTAGCTACTATAAGAGCACTTTCGTTTTTGGTGGGGAATGTTTTACCCATCTTGAGAAGGTATCTACAAAGACCAGCAGATATTTGTTGCCATACCGCGCAGGCGACCCTCGGTGAAGTCTATTTTTAATAACGCCGGCTCCACGAGCCGTACCTTGACCCGTCTTGTTCTGGCCGGCATTTATCTCCGACAAGGTTTACAGCTCAGGACAACTTGCCAGCCAATTGGAAAGTCCCGGCACCTTATCTCTGCTTTGATTAAAGAGAGACTAATCTTTAACTCTTAAGTGAGTCCAGTAATGCATGTTTTAACATCTCTTAGCCTCTCTTACCATAGTCGTTTTTTGCTGCAGAGAGGAACTGTTTTTACTATTTGAGCATACCACCAACAGCCCGATGGTTTATCTTTGTCGCCACCCCCGTGCAGCGACAGCCATATTGTTTCCTTGTTACCGGAGATTGGTCTTTGATGTCCAGGGCAGTGGATTATACTGACCCTTTGGCAACATCAGCGCAGCCAACAATGCCAAGATTTTATTTTGTTTAATTTTCCCGCCGACGGAGCAACCCCCTGTTGGAAATAGCTCCATGGACATGTGCGGGCAAGGCAACTGCTGTCAGGTAAATATAGCCTTTTTCCCGGACAGTTCCAGGGCCTGTGAGGCAACAGCCGGCTGGGCTGAGGGCCCTGAGGAAGGGCAGCCGCCCAGATTACCCAGTTTTATCTATCACCGCGCCCCTGCCCGCCGCACCTTTGCGAGGAAACATTTTATCCGTGTACCATGTCACCCAGCATCTGGAGCGGCTGGCTGTCAGGCTTGGCGAACTCCGTGTACCCCGCCAATATCTCGGCAGTGTGTACACGGATTGGCTGGGGTCAGGCAGCAGCATGGCAGGGGGGTACCGAGGCGGGCGAACCTAATTGCTCTGAGTCTAGAAGTAGTGCTGATAATGGGTCATTCTGGCGTGGTCAGCAACCTCGGGGTTGTCGAATCACACTTTTAGAGTGTGGGGCGCAGTAATGACCAGGTCTGTCCCAAGGTCAGCTTGCTGCATCTTACTAGGACTGCCACGGCTGCCACTATTTGCAAGCAACTGGGCCAGCCGGCAGCCACAGGGTCCAGTTGACAGATATGCCACAGGCCGGTTTCATGGTCCCAGTTTTTGGAGTGAGGACCCCTTTGCAATGCCATTATGTTTAGCCACATAGAGATGAAATGGCGTTTACATCTGGGAGTCCCAGGGCAGGAGCTGACAACAGGGCACGCTTAAAAGCCTTTTGCTCACCTTATCTGCTTTTCTGACCAGATCTTGAAAAGAGAATCCCTGTAACCCATCTAATCTCTGTAACTTTTTAATATCTAAAGCTGACTGATCGATGAAAGCCATGGCCACTGAGCCCTGCATGTTCTCAGATGTGGGATCGTAGGGAGTAAATCTCTTGAATGCCTCCATCAATCTGTCTAGGAATACAGTAGGTGACTCAGTAGACCCTTGAGTCACTTTTACCTTAGCCAAATTGGTGGGGCGCCTTGCTGCCCCGGAGACCCGCCACCAGAGCCTGGCGATAGACCCCAGGTGCTCCCTACCGCTGGGGAATGTAGTCTCAGTTAGGTCTCATCAGCGGGAAGCCAGCATCTATTTTATTTGGAAGCACTGTGGGACGTCCGTCATCCCCGGCACATTTTGTGGGCCTCCAACAGTACTGCTGTCTTTCCTCTGTAGTGAGCAAGGTCTGCAACAACTGCTGACAATCATCCCAAGTGGGCTGATGTGAGAAAACAAGAGACTCTATCAAAGAGATCAGCGCCTGGGGGTTATCAGAAAAGAGGGGTTATTATTTTCCAGTTGTAAGGCAGAGGCAGAGAATGGCCAATACGAGTGGCCGAATCCCGTGGTCATCGGGGGCCCACTCTCGAAGGGGAAGAGCGGTGGAGTCCGGGGTAGCAGCTCGCGGTACGGCCGCCCCTGCCGCCGGCCCCATCTCCCCCTCCCTAGGCTGTCCAGGCGAGACAGTTGGTTGTGCCACCTGGGGCGCAGGAGGCGGGACCAGTGCCAGCGGATAAGGTGGGGGAGTGTCTAGGAGCAAGAGATCAGTCTGTGTATCTGGATATATTCCGACAGGAGTCCTTATCTCTTCTTTTTCGCTGTGGATGTTAAAGCAAGGATTCCTGTAACGGGTTCCGGTGGCTTCCTGCGGAGAGAACAAAGGGTCGAACCCATGCTGGGGGTACGGATTAAGCTCTTCAAACCAGAATGATGGCACCTGGTCCGGGTGCCCGGCGAAGCAGCAGGTCCAGGAGTGTAAATTGCAGCTTTGACCTGTTTAACTTGTTTCAAAAAGAACGAGCCCTCTGGCGGCCAGCCGGATTAAGGCCGTATCCTCGAATGAGAGAGATAGGGAAGTTTCACCCAGCCGGGCGGTAGTTACTGGGGCACACCTGTTGGGAGGCCTTCAAAGTCCACCAGGGAGCAGCCCTGGCCAGGACTAATCAGTTGCCCCACAACCGTCTGCCTGTTCACTGAAACCTCCGAAAAATAGAGTCAAACAGCAGGAGAGGAAAACGACACAATACAGATTTAACACAGAGCAGGCAAACTCACACAGACACACAGGACAAAAATTGCTCGAACCTACCTCCGAATCCAGAAGCCAAAGAGTCTGAGTGAGGGAGGTAGGATCCGGACTAGCCCCCCAAATGTAAGACCTCACGGCCTTTCTCAGGACCTGTCGCCCAAAGACCACAATGGCTTGAATTTGATGCAATAAGCAAGAGGATTTATTAGCCGGGCGTGCCGGGGTTCCAGTCTCCTCGGGAGGAGTGAACCCCGGCGTCAGTAGTGAGAGGGTTTTTATACAAAAAAATCACAGGCAGGCGGGAATGAGGTCAGGTTATGGGATACAATGAAACAGGGGCCATAGGTGCGGGGGATACGCTTAATTGGTGGGAAAATCTACAGAAAGCAACAGAAAGCTATTTTCCGGGAGGCTACGGCCTTGCCTCCCGAGCTTAAATTTTTAATCTAAGTTCTTCAATATCTCATAAGGCCTGGCTCTTCTCAACCAGTTAAGCACCATCTGAGAAAATAATTCAAAGAAAACAATACATATCTTCACATCATTTAGAATTGTTTTGTGACCAACCTAGATAGCATATTGAAAAGCAGAGACATTACTTTGCTAGCAAAGGTCCATCTAGTCAAGGCTATGGTTTTTCCAGTGGTTACGTATGGATGTTAGAGTTAGACTGTGAAGAAAGCTGAGCGCCGAAGAATTGATTCTTTCGAACTGCGGTGTTGGAGAAGACTCTTGAGAGTCTCTTGGACTGCAAGGAGATCCAACCAGTCCATTCTGAAGGAGATCAGCCCTGGGTGTTCTTTGGAAAGAATGATGCTGAAGCTGAAACTCCAGTACTTTGGCCACCTCATGCGAAGAGTTGACTCATTGGAAAAGCCTCTGACTCTGGGAGGGACTGGGGGCAGGAGGAGAAGGGGACAAGGGATGAGATGAGATGGCTGGATGGCATCACTGACTCGATGGACATGAGTCTGAGTGAACTCCAGGAGTTGGTGATGGACAGGGAGGCATGGCGTGCTGCGATTCATGGGGTCTCAAAGAGTCAGAAACGACTGAGTGACTGAAGTGAACTGATTATCTTTTATTCTTAGTTATCCCAAATACTGTTTTTGAAACAATAAACTCCAAATCAAATGAGAAAGCATTTGGGAAACTTCTATTGTACATACTTGCAAACATATGTGTGTGCTTATGCATGCTTAAGTGTTGAAAGCTTATGAGATATTCAGTTCAGTTCAGTTGCTCAGTTGTGTCCAACTCTTTGCGACCCCATGGATTGCAGCACTCTAGTCTTCTCTGTCCATCACCAACTCCCGGAACTCGCTCAGACTCATGTCCATCAAATTGGTGATGCCATCCAACTGTCTCATACTCTGTCATCCCCTTCTTCTCCTGCCTTCAGTTTTTCCCAGCATCAGGGTCTTTTCCACTGAGTCAGTTGTTATGTTGTTTAATTATCTGTTTACATTTTAATCCTTCAATTCCAGAAAGTAGGCAGTATTTTTTCCTAGGATACAGGATACAGAAACAAAGCAAAACAATGGTTCAAAGAGTTTAAGGACTTTCTTAAAGTCACGCAGCAGGATGGGAATTTGAAGCCATTTATGCTGCTAGAATTATAAGCAGATCCTATAGTTATTATGCAACAGAAGGGTGTTTTGTTTCTTTTCTTTGCATAACTAGAGCCATTTGTGACTGCTAAATACCCAGGCTGCACTGCCAGTGTTCACATTGTACCTATTATTAATTGTTTCTATATTCATCCTGCTCTTGGTCAGTGGACAACGCTGCTAAACTACTTTGGAATGCCTAGTGTTGATCCCTGAGAGGGTTTTCACCAATCATCTAACCCGTTTTCATTAACTTCTAAAAGGAGTTTTCTGTAAGTTCTAAGATTTGGAGGGGCTCAGTCATTGCTATCAAATTTTTCAGGAGTAATAATGAAGAATCCCTAAAATTCTGTACCTGAATTCTCTCAACTCATAGCCAGAGGACTTAGAGAAATGTTAGAAGCAAGAGGGTGGGGCAAATTAGCTCCAGGATCATTCACCATGATCTTGACATTTGAAACCTATCACAACCTGAATTCTACCCTGATTCCCCAGCAGCCAGGCTTAGAAATGCTTATAATTTATCTGTAGTGTAGTTGTTAAATTTCCAGATAAGCCCACTGAACCAAGTGTTAGCAAACACAGAATATTTAAGACTCTTATTTTCTCATTTTGAATTTTTATAAAAATTACTCATTTTAACTAAACTCATTTCCAAGTTAAACACTGTAGCTGAGATTTAAGGATTCTAAACAACACAAATCCCAACAATAATCTATTTTCTGCATGTACCAGGTTGTAGTCTCCTAAGTGGCCTTAAAAAAAATCAGTTGATAAATACCACAGCAGGTTTTTGTGGGTATGAAGGCTTTCAGGCATTTATTCAGTCTTCAGTGGTCTGAGAAAATAAAAAGTCCAAGGCCCAAGAGATGAATGATCAAGACAACATTTTCAATTCAGCATTCTTGAAGCTAATTTATTTTACCAAATAGCAAGGGTGAGAGCTTAAATACAATAAGGTACAACTTGAATGGCTCTAATTTTCAATGCATAGCAATCAATTTTATCATTCTAGATCTAAGGTCTGGGTCTAAGTCACATGTTAGACCTCTTTTGGAGATTTATGCAAAAATTTTGTTTTAATAGTATTGTACTCAGTGGATCAGGGTTGCAGTGGATATGAAAAATTTCCCAGAACCTGAATGGTGAGTGAATGTCCAAATCTAATTTATTTTATTTATTAATCCTTTGTTTCATGTTTTCTCCTTACCTTCCAAGCAGCAGAAACTTTTTCACAGTATCTGTCACTCAATTCAGACTCAGTTAAATTTCAGATTCATGATATTAAATATGAATTTGTGGTTGTTATGAGCTGAATTATATTCCCCACTCCCAAAACTGCCCAAATTTCTATGTTGGTATTCAAATTTACAGTAACTCAGAATGTGACAATATTTGAGATAGGATCTTAACAGAGATTATTAAGTTAAAATGAGGTAAGTAGTATGGATCCTAATCTAAAATGATTGTTATCCTTATAATATGAGGATATTTGGATATAGACAGCAATCTCACTCGTGGGCTTATATCCAGAGAAGAATACAGACTGAAAGGCTATGGGCCCCCCAGTATTCACTGCAGCACTGTTTATAATAGCCAATACACAGAAGCAACCTAAAAATGTTCGTTGACAGAGGAATAGATAAAGAAGATACAGTACATTTATACAACGGAATACTACTCACCATAAAAAGAATGAAATAATGCCATTTGCAGCATCACAGATGGACCTGGCAATTAAGCAAAGCAAACCAGACAAAGTCAGACAGAGAATGACAAATATATTACAATGTTTATGTGTGATAAATATCATATTATGTGGGACAAATATCATATAGCTTATGTGTAGAATCTAAAAAATAATGTTACAAAGGAACTTATTCACAATTCTGAATGTCTTCTGAAGAGTCAACATTGTTTTATGTGAGAGAAGTAAAAAATGATTTATGTTTTTGATGTGAGAAAATGAAATGATGAAGTTGTTATTACTAAGAATGAGCAATATTGGGGATAGAGAAGACTCTGGAAGAAATTCAAAAGTTCAGTTTTGATGAGTCTGCTATAAATAAATATAAATATAATACAGGCAAATATAAACATGAGCCTGAAGTTTAAACAAGATAATTCAAGTGACACTGGTAGTGGGAAAAACAACAACAACAACAACAACAACACCCGCCTGCAGATGCTAAAGATGTAAGAGATGCTGGGTCAGTCCCTGGGCGGGAAGATCCCCTGAAGGAGGGCATCAAAACCTACCCCGGTAGTCTTGCCTGGAGAATCCCATGGACAGAGGAGCCAGACAGTTGGACATGGCTGAAGCGACTTAGCATGCATGCATGCAGCATACATACAGTATTTAAGGTCTTGAAACTGATAATTTACCTAGAAAGTCCATGAAGTTAGAAAAGAGAGGGGTTCCAAGGATAAGTTCTGGGACACAAGAATTTTTAAGTCAAACTGAAGAGTTGAAGTAAGCAAAGGAGACAGGAGAAATGGAGAGTGAGCTAAAGGGGAAAACCAGATGCCAGGAACTAGGCTCCACCTGGTAGGGAACAGAATGTCACTACAGCCAATCAACAATAATTATAATAAAAGAATTACATCATCCATCTGCAAGATCATCATATTTTAAGTGTTGATTCTCCTGATGTGAGCAACTGTGCCTCATTTTTATCATATTTGTAAAGAAAATAATTCTATTGGGGAAATAATTATTTTAGTGAATATATCAAATCCTTTTATAAGTAATAGTCTTTCAGATTTTTGAAGATCTTGGGGGTGTATTTTATTTTCTTTAGTGTTTTTTTTTCTTTAGTTTTGTTTTTTAATTGGAAGGTAATTGCTTTATGGTATTGTGTTAGGCTGCAGATTTTCTTCATTGTTCACTTCAGTGATTAATTAGAAATTGCATCAAATTAATACATATGGGAAAAAAGCACTTTTAAATTTATTTTTCAACAGATAGGTAGTTGTATCTATATAAACAAATAAATTTTTTTACAGGTAGATTTTGAACTATGTATTCTTTTTAAAAATTAATTTTATTGAAGTGTAGTTTGATTTACAAAGTTGTATTAATTTCTACTGTACAGCAAAGTGATTCAGTTATACATACTATACATTGATTTTCATTATGTTTTTCAGAATACTGAATGTAGCTCCCTATGCTATACGCTAGAGCCTTATTGTTTACCCATCTTATACATAATGTTTGCATCTGTTAATCTCAAACCCCCAGTCCATCCCTCATCCATGCCCGCTCCTTGGCAACCACAAGTCTATTCTCTGTATCTGTGAGTCTGTTTCTGTTTCATAGATGAATATATTCGTGTCATATTTTACATCCCACATAAGTGATATTACATATTTGCTTTTCACTTTGTGACTTTCTTTATTCAGTGTGGTTATCATAGTAGGTGAACTATGTATTCTTGTTTCACATTACTTATTCATCTGACTCTGATGTGGGTAAGTATCTGGCAGCCATAAAGATTGTCCTTTCCATTCCACTGGTAAGTTTTTCCTGAACTTCCTTCTCTCTGTCATCCTTATCTTCTCTCAGGTCCTCTTTGGCTGTATGTTGTGCTGTGCTTGATTCAGTTCTGGTCTTTACATTTTATCCCTAGGCTGTTTTCCAGGACTGGCTTGGCTGCAACTGGAGTAATATCACAAAAGTAGCAGGCAAAAAGAATAGGACAGCAAATCCAAAACATGACTAAGACTTACATTTTAGTGATCCATCTCCCAGCATACTGGAAATAAAAGCAAAGATAAACAAATGGGATCTAATTAAAATTAAAAGCTACTGCACAACAAAGGAAACTATAAGCAAGGTGAAAAGACAGCCTTCTGAATGGGAGAAAACAATAGCAAATGAAACAACTGACAGACAACTAATCTCAAAGATATATAAGCAACTTATGCAGCTCAACTCCAGAAAAATAAATGATCCAATAAAAAAATGGGCCAAAGAACTAAATAGGCATTTCTCCAAAGAAGACATACGGATGGCTAACAAACACATGAAAAGATGCTCAACATCACTCATTATCAGAGAAATGCAAATCAAGACCACAATGAGGTATCATTTCACACCAGTCAGAATGGCTGCGATCCAAAAGTCTACAAGCAATAAATGCTGGAGAGGGTGTGGAGAAAAGGGAACCCTCTTACACTGCTGGTGGGAATGCAAACTAGTACAGCCATTATGGAAAACAGTGTGGAGATTCCTTAAAAATTGCAAATAGAACTGCCTTATGACCCAGCAATCCCACTGCTGGGCATACACACTGAGGAAACCAGAATTGAAAGAGACACATGTACCCCAATGTTCATTGCAGCACTGTTTATAATAGCCAGGACATGGAAGCAACCTAGATGTCCATCAGCAGATGAATGGATAAGAAAGCTGTGGTTCAATACACTATGGAATACTACTCAGCCCTTAAAAGAATAAATTTGACTCAGTTCTAATGAGATGGATGAAATTGGAACCGATTATACAGAGTGAAGTAAGCCAGAAAGAAAAACACCGATACAGTATACTGACACATATATATGGAATTTAGAAGACAGTAATGATGACCCATGGGTGAGACAACAAGAGACACAGAGGTATAGAGTGGACTTTTGGACTCTGAGGGAGAGGGAAAGGGTGGGATGGTTTGGGAGAATGGCAGTGAAGCATGTGTATTTTCCTGAAGAAGCGCTAATCTATGTTTGGTGTAGGATGCAGGATGCATGGGGCTGATGCACAGGAGATCAGGTAGAGGTGTGGGGTGGGAGGTGGGGGGGGCTTTGGCATTGGGCGATTGTGTTCACCTATGGCTGATTCGTGTCAATGTATGGCAAACAAATACAGTATTGTAATTCAAAAATAAATTTAATTTAAAAAAAACAAAAACACACAAAGCCTCAAAAAAAAAAACACCTTAAAATTAATTAGGAAATTCATAGAGTTGTAATCAACAGTCAATTTCAGTCCATCTATAATAAATTATTTGGTAATATAATCAAGATAGACACAACTACCTAACATGATTAAAAACCTGCCTTTCTCAAGTTACTAAATAGATTGCAATAAAAATAGAAAATAGAATTCATATGTACTGTTAGTGACATTATTATGCATTTCAGTGGAGTTTCTGTAATTTACAGTGACGTTAACATAAGTGCATTGATTTTATGGAGAAAAACAGCCTAATTAAGTATAATACTTAATTTTTATTTGGATAATTTAGGGGAGTAATTAATCCATGTTAAAAAGAAAATCTCAAAAGAAAAAAATCAATTTTATTGTCTCTAAATTATTTGGAAAATCACATTTCTTGTGTTCCTTTTAAAATTAATAGTATCCTTGCTGTTTTGCAACAAGCAGTTATGTTTCTTCAGAATTTTTTTCAAAAATTAGCTCAATCTCTTCACATTCACTACATGAACTGAGCTAGTAGACCCCTTTTTCCCCTAACTCCCTTCTTGTCAACATAGCCCTCTACTCCTATAGCGAAGAACGAGAATCAGCATTCTTGCTGTCTCTCAAATTATGTCATAATCTGTCCTTCATCAATGAAGGATGTAAATAAAGTTAATTTATTATCTTCTCAAAATTGTCACTTCTTCAGCCTCCTGATCTTATTTTCCCCTGCGATAGCTGCCCAGTTCTTAGGTCAGTTGTTCTTACACTTGAATATATACATATACATATAATCTAAGTGTGCAACCATAGGCCAGAGTACACTAGCGTTTATGAGTGTAATGCCTTACATGCATTTTATTGAGCTTAGCTCTGCCTTTATCTCATACTTTCACCCTCCCTCATGCTGTTCTAACCATATTAGCCTCTCTGCTTTTTTGTAAACTTGCTAAGCTTGTTCCCACCTTTGTATTTTGCTCTAAATTATTCTACATTCTGGAATGCTCTTCCTTATGTCCGTAAGTTTTAGTCTCCTTCCTCACTATTCTTTTAATAAGTGTAGCACGTCCCTTCCACCAGCTTGAACACTTATGATTTGGGTTATTTCCTATCTTATTCTGCCAACTACTGCAATTAATATTCTTGTATCCATATCTTTTTAAACTTAAAATTGTATCCTCTAGCAATAAAACAGATCAAAAGTACATATAATTTGTTTCAATGTATATTATAATGCCTTCCAAAAAGTTTATGTTAATTATACTTCTACTTATTTTATGGTTGTTTAGTACATCTTCAGTGACAATTTGATATTCATCCTTGCTTCCAGCAAAGAGTGTTAAATATATTATTTACTGCTTCGGAAATTTTTGTTACTGCTGAGTTTGCAGGATCAGGTGAGGGTAGTATAGAGTGGTAGAAAGAGAGCAAAAGCTTTGGAGTCAAGCATAACTGGCCTTGAATTCTAGTTCTGTAACTTGCTAGATTTGTGCCCATGGAGCAAGTCTCTCAAATTTCCTGAATCATTGTGTGATCTGTAAAATGAGGAAATTAAAACTTTACTTCCATATCAAATGTATTTCAAGGCTTACAGAAATACTTTGAACATTGCAGGTAAAGAGTGCATGGCAAAATCAATAAATGGTAGGTATTATCTCTCTGTGTTTGCCTATTTTTCAATAAAAATGATGATACTTACCAACTGAACTAAAAGTGACTCTTTGTTTTGGATGCATGCACCCAAGAATCGTGGCCCACTCTTGCGGGACCTTTGGAACTGTGGCCCTCTAGGCTCCTTTGTCCATGGGACTTTTCAGGCAAGAATACTGGAATGGGCTGTCACTTTCCTCCTCCAGGATCAAACACACAATTCCTGCATCTCCTGCATTGCAGGTGGATTCTTTACCAGCTGAGCCATCAGGGAAGCTCATTGGTCTGGAATATCATTAGTCAGTTATATTCTTACCAGTCACTTCCACTTCATTACGACCCACCCACTGCCTTTTTATTATTATTATTATTTTTAAGCAAACTGCAGATTTGTTCTCGGGAAATTCACAGCTGTTGGGGTATTTCTTTTTTTCTGTGTGGCAGTCATATAATATGGGTGGGTGCTAACCCCACCTTTGGCTCCATAGATGCCCACTCATTGATGTGGGAAAATTAACATAATCACAGTACCTGTAAGCACAGTCATGAGTTGAAGAGCGAACAACAACCTAAGGCTAAATCAATGACCATATATATTTACTCTGGTCACAGTTATTGGCCCATGTTGGTCTAATCAAACTGAAATTCAGAATTTCTATTTGATGATTGTAGAAAGCTACATTATTGCCACATTATTGTAAAAGAGAAAATCTGTAGCTGTAATCTGTTATACCTGTTGGAAAATCTTTTGCAGTTAATGAAGCAAATCTCAAGAAGAAGCCAACATGAAATAAATAAGTAAGCTAGGAGAATTGCTGAGAAACTGATTACTCTTCTTGTTAAAATAATAATAATAATTTTAAAACCCTGAGTTTTCTCTTAGCTCTTTACAGCTCTTTGCATCTTCCCTCAACTGTCACTTATTCCCCACTTCATACCTCCCACCAAACTTCACTGAAATAAGTGTTATCTTCTATTTAGTTCAATATGATTTCCTTGGAAACTCAACAGCTTCCTCTTTTTCACAATAAATAAGTCTTTTCCCTTCAGTTCCTTTGCCTGGTCAAGGTAATGCTATTGACAGCACCTTTGCTTGTCCATTGGAAGAAAGCCAGAGGAAGCTGACTATTTGTGGAACGGGTTTGGAATTTCAGAGCACAGCATAAATGACTGGGAAGGTCATTTATGAAGTTAACCTTATAATCTCTGTGATAAGAATACAAATGGCTGAAATGTATTGAATCTTTTAATATGCTCCTGTGTTCAGTATTAGAATGGCTCCATTTCAAATGCTTTCTGAGTTAGGTATTATTATTATCTCTAATTCATATTTGGAAGAACTGAGATTTTTGAGAATCCAAATAACTTGCCTAAGGTCACATAGTTAGTGATAAGAAATAAAGATGGCATCATAGAAATTAGTGATTTAGGTTTAATAAAAGCTCTCACTTGCTTTTGGAATAGTAATAAACCCTAGGTTTTTCATGACTTCTGAAATTCAAATAATTCAGGTGAAACCTCTTCCATTTATAATGAGAATAACAACCAAGGATAATATATATATATATATATATATATATATATATGTTTCTGTCCTCAATTTTCTCTTAGATTCAAGAGATAGGCCGTGCCTTTGAAACTGATGCTACACAATCTACACAGGATTTAAAAGAAAATATCTTTAAAAATAGGCTTTTCCATTCTCAGAGTTAAAATGAACTTCAGAAAACTGACCTCAGAAAACTGTTAAGGGAGGTGAAGAAGAAATTTAGCTGTTATAGACTTTTATGGAATTATGTTTCTAGATTGTCTTCCTGAGGACTATCATTTTTACAGAACTTTGCTATCTATGTGGCTCTTTCCTTTACTGGCTAAATAATGTGAAGGCAGGACCACACCTTATTCAGACTTATATTCCAGCACCATGCAAGTTGCTAAGCCTGAATGTCTCTGTTTTTTTAACAGAGATCTCATCTCATTAAAGTTTTAAATTAAGCCTGTAAAATAGATAGAGGGAGGTTTTTGTTGTTTGTTTTTTAAAAATTTTTACAAATAAGCACACTATATTTCCAAATTCACCCAGCAAATCATTGAGAGAACCTAGGTTTGGGGGCCATATATTGACATTTTAACATTAGAAATCTTTTACCTGTAACGTACTGCCACAAAATTTAGGCAGACCTATAATTAAATATGGATGCAGAATAGATCTCTTCAAGTCAAATAAAGGTGATACTTGCTTTATGAATATTGAGGAATTCATGCCTCAATTCCCTATCCAGTTTTGTTATAGACAGGTTTATTCTACTAACATTACCATTCATTCAGTAAAGATTTTAAATCATTTTGATTTGCAAGAACTATTCTGTCATTGATATTAAAAAAAAAGTCAAGCTTTATTTCCTAATGGGGTACAATCATAATCAAGTTAACATCTGTTTCCTAAATGCAGTAGGGCCTTTACAGTAGATTGCTCCTCTGGAGAAGGGTTCGTTGGTTTTCCAGGCTATGAAATAGTGAGCAAAACTTGTTAAAAAAAAAAAACAAACAACACTATTGCTTGAGTGGTTTTATCCTCTTTGGAGACTTTCGAAAAAGAAATGGTATGAAGGAATTATCTATTGAATTGGATTTTTGAGTGTAAATAAGTGAAGGCACTCAAAATCCTCTAATATGTCATCTTTGGGAATAGACTGCTGGAAGTAATTCTATCAACCATTATTATTTTTCATGTTTACTAGTTTTTGTGCTTATTCCTGGAAAGTTTTAGGTTGTGAATGTACAAGGGTCTATCACATAGATTTCCATACTGAAAACATTTATAAACTTGTTGGAAACTCTTTTCTTCTCTCTCATTTCCTAGTGTGTAATGGGGAAACTTTATTTCTGAATAGAATAGACTCATTCAAAGTTCAATAAAATATTCTTATTGAGCATCTAGAATATGAACAATAGAATATATTTGCAAACAAAACTTAAAGCATCTCAGCATTCCTGAAACTTACATTCTTTTAATAAGTGAAAATGATTTGCCTAAAAATATGGGAATAATGACTAGGAATACAAATATACCAAACAGGTGACTAAAAGTGATTAATATATTTTCAGAAAACAAACATTAACGAAACATTAGGCTTGAAATCAAATGAATCAAATACATTTTGGTTTTTTCCTTTCCACCACATTATGCATTATCTCCTCCAGTCAGGTTGACCAGCCTTTGCATGGTTATCATTTGCATAATGGCTTCTCTATTTTTGTTTTTTCGCTAGCAAATGGATTTAGAATAGTCCTATTATTTCAGTCACTGGTCTGTTAGAAATGTCTCTCTAACTTAGAAAATATAGAATTGTTTAAAAATTATAATATTTTGGTTTATACAAGCCTTGTGAACACAGATTTCTGGAATCTGTATTGGACTGACAACTGATTCAGAAAAATACACCACAACAGCAACAATAATAAACAAAGCAAGAAGAAGAACAACAACAAATCACTCAGATTCTTCAAATACTTGATATTTGTTCCTTTAAGCTACCCCAGGATTCTAATATATATGTACCACAGAAAAGTGGAGGCTGGACCTTGATCGCTTTTCCAGAGAACATTTGAATGACTTAAATCATTTCTGTTATTGTTTTTGCAAAAGAATTCACCTTTGTTTGCTGTAATGTTTTCCTTTAGCATTTGAAACTGGATTAAATATAAATGTTACATTCATTTATAAAGGTAAGTATCTTCCTGTAGCAAAAAATTATGAGAACTTTTATTAGAAAAAAATATAGATTTCTTGGAACTCTGATATCTCCCTTTTGCTAGGACCTATTAAAAAACAATTTAAAACTTGAACTGGACAGTAAACTATTTTAGTGAGCCATTGGGATGAAAAGCATAAATAATTTCAGGGGAAAAATAGTGGAACTTTTTTTTTTTCTTAATTTAGGTAAGTAGTAACCTATGCATACAGACCACTGCCAGACAAGAGTCTAATGATCTTTATCCAGATATTTCTTTTTTTCCTATGAGTGCTAATAATAGTTTTTCTAATTATCAATTCTTTTCAATTTTGTAATTCTTTTCCACAAATGTCTCAGCTAAAGGATAAATATTCTTTCAACAGATGGTCTCAGGACAACTTAATACTCACACACAAAGAATTAAAATTGAATCCCTATCTCACACCATACACAAAATTAACTCAAATTTGTTCATAAACTGAAATGTAAAAGCAAAACCTGTGAAACTCGCAGAAGAAAAGGGGGCATAAATCAGTGTGACCTTAGTTTAGGCAAAGATTTGGTAGACATGTCATCAAAAGTATGAGTTACCAAAGTAAAACCAGATAAATTGGATTTATGCAAAATTAAATTCTTTGTGCTTCAAAGGAAAGGGCACCATTAAGAGAGAAAAACCCACAAAGTGGGAGGAAATGTTTAAAAACATATATGTCTTAAAGAAATTGTGTCTGAAATACATAAAGAATTCATACAACTATTTTAAAATGGGCAAGGGATCTGAACAGACAAATTATAAATGCAAAAAAGTTGCTCAAAATAATCATCAAAGAAATAAAAATCAAAACCATCCATTTCATACTCACCAGGATGATTATAATTAAATAATAAAAAATATATACAATAAATGTATTTGTGAGGATGTGGATAAATTGGATGCTCATGTGTCTCTGGTAGGAATGTAAAACTGAACAGCTATTTAAAAAAAAGTTTGGCAATTCCTAAAAAGTTATAATAGAGTTATCATATAGCCCTGTTATTCTACTTTTTTGATATATATATCCAAGAGAATTAAAAGTTATTTCCACACAAAATCTTGTGTACAAATATATTATTCATAGTAGCCAAAAAGTGGAGACTGCCAAATATCCATCAACCAAAAAGTGTGTAAACAGAATGTGGTATACCTTATAATGGGAATTTTCTCACAACAGAAATAAAGTATTAGCATATGGTAGAACATGAATGAACCTTGATAACATTACACTAAGTGAAAGAAACCAGTCAGAAAAGACCACATATAGTATGATTCCATTTATATGAAATTTCCAGAATGGGAAAAGAGACATAAAGTACATTTTTCCCAGAACTAAGCCTAGGTATCTGAGGTTATTGATATTTCTCCTGGCAATCTTGATTCCAGATGGTGACTGCAGTCATGAAATTAAAAGACACTTACTCCTTGGAAGAAAACCAACCTAAGAATGACCAACCTAGGTAGCATATTCAAAAGCAGAGACGTTACTTTGCCAACAAATGTCTGTCTAGTCAAGGCTATGGTTTTTCCTGTGGTCATGTATGGATGTGAGAGTTGGACTGTGAAGAAGGCTGAGCGCCGAAGAATTGATGCTTTTGAACTGTGGTGTTGGAGAAGACTCTAGAGAGTCCCTTGGACTGCAAGGAGATCCAACCAATCCATTATAAAGGAGATCAGCCCTGGATGTTCTTTGGAAGGAATGATGCTAAAGCTGAAACTCCAATACTTTGGCCACCTCATGCCAAGGGTTGATTCATTGGAAAAGACTCTGATGCTGGGAGGGATTGGGGGCAGGAGGAAAAGGGGATGACAGAAGATGAGATGGCTGGATGGCATCACCAGCTCGATGGATGTAAGTCTGAGTGAACTCCAGGAGTTGGTGATGGACAGGGAGGAATGGCATGCTGCGATTCATGGGGTCGAAAGAGTCGGACACGACTGAGTGACTGAACTGAACTGAACTGAACTGAAGCCTAGGTATGTGAGGATGATAAGAAGCAAACTGTTGCTAATGGCTACAAAGTTTCTTTTGGGGGAAAACATGAAAATGTTATAAAAATACATAGTGGTGAGGTTTGCATAACTTCATGAATATACTGCTGCTGCTAAGTCGCTTCAGTCATGTCCGACTCTGTGCAACCCCAGAGATGGCAGCCCACCAGGCTCCTCCATCCCTGGGATTCTCCAGGCAAGAACAGTGGAGTAGGTTGTCATTTCCTTCTCCAATGCATGAAAGTGAAAAGTGAAAGTGAAGTCGCTCAGTCCTGTCCGATTCTTCGCGACCCCATGGACTGCAGCCCATCAGGCTCCTCTGTCCATGGGATTTTCCAGGCAAGAGTACTGGAGTGGGCTGCCATTACCTTCTACATGAATACTAAAACCCACTAATTGTGCCCTTGTAGGGGTAAATTTTATGGTATATGATTTATATCTCAATAAAGCAGTTAGAAATTAGAACTATTTGAATTGGCATGTTTGAGGCCATTTACTTTGAAGAAAGATTGTAAAAAGTCGAATTGCAATTATAAATCTACAATATTTTGTAAACAAGTAATGAGAAAAATGTTTTTTTAATTAAAAATTCATAGCTTAATTTATCTCTTGCTAATTATTATTCATGAAATTCTTTTACTCATCTCTCTGAAACCTGGACAGCTAATTAGAAACTGGGCTTTGAGCTTCATTTCAGTAAGATTTCCTTACTGAAGAGAGTTATTTTTAAGTAGACAAAAAGCAAATTTTTTTCCCATTGGAGTCTTTTTTTCCTGGGATATTCCTACTTCACTTCTCAAGCCTGCTCTTTTACCATTGTCAGTTCATATGTATCTGAGATGTCATATCTGAATGAAAGGAATATCTGTGAAGGTGATTAATATACTCTCTTAGCAGCAGACTCAGATGCACGATCCTAATATGTGTTCCTCAATCCTGACTAGAACTTTTCCGCTATAGCAAGCACCTCTCTAGTCTATGATAAAGCTTTTCTAAGAATTTTAATCCCACCCAGGCAGCCATATTTATTTAGTGTCATGAGGTAGACACTTGACATAAATTGGGCCAATTGGGTCACATGGAGAATTCCAGTGAAGTGTATTATGGGATAGTTCATGATTTGTGCAAGGTTCTGTGGAGACACGCAGAATAAGACCTTAATCTGGGCTGAGGAACTGCATCACCATGTTCAAAGAACGCTGCAGGAAGAAAAATTTGGTAGTGTTGGACTATTTCAAGGTCTTCTTTCCTCCAAATTAGCTGATATTCACAGAATTTCTTCACTCCTTCTGGGAGTTTCTGTGAGTGAGATCTAGAGAATAATAAGAAGGGAGATGCTCCAGAGCAGTGTATTCTATTGTAAGATTGTACAGTTTTCTGATGACTTTATCTTAGTCAGCGGGATTCTCTTGTGCACTCTTGAAATTTAGGGAGGCCAGAATGAGAATGAAAGAAGAAAACATATGCAGAGTATTTTCATTCTTGAGATACAAAAAGGTTAAAAATGTGCAATGTGTTTATTTTGGGTACGTGAGAATAAAATTTTGTTAGAGCAGAGGCAAATAGTAATATGATTTACAGTGCCCTGAAGCTAACAAAGATATATAGATTGAGTTTCTAACAAAAGGATAAAAAATTAAATTTTCATTTTTAAACATATTCAAAACTGGGTTAAGAATGCCAGCATAAATACAACTTTTAGGGAAATCAGCTTTTGAGAACTGGAACATATTTGAAAACTCAAGTCACTCAAAATATCTTGATTCTAGAAATAATGTATACTTGTTTAATTGCATTCCTGCTCAGCTATTTTAGAAAGTAGAATTCTTTGTCAATAGAGAAAAACAAAAATTGGACATCATTAACCTTGTATGCCATCTGTACTTAGTATAAAATAATTGAATCCAAGTCTAGACACTTGGGAACAATTATAGAACAAGCTGTTTATTTTTCATACCCTATGATACCTTTTGGGAAAGCCATGACTTCCTATATTTGAAAAAAATCTTCCTTAGATTTTTTTGGTCACCTAGTTTCACCTTTTTATTTCCCCTTCTCTTTACTATCTCTACCTGTTTACCTCTGTTCATTAGCTGAAACTAGCCTTTTTTTTTTTCAGACATAATTAGTTTCTCTGAAGTATTTGATAGAGCTATTCCTTTGCCTGACTTCCCTAACACTGGCCTCTTACAGTTTTCAGTCTTTTTCTTTTCTTTCTTTGTCAATCTTGGCACATTCCATATAATTTCATTTTAATTTAATTCAATCTAATTTATTTGCTGGAGAATGACATTATTATGTGGTTAGCAACTTGCTATGTATTGAAAATATTAAAATTAATAATAGGTCTTTCCCATCAAGAAACTCACTATATAATTGGAAGGATGATATATCAGTAGGAAGTAGACTATGAAAACACACGAAAAGGATGTTGAAAGTGAAAGTGTTAGTCACTCAGTCATGTCCCACTCTTTGTGATCCCATGGACCATAGCCTGCCAGGCTTCTCTCTCCGTGGAATTCTCTAGGCAACAATACTGGAGTGAGTAGCTATCCCTTCTCCGTGGGATCTTCCCGACTGGGGGATTGAACCCAGGTCTCCCACATTGCAAGTGGATTCTTTACTGTCTGAGCCACTAGGGAAGCCTCATGAGAGAAATGCTGTACCACTATTCATGGAGTCAGGAAAGATGTTTCAGGGCAGATGGCATATGATCTGAGTTCTTAAGGACAAATAAAATGTAACAATAAGTGACAAATCTGTTCACCATTATCTATACTTTTTCCTTCCATGGCCAAATAGTTGCACCCAGTACATAACTGCCTGGTCAAGGACTATACACTTCAGCCCTTCAGAATGACATCATGTGAGTAAGCTTCGGTTAAAGAAGAATGAGCAGAAGTCAGGCACGCTACTTCCAGAGACGGTCCATGAAACTGGAGATACCCTCTTCCACAACGTTCTGTTTCTCATGGACTTGAATAGTGATGATTACAGAAACCTTGGAAGCTAAGTGTCAATGGCAGAGCCACCATCAGCTCAGGACTTGGAATTGTTCATTGTTGTTCAGTTGCTAAGCTGAGTCTCACTCTTTGCGAATAACTGTGCAGAAAAGAGCTCCATCCATCCCTTCATCTTCCTGTACTGAAACACCTGTCCTGGATTACTGCATGTAAAAGAAACATTTTTATTGTGTTTAGGTCACTACATCGTCTTTTAAAATCGCTTTGCTTTAGCAGCTCAGAGTGTTCAGACTATATTCATGCTGTAGGATTAAGAAGAACATTGCTGTCTGAGAGGGTAGTTCATTGTCATTGGAGCAGAGAATATGAAGGAAAATATGTCAGGATAATAGCTTGTACTCAGTTTCCACAAGCACTTACTATGGACAAAGAGTTATTGGTCCAAACCCATGATTTTTCCATCAATAAAAACTTTGTAGGTCCTTGATCTATTTGGTCTGTCAGTAGCTATACCCCAAATTTTTACCAGACATAACCCTCTGTCTGCCTTATTTCTTTGCTAACTGATCCATATTTCCCCTCCTACAAGCACATTTTAATGGGCATTTATCTTCAGATCATCTGAAATGAGAGATTCATATGATATGGTGCTGTTATGTGTCAGTTTGCCCAATTGTTCAATCAAATATTAATCTAGATGTTGCTGTGAGGAAATTATACAGATGTGATTCACGTGGATAGTAAGTTTCCTTTAAGTAAAAGAACCTAGATAATCTGGGTGGGTCTGATTAGAAGGAATTATTCTTAGCTGATCTTTGCTATAGAGCTAATATCCTGTAAGTGACTTGATGGCTCTAAACTTTTATTTTTTCCATTTTCTTTCTTATTGCTTGAGGTATACACTGCTTAGGTTATGTATTACTGTGTGACAAAACACCAAAGCATAATGCCTTAAGACAGTGATTTTATTTTGCTTAGCATCCTATGGGTCAGTAATTTCTGAAGGACTGAGCTGGTGATTCTGACTCCTATACACATAATGTCAGCAGAGGTATCTAGAGCCAGGAAATCTGCTTTCCAGGTAGTTTCTTTACTTACATAACTGATACATTGGTGCCCCATCCTCTCATTGCCTCCCATGTGGCATCTGAGCCTCCATGTCTCCTGAAGTGAACTGGGCTTCTGATGACTTGGTGATCCCAGAGCAAATGCCATTTGTATAGCTGTTACTAGCAGACAGAGAAAGCTGACAAGTCATTTAAAACCTGAGCCAGAAAATGGCACAGAGTCATTCTGCCTTATTTGTTGGTTAAAACACTCTCAAGATCCATCTAGATTCAAGAGTTGGGAGAAACTGTCTCCACATCTTTATGGAAAGTGGCAAAGTTTCACTGCTGGAGAGCGTGTGAGATGGGAGATATTGTTGGTGACATGTTTGAAAAATGCAATCTTTCACATCTGCTTTTCCATGCTTACAAGTTCTCAGATTTTTGGATTTTATTTTCTGTCATTTCTATGTTTAAAATAATTCTTTCATAATATGCTATGGTGGTGTGTATGCTTAGTTGTGTCCAATTCTTTGTGACCCAGGGATCCACCAAGCTCCCCTGTCCATAGAATTTTCCAGGCAAGAATACTGGAGTGGGTTGTCATTTCCTACTCCAGGGTATCTTCCCCAACCTAGGGATTGAACCCATTTCTCCTGTATCTTCTGCATTAGCAGGGGGCTTCTCTACCACAGAGCCACCTGAGAAGCACATAACATGTTATATAGAGTTAGAAAAATCAATTCAGATTAGTCACAAAATGGCTTTCCCATTTCTTCCCCATGAGCCACTGGCTCTGAGTCAGCATTTATAAGTCAGAAAGAAAGGGCTTCCTAGGTGGCACAGAGTTACGGAATCTGCCTGCCAATACAGGAGACACAGGAGAGACCTGTTCTATCCCTTGGTCAGGAAGATACCCTGGAGAAGGAAATAACAACCCACTCAAGTATTTTGGGCTTCCCTGGTAGCTCAGCTGGTAAAGAATCCAACTGCAATGCAGGAGACCCCAGTTTGATTCCTGGGTCCAAAAGATGCCCTGGAGAAGGGATAGGCTACCCACTCCAGTATTCTTGGGCTTCCCCAGTGGTTCAGTTCAGTTCAGTTCAGCCCAGGTGTGTCTGACTCTTTGTGACCCCATGGACTGCAGCATACCAGGTTTCCCTGTCTATCACCAATTCCCAGAGTTTGTTCAAATTCATGTCCATTAAGTTGATGAGGCCAACCAACCATCTCATCCTCTGTTGTTCCCTTCTCCTCTTGCCTTCAATCTTTCCTATCATCAGAGTCTTTTCCAGTGAGTCAGTTCTTGACATCAGATGGCCAAAGTATTGGAGGTTCAGCTTCAGCATCAGTCCTTCCAGTGAACATTCGGGACTGGTTTCCTTTAGGATTGGCTCCTGTGGCTCAAGTAGTAAAGAATCCC
The DNA here is from genome assembly GCA_917880005.1 of Nanger dama. Classification (NCBI taxonomy): domain Eukaryota; kingdom Metazoa; phylum Chordata; class Mammalia; order Artiodactyla; family Bovidae; genus Nanger; species Nanger dama. The sequence goes on from CAKJTW010000001.1 coordinate 43,356,041, forward strand.
CCTGCAATGGGGAAGACCTTGGTTCTATCCCTAGGTTGGGAAGATCCCCCAGAGGAGGGCATGACAACCCACTTCAGTATTTTTGCATGGAAAACATAGATAGAGGAGCCTGGTAGACTACAGTCCTTTGGGTTGCAAAGAATTAGACACAGCTGAGCCACTAAGCACAGCACAACACAAGAAAAGGATAATAATTCACTAAATGGCAATGAAATCACTGCTTTTTAAAAATATAAAACCTAATAAAATTAGACATAATTATTTTATACTACACATGCAAAGTTCACAGAACAATGGAATCATTAAAATATAAAAAAAATAGCTCTGCCATCTGTGGGAAGGGAAAGGTTTTTAAAGGCCACAATTTATAAAAGTAAGAGTAGTAGATTAATATTAAAATTAGCAAATAATAAATGTATGTGGAATGCAAAAAGGTGATTTAAAAATATGTGACAAATTGGAAAAATATATTTACAACACAAGGTTTGAATGCATAGTTTATTATGATTTTTACATATTAATGAAGAGACAAATAATTCTAAATGTAATTTGAAAAAGGAAGATTTCAGAAAAAAAATATCCCATCTCTCTCAAGGAAAATAAAATTTTGTTACCATTCACACGTATCTGAATGGAAAGAAAGTATGCCTGACAGTATAAAGTATTAGAAAATATATGAAATAAACAGAAAATTCTGAAATCTGATGGATATGTAAATATAACTACCATGGAGAACAATTTAATAATCTTTACCAAAAGTTGAAATGTGTATTCACTAGATCCAGAAATCCTGTTATTAGATATATGTAAGAAGAAATTCTTATAAATATTTACAACAATATGCTCATTTTGACAAAAACTAAAAGTGCACCTCAAATATAAAATACTGAACTAAAAACAAGTATTCAAACAGTGTAAATGATATTAAACATGATATAATGATACTCTTATTTTCCTTTAGTCACTAAATCATGTCTGACTCTTTGTGACTCCATAGACTGTAGCCTGCCAGTCTCCACTGTCCATATTTTCTAGGCAAGAATACTGGAGTAGGTTGTCATTTCTTTCTCCAGGGTATCTTCCTCACCCAGGAATCGAACCCGCTTCTCCTACATTGCAGGCAGATTCTTTTACTGCTGAGGTACCAGGGAAGCCCTATAATAATACTAAGCATAATTAAAAGATTCGTGTACCTCTATATGTAGTACAATTGCTGAGTTTATATTCTGTTTCCAGAATTTATAATCTGTGTGACCTTGTGCAATTTAAACTCTCTGTACCTCAATTTTCTCATCTATAAAATTATTTGTTTTGAAAATTAAATGAGTTTATATGTGAAAAGCATTTAGAAACACTTTGAAGAGTCCCTGATTCATAGTGAATGTTCAACAAACATAAAATGTCAATACTTTAAAAATATTCCTTCTGCTCTTCCTCCTACTCCTCTTCTTTTTATTAAAATATAGACTAAAGAATAGACTTAAACTTCTGATAGTAAATGTCTCTGGGGTGGAGGTGAGACCAAGTAATAAAGTATAAATGGACTTTGACTTTATCAGTAATACCTTATTTCATTTATTTAAATAATAAAACAAATATAATAAATTATTAGTGTTTGCCTATTCATGCAGTAAGTACAAGAATATTTATATATTATTATCTAAACTTGGTTAAAAAAACCCTCAAAATATGATGAGGCATTTGCAACTTTTAAATATTTGTCTCATCATTGATTCTATTCCACAATAGTGGGTAGTTTAAAAAATAAATTTATGCAAATAACTGGTTAGGTAGGGAGTTTAGAAATAGAATACAGAGATATGTTGCTTCATTGAGCTTCATAGATTCTGTGTTTTCTACATACTGAAGATTTGCAACAATCTTGCATCTAACAAATTTATTGGGGCCATTTTTCCAGCAGCATTTACTCACTTCATGTCTCTGTGCCACATTTTTGGCAATTCTCACCATATCTCAAACTTTTTCATTGTTATTATTTTTGTTATGGAAATTTGTGGTCAGTCATCTTTGAAAGCTCTGGTGAGCATTTTTTCAGTTCAGTTTAGTCGCTCAGTCATGTCCGACTCTGTGAACCCATGGACTACAGCACTCAGGCTTCTCTGTCCTTCACCAACTCCCGGAGCTTGCTCAAACTCATGTCCATTGAGTTGGTGCTGCCATTAAACCATCTCATTCTCTGTTGTTTCCTTCTCCTGCCTTCAGTCTTTCCCAGAAGCAGGGTCTTTTACAATGAGTCAGTTCTTTGCATCAGGTGGCCAAAGATTTTTAGCAATAAAGTATTTTTAATTAAGGTATGTACATTATTTTTTAACCATAATGAGATTGCACACCTAATAAATTATAATGTGAACATAAATTTTATATGCACTATGAGGTCAAAAAATTTGTGTGACTCACTTTACATTGTGAAATTTGATTGTTTTCCAGTAGTCTGGAACTTAAAATATCTCTGAGGTATTCCAGGATTCATGTTTCTTATCTTTCAAATGAACAGGGTTGTTCCTTTATGCTTCTAAATCAACCAAGCCAATGCTTCAAAAGGAAACTAGAGGTTAGAGACTACCTGATATTTTATGAGTTGAAACTTTTAAGGAAAAAAAATATTTTAAAGTAAAACTAAAAGCAGCAGTTGTAGTTATGAGAATTATACAGAATAAATGGGGCTTTTACAGTGATACAAAGGAAGGAGAAATACTAGACAAAAGATATAAATGAGACATGAAAATAATATTGGATCTAAAATTTCTAAGAGCTCCAACGTTAACTCTTTTTATGCTTATCTTTAAAAAAACATTTTAAGAACAGCTCATAGCAAAAAATAACATGTTAACATAATAAAGATGTATGAAAAATAAGATGCTTTAAAAGAAAATTCACATAAATCTTGATGCTTACTCAACTAAGATAAAAGCTCAGCAGTGAAAGGATCAATGCACTTTAAAAAACAGAATGTCTTATGATAATTTAGAGTCGTGAACTGAAGAATTATGGTAGTAGGAAAAGAATAAAACCTCAAGAAGATAGCGAGATAAGTATATTGTCATGGTGAAAAAAAATAACTTCTAATTTCTGGAGACCAATAGAAGTATGATCATTTAGTACTCAAAATGGTAAAAACAAATAAACAAAAAACCTAAAAAATCTAAACTTACTAGACATTATATAATTACTAGAGTAAAATCACACAATATTTGGATTTTTAAAACTATTTGGATATGAGAAGCCAGGATATTTTATCTTTATTTTAAATTTAATGAGGATTACAACATAGGCTATAAACAAAGTTGAAGGTTATAAGTTTAAAATAAAATGAGTAATAAGAAAAGAGTCTAATATTTTAAGACCTCAAATTGCTTAGAACTGATTAATTTACATGACACTAAAAAAGTCTTACTTAGCAGAGTAATAGATAAGATTTGGTCCACAGTTCTTGAATAAATATATGATAATTCAGCATTAAGGGGTAAAACTCATCTGCCCTAAATAATGAAGAAGAACAGCAGATTTTCAGCCAGAGTTAGTTTATGATGACATTATTTATTTTCCATTTCTCATATTAAGATGAATCGTATTTTAGATTGGGAGATCGAGTACTACTGGCCTCAAGAGGTGACTTCAGAGGTAATGGAATCCTTGAAATGAGACAACTACAATCATTGGTAGGTGGAGATGAAATTAAGAGCATGAGTGCAAAATAAAGTTGCTATTTGATCTTGACAATGGGAAATGAAAGAAGAAAGCATAAAATACACTAAATAGTATATCTAATGAGATGAAAATTAAAACAGAAATAAATGTGATATGATGAGACTTCAACACAGAACCCCATTCATTTCAGCCCAAATAACTTGTAGATTTAACATCATTCTCAGCACTGGATTTGCCTTAAAGAGCTTGAAGTCTAAATTAAGGGTCACAAAGTAGATTACTACAGAGGTTAGAGCTGGATTTTTAAAAGTAAAATGGTAAAGAGATATTCCCCAGTGAATGGTAAAGAATCTCCCTGCAATTCAGGAGACACAGAAGACGCAGGTTCGATCCCTGGGTTAGGAAGATCCCCTGGAGGAGGGCACCACCAACCCACTCCAGTATTATTTCCTGGAAGAATCTCATGGACAGAGGAGCTTGGTGGGCTACAGTTCATGGGGTTGCAAAGAGTCAGACATGGCTGAAGCAACTTAGCACGCGCGCACACACATACAATGCTAAAGAACAGAAAAAGGTGAAGATTATAGCAAACTTAAGGGTAGAACTTTTTTTTTTTAAGTAAAATGTTAAAGAAGGGAAAAAAAGACATTTTATTAATAGCAAACTGAAGCCTTTTAAGAGAGTACACCTGCTACTCAGAAGGAGCCTGTTTATCAAGCGGCTGAGCCGGAGGGGCGTACCATTTCTCCACCGCTCTCTTCTGTGCTGTCCTCTCATCTCCCCTTCTTTCTCCTCTCTGCTCCTTTGCTCTCTTTCCTTTTCTCTTCCCTCCCCTTGCCCTCACCTATTTTTCCTCTTCTTTTCTTCTGTGTCTCCATTTTCCAATAGTAGTCAGAAATTCTGATTTTATGCAAAGTGTCCCAATTTTCAATTCTGTCAATTAACTATAAGAAGAGAAACACTGGGAGGCCATACAAAAACATGTGTGTGGAGACAGATATTGTTCATAGACCTGATCTAAATAATTTAGCTGTGATAGTTTAAACTGTGTAATTAGTTCTGAATTGAGGACAGTCCAGAACACTGCTAAGTGAGTTTCTTGTTCCAACAAGCAAATCTTCTTTAAATGGAATGAAGGTAGTTTATAGGAGTAAATTTCTCTCTTTATTCTCCCATGACAGAGGCAACAGTACTTATGGTGAGTGTTCAGTTGCTCAGTCGTGTCTGACTCTTTGACACCCTTTGGACTGTAACCCACCAAACTCTCCTGTCCATGGGATTTTCCAGGCAAGAATACTGGGGTGGGTTGCCATTTCCTCCTCCAGGGATCTTCCCAACTGAGGGATCAAACCTGCATCTCTTTGTCTCCTGCATTGCAGGCAGATTCTTTACGTGCTGAGCCATCCTATTTAATAATGTTTTAGTTCACTGACTAGTAACAAAAGAACCTGGTGGTCTTTTTAAATTACCATTACTTAATTTACTGTGTGGCTCTAAATTGGGATTTATCACAGATATATGATTAAAAGAATGAGGAAATTATTCAGAATATCTTCAAAGATTTCCTGATGGTAAGATCAATTGTGCAAAGATTGCCTTTTGCAAAGGACATTGTGGAAACCCCACTGTCAGAAACATATGGAGTTAGACTGTACAAAATCAAAAACATTAAACTGTAAAGAACAACCTGGCTGGTGCCCCAGGGTATGGCCTCTATAAAGCAATAGTTAGTTTTCATCTTTAATTTAGGTATTTCCAAGACAGGGTGAAATTCATTATTAAAAATCATTGCAGTTCAATTTATTTTAAACTATATATTTAACCAATCAGTTATTCTAAGTGGGAACATAAAATTCTTCCTTGTTATCCATGCCCTTGGAAATCATTATCCTTTGATTAACCTCATATTATGGAAAATAATCATATTCTCAGTCATTATATAAATGCTTCATGTCTAGAAGTGTAAAGAGTTTTATAGTTTAACTTAATAAGTTTTGCTCTTCACAGGCCTAGTTTTCATCTTTTTTTTTTTTTTAATCTTCCCATCTAGCACAGAACTTAAGTATCTAGGGACTTAGTAAATCTTTATCAAATTGAATTAATTAGAACTCAACTTGTGAAGCAGTCAGATGCCACTAGGAGCCATGTATGTCTAAGGGCCGATTAGAGATGAAATAGAAATATATTTCTCCTTACTTTTAGATAAATGTTATTTATAGAAATTAAATAATAACAAACATATTTAATTTCTCTTTAGATTTGAAATTTCAAAGCTTCTATTTTAACTGCTTATACAGAGAGGCCTGGTGGGTTACAGTCCATAGGGTCACAAAAAGTCGGACATGACTGAAGCAACTTAGCACGGATGCATGCTATACAATAAAAGATTTTAAAATATGCTTCATTGTGTAGTTTTAGGGAGAGGAACACACGTAGTGATGAAGTGCTACATTTTTTGTTGTTGTTTACTTTGAATGATTCTTTCATTGTAAACTTGACTTCTTAAAAAGACATAAGGATATAGTTAAAAAGTGATTTTTAAAAAGTAGCTGAAAATGTGGATTCTGATCCTTGTTTTATCATGTTATAAAGATATCGCCTGGCTATGCCAGACATCTTTCTGATAATTAATTTCCCAGCAGCCTAGAAAAATATTTGCCACTTCTGTGTCCCAAATGGTTGGGATTTATACAAAAGTTGTTTTGATGTGTAAATATAAGGTTGCACTTTTTATCCACAGGTTTATCACAAACTGAAGTCGTTAAAGAAAATATTTGAGTCATTAAAAAAATTTGCTAACTTTAGGTCAAGATGGCAGAGTAGTAAGACCCTGAGCTCACTTTCTCCCAGGTTACTCCAAAATTACAACTACTTACAGAGCAACTGTCTATGTGAATGACCTGAATACTAGCAGAACAGAATTTCCCACAACTAAAGATATAAAGTAGGCATCACAAGGAAATGGGTAGGTGGGGTGGATGTATGATCAAAACCCATCCCTGGGGTGGGAGATCCACAAATGTGTAGATAATCACAATTGCACAAGTCCCCCCACCCCCGAAGGAGGAAGGGTTTTGAACCCTGGATCAGTCTCCCCAGCCCAGGGATCCTGCACTGGTAAGAGGAGCCCCTAGAACATTTGGCCTTGATGGCTATCTGGGTTTGCATACAGCAGAGCTGCAGAGCTGTAGAAAATAGACTCTACCCTTAGAGGGTGTGTGCAAATTCTCACACACTCTGAGTTCTAGCAAAAGAAGCAGCCATTTGAAAGGAGTCTGGGTCAGATCCATTTGCTGCATCTTTCCAAGATGCAGGAGGCAACTTGAATTTCTCACTGGGAGCACAGAACCCAGAGATAGCCATTCTTGGGAGCTCCTTCTACTACAAGGACACTGGTGCTGGCAAGCCCCGTCTGAGAACCCTCCTTCTAGCTTATTAGGGTAGGGGGCTCACCTGCCAGTGTGGTTGGCACCAGCCTTAGATCACTTGGCCCTCCCAACCAGCTAGCCAAGAGACAAGCCCACCCACTTTATAAGCCAATTAATCTATCACAAAGAAGGCATTAGTATACAGTGGAGGAGAGATAGTCTCTTCAATAAATGGATTGGGCAAAAAATCAAACTTTCTCACAACCATGTAAAAAACAAACTCAAAATAGATGAAAGACTTACATTAAGACCCCAAACCATAAAACTCCTAGAAGAAAACATAGATAGTATACTCTTTGACATCAGTCTTAGTATTATTTTTTGAATGTGTCTCCTTAGGCAAGGGAAACAAAAGCAAAAATGAACAGATAAGACTGCCTCAAATAAAAAGGCTTTGCCCAGCTAAGGAAACTATTTTAAAAACACACCGTTACTGAATAGGAGGAGATGTTTGCAAATAACATATGATAAAGTGTTAATATCCAAATATACAAAGAACTCGTATTACTCATATGAAGTGAAGTGAACTGTGCTTCCCTTGTGGCTCAGCTGGTAAAGAACCCGCCTGCAATGCAGAAGACCTGGATTTGCTCCTGGATTGGGAAGATCCCCTGGAGAAGGTAAAGGCTGCCCACTCTAGAATTCTAGCCTGGAGAATTCTATGGACTGTATAGTCCATGGGGCCCCAAAGAGTCAGACATGACTGAGCGACTTTCACTTCACTTCACTTCATACATATTACTCTTATTACTTAAAAACAACCCAGTTAACAAATAAGCAAAGAAGCTGATTAGAGTTTTTCTTTTCAAAGAAGATATGAAGATGGCCAACAGACACATGAAAAGATGCTCAGTATCCCTAATCATCAGGGGAATGCAAATCAAAACCACATTGAGATATCACCTCACATCCAACAGAACATCTATCATCAAAAAGACAAGAAATAACAAATGTAGGCAAGATTTGGAGAAAAGGAAACCCTTGCAAACTGTTGTTGTTATGACTGTAAACTGGTGTAACCACTATGGTTAACAGTATGAAAGTTCCTAAAAAAATGGAAATAGAGCTTCATGCAATCCAGAAATTTTCTTTTTTGGGTATTTACCTGAATAAAACAAAACCAATACTTTTAAAAGATTTATGTACTATGATGTTTATTTCTGTATTATTTGCAATAGACAAAATATAGAAGCAAACTAAGAGGCCATCAATAGAGAAATAGATAAGGAAAATATTACCTATCCATAAAAATAAAATCTTGCCATTTGCAACAACATGGATGCATCTAGAGGGCATATGCTAAGTGAATTAAGTCAGACAGAGAAAGCCAAGAACTGCATGATCTCAGTTATAGGTGGAATCCAAAAACAAAACAACAAAAAACCAAAAACAGCCTCCTAGATACAGAAAACAAATGAGAGCAAAAGTTGCCATAAAGGAGGAAGATGGAATGAGAGTGAAATAAATATAGGGTGTTTACAAGGTATAAGACTCTAGTTATATAATAGATGTCACAGGAATGTAATTTGCAACAGAAGGAATATGATCAATAATATTATGTAACTTTTGTGGGGACAGATGGTTGCAAGACTTTGTTGTGGTGATCATTTCATAACATATGTAAATTTTAAATACTTATATAGTACCCCTGAAATTAACATATTTTTCAATTAAAAATGCTAAAAAAAAATCTGCTACCTTTAATTACCACACCAGAGCCATGCAGCAGTCACCATCGCTTGAACAAAAAGTTTATTTGTGACTCATGCCATTGGAAGTCACTAGGACTGCATCCTGCATCAAACTCCCTCTAGGCCAAGGCAGAGGAGCAGTGCTCGGATACTGCCAGTATTGCTGGTGAACTGGAGCACTGCCATCATGGCAAGGAAAAGCACACTGGGCAGATCAGCAGTTTAATGCTCACAGTTCACTGGGCCTGAAATAGTGTGCTAAAGCTGCCATCACGAACCGCCACATACTGGGTGGCTGAAGCAAAAGGAACTTATTTTCTCATGGTTCTTCAAGCTCAAAGTATGAGACCAAAGTGTCAACAGGGTTGATTTCTTCAGAGCTCCCTTTCCTTGATTGTAGATGGTTGTCTTCTTCTCGTGTTTCCAATGGACTTTCCTAGGTATGTGTCTGTCTCCTAATTCCATCTTCTTTCAAGAACAGCAGTCGTATTGAATTAGGGTCTACTCAAACAACCTCATTTTAACTTAATTACATCTTTAAATACCCTATCTCCAAATACAATCACATTCTGGATATTTGGCAATAGTACTTTAACATCTAAATTTCAGGGCCGTGAGTAAGCCTGCAACGAGGTACCATCAAATGACAGGAGAGCGAAAGGAGGGGAACAGCATCACCGACTACAAACAACCATTTTTCCACTGCTATATTTTAAAGTGTCTGGCATGTAGTTTGTGCTTAATACCAGAAAACACTATTAACAGATTACTAATACATTAGGCATCTTTGTTTCTGAAAATATATTTGTAATTTCACATATAATAGATAAGTATAATTTTATACATAATATAATTTACATTAACAGGCATGAGTTCAAGTGAACTCAGGTAGATAGTGAAGGACCGGCAAGCCTGGCATGCTGCAGTCCATAGGGCTGCAAAGAGCTGGACAGACTTAGTGACTAAACAGTAACAGGATACTTTACATCATCTGCTTTAATCAAAATATATAAAGGTTTAAACAAAATAATACAATAACATTTCCCTCTTTGAATAACCTTTTCTTTTTCTCCAATGCGAAGTTTCCGTCCTCCTATTATAACTTCTTTTAAATAATGGAACTTAAGGCTTTCATATAAATCACATGCCATTGATAACAAGAAATACACCTATTTCAGAAGGAGCCCCAAACACAGAAACCATCAGTAAATCACTCTCACAGGCTCATGTATCATTTGGCTCATTAGAATGTGTGTTTGCTCAACTTAGAAATGAAATGAAACTTCCTCAATAGGGTTCATGCCAGAGAGAATATAAGGGAGAAATTCAGTAGGAGAATTTGTTCTCTCAGTGTTCTGTCTTAAATACTAATATATTGCTACAGAGAACAGAGAATGTTAAAGCACATTTTCTCACCTACACAGAGAACATATTTGATGACTTGTTCCTTCCCTTAAGGAAATTATAAGCTTCAGGACATTTAAAAAAATTTATCAATGCAAAAGGATCTTTACCTGTCTGTGGCTCATTTACAAAAACATTTTGGCTCCAAACATCAGAGGATGGAAATGAATATTGATCAGTTATTTTAACAGTTATTTTAACTTCAATTAAATGATTGTGTAATAACACTATAATGGCAAAGGCTGCAAACAAGACACATTCATTATTTCATATGTAGGACAAAAAGCCTTGGTTTCCTTAAATACTAATTTCATATGATTTAATTATTATGCCCTCTTCAATACTAATGGGCTTTAGTGTGCAGATGACTCAGTTCTTTAAAAATAGAAAAGAATGGCCAATTAAAACAGCCTTGTGGTCAAGACTTCTACTAACTTATTTTATTTGCAATATTAGTCCTTTAACTTGATCATTTACTGAAATGTATTTTGAAGATTGCAAAGGTATCCCAACAAAGGAAACTTGTTTTATTTCTATAAAACTGAATGTAATTTCTAACTCAAGATCACGTTCTGCATGCTGGCAGAAAAAGTAATCTAGCAAATGTCAAATTTTATAAGTCAGTTTGGGTTTTGTAAATCATTTCAGGTTTAAACTAAGTCAGGCCTGGAATCCCCAAAAGGCAGGAGGAAGTTTCCCTTGCTCTGTGCTACTCAGCTGGAGCCTTTGGCGCCTTGAAGCTTTCATAAGGCCTTCTTCCCCAACTTATGCCTCACAGAGCCTTCTTGTCTGTTGTTCAGAGGATAGAGGTCACAGCTAGGGTTAGCACAAGACTACCTCCCTCCCTAGAGTTCCAACAATTATGCTGCAGGACTTTTCCATAGCACTGGGTATTATGGCCTTATCAGAGGAAGCCAGGCAGAAGTTCTCTATTCTCCTGAATGCTCCCATATCTTAAAGAGATTCTAGATGAAACCTTGATTTGGGGTCAGAATGTAGGGCCCTCAACTACATTTCTTGTCACTGGCTTCACAAACCCCTTTCTTCCTTTTCTTAAAGAATCTTATTTAATCTTGAGTGAGGTTGGGGGAGACAAATCTACCAGTGTATCTCTTATTTTTCTCTTAAAATAAATTGAAGTTCTTAAATATAAATGTAAAAATGTGATGTCATTGTTTTCCAGCTATGCTGTAATACCCCTTTTCTGGGACAGTGATTATCTATGAATGAATGGGAAGTAGGACAAACCCCTCTGAGGAAAAAAAAACCACATTATTAATAGGATTGAAATACCAAATCAGTAATATAATATCACTCCCTACTCATTCACAAGTTAGGTATTGGGAATGAAGTATTGGTTGTTTATTTGGCAGCAAGAACTCTATGATAGAAGTATGATGGGTTTCACAGTTAGTTTGTATCTGAGTTTGCCACTTTCAAGTCTTTGTCACATGTGAACCTACTGAAAGATTTCAAAAAGTATCTTCCGTTAGGATTAGGTTTAACATACAATCTTTGTGTTAAAATGATTGCTACTATTTTGTTACCTCAGAACTATTTGTTATACAAAATAGCTTTTACTATTTTTTCTATTTCAATCTAGTTTCTATAACTTTAAAAAGCTATTTCTAATGTCCTTATTTTACTGTAAAGTCTATGTTTTTCTATTATCATGAATCAGACAGAGTTAAGCAAATTTCCTTGGAGTCAATTTCTTTTCCACTAAATTCTTTCTCTTACTCTCATTTCACTTTCTGAAAACCATACTGTTATGGTCTAGGACAGTTAAATAGGTTTCAAATGTCAATTTTCTTTTTATTAATACAGTAGTACCATTGAGTTCTACAATCATTGTCTTTCACATAATATTTTGTTTTAATTCTTTTTCTTTCTGTTGATGAAAAATACACAAATGCTTTTGCATGGAATTTGAAGACAGTTTTTCCTTTGGATGCAGTGATATGAAGTAGTGGGTAAAAGCTTAACTGAAATAAATTGATACAAGATTTGATCTCTGCTCTGTCTCAATTTGCTATGCAACTTTGAGCAAATCATGTCACTTCCTTGAGATCTGATGACAATATCTGTTAAATAATTAAGTTGAATTAGGTTATCTCCAAGAGTTTTCTAGCAGATCCATATTTGGTTCCACTTGAATCTAACAGTTCTAATTGCCTTTGTTTTCGCATTTTACAAGGATTTCGTATATAGACCTTGTTTAATATTCACTCTAATATAAATGTGGCATTGCCTGTATTTTGCACACTTGATCAGTCATGTCCAACTCTTTGAAGCCATGGACAGTAACCTGCCAGTCTCCTCTGTGCATGGGATTTTACCAGGCAAGAATAGTGGAGTGGGTTTCCATTTCCTCTTCCAGGGGATCTTCTCTACTCAGGGATCAAACCTGCATCTCTTGTGTCTCTTCATTTGCAGGCAGATTCTTTTCCACTGGGCCACCTGGGAAGCCCTCGTCTGTATTTTACATATTAGGAAGCTCAAGATCAATGAAGTTAAGTGACTTGCACAGGGTCATACAACTAGTATGCATCAATAAGCAGTGGGACTTTCAACTTGAAACTAGGTCTTTCTGACTCCAGACATTTTTGTTTCTGTCTACTCTTGCCATTGGATTGCCCAGTAGCTCAGCAGTAAAAAAAAATCTGCCTGCAATGCAGGAGACACAGGAAACACGAGTTAGATCCCTGGATTGAGAAGATCCCCGGAGAAGGAAATAACAACCCACTCCAGCATTCTTACTGGGAAAATCTCCTGGAAAGAGTAACCTGGCTGGCTACAGTCCACAACGTTGCAAAGAGCTGGACATGACTGAACATGCTTGCATGCACACTATTGCCATATTACTCCTAAAAGAGAGAAATAGATGTCAAAGTATCAACTGAATTGTCTGACTCAGTTATAACAATTGGAGAAATAATATTTAGAAAAGAAATTGTACTTGGTCATAGCTAAATAATTTATTTTAAAAATCTTTTTCTTATGCTATAAATAAATATCAGTGGTATAATTTTGACAAAATTAAAAATTATGTTTAATAGCAATCTGTCCAAAGAAGGACAGTGCCAAAGAATGTTCAAACTACCATACAATTGTGCTCATTTTGCATGCTACCAAGGTAATGCTCAAAATTCTTCAATCTAGATTTCAACAGTATGTGAACCAAGAACTTCCAGATGTATAAGCTGGATTTAGAAAAGGCAGAGGAACTATAGATAAAACTGCCAACATCTATTGGATTGTAGGAAAAGCACGATAATTACAGAAAAGCATATACTTCTGCTTCATAACTACACTAAAGCCTTTGACTGCGTGGGTCACAACAAACTGGAAAATTCTTGAAAAGTTGGGAATACCAGTCCATATTATCTGCTTCCTGAGAAACTTGTATGCAGGTCAAGAAGCAACAATTAGAACTGGACATGGAACAATGGACTGGTTCAAAATTGGGAAAGGACTCTGACAAGTATGTATATTGTCACCCTGCTTATTTAATTTATATACAGAGTATATCATGCAAAATGCCAGGCTGGGTGACTCACAAGCTGGAATCAAGATTGCTGGGAGAAGTATCAAAAACCTCATATATACGGATGATTCTACCCTAATGGCAGAAAGCGAAGAGGAACTCAAGAGCTTCTTGATGAGGAGAAAGAGTAAAAGCTGGCTTAAAACTTAATATCCAAAAAACTAAGATCATGGCATCCAGTCCCAGCACTTCACGGCAAGTAATGGGGGGTGGAGTGGAAACAGTGGCAAATTTTATTTTCTTGGGAATCAAAATCACTGCAGAAGGTGACTGCAGCCATGAAATTAAAAGACACTTGCTCCATGGAGGAAAAGCTATGACAAATCTAGACAGTGTATTAAAAGCAGAGACATCACTTTGCTGACAAAGATTCCTATAGTCAAAGTGATGATTTTTCCAGTAGTCATGTATGGATGTGAGAGTTGGACTATAAAGAAATCTGAGCACTGAAGAACTGATGCTTTCAAACTGTGGTGCTGGAGAAGACTCTTGAGATTCCCTCTGACAGCAAGGAGATCAAGCCAGTCAATCCTAAAGGAAATCAACCCTGAATATTCATTGGAAGGATTGATGATGAAGCTGAAGCTCCTATACTTTGGCCACCTTGTGCAAAGAGCTGACTCCCTGGGAAAGACTCTGATGCTGGGAAAGACTGAAGCAGGAGGAGAAGGGGGCAACAGAGGATGAATGGTATCACTGACTCAATGGACATGAGTCTGAGCAAACTCTGGGAGATAGTGAAAGACAGGGAAGCCTGGAGAGCTACAGTCCATGGGGTTGCCAAGAATTGGACACAACTTAGCTACTGAAAAACAAGAAATCTGTGCTGGAAAACCCAGTTTTATTTACTGTTAACAAATTACTCTCATTAGATAATACTAACCTTTTTGTGTTGGGATGAAGTTGGAAGCCAGTGCAGAGAAGGTTAAGACAGCAAAAGAAAAGATGGTCCAGATCCAGCAACTCCACTTGTTTGAGTATATTCTCAAAGGAAATAAAAACAGAATACTGAAGAGATATATACATACTCAATGTTTTTGCATTGTTATTCACAATACTCAAGATATAGAAATAAACTAAGTACTTGTCCAAAGAAGAAGAGATAAAGATGTGGCATATATTTACAGATATAGATATAGACATAGACATAGATATAGATATATACATTAGTTATATCTGAATGTTATTCAGCCATGACACAGGACATCCTGAAATTAATGACAGAATGGATGGATCTTGAAGATGTTATGCTAAGTGATATAAGTCAGACCAAGTCAAATACTATAGGATATCATTTATATGGAATCTAAATAGTCAAGGGCTTTCCTGGTGGCTCAGAGGTTAAAGCGTCTGCCTGCAATGTGGGAGACCTGGGTCTGATCCGTGGGTTGGGAAGATCCCTTGGAGAAGGAAATGGCAACCCACTCCAGTAATGAAACAGCATGTTTCTAACAAGATATAGCTGTCTCTCCAAATCCATTTTCGTTATTCCATAGTAATAGAAATTTTTATTGGGCACACAAACATACAGAATTTTTAAAAATGCACTTTTCGGCTTTCTTGGCAGTGAGATACAACTATCTGACTATCTTTTGGACAATGAGATATACATGTCTCACAGAATGTGCATGGGGCAGCTGCCAGAATCCTTTCTTAAGGTGAATTTGCATTATCCATTTTTCTTTATTCTTCCTCTTTGCTGCTGTCTGAAATGTGACTGTAATAATCGGAGTTTGGAGCAGTTATCATGAATAATGAGTTAATCTTGAGATTGGAGGCTGTGCATGATGAAGAAACAAGATAGAAAAAACCTGGTATTTTGAGAACTGTGTGAAAAAGAGCAACCATACTAGCTTTAGACTGCCCTTCTCAAACTTTTAAGTGACAGATAAATTTCTATTACATTTTATATATTTTATTCTGATTCTCTGTTACATACACCGTGAATTAGTTGATGGAATTTAGGATATAACCAACTATTCAGAGCTGAGTATACATTTATTCTGAAATATACATACTGCAGAGATATTAAGAAACTTGCTTAATGCTACGGGGCTAGTAAGTGATGAGATAAAAAAGCCCTTGGACTTCTTTCCTTCTAGTTTTGTGACATCATGTACTTTTCCTTAGTCCTTTGTGTCCTTATATGTGGGAAATTAAAAGGTCATTTCAGATGGTGGTCATAAATGAGGGGATGCATTTTGAAGGTTTAAATGCTCAATAAATGTCCACTGCTTTCCCCACCAGAACTGACTCTGCTAGATCTCTGAGAGTAGAGAAATATTATTGACAAAGTTTATCAGAATTTCAGTAAAGCATTTGTAAATTCTCTTGAATACAGCATGCTTGTTGGCAAAATAGAGAAATATGTTAAGTGATAGAGCAGTTTAATAAATTCTTAGCTTACCCCCAAGTGTGTTGTTTAATAAATGATTGTCACCTTGGAAGGGGTATCTTGTGGCATGTCATAAGATGCTTTATTTAGTCTTATAAATTTTCATCAATGACTTGGATGAAGGAAAATTTATCAGATTTGTAAGTGATACAGTGTTGGCAAGGGAAGCAATTATTTCAGGTAATAGCATCAAGGTTCAACTATTTTACCCAACAGACTTAACTTATAGACCTACATTAACAAGAATTTGAACACACACACAAAAACCCAAACAGAGATTCCAAATACACAATGAAAATATCAATTGCAAAATATAGTACTGGAACACCTGGCTTAACAGAAACTCAGATTAAGTTTACTTTAAGCTTAATGGTTACCAGTAGTAATTAGGAAATGTTATGATATTATTTTTTCCTTAAAAATCTAGATTAGAGCTTGTCCAAGTAAGGCTTATAGATAACTCAGCTCAGAATTCTTTACAATTAAAAAAAAGTCATATTCAGTCCAAGTGTACCAAGTTCTGAGGAAATATATATGCGTTTCAATGCTAAGTGAAATCAGTCGGACAGAAAGACAGTACAGCATGATTTTATGTGCACTTTTATGTGCAATCTTAAAAACAAAGCAAACAAATAAAGCAAAATAGGTATGAAATCAGATGTGGAGAACAAACTTGTGTTGCCAGAGGGCAAAGAGGTAGGGGTTGAAACATGAAGGGGATTAAGAGGTACAAAATTTCAACTCTAAAATAAATAAATCATGGGGATATAATGTACAGCATAGAAACTAGAGTCAATAAATTTTAATCAATATTTTTATGGTGATGGGGAAACAGTGTAAACAGTGTCAGACTTTATTTTTGGAGGTTCCAAAATCACTGCAGATGGTGACTGCAGCCATGAAATTAAAAGATGCTTACTCCTTGGGAAAAAGTTATGACCAACCTAGATAGCATATTGAAAAGTAGAGACATTACTTTGCCAACTAAGGTCTGTCTAGTCAAGGCTATGTTTTTTCCTGTGGTCATGTATGGATGTGAGAGTTGGACAATCAAGAAAGCTGAGCGCTGAAGAATTGATGCTTTTGAACTGTGGTGTTGGAGAAGACTCTTGAGAGTTCTTTGGACTGCAAGGAGATCCAAGCAGTCCATTCTGAAGGAGATCAGCCCTGGGTGTTCTTTGGAGGGAATGATGCTAAAGCTGAAACTCCAGTACTTTGGCCACCTCGTGCGCAGAGTTGACTCATTGGAAAAGACTCTGGTGCTGGGAGGGATTGGGGGCAGAGGAGAAGGGGACAACAGAGGATGAGATGACTGGATGGCATCATGGACTCGATAGACGTGAGTCTGAGTGAACTCCGGGAGTTGGTGATGGACAGGGAGGCCTGGAGTGCTGCGATTCATTGGGTCGCAAAGAGTCGGACACGACTGAGCGACTGAATTGAACTGAACTGATGGTAACTCATCTTACAATAGTGATCATTTCATAATATTAAAATGCAGAATCACTATGTCATATACCTGAAATATAGTATTGTATGTTAGTTAAAGCTCAATATAAATAAATAAATAAACCCCAAACATTTCATGGGAGAGAGAGGCTTTGGATTTTGAAACTCATTGGTTTGAATAAGTAGAACCCCCTCTTCAAAACATTCTCTTTTCTTCTTGAAACTGCATATTAAGAGACTCACTATTAACTCTGTGTCCATCTAGAATTAGACCTCTTTTTGGCAAAGGGTAAAGCGGCCACGCTGCATAAGAAAACAAATGAGAAATTGGGAATATTTATACTGTGGAAGACTAGCCCAGAAAGGATCATAGTAACAATATTCTCATACTCTAATTGTTTTCCTTTAGAAGCAGAACATGGAAACAATAACACAGAGTCAATACTACAGTGTTACCTAAGAAAAAGCTTGGATGCAGTCAGATCAAACACAGGCATATCTGTGGTTGTCATTTCCCTGAAATTATTCAGGCAGAGCCCTGAGAATATCCTTCAAGAGGACCTCTTATTTTGGCAGCGGGACTCCCGTTTATCCATGAGGTCACAAAGAGTCAGACAGGACTGAGCAACTAACATTTCTATTTGTTTCATTAGTTGATACCTGGGATTTCTCCCTTTTTGAGTATGTTTGGTACTTTTTCTTTTAGCTTTTTCATTTTGTTCAATTGCTACTGTCCAGAGTTCTTGGCCACCTTAATCAATACAAATTGATCAGAGGCCAGACAAGAAATTCAGGCGAGGCTTTATTGGAGCCCCTGCTGAAGCAGGCGGGTGTAAGAACAAACAGTGAGCTGCCTTGCTTGCTCCCTCTCTGAGGGGGCTGAGCTAGTTCCTTATATGGGAGTGAGGGTAGGGGGGTGTCAAAGGTCTTGGTGAAAGAGGTGGCTTAAGTGATTTGCACACCTCTTTGTGATGTTGTGTGCAGTGGCACATGCAGAGTAACCTGCTTTTGCTTTCAACCCCCTGATTTTGCTCCTGGCTCTTTAGTAGCAGTAGTTGGACTTTTTGTTTCGTTTTGTTTTTGTTTTTGTTTTTTTTTGCATCTTTTGTCCAGAATTTGCTTAAAAATGCTCATGCACACAGTTATTTTTATTCCCTTATGGTTTCTTTGTGTATTGTACCTCACGGAGATGGTTGTCAAGTGCAAACTTTGGAGCACTATAGCAAAGAATCCTGAGTCCTAAAGTGTCTTGCAATCACTTTCCTTGGTAAATACTAGAATTCCTATGTTAATACCTAACAACAAAACAACCATATTTAAGGGAATGGTTACCTATTCCAGTATTCTTGTCTGCAGAATTCCATGGACTGAGGAGACCGGTGGACTACAGTCCATGGGGTCACAGAGTCAGACACAGATGAGTGATTAACACTTTCACTTTCTTTTCACTTAATAATTTAGAATTTTTGCACCTAAAGAACCAAACTGTGACCTTCCCAATTCATTCTGGAAGATGTAAGGTCATCTCTACAAACAAAACTATATACATCGTTATTTTTCTTAATTAATTTAAAGCACCAGATATTTTAATTTATTGATGAAAAAGTTCTGAAACATGCCCTATTTTCATGTGGAGTAGCTGTATATATTACAAATATGTACTGTTCAATAAACATATGTAGTTCTAAAATCTTGATAAAAACACATATATCTTGATTTGGAGGCAGGGGTCGGGGGTGGGGAGGACGCTAGACTAATGCTGATCTTGAAGCTTGTTCATAGATAAGCCTACTGCTGATAGATCTGGCCAGCATTTGTCAAGGAATTTTACAGTGTGAGCATTAGTGCTGAAAAGAGATATGGAGTGTCCAATTCCACAAAGGGTGAAATCATTGATTGGTGTAAGCTTTTTCCTGCTGGTACCTTCAGAACTGACTGAGCTAGCAAGAAATACAAAATCTATCTTATTATATCTTCATATGATTGTGTTTATTGTCCTTGGAATAAGATTAAAAATTAATTGAGCTCTAAGGTCAAATTTTTATCAACATTATTTTAAAAATCATTAATTCTTAAAGAGTTACATTTCCACAGAGTTCCTAGCTAATAATGGTTTACACTCTTAATGGTGTAAGAGAAATGATATTTGCAGATAATAAATCCCAAAGTTATTTAATACTCTTTGCTGCCAATTTAATGCATTAGTCATTGAGCAGATGCCCATAAAAATATACTTAAAAATTTTTCAATTAATTAACTCCTACTCTGAACAGAGCATGTGTATTGTGACACATGCCTTCTAAGAGTATAGACATTTGAGCATGAATTAATGTATTTAAAGGGCTTCCTAGGTGGCACTTAGTAGTAAAGAATCCTCCTGCCAATGCAGGAGACATTGATCTTTGGTTCTGGAAGATCCTCTAGAAGGGAATGGCACCCCGCTCCAGTATTCTGGCCTGTAAAATCCCATGGACAAGGATGCCTGGCAGGTCCATGGGGTTGCAAAGGTTTGGACACAACTGAACACATAGGGTAATGTGTTTAAAACAGTGTGTTAAGAAGTAAGTTAAAATAATAAGTAAGGATACAGCTTTTAAATCAGGATTGACAAGTTCTCTGTTAAGTAAATAGAATGAGAAAGTTAAATTATGATAATCATCATGTAGGAGTTAGAGCACACATTTGCAAAAAATTACCCCTCTAGAGACAGTGACTTCCTCACCTAGAAACATTTCTATAGCAGAATTAATGTAAAGAGAGATTATATTATTTAGCAGAAAAGTGTTAGTTGTCCATGGAAACATAAAAAGAAAGGTCTCAGTGGCAAATATTGCTTATGTGTATAACAATTGTGTCCACGGTTTGAAGGGGTGGGATTTGTAGACTGCTTCCAGTCTGGGCCAGGCATATTTTTGTCTCAGGCCTGGAGAAAGCATGTTAGATTGTCTTGGCTTGTATTACACTTACACTTTTCATCATATGACTGATTTTAAAAATTTTAATCAAATTGTATGTACACAAACACTGCATATCTATAAAGCATTTTACAAAAGACAATAGTCTTTTTCCCATCTTCTGGCCAGATTTCAGCAAGTCCTTCACCTGCACCTTTCTTCATCTGATTTTCTTATTGATTCTTTCAGAATTTACATTCATATTAGTTTACGTTGGGCTTCCCAGGTGGTGTTAGTGGTATAGAAGCCTCCTGCTAATCCAGGACACAAAAGAGATGCAAGTCCAATCCTTGGGTTGGGAAGATCCTCTGGAGAAGGAAATGGCAACCTTCTCCAGTATTTTTGCCTGGAGAATCTCATTGACAGGGGAACCTAGTGGGGTACAATCCATAGGGTCACACAGAGTTGGACACGACTGAAGCGACTTAGCATAGCATAGCATAGCACAGTTTACATTGCTATTTCTTGTTTATATTTTTGTATGGTCATAACAAACATTCAACAACACAAGGGAAGACTGTACACATGGACATCACCAGATGGTCGACACTGAGATCAGATTGATTATATTCTTTGCAGCCAAAGGTAGAGAAGCTCTATACAGTCAGCAAAAACAAGACTGGGAGCTGACTGTGGCTCAGATCATGAACTCCTTATTGCCAAGTTCAGACTGAAAATGAAGAAAGTGGAGAAAACCACTAGACCATTCAGGTATGACCCAAATCAAATCCCTTACGACTATACAGTGGAAGTGAGAAATAGATTTAAGGGACTAGATCTGATAGACAGCGTACCTGATGAACTATGGATGCAGGTTCATGACATGGTACAGGAAACAGGAATCAAGATATCCCCAAGAAAAATAAATGCAAAAAAGCAAAATGGCGGTCTAGGAAGCCTTACAAATAGCTGTGAAAAGAAGAGAAGCGAAAAGCAAAGAAGGAAAGGAAAGATGTACCCGATTGAATGCAGAGTTCCAAAGAATAGCAAGGCAAGATAAGAAAGACTTTCTCAGTGATCAATGCAAAGAAATAGTGGAAAATAATAGAATGGGAATGACTAGAGATCTCTTCAAGAAAATTAGAGATACCAAGGGAACATTTCACACAAAGATGGGCACAATAAAAGACAGAAATGGTATGGACCTAACAAAAGCAGAAGATATTAAGAAGAGGTGGCAAGAATACACAGAAGAACTGTACAAAAAGATCTTCCTGACCCAGATAATCACGATGGTGTGATCACTCATCTAGAGCCAGACATCCTGGAATGTGAAATCAAGTGGGCCTTAGAAGCATCACTATGAACAAAGCTAGTGGAGGTGATGGAATTCCAGTTGAGCTGTTTCAAATCCTGAAAGATGATGCTGTGAAAGTGCTGCACTCAATATGCCAGCTACTTTGGAAAACTCAGCAGTGGCCACAGGACTGGAAAAGGTCAGTTTTCATTCCAATTCCACAGAAAGGCAATGCAAAAGAATGCTCAAACTACTGCACAATTGCACTCATCTCACATGCTAGTAAAGTAATGCTCAAAATTCTCCAACCCAGGCTTGGAGAACTTCTAGATGTTCAAGCTGGTTTTAGAAAGGCAGAGGAACCAGAGATCAAATTGCCAACATCTGCTGGATCATGGAAAAAGCAAGAAAGTTCCAGAAAAACATCTATTTCTGCTTTACTGACTATGCCAAAGCCTTTGACTGTGTGGATCACAATAAACTGGAAAATTCTGAAAGAGATGGGACTGCCAGACCACCTGACCTGCCTCTTGAGAAACCTATATGCAGGTCAGGAAGCAACAGCTAGAACTGGACATGGAACAACAGACTGGTTCCAAATAGGAAAAGGAGTATGTCAAGGCTGTATATTGTCACCTTGCTTATTTAACTTATATGCAGAGTACATCATGAGAAACACAGGCTGGAAGAAGCACAAGCTGGAATTAAGATTGCCGGGAGAAATATCAATAACCTCAGACATGCAGGTGACACCACCGTTATATCAGAAAGAGAAGAACTAAAGAGCCTCTTGACAAAAGTGAAAGAGGAGAGTGAAAAAGTTGGCTTAAAGCTCAACATTCAGAAAACTAAGATTATGGCATCTGGTCCCATCATATCATGGGAAATAGATGGGGAAAGAGTGGAAACAGCGGCTGACTTTATTTTTGGGGTCTCCAAAATCACTGCAGATGGTGATTGCAGCCATGATATTAAAAGACACTTACTCCTTGGAAGGAAAGTTATGACCAACCTAGACAAGCATATTAAAAAGTAGAGACATTACTTTGCCAACAAAGGTCCGTCTAGTCAAGGCTATGGTTTTCCAGGGGTTATGTATGGATGTGAGAGTTGGACTGTGAAGAAAGCTGAGTACCAAAGAATTGATGCTTTTGAACTATGGTGCTGGAGAAGACTCTTGAGAGTCCTTGGACTGCAGGAAGATCCAACCAGTACATCCTAAAGATCAGTTCTGGGTATTCATTGGAAGGACTGATGTTGAAGCTGAAACTCCAATACTTTGGCCAACTTATGCGAAGAGCTGACTTATTTGAAAAGACCCTGATGCTGGGAAAGATTGAGGGCAGGAGGAGAAGGGGACAGCAGAGGATGAGATGGCTAGATGGCATCACTGACTCGATGGATATGGGTTTGGGTGAACTCTGGGAGTTGGTAATGGACAAGGAAGACTGGCGTGCTGTGGTTCATGGGGTTGCGGAGAGTCAGACATGACTGAGGGACTGAACTGAACTGAACTGATGTTATATATATGTTATCCATGCACATTATATATTCACACATGCATATTATAAATACATGTGAAATGTATGTTATATGTGTTATATGTGTATGTTATATGTTATCTTTCTACTGATGATGTTGATTTAGCTCTCCATCTCTCACCTTACCACGTACATTTGCCTCACTTATCCTCCAAAGCAGCTATATTATGACTTTTTGTATAATATATTCAATTTTATAGGGTATTCAGTGTTATTATGACATAAAAATATTAATGGGTGAGCAAGTAATATAATTACAAGAGCAGCAGCAACAAGAAGCTCTTTCTCAGCATTCACTTTATGCAGGACAGTGATGTGACTTCCTTTCTTCTACAGTCTTATACTTGGACGTTGTTTCATTTACTGATTTATTTCTCACTCTTTCTCTTTTTAATTATTCAGACATTTTATGCATCTGCCTCAAGTGGCCTCTCACAGACATCTCCTCAGTGCATTAAAAAAATCAAGTATAATGCTAATTTTATGTTCTTTAATCTCATTCCTGGAATCTTCTCTTTGTCAGTTCCAATGGCTACAGTCCGAGTGTGTTGGGCAACTTTGTTCTGAATCAGCAGCTACATACACCATTCTTCCTTTACTTATTTTCTTGGTGTCATCCCTCTCATGTTGGAATTTCCACATTTCCATTTTTCTTAATTCCTCACTTAGCTGGAACACATTTTCAAGTCAGTATCTGAGAGAGAATCTAAGAAATGATTTCTGACACATTGTCTGAAAATACATTTTTATTATCATACTTCAGCATGTGATGATGCTTAGAGTTCTCAAATGGAATTATTTTTCCCCCTCACATTTGATGATGATGCTCTATTGTCTTCTTTCAGTGTTGCCACTGAGAAAGCTAAGGCCAATCTGAGGTCCAAATACTGAGGTCTTTTTATTTATTTATTTTTGTTATCTCCTTTTGAAACTTGTATTCTTAAATTCTAGTAATTGCTTTAATGTGGATCTTTCTCTATCCATTGTGCTGGGCACTACATCTATCTCTACTGAAAACTGGTTCCTTTGGTTCTGTAATGTTGCAATGTATTATTTATTTGCTAGTTTCTCTTTGTTTCTTTTAGTTTACAATTGGTATCATTTTAGTATAGATTTCGTGGATATCTTCTAACCTTTTCTTTCCTACTTTGTCTTTTACTCTATTTTCTAAAAGTCTTCAAATTCATCTTTTTATTCTTGCAAAAGATTTCCATTTTAATGTTTTATTTCTTAAATCTTTTTTTCTGTGTAGGTTCCTTTGTTATTAGTTGTCTGTGCTTGTTTCAGATTGGCAATATCTTCTTTTTGTCACATAGGATATCAAATAAAGCCTTTTGGAGTCTTCTCATTTTCTCTGCTCTCCTTGGTTCCTCTAATTTTCTTTTTGCTCTTCGTTTTATGCTCTTTCATTTCAAAGGTTTTTCTGCGTCTATTGATCCTTGATTAAATTTTTCCATTTGGGACGGATACACTAAATTTTCAATATTTTTGCATGTGTTTTGGGGGAAAGGAGACTTGTTACCAGTTAGGACTCATCATAAAGTGGTCTCAACCTACTGGAGATCCAACAGCTCACGTTGGTTCTCCTGGGATCTTTTTTTTTGAGAATGGAATCATCTTGACTGCTAACTGGGAAATATACATCTAGCTGCTGACACTTTTGAAGCTGACAAACAGAAGAGAGCTAAATATGTCTGATTTTCAACATGGTTACCTTTTGCTCTCAGTTGTACCTGGGTTCTTCCAAAGTCTAGTTCTTCTAGATTAGTATCTCCAGAAAAGGAATCCTGGAATCTAATTCCTATTTATATAGACTTCCAACCACTCCTTTTATTTTCATCCTTACTGCTACTCCTACTTTTAGAGTTATATTGTTGTTGTTAGTCCCTCAGTCGTGTCCGACTCTTTGTGACCCCATGGACTGTTGCTCGCCAGGTTCCTCTGTCCATGGGATTTTCTAGCAAGAAGACTGGAGTGGATTGCCATAAGGTTCTTCCAATTCTTTAATCCTTCTGAATTTCTAAAGGAGATCAGCTTGTTTTAGTTTAGCACATTATATAACTGAATTTTTGCTTTATCAGAGCTGGCACATTAGTTATCATTTATCCATCTGCTTTACTGTTCTCACTTTTTCTCCTTGTCTTTGTGGGTTTTATCCTTCCAATTTAGTAGGATTTGGGGATGGAGAAGATGTAAATCAAGCTTCAAAATCATGTAACAGAAGAAGTTCTAAATAATTTTATTTCAAGAGTAACAAAATTAATTCCACCTCCTCCCAAGATATATGATTTTTTTAAAGAAAAAAATAGGAATTTTCCCCATGTCTCAGATTATAAAACAATAGTCAATGACATTGACTATGAGTGAAGTGAAAGTCGCTCAGTCATGTCCAACTCTTTGTGACCCCATGGACTGCAGTCTGCCAGGCTCCTCTGTCCATGGAATTCTCCAGGCAATAATACTAGAGTGAGTTGGCATGTTTTTCTCTAAGACATTGACTATGGTTGCCCCTGTAATGGTATAAAGCAGGATTTGGATGGAATCATATGCTACCTAATGCAGTTATCTAATGGATATCAATGTTTAAAAAAGCTGGTTAAAGTTCATAAACTATAATGATTTTTCTGAATACTGTCTATGTAAAAAGGAAACACATAAAGGAAGAATTGATGCTTGTGAACTGCGGTGTTGGAGAAGACTCTTGAGAGTCCCTTGGACTGCAAGGAGATCCAACCAGTCCATTCTAAAGGAGATAAGTCCTGGGTGTATTTTGGAAGCAATGATGCTAAAGCTGAAACTCCAGTACTTTGGCCACCTCATGTGAAGAGTTGACTCACTGGAAAAGACTCTGATGCTGGGAGGGTTTGTGGGCAGGAGGAGAAGGGGACGACAGAGGATGAGATGGCTGGATGGCATGACCGACTCAATGGACGTTGGTTTGGCTGAACTCTGGGAGTTAGTGATCGACAGGGAGGACTGGTGTGCTGCAATTCATGGGGGTCACAAAGAGTCGGACATGACTGAGCGACTGAACTGAAAGGTTCTTTGGTTAAAGTTTCCATGAAGATCTTTCTTAAGGCAGAAAAGAGGACACAAGTATGGTAGCTTCAGAAGTTAGCATCACTGTATCATAATTAATTAAATTTCTCCATTTGTATATCATTTTTATAAGCTTTTTTTTTAAGCCTACACTTAAGCAGAGGCATTTTGGTATGCTGACAAATTAGGTTTTGAATATGCAATGTTTAAAGATCAACTTTGAGCCAACACAATTTTAGCAAGAAGAGTGTGATACTGAGTTAGAGAACAAGGTTCAAAAAATAACTTTAAAAAGTGAAGATAGTAAGCTAATATTTCAAACATAGAGATGGTCCAACATATACAGAGAAGACATTGAAATGGAAACAATGGGGGCTGAATCAGTACCTAGCTCCATTACGGTTCCTGGAAACCAGGCACATCCACTTGGAACCATGTAGCAAAAGAGAGAGTCTGTATGAAGGATTGGAAGAGCCTGAAAACCAGACCAGGCTATCAGTGAGGCAACCAGAGGGTACCTGCTACCATCCATAGGGAACAGGGGGATATAGAGAAAAAGTGACTATGGCACTGTAGGAACTGAGGCTGCCTGGCAGGATTCAAGCTACTGTAAATAAGAATCTGTTCCTGTTGATTCCACTGAAAGTGGAGAAAGAGAGAAATATTCCAATTTTTCTTTTCCTCCTGCCATCTAATACTCCACCAATGCTTTCCACTGACAAGCTCTAACTGGAAGCCATTTATCAGGGAACCTTAGAAAATATAATGTTCAGGACCAGGGCAGGAAAGTAAGGAGATTTTAAGTGAATTAAAATCTGTCATTCAGGGTTGAGATACTCTCTCCACAGGACTTAACAAGGGAGCAAATCAGCTCTGGAGTGGAAAAGGACTGCCACACTAACTTTCTGACTGCATCTTTTTGAACACCTGAACATTCACAACATTCTCTGCAGTGGAATCCTTAGTAAATGTTCATGTGGGACAAACTTATTCCTACAGGTTGGATTCATTCCTAAGCTATGTATATGTTTAAAACTCTGTCAAAGTTTCTTGCCCCCAGAACTCCAATCTTGCTTCTCCTAAGTGCCAGAAACCCAGATAATCTGCTAGCAATTAACCAGAAATTAGAGTATATTTTTACTTCAGCATGTATTGGCATCTTGTAAGAGAGACAGCAGGATATACTACGAGAACTTCATCCAAGTGGGTAAATATCAACTTTCATCTACCCTTTTGAGTTTACTGATTTTCTACAGCTCCACATATGGAATAACAGCTGCAGTCAGATACCCTACCTAATTAAGCTTACAATAATTCAGTCATTCTCAAAAACCCATCTGTCTTTGAAAGTGGTCAAGTCTGAGCATTAAATGGGCTGTGATATAAATCATTATTCTTGCATCTGTAGAGTCTTTGATGGAGGTACTTATTTCTTTAACTTTTCTGGTGATACACCATTGGTCTGTATTTGCTATTTTCTTAGGTAGGATGTACTATAGAACCTTGGCTTCTCTTTCTGTAACAACTCTTATGCAGGATCCTGCCAATGGCTTATATTATTTCCAGACACCATACACCCTAGAACTGGGAGAACCAAACGCAGGCATCCTACTGTGTATATGGTGAGGCGTACACAGGCAACAATTGCATTTTTTTCATTTGATCTACAACACCTTTGTGTATTTGCCCAAGAAGTAGCAACAATTCAGTCAGTCAGGATCTTTTGGAGAAAGTCGGGAGTTTTATAGTAGTATTTATTTATTTATTTTTAAGTTTTATTTTTACTTTATTTTACTTTACAATACTGTATTGGTTTTGCCATACATTGACATGAATCCACCATGGGTGTATACGAGCTCCCACTCCTGAACCCCCCTCCCACCTCCCACCTCATATCATCTCTCTGGATCATCCCCCTGCACCAGCCCCAAGCATCCTATATCCGCATAGACTGGCACTTCATTTCTTACATGATAGTATACATGTTTCAATGCC
Source organism: Nanger dama (assembly GCA_917880005.1). NCBI lineage: Eukaryota > Metazoa > Chordata > Mammalia > Artiodactyla > Bovidae > Nanger > Nanger dama. Next base: position 43,384,390 of record CAKJTW010000001.1, read on the forward strand.
ATTCTCCCAAATCACCCCACTCTCTCTTCATTATATTTCCTTATGAATGCTTAACATCTTAATTCAGGGTAACAGTCCTGTTAAGGGAGGTAGTTCTGAAAATTCAATAAGTTGTGACTTTCCACTGAAATATCTCACTCCAAACTTCTGCCTATCTCGTCTGGAGATTTTTTTTTTTTCCATTTGTGTAAATCAAGTATATGGCCCTAGGGCAGAGTCTGTATTAATGTTATAGTCAAAGTCCTTGCCCACTGAGGTCACTGGGGATTAAGTGATATTGATAACAAGTTCAGCTGCCTGAAAAGGTTATCACTGAAAATCTGCCCCGGGGGTATTTTATCACTCCCTTTGACTTCCCTACCTAGTAATTGTCTGCCCATAGGAATCAAAAATTCATTTCAACAATAGTATTGAAGCATCTCTAATTAACTACCTACCTACTTACCCAAGTGAGTGCTCAGTTTTATCTGACTCTTTACAACCCCATGGACTGTAGCCCACCAGGCTTCTCTGTTCGGAGAACTTTCCAGGCAAGAATACCAGAGTGGATTGCCATTTCCTTCTCCAAAGGATCTTCCTGGCCCCAAGATTGAACCCATGGCTCTTGCATCTCCTGCATTTGCAGACAGATTCTTTATCACCTGTGTCACCTGGGAAGCCCATAATCAGCGTCTTAGTCCAACAAAAATCACACGTTCTCTCGAAGACTTTTAAAGCTACTAGGCATTTCGGGCAACAATGCATTACTCAATATAATTAAGGCATAGCTTGCTTTCTGGGAAATAGAAGATAGCTGAGTGGTCAGTAACTGACAAATCTACTCTAACATTCCTCTTTCACAGAGCATTTGGATTCCTTCTTTAAATCATATTGAGTTGTTTCTTTGGCATCTCGACTCAATTTAGCAAGGGCACCTCAACTCTTTCAGTAAAGATTTCAGCAACTTAACTGAGAAAGCCATTAGAATCACATTCAAATACTCACTGTATAATGTTGATCTTGATTTCTGCAGTAAGAACACTCATATTGAAGTTTTGTCTCATTTGACATCATACTCTGCCCCCTTTCTCATTTTTAAATTAATTCCCTTTCTGATTATCTAAACTTTTGCTGACATAAATTTGAAAAAGTTTAAAAAATTTTGGCATGTACCTCAGCTTCAGTGGACTGGCTTTTCAACTTCTTCCTGATCATTGAAGGATTGAGCTATGATATGTCTGTGATTAGGGATCTGGTGATAATAACCAGGGCAAGGATGGAACCCAGAGAGAATTTGCTTCCTCTTACATGATGACATGGTTGGCTGCACACAAGAATACCTCAGAGGAAACAAGAAAAAGAACTGTTTTGGCTGATTGGGTTTGTGGATACATGGTGTGCTGTATCTTCAAAATTCCCCCATATAAATTTATCTCAATTCTGGTTTTCTCCTCCACTAGCAGTGTTATAGCTTTAAAGTGATAGTTTTAAAACAACTGTGAATTCACTTGATATCAAACTTCATCAATCTGTAGGATAATTCTAAGTATGCTGTTTAATTGTGAGATACAGGCATCTTTTATTTTGAAAGTATTGCTACTCTCTTAACATAACTATACTCTCAAGTCTTCCATTTGTTCCTTGAGCCAAAATTATAGATAGTTTGGATATTTTTCCTTATCATTCTCTTATGCTATTCAGTGCCGTAAAGGCAGCTACCTCATCCCACAGTTCTTAACTTCCCAATAAACTTTATGTTTAGTAGTAGCTATGCAGAATCCTAGAGACTTGCCATCATTTTATGGAGATAATTTAACTGCTTTATTATCACGCACCATGGGATTGCAGGTTACTATGCCCCACTAGTGGATTTTCACTGTGACACTTCGGCAAATTAAATACAATCACTGTCATTGGTTGAATAATGTCCCCCAGAAATTCACATCCTCCTGGAACCTCAGAATGCGATTTTATTTGGAAACAGGGCCTATGCAGATGTAATTAAAGAATGATAGAGATTAGAAGAATCTCTATCTAAAGTAGAAGAAGTCTAAATTAGGAGAAATCTAAATCCAATGAGAGTGTACTTATAAAAGACACACAGAGACTTAGGGGCCATATGAAGATAGAGATGAGGATTGGAGCTATGTTATCACAAGCCAAGAAATCCCAGGAGCCAGCAAACTGGAAAAGGCAGGAAAGTTTCTCCCCTACAGTCTTTGCGGGGTGGGGGTGGGAGAAGAAGCGGGTAGAGAGTGTGATTCTGAGAACATCTTGATTTCAGCCTTCTGGCCTCTAGAACTGTGTGAGAATGAAGTTTTGTTGTTTTAAGCCAACAGCTATGTGACAATTTATTACAGCAGCCCTAGGAAACTAATACAGTTACAAATTACAGTTTTCTTTATTTGCCAGAGTTATGTTCAGTATTCTGTTTTTATCTATTTCTGTACAAGTCAGGATTTTTAGCTGAAATAAAAAATACAAAATTGCTTCTTTTTGATTTTTTTTTTTAACAGCAACAAATTATTGAAATGTGGAACACTCACAGGATCCCTGTGAAGGCTTAGGAATGAGTCTTAGAAAATGGATGGAAATGAGTGGCAGTCTAGTTAGTCAGTTCAGTCAGTCAGTTCAGTCACTCTGTCGTGTCTGACTCTTTGCGACCCCATGAATCTCAGCACGCCAGGCCTCACTGTCCATCACCAATTCCCGAGGTTCACCCAAACTCAGGTTTATTGAGTCAGTGATGCCATTCAGCCATCTCATCCTCTATCGTCCCCTTCTCCTCCTGCCCCCTATCCCTCCCAGCATCAGGGTCTTTTCCAATGAGTCAACTCTTCACATGAGGTGGCCAAAGTACTGGAGTTTCAGCTTCAGCATCATTCCCTCCAATGAACACCCAGGGCTGATCTCCTTCCAGAATGGACTGGCTGGATCTCCTTGCAGTCCAAGGGACTCTCAAGAGTCTTCTTCAACACCACAGTTCAAAAGCATCAATTCTTCGGCACTCAGCCTTCTTCACAGTCCAACTCTCACATCCATACATGACCACTGGAAAAACCATAGCCTTGACTAGACAGACCTTTGTTGGCAAAGTAATGTCTCTGCTTTTTAATATGAAAAGCAGGCCAAATCAAGGCCCCCAGCTGTCATAGCCATTGGGCACCAGACTGAGGAACTGTCCCTCTTCAGCTGCTCTGGACCCCACGTAGCCCCACTGCCATGGCTGCCCCTGCTTCCAGGCTCCTGGACACTGTGGACGCTTCCACCACAGCCATAATGAAGTCTCTCTCCCTGTTTCTTGGCATCGTGTGATGTAAATCCAGTGTTAAGGGGTCATAGTAGTTTATCCTAGCCTGGATCACTTTTCTATGACTTAGTGTGCAGAAAGGCAAGTGAGATGTTGAAGTGGCAGGCATCTGTCCTAAGTAATGGATGAGGATTCTGCCTCCCCCAAAATTACATACATTTGGGGTATGGGATGGGTTTTCACAGTTGCAGAAAAGAGGTCATAAGTGGGGAGGCAAAAACAGAACAAAACAAAACAAAATCAAGCAAAACTTTTCACAAATGTGCATTGCACATGTTTATGTAAGGCCAGTTCCAGTAACTGTAGAAAAAATTCCTTCTAGACTCTGTCAAAATTTGACATAGTAGTCATAGTTAGAAGCTGGGAGAAGTTATATTAGGTTCTTTACTCATATAGATATTTTTCTAGTAGAGAAAGGATGAAAAGTTCATATATAGTTGTTCCTTGGATCTCACTAATGACAATTTTTAAAATACTTAGAACCATAGTATATGTGCCTTTTGTGTTTATCCCCAAGAGATCTTTGCTCATAATTAAGCATCATAATGTCTTGTCGATGCCATATTCAGAATTAAATTCAGGTAACCAAGTGATAATTTAAATGAAAATGAAATTTTTATTTACCTACATACAAAAATATTAGATACAACATTAATAAAACTCAAGGTATTGATATTGTTATATAAGGAAAATCAGTAAATTTAAAAAAGCCACTTTAAATGTTAATTCATGATATTATTTCAAAGGAAATTTATTTCATATTGATAGACCAGAAAAGAAAATGCTTAGATCACATTTAATGTTTAATAGATCACATGAGATGAAGAAGTATTGACAGACTATGGCAATTTCTTACCGTCCGGGAAAATCAGAGTCATTGCTGTCACTGGAAGTACCTGAAAAAAACGTATTAACCAGTTAAAAAGTCAATTTTCATAGCTTATGCTGTTACCACTATTGAAGTTTAAATACACATGACTAAAGGGCTTGTCTGTATTTTTGTCATGTAGTATGTGAAAATAAGACACCAGTGCAGCATATATAATATTTATCAAAGTTTTAGAAATTGAAAGAAGCACACTATGATGTCACTTTAGTCCAATACTCTGCTGCAGCATACATTTCTGGTATATTTTAGAGATGGATAGGGATCTGAAGGACTTTGGCAAACATTTTCAGCATATGAATGCACACAATCTAAAATTAAAAGCCCTTTTTTATATTACCTTTACTTGAAGTGTATATTTGTTCTAAAATCACATTTGTGACAGGCATTGCAGTTTGCTTAGCTTCTTATTCCATCAGTCTTCTAGGATATCTTTCTAAAGCAGATGTTGGAAAACTAAAAATTACATTTTCAGTACTCCTTTACTGCTAAGGCTCTGAATGCTAATTGATTCCCACCAAAAGATCCATCCACACGGGAACTGGAAAATCCAAGTGAGAATGAAGACATCCTCCTGCCCTTTTGAATGTTTTTACTGGTAGGCAAGGTCTTGCAGATGTGAAGTTTTTCTGCAGCAGTATTATAGCTCCTCTTCTCCCATTTCCTGGTTTTAGAGATTGTTATCATTTTCTAGGACCCAGGCACCAGTTTTTATGTTGTGAGACATTTGCGGTAGTGTTGACTTCCTGACGTCTGGAATACAACCACGGATCACCTTCATCTCAGTAGTTTCAGTGGTGGAACTTCAGTTTTAATGATCGGAGCTCTTGGCTGGCAGGATCTCATGGTTTGGAAATTATTCCTGAATTCCCAGAATAAACTGCACTCCTCCAACCCTTCCAATGATTTTATGGACACTTACTCTCTTATGTGAAATCCCTTTCTAAATAGATGCAAGATGCTTTAGTGTTTCCTATTTCCTGTTTAGCACATTAACTGATAGAACATCTAAAAATAATCTCCCCAGAAAATTTCATTTGTCTCCTAAAAATGAATTATGGAATCCAACCAAAAATTACAGCAGTTCTGTTTGAATATGGATCAATCTTGGAGAAGTAGTGAGCCAGAACTCTCCCAGAAGAGGCTGGCTTTAGTTGAACCATAACTTCTTTACAGATACAAGACAAAGAAAAGAAATAAGCTGCCAGTTCCATTCATGTAGTTAGTTGGGGTTATCATCATCCTCTCTGTGACCTTGAACCTGGATCCCCTAAAGCTCTCTTTCATCAACACATTCACATTCTTGTTGCTATTACACCTTCATTTGAAACATGGGCAACAAGATATTAAATATGTAATGACAGAATTGTTTAGAATTTCCAGGAATAGAAAAATCAGAGAAGGAAAAATATATTCATCAGTCTAGTTTTCCAACTGGGCTTCCCTGGTAGCTCAGCTGGTAAAGAATCCGCCTGCAATGCAGAAGACCCAGGCTGGATTCTTGGATCAGGAAGATCCCCTGGAGAAGGGATAAGGCTACTCATTCCAGTATTCTTGGGCTTCCCTGGTGGCTCAGATGGTAAAGAATCCACGTGCAATGCAGGAGACCTGGGTCATGAAGGTACCCTGGAGAAGGGAATGGCAACCCACTCCACTATTTTTCCCTGGAGAATCCCCATTGACAGAGGTGCCTGGTGGGCTACAGTTCATGGGTTCGCAAAGAGTTGGACATGACTGGGTGACTAAGCACAATTTTCCAATTAGACATCATTACATCCATCATGAAATGCTTCATTTGCTTTCTTTTATTCTATTCAAAATAACGAAAGATCTACTTCTCAGAGATGACTAAATTTCACTTAGTGATAAAAAAAGGAAAAATCATTTTGACTGCATTCCTGAACACTTGTTTTCTGTTCATTTGTGTTCAGTTTTATGGTAGCGGTAATTAGTGAATTACTTACTTAACCAAAATATCTTCTTAGTAATCAGGAGTTCATATTTTACAGTTATCACTAGGTTCTTCAAAATAAATGGTGGCAAAAAAGCATTTGGAGCCATAACAAATGTGCCAGTTAGTGAAATTAAAACTTTGGCTTGCCAGAGCATTACACAAAATGACATGTTGCTCAAAGGAAGTCCATTTTACTAGGAATAAATAAACACTGGTGGGAAATAAATCTCTGTTTCAGATTTCAAATGCAGTTGTTCACAATATTGTACCTAAGGGTGAAAAACAAATGAGGTAAATGAGTTTGTGTATACATTTCATGATTTTCCAGCAGTGTTATAATTTAAACTATAAAACGTCGCCTTTAGCAAACAACTATTGTGGGAATTCTTTCACACAGCCTTGTGCATGGAAGCCCCATTCTGTTTGTTTGTCTTGACTTCCTCTGACAATGATTGCAACTGTCTGCTGAGAGAAGGGAAAATGTAATTTTTATGTAGGATAATTCACAAGAAAGACAAATGTTACCAGGATTAGCTTACCCCGATTAACTTCTGAAAAATAGACACTTCAAAATCAAAACTTAAGTTTCCATCATAGAAAAAAAGAAAAACTGTCTCTGTGTTTTGAATGGGACCACTAAGGCCCTAAGAGTCCCTGGTTAGAGTCAGAAGATCATAAACCATACATGAAGTGAAGTGAAGTGAGCTTGCTCAGTTGTGACCGACTCTTTGTGACCCCATGGACTGTAGCCCACCAGGCTCTTCCATCCATGGGATTCTTCAGGCAAGGATACTGGAGTGGGTTGCCATTTCCTTCTCCAGGGGAACTTCTCGACCCAGGGATCGACCAGGTCTCCCGCATTGCATGCAGGCGATTTACCCTCTGAGCCACATAGAACTGCACAAACTCTAAGACAGGTGGGTGGGTTTAGTTAAATCTTCATACTGTCAATATCTCTGTCAGTCTTTTGTACCTAATCCCTGATGTCACCATATTCATTATATCTTTAGCTAAAATGCAGACTACAGCTACATTTTCTTCCAATATTAATAGACCACATCCAACCCCTGATAACATCAAGTTGGTTTCTACATCGCTTCATCCTTCACCCAGCCTTGTGCATGGCAGCCCCATTTTGTTTGTTTTGCCTTCCTCTGACAATAATGTGAAGTTTGGAGTTGACTTCCTGAGGCTCATGTGTGTATTTCCTACCAGATCTGTGTTTCCTCCTGTCCTGCACGCTGCTCTTTCTCAGTCTTCCACTGGTCATTCCTTTCCTTTCTGACACTGAGTTATCAAGATTTTCCAGAGCTCAATCCTTGTGCTTCTTTTCTTCATTTAAAATTGTACTTTAGATAACTTTATTATGACCTATGGCCATAAATGGGGCTTCCCAGGTGATGCTAGTAAAGAATGCTGGTAAAGAATCTGCCTGCCAATGCAGGAGACATCAGAGACATGGATTCGACCCCTGGGTTAGAAAGATCCCCTGGAGGAGGACATGGCAACCCACTTAGGTATTCTTGCCTGGAGCATTCCATAGACAAGGGAGCCTGGCAGGCTGCAGTCCATAGCATGGCAGAGTCAGACACGACTGAAGTCACTTAGTGCACACCCACACACATGGCCATAAATTCCATCTTTATCCTACTATCATCACCAAATAAATATCACCAATCTAGACTCTCCCTTGGTTCTAGACTTCTCTATTTCACTGCCTACTTATCAAGGCATATATATTTTAGCACGTTCAATAAAGAACTGATCTGTGTTCCCAAACTCATTCCCTTCCCCTGAATCTTCACTGTTGCTTTGCACTAGGAGCTCAGTCAACACTCAAGGCTCAAGTTTGTTTTTCTTCCCTTTTCTCAACCCAAGTCCAGTCCACCAACAAGTTCTGCAAAGATACCTTGATATGTATCCAGAATCTCATTCCTCTCACTGTTTCCCTCACTGCTACTTGGTTCAAGTCACCATCACATCTCCTGAGAGCCCTGCTAAGTCTTCTGACTGGTCTCATCCTTTCCATTCCTTCTCCCTCTCAAACCCATCCTCTTGATCATGCTTACCCTCAAGTCCACTGTACAGATAGTTTTAAAATGTTTATGACAGCACATAAAACTAATACTTCCAATGATTTCTGTAGCATTTAGACTAACTGAAAGTCTCTTTCACAGCCTAAAAAATCCTCTGTCATCTGAACGGTGACTATTTGAGTGACCTGGACTCTGAATTCTCTTGGTTCACTCACTCCCAGACTCATTGAATGTTTGGCTGCTTCTTGAGCACTAAACCGGCTTTAGAGTCTTTACATTTGCTCCTCTTTTCTAGTGTCATCTTTTCTAAGACACTATGCCTGATTATCTGAATAGCATAAGAAGCATGCATACTCTGTCTCTTATTCTGCTTTCTTTATCTTCATAGCTCTAACAAATTTCTGTTTAGGAGGAGTTTTACATTTTATATTTTCTTTTGTTTGTGAATGTCATTACTTGTCATTCTCCTTCAACAGAATGTAATTTCTGTATGTACATATTATTTTTCTTTGTTACTTTCTTTGTGCCTCAATCACAGCCTGGCAAATAGTAGCTGCTCAAACATTATTTACTAAATAAATAAGTACAATTTCCTTTTCCCCTCTTCTCTAAGCCAACCTCATCTTGAATATACAACATTAGCACACAATTTAATCCCTTCCCTAAAAAGGACCATTAATTTTACTTGCTTACTCTGAGGCACTATCACTCCTAAACCCCTGCAGATATATCACCTGCACTTCACTCTCCTTTTGACTGACAAATATTTAACATTAAAGAATAATTACCAATTCATTCTTTTGTTTTTATTTTGAAACAATAGATTCTTATTGAATAGTATATTGATGCCAGGAACTGAAAAAAGTAAAATAATTTAAATAAGAACAAAAGTTTCTGAAACAGAAACACAGCTTTAGTCGTAGTAATTTTGGTTCAAAATGACTGTCCTTTATTTTCTCTTTTATGATGAACATAAGTGTATGTTTGTTTTCATTACAGTTCCGGTTCCAGTTCAGTTGCTCAGTCGTGTCTGACTCTTCGCAGCACGCCAGGCCTCCCTGTCCATCACCAACTCCTGGAGCCTACTCATGTCCATAGAGTCGGTGATCATTACAGTTATCGAGTGCAATAAAAAAATGGAAATCTGTTATCAGTATTTTAAGACTGATCTATGTTTTTACTTTTTTGCATCCATTGTCTTTTAGTGTTCGGAATTTGGTACTGGCACAGGTAGCAAAATGAAGATGGTGTGTCTTGTTCAAGTTTATAGTCCTCAGAGCTGAGGTCAGTGTATTTGTGCTCAATTATTTTCTTCCAGTTTTGTTGAGATATAATTGGCATACAAAGCTATATAAGTTTAAGGTATATAGCATGATTTATTTTAAATATATTATGAAGTGATTATCACAATATATAGTGAACATCCATCATTTCCTATAGATACAAAATTAAAGCAACAAATTTTTTTCTTCTGATGAGAATTCTTAGCATTTATTCTTTTAAAAACTTTCATATATAGCAGATAGTACTGTTAATTATATTTATTTATGTTTTATATTAATAATGTGCATGTTGCCTGCCATGCAGGAGACCTGGGTTTGATCCCTGTGCTGGGAAGACCTCCTGGAGAAGGGCATGGCACCTGCTCCAGTAGTCTTGTCTCAGAAATCCCATGGACAGAAGAGCCTGGAGGGCTACAGTCTATGTGGTCGCATCTGACATGACTGAGTGACTAACACTCACTTTCACTTTTACATTACATCCTTAGTACTTATAACTGGAAATTTGCACCTTTTGACTGCCTTCATCCAATCACCTCTGCCCTCCCTCTAGTGATGACAAATCTATTTTTCTTTGAGTTTGTTTTTGAAGTGTAATTGATCTATACATTTTTAGTTCCAAATACACAATAAAGTGATTCATTATTTTAATACATTTCAAACTGATCTCCATATTAAGTCTAGTTATGATATGTTAAAATACAAAATTGTTACTTATTGACTATATATTCCCCTCCCTGTTCATTTCATTCATTTATTTTGCAACTGGAATTTTGTTCCACTAAATATACATCTCCTAGTTTTTCAGTCCCTCCCTACTCTCTTCAGCTCTGGCAACAGGCAGTCCGTTCTCTGTATCTATAACTCTGTTTCTGTTTTGTTATGCTTGTTCATTTGTTTTGTTTAAGATACCATATATAGGTAGAATCCTGCAATATTTATCTTTCTCAGCCTGGTTCATTTTGCTTTTATGCTCCAGGTCCATTCATGTTGTCACAAATGTCAAGGCTTCATTCTTTTTAAGGCTAAGTAATATTCTACACCACACCCCAAGGTTATACAAATGAAAGAGGCAAAATTAAAAGTTTAGGTTCAGTTCAACTCATTTGGGGCTTCCCCAGTGATTCAGTTGGTAAAGAATCTGTCTTGCAATGCAGGAGACTCAAGTTCCATCCCTGGTCAGGAAGATTCCCTGGAGAAGGGAATGGCAAGCCATTCCAGTACTCCCTTGCCTGAAGAATTCCATGAATAGAGGAGTCAGGCAGGCTATAGCCCATGGAATCACAAAGAAATGGACATGACTGTGAGACTAACGGTTTTATGAAGACCTTTTAGAACACCCAAAACAGATGTCCTTTTCATTATAAGGGACTGGAATGCTAAAGTAGGAAGTCAAGAAACACCTGGAGTAACAGGCAAATTTGGCCTTGGAATGTGGAATGAAGCAGGGCAAAGACTAATAGAGTTTTGCCAAGAAAATGCACTGGTCATAGCAAACACCCTCTTCCAACAACACAAGAGAAGACTCTACACATGGACATCACCAGATGGTCAACACTGAAATCAGATTGATTATATTCTATGCAGCCAAAGATGGAGAAGCTCTATACAGTCAACAAAAACAAGACCAGGAGCTGACTGTGGCTCAGATCTTGAACTCCTTATTACCAAATTCAGACTTAAACTGAAGAAAGTAGGGAAAACCGCTAGAATGTTCAAGTATGACCTAAATCAAATCCCTTATGATTACACAGTGGAAGTGAGAAATAGATTTAAGGGCCTAGATCTGATAGATAGAGTGCCTGATGAACTATGGAATGAGGTTCATGACATTGTACAGGAGACAGGGATCAAGACCATCCCCATGGAAAAGAAATAAAAAAGCAAAATGGCTATCTGGGGAGGCCTTGCAAATAGCTGTGAAAAGAAGAGAGGTGAAAAGCCAAGGAGAAAAGGAAAGATATAAGCATCTGAATGCAGAGTTCCAAAGAATAGCAAGAAGAGATAAGGAAGCCTTCTTCAGCAATCAATGCAAAGAAATAGAGGAAAACAACAGAATGGGAAAGACTAGAAAATTAGAGATACCAAGGGAACTTTTCATGCAAAGATGGGCTTGATAAAGGACAGAAATGGTCTGGACCTAACAGAAGCAGAAGATATTAAGAAGAGGTGGCAAGAATACACGGAAGAACTGTACAAAAAGATCTTCATGACCCAGATAATCATGATGATGTGATCACTAATCTAGAGCCAGACATCTTAGAATGTGAAGTCAAGTGGGCCTTAGAAAGCATCACTATGAACAAAGCTAGTGGAGGTGATGGAATTCCAGTGGAGCTGTTTCAAATCCTGAAAGGTGATGCTGTGAAAGTGCTGCACTCAATATGCCAGCAAATTTGGAAAACTCAGCAGTGGCCACAGGACTGGAAAAGGTCAGTTTTCATTCCAATCCCAAAGAAAGGCAATGCCAAAGAATGCTCAAACTACCCACAATTGCACTCATCTCACATGCTAGTAAAGTAATGCTCAAAATTCTCCAAGCCAGGCTTCAGCAATACATGAACCATGAACTCCCTGATGTTCAAGCTGGTTTTAGAAAAGGCAGAGGAACCAGAGATTAAATTGTCAACATCCGCCGGATCATGGAAAAAGCAAGAGAGTTCCAGAAAAATATCTATTTCTGCTTTATTGACTATGCCAAAGCCTTTGACTGTGTGGATCACAATAAACTGTGGAAAATTCTGAAAGAGATGGGAATACCAGACCACCTGACCTGCCTCTTGAGAAATCTGTATGCAGGTGAGGAAGCAACAGTTAGAACTGGACATGGAACAACAGACTGGTTCCAAATAGGAAAAGGAGTACATCAAAGCTGTATATTGTCACCCTGCTTATTTAACTTATATGCAGAGAACATCATGAGAAATGCTGGACTAGAAGAAACACAAGCTGGAATCAAGATTGCTGGGAGAGATATCAATAACCTCAGAGATGCAGATGATACCACCCTTATGGCAGAAAGTGAAGAGGAGCAAAAAACCCTCTTGATGAAAGTGAAAGAGAAGAGTGAAAAAGTTGGCTTAAAGCTCAACATTCAGAAAACCAAGATCATGGCATCTGGTCCCATCACTTCATGGGAAATAGATGGGGAAACGGTGAAAACAGTGTCAGAAATCTTTGGGCTCCAAAATCACTGCAGATGGTGACTGCAGCTGTGAAATTAAAAGACACTTACTCCTTGGAAGAAAAGTTATGACCAACCTAGATAGTACATTCAAAAGCAGAGACATTACTTTGCCGACTAAGGTCCATCTAGTCAAGGCTATGGTTTTTCCAATAGTCATGTATGGATGGCAGAGTTGGACTGTGAAGAAGGCTGAGCGCCAAAGAATTGATGCTTTTGAATTGTGGTGTTGGAGAAGACTCTTGAGGGTTCCTTGGACTGCAAGGAGATCCAAGCAGTCCATTCTGAAGGAGATCAGCCCTGGGTGTTCTTTGGAAGGAATGATGCTAAATCTGAAACTCCAGTATTTTGGCCACCTCATGTGAAGAGCTGACTCATTGGAAAAGACTCTGATGCTTGGAGGGATTGGGGTCAGGAGGAGAAGGGGACGACAGAGGATGAGATGGCTGGATGGCATCACGGATTCGATGGATATGAGTCTGAGTGAACTCCGGGAGATGGTGATGAACAGGGAGGCCTGGTATGCTGTGATTCATGGGGTTGCAAAGAGTTGGACAGGACTGAGCGACTGAACTGAACTGTGTGACTAACTTTCACTTTTACTTTTCAACTCATTTCAAATCCCAAACTGTCTTTTGTAATATTTTAGGAGACACTATAATAACTGCTATTTCCGTTTTCCCTCCTGATTTTCTTTCTGCTCTAGTTAGACTTTAACGGGTTATCAATCTTTTAAATTAACTTAAAAGATTCTCAGTGTGATTAAAGTTAAGCTCTCCATCAAACCCTTGCTCATGGGAGAATATAGTTGGAGAAAAAGTATCTGCCCACCAAAGCAGATTGCCACCATCCACTGGCAACATCCGAAGATGCAAGAGAGACAGATTCAACCTCTGGGTCAGGAAGATCCCCTGGAGTAGGAAATGGCAACCCACTCCAGTATTCTTCCTAGACAGAGGAGTCTGGTGGGTTACAGTTGGTGGGATCACAAAGAGTCGGACACAATTGAGCATGCACTGGAGAAGGCAGAGCATTAATGATTTTCTCTGCAGAAAGGCCTGACTAGAAGTATGAGTGAAAAGCCCAATGTGTAGATTTGCATCTAATTATAAACTTTTCTGACAGATGCTTAACTGTGTTCACCCTTATGCTAAAAAGAGCATATGATACTCCTATCCATCATACTGGTATTTTATTTTTTTAAGATATGACAGCTTTGGTAGTTTATCCTCCCATAAATCAGAAGAAAATGAGAAACAAGAAATACTTAATCATTTCACAGACATTAATGCAAGTTCTTATTCATATATTTTTAAAATGACCCAGATAAATTTTAAAGTAGTTTCTCCCATCAAACGGCAACATGTGGAATCAGGTTCCTTGATATATCTGAACTTTAATCAGAGCAAATAATTAGGAATTGCTCACTATAACTTATTTCTAGCAATTTGAAATGTGTCATACATCAACAGAAACAGACAAAGTGAAGGGCAATGGAGATAAATTATGTTCATAAAATGTTCATAGTATTAGTAGAGAAGTAATGATAATTTTCAGTATGGATATAAAAGCAAAATTCTAATTGTGAGTTAACTTTTCAACAGATGTAGGTGCTGCATCTCCACAACCTTGTAAATACTTTTCCAGTAAGTGCTCCAATACACTAATGGGGTTGTTTAAAGGTTTGTAAGACACACAGTTCTTACACTATTACAAATATAATCTTTAAAGCTGGAGGAGGCTTTTTCAAGAAACCACTCTATTTGTTCTCAGTGTTTTGCCTGAACAACTGAATGATAGGAAATACTACATGTTATTTATGAACAAAGATGCCTTTCTCATGATTGTGTACTCCAAAGCATTCTTTGCTGAGTTGTATGGTATGTGTGTGTGTTCTCACCACAGAGGGCGGGGGGGCACAAACAAAATTACTCTGTATAACAAATGAGAAAAATTACCAGTGGTTTGGTGGGGAAAGTTATGAAATAAATGACAGCAGGGGCTTGAGAAAGGATACATCAATTGAGATTATATGTGTGTATGGTAATATTCTTCCAGGTCTCTTCAGTATAATAAATATAATTGTTCTCTGTCACACAGATAGGCCATGACCAGAGCTATTACACTGAAACTTCAAATAGACAAATTGCAAATAGTCAAATTATAAATTTGTTGTTATTCAGTCACTCAGTCATGTCTGACTCTTTGCGACCCCATGAACTGCAGCACGCCAGGCCTCCCTGTCCATCACCAACTCCCGGAGTTCACTCAGACTCACGTCCATCGAGTCAGTGATGCCATCCAGCCATCTCATCCTCGATCGTCCCCTTCTCCTCCTGCCACCAATCCCTCCTATTTATAACTCTTTTTATAAATAGAATTAAAGCAAAGAAATGTGTAACTCTGACTGGATAAGAAGTTTCTTCCCTGAAACAGCCTGACCTTTTGAAGGTTGACATACTTCAACATCCTAATTTAAAGTGATATAAAATTCTTGTTTATATCTGACCTGACTATTTCCCCTTCTGTGCCACATACCGAGCCCATCCAATTATTGGTGTGCCTCCCTGATGAACATTAAGAGGCACTGAGGGACTGTGTGCACTGTTTTTGTTCTTAACTGTAGGCACTGTGAATTGCTTTTCACAAAGTGAAAGTAGTGAGTCAAATCTAAGTCATCCCTCTCCAGCTCATCAAACCTGAATCTGCCTTTGTGGTCTGGCCTATTTCACCCTTGAATTCCACATTCTCTGGGGAAATATAAACACGGATGTCTGCTTTAGTTTTAGTAGGTGGGTGAAGACAGGATACAGCTGAATTATGGGAAGAACTAAAGAAGGCCGTCTTCACTAAACCGCTATAAAGAAAGGTAAAGAGGAATAAACAAGAGTTTATTTACAATTTGACTCTGTCCCAACTGATGAGTTTGCTCCATCGCTCAGCTGTGTCCGACTCTTTCACGACCTCATGGACTGTAGCCTGCTAGGCTCCTCTGTCCATGGAATTTTCCAGGCAAAACTATTGGAGTAGGGTGGCATTTCCTACTCCAAGGGATCTTCCTGACCTAGGATGTAAACTGTGCCTCCTCATTGACAGGCAGATTCTTTATCACTGAGCCAGCTAGGAAGTCCATAAACAAAAAGCTACAAAGATGAAAAAGGAGGAGGGAAAAGAAATAGGAGGAGAGAGGAAAAGGGATGAGGTGGGGCTAGGGATTGAAAAACTGATGATGTTTAAACTTTTAAACTCACCATGGATCATATCACACTTGCTATGTCTTATCATCTATAGGCCATTGACTTCCACATTTATCTCCAGCTTCAGTGCTTCTCATGAATTCTAGACTAACATATCCATGTATAGGTGATACTCTATATCTCTGGCAAGTCTGACGGGCATCTTATTTACTGGTTCACAACTAAACTTTGGATATTTTCTCTCCAATGAAAGATCTCTGTTCGGAGTTATCCCACCACTCAGATGTCAAAACAATATAAAGTGAACTATTGTGTATGCTTTGGTGTGCTTTCCTTTCTTTACCTGCTTTTTTATATTCTTCACTATTTTCATATTTCATTGAGAATTCTGTTAGCCTAAAATATTATAAAGCCAATGGAATATAAACTATCTGAGGTCAAGGACTTAGTAAAATTTATTCCCTGTTGTATTTCTGATACATAGAATAGTGACCCAGTGCTCAATCAACATTTATTGAATATCGAATGTCAGTTGATTCCATATATTGTTATGATTAGATTTACAAATTATAGTCTGTTGCCACTGGGATTTATGTTGGATGGAGACTGGATGAGTAAGTAAATTTTCTAAGATGTTATAAGTTTGGCATGTTTTCACTGAAAGATGTTTAAAATTTAAGGTAGTGTTATGAGTATACATTTTATATATTTTGATTAATGTATGTTTCTGACTTTGTCAACTACTTACAAAATTTTTTGTTTGCTTTCATATTTTTTATTGAAGCATAGTTTATATAAAATATTATATAAGTTCAGTTCAGTTCAGTCGCTCAGTTATGTCTGACTCTGCAACCCTGTGAGTCGCAGCACGCCAGACCTCCCTGTCCATCACCAACTCCCAGAGTTCACTCAAACTCACGTCCATCGAGTCGGTGATGCTATCCAGCCATCTCATCCTCTATCATCCCCTTCTCCTCCTGCCCCCAATCCCTCCCAGCATCAGGGTCTTTTCCAATGAGTCAACTCTTCACATGAGGTGGCCAAAGTATTGGAGTTTCAGCTTTAGCATCAGTCCTTCCAATGAACACTCAGGATTGATCTCTTTTAGGATGGACTGGTTGTATCTCCTTGCAGTCCAAGGGACTCTCAAGAGTCTTCAACACCACAGTTCAAAAGCATCAATTCTTTGGTGCTCAGCTTTATTACAGTCCAACTCTCACATCCATACATGACCACTGGAAAAACCATAGCCTTGACTAGACGGACCTTTGTTGGCAAAGTAATGTCTCTGCTT
Source organism: Nanger dama (assembly GCA_917880005.1). Lineage (NCBI taxonomy): Eukaryota > Metazoa > Chordata > Mammalia > Artiodactyla > Bovidae > Nanger > Nanger dama. Next base: position 43,401,510 of record CAKJTW010000001.1, read on the forward strand.
TTGAATATGCTATCTAAGTTGGTCATAACTTTCCTTCCAAGGAGTAAGTGTCTTTTAATTTCATGGCTACAGTCACCATCTACAATAATTTTGGAGCCCCCAAAATAAAGTCTGACACTGTTTCCCCATCTATTTCCCATGAAGTGATGGGAGTTACGTGCATACAATATAGTGATTCTCAGTGTTAAAGGTTATACTCCACTTATAGTTATTATAAAAATATTTGCTTCATTTTCAAAAATTTAATTTATTTAAACTAAAAATACCCCTATAATTCACCGATTTCTCCCATCTAGCACTCCCTGCCTCTGGCAATAATCAGTCTTTTTAATCTATGTCTTTTTATTGGAGAATTTATTTTATTTACATTTAAAATGAATATTGACAAGTAGGTGCTTATTGCTATTTTGTTTATTGTTTTCTGACTGTTTTTATAGTTTTTTGTTTCTTTTTTCTTCTCTTGCTCTCTTCCTTTGTGGTTTAATGACTCTTCTGTGGAATACTTATATTTTCTTTATCTTTTGTGTCATTACCACATGTTTTTGATTTGGGTTACCTTTAGGATTACCCTTGGGGCTTCCCTGGTGACTGTGGTTCAGTGGAAAAGAATCCATCTGCAATGCAGAAGATGTGGGTTTGACCCCTCGGCTAGGAAGATCCTCTGGAGAAGGGTACGGCAACCCACTTCAGTATTCTTTCCTTGAGAATCCAATGGACAGATGTGCCTGGCAGGCTACAGTTCTTACGGTTGTAAAAAGTCAGATATAACTGAAGTGACTGAGCACACACACACAAGAATAACCCATAATGATTTACAATAGATATTTTAAGTTGATAACATCTTAAGTTTGATTCTGTTATAGAGCTCAATATTATTACTTCTCCCTCCGTATGTTTTATTAAAAAGCTAAATATGAATGATTTATAAATAATAATGAATCTTATAACAATCAATTTGAAGGTGAAATAGATTAAAGTAGCTTCATTTATAAAGTCATTACAACACCTCACCATTTAGGGTGAATAATTACTTATACCGCATCATTTTCGATAGTTAATTGCTATGATTTGGCAAGAATGTGAGTATGGACAGTTTGCTAAGATGAAACATCATTCACCACTGCTTTTCACTGATCTATTTTGAAATAAATATAGAACTTCTTGAATTAAGTTCAATGAAAAGTTAATTATTTAAAATGACTGTAGGGCTTTGTCCAATCTTTATAAACAAGTAGAAAATAATGGAAGAATGTTTATATTTCCTGGTTTGTAATAGTATGTAGTTTTATTAAGAATATTTCCCTCTTAAAGAAAAAAAAAGAATATTTCCCTCTTGTATCAATGCTGCTGCTGCTAAGTCACTTCAGTTGTGTCTGACTCTGTGTGACCCCAGAGACAGCAGACCAACAGGCTCCCCTGTCCCTGGGATTCTCCAGGCAAGAATACTGGAGTGGGTTGCCGTTTCCTCCTCCAGTGCATGAAAGTGAAAAGTGAAAGTGAAGTCACTCAGTCATGTCCGAGCCTCAACAACACCATGGACTGCAGCCCACCAGGCTCCTGCGCCCATGGGATTTTCCAAGCAAGAGTACTGGAGTAGGGTGCCATTGCCTTCTCTGCATTTGAAAGTAAATCGTAAAGCCAGATTCTTAGCCATGTGTGCTTATGTAACAAGAGTGGAGAAAGAAGAAACCATATTTGACTGAATCTTGAAAATCTAAAGGCAGAAAAATTGAGACATTTCACCCTCTAAGTCAGCAATAGTCACTGTTCATGCTGCAAGCAGTTAAATAAATGTAGATGCTTTTCTTTGGACTATTTCCTCAAAATAGTGAGGACCTATAAATTATTTATGTTATTGTATAATAGTTTCATAACCAAAACGGATAAAACTAAAACATTTCAGAGCGAGATAGAGGTAAAATTCACAAAGCTACACTAACCATTGCTGTAGTTTGGCATTTACTTGGCTACTCAGAGATGATACTTGATGCTGCATACAGAATAGCTGTCAGTGTACAGCGTTAGTGAATCTATATCTGCCATCTCTGAGACTTTTTCATAGGGTTGGTAAACAGTTGTGGGTGTTCATTTCCTCCCTTGGTTACATAAGGCCATTTAAAAATATTCTCTCCTGAATAGGATATTTCTTTCTCATATTATTTTTGTCTCCAGTAATTAGGACAATGCTATCATCAGTTTATCTGAAGAATCTTTATTGTATTCTCTGTGTATTGTACAGTATTGTATTATTTTTCCTTTTCCCTTGATTTCCTTTAATCCTACGTTCTCTGTCCAATACCACTCTCTTTAATATGAAAATTATATATGAACATATTATAAAATGTATTTCTGAAATATGTGTCCAGCCATACAAAATACATAATTTTCTTCATGCTGTTTTCCTCTTTTCTATCATTTCAATCAGTACTTAAGTACTATTAAGAGCATTGGTTTGCTCAAAATTCCCACACTTTTTCAAGTTGGCATTTTACAGTGAGTCCAGTAGTTCATTCCTCTGGTCTATGTTTATAAACTCATTGATATAGAATATAAATGTATATTTTTGATAATTTTTCGATAATCAGAGGATAATTACCTAACAATATTGTGATGATTTTTGCCATACATCAATATGAATTGGCAATAGGTATATATTAATTTTGTACTATATGAATCAATATGTATTTCTTTCTATCTTGTAAAAAGTAGGAGTAAGACAACCAACTTGCCTGACTTCAGGCTCTACTACAAAGCCACAGTCATTAAGACAGTATGGTACTGGCACAAAGACAGAAATATAGATCAATGGAACAAAATCGAAAGCCCTGAGATTAACCCACATACCTATGGACACCTTATCTTCGACAAAGGAAGCAAGAATATACAATGGAGTAAAGACAGTCTCTTTAACAGGTGGTGCTGGGAAAACTGGTCAACCACTTGTAAAAGAATGAAATTAGACCCCTCTCTAACACCATACACAAAAATAAACTCAAAATGGATTAAAGATCTAAATGTAAGACCAGAAACTATAAAACTCCTAGAGGAGAACATAGGCAAAACACTCTCCGACATAAATCACAGCAGGATCCTCTATGATCCATCTCCCAGTATACTGGAAATAAAAGCAAAGATAAACAAATGGGATCTAATTAAAATTAAAAGCTTCTGCACAACAAAGGAAACTATAAGCAAGGTGAAAAGACAGCCTTCTGAATGGGAGAAAACAATAGCAAATGAAACAACTGACAGACAACTAATCTCAAAGATATATAAGCAACTTATGCAGCTCAACTCCAGAAAAATAAATGATCCAATAAAAAAATGGGCCAAAGAACTAAATAGGCATTTCTCCAAAGAAGACATACGGATGGCTAACAAACACATGAAAAGATGCTCAACATCACTCATTATCAGAGAAATGCAAATCAAGACCACAATGAGGTATCATTTCACACCAGTCAGAATGGCTGCGATCCAAAAGTCTACAAGCAATAAATGCTGGAGAGGGTGTGGAGAAAAGGGAACCCTCTTACACTGCTGGTGGGAATGCAACTAGTACAGCCATTATGGAAAACAGTGTGGAGATTCCTTAAAAAATTGCAAATAGAACTGCCTTATGACCCAGCAATCCCACTGCTGGGCATACACACTGAGGAAACCAGAATTGAAAGAGACACATGTACCCCAATGTTCATTGCAGCGCTGTTTATAATAGCCAGGACATGGAAGCAACCTAGATGTCCATCAGCAGATGAATGGATAAGAAAGCTGTGGTTCATATACACTATGGAATACTACTCAGCCCTTAAAAAGAATAAATTTGACTCAGTTCTAATGAGATGGATGAAATTGGAACCGATTATACAGAGTGAAGTAAGCCAGAAAGAAAAACACCGATACAGTATACTGACACATATATATGGAATTTAGAAGACAGTAATGATGACCCTATATGTGAGACAACAAGAGACACAGAGGTATAGAGTGGACTTTTGGACTCTGAGGGAGAGGGAAAGGGTGGGATGGTTTGGGAGAATGGCAGTGAAGCAAGTGTATTTTCCTGTAAGAAACGAAGCGCTAATCTGTGTTTGGTGTAGGATGCAGGATGCATGGGGCTGATGCACAGGATGATTCAGGTAGAGGATGTGGGGTGGGAGGTGGGAGGGGGCTTCGGCATTGGGCGATTGTGTTCACCTATGGCTGATTCGTGTCAATGTATGGCAAAACAAATACAGTATTGTAATTAATAAAATAAATAAATTTAATTAAAAAAAAGTAGGAGTAAGAAAAGATTGAAGCTTTATCACTATAAGGAATTTCATTAACTTTACAAGACTTGAAATAGAATATGAGTGTTTTCTGTGTGCATATGACTTCATATATACAAAATATGAAATTACATCATTTAAAATGCACATTTATATTTTAAGGATGTGTATTTCTATGAAGTAACATTAAGACATTTAATGTAAATATGTGCCTAAGAATTGATGCTTTTGAACTGTGTTGTTGGAGAAGACTTTTGAGATTTTCTTGGACTTCAAGGAGATCCAACTAGTCAATCTTAAAGGAAATCAGTCCTGAATATTCATTGGAAGGACTGATGCTGAAGCTGAAGCTCCAATACTTTGGCCACCTGATGCAAACTGACTCATTGGAAAAGACCCCATGCTGGGAAAGATTGAAAGGAGGAGGAGAAGGGGATGAGAGAGGATGAGATGGATGGATGATATCACCAACTTGAAGGACCATGGGTGTGAGCAAGCTCCAGGAGTTGGTGATGGACAGGGAAGCATGGTGTGCTCAAGTCCATGGGGTTTCAAAAAGTCGGACATGACTGAGTGACTGAATTGAATATAAATATGACTAAAGAAAGCATTAAATGATTTTTTTTTTAATGAGAGAAACTAAAAGAGAAAAATGGAGAAAGCAATGGCACCCCACTCCAGCACTCTAGCCTGGAAAATCCCATGGATGGAGGAGCCTGGTGGGCTGCAGTCCATGGGGTTGCTAAGAGTGGACATGACTGAGAGACTTCACTTTCACTTTTCACTTTGATGCACTGGAGAAGGAAATGGCAATCCTCTCCGGTGTTCTCGCCTAGAGAATCCCAGGGACGGGAGAGCCTGGTAGGCTGCCATCTATGGGGTCACACAGAGTCAGACACGACTGAAGTGACATAGCAGCAGCAGCCCAAAAGAGAAAAATATAGGTTAAAAAGCTTAAGTGCATCTGGAAAAATAAAATGAAATAGAATCAGGGGAATTCCACAAATATATGACAAAATTGTATTATGATTAATGTTATAATGTTTGGTGAAGAGGCTCATGGAGTAAAAAAATTGGAGCTTTTGTGATTAGGAATTTGAGTGATCTGATTTATGTCATTTTCAATGTAAGATTTACAGTGCTTCCCTGGTGGCTCAGAGGTTAAAGCGTCTGCCTGCAAGGCAGGAGACCTGGGTTTGATCCCTGGGTTGGGAAGATCCCCTGGAGAAGGAAATGGCAACCCACTCCAGTATTCTTTCCTGGAGAATCTCAAGGATGGAAGAGCCTAAGGGGCTACAGTCCACGGGGTCGTAAAGAGTCGGACACGACTGAGTTAACTAACCATTGAATATAGAAATATGTGACTAGAGAAAATATCATAAAAGGACTGAGCAGATCAAATCAGTGACTCACAGATTTTGTATAGAGTCCTAGCTGAGAAATGGGTTATATTTTCAGTCCAGTGAAATATTGACATCTTAATTCATATTCTCAAAATAAACCCCTCAAAGACCTTTAGATCCTCTCTTAATATGCAAATAGTATTCAAGTCTCCTCTTTTTAAACCACATAATCCCAGTTTTCTTCAAAATTTAAGAACTTTTGATTTATATATAATCCAATTATTTTAGTTTGAAACAATATTCATACATGAGAAAAACACTGCAGAATGTCCCTTTTGCTGTTAAAATTATATCATCTTCAGTAAATTTTTAAACATTTAAGTACAAATATTCTTAAACAGACAGATAAGTTTCTAATTTTCCCAATATACTTGACGTATCTGTAATACTCCATGTGATGAAAAAGTGGAACAGTGACTAGAGACCTAAATTTAAATCCTGCCTGTCAACCTAATGTACAGTCGGGGAGTGAAGATAATTGATGTGTGTAGGGCAATCAGAATAAGCCCAAATACTAAATTATGTATTTGTTGCTGCTGTGCCACCAAGACCATTATCCAGTATGTTTATACATTTTAAATTTTCCTTGCAGGAAAGATGTGCTTCTAATAACTCTGGCTTCATGGTGAAATGAGGCTTTAGAAACATGATTCCAAAATGTATTTACTTTTGACCCTACATAAGGAGATAATCTTTCTGTATTCTGGGCTAAATATTTTCTGAGTATTAAGTATTTAAAATACTGTATTTCTGAATAACACAGCCAGATAGGAAACTGCCACCAGTCCTAGAGTATTTTCATATGAATTTCAGTCCCTTTTTCATCATTAAATTGGAAATTGACATTGGCATTGGTGCATTTAAATGTTAACTGGTGAAGATATGGAGGTGGTGAAGAAAACACACAAGGGCAAATGGCTGAAGGGAAAGAGAAGAGATAGTATATAACTTCAAGGTATCTTAGCGCTAACTCTCTTTCTAAGTTGTGAATTTTTAATTAGAAATGTGGGGCAGAGAACAGCTAGAGGGGTGGAGTAGATACTGTTTAATTTGTATATCCTTAACAGCCATTACTGAAATCTCTTCAAAATGCATTACTGGCAACCTGCTTCCAGCATGCAAACAAATTAGATTATCAAAGTTCATTTTGGTATGTTTGAGGGTTTTGAAATGTTAAAATACATTTTCTTATGAAAATATAATAATGGCATTATAATTCTAAAGGTGACAATTAGTTTTCTAAATCAAGCAGTGTAATCTAATTTATCTGCTATATAGTTTAGCAGTTGGGCCGATGAATACCATAGAACCTGGCTAAGATTTATAATCTCTCTGTGATGCAGAAGACCCAGGTTCGATCCCTGGGTCAGGAAGATACCCTGAAGGGAGAGCATGGCTACTCAACTCCAATATTCTTACCTGGGAAATTCCATGGACAGAAGAGTCTGGTAGGTTACAGTCCATGGTGTCATAAGGAGTTGGACTTGACTGACTGTCACTTTCAACTTTCAAGATTTATAAAATTAATTCCATAAAATGTGTTTTCAATTTCTAACCTGGTCTTTGAAAAATGTATCTTCTCTTTTGACTTGGTAGTGAGACATCTAGAACTCGTAGTTCCAGTGAATGATCTACAGATTTGTATAGTCTATAGATCTGACTATTTAAAGTGATTTATTTAAAGCGTCTGCTTCCAATGTGGGAGACCTGGGTTTGATCCTTGGGTCAGGAAGATCCCCTGGAGAAGGAAATGGCAACTCACTCCAGTATTCTTGCCTGGAGAATCCGATGGACAGAGGGGCCTGGCAGGCTACAGCCCATGAGGTCGCAGAGTTGGACACGACTGAGCGACTTCACTAAACTTCACTTCACTAAACTGGAAGTACTTGTGAATGAATCAACTCAAAGGCAAATCATAGTTTCCTCCTGCTACTGTGTGTTCCAATCAAGATGATTTTCAGTTGGCCTCACTGCATAACAGAAAACATAAACCACAGTTTACAGGTGAAGAAACAAACATGGATCAATGAAGTGATTTTCCAAGGTATACAGAGCTTGTAAAATGGTAGACCTGAGGTCTGAGCCAGCAGTGCAGTAATTTGAGGGGCCCATGGAAAATGAAAATGCGAGGTCCCTTATTCAAAAATCAGGAAGAAAAGATTTTTCCCTTCTTCCACAGCTTGTCTCTCCGGTTGTTGTGGTGGTTTTCATTTGCTAGGGCATGGGAAGATTTGAGGGGCAAGTGTAGGAAACCCTTAACAGAGTGTGGGGTCACACGCCTAGACATACTATTCCCCCTCCATGGGTGGAGGGTGTCAGTAGTTTCTGGGTGGGGGCAGATGATGGAGAACCCGCTCAGGAGAAGCAGAAAAGTGGGATGCCCATGGAAGCAGGAGGTGGGTGTCAAGGCATACAGGCTCTATTGCTCCATCAAACTTCATTTTCAAAGCACAGATTCAAAGAGAAAATTAAGAATTTCAAGGCAGCTACTATAGAGCATCAGTTCCCAGGTTTATGAGCATGGGTTCCTGGGAAGATCACATGGACTTTAAGCTGATTCTATCCAGGACACTAAACCTGATTATTTTATTTCAAGTTTTTTTATTTTTCCACCGTAGTAATTGCCTGTCTATGTTGAAGATTATTTTGCAACATGACTTTCTTAAAATGTATCATTTCCATGGAGAGGGCCTGAAATTTGAGGTCTTAGGAGAGAGAGGCTTAAATGAACAGTTCACAAGGTTTTGACTTTTGATTTTACTCTGAAGGCATGCTCTTCATATAAAAGTGAGTACTTTTACAGCCTTGCCATCAGTAACCACTGACCTCTCTTACCAAAGCAGCCCCTGTGCTTTGACATAATAAAACTCATCAAGCACAAAATATATATTTCACTTGGGACTTCTTGACAATTATTGAAAAGTCAGGAGCAGAAGTTAGCTTTCAGTTTCATGTATGGTGCCTTTTTTCTTCCACCAGGCAAACTTTGCCTCGTCTGGCTTTTAAAATTTATAAGCTGGTTTATTGTAATATATTAGATGCATCAGGTACCCATCCATATTGTAGCTTTTAGCTATATTTGTATGTGTGATGGGAGTTGGTGCAAATTGAGAGAAGGAATATTATTGGGAGAAGGAAACACTATTCATATCAATCTTAATAAATGAACCAATTAATATAGCATCTTTTATAAGAATATATGCATGAAATTTACATGGCTGTTTTTATATCAGTTAGCAGTCACATTCTGACAGAAAGGATTTAAGATAAGTGTGCTTGGTTCCATTAATGGAAACAGATATTTGTATTTCTTCTAGGAAAATTTTAGGGCTTGAAATATCAAGTATCTAAATATGCTGTCAATGTGCTTACTGATAGTGTCTCAACTACATAAGCAGTTTGTGATCATCTTAGTTTTTATCATAAAGGTTACAGGCATTTTAATGGTCCTGTCTTGATCTAGAATAATAGTTACAACTTTTTTCCTGTCTCTCAAAAGCACTCTAAATCTTCGTAAGTAAAGGAAGATAGTTAAGATTGACTGTGTTTTCCAAATTTGCTGAGACAGAATTTTCTAAATATTTTATATGCTCAGGTACATGTGAATAGTTGTGGATCTACAATATTTATTTGGAATGAAGGTGGTACAGCTTTTTCATCTTTCCACAATTTTTCCTTCCAGTTGCAACTGGAGTTGCCAATCTCCAGTCCATTTTAAAGGAGATCAGCCCTGGGTGTTCTTTGGAAGGAATGATGCTAAAGCTGAAACTCCAGTACTTTGGCCACCCCATGCGAAGAGTTGACTCACTGGAAAAGACTCTGGTGCTGGGAGGGTTTGTGGGCAGGAGGAGAAGGGGATGACAGAGGATGAGATGGCTAGATGGCATCACTGACTCTATGGACATGAGTCTGAGTGAACTCTGGGAGTTGGTGATGCACAGGGAGGCCTGGTGTGCTGCAATTCATGGGGTTGCAAAGAGTTGGACATGACTGAGAGACTGAACTGAACTGAACTGAATTATATAAAAAGAAGCCTCCATTTTTAATATCTCCTCTGTATTATCTTTGCAGATTCACCAAAAAAAAACACAAAGTTCAAAGGAGAGTGGAAATGAAGTATAAATGAGTCTCACTCTTTCAGATTTATTCAGTGAGAATATTCAAGAGTAGGTAATAAAGCATCTGCATAAGTAATTCATTTCATTCATGTTTACTGTGTAGTCAACCCAAATCTAGCATACTTTTTCATTCAAACTCCTGGAATCTTTCTTCTTTTCTTTCTGAGACCATCATATGATTGCTTTCTGATATCCTGCAGGTCTCAAAAGCCCCTTTATTGAAGAATTTTTCCTTAACAATCTAGCTAAACAGGCAATTTTTCAATATTCATACAAGGCAACCCAAAACATTGATTTGTCTTCCTGAAAAATAATGACATAAGGATGGTAAGTGTTTTCTCTAGTGTCTTATCTTGGAATTAGAGTTCTACAGTAAATATAAAATGAAGGCCAGATAAAATATGTAATTAAAATGGAGATTGCTAGAACAAAAATGAGATTATTTTATAATATTTCTTTACTTAATAGATTTTCAAATAGCTTCAGAATGAATAAATGCCTCAAAGACACACTGATCTATAGGAGAGCTAAGTCCAGGACTTAAATTTACCAATTTGCTAACCTAGTAAAATGTATTTCCACAGCTTTCTCTTGTTTAATGAGAATTTGTTATGTTAGAAAATCAACCCAAGCAAAGGGAATTTGCTTACCACACAATAGAAAGAGAAAGCTGTCTTCAGTTCTGTTGTAAGCCTAGATAAGATTGGGTGTGCTTTTTCTCTCTCCATGCATCTCTTCTCTGCTTCTCTGGGAATGCTGATCTTAGTTTCTCTAACTGGTGACAAGCTTTCTTTAATGTGGCCAGAGATAAGACCCACCCTCACCCTATCCTATAAGATTCCAGGTTAGTAATTAATCCCAGTGAAAGACAGCCATCATTTTCCCCCAAAACATATGTATATGCTATATACATACAAAATACAACATCTCCAAGAGTTTCTGCTTGAATGTATACACTTCTCTGAATAAACCACTATAGGAGACAGATTGACTGTGACTAGTTCACAGAGATATAAACTTAATTTTATTTTCAAGACAATAAGGTTTAATAATAAAGCTCAGTTCAGTTCAGTTCCATAACTCAGTCATGTCCGACTCTTGGCAATCCCATGGCCTGCAGTACACCAGGCCTCCCTGTCCATCACCAACTCCCAGAGCTTGCTAAAACTCATGTCCATTGAGTTGGTAATGCCATCCAAACATCTCATCTTCTGTCATCCCCTTCTCTTGCTACCTTCAATCTTTCCCAGAATCAGGGCATTAGTCAGTTCTTTGCATCAGGTGGCCAAAGTATATTGGAGATTCAGCTTCAACATCAGTCCTTCCAATGAATATTCAGGACTGATGTCCTTTAGGATTGACTGGCTTGATATCCTTACTGTCCAAAGGACTCTCAAGAGTCTTCTCCAGCACCACAGTTCAGAAGTATCAGTTCTTCAACACTCAGCTTTCTTTATGGTCCAACTTTGACATCAATACAAGACTACTGGAAAACCATAGCTTTGACTAGAAGGACATTTGTTGGAAAAGTAATGTCTCTGCTTTATTAATATGCTGTCTACGTTGGTCATAGCTTTTCTTCCAAGGAACAAGAGTCTTTTAATTTCATGGCTGCAGTCACCATCTGCAGTGATTTTGGAGCCCCCCAAAATAAAATCTGACACTTTTTCCATTGTTTCCCCATCTATCTGCCATGAAGTGATGGGACCGGATGCCATAATTTTGGTTGAATGTTGAGTTTTAAGCCCACTTTTTCACTCTCCGCTTTCACTTTCATCAAGAGGATCTTTATTTTCACTTTCTGCCATAAGGGTAGTGTCATCTGCATATCTGAGGTTATTGATATTTCTCCCGGCAATCTTGATTCCAGCTTGTGCTTCACCCAGTCTGACATTTTGCATGATATACTCTGCATAGAAGTTAAATAGGTGGGGTGACAATATACAGCCTTGATGTACTCCTTTCCCGATTTAAAACCAGTCCATAGTTGCATGTCCAGTTATAACTGTTGCTTCTTGACCTGCAAACAGATTTCTCAGGAGGCAGGGAAGGTGGTCTGATATTCCCATATCTTTAAGAATTTCCCACTGTTTCTTGTGATACGCACAGTCAAAGGTATAGTCAATGAAGCAGAAGTAAATGTTTTTTCTGGAATTCTCTTGCTTTTTCTTTGATCCAAAAAATGTTGGCAATTAGATCTCTGGTTCCTCTGCCTTTTCTAAATCCAACTTGAACATTTAGAAGTTCATGGTTTACGTAATATTGAAGCCTGGTGTGGAGAATTTTGAGCATTACTTTGCTAGCATGTGAGACGAGTGCAATTGTGTGTTAGTTTTAGCATTCTTTGACATTGTCTTTCTTTGGGATTGGAATGAAAACTGACCTTTTCCAGTCTGGTGACCATTGCTGTGTTTTCCAAATATGCTGGCATATTGAGTGCAGCACTTTCACAGCATCATCTTTTTTAGGACTTGAAATAGCTCAGCTGGAATTCCATCACCCCCACTAGCTTTGTTCATAGGGATGCTTTGTAGGGCTCACTTGACTTTGCACCCCAGGATGTCTGGCTCTAGGTGAGTGATCACACCATCATGGTTATCTTGGTCGTGAAGATCTTTTTCTGTATAGTTCTTCTGTGTATTCTTGCCACTTCTTCTTAATATCTTCTGCTTCTGTTAGGTCCATTCCATTTCTGTATTTTATTGTGCCCATCTTTGCATGAAGTGTTTCCTTGGTATCTCTAATTTTCTTGAAGACATCTGTAGGCTTTCCTATCTATTTTTTTCTTCTATTTCTTCGCATTGATCACTTAGGAAGACTTTCTTATCTCTCCTTGCTGTTCTTTGAAATCTACATTCAGATGGATATACCTTCCTTTTTCTCCTTTGCCTTTTGCTTCTCTTCTTTTCTCTGCTATGTGTAAGTCTTCCTCAGAAAGCCATTTTGCCTTTTTGCATTTCTTTTTCTTGGGGGTGGTTTTGATCACTGCCTCTTGCATAATATTATGAACCTCCATCCATAGTTCTTCAGGCACTCTGTCTATCAAATCTAATCCCTTAATATAACTAGGAGAAGAAAATATTATACAGAGGGCAGGCAAAAACCAGTGCTAGCACAAGCAGTTATTCATAATTTATTCTTTACACACATATTACCTTCCATATATACAAAGTTTATACAAAATGCATTTACCAAATGCCTTCTGCTTGATTAGTTATCAGCTCTAAATTCAGTTATTTCTGTGTATCTGAAAGTTTTGACTTTTCTTTTGAGATTATCATATATTTTCTTGCTGATCTTTTCTAAGATACATCCTAAAAGAGACAGAAAATTGTATTGTTTGAATATACATCATAATTCAAAAGGAATAATTGAATACCTTAATAGAAGAGGAAAAAATGTAAAAACTAATTTCCGATAATAAGTATTAATCAATTTTAGGAAAAGTTTTATCCATAGCTATTAAAAACAGTTTTCCATATTATTCTAATATCCAACTTCTAGGGCCATCACCTGGCCCAAATGTATTCACAGTATTTAAGAAAAAAAAACAAACAACTTACTCTTTTGTAAGAATCTATCTATTTTTAATTTCTTGCCATGCTGAACATCTATGCTTGATCCCTCTACAAACATTGCCCTTTCCATTATTAAAGATGTCCTCACTATTTATAGAGAAAGGAAACTGCTCTTTTGTGTCAACCTTACCCTCAGCAAAGGATTCACAGTCTCCTTAATTCTTCACAGAATAGTCAGTTCTAGTCATCACAGCTGACAAGAATTACATGAAAGTCTAGAATTCTGAAGGAGAAGTAAATATACCTTGTAACCACTGCAGAACTTACGCTTTCAGAGATCCTTCATATGTTACCTCCCTGATCTGCTCCTGTACCATAACTATGTAGCACTGGGAGGGATCTATATGCTGCCAGGTTTCAGAATCCAGAGAAAAAATTGACTCCAATACTTAGAAATGAAGTTCTCTCACTTTAGTTGAAGCCCAATCTCCTGAGTCCTTACTTCTTGGATAATTTGCCAGATAATTTGCAATAGATAAATCTAATATATTTTTTAAATTTTATTTTTACTTTATTCTATGTTACAATACTGTATTGGTTTTGCCATACATTGACATGAATCAGCCACAGATAAATCTAATATTTTTAAAAGATCTTTTTATGTGGGCCATTTTAAAAGTCTTTATTGAATTTTTCTTTATTGAACTTATTACAATATGGCTTCTTCTTCTTTTTTTTTTTTTTAGCCATGAGGTATGTGGGATCTGAGCTCCCAATCAGGGATCAAATCCACATCCCCTGCACTGGACCACCAGGGAAGTCCATTTAATCTCTTTTTAAAAATCTCAACTCCCACAAGACTGAAGTCAGGGCTTCTGCAAGTATATCCAAGGTTTGTGTTTGAATTGGAAAAATGTACCTTGTTCAGCCAAAGAGAAAAATGATGCCTCTCAGAGGATCAGCTCCACATGGTCCACAGCTCCTTGAGTAGATTTTACTCTGTGCAAACAAAACAAAAACAAACAAACAAAGAAAATAAGGATGCTCCTTCGTCTCTTGTGAACCAGTTCTATGCTAGGCTGCATTTCAATCTCTATCTCTTCCCAGACAGACTGCATTTTCAAGGTGCACAGATTGCACAGCTGTGCATAGCAGCTTTGCAAAAGTTATCAAAACAATAATTCAACAGAGTGGAGTTTCCCATTTTGTAAGAAATTCAGTCAGAAATAATAGCACCAGTGTCCCCTGAGCCTACTAAATTGTCATTCTGAGGCAGGTTGTGCTCAGCATCCTAGTTCCCGGTTGTTTACATCGACTCCTCTATGAGAAAAGGTGAAGAGCATATCAAGTCTGGAAATCCTACTGTTTTTAAGGGTCTCTGTTTCAGCTCCCCCAGGAGCAGCTGTTTGAACAATAGCGTGCCCAACTCTGTAAGAACAAGTCATCGATAACTTAAATTCTTCTTTAGAGAAAATCACTAATTTAAATGAAGGCTATGCAGGAATATAAATCTTCTGTAATAAACAGTGAATTTACATTACTAAATATAACCCTTAAACGTTTGAACCATAAATTCTTCCTTTCAGTTGCTTCCCTGCATGAAGGTCTTGCCTAACTCACAAAGTTCTACAGAATGATTTATCTCTCACTATCCCAGGGGAAATAGCCAAAAGACAAATTCAAATTTCTTAGCAAACAGAAATTTCTTTCAACATTTATTAATAAGTGACAGTCTTCACAACTTAAGATGAGTCACTTAGACTGATTTTCCAACTAGGACAATTCCTCCATTGTCAGAAAAGACTCAGTTGTGTCTGACTCTTTGCGACCCCATGGACTATGGCCCTCCAGGCTCCTCTGTCCATGGAGATTAATCAGAGATATAGAGAAGTAATGTAGGAATGAATTCATCAAGTTTCTAAAATGATCTTGAGAATAGCAGAGCTGTTCTTTCTCCTTCTTACTCCTTCTTTTCTCCCTCCTTTTTTAATAGATTAGCTGTGAAATACTCTTTTTAAATTTTGTCAGCTTTCATAAATGTGAATTTAGAGAAAAACACTCAAGACAATATTGAATTCTATAAGAAGTAAGAGGGTGATCCCAAGATGTGGATTCAATTATCTCCCTATTTACAACTCCCTATTTACAAGCTGGTTTTAGAAAAGGCAGAGGAACCAGACATCAAACTGTCAACATCCACTGGATCAGGGAAAAAGCAAGAGAGTTCCAGAAAAACATCTATTTCTGCTTTACTGACTATGCCAAAGCCTTTGACTGTGTGGATCACAATAAACTGTGGAAAATTCTGAGAGATGGGAATACCAGACCACCTGACTTGTCTCTTGAGAAAACTGTATGCAGATCAGGAAGCAATAGTTAGAACTGGACATGGAACAACAGACTAGTTCCAAATAGGAAAAGGAATATGTCAAGTCTGTATATTGTCACCCTTCTTATTTAACATATATGCAGAGTATATCATGAGAAACGCTGGGCTGGAAGAACAGGCTGGAATCAAGATTGCCAGGAGAAATATCAATAACCTCAGATATGCAGATGACATATGGCAGAAAGTGAAGAGAAACTAAAAGTCTCTTGATGAAAGTGAAGGAGGAGAGTGAAAAAGTTGGGCTTAAAGCTCAACATTGAGAAAACTAAGATCATGGCATCTGGTTCCATAACTTCATGGCAAATAAATGGGGAAACAGTGGAAACTGTTTGTTTATTTTTGGGGACTCCAAAATTACTGCAGATGGTGATTGCAGCCATGAAATTAAAAGATACTTACTCCTTGGAAGGAAAGTTATGACCACCCTAGATAGCATATTGAAAAGCAGAGACATTACTTTGCCAACAAAGGTCCATCTAGTCAAGGCTATGGTTTCCAGTGGTCATGTATGGATGTGAGAGTTGGATGGTGAAGAAAGCTGAGTGTTGAAGAATGGATGCTTTTGAACTGTGGTGTTGGAGAAGACTCTTGAGAGTCCTTTGGACTGCAGGAAGATCAAACCAGTCCATCCTAAAGGAGATCAGTCCTGTGTGTTGAAGCTGAAACTCCAATATTTTGGCCACCTCATGAGAAGAGTTGACTCACTGGAAAAGACCCTAATGCTGGGAAGGATTGGGGGCAGGAGGTGAAGGGGATGATAAAGGATGAGATAGTTGGATGGCATCACTGACTCAATGGATATGGGTTTGGGTAGACTCTGGGAGTTGGTGATGGACAGGGAGGCCTGGTGTGCTGTGATTCATGGGGTCTCAGAGTCGGACAGGACTGAGTGACTGAACTGAACTGAAGAGCCCTGTCTTTGGTCTAAAGTTAATCTTTTGGGAACTGATCCTCATAATAAGTGTGATTTGGCATCCATGGGGTAGAAAGGATTTTTTCTGAATGTAAATTCTGAACAAATACTTTTGCAATAAAATCCAGTTTTGCCTCAGCCCAGTTTTGATTCATCAGCATGCTAGGGTGTCCAAGTAAAAATGGATAGAAAAATCTTTAGCACCTCTTTTTATGTAAGAACCCTACCTGGAACAACAGCAACAACAAAAATGTTGGGGGATTTTGAATTTATCTTAAAATAAATTATTTCTTCCTCTTTAAATGACTGAATCTTGCTAATTGAAAAATTTGTGCAATTTGATTAGAACTTAATATTTTTATCCATATCTTTTCAAAGAGCATAATTATGGGTATCTAGAGGAGCCCAAGTTGCTGGAATTTTAATCCACATTTCAACAGTTTAAAATGGGTGTCACCTCTATTTGCATATCAATAGAAGAGAGGAAAATATAAAATTGAAGAGACACTTGATGATTGAGCTAATATTGCTGGCTGGATCCATATAAAATTATTAACCTACTTTTGTGCAGAGAAGTCAATAGATTGTTTTTCTAATATTTATTATGCAAATTGGATTATTATTTATTAATATAAAGCAATACTCAGAGAGCACCACTAAATTACTTCTAACAGGACCAACCATTGAGGATATGCCAGTTGCAGCAAATTAAATTGCAATCAATTTTGATGAACTCTTACTGATTCATAATCTGCTCCTTATCTATGGAATAAGAATAGTTATTTTAAATTTACTAAATAAAAGACAGAAATAGAGTATAAGCCCCAATTATTTTCTTGAATATTATTCACATTTGTTGCCTTCAAAAATTTTTCATCAGCTGAGATTGTCTTATTTATTAAGTTTTTATTTGTTTGCATTCTGCCTTTACCAACTGGAATGTAAACTAGCACATCAGTTTTTTATTCTATTTAACAGGGCATCTGTAGCATCTATTGCAACTTTGACACATATACACCTCATAGGGCTTCCTCCAGTGGTTCAGCAATAAAGAATCCACCTGCAACGCAGGAGACACAAGAGATGCTGGCTTGATCCCTGGGTCAGGAAGATCCCCTGGAGGAGCACATGGCAGCCCACTCCAGTATTTTTACCTGGGGAATCCCATGGTCAGAGGAGCCTAGGGGCTACAGTCCATAGTGTTGCAAAGAGTAAGACATGAGTGAAGTGACTTAGCAACACATTCAGGCATACACTTCATAAATGTTTTTTAATAAAACAATTGATAATGAATTACACTAAGTTTTGGTTACATAAAACATTTTTGAATTAAAAAGACACTTATTTTCACCTATTAGACAGAACGTATTTTTATGAAAAAATTATGTTGTCTTGCAATAGATGTGCAGACAAAATAGATATGCAGGCTTGGCTTTCAATCATGCTGTATGCTGTGTTTAGGCACTCGTGTCTGACTCTTTGTGACTCAATGGACTTTGTGACTGCAGTCCACCAGGCTCCTCTATCCATGGGGTTTCTCCAGGCCAGAATACTGGAGTGGGTTTCCATGCCCTCTTCAAGGGGATCTTCCCAACACAGGGATCGGACCCAAGTCTCTGCCATTGCAGGCAGCTTCTTACTGTCTGAGCCACCAGGGAAGCTTTCAATCATACTGAGATTTATTTTACTTGGATTAGAATTTAGATTTTTGGTTTAAGAATCAGTAAGAGATCAAGAAAAGCAACAAGAGTAAACTGTTACTGCCAGTTAACAGAGTATTAGACTTCAGAAAATAAAAACAGGAGGGAAAAAAATTTAAATCACAGATTGCTTTAAGAAACAATGATAAGCTGTTTCTTTGACATACTTTAAAGTGATAAAAATTTCACCAAGAAAAGAAACGTTTTGACTTCCAATCTGTAAGAAAGAACTAAAAAGCTATAGCTATATTAAAATATAGAAAAACAACACTTTCAAAGGATACCTCTGGTTTGCTCTCAATTCATTTAAAATTCTGGTCATTTGTTGAACCAACAGGTAACAAATGTTACCCTTACTAGCCAACTAATTAATGAACTAACTCTCCTATGAATAATTGTTTTTATGTATAGATCTGTAAAATCTCTTAACAGTAGATATTGATCCTCTACTGTTCAAGTCTACAACCCAACTAAAAGCAGTTTCATGCTAAACTGATAGTATCATGAAAACAGTGAATATATATAGCATGTGCAATTATCTTTGTGTTGTCATTCATCTTTCAGTCACATATTATTCATACATTTGTTGAGTGCCTGCTCTGTGTCAGTCATTTAAAAGTTTGCTATAAGCAATAAATACAGTAAGCGCTTCCTACAAAAAAATCCCAAACCTTACATATTGATAATTAAAATAAATCACTTAATATACTCTAAAATAAAGAAGGAATATCTATTTACGGTTGACTATGTTTCCCAGTGTGTTGAAATATAGATGAAATTTAGCTCTGAATATTTTGGAAGAAACTGGTCAGTGATGTAATTTCTACAATCATTAAAAAAAAAAAAAGACCTTATATGAAAACCTACAATATCTACAATGTTAGATTTTTGTTAGTCATTAGTTACTCTTCAATTAATACATATTTATGGAATACCCAGCAAAAACTCCCATCAGTAAAACATTTATTTGTATCTGTTACATTTCATTCAGTATAAAAAAGAACTCTCTCTCTCATCAAGGTTCAGAATTAGCCATGGGTTACTGAAAGATAAAACTGATGTAATTGGATATCATTATAAATAGGATTCTCAAGAGATAGTTTGTATATGATGCTCAGGAGAGGAAAACATCAATGTTATTTCAAAGGTTGTGTCTACTCTCTATGTATGGAAAGTACATTTGCAATATACCATTACCCTGAAAAGTGCTGGATCGAAGTTTTATCAGGTCACAATTCCATCATCCAAAGTCAGCGGATGCTGTCTAAAGATCTGAAGCTACAGCAGTTACCAATGTCTTAACAGTTCCCATTCCAACTTCTGCCATTTAAAGGATTAATGCTGTGCCATTTAAAACAATGTTTTATCTTTCATTAACTTTCTTGATGATTAGTGGAGGTTAAATCAAATAGGATAGAAAGACCAGCTATTCAAACTACTGAATACTAAAAGGTCACAGCATTGCAGCACACTCCCATAATTTATTGTCTCCCAGTACATACTATAAAAATTATCACATTCCCTTCTCAAAGACAAAACAGTAACTATTTGACATAAAGTCACCGTACTCATTGAATTCAGATCAATTTCAGTCAAAGCTTATAACACTATGCTACCTGTATCAAGCACTGAAGAATATAACATAGCAGAATTATATCAAGCATACAAAATTCAATTTATAATCATATATTAATAGTATTAGGAAGGTAAAATTGAAAGTATGGTGTGCTTCTCAATACAAAAATGTTTTTAAAAATCCTGATGGCACATGTTAATGACTAGAAATTCCCACTTTTCAAATGCAACTTTCAAGAGATTCCCATATATGTCTTTCTGTTAAAGTTGGACTTTTCCAACCAGTGCATTGGAGATTCTCCCTGGATCCCATCCTTGGGATGACATCCTGAACTTTTTCTTACTTTTGCTGACTCTTCAGCAATGTTCACAGCATTACTTATACAACAGTAGAGTACAGCTCATAAATGTTATTAATTTCCATGTTCATGGTCTCTTTTTTCAGGCACACTAATCTGGATCTTAAGCATTACCTTTTTATTTTTAATCCTAGAGTAGTTGATTTGTTTTACTCTTCCCCAGAGCACTGTTTTTATTCTTCCATTCTCCAAGTGTGACATCTGATTGTAGCTGCTTTTTCTACCATTTTATGGACCCAGGAGTGGAAAACTTAGTGCTTCCATTGTGCTTCCCAGAAACTTCATTTTACCTCTCTTTCTGAGAAATTATCATCCTGTATCTTAGTTGAGAAGAAAAAAAATATTATAAAATAAGTTTTAAGAAGAATCCCAAGTGTTCAGCTTACACTGTAGATAGATTTTTGTTAGAGAGTGATTTTTAAAAATGATTTTGTTTTCAACTTTATCAAAGGATCACAGGTTTATAATGAAAAGTTTCAGTGTCCTCCCTTATAACAATCCCATATGCTGAACAAACTTTCAATCCTTTTCATTCTTATTTTTTTTCCACTGGTGTTTCTCTAAATAATATGCTGGTATTGCCTTTTCTCTTTGCACTTTTTATTGCTTTTTCTTAATTGATTACCTGTACAGA
Organism: Nanger dama; assembly: GCA_917880005.1. Classification (NCBI taxonomy): domain Eukaryota; kingdom Metazoa; phylum Chordata; class Mammalia; order Artiodactyla; family Bovidae; genus Nanger; species Nanger dama. Next base: position 43,422,390 of record CAKJTW010000001.1, read on the forward strand.
TTACTGATTTTTATTCTGGTAAATTAAGATTAGGGCTGCCCTGGTGGCTCAGATAGTAGAGAATCTGCTTGCAATGTGGAAGACCCAGGTTTGATTCCTGGGTCTGGAAGATCCCCTGGAGAATGGCTACCCACTCCAGTGTTCTTGCCTGGAGAATTCCATGGACAGAGGATCATGATAAACTACGTTCCTGGGACAGAGCAACTTTTACTTTCACTTTTTCAGGTTAAGATTAAGAATACTTCTGAACCTTCCCTCTTCTCTTCTAACAATATGTATTATTTTAATTTCTTTAGTTCTTCACTTTCTGCCATAATGGTAGTGTCATCTGCATACCTGAGGTTATTGATATTTCTCCTGGCAATCTTGATGCCAGCTGTGTTTCATCCAGCCCAGCGTTTTGCATGATGTACTCTGCACAGAACTTAAATAAGGAGGGTGACAATATACAGCCTTGATGCACTCCTTTCCCGATTTGGAAACAGTCTGTTGTTCCATGTCTAGTTCTAACTCTTGCCTCTTGACCTGCATTCAGATTTCTCAGGAGGCAGGTCAGGTGGTCTGGTATTCCCATGTCCTTCAGAATTTTCTACTGATTCTTGTTATCCACACAGTGAAAGGCTTTGGCATAGTCAATAAAGCAAAAGTAGATGCTTTTCTGAAATTCTCTCACCTTTTTGATGATCCAGTGGATGCTGATAATTTGATCTCTGGTTCCTCTGCTTTCTAAATACAGCTTGAACATCTGGAAGTTCACGGTTCACGTACTGTTGAAGCCTGGCTTGCAGAATTTTGAGCATTACTGCTAGTGTGTGAGATGAGTGCAATGGTGTGGTTGTTTGAACATTCTTTGGCATTGCCTTTCTTTGGGAAAATAATGTAAACCGACATTTTCCAGTCCTGTGGCCACTGCTGAGTGTTCCAAATTTGCTGGCATACTGAGTGCAGCACTTTCACAGCATCATCTTTTAGGATTTGAAATTGCTCAGCTGGAATTCCATCACCTCCACTAGCTTTGTTCATAGTGATTCTTCCTAAGGTCCACTTGACTTCACATCCCATGACGTCTGGCTCTAGATGAGTGATCACACACCATTGTGATTATCTGGCTCATGAAGATATATTTTGTACAGTTCTTCTGTGAATTCTTGCCACCTCTTCTTAATATCTTCTGCTTCTATTAGGTCCATACCATTTCTGTCCTTTATTGTACTCATCTTTGCATGAGATGTTCCCTTAGTAGCTCTAATTTTCTTGAAGAGGTCTTTAGCCTTTCCCATTGTATTGTTTTCTTCTATTTCTTTGCATCAATCACTGAGGAAGGCTTTCTTATCTCCCCTTGCTATTCTTTGGAACTCTGCATTCAGTGGCTACATCTTTCCTTTCCTCCTTTGCCTTCTAACTCTTTGTGACCCCATGCAGCCTACCAGGCTCCTGTCCATAGAATCCTCCAGGCAAGAACACTGGAGTGGGTTGCCATTTCCTTCTCTAGGTGATCTTACTGACCAAGCAATTGAACCTGGGTCTCCTGCATTCCAGGCAGGGTATTTACCATCTGAGTCACCAAGGAGGCCCTATAAAGAAGACATATAAGGGGCTTAACATAATCTGGGAAGGGACACAGTTTAGTCCATATCCATATTTATTTTTGGAATTTGAAGTTCTCATTCAATAGCACCCTTCCTATCTCCATCTATTGCTTATGATGCTCCATAATTTTTTGTTTTGAGAATATGCCTCAGTTTTTGTATCTGCCTCATGTTTGATGGATATTTGAGTTGTTTTTAGTATTTTACTATTACTAGAGTACCCGGCGTCTGAGGTCAGGGGCAGTGGCTGGGAGGAGCTACACTCCCCCCGCCCCCCGCCAAGGCCAGGGGGCTGCCTGGAGGAGCTACCCTCTGTCCAAGGAGCGGTGGCTGCATGAGCACAGGAGGGTCGAGAGGAGTTACTCCATGTTCAAGGTCAGGAGGGTGGCAGTGAGGAGATACCCCTCATCCAAGAAAGGAGCAGCAGCTGCACTTTGCTGGATCAGCCATGAAGAGATATCCCACATCCAAGGTAACAGAAACGCAAGTAAGATGTTAGGTGTTGCAAGAGAGCATCAGAAGGGAGACACACTGAAACCATAATCACAGAAAACTAGTCAATCTAATCATGCTAGGACCACAGCCGTGTCTAACTCAATGACACTAAGCCATGCCCTGTGGGGCCACCCAAGAAAAGGTGGGCATGGTGGAGAGGTCTGATCAAATGTGGTCCATTGGAGAAGGGAATGGCAAGCCACTTCAGAAATCTTGCCTTGAGAATCCCATGAACAGTATGAAAACGCAAAATGATAGGATACTGAAAGAGGAACTCCCCAGCTCAGTAGGTGCCTAATATGCTACTGGAGATCAGTGGAGAAATAACTCCAGAAAGAGTGAAGGAATGGAGCCAAAGCAAAAACAATACTCAGTTGTGGATGTGACTGGTGATAGAAGCAAGGTCTGATGCTATAAAGAGCAATATTGCATAGGAACCTGGAATGTCAGGTCCATGAATCAAGGCAAATTGGAAGTGGTCAAACAAGAGATGACAAGAGTAAACAGAGACATTCTAAAAATCAGCGAAATAAAATGGACTGGAATGGGTGAATTTAATTCAGATGACCATTATATCTACTACTGTGGGCAGGAATCTGTTAGAAGAAATGGAGTAGCCATCATGGTCAACAAAAGTGTCTGAAATGCAGTACCTGGATGCAGTCTCAAAAACGATAGAATGAACTCTGTTCATTTCCTAGGCAAACCATTCAATATCACAGTAATCCAAGTCTATGCCCCAACTAGTAACACTGAAGAAGCTGAAGTTGAATGGTTCTATGAAGACCTCCAAGACCTTTTAGAACTAACACCCCCAAAGATGTCCTTTTCATTATAGGAGACTGGAATGCAAATGTAGGAAGTCAAGAAACACCTGGTTCAATTCAGTTCAGTTCAGTCAGTCAGTCGTGTCTGACTCTTTGAGACCATGAATCGCAGCACGCCAGGCCTCCTTGTCCATCACCATCTCCCAGAGTTCATGCAGACTCACGTCCATCTAGTCCGTGATGCCATCCAGCCACCTCATCCTCTGTCGTCCCCTTCTCCTCCTGCCCCCAATCCCTTCCAGCATCAGAGTCTTTTCCAATGAGTCAGCCCTTCACATGAGGTGGCCAAAGGACTGGCGTTTCAGCTTCAGCATCATTCCTTCCAAAGCAACCCCAGGGCTGAACTCCTTCAGAATGGACTGCTTGGATCTCCTTGCAGTCCAAAGGACTCTCGAGAGTCTTCTCCAACACCACAGCTCAAAAGCATCAATTCTTCGGTGCTCAGCTTTCTTCACAGTCCAGCTCTCACATCCATACATGACCCTTGGAAAAACCATAGCCTTGACTAGACGGACCTTAGTTGACAAAGTAATGTCTCTGCTTTTCAATATGCTATCTAGGTTGGTCATAACTTTTCTTCCAAGGAGTAAGCGTCTTTTAATTTCATGGCTGCAGTCACCATCTGCTGTGATTTTGGAGCCACCCAAAATAAAGTCTGACACTGTTTCCACTGTTTCCCCATCTATTTCTCATGAAGTGATGGGACTGGATGCCATGATCTTTATTTTCTGAATGTTGAGCTTTAAGCCAACTTTTTCACTCTCCTCTTTCACCATTAAGAGGCCCTTGACTGTGATTATCCATATGATAAAAATAATTTTCTGTCTCCCCAAAAGTCATCAATGTCCCAATCCAGTAATAGTGACTCCTGTTTTTTAGTGCCATCATGAATGACTTTTTTATGATAAGAATATCATTAACAATATATAACCATTCTGGACCCTTAATAAGTATCAGAGACTATACTAAAAGTTTTATATCTATCAAATCATTTAACTTTTGCTCATTTTTATGACTTTGTGTGATTTTAATTGGATTCTGGCATAATGGAGTATGCCTAAATCATCTCTTAAACTGGAAGCTCATTTAAGTTATAAATTGCAATTCTATTTTTCCTATAAATTTTTACTTCTGATAGTTTTTTGTTGGGGTCCTGCCCCAGTGAATCCAGGGAATTCGAAGGGAAGATCACGTAGGTGAGGAAAACCTTATTTATTTAATTAGAAGTATAAAGAGAGATTAGGAAGAAATAGTGTAGTAGGAAAATTTAGTGGAGAAAAGAGGCTGAATAACTTAGTTTACGTGGAGAACTAATAAAATCTCAGGACAAGAGATTTGCACCATCTACGTTAGGCCACCAGCGTCCATTTGAATAGTGGAGAGTGCCCCGCCTTGGGCTCCCTCTCTCATGGGTCTTAGAAGCCAGGGCAAGTAAGTAGACATGGCGTGCCTCCATGCCCCAGATGGGAATTCAGCCAGAAAATAAAGTCACGGGGAAACCAGTCCAGTGACTGACCCTCCTCTATTGTCCAGAGAGGCCTTTTATACCTTTTTTGTACATAGAGATCAATGGATAATATAAAATTATGCAGCATCAGCAGCCCTGACTCTTATCAAGACCAGGCTTTCTCTCTGCATACCTAGTTGTATACATAAGTCTTAGGTGATTTACATCATTTTCTGGCCAGGCCAAATAACATTTTATAGCCTTTTTCTGATAAGGTTTGTCAACCAGAAGACTTATTTGTCTTAAAAATGTTGTTCTTCCCAAAGTCTGGTGCCACTCTCAGAAAGCACTAAATAAAGTTACATTCTTACAAATACACAACAATTTATAGCAATGAAAGAAGTACAGTGATTTATAACAAAGAGAAAGTTAATTAACTCAAATGTCTAGTGTTGCTAACATCAAAAACTACTATATTCCTATTTCTATATCCCAATTATATTGATTAATATCCTTCAGGTGCCTAAAAGATAAAAAAGTGGAGGCCTGGCAGCAGTCATTGACTCAACAATGAAATCCATCACCAATATAATTTTTAGCTCTTTATAAAAGGCTTTGTATCTTTAAGATGCTTTAAGCTTTGTGCCTCTCGCGGTTGGGGGCTTTAAACAATCCACAAGTTGTAAAGCAGACGGTCAGATAGGTTAGAAAGCCATCAAAGGGGCTTTAAGCTGAGACATTCTTTTCATATGCAGAGACTGTTAACTGGAGCCCTAAGTTAATTCCTTTTAGAGACAGAAGAGTGGAAAGCACAGTACAATAAGACAGGCAGACTCTGGTTTTGGGAATAGATGTTCAGGAAAATCCAGGGGGAACCCCTGAGGCTTGACTTGCCTTGCCCATCAGGCCTCTCCGCATGACCTTGTCATGGGTGGGATCTCCTGTGCTGCCTCCCGGCAGTTTTTCATTATTAATATTTTACCGTAATAGCTATTTTGATATACAGTTGACCTTTGAGCAACACAGGTTGGGGATACCAATACTTCCACACTCCAAAATCCACACATAACTTTTGACTCTCCCCAAACTTAACAGCTAAAAGCCTACTCTTAAGAAAGTTAGGTTTTTAAAAATACTATTGTTTCTCTAGAAAAATATATTTTCCAAACTTTTATGGTCATATGTTATAGAATTTATATAAAGAGGACACAGTGGGAAGGTGTCCAATGAGGAGTGTTAACTCATCTGGGCCCACCAGCATAATAAACCTGATTTCTCCAACTCTCTGAGTGCTGCTTAGTTTCTGGATTACTGGTTTCTGAAGCATTTCAGCAGCTTTAATAGTTAAAAAATTAATTTTTAAATAAAGAGCATGAGAGAATAAAATGAAGAAGAAAAGATCAAGCCACAATTTTAAGTAATAAGAAGCACTGCATGGTGGGATACATTTATGAATATTAAATATCCATTAAAATAAGTAAATTCAAGAAATCTTAAGGATATCAAGGCATATTTTTACTAAAAATCTGAGACTGTATAGCAGTTGATTTTTATTATAGTGATAGGAAAATAATTATAAAATAGGAAACAGTTAAAGAAAAATAGCTATAAAAATGAAAAAATTTAATATTATTTGTTTTACCTAGACAATATATATACTAAATAAATATTTTCTATGCTTCTGCTGATAAATATCTCAAAAAAAGCAGCACATCTTTATGATAAGATAATTCAAAGATCAGTAGATTATTTTCATCTTTTTGTCATTGACAATAGTTATAAAATAGAATTATAAATTATATTATGTGAAAAGTTGGTAAAATAATCCTTTGAGCTTTATTTTGAATCTATTTCAACTAAATATGGCTCAAAAATAACCATTTGTGTCTATGATTGTTTCTGAAATGTCAAAATTTAGTTCACACATCGGAGAATTTTTAAAGATGAAACTACATGCAGAACAAGATCAGTGATTGTGATGTTATTTTTAGTACCATCTGAACAATATTTTAGTTTGAACAATTTAGCTGTTTATATGCTTTTGCCTTTTCTCAAGACATCAAATAACTGGTCCATAGTTTTGAAGTGCTAGAGTTTGAATTTAGGTGAGTCATTCAGTGTCTCTTTCAATAAATCTCATATCACTTGAGAGAGATTAACAAACACAATTTTTCAAATTCCTTACACTGTACTTTTCCTTCCAAGCAGCTTGTCTTTGAGAAGGAATATGGGTTAAAAAAAAACTCATTTATTTTTATGATTGTCTAAGAATTGTAGTTATTGAAATTTGTTAGATGCTTTGCTATGTATTTTATTCGAAAATATTTCTGCTTATAAGCAGTTCATAAATTACTATTACCCATAAAACTTTTAATAGAATTTTTAAAGTGGCTATTTCAAAGAAGACAGTTAAATGGCAAAGTGGGATAAACAATGGACAGGAATGTTGACTGCTTATGAATTATATATTGACTTGCTTCTAATATTAGTCAGACCACACACCTGCCTTAAGTTTTGCTTATTTCATCCTCATTTTCCTCTAGCATGGTAAAGAGAATGCATTGAAAATTGAATGTCATAATTAATAGAGGAAGGGGGGACACCTGATAGGTAAATTTATTGGCATGGATAAACTAGTAAGTAGATACTTTATCAATATTATCAATGCTTCCAAAGAAGGAGCCTTTTCATGTGTTTTATTTGTGAAACTGCTATTTCAACTTATTCACATCTACTTTATTTATATTTTAAATATAAATTTATTTATTTTAGTTGGAGGCTAATTACTTTACAATATTGTATTGGTTTTGCCATACATCAACATGAATCCGCCACAGGTATACACATGTTCCCCATCCTGAACTCCCCTCCCTTCTCCCTCCCCATATCATCCCTCTGGGTCATCCCAGTGCACCAGCTCCAAGCATCCAGTATCATGCATCGAACCTGGAACTGGCGATTTGTTTCATATATATATATGTTTCAATGCCATTCTCCCAAATCATCCCATCCTCACCCTCTCCCACAGTTGAAAAGATTGTTCTATACATCTATGTCTCTTTTGCTGTCTCACATACAGGGTTATCATTACCATCTTTCTAAATTCCATAGATACACATTAGTATACTGTATTGGTGTTTTTCTTTCTGGCTTACTTCACTCTGTATAATAGGCTCCAGTTTCATCCATCTCAATAGAGGTGATGAATCCATTGAATCATTAGAACGGATTCAAATGTATTCTTTTTAGTGGCTAATGGCTGAGTAATATTCCATTGTGTATATGTACCATGGCATTCTTATCCATTAATCTGCTGACAAACATCTAGGTGATTCAATGTCCTGGCTATTATAAACAGTGCTGTGATGAACATTGGAGTACAAGTGTCTCTTTCAATTCTGGTTTCGTCAGTGTGTAGGCCCAGCAGTGGGATTGCTGGGTCATAGTTCAGTTCACTTCAGATGCTCAGTCATGTCCGACTCTTTGGGACCCCATGAATTGCAGCATGCCATGCTCCCTGTTCATTACCATCTCTTGCAGTTCACTCAGACTCACATCCATCGAGTCCCTGATGCCATCTAGCCATCTCAGCCTCAGTGGTCCCCTTCTCCTCCTGCCCCCAATCCCTCCCAACATCAGAGTCTTTTCCAGTGAATCAACTCTTCACATGAGGTGGCCAAAGTACTGGAGTTTCAGCTTCAGCATCATTCCTTCCAAAGAAATCCCAGGGTTGATCTCCTTCAGAATGGACTAGTTAAATCTCCTTGCAGTCCAGGGGACTCTCAAGAGTCTTCTCCAACACCACAGTTCAAAAGCATCAATTTTTCAGTGCTCAGCCTTCTTCAAAGTCCAACTCTCTCCTCCATACATGACCACAGTAAAAACCATAGCCTTGACTAGACAGACCTTTGTTGGCAAAGTAATATTTCTGCTTTTGAATATACTATCTAGGTTGGTCATAACTTTTCTTCCAAGGAGTAAGCGTCTTTTAATTTCATGGCTGCAGTCACCATCTGCAGTGATTTGGAGCCCCCAAAATAAAGTCTGACACTGTTTCCACTGTTTCCCCATCTATTTCTCATGAAGTGATGGGACTGGATGCCATGATCTTCGTTTTCTGAATGGTGAGCTTTAAGCCAACTCTTTCACTCTCCTCTTTCACTTTCATCAAGAAGCTTTTTAGTTCCTCTTCACTTTCTGCCATAAGGGTGGTGTCATCTGCATATCTGAGGTTCTTGATATTTCTCCTGGCAATCTTGATTCCAGCTTGTGCTTTTCCAGCCCAGATTTTCTCATGATGTACTCTGCATATAAGTTAAATAAGCAGGTGACAATATACAGCCTTGACGTACTCCTTTTCCTATTTGGAACCAGTCTGTTGTTCCATGTCCAGTTCTAACTGTTGCTTCCTGACCTGCATACAGATTTCTCAAGAGGCAGGTCAGGTGGTCTGGTATTCCCTTCTCTTTCAGAATTTTCCACAGTTTATTGTGATCCACACAGTCAAAGGCTTTGGCATAGTCAATAAAGCAGAAATAGATGTTTTTCTGGAACTCTCTTGCTTTTTCCATGATCCAGTGGATGTTGGCCATTTGATCTCTGGTTTCTCTGCCTTTTCTAAAACCAGCTTGTGCTGGGTCATAAGGCAGTTCTATTTCCAGTTTTTAAGCACAGGCAGCTGCGAGAGCCAGGCTGGCACACTAAGCACCGCCGGGAAGAGCTACTCCATGTTGAGGTCAGGGGCAGCAGCCTAGAGTGGCAGGCTGTGATGGCACAGGAATGGCCAAGAGGAGCTACCCTGTGTCTCAGGTAGGGGCGGCAACTGAGAGGAGCTACCCCGAGTCCGAAGTCAGGGGCGGCTGGGAGGAGACACCCCACATCCAAGACCAGGGGTGACCGGTGGGAGACACCCCATGTCCGAGGCCAAGGGCAGCTGGGGGAGACACCTTGCATCCGAGTCAAGTGGCATCCAGGAAGAGGCAGCCTGTGTCCGAGGTCAGGGGAGGCCAGGAGGAGATTCCCTGCATCCAAGGTCAGGGGTGGCCGGAAGGAGCCACCACGAGCCCAAGGCCAGAGGCGGCAGCTGGGAGGAGCCATCCATGCCAGAGGCCAGGGCTTGCGGCCCGGGAGGAGCAACCCGAGAATGGTGGCTGCACAGGTGTAGGAGGGCCTAGAGGAGCTATCCTACACTGAAGGTCAGGAACTGCAGAGGTAAAGAGATACCCTTCGTCCAAGATAAGGAGCAGCAGCTGTGCTTTTCCGGAGCAGCCATGAAGAGGTACCCCATGCCCAAGGTAAGAGAAACTCAAGTAAGATGGTAGGTGTTGCAAAAGGGCATCAGAGGGCAGACACACTGAAACAATACTCATAGAAAACTAGTCAATCTAATCACACTAGGACCACAGCCTTGTCTAACTCCATGAAACCAAACCATGCCTGCGGGACAACCCAAGACGTGCGGGTCATGGTGGAGAGGGCTGACAGAACGTGGCCCACTGGAGAAGGGAATGGCAAGCCACTTCAGTATTCTTGCCTTGAGAACCCCATGAAAAGTATGAAAAGGCAAAATGATAGGATACCAAAAGAGGAACTACCCAGGTCAGTAGGTGCCCAATATGCTACTGGAGATCAGTGGAGAAGTAAATCCAGAAAGAATGAAGGGATGGAGCCAAAACAAAAACAGTACCCAGCTGTGGCTGTGACTGGTGATAGAAATAAGATCCGATGCTGTAAAGAGCAATATTGCATAGGAACCTGGAATGACAGGTCCATGAATCAAGGCAAATTGGAAGTGTTCAAACAAGAGATGGCAAGGGTGAACGTTGACATTCTAGGAATCAGGGAACTAAAATGGACTGGAATGGGTGAATTTAACTCTGATGAGCATTCTATCTACTACTGCGGGCAGGAATCCCTCAGAAGAAATGGAGTAGCCATCATGGTCAACAAAAGAGTCTGAAATGCAGTACTTGGATGCAATCTTAAAAACGACAGAATGATCTCTGTTCGTTTCCAAGGCAAACCATTCAATACCACAGTTATCCAGGTCTATGCCCCAACCAGTAATGCTGAAGAAGCTGAAGTTGAATGGTTCTATGAAGAACTACAAGACCTTTTAGAACTAACACCCAAAAAGATGTCCTTTTCATTATAGGCGACTGGAATGCTAAAGTAGGAAGTCAAGAAACACCTGGAGTAACAGGCAAATTTGGCCTTGGAATGTGGAATGAAGCAGGGCAAAGACTAATAGAATTTTGCCAAGAAATGCGCTTCATAGCAAACACCATCTTCCAACAACACAAGAGAAGACTCTACACATGGACATCACCAGATGGTCAACACTGATATCAGATTGATTATATTCTATGCAGCCAAAGATGGAGACACTCTATACAATCAACAAAAACAAGACCAAGAGCTGACTGTGGCTCAGATCATGAACTCCTTATTACCAAATTCAGACTTAAATTGAAGAAAGTAGGGAAAACTGCTAGACCATGTAGGTATGACCTAAATCAAATTCCTTATGATTATACAGTGGAAGTGAGAAATAGATTTAAGGGCCTAGATCTGATAGATAGAGTTCCTGATGAACTAAGGAATGAGGTTGGTGACACTGTATGGGAGACAAGGATCAAGACCATCCCCATGGAAAAGGAATGCAAAAAAGCAAAATGGTTGTCTGGGGAGGCCTTACAAATAGCTGTGAAAAGAAGAGAGGTGAAAAGTAAAGGAGAAAAGGAAAGATAAAAGCATCTGAATGCAGAGTTCCAAAGAATAGCAAGAAGAGATAAGAAAGCCTTCTTCAGCAATCAATGCAAAGAAATAGAGGAAAACAACAGAATGGTAAAGACTAGAGATCTCCTCAAGAAAATTAGAGATACCAAGAAAACATTTCATGTAAATATGGGCTCAACTAAAGACAGAAATGGTCTGGACCTAACAGAAGCAGAAGATATTAAGAAGAGGTGGCAAGAATACATGGAAGAACTGTACAAAAAAGATCTTCATGACCCAGATAATCATGATAATGTGATCACTAATCTAGAGCCAGACATCTTGGAATGTGAAGTCAAGTGGGCCTTAGAAAGCATCACTGTGAACAAAGCTAGTGGAGGTGATGGAATTCCAGTTGAGCTGTTTCAAATACTGAAAGATGATGCTGTGTAAGTGTTGCACTCAGTATGCCAGCTACTTTGGAAAACTCAGCAGTGGACGCAGGACTGGAAAAGGTCAGTTTACATTTCAATCCCAAAGAAAGGCAATGCCATAGAATGCTCAAACTACCACACAATTGCACTTATCTCACATGCTAGTAAAGTAAAGCTCAAAATCCTCCAAGCCAGGCTTCAGCAATACATGAATCGTGAACTTCCAGATGTTCAAGCTGGTTTTAGAAAAGGCAGAGAAACCAGAGATTAAATTGTCAACATCCGCCAGATCATGGAAAAAGCAAGAGAGTTCCAGAAAACATCTACTTCTGCTTTACTGACTATGCCTAAGCCTTTGACTGTGTGGATCACAATAAACTGTGGAAAATTCTGAAAGAGATGGGAATACCAGACCACCTGACCTGCCTCTTGAGAAATCTGTATGCAGGTGAGGAAGCAACAGTTAGAACTGGACATGGAACAACAGACTGGTTCCAAATAGGAAAAGGAGCATGTCAAGGCTATATTGTCACCTGCTTATTTACCTTATATGCAGAGTACATCATGAGAAAATCTGGGCTGGAAGAAGCACAAGCTGGAATCAAGATTCCTGGGAGAAATATCAAGAACCTCAGATATGCAGATGATACCACCCTTATGTCAGAAAGTGAAGAGGAACTAAAAAGCTTCTTGATGAAAGTGAAAGAGGAGAGTGAAAAAGTTGGCTTAAAGCTCAACATTCAGAAAACGAAGATCATGGCATCCGGTCCCATCACTTCATGGGAAATAGATGGGGAAACAGTGGAAACAGTGTCAGACTTTATTTTGGGGGCTCCAAATCACTGCAGATGTTGACTGCAGCCATGAAATTAAAAGACGCTTACTCCTTGAAAGAAAAGTTATGACCAACCTAGAGAGTATATTCAAAAACAGAGACATTACTCTGCCAGCTAAGGTCCATCTAGTCAAGGCTATGATGTTTTCCTGTGGTCACGTATGGAGGAGAGAGTTGGACTTTCAAGAAGGCTGAGCACCGAAGAATTGATGCTTTTGAACTGTGGTGTTGGAGAAGACTCTTGAGAGTCCCTTGGACTGCAAGGAGATCCAACCAGTCCATTCTGAAGGAGATCAGTCTGGGATTTCTTTGGAAGGAATGATGCTGAAGCTGAAACTCCAGTACCTTGGCCACCTCATGTGAAGAGTTGACTCACTGGAAAAGACGCTGATGCTGGGAGGGATTGGGGGCAGGAGGAGAAGAGGACGACCGAGGATGAGATGGCTGGATGGCATCAATGACTCGATGGACGTGAGTCTGAGTAAACTGCAAGTGATGGTAATGAACAGGGAGCATGGCGTGCTGCGATTCATGGGGTCCCAAAGAGTCGGAGACGACTGAGCTACTGAACTAAACTGCAGGAATCTCCACACTGTTCTCTATAGTGGCTGTACTAGTTTGCATGCCACCGGCAGTGTAAGAGGGTTCTGTTTTCTCCACACCCTCTCCAGCATTTATTGCTTGTAGGGTTTTGGATCTCAGCCATTCTGACTGGTGTGAAATCGTACCTCATTGTGGCCTTGGTCTGCATTTCTCTGCTAATGAGTGATGTTGAGTATCTTTTCATGTGTTTGTTAGCCTTCTGTATGTCTTCTTTGGAGTAATGTCTATCTAGTTCTTAGGCCCATATTTTGATTGGGTCATTTATTTTTCTGCAGTTGAGCTGCATAAGTTGCTTATATATTTTTGAGATTAGTTGTTTGTCAGTTGCTTTGTTTGCTATTGTTTTCTCCCATTCTGAAAGCTGTCTTTTCACTTTGCTTAGAGTTTCCTTTGTTTTGCAGAAGCTTTTAAATTTAATTAGGTCCCATTTATTTATTTTTGCTTTTATTTCCAATATTCTGGGAGGTGGGTCATAGAGGATCCTGCTGTGATTTATGTCAGAGAGTGTTTTGCCTATGTTCTCTTGGAGTTATATAGTTTCTGGTCTTACATTTAGATCTTTAATCCATTTTGAGTTTATTTTTGTGTGTGGTGTTAGAAAGTGATCTAGTTTCATTCTTTTACAAGTGGTTGACCACTTTTCCCAACACCATTTGTTAAAGAGATTTTTTTCTCCATTGTATATTCTTGCCTCCTTTGTCAAAGATAAGGTGTCCATAGGTGCATGGATTTATCTCTGGGCTTTCTATTTTGTTCCATTGGTCTATATTTCTGTCTTTGTGCCAGTACCATACTGTCTTGATGACTGTGGCTTTGTAGTAGAGCCTGAAGTCAGGCAGGTTGATTCCTCAAGTTCCATTCTTCTTTCTCACTATTGCTTTGGCTATTCATGGTTTTTGTATTTCCATACAAATTTTGAAATTATTTGCTAGCTCTGAAACATCTTTGGTAACTTGATAAGGATTGCATTGAATCTATAGATTGTTTTGGGTAAGTATGCTCATTTTCACTGTATTGATTCTTCCGATCCATGAACATGGTATATTTCTCCATCTATTAGTGTCCTCTTTGATTTCTTTCACCAGTGTTTTATAGTTTTCTACTTATAGGTCTTTAGTTTCTTTAGGTAGATATATTCCTAAGTATTTTATTCTTTTCATTGCAATGATGAATGGAATTTTCCCCTTAATTTCTCTTTCTATTTTCTCATTATTATTGTATAGGAATGCAAGGGATTTCTGTGTGTTGATTTTATATCCTGCAACTTTATTATATTCATTGACTAGTTCTAGTAATTTTTCGTTGGAGTCTTTAGGGTTTTCTCTGTAGAGGATAATGTCATCTGCAAACAGTGCGAGTTTTACTTCTTCTTTTCCAATTTGGTTTCCTTTTATTTCTTTTTCTCCTCTGATTACTGTGGCCAAAACTTCCAGAACTATGTTGAATAGTAGAGGTGAAAGTGGGCACCCTTGTCTTGTTCCTGGCTTTAGGAGAAATGCTTTCAATTTTTCACCATTGAGGATAATGTTTGCTGTGGGTTTGTCATATATAGCTTTTATTATGTTGAGGTAAATTCCTTCTGTTCCTGCTTTCTGGAGAGGTTTTATCATAAATGGATGTTGAATTTTGTCAAAGGCTTTCTCTGCATCTATTGAGGTAATCATATGGCTTTTATTTTTCAATTTGTTAATATGGTGTATTACATTGATTGATTTTTGTATATTGAAGAATCTTTGCATCCCTGGGATAAAGCCCACTTGGTCATGGTGTATGATCTTTTTAATGTGTTGTTGGATTCTGATTGCTAGAATTTTGTTAAGGGTTTTTGTATCTATGTTCATCAGTGATATTTGCCTGAAGTTTTCTCTTTCTTTGTGGCATCTTTGTCAGGTTTTGGTATTAGGGTGATGGTGGCCTCTTAGAATGAGTTTGGAAGTTTACCTTCCTCTGCAGTTTTCTGGAAGTGTTTGAGTACGATAGGTGTTAGCTCTTCTCTAAATTTTTGGTAGAATATGGCTGTGAAGCTGTCTGGACCTGAGCTTTTGTTTGCTGGAAGATTTCTGATTACACTTTCAATTTCCATGCCTGTGATCGGTCTGTTAAGATTTTCTATTTCTTCCTGGTTCAGTTTTGGAAAGTTGTACTTTTCTAAGAATTTGTCCATTTCTTCCAAGTTGTCCATTTTATTGGCATATAATTGCTGACAGTAGTCTCATGATCCTTTGTATTTCTGTGTTGTCTGTTGTGATCTCTCCATTTTCAGTTCTAATTTTATTGATTTGATTTTTCTCCCTTTATTTCTGGATGAGTCTCATTAATGGTTTGTCAATTTTATTTATCTTTTCAAAGAACCAGCTTTTGGCTTTGTTCATTTTTGCTATGGTTCATTTTGCTATGGTCTTTTGTTTCTTTTGCATTTATTTCTGCCCTAATTTTCTTTTAAATTTTATTTTATTTTATTTTTAATACTTTATTCTACATTACAATACTGTATTTGTTTTGCCTTACATTGACATGAATCAGCCACAGGTGAACATGATCTCCCAATGCCAAAGCCCCCTCCCACCTCCCAACCCGTATCATCTCTCTGAATCATCCTGTGCACCAGCCCCATGCATCCTGTATCCTGTATTGAACATAGACTGGTGTTTCGTTTCTTAAAGATAGTATACATGTTTCAATGCCATTCTCCCAAATCATCCCACCCTCTCCCTCTCCCTCAGAGTCCAAAAGTCCATTCTATACCTCTGTGTCTCTTTTGTTGTCTCACATATAGGGTCATCATTACTATCTTTCTAAATTCCATATATATGTCTCAGTATACTGTATTGGTGTTTTTTCTTTCTGGCTTACGTCACTCTGTATAATCAGCTCCAGTTTCATCCATCTCATTAGGACTGAGTCAAATTTATTTTTTTAAGGGCTGAGTAATATTCCATTGTGTATATGTACCACAGCTTTCTTATCCATTCATCTGCTGATGGACATCTAGGTTGCTTCCATGATCTGGCTATTATATACAGTGCTGCAATGAATATTGAGGTACATGTGTCTCTTTCAATACTGGTTTCCTTGGTGTGTATGCCCAGCAGTGGGATTGCTGGGTCATAAGGCAGTTCTATTTGCAATTTTTTAAGGAATCTCCACACTGTTTTCCATAGTGGCTATACTAGTTTGCGTTCCCACCAGCAGTGTAAGAGGGTTCCCTTTTCTCCACATCCTCTCCAGCATTTATTGCTTGTAGACTTTTGGATCGCAGCCATTCTGACTGGTGTGAAATGGTACCTCATTGTGGTCTTGATTTGCATTTCTCTGATAATGAGTGAGAAGCTTTTAATTTTAATTAGATCCCATTTGTTTATTTTTGCTTTTATTTCCAGTATTCTGGGAGGTGGATCATAGAGGATTCTGCTGTGATTTATGTCGGAGAGTGTTTTGTCTATGTTTTCCTCTAGGAGTTTTATACTTTCTGGTCTTACATTTAGATCTTTAGTCCATTTTGAGATTATTTTGGTGTATGGTGTTAGAAAGAGGTCTAGTTTCATTCTTTTACAAATGGTTGACCAGTTTTCCCAGCACTACCTGTTAAAGAGACTGTCTTTACTCCATTGTATATTCTTGCCTCCTTTGTCGAAGATAAGGTGCCCATAGGTGTGTGGGTTTATCTCAGGGCTTTCTATTTTGTTCCATTGATCTATATTTCTGTCTTTGTGCCAGTACCATACCGTCTTAATGACTGTGGCTTTGTAGTAGAGCCTGAAGTCAGGCAAGTTGATTCCTCCAGTTCCATTCTCTTCTTTCTCAAGATTGCTTTGGTTATTAGAGGTTTTTGTATTTCCATACAAATCTTGAAATTATTTGATCTAGTTCTGTGAAAAATACTGCTGGTAGCTTGATAGGAATTGCATTGAATCTGTAGATTGCTTTGGGTAGTATACTCATTTTCACTATATTGACTCTTCCGACCCATGAGCATGGTATATTTCTCCATCTATTAGTGTCCTCTTTGATTTCTTTCATCAGTGTTTTATAGTTTTCGATATATAGGTCTTTAGTTTCTTTAGGTAGGTATATTCCTAAGTATTTTATTCTTTTCATTGCAATGGTGAATGGAATTGTTTCCTTGACTTCTTTTTCTACTTTCTCATTATTAGTGTATAGGAATGCAAGGGATTTCTGAGTGTTGATATTATATCCTGCAACTTTACTATATTCATTGATTAGTTCTAGTAGTTTTCTGGTCGAGTCTTTAGGATTTTCTATAGAGGATCATGTCGTCTGGAAACAGTGAGAGTTTTACTTCTTCTTTTCCAATTTGGATTCCTTTTATTTCTTTTTCTGCTCTGATTGCTGTGGCCAAAACTTCCAGTACGATATTGAATAGTAGTGGTGAAAGTAGACACCCTTGTCTTGTTCCTGACTTTAGGAGAAATGCTTTCAATTTTTCACCATTGAGGATAATGTTAGCTGTGGGTTTGTCATATATAGCTTTTATTATGTTGAGGTACGTTCCTTCTATTCCTGCTTTCTGGAGCATTTTTATCATAAATGGATGTTGAATTTTGTCAAAGGTTTTTTCTGCATCTATTGACATAATCATATGATTTTTATTTTTCAGTTTGTTAATGTGATGAATTACATTGATTGACTTGCGGATATTGAAGAATCCTTGCATCCCTGGGATAAAGCCCACTTGGTCATGGTGTATGATCTTTTTAATGTGTTGCTGGATTATGATTGCTAGGATTTTGTTAAGGATTTTTGCATCTATGTTCATCAGTGATATTGGCCTGTAATTTTCTTTTTTTGTGGTGTCTTTGTCAGGTTTTGGTATTAGGGTGATGGTGGCCTCATAGAATGAGTTTGGAAGTTTACCTTCCTCTGCAATTTTCTGGAATAGCTTCAGTAATATAGGTGTTAGCTCTTCTTGAAATTTTTGGTAGAGTTCAGCTGTGAAGCTGTCTGGACCTGGGCTTTTGTTTGCTGCAAGATTTCTGATTACAGTTTCAATTTCCGTGCTTGTGATGGGTCTGTTAAAATTGTCTATTTCTTCCTGGTTCAGTTTTGGAAAGTTGTACTTTTCTAAGAATTTGTCCATTTCTTCCAAGTTGTCCATTTTATTGGCATATGATTGCTGATAGTAGTCTCTTATGATTCTTTGTATTTCTGTGTTGTCTGTCGTGATCTCTCCATTTTCATTTCTAATTTTATTGATTTGATTTTTTTCTCTTTTTTTCTTGATGAGTCTGGCTAATGGTTTGTCAATTTTATTTATCCTTTCAAAGAACCAGCTTTTTGCTTTGTTGATTTTTGCTATGGTCTATTTTGTTTCTTTTGCATTTATTTCTGCCCTAATTTTTAGGATTTCTTTCCTTCTACTAACTCTGGGGTTCTCTATTTCTTCCTTTTCTAGTTGCTTTAGGTGTAGAGTTAGGTTATTTATTTGACTTTTTCTTGTTTCTTGAGGTATGCCTGTATGGCTATGAACTTTCCTCTTAGGACTGCTTTTATAGTGTCCCAAAGGTTCTGTGTAGTTGTGTTTTCATTTTCATTCATTTCTATGCATATTTTGATTTCTTTTTGATTTCTTCTGTGATTTGTTGATTATTCAGAAGGGTGTTGTTCAACCTCCAAATGTTGGAATTTTTAATAGTTTTTCTCCTATAATTGAGATCTAACCTTAGTGCATTATGGTCAGAGAAGATGCTTGGAATAATTTCAATTTTTTTGAATTTATCAAGGTTAGATTTATGACCCAGAATGTGATTTATCCTGGAAAAGGTTTCGTGTGCACTTGAGTAAAAGGTGAAATTCATTGTTTTGGGGTGAAATGTCCTATAGATATCAATTAGGTCTAACTGGTCTATTGTATCATTCAAAGTTTGCGTTTCTTTGTTAATTTTCTGTTTAGTTGATCTATCCATAGGTGTGAGTGGGGTATTAAAGTCTCCCACTATTATTGTGTTATTATTAATTTCCCTTTTCATGCTTGTTAGCATTTGTCTTACATATTGTGGTGCTCCTATGTTGGGTGCATATATATTTATAATTGTTATATCTTCTTCTTGGATTGATCCTTTAATCATTATTCAGTGGCCTTCTTTGTCCCTTTTCACAGCCTTTGTTTTAAAGTCTATTTTATCAGATATGAGTATTGCTACCCCTGCTTTCTTTTGGTCTTTATTTGCATGGAATATCTTTTTCCAGCCCTTCACTTTCAGTCTGTATGTGTCTGTTGTTTTGAGGTGGGTCTCTTGTAGGGATCTTGTTTTTGTATCCATTCAGCCAGTCTTTGCCTTTTGGTTGGGGCATTCAACCCATTTACATTTAAGGTAATTATTGATAAGTATGCTCCTGTTGCCATTTACTTTATTGTTTTGGGTTTGGGTTTATACGTCCTTTTTGTGTTTCCTTTCTAAAGTCTATCCTTTAGTATTTGTTGGAGAGCTGGTTTGGTGGTGCTGAATTCTCTCAGCTTTTGCTTGTCTGTAAAGCTTTTGATTTCTCCTTCATATTTGAATGAGATCCTTGCTGGGTACAGTAGTCTTGGCTGAAGGTTATTATCTTTCATCACTTTAAGTATGTCTTGCCATTCCCTCCTGGCCTGAAGAGTTTCTATTGAAAGATCTGCAGTTATTCTTATGGGGATCCCCTTGTGTGTTATTTGTTGTTTTTCCCTTGCTGCTTTTAATATTTGTTCTTTGTGTTTGGTCTTTGTTAGTTTGATTAGTATATGTCTTGGGGTGTTTTGCCTTGGGTTTATCCTGTTTGGCACTCTCTGGGTTTCTTGGACTTGGGTGATTATTTCCTTCCCCATTTTAGGGAAGTTTTCAACTATTATCTCCTCAAGTATTTTCTTATGGTCTTTCGTTTTGTCTTCTTCTTCTGGGACTCCTATAATTCGAATATTGGAGCGTTTCATATTGTCTTGGAGGTCTCTGAGGTTGTCCTCATTTCTTTTAATTCGTCTTTCTTTTTCCCTCGCTGATTCATTTATTTCTACCATTTTATCTTCTATTTCACTAATCCTATCTTCTGCCTCCAATATTCTATTATTTGTTGCCTCCAGAGTGTTTCTGATCTCATTTATTGCATTATTCACTATATGTTGACTCTTTCTTATTTCTTCTAGGTCCTTGTTAAACCTTTCTTGCATCTTCTCAATCCTTGACCCCAGGCCATTTATCTGTGATTCCATTTTGATTTCAAGATTTTGGATCATTTTCACTATCAGTATTCGGAATTCTTTCTCAGGTAGATTCCCTATATCTTCCTCTTTTGTTTGGTTTGGTGGGCATGTCTCCTGTTCCTTTACCTGCTGGGAATTCCTCTGTCTCTTCATCCTGGTTATATTGCTGCGTTTGGGGTGGCTTTTCTATATTCTGGGAATTTGTGGAATTCTCTTTATTATAGAGCTTCCTCTCTGTGTTTGGGGTTATATCAGTGGCTTGTCAAAGTTTCTTGATTAGGGAGGCTTGTGTTGGAGTTCTGGTGGGTGGAGTTGGATTTCCTCCCTCTGGAGTGCTGTGAAGTGTCAAGCAATGGGTTATGAGACGTCAATGGTTTTGGAGTATTTTGAGCTGCCTGTGTATTGAAGCTCAGGGGCTTGTTCTTGTGTTGCTGGAGAATTTGCGTGGTATGTCTTGCTCTGGAGCTTGTTGGCCCTTGGGCGGTTCTCAGTTTCAGTATAGGTATGAAGGCATTTGACGAGCTCTTATTGGATAATGTTCCCTGTATTCAGGAATTCTTTGATGATCTCAGGATTTGGGCTTATGCCTCCTGATTCTGGTTTTCAGATTTATTTTTACAATAGCCTCATGATTTCTCCATCTATTCAGCACTAATGTTAAAACATCTAGGTTAATGATGATAGCTTTCTCCACCCTGAGGGTCGTCCCTAGAGGATCGCTGAGTTACTTGGAGGAGAGAAGAGGAAGGGGTTAGTTAGAGGTGAGTGGAATGGGATGAGGTGGAATCAAAAGAGGAAAAGGCAAGCTAGCCTGTAACCACTTTCTTGTGTGCGTTCCAAAGTCTGGACCTCTTAGAGGTGGTCACGGAGTTATACATGGAAGAGGAGAGGGAGGAAGTAGATAGAGGTGGACAAGAGGATAAAAGAGGGAGATGCAAAGGAGGGATACAGATCTGGCCAGTGACCAGTTCCCTGAGAATTCTCCACTTTCTGGAGCACACAGAGCTTCATAGAGTTGGGTAGAGAAGAGGAGGGGGAGGGAGGAGACAAAAGCCACCTGGTGGAGAAAAGAGAGATTCCAAAGGGGGAGAGAGTGGTCAAGCCAGTAATCTTGCACTCATGTAAAATTGGGTACTGAAGATTAGGTTTTTAAAAGTACAGAATTGGCAACAAATACCAAAATGCTGAGATTAAAAATCTGGAGTAGAGATTGAATTTTCAAAGATAAAATATTGAAGAGAAGAAGAAGAAGGAGAGAAAAATTTAAAAAAAAATAGAGAAAAAAGTAAAATAAAATAAAAGACTCCAGAATTATTAAAAGACAACTTCCTCCACCAATAGGACTATATACGGCATTTGCTTTAAAGATAGGTTTTTTTTTGAAAAGTAATATTAAGTTGTAAAAATAATAAATAGAAATATAGAAGACTTATAAATTTAAGCAAGTTTAGAAAAAAAGACAAAAAGAAAAGAAGAAAAAACAAATTAAAAAATTTTTAAAGAAAGAAAAAAATATTCTTAAAAAAAAATTCACGCTTCCACATCATCCCCCCAAAAAAATTTTTTTTGATTATAAAATTAGTAACGGTATATCTGGCACTTTCTCTGTCATTGTGGACTGTGTGGGGTCGCTACCAAGGCAGTTCCCTCTGTTTGACTTCCTCTGTTTGCTGGTCTCTTCCATGTCTGATTTCCGTCTTGACACAGGGAGGATGGTGGTGAACTCTGCACTGGGCTTGCCCCTTCTCGCTCC
The DNA here is from genome assembly GCA_917880005.1 of Nanger dama. Classification (NCBI taxonomy): domain Eukaryota; kingdom Metazoa; phylum Chordata; class Mammalia; order Artiodactyla; family Bovidae; genus Nanger; species Nanger dama. The sequence goes on from CAKJTW010000001.1 coordinate 43,444,279, forward strand.
ACGGGATAACGGTGTGGGGCCTGCCCTATGCTTCATGCACTTCCCCGGTCTAAGCTGCTCAGGTTTGGTGCTCAGGAAGCCCTCTGAGGCTTGGGTTTGGTTGACCCTTGGCTTTGTTCCCTTCCCAGGTCCAAGTGGCTAGGGAGTTTGGCATGCACTATTGCTGAGACTTCTGGGCTTTCTGGGTTGCTCAATTTTCTGGGAGCTCCGCTGGGGCTCTTTCTCAGGTAGATGATGACTGTTCAGAGACCCCCAGAAGTCTCAATAGCAAAGAAACCTGCTTGCAATTTGGTAGGTAATGTCTCTCTTGAGCTGCGATTGCCCTCTTCCAGCACTTATGGCTCTGGCTGCCTGTTGCCGGAGGGGGATGGTCTGCAGCCGGCTATTTCGGATCCGTTCTTTGTTCTGTGCGCGGGCCTGTTGGTGCCTTATGTTCGAGCGTTTTGCGTGTTAGTTATCCACAATCTGGTTTGCTAGTCCGAGATAGTTCGTTCTAGCCACGCGCATACCCGATTCTGGCCCCATTACGCCCCGATTCTTGAGAAAAGCCCTGCAGCCTACGTCTCCTGCAGCCCAGTTCTTAGAAAGCACTGTCGCGGGCACGATCCTCCCTGCCCAACCCCCACTGCTGTCAGATGCTGGCGTTTGCGCTGCTTATCCACTGGGGGTTATACTGTTGAATTTGTAATCTGTTGGTTTTAATTATTTATTTATTCTTCCTTCCTGTTATGTTGCCTTCTGTGCTTCCAGGGCTCGCCCCATACACAGCTGTGAGAATGTTCCCCAATTATAGGAAACCTCTCTTTTAAGAGTCTCTTCCTGGGACGGGATTCCCTTCCCATGACGGGGTTCCCTCCCTACCTCCTTTGTCTCTATCTTCATCCTTTATAATAATTCCTACCTGGTTTTGAAGCCAATGATCTGCTTTGCTGGATGCCTGATGTCCTCTGCCAGCAGTCAGAAGTTGTTTTCTGGAATTTACTCAGCGTTGAAATGTTCTTTTGATGCAGTAGTGAGGAGAAAGTGTTCTCCCCATCCTGTTCCTCTGCCATCTTTTTCTCTCCCTATTTCTGCCCTAATTTTTAAGATTTCTTTCCTTCTACTAACCCTGGGGTTATTCATTTCTTCCTTTTCTAGTTGTTTTAGGTGTAGAGTTAGGTTATTTACTTGACTTGTTTCTTGAGGTATACCTGTATTGCTATGAACTTTCCCCGTAGCACTGCTTTTACAGTGTCCCACAGGTTTTGGTTTGTTGTGTTTTCATTTTTATTTCTTTGCATATTTTGATTTCTTTTTTGATTTCTTCTGTGATTTGTTGGTTATTCAGCAGCGTCTTGATCAGCTTCCAAATGCTGGAATTTTAAATAGTTTTTCTCTTGTAATTGAGATCTAATCTTACTGCATTGTGGTCAGAAAAGATGCTTGGAATGATTTCAATTGTTTTGAATTTACCAAGGCTAGATTTATGCCCCAAGGTGTGATCTATCCTGAGAAGGTTCCGTGGGTGCTTGAGAAAAAGGTGAAATTCATTGTTTTGGGGTGAAATGTCCTATAGATATTAATTAGGTCTAACTGCTCTATTGTATCACTTAAAGTTTGTCTTTCCTTGTTAATTTTTTTGCTTAGTTGATCTATCCATAGGTGTGAGTGAGGTATTAAATTCTCCCACTATTTTTGTGTTATGGTTAACTTCCCCTTTCATACTTGTTAGCATTTGTCTTACATATAGCGGTGCTCTCATATGCTGGGTACAGAAATATTTATAATCGTTATATCTTCCTCTTGGATTGATCCTTTGATCATTATGTAGTGTTCTTCTTTGTCTCTTCTCACAGCCTTTGTTTTAAAGTCTATTTTATCTGAGATGGGTATTGCTACTCCTGCTTTCTTTCAGTCTCTATTTGCATGGAATATCTTTTTCCAGCCCTTCACTTTCAGTCTGTATGTGTCCCCTGTTTTGAGATGGATTTCTTGTAGACAACATATATAGGGGTCTTGTTTTTGTATCCATTCAGCCAGTCTTTGTCTTTTGGTTGGGGCATTCAACTCATTTACGTTTAAGATAATTATTGATAAGTATGATCCCATTGCCATTTACTTTATTGTTTTGGGTTCGAGTTTATACATCCTTATTGTGTTTCCTGTCTAGAGAAGATTCTTTAACATTTGTTGGAGAGCTGGTTTGGTGGTGCTGAATTCTCTCAGCTTTTGCTTGTCTGTAAGCTTTTGATTTCTCCTTCATATTTGAATGAGATCCTTTCTGGGTACAGAAATCTGGGATTTAGGTTATTTTCTTTCATCACTTTAAGTATGTCCTGCCATTCCCTCCAGGCCTGAAGAGTTTCTATTGAAAGATCAGCTTTTATCCTTATGGGAATCCCCTTGTGTGTTATTTGTTGTTTTTCCCTTGGTGCTTTTAATATTTGTTCTTATTTGTTCTTTATGTTTGATATTTGTTAATGTGATTAATATGTGCCTTGGGGTGTTTTGCCTTGGGTTTATCTTGTTTGGGGCTCTCTGGGTTTCTTGAACTTGGGTGACTATTTCCTTCCTCATTTTAGGGAGTTTTCAACCATTATCTCCTCAAGTATTTTCTCATGGTCTTTCTTTTTGTTTTCTTCTTCTGGGACTTCTGTGATTTGAATGTTGGGGCAGTTAACACTGTCCTGGAGGTCTCTGAGATTACCCTCATTTCTTTTAATTAATTTTTCTTTTTCCCTCTCTGATTCATTTATTTCTACCAATCTATCTTCTACTTTACTAATCCTATCTTCTGCCTCTGTTATTCTACTATTTGTTGCCTCCAGAGTGTTTTTTTAATGTCATTTAATCTCATTATATATTGACTCTTTTTATTTCTTCTAGGTCCTTGTTAAACCTTTCTTGCATCTTCTCAATCCTTGTCTCCAAGCTATTTATCTGTGATTCCATTTTGATTTCAAGATTTTAGATCATTTTCACTATCATTATTTGGAATTCTTTCTCAGGTAGATTCCCTATCTCTTCCTCTTTTGTTTGGTTTGGTGGGCATTTATCCTGTTTCTTTACCTGCTGGGTACTCATCTGTTTCTTCATCTTGTTTATATTGCTGAGTTTGGGGTGGCCTTTCTGTATTCTGGCAGTTTGTGGAGTTCTCTTTTTTGTGGAGTTTCCTCACTGTGGGTGGATTTGTACAGGTGACTTGTCAAGGTTTCTTGGTTAGGGAAGCTTGTGTCAGTGTTCTGGTGGGTGGAGCTGGATTTCTTTTCTCTGGAGTGCAATGAAGTGTCCAGTAATGAGTTATGAGATGCCAATGGGTTTGGAGTAACTTTAGGCAGTCTGTATATTGGAGCTCAGGGCTGTGTTCCTGTGTTGCTGGAGAATTTGCATAGTATGTCTTGCTCTGGAATTTGTTGGCTCTTGGGTGGTGCTTGGTTTCAGTGTAGGTATGGAGGCATTTGATGAGCTCCTGTTGATTAATGTTCCCTGGAGTCAGGAGTTTTCTGGTGTTCTCAGGATTTGGACTTAAGCCTCCTGCTTCTGGTTTTCAGTCTTATTTTTACAGTAGTCTCAAGACTTCTTCTTTACAACACCATTGATAAAACATCTAGGTTAAAGATGAAAATTTCTCCACAGTGAGGGACACCCAGAGAGGTTCACAGAGTTACATGGAGAAGAGAAGAAGGAGGAGGGCTTTAGAGGTGACCAGAAAGAGATGAGGTGGAATCAATAGAGGAGAGAGCAAGCTAGGCAGTAATCACTTCCTTATGTGCGTTCCACAGTTTGGACCGCTCAGAGATGTTCATGGAGTTATACAGAGAAGAGAAGAGGGTGGAAGGAGACAGAGGTGGTCAGAAGGATAAAAGGGGAAAATGAAAAGGAGAGAGACAGATCCAGCCAGTAATCAGTTCCCTAAGTGTTCTCCACTGTCTGGAACACAGAGATTCACAGATTTGGATAGAGAAGAGAGGGGGTAGGGAGGAGACAGAGGTGACCTGGTGGAGAAAAAGGAGAGTCCAAAGGGGGAGAGAGCAGTAAAGCCAGTAATATCACTCCCAAGTAAAAATGGGTACTGAAGATTGGGTTCTTAAAGGTACAAAATTGATAACAAATACCAAAAAGCAAAGATTAAAAAAATCTAGAGTGGAGTTTGGAATTTCAAAAATACAGTATTAGAGAAAAGATGAAAAAGAAAGAAAGAAAAAAATAAAGTCACAAAAATATATAAAAATATATGTATGAAGTTTGCTTTAAAAATAGGTTTTTTTTTTTTTTTGCAAAGTAATAGTAGGTTATGAAAGTGAAAATTAAAGGACTAATAGAGGACTTAAAATTTAAAAAAAAGAATGATCGTAAAAATAGTAAAAATATATCTAGGACTTTCTCTGGTGTTGTTGTGGGTATTGTGGGGTCAATTCATTTTCGGATAGTCCCTTGGTCTAGCTTATATTTCTCAAGATTTATAGGCCCCTTCCTATGTAGTTGGTACTAATGACAGGGTTTTAATCTATTGCACCTGTCACTTCCAAGTCAGTTCCCTCTGTTTTAGCTTCTTCTGTTTGCTGGTCTCTTCAGTGTCTGATTTCTGCCCTGACACAGAGGGGGCGGTGGTGGGCACTTTTTTAGGCTCACTTGTTCGGTCGCGCTGTGGGGAGGGTGGGACACTGCAAACAAATAACACTGGCCTGTGCTCGCAGTGCCTCAGCCACCCTGGGCCTGCCCCTGCTCACGGAGCCTGTGCCCTCCCTGACCACACTGCTCAGGCTCTAGGTTGCTCCACCAGGAAACTTCGGAGGCCCTTCCTGGGCTGCATGCGCTTCCCAGGTCTGAGCCGCTCAGGTTCAGGCACTCGGGTAGTCCTCAGAGGTGCAGACTCGGTTGGGCCTGCGTTTTGTGCCCTTCCCAGGTCTGAGCAGCTCAGGTGATGAGGTGTTTGGCGAGCAAGGTCGCTTCATCTCATCACCTCCCCCATCCCTGCTGCTTGGTTTTCTGGGTGTACAACCAGCGCACCTTCTCTGGTGGATGTTGACAGTCCAGAACCCCAAGAAGTCTTAGTTAGCAAAGAAGCCTGCTTGCAGTTTGGTAGATAAGGTCTCTCTGGGGCTGCGATTGCCCCCTTCTGGCTGCCTGTCACTGGAGGGAGATGGTCTACAGCCGGCTAGTTCTCTTCAGTCCTTTGTTCTGTGTGCAGGCCTGGCGGTGTCTTAGTGCTTTTCGTGTGGTAGCTATCCCACAGCCTGGTTTGCTAGCCCAGGTTAGTTTGCTCAGATTACCCTCAGGGCATTCAGGCCAGATCCTTACTCTAAGCAAAGCAGCCCAGCTTCCCTGCCCAGCCCCCACTTGCTAGTGGCGGGTGCAGGAGTCTGCAATGTTTCTCTGCTGGCAGAGTTACCCTTGGGCTGGTAATCTGTGGGTTTTAATTATTTATTTATTTTTCCTCCCTGTTGTGCTTCCAAGGCTCACCACAGACTTGGCAGTGAGAGTGTTTCCTGGTGTTTGGAAACTTCTCTCTTTTAAGACTCCCTTCCCAGGACAGAGCTCTGTTGCTACCTCTTTTGTCTCTTTTTTTTGGTCTTTTATATTTTTTCCTACCTCCTTTCAAAGATAATGGGCTGCTTTTCTGGGTGCCTGATATCCTCTGCCGGCATTCAGAAGTTGTTTTGTGAAATTTATTCAGTGTTTAAATGTTCTTTTGATGAATTTGTGGGGGAGAAAGCTGTCTCCCCATCCTATTTCTCTGCCATCTTAGGACTGCCTCCATATCTACTTTTATTCTTTCTCTTCTTTTTCTTAATTTGCATTAAATTTGCTTTTTTTTCCCTAATTATTTAAAGTGAAAGTGTAGCTCATTTGTTTTTAAACCAGGGGTTGAAATACTAAGGCTTTCAGGAGAAATTTGAGCCATGCCTATTTTTCTATGACCCTTGAGATGAGAAAGGATTTTATATTTTTAAAGAATTAAAACAAAGAAAAACATGTGACAGAGATTATAGGTGGATGACAAGGCCTGAAGTATTTACTATTAGACTCTCTACAGAAAGCAATGAATCAGTTTCTGGTTTTAGAACATTTATATTTTATGTAATTATCATATTGCTGATATGAAATATACTGTCTTTCTCTTTGTTTTCTATGTGTCCCATCTATACTTTGTCCTTTTATCTTCTTTCCCTACCATCGTTTATTTGAGTATTTTTATGCTTCCATTTCCCTTCACAACATTTTATTTTTATAAACTATAGCTATAAATCTTGGTTTTAATTTTTAGTGATTGCCTTAAGGCTAATTATATGTCTATTTGTCACAGTTCTCTTCCAAATAATATTTCATGCACACAATTTGTACAAAAATTTTGCAGAAGTACACCCCTCCTATTCTTTGGCTATTATTATACATTACTTTACCATACTAGGGAAGCACATAGTAAATTATTATTTTTCCTTTAAACTTTAAATTAATTTTGCTCATGTTCATTCTCAGTTGTTCAGACATATCTGACTCTTTCTGATCCCATGGACTGGAGCCCACCAGGCTCCTCTGTCCATGTAATTTTTTTTAGGCAAGTATACTGGAGTGGGTTGAATGGAATAGATTAAAAATAAAAGTATTTTATGGTTGCCTATAAATTTACCAGTTCTCTCACTCTTCACTCATTTGTATAGAAACACATTTCCATCTGGTATATTTCCTTTATTACTAAAGAATCTTCTTTAAATTTCCTTTAGTAAATGTATGATTTCAATTAATTCTCTCAATTTTTTTTGTTTAAATTATCTTTAAGTTCTTCATTTTTGTCATATATTTGCTAGTCAAAATTTTTGGGTTGACATTTATTTCTTTGCAGGATTTTTAAAATGTTACATTGCATTCTGAATTGCATAATTTCAGATGAGAAATTTGCTGTAATTCTTAGTTTCTTGGTACAAAAAGTGTCATTTATATAGTGGATGTTTTAAAATTTTCTCTTCTTCAGAGCTTTAAAAGTTTTTCCTTTAATAATGCAGCTGAATATAATTGATATACATTGATTTTACTTGCACGCATTTCTCAAATAATTTTGGTTTTAAAAACCTATCAGTTTTAAGAACTTCTTTATACACATGTTGTTTGATTAGAATCCAACATTAAATAGTTATTTTCTTATACTTTAATATCCTTTCTTTTTACCTTCATTTGCTTTCATTTTCAACTATTTCTTTCACTTCCTGTATTTCCAGTTTCAAACTGTTCATTAGTTTTATAATTCAATGATAACTTGTTTGAATAAAGTAATTTTAGACACTTTCCCTCAAAACTTGTCTTTCAAGTTTTAATAATTCTGTCCTATCAATATTATTTTATGAATACTATCTTTCAAATTTTCCTGAAATTCATGTGCTTTAAAGTTGTCTTCCTTTATGTTGTGGTGCATGCATGCATGCTAAGTCACTTGAGTCGTGTTGACTCTTTGCAAGCCTGTGGACAGTAGCCCATGAGGCACCTCTGTTCATGGTATTTTCCAGCCAAGAACACTGGAGCAGGTTGCAGTGCCCTCCTCCAGGGTATCTTCCTGACCCATGGATCAAACACATGTCTCTTTATGTCTCCTGCATTTGCAGGTGTTTTCTTTACCACTACTGCCACTGAATTATATAATTTTGTTTAAAAACTTATAGTGTGTGTGCTCTTCTTTTAAGTATGAAACATTATTTTTAAAATATAATGATTGCTTTTGAAAGTGAGCTATTGAGAGCAACTCCTCTCAAATTTGATTAAAGAACTTACTGTGCAAATAGTATCAAAAATTCTCAGAGGCAAGAGGTTAAGATAAAACAGATATCACAAACTAAGATAGCAATCATGTTTAAATCTATAATCTTGAGTTGAATTGAAGAGGGATGCCTCAGATGAGATTTACTCTTAAGATCCAAAGGATGTGAGAGAAAATCTGTTTAGTTAGTAATATTCAAAGGGCTCTGCTTAGAACTTTTCCATTTTTGCATACAAATTATTAAGCTTTATTATCCTATCTGGTTTTCACTTTTATCGTTTTTAATCCATTTTATGTATTTTCATAATTACATGGAATCTTTTCTTCCTCTGCTAGATCCTTTGAGATGGTGCTAAATGGTTGTTTCAATTAACAATAAAAATCCTGAGAAAAATGTAACTGGATAATTATTTACCAACTAGTTACTGAAAAAAATAAGAACACTTATTGATTACTGTTACAGTCCCTGTGCTAGGAACTTGACATACTTTATTTTATGAAACTTTACTTAAATCCTTCAGCTATTAGTATTTCCTATCTAAAGGGGAGAAACCTGGCTCAGGTAATGAAGTAACCTGCAAAGTCTTATATCTAATTAATGGCTGTCTTTGTATTCAAAATCACATTTACTTGGTTGCAAATGCTGTACTCTTTTCATAATTCAATGTTATCTTTCAAATAAGAATATGACATAGTTTTTTTTTGCATTTTTTAATTTTTATTTTTTAATTAAATTTATTTATTTTTAAATTACAATACTGTATTTGTTTTGCCATACATTGACACGAATCAGCCATAGGTGAACACAATCTCCCAATGCCGAAGCCCCCTCCCACCTCCCACCCCCCATCCTCTACTTGAATCATCCTGTGCATCAGCCCCATGCCTCCTGCATCCTACATTGAACATAGATTAGCGTTTCGTTTCTTACAGGAAAATACACATGTTTCATTGCCATTCTCCCATACCATCCCACCCTTTCCCTCTCCCTCTCCCTCAGAGTCCAAAAGTCCACTCTATACCTCTGTGTCTCTTGTCTCACATAGAGGGTCATCATTACTGTCTTCTAAATTCCATATATATGTGTCAGTATACTGTATTGGTGTTTTTCTTTCTGGCTTACTTCACTCTGTATAATCGGTTCCAATTCCATCCATCTCATTAGAATTGACTCAAATTTATTCTTTTTAAGGGCTGAGTAGTATTCCATAGTGTATATGAACCACAGCTTTATTATCCAATCATCTGCTGATGGACATCTAGGTTGCTTCCATGTCCTGGCTATTATAAACAGTGCTGCAATGAACATTGGGGTACATGTGTCTCTTTCAATTCTGGTTTCCTCAGTGTGTATGCCCAGCAGTGGGATTGCTGGGTCATAAGGCAGTTCTATTTGCAATTTTTTAAGGAATCTCCACACTGTTTTCCATAATGGCTGTACTAGTTTGCATTCCCACCAGCAGTGTAAGAGGGTTCCCTTTTCTCCACACCCTCTCCAGCATTTATTGCTTGTAGACTTTTGGATCGCAGCCATTCTGACTGGTGTGAAATGATACCTCATTGTGGTCTTGATTTGCATTTCTCTGATAATGAGTGATGTTGAACATCTTTTCATGTGTTTGTTAGCCATCCGTATGTCTTCTTTGGAGAAATGCCTATTTAGTTCTTTGGCCCATTTTTTTTTTATTGGATCATTTATTTTTCTGGAGTTGAGCTGCATAAGTTGCTTATATATCTTTGAGATTAGTTGTTTGTCAGTTGTTTCATTTGCTATTGTTTTCTCCCATTCAGAAGGCTGTCTTTTCACCTTGCTTATAGTTTACTTTGTTGTGCAGGAGCTTTTAATTTTAATTAGATCCCATTTGTTTATCTTTGCTTTTATTTCCAGTATACTGGGAGTTGGATCATAGAGGATCCTGCTGTGATTTATGTCGGAGAGTGTTTTGCCTATGTTCTCCTCTAGGAGTTTTATAGTTTCTGGTCTTACATTTAGATCTTTAATCCATTTTGAGTTTATTTTTGTGTATGGTGTTAGAGAGGGGTCTAGTTTCATTCTTTTACAAGTGGTTGACCAGTTTTCCCAGCACCACCTGTTAAAGAGACTATCTTTACTCCATTGTATATTCTTGCCTCCTTTGTCGAAGATGAGGTGTCTATAGGTATGTGGGTTAATCTCAGGGCTTTTGATTTTGTTCCATTGATCTATATTTCTGTCTTTGTGCCAGTACCATACCGTCTTAATGACTGTGGCTTTGTAGTAGAGCCTGAAGTCAGGCAAGTTGATTCCTCCAGTTCCATTCTTCTTTCTCAAGATTGCTTTGGCTATTCGAGGTTTTAGTTTTTATTACTTTTTTTTTTTCCAGGATTTGGTAAGTTAGAATATAAAGTAGATTTGAAGGAAGATCCTGATAACTGGATCAAAGAAAGACACATTTCTGCAGATGAAAGAATTGCCTAGATCTGACTGATTTGAAAACTTCCAAGAGTTAAAGATAGAATTTAGTCTATACAGATCTTTATATACTTATTTTTATTAGTTTGTCTGCTACTTCTTTTTTTTCCTGTTTTTAAAATGTATTTTATAATTTTTTTGCCTATACTGAATGACCTCATTTATGTAAACTGTCAGTATTATCATGTAATAAAATAAATTTATTTTTATTTTTATTTTTTTAACAAAGCACTTATATTTAGAATATATAAAGAACACTCAAATCTTAACATTAAACAGACAAAATGAACAATCCAATTGGAAAATGGATCAAAGTCATGAACAGACATTTCAGTTAAAGATATATACAGATGGCAAATAAGCAATGGTGGTGTGATTGTGGGTTTTTTTTTTTTTGTATTTTTTAAATTTTATTTTTACTTTGTTCTACTTTACAGTACTGTATTTGTTTTGCCATACATTGACATGAATATGCCACAGGTGTATACGAGCTCCCAATCCTGAATCCCCTCCCCCCCTCCCACCCTATATCATCTCCCTGGATCATCCCCGTGCACCAGCCCCAAACATCCTGTATCCTGTATCGAAAATAGAATGGCACTTCATTTCTTACATGATAGTGTACATATTTCAATGCCATTCTCCCAAATCATCCCACCCTCTCCCTCTCCCTCAGTGGCCAAAAGTCCGTTTTATACCTCTGTGTCTCTTTTGTTGTCTCACATACAGGGTCATCATTACTATCTTTCTAAATTCCATATATATGTGTCAGTATACTGTATTGGTGTTTTTCTTTCTGGCTTACTTCTCTCTGTATAATCGGCTCCAGCTTCATCCATCTCATTAGAACTGATTCAAATTTATTCTTTTTAAGGGCTGAGTAATCCTCCATTGTGTATCTGTACCACAGCTTTCTTATCCATTCATCTGCTGATGGACATCTAGATTGTTTCCAGGTCCTGGCTATTATAAAAAATATGGAACACTTCATGAATTTGCGTGTCATCCTTGCACAGGGGCCATGCTAATCTTCTCTGTATTGTTCCAATTTTAGTATATGTGCTGCCGAAGCTAGCACTGTCTGCTACTTCTAATAACTAAAGCCTACTTGATGACAGGGATGGTAGGTGTTCTTATCTTCTTCAGAAGGTAATGTTGTATAGAGACTATAACATAGAATTTGTGCTTAGCTAGCACCCCTCACCAGTTCATTGATGGAATACTTTTCTCTTTGGATAAGAATAAAATCTACCACTAAGGAAGAATATGTTTTTAGACACATGTGTTGAAATTTTTGTTTCTCTTTTTCAGAACAGTACCCAATATAAAAATTTATTATATTTTCTGATTTTCTGCAATGTACTATTTTTGAAATAATTTGGCAAACTCTAGTCATAGCCTTAACATAGATTCTGAGGTTATCTCTCCATTCACATCAGTTCAGTTCTGTTCAGTTGCTCAGTTGAGTCTGATTCTTTGCTACTGCATGGACTGCAGCATGCTAGTCTTCCCTGTCCATCACCAACTCCTGGAGCTTACTCAAACTCATGTCCATTGAGTCAGTGATGCTATCTAATCATCTCATCCTCTGTCATCCCCTTCTCCTGTTTTCAATCTTTCCCAGCATCAGGGTCTTTTCCAATGAGTCAGTTCTTCGTATCAGTTTGCCAGAGTATTGGAGTTCCAGCTTCAGCATCAGTCCTTCCAATGAATATTCAGGACTGATTTCCTTTAGGGTTAACAGGTTGATTCTCCTTGCATCCAAGGGACTCTCGAGTCTTCTCCAAGACCACAGTTCAGAAGCATCAATTCTATGGCACTCAGCTTTCTTTATAATCCAACTCTCACATCCATACATGACTACTGGAAAAACCATAGCTTTGACTGGCAAAGGTAGTATCTCTGCTTTTTAATACGTTGTCTAGTTTGCTCATAGCTTTTCTTCCAAGGAACAAACGACTTTAAATTTCATGGCTGCAGTCACCATTTGCAGTGATTTTGGAGCCGCAAAAGATAAAGTCCCTCACTGTTTCCATTGTTTCCCCATCTATTTGCCATGAAGTGATGGACTGGATGCCATGATCTTAGTTTTCTGAATGTTGAGTTTTCAGCCAACTTTTTCATTCTCCTCTTTCACTTTCATCAAGAGACTCTTTAGTTCTTCACTTTCTGCCATAAGGGTGGTATCATCTGCATATCTGAGATTATTGATACTTCTCCTGTCAATGTTGATTCCAGTTTCCCTTAGGAAGATTCCAGTTTCCTAATTCCAGTTCCTATGGAAGGGGAGGGGCTAAAGTCATTTACTAAGTTTCCTGTTTAAACAGGAATGAGGAGCAGGAAGTGAGTGCTAGAGAGAAGACTGAATGGGCCTTGGGACATCTTCTATCTAAAATGAAACCAATTATGGGAAAATTATAGCCATTTAAAAATATGTTTAGGATTGGTTTGTGTTTTTCAGAAGGAAATAGGCACAGTAGTAGCTATAACTTTAAAAACACGGGAAAAATTGCACAGACCAGCAAAAATCAATAGTCATACTTTATTTGTAAAGTAAACAGTGTAATTAGTTGAGAGACACTTTCTCTATATCACAAATTTCATGTTCCACTGAGGATAGGCCGATTAATTGCACAGAAATTTAATCAGCAGATTCTCTTTCCATGAAAAGTTGTCTAAGAGATAAACACTTCTTAAAGGTTCTCTTTTTGTTAATTACTTTAAATATTAAACTGTAGTTAAAATGCCAACATTAATGCACTATTAATTAATTTTTAATGTATTTTTATGAATATGCTTTTAAAAATATTTCTCTTGGTTACATTGGAGAAGGTGATGGCACCCCACTTCAGTACTCTCGCCTGGAGAATCCCAGGGATTGGGGAGCCTGGTGAGCTGCCATCTATGGAGTCACACAGAGTCAGACATGACTGAAGTGACTTAGCAGCAGCAGCAGCTTGGTTAAGCAGCAGCAGCATTCTTGGAAAGAATGAATACTTTCACATTCATTTTCTCAGGGAAAGTCATTGTACTCAAAGGAATTTTCAACCAATTTTTAAGTATAGATTAGATGGCACCCCACTCCAGTACTCTTGCCTGGAAAATCCCATGGACGGAGGCTCCTGGAAGGCTGCAAACCATGGGGTCGCTGAGGGTCGGACGCGACTTCACTTTCACTTTCACTTTCATGCATTGGAGAAGGAAATGGCAACCCGCTCCAGTGTTCTTGCCTGGAGAATCCCAGGAACGGGGGAGCCTGGTGGCTGCCGTTTATGGGGTCGCACAGAGTCGGACACGACTGAAGTGACTTAGCAGCAGCAGCCTATAGGGTGTACTTCAGTCAGTTCACCCTTTTTTATATATATATATATATGTGTGTGTGTGTATATATTTTATATATATATGGTTAAATGAAGCTATAAACAACTTTGACATACAAATGACACCTTGAAATAAATGAAATGGAGAATACTTGCAAGTAAAATATGAGAAGTTTAAGAGATTAAAAGGTGAAACCTGGTATTATTTATGGCCCTTATCCTGGATGCCTCAGAATCACATACTAGAAGCATTCAGCTCTTGTTACCATCTGGCCCTGCATCTGAAAAGATTTCCCCTGCATAATGTAGTCTGCAGACATCATCATCAAAATCTGAAAGCACTCACAGCACTAAGTAACTACCTTTGCAGATCGTGAAAAAAGATGGGATCCTAGTTAGCATCTGAATTTCATCTGCTTAGTTTCAGAAGGTCTTACTCTGGGATTACAGAAGGAATAGGCATGCAGTTATGTCTAATAAACTCTATACCTTATGGCTGATTCTAAAGGCATCTGGTTCTATTATATTGGCTTAAAGCTCTGCTTAATTTTCAACAAATGATTGTTTATATTTGTCCCCTTGAGCCCATGGTGATGGTTTATAAGGTGTTACATTATTTTTGTTCACTTGAGTGGATATTTATACATATACTCTTTACCTTCAGGTATTTTCATTTTATGGTCAGGAATTTCATATGCAGAGAAATGCTGACGAGTCACTACATTCATCTATTGCTCAGGGAGATGATTATGGGCCGTAATCCTAGACAGTAAAACAAACAGCTAGGAGAGTTCATTCTTTTAGGTTTAATCCATGCATGTTTTTCCTACCTGCAAATAAAACAGGCAGCAGAAAAGAGTTAGATTAATAACCCCTGACACATTATATTTTCTTATATCATTGGTTTGCCATCAAGTAGAACAAAAATCAATGCAATTGCTTATTTTTATTGAGTCCTCACTCTGTGGCAGACAGTTCTCTATTTAGAGATTCCATATGTGAATCTATGCATTTGATCCTCAATATCACCCTATGAGGTAAGTACTGGATTATCTTGATTTTGTAGGTAAGATAACTAAAGCACAGAGTATAATAATTTGCTCAACATCACACAGTTGGTAAGTGGCAGAGCTGAGATTCATGTCTAGGAAGTCTGGCTATAGAATCCATATGGTTAGCTCCCGTGCTGTGCTGTTTCTCAGGATCACTTGACACCTGAAAGTGCAGAATGATTTATTTTGAAGGAATGAATGCTCAGCTTGGAAAAGCTTGTGATAATAGTCTACCAAAGTCTCTTATTACAAACCTTGTCTGATTTATAAAACATCACAAAATGCGGGAATTGGTAAATCTGAGAACAAGGTCCAGGAAATAAGAGAAAAGAAGCCAAACAATTTTTTTAAGGCTGTAAACATTTGTAGTAAATACTACAATCAGATACATTAATTGAGATTGCTTTTTTCTATGAAAAAATTCAATACCACACTGATATAACAGAATTAGAAAAAGTAGTAGACAATAACTCTTGGAAAATTTTTCAAAAATAACAAAAATACTACATCAAAATCCACAAGGTGTTCACAAGTTCACTGGTGACGAAAATTTGATGAAAAATACAGTGGTCAAGTTACATTATCTGTTCTAGGCCACAAAAGCAATGTGATACATGTAAAGTTAACATTTTCTTAGCCTGAAACTTATTGATAATTAAAAATTATCAGTTTCACACATGTGCATGTGTGCATAGTCATTCAGTCATGTTGACTCTTGCGACCCTTTGGACTGTAGTCCACCAAGCTTCTCTGTGCATGGGATTTTTAGGCAAGAATACTGGAGTGGGTTGCCATTTTCCTCCTCCAGGGGATCTTCCTGGCTCAAGAGACCGAACCCGTGTCTCCTGTGTGTCCTTCATTGCTCATTACCTGCTGAGCAATTTGGCAGGTTATAGTCCACGGGGTCACAAAGATTTGGACATTACTGAGGGACTAACAATTTTTCACTTTCACTTTCAACATACCAAAAGGACTGGATCCAAGAATGCAAATAAAGGTGAGATAACGAAGTATATTAAGTGCTAGGTCAAAAATTTATTGTATCAGTTTAGCATATGCCCAAACTAATAACCTAAATGACTCATCTCAAATTTTAAATTTGAATTTAAATACTTTAGAGAAAGATTCTTATTTAATAAGCCATTTTAAATCAAAATATAAAAAATTCTCCTTATTTTTAGGAAAAGTGATTTCTGCTTTACAATTACTGTTTAGTATAATTTGGAAGTTTTGGTACTGTCAATGATATAAGTAAGAAAAAAACAATAGCAATAAATAATGGGAAAAGGAAAGATAACTATATTATGCAGAGATAAAGTTATTTTATTCCTAAGAACTCCAAAAGACATCAAATTAAATTTAACCTATGTTTAGTAACAGAGTGGGTGATTTTATCAAAGTCAGTATGCTAGCAGTTACCACGGATAATGGTAAGCAAAGATGAGAATTCACATCATATTTCAACTGTTAGAGCAGACTTTTGCAGGAGGGTACCCTGAAATTTAAAGGGACATATGAATGAGCTAGTTAAACCAACAGTGGAGAGTGCACATGAAATTTGAATCTCTCTCTCTTTTTTTTCCATAGGTTTTTATGATACTGTTTTCCTTTCTCTGACTTTCCTGTGATAGTGTTGTCTCCTATTTGTTCTTATATGTGAAAACAGTTTGCCAAATTCTGCATTCTGCTCTTATCCCAATACTGTTAAACCTTATAGTAAAGTATTTGGAATCAGGAAATATATTTTTATCTTGTAATTATTCTGTAATTATTTACATGAACACTGTAAATTTCTCTGAATCCAAGTTCAAATAAAGTTTTTATCTTCACTTTCCTGGCTGTGAGTAGGCAAGGGCAACCTAGTTATTCTTGGAATAGTTTCACTTAAATTTTGTTACTCCTGAGTAAAATTTCTCCATTTTGTTTCCTGTCTGTGACATAGGTAGGAATGAATAGACTGAAGATACCTAATCTATTCTTTCTTCTATTTTTCCCTCTTTGTGTATTTCAATCCAGTGCTATTCTGAGCAATATTTTTCCCCATAACTTTCAGGCAAAGAGCAATTTATGAGATAACAGAAAACTCTAACTTCTAAAGTAAAAACTATGTGCACACATATGTGTGTGTGTGTGCATGTGTGTGTATTTTAGCAATCCAATTCAATTCCAGAAAAGAGACAGCCTGGGAACCATGAAAAGAAATCCAAGTACCAAGAAAGAATTGCAATAGTTTGTCCTGCTACTGTACTGGGCCACATAGGGTGGTGTTATATACTGAATGTTTGCGTTCCTCATCAATTCATACGTTGAAGCTATAATTCCCAGTGTTTCCATATTTGGAACTGATGAAGGTTAAATGAGGTTTTACAGATGGGCCCTGAAATTCATGATGGTAGAGAAGCCAACATTGTTGTAAAAAGACTGTGGGTAGAAATAGGGATGTTAAAAGCAATTTTGCTAAAGGCTCAGAGAGAGACCTGGAGAGATATTCTTTTTCTGAGAGAGTACAAAAATTATCATAAACAGAATGTTGGTAGAAATATGGATGTTAAAGTCCAATCTGGTTAAGTTTCAGATGGAAATGAAGAACATATTTTGGAAGCTGGAGGAAAGGTGATCTTTGTTATAAAGTGGTAGAGAACTTGGCTGAATTGCATTTATGCTCTACTGTTCTGTGGAAGGTAGAACCAGTAAATAATAATGTTTAGTAGGGGATATTTTTAAGCAAATTATTGAAAGAGTGGGTTGTGTCCTTCTTACTACTTGTAACAATATGGTAAAGGATATAGATGAGTTAAAGAAGGAATTGCTAAGTCAAAAGGAACAAGACTTGAAGATTAAAACATCTTCAGCTTATCCATATTGCAAAAAAACCCAAAAACCAAAAAAACACTTATTCTGAAGAGAAGATAAAAGATGTTGAACAGAAATTTCAACTCAGGGATTCAACCAGCCACTTCAGCAGAGCTGGCACTAAAGGAAACGGAGAAAATGGTGGGGAATGAAGAAAAGCTGTGAACCTGCATTATCTCTCAGGAATGACCCTGAAGTCTGTTCAGAGATCATCAAGACTGTCATTCCCATCATAAATGCAGCAGTAAAGGCTCCCTCTTACTCAGTTTTGGAAGTCTAATCCCTTGCAGAGATCTATATGCATTAGACTATTCCACAGACCCAAAGGGGTGAGAATACCCAGGCAGCCTGTAGGAGTAACATATCTACTCCAGTAGCTATGGCTTGGAGGGCAGCACATTGGTCCAAAGAGGACTATTCTCCAGCCTTAAGACTGAATGATATTTGTTTTGCCATGTTTTTGGACTTGCTTGGAACCCATCACTCATTCCTTTATTTCTATTTCTCCCTTTTGGAGTTGCCATGTCTCTTATGCCTGTACAACTGTTGTGCATATGTGCACATAATTTGAATGGTTTTACAGGTTTATAGCTAGAGAGAAAATTTCCCTCAGGATAAATCATACCTCCAGTCTCACCCATATTTGATTTAGATGATATTTCAATGAAACTTTGGACTTGAAACTTTTAAAGTTAATACTGGAATGAGTTAAGTATTGGGGGATTGTTGAAATGGAATCTATTCTTCATACGAGAAGGACATGGATTTCAGGAGTCAGGGTAGAATGTTATGGACCATGTCTCATCAAATTCATATATTGAAATAGAAGCCTTTGGGATGTATTTAGGCTTGGATGAAGTCAAAAGGGTAGAGCATACATGATGAGAGTGGTGTTCTTATAAAAGAAGAGGAGATACCAGAGTTTCCTCTCTGCCATGTGTGGATTCAAGAAGAATCTGTAAGCCATCTGTAAGCCAGGAAAAGAGCCCATATAATTAACTAAATATTCTGGCACCTTGGTCTTGGATGCCCCAGCATAGAGAACTATGAAAAATAGATGTCAGTCATTTGAAACTAAGGTATTTTGTTATAGTAGCTTGAGCTAAGACACCCCGTCTACAAATGTCAATGGGCAGAAATGAATCCACTGATGGATAGACCTGAGATCACGGGAGTGATAAGGTTTAGGCTATTAGAGTCACCAGTATTCCAAGAAGTCCACCACTATTCCAAGAATACATTTGGATAAATATAACATGACTCATGCAAACTCTCGAGTAAGATTTCATTTGGCCTTGGAAAATACTTTATTCTTACTTTTTAGATGAAAACTCATTTGGGCAAAGAAATGGCATCAGTTTATTTATGCTTTCTTTTGAAACATTATCATGGCTGGCTGTTCAATTTCTAATAAAGTGGCAGGAATGAAATAGAGGTTTTCCTTAAAGTGGCTGTGTATGATTCAGACACAATGATTGGTATATATCTACTTCAATCTCATAAAAAGCTTGACCAAAATCAGCATATACAACTAAACAACCTGCATGTAATATTTAATAACAAAAGAGTTCCTGATTTTTATAAATGTATATTTTAGGAGGATATTAATGATATCAGAAAACTTTCATATTCATAGTGAGTACTTCTGTGTGCCCTTATAAAATTCAAAATTTATCACTGCTATTTTTGGTAAGTTCCTTTTACAAAGAGTTACATGTGTACTAAATGTATGACCTATTCATCTCATTCTCATTAAGAAATCAATTTTTTAGAGCAAATGTTACAAATGAATATTTAATTTAGTTGCAATTAAGAATGTGTATTTACAGAACATTTCTTATTAATTAACACAAGCCAGATTGGCTAAACATAGAAAAGTTTGACCTTCTACTACAGCTATTCACTTGGCTCGGTATTATTTTCAAAAGCACCAGAACTGGATCCAACCTGATCATGTCTCCCTCTGTAAACACATCTCTGCCTAATGAGGTTCCAGTCCCCAGGTGGTCTGCAGAGGTTCAGTTCTTTGCATTTCTCTGCGAAAGTCAGATGCTCAATCTCCAGTTGACAGTGAGAAACCATTCCTAAAAGCTCTTATAAGTTCTTTCCATTCCTACTCCTAATAAGCAAAAATGAATGACTTTTCTCAAAATGAGGTATTTAGTGCAAACATGAAAATACGTTTAGCTTAGATACACACTTGACCTGTAGCCCTAAGAATCACAAATCAGAGGAAAAACTGCATACTAATTTTACTAGGCCTCTATCATCTTTTTCTCTATGGGCTTTTCTTCAATTAAAAGCCAAGATTGACATCAAATAGTTGCAAAAATATGTTGTAAAATCTTTACTAAACTAATCAACTAATTTCTGAATGCATGTGTTCACTAAAGCTAGGTGAATAAAAACAGGTCACAGCATGCTCTTAGAAGCTTAAGAAAATCACCCGTGTTCTTCCTGATCTTAAATGACAAAAAAGAGATTATAAACATATTCTTCCATGTTACACTTCACCATACATAAGCCACCAAGCCCCAGACAGAGACTGCAATGATTTCACAGTTCATTTCAACCCTGTAAAAATAAACAACTTGGCACTTAAGCCACCAGGATTGCTTATAGTTCTGTTAAAATTGTAGTCATTTCCCTAGAGTTTTAAAGAAAGAAGAGAGTTTCATCTATCGTGTTGTCACCACAGACGAATGTTGTCTGGGATTTAGAAATGGATATTTGTCAGTTATACACTAACCATGGGAAGATGCTTAATAAGGTTATAGTTATGTTCTTATTAGTATTACACTTTATTGTTTTGAAAAGGTTGGCAGAGGATTGGTTCCTAACACTGTTAGAGCCAATAAGCTGTTATTCATTATAGATTTATGCCATAAAATAGTCAAGTGACAGCAAGCTGTTTTCTTAAATGTTAATTAAGGATCATGTTGATTTATAAAAGTCTCTGCTATCTCTGTGCAACATTGAACTAGAAACTTATATAGTTAAATCAATTCCTCTGAATAAATCAGGTCTCAGTAATGATCACTTGCATTTTACCCATGCAGGATAATTTAGAGAACATGCCTGAAGACACTATGTAAACTGGACGACCACAGAAGATCTCTTCCAACTTTATGATGACTTGAAGATTTAGCAATAATATCTTTGTGTGTGTGTGAGTGCTCAATTGTTTCCGACTCTGACCCCATGGACTACAGCCCTCTGTGCTCCTCTGTCCATGGAATTTTCCAGGCAGGAATACTGGAGTGGGTTGCCATTTCCCACTCCAAGGGATCTTGCTGACCTAAGGATCAAATTCACGTCTTTTATGTTTTCTGCTTTGGCAGGTAGATCTTTTACCACTAGCATCATCAACTTGTAATTCTGCTGGTAACTGTTATTTTATGAGAATTAGTAGTGATTTACTGGAGAAGGCGATGGCATCCCACTCCAGTACTCTTGCCTGGAAAATCCCATGGACAGAAAAGCCTGGTAGGCTGCAGTCCACCGGGTCGCGAAGAGTCAGACACGACTGAGTGACCTCACTTTCACTTTTCATTTTCATGCATTGGAGAAGAAATGGCAACCCACTCCAGTGTTCTTGCCTGGAGAATCCCAGGGACGGGGGAGCCTGGTGGGCTGTCATCTGTGAGGTTGCACAGAGTCAGACACGACTGAAGCAACTTAGGAGCAGCAGCAGCAGCAGCAGCAGCAGCAGTGATTTACAGCTTTCTTTTATTGGGGAAATAATATCCTATTACCAAAAAACCAAAAGGTGAAAGTGAAATCGCTCAGCGTGTGTGACATAAATTGACGCAATAATATATTTTGCTCCTAGTTTTCCACCTTTACATAGAAGGTACGATGATTACACATAGAACAAATTGAAATGAATCATGTTTCACAACTTAAAATATTTTTGTATATTATAATGCTCCATTGTCTATCAGATTCAAGATAGTTATGTTTCTTTATGTTTATATCTTACTGTTAGTGAAAAGATCTGGAGGTTTCATTTGGCAGTTTCAGTTCTAGGTTCAATACTTCTGTCACAAAGCTTTGAACAGAAGACAGTATCTGAGTTCTCATTTTAACCAATATATAGTGGAGACTAGAAAAATATTAGTGGTTCATTAAAATAAGACTTGGTTTTCCAAGTCTTAGTCAATTTTCATTTTTTTGTGTGTATGTTTTGATGTTCTCTTTGAATTCCCCCTTTTAATTCTTGGAATTATTTTAAAATCATTACATAGTTTCACCACACATTTCCGCATGAAGTATAATTTTCCTCCTGAAATAGGGTCATATAACTACCAACCAGTGAATTTCAAAACCCCTTCCTATTCACCAAAATCCACACTATCAATCAAATTTTCATTTAGTACTATGAATTCTTCTTTTAAACCGTGTTATTGAGGTATGGTTGACATACAAAAGCTTGTACATATTTAATGTATACAACTAGGTGAGTTTGGGACAAGTATACACCCATATAACCATCACCAC
Source organism: Nanger dama (assembly GCA_917880005.1). Lineage (NCBI taxonomy): Eukaryota > Metazoa > Chordata > Mammalia > Artiodactyla > Bovidae > Nanger > Nanger dama. Next base: position 43,466,185 of record CAKJTW010000001.1, read on the forward strand.
CATCAAAGCTATAAAATTCCGAACACTTCCAACTTTTCCTCTGCTCCTATTTTTCCTATTCTTGTTGTTCTGTGGTAAGAACACAAACATAAAGCTGAGAAGATTTTAGGTATGTAATATAGTATTGTTAGCTACAGACATTTCACAGTATAATGTTTCTTTAAAATATTGACCCTTTAAAATAATTTTTGTCAAAAAAATTGGACACTTTGGGGCTAGTTTTTACATTATAGATGAGGAAAATGAGTGTCATAAAAATGTATGGAAATTAAAAGGACATATAATTTCTCTGTTTTTCTGTCTTCAGATATATTACCATTTTTGAGGTGGGCAAATTCTGTTTATTTATTGGGTTATGCATTTTGTATCCAATTAGGTTATGCAGACCAGCACTTTGAAGAAGAATTTGGTCATGGCGAAAATTCTGTAAGATTGGAAAAAAAAGTTTGGTTTGGATATATTTGGACAACAACAACAGCAATATCAATGTCAACCAGCATTTATTGAAGGATTACTAGTAATGGTACTAAGTTCAATAACAAACACTTGCATTTCGTTTTCACAGCCCTACAAAAATCAAAGTGCAGTTATGACCTCAGTTTCACAGATGACGTTATGAAGACAGAAGTTCAGTGATATGACCCAGTGGACTCAGCAAGTGGTAGAACCATGAAGCAAATCTGGACCCATTCTGTTTTTTTAATTGAAATATAGTTGGTTTACAGTATTGTAAAGGACCCATTCTTACATTCTAACCCTTCTTCCTACTTGATTTCTTTTTAAAAATTTTGGTATGTCCTGTTTTATAGAACAGGAATACATAAACTCAAATTTTTATTGCTTTTTTAAGGAAAAATTAATAAAAGATGAAAAATATTATGTGCAGTAGCATGCTAATGTTAAAAATAGCCAGCTATGACCTAGTAACTAAATACCAGACTTAGAGTTGAAAAACTAAATTCAAATGTTTACTATAACCCTTATTTTAAGACATTTTGAAATTTCTCAGAGTTCTGTTTCTTTTTTCATAAAGAAGGGATAATGATTTTTACATTATGGGTTTTTGTAAATACCATATTCAATATATTTTTTAAATGATGTTTTTTATAAATGTGGCAATACCATGATGCCTTTGCGGATTCATGTTGATGTATGGCAAAACCAATACAATATTGTAAAGTAATCAGCCTCCAATTAAAATAAATAAATTTAAATTAAAAAAACATAACCATTGTTCTATGTTATCTGTGTCTTATCTAAGACTGATGTTAGACAATTGGCTTGACATATCTTCCCTGTCTTCCTACTACACATGGGCACTTACATGATGTATATGTTGTATTAGAATGTGATCTGCGTGATTTTGCCAGAACAACTTCACGCTCTGCTGTCATCCCTTCCTGTGTCCCCTTGTATTAATGATGTGCATATGGAAGAAGCTGAAACAAATTTTTGTGAAAATGTAGTCTAAACCCTCTTTAACAGATAAAGAAATAGATCTTGGGAAATAAAGTTCAGTTCAGTTCAATTCAGTCACTGAACTGTGTCAGACTCTTTGCGACCCCATGGACTGCAGCACTCAAGGCTTCCTTGTCCATCACCAATTCCTGGAGCTTGCCCAGACTCACGTCCATTGAGTCAGTGATGCCATCCAACCATCCTCTGTCATCCCCTTCTTCCCAGTCTTTCCTAGCATCAGGGTCTTTTCCAGTGAGTCAGTTCATTGCATCAGGTGGCCAAAGCATTGGAGCTTCAGCTTCAGTGCCAGTCCTTCCAGTGAATATTCAGGACTGATTTCCTTTAGGATTGACTGGTTTGATTTCCTTGCAGTCCAAGGGACTCTTATGAGTTTCCTCCAACACCACAGTTCAGAAACATCAATTCTTGGGCACTCAGCTTGCTTTATTGTCCAGTTCTCACATCCCTACATGACTACTGGAAAAACCATACTTTTGACTAGATGGACTTTTGTTGGCAAAGTAATGTCTCTGCTTTTTAATATGCTGTCTAGTTTGGTCATAGTTTTTCTTCCAAGAAGCAAGTGTCTTTTAATTTCATGGCGGCAGTCACCTTCTGCAGTGATTTTGGAGCCCAAGAAAATAAAGTTTGTCACTGTTTCCACTGTCTCCCCATCTATTTGCCATGAAGTGATGGAACCAGATGCCATAATCTGTGTTTTATGAATGTTAAGTTTTAAGCTGTTTTTTTTCACTCTCCTCTTTCACTTTTATTAAGAGGCTCTCGTTCTTCTTTGCTTTCCACCAAAAACAAAGTTTCTTTCAGCAAATTTGATTAGAAGCAGAATGAAAGTTAAGCCCTGGTCCTGTCAACCAGTTCAAGGATTCTCTCTAAATGCCCTCTTTCTCATCAGACAATGGACAAGGAAGACATTAATTAGCCTTTAAAAATGATAATAATGATTTCCTTGACAGAATTTCTATGGACAAAAACAGTTACCATCTATGAATTAAAAGGTAAAGACCTATATATCGAAAACTATAAAACACTGATGAAAGAAATCAAAGAGGACACTAATAGATGGAGAGATATACCATGCTCATGGGTCGGAAGAGTCAATATAGTGAAAATGAGTATACTACCTAAAGCAATCTACAGATTCAATGCAATTCCCATCAAGCTACCAGCAGTATTTTTCACAGAACTAGATCAAATAATCTCAAGATTTGTATGGAAATACAAAAAACCTCGAATAGCCAAAGCAATCTTGAGAAAGAAGAATGGAACTGGAGGAATCAGCTTGCCTGACTTCAGGCTCTACTACAAAGCCACAGTCATTAAGACGGTATGGTACTGGCACAAAGACAGAAATATAGATCAATGGAACAAAATAGAAAGCCCTGAGATAAACCCACACACCTATGGGCACCTTATCTTCGACAAAGGAGGCAAGAATATACAATGGAGTAAAGACAGTCTCTTTAGCAGGTGGTGCTGGGAAAACTGGTCAACCACTTGTAAAAGAATGAAACTAGATCTCTTTCTAACACCATACACAAAAATAAACTCAAAATGAATTAAAGATCTAAATGTAAGACCAGAAACTATAAAACTCCTAGAGGAAAACTTAGGCAAAACACTCTCCGACATAAATCACAGCAGGATCCTCTATGATCCACCTCCCAACATACTGGAAATAAAAAGCAAAAATAAACAAATGGGATCTAATTAAAATTAAAAGCTTCTGCACAACAAAGGAAACTATAAGCATGGTGAAAAGACAGCCTTCTGAATGGGAGAAAACAATAGCAAATGAAACAACTGACAAACAGCTAATTTCAAAGATATACAAGCAACTTATGCAGCTCAACTCCAGAAAAATAAACGACCGAATCAAAAAATGGGCCAAAGAACTAAATAGGCATTTCTCCAAAGAAGACATATGGATGGCTAACAAACACATGAAAAGATGCTCAACATCACTCATTATCAGGGAAATGCAAATCAAGACCACAATGAGGTACCATTTCACACCAGTAAGAATGGCTACTATCCAAAAGTCTACAAGCAATAAATGCTGGAGAGGATGTGGAGAAAAGGGATCCTTTTACACTGCTGGTGGGAATGCAAACTCGTACAGCCACTATGGAAAACAGTGTGGAGATTCCTTAAAAAATTGCAAATAGAACTGCCTTATGACCCAGCAATCCCACTGCTGGGCATACACACCGAGGAAACCAGAATTGAAAGAGACACATGTACCCCAATGTTCATTGCAGCACTGTTTATAATAGCCAGGACATGGAAACAACCTAGATGTCCATCAGCAGATGAATGGATAAGAAAGCTGTGGTACATATACACAATGGAGTACTACTCAGCCCTTAAAAAGAATAAATTTGACTCAGTTCTAATGAGATGGATGAAACTGGAACCGATTATACAGAGTGAAGTAAGCCAGAAAGAAAAACACCAATACAGTATACTGACACATATATATGGAATTTAGAAGATAGTAATGATGACCCTATATGTGAGACAACAAAAGAGACACAGAGGTCTAGAACGGACTTTTGGACTCTGAGGGAGAGGGAAAGGGTGGGATGGTTTGGGAGAATGGCATTGAAACATGGCATACTTTCTTGTAAGAAACGAAGTGCCAGTCTATGTTCAATGCAGGATGCAGGATGCATGGGGCTGGTGCACAGGTTGATTCAGGTAGATGATGTGTGGTGGGAGGTGGGAGGGGGCTTCGGCATTGGGAGATTGTGTTCACCTGTGGCTGATTCATGTCAATGTGTGGCAAAACAAATACAGTACTGTAATTAAAATAAATAAATAAATAAAAATTAAAAAAAAAGGTGGCTTGGGACTATTGAAAATATCATAGACTCTCTTTTGGGAATTGCCTTGCTTAAATGTCATTTATCAGATCATGTGACAGAATTATTCATTTTTCTGAAACATTATTATATAAATGCATTTAACAAATAAAATTGTGTCAGGCATTATTTTAGATGCTTAACTATATTAAGAGAGGATGATGGTATTGGACATTAAATCAAGGTGGGCTTTCATGTTTAAATCAGTTCTAGGTTTTAGGTCTATTTCCAACATCAATTACCTACACAAAACCTGATAATTAGAATTCATTCTGTTAAATAGATTCTTATTGGATCTGTACATAATTTACTGAGGATCTGTTATAAATCAAATAAGTTTTATTTAAAAATTTATTTAATCCTGCAATATCTCATCATGATGAGTATTTTTACATCTTCTTTGCAGGAGACTACTGAGGAGAAAACAGTTTAATCAACCTATTCAAAATCACCCAGTGAATACATGTAAGATCTGGGTATAAGTCTGTAAGATAGGTTTTTACTATCATCTATTCTATCCTTCTTACATTGCATAGTTCTACCATTTAAAGATAGACTGAGAATATGTATGCAAAAGCACAACACATGTCTCATTGTGAGGGCTGTACAAGGAATGTTATTATTGTTTAGTCATTCAGTCGTGTCTGATTCTTTGTGAAGCCATGGACCGTAGACCATCACACTTTTCTGTCCTTGGGATTTCCCAGGCAAGAATACTGGAGTGGGTTGCCATTTCCTTCTGCAGGGGATCTTCCCAACTCAGGGATCATACAAGGATTATTTATTATTGTTATATACTAAAGTAATCTAGGTAATCTCACTAGGTCTTATGCATCATTGAAAGCTAGTTGAAAACCATATAGGACCAGATGCATTCTATGTCTCAGCTTTCAGTATAAGAGTGGCAATAATCAATGATTTATTTTTTATTTTTTTCTGTTTTTTTCTTTTCTTTTCTTTCTTTCTTTCTTTATTTTACTTTACAATACCATATTGGTTTTGCCATACATTGACATGAATCCACCACAGGTGTACATGAGTTCCTAATCCTGAACCCCCCCCCCACCACCTTCCCCATGTCATCTCTCTGGGTCATCCCAGTGCACCAGCCCCAAGCATCCTGTATCCTGTATCAAGCCTAGACTAGCAATTCATTTCTTACATGATAGTATACATGTTTCAGTGCCATTCTCCCAAATCATCCCACCCTCGCCCTCTCCCACAGAGTCCAAAAGTCTGTTCTTTACATTTGTGTCTCTTTTGCTATCTTGCATACATGGTTATGATTACCATCTTTCTAAATTCCACATATATGTGTTAGTATACTGTATTGGTGTTTTTCTTTCTGGCTTACTTCACTCCGTATAATAGGCTCCAGTTTCATCCACCTCATTAGAACTGATTCAAATTTATTCTTTTTAATGGTTGAGTAATACTCCATTGTGTGTATGTACCACAGCTTTCTTATCCATTCACCTGCTGATGGACATCTAGGTTGCTTCCATGTCCTGGTTATTATAAACAATGCATCAATGAACATTGAGGTACAAGTGTCTCTTTCAATTCTGGTTTCCTCGGTGTGTATGCCCAGCAGTGGAATTGCTGGGTCATAAGGTAGTTCTATTTGCAGTTTTTTAAGGAATCTCCACACTGTTCTCCATAGTAGCTGTATTAGTTTGCATTCCCACCAACAGTGTAAGAGGGTTCCCTTTTTCTCCACACTCTCTCCAGCATTTATTGCTTGTAGACTTTTGGATCATCTTATCTTTGACAAAGGAGGCAAGAATATACAATGGAGAAAAGACAATCTCTTTAAAAAGTGGTCCTGGGAAAACTAGTCAACCGCTTGTAAAAGAATGAAACTAGAACACTTTCTAACACCATTTACAAAAATAAACTCAAAATGGACTAAAGATCTAAATGTAAGACCAGAAACTATAAAACTCCTAGAGGAAAACATAGGCAAAACACTCTCTGACATAAATCACAGCAGGATCCTCTATGATCCACCTCCCAGAATACTGGAAATAAAAGCAAAAATAAACAAATGGGGTCTAATTAAAATTAAAAGCTTCTCCACAACAAAGGAAACCATAAGCAAGGTGAAAAGACAGCCTTCTGAATGGGAGGAAATAATAGCAAATAAAACAACTGACAAACAACTAATCTCCAAAATATACAAGCAACTTGTGCAGCTCAATTCCAGAAAAATAAATGACCCAATCAAAAAATGGGCCAAAGAACTAAATAGACATTTCTCCAAAGAAGACATACGGATGGCTAACAAACAAATGAAAAGATGCTCAACATCATTCATTATCAGAGAAATGTAAATCAAAACCACAATGAGGTATCATTTCAAAGCAGTCAGAATGGCTGCAATCCAATAATCAATGATTTAAAATGATCTTTTTATCCCCAGTGGATTTTAAAATTCACACTGCTGCTTTTTTTTGTCACAATTGCACTCTTCATTGACATTTTCATGAGAGGGTGAGCTAAGTCAGGACACCTTTGTGCAAGCTGATATTTAATTTGGCAGCACTTATGAAAGATATGAGCTTCCTAGGGGTGCAGTGATTTAAAAAAAAAAAAATCCACCTGCCAATTCAGGAGACCCAAGAAGGACTGATGTTGAAGCTGAAATTCCAGTACTTGGGCCACCTGATGCAAAGAGCTGACTCATTTGAAAAGACCTTGATGCTGGGAAAGATTGAGGGCAGGAGGAGAAGGGAATGACAGAGAATGAGACGGTTGGATGGCATTACCAACTCAATGGACATGGATTTGGGTGGACTCCGGGAGTTGGTCATGGACAGGGAGGCCTGGCGTGCTGTGGTTCATGGGATCGCAAAGAGCTGGTCTCGACTGAATGACTGAACTGAACTGAAAAGATATGGGTTCCATCCCTGGGTCAGGAAGATCTTCTGGAGAGGGAAATGGCAACACACTTTAGTATTCTTGCCTGGAGAATCCCATGGACAGAGGAGCCTGAAGGGCTATAGTCCATGCGATCACAAAGATTTGGATGTGACTGAGCACATACATAGACCTAAATGAAAGATATGGATTTAAGACAAAGAGGCCATGGACATGACATCCTGTTGAAAATTAGGCTTAGGAGCTTAAGGTTTTGCCTTCTCTTATGACCTGTTTCCTTCAAGGATTTGTATAACAGAATCTCTATCTGTCTCTATTCCACTTTATTATTCTCAGCAAGTTGAAATATAACCTGTCAAAAGTATATTATTTTGATGATTCCATGAGTAGAAAATTCAGATTCAGAAAATAGAAAAATAACCAAACCCATCTAAGCATTTTAGAAATTCAGAAAACATTGATCTTTCAGTCTGCCTTATAGGCTTTCATTTTTTCAATGGTAGTTCTTTCCAGTAGCTACAGAATATTAATTTCCCCTAGCTTATTGTGCATTTGAAAAGTGCCATGATGACAAAATGATCTAGAAATATATTATTTTGTTGATGGTTGTAATCTGCTGTATTCCAGGGGATGATGCTGCTTTTTTAGAGTTTCAGTGCTCTGTTTATTGAGGATCAGTCTATTTGGAATGGAAGAAAAACTGTGTTAGATCCAGCTTTTTACTTTAATCCCCACTCTAAATATGTTTTGAAGGTGGCTCATCTTACTAACAACAAAGCCATTTTCCTCTATATATGCAAATAAATGAATAAATAAATGAAGTTTTATAGCATTCTCATCAGGAGCTCCCTATTGTTTACTGTGAAAACTAATTAGATGAATTTAGATTTCCAATTAATGCTAGAGTAGAACTGTGCAAGAAACCACAAAACATTAAAAATATATATGATATTTATATAAAAGCTATAATTTCTTTTTCATGTTGATTTCTAGGATAAGTTTGCTATAATACAGTTCTAAAAATTATGTTCCAGCTCAGAAAGTACTGCTGTACTCTGCAGGAGTTTCAGGAGAAAGAAAGGAATAATGTAATTTACCTTTCTTTCTTATAGTGTTCTAACCTTTGTAATATAGTGGTGAAAACTACTGGTTAAAGTGGAGAATAGATATAAGCTGTGCATCTAAATCTTGGGGCCATATTATATTTAGATGTGTCTGCTGAAATATGACAGAGACCAGACATGGTTTTCCCTTATCCAAGTAGTGACATGGGGGAGGATTGCAAGCCTGATGTATATTTTTATTTATAAGTCAGACAATGGCTCTGTGGCCTCTGCTAGGAAGTATGAAATCATGCTTTTCCTTCACTCAGGGAAAAGAGAAGTTCAAGAGAGTCAGTTGTGTCAAGCCAGAAGTGTATAGAATTAACCAGAAGACAAGCTTTGCAAAAGATTAACTTGAAGGACCTTATAATACCTGCTTTTAAGACTTACTATAGCAGTAGTGAATTGTCTTAAATGTAGACAAGTAGATCAATGAAAAAGATAGGAATTAAAAAATAGACCTCAATTACATGGTCAACTGATTTTTTTTACAAAAGTTGCTAAAATGATTTAATAAGAATAATAGGATCTTTTAAATGTATAGTATAGAAAAATTTAATATCTGCATAAAAATAAAATGATTACATTTTATATCAAACACAAACATTAACTGAGATGGATTGGATGAGATGGTTGGATGGCATCACCAACTTGATGGATATGAGTTTGAATAAGCTCTGGGAGTAAGTGATGGACAGGGAATCCTGGCATGCTGCAGTCCTTGGGGTCTCAAAGAGTCAGACATGACTGAGCAACTAAACTGATAGACCTTAAAGAATAAGTTAAAGGAAATAAGCTTCCAGAAGGAGAGAAGGAAGTCCCATCATGATCTTGGAGCAAGTAAAGTTTTTTGTTTTGTTTTTTTTTGATGGAACATGGCTGCAGTATATATACATCACTTAAAAGGCTTCTATTCTGAATGTATAAATAAGTCCTATAACACAATGATAAAAAAGGAAGCAACTGAAAAAAAAAAAAAGAGGACTACACAGGCACTACAAAAATAACACATACAAAAGACGATTAATCATCAGAGAATGTAAATGAAAACCACAATGAGATAATTCTCTCCACCCATGAAAATGGCTGATATCTAAGGCTTGACCGCACTAGGTGTTCATGCATATGGCACAACTAGAACTTTTATACATTACTCATGAGTGATAGGTTGTATCAGTACAACAACTTGGTGAATCATTCTGGTAGATTCTCAGGTAGTTAAATTGTAGAAGTGATGAAATACAGCAACCCTATGACCTAGCAATTTCATGTCTAGGTATTTGCCAAAAGAACCTAAACTATATGCAAGGAAAGACTTTTGTAAGATGTTTATAACATACTTATGCATAATAACCCAAAACTGAAAACCACCCAAATATTTGTCAAGGAAGAAAAGGATAAGCACATTATGTTAATTCCATACAGTATTTAATGTCTTCTTAGTCAGCTACACTTGCAATAATAAACTACCATAGACTAAATGGCTTAAACAACAGACATTTATTTCTCATAGCTCTGAAGGTTGGGAAGACCACGATCAATGTGCTAGCAGATTCATTTCTTGATGATGGCCTCTTTCTGGCTCGTGGACGGCCACCTTCTTGCCAGAGGGAGGACGCTCTGGTGTCATCTCATACAAAGGCAGTAATCACATCTGGGTCATCACTCTCAAGACCTCACCTAATTACCTCCAAAATCCCCATTGGGATTTAGGGCTCCAACACATGAATTTTGAATGAACACAAACACTGAGTTATGCTCTTAGTGGACAAAATATGCTCTTAAAATATGAAATAACTTGTATGAATCTCAAAAATGTTATACTGAATAAAAGGAAACATAAGCAAAGAGTATATATTTTATGATTAAGTTACACGACAGGCAAAATTATTCTATGGTGAAATAAATTAGAACACTATCTAGTGGTTTGGGGGCCTGGGAAGGAAAGGAGCACGAAGGAAAATTTAAGGATGATGGAAATGTTCTAGAAATATTGATAAAGGCATGAATTATGAGCATATTTATTTGAAAATTTAAGGGTGACAGAAATGTTCTGGAAATATTGATAAGAGCATGAGTTATGAACCTATTTATTGGACAAAACTCATTTTAAAATTTGTTCATTTCATTATATGTAAATTATAATATAATTCAAAAATTTAAAGCATGACCCATTTAGTGAAAAGTTTCTATGGACAATGAAAATAACTAGGTAAAAAAGTAAAAGTGCTAACATTTTTTATTCCATCTTTCACCCTTGGTAAACACGATTTGTCTTCAAAATACACTAGGATCTATCTACTTCTCACTACTTATATTATTACAACTCTATCAATACAATATCTTCTTAGACTATTTCATTAACCTTTTGATTTGTTTCACTATTTCAATTCTTATTACACTATAGATATTTTATTCTTCAAGTAGTGTCAAGAATAAACAAAGCTAGATATTAGTTAAAGTGGTAAGAACAGATGCATTTGGCAAAAACAATTGCAATAGGGTAGGAGGTTCAGCATGAACAGAACTCAACTTTAATTTGTGTAGAGGTGACTGATACTTTTAAGAGGAGAGTGAGGAAGTGGGACCATTATTGAAGAATTCACTAAAACCTATTTCCAAAGTTTACATTGACCATTTGAAGACATTATGGATAAGACATATTGAATATGATAAAAATCTAATAAATAAAGCATATGTTGATTAATAGCACATTGATTAGAAAAATAAGGAGTGATACAAACACATTAAAATGGCAGTGAGTGGGGAACATTTAACATACCCTTGTTCAGCTGTATATGCTACTGAATTTAAAACTCCTTTCCACTGAATCAAATTTACACTACTACCTGCCCAGAATTTTTTTTTCTTATCTGATATTTCGTTGGTTAGTAAATTTTGGCCTTTTATCAACATGAAATAAAGTAAGCACCTACTTGAAAGAAAAGAAATGCCATTTGATGGTAGTGATAATAACTTCTGTACATTACATCTGTATAGGATTAATGGTTAGATATCCTTCCTGGGACAAGGATGCCTCTTGAATGACCATTCATCTCCAGGAGACTACTTGCACTTTGATTCTTATCCTTAAATTAAAACTTGGGTCAACATTGAAGACAAGGCAACTGATCACAGTTCTTTCAAATTCAAGTACAAATTATCTTCCAACAAAGAACTCTAGTCTTAACAGGATTTTATAATAAATGTTAGAAAAAAATAAGTGGATGTATTTTTTAATAACCCTGGCTAGATAATTGAGAAGTATTGGTACAATCTATCATATTCACTATGATGCATTTTCAGAAATTTTAAAACATATAAAATTATTGCATATATACTTTCTCCTCTATTTTATTAATACTTAATTTCAGGCTTTAATAAGGGGATATCACTAATGGGAAATATGTTTTAACAGTAAATAAAAGAGCAGAACTGCAGGGTGGATTAAAAATGGGAAAGGCGGGTGAAAAAAAGCCGGTAATGATTATCTTCCTGTAAGTTCTCAGGACTAAAAGGTAATAGTTAACAAGAAGGCAAGGTGTCATTTCTCTATATGATAAAAGTGGAAAGCCCAACATTAGACTAAAATTAGACTTGTGAGTCTCATATACAGGCTATATAGGTGGGCAGTGAGTCAATGAGGTTTCATTAAATCCTAAGTAATGTTACTAAAATTTCTTGAGGCAAAGTACAGTGATGATGATTTATTTGATTAACGTTAGATGCAAAGTTGTCTTTAGGAAACTTTTTTTTTAAATTAATTAATTTATTTATTTTTTAAAAAAATTACAATACTGTATTTGTTTTGCCATACATTGACACGAATCAGCCATAGGTGAACACAATCTCCCAATGCCGAAGCCCCCTCCCACCTCCCACCCCACATCCTCTACTTGAATCATCCTGTGCATCAGCCCCATGCATCCTGCATCCTACATTGAACATAGATTGGCGCTTTGTTTCTTACAGGAAAATATACATGTTTCATTGCCATTCTCCCAAACCATCCCACCCTTTCCTCCCTCTCCCTCAGAGTCCAAAAGTCCACTCTATACCTCTGTGTCTCTTTTGTCTCACATAGAGGGTCATCACCACTGTCTTCTAAATTCCATATATATGTGTCAGTATACTGTATTGGTGTTTTTCTTTCTGGCTTACTTCACTCTGTATAATCGGTTCCAATTTCATCCATCTCATTAGAACTGAGTCAGGTGGTGCTGGGAAAACTGGTCAACCACTTGTAAAAGAATGAAACTAGACCCCTTTCTAACACCATACACAAAAATAAACTCAAAATGGATTAAAGATCTAAATGTAAGACCAGAAACTATAAAACTCCTAGAGGAGAACATAGGCAAAACACTCTCCGACATAAATCACAGCAGGATCCTCTATGATCCAACTCCCAGTATACTGGAAATAAAAGCAAAGATAAATAAATGGGATCTAATTAAAATTAAAAGCTTCTGCACAACAAAGGAAACTACAAGCAAGGTGAAAAGACAGCCTTCTGAATGGGAGAAAACAATAGCAAATGAAACAACTGACAAACAACTAATCTCAAAGATATACAAGCAACTTATATAGCTCAACTCCAGAAAAATAAATGAACCAATAAAAAAATGGGCCAAAGAACTAAATAGGCATTTCTCCAAAGAAGACATACGGATGGCTAACAAACACATGAAAAGATGTTCAACATCACTCATTATCAGAGAAATGCAAATCAAGACCACAATGAGGTACCATTTCACACCAGTCAGAATGGCTACTATCCAAAAGTCTGCAAGCAATAAATGCTGGAGAGGGTGTGGAGAAAAGGGAATCCTCTTACACTGCTGGTGGGAATGCAAACTAGTACAGCCATTATGGAAAACAGTGTGGAGATTCCTTAAAAAATTGCAAATAGAACTGCCTTATGACCCAGCAATCCCACTGCTGGGCATACACACTGAGGAAACCAGAATTGAAAGAGACACATGTACCCCAATGTTCATTGCAGCACTGTTTATAATAGCCAGGACATGGAAGCAACCTAGATGTCCATCAGCAGATGAATGGATAAGAAAGCTGTGGTACATATACACAATGGAATATTACTCAGCCCTTAAAAAGAATAAATTCTTTAGGAAACTTAAACTGGTAGATTAAAAGTCTTTTATGGGGATTTCCATGCTGGTCTAGTAGTTTGGAGTCTTTACTTCTATTGCAGGGAATCCTTAGTCAGGGAACTATGATCCCACCTGCCATGAGGTAAGGCAAAAAAACAAAACAAAACAAAAACAAAACAAACACTGTGCAAGGCTCAGGACACGCCTCTGCTCAGAACATTCCAGTTTCCTCACCTCACTCAGAGTATGGCCGAAACTCTTTTCACCTCTTTCTGGGAACCTGGCCACCACTGTTTCTTTGACTTCATCATCTACTCTTCTTCCTTCCTTTCACTCTGTTCCAGCATTGTTATTTCTAGACCCCACCAGGAATATCTCTACCTCAGGGCTTCCACCAGCACTGTCTCCACTTTTGGAAGTTCTTCCTTCAGGTCCTCAAATCATTCACCCTTTTACCTTCTTCAGGGATTTCACTGAATCAGTCAGTCTGTCCTTGAGAGTCAATTTGTGAGTCCCTATTCCCACCTCTGGGCTTCTGCGGTGACTCAGTGGGTAAAAACAATCTGCCTGCTATGCAGGAGACACATCAGGAACAGGTTTGATCCCTGGGTGGGAAAGATCCCCTGGAGGAGGAAAATGGCAACCCACTAAGTATTCTTGCCTGGAGAATTCTATGGACAGAGGAGCCTGGTGGGCTACAGTCCATAGGGTCAAAAAGAGTTGAACATGACTGAGCAACTGAAAAAAAAATTCCACCTCTATGCTCAGAGCATTATCTTACTTTTTTACTTTTTCCCCAGAATGCTTGCCACCCTCTGCACATTATATATTCTATTATTTACCTTGTTTTAAAGTAAGCTACTTGGTTGTGATATTTGTTTGTTTCCTGTTTTTCTTAGTTCAGTTCAGTCACTCAGTTATGTCCAACTCTTTGAAACCCCATGGACTGCAGCACAACAGGCCTCCCTGACCATCACCAACTCCCGTAACCTCCTCAGCTCATGTCCATCGTGTCGGTGATGCCATCCAAATATCTCACCCTTTGTTATCCCCTTCTCCTCCCATCTTCTATCTTTCCCAGCATCAGGGTCTTTTCAAATGAGTCAGTTCTTAGCATCAGGTGGCCACATTATTGGAGTTTCAGCTTCAACATCAGTCCTTCCAATGATCTTCCAGGTCTGATTTCCTTTAGGATGGACTGGTTGGCTCTCCTTACAGTCCAAGGGACTCACAGGAGTCTTTTTCAACACCACAGTTCAAAAGCATCAATTCTTTAGCACTCAGCTTTCTTTATGGTCCAACTCTCACATGCATACATGACTACTAGAAAAACTATAGCCTTGACTAGACAGACTTTTGTTGGCAAAGTGATATCTCTTCTTTTTAATATGCTTCTAGGTTGGTCATAACTTTTCTTCCAAGGAGTAAGTGTCTTTTAATTTAATGGCTGCAGTCACCATCTGCAGTGATTTTGGAGCCCCCTCAAAATAAAGTCTGTCACTGTTTCCACGGTTTCCCTATCTATTTGGCATAAAGTGATGGGACAAGTTGCTTTTTCTTAAGCAACTAGAATCTGACTGACACATAGTGGGAACTCAATAAATATTCTTTGGATAAATTAATGAGGGATGATATTTGTCAGCAACTACTAAAGGATAAACTCAGTTTCACAGTTTTTTCTTAAAATAATGTAGCCAAATAATTTGAGGAGACTTCATCCTTTTATTATATTAAGCATGGCTTGATTACTTTATAAAAATGAATATCAAAAGTTTCATCATTTGATCACTTAAAATGTCTTACCATTTTCTTATTCTTTCACTTAAGAAAAAAAAAACATATTTTCTAATATTTTTACTTTAAATTAATTTGTCTCAAAGACAGTAAATATTTGAAAGATGATCAACCGGATATTTAGTCATGGGAATTCAAATAAAAAATAAATGGAATACCATTTTTATCCCCATTATTGATTAATAACTAAAGGGAGACAAATAGCTGATAGAAATGTATTTTGGAAAAGAAATCCACAAACTTTATTTTGTGATGTTGGGGTGTACACCTGGCAGTCTAATTCTAGGTGTATATGCCTAGAAGGAACTCTTGGCTGTTGAAACCAGGGCATATTTAGAAGTCATTGCATTGCTTATGATAACAAACCTAAAAAGTTAACCTGAAACTGATGCTAGTTATTTATATCTTTCATTTATAATTGTTTTCCTTCTTGCCCTTGCCACATCCCTCCAGGGTAGGGTATATTTCCCACACTATTGATTTCAGGCTCTGTCAAGTAAGATTATACAACCAATGGAATGCAAGCATGATGCAAGTTATTAAATCTTTCCATTTAAACCATCTGAGGTAAATTATCTTCTTTTATGGGACTTAGGGATTGTTCACATGCAACATTCCTGAGATGTCTTGATTTGTTTACTTATAATAATTATTACACAATTCATTTTAACTAAAAATGAATAAGATTTTATGTACTAAACCAGACGCCCCATTATATAAGACTTGTTAGTGATGAGCATGCAGAAAAGACAGATAAAAAAATAAATGACTTTTTGCAAAGTAGTGCTTAGGCCCCAAATCCTAAGAAGTTAGGGCAGATCACACAGATTCTCATCTCTCCTCATAACTCTGTCCCTCCTCCACCCCTCTCTTTTTTTTCTTTGGAAGTAGCAAGTCTGAGACCTGAGCACAAATTTAGCTAATTGGTTTTCTTGCTTTTTTCCATCTAAACTCATGTAGAGACCTCAGTATTCTGTTATCTTGTTTACCCAGATTGTGAGGTATCACACTCATCTCACTTTCATCTCACTTCAAATGAGATGAAACCAGTCAATGAGTATAATAAACAAGTTTTTGTCTCTAAGGCCAAAGAAGAAATATTTTTGGTGGCAGAGCCTGAGAGTTGGTAACTGCCCTGTGTGTGACCTGGAGAACCTATGTAAGAGAAAGTTAAAGAGACAGTTAACCCCTATAGGCAAATGAGTAGGAGGAATCCAGAGAAGCCTTGCATCATCTCTGATCTATAACAGTAACTACCTATTCCTAGGTCTTCAGTTTAACTCAGGTCAGTCTGTCAGTCACACCTGACTCTCTGCAGACCCCATGGACTGCACCATGCCAGGCTTCCCTATGCATCACCAACTCCTGGAGCTCGCTCAAACTCATGTCCATCGAGTCAGTGATGCCATCAAACCATCTCATCCTCTGTCGTTCCTTCTTCTTCTGCCTTCAACCTTTCCCACCATCAGGGGCTTTTCCAATGAGTCAGTTCTTGGCACCTGGTGGCCAAATATTGGAGTTTCAGCTTCAGCATCAGTCCTTCCAATGAATATTCAGGACTGATTTCCTTTAGGATTGACTGGGTCTAGGTATTCAGGGCTAAGTGTATAGTTAGTGAACTATCAAGCAAGGCTGGTATATTACTTCAGTTAAACAACTCATTAGATGAGTTAAAAAAAAAAAGACCAGGAGATGGAAAAATTCTGTAAAGATGGAATCTCTCACTTTTTAATGCTTTGCATCTTAAACACACACACACACACACACACACACACACACACACACACACACACACACACAGTTAGGCCAATAAAGGATTTGAGAATGTTCAGTAGAAATGCCAGCTACAAACTGACACCTTCCATGGACATTTGACATCTACTTCGACAAGGAACAAATCAGGTGCTGCTGTGGCTGCTGACTTTCAGTACTCCTCAAAGGAGTTTAAGGTGGAGAGCTGAAGTGAGGCATTCTGTGCTCTGGAAAAAACTGGCAAGACAAGTCTTCAGATAGATGTCTTCAGGAACTGTGTTTAATGAACCCAATTCTTTTATCACCTCATCTCTGAAAAAAACACTAAAAATCCTTCATGGTAATGACTGCTCCTTTATGGTAAAAACTGCTTCTCATGACTAACATAAACCTTTTTGAAAAAAAAAAAAAGAAAGAAAGAAAGTACTTGATTTCATGTACTCCTGCTTCACCATAATAGTGTATATACTGAACTTCCCTCTTACCTTTTTGGAGCCGTTTCTCAGCTATCTAAATGATGTCTCCTGGGCTATAGTCCTTGTATGTGTGTGTGTGTGTGTGTGTGTGTGTGTTTCAGTCAGAAGAAGGATGATGCTAATCAACTTTTGTAGGCATCAGAAATCAGATAACCAGGCAAATACAATATTTAGTGTAGTAGTCTGGGTTCTCTCTAGAAACAGAAATGATTGGTCATATCTTCAATATCTTTTTCTCTCTAGCTCTCTCTAGCTCTCTATCTTATTTGTTGTTGTTCAGTTGCTCAGCCATGTCTGATTCTTTGCAACCCCATGGTCTTCAGCAAGCCAGTCTTCCTTGTCCTTCACCATCTCCTAAAGTTTGCTCAAACTCATGTCCATTGAGTCGATGATGACATCCAACCATCTCATTCTATCTATCTCTATATCCATCACTATCTCTGTCTCTATATATCAGAAATTTATCACAAGGGATTGGCTCACATGTTTACAGAGGTTGAGAACTGTGGCAATCAGCAGTGAGTAAGCTGGGGAGTCAGGAGAAATGAGGATGCAAGTGCCACACTAAAGGCTGACAGGCTTGAAACCCAAGAGGAGTTGGTTTTCAGTTTGAGTCTGAAGGCAGAAAAAGACCAATATCTCAGCTCAAAGATAGGCAGAGAAAGTGAATTTTTTTCTTACTTTCCCCTTTATGTTCTATTCAGGCCTTCAAAGGATTTGATGAGGACTACCCACACTGGAGAGGGCAATTATCTATTCAAATATTAATCTTATTCAGAAACACCCTCACAGACACACTTAGAATAATGTTAAGTCAAATACTTGGGCATGCCTGGCCTGAAAAGTTGATTAACCATCATACTCAGGCATCTTTGAACATGAAACTTTTTAGGAATCCTCATTTTCTGTGTGAAAAATCCTTGATTTCTGGCTTCATCACACCTTTTTCTTTTTATTTGTATTTTTCTCTATTTCTTTTTATTTCTAATGTGAAATGCTTTCTTCATATGATTTTTATATTTTGCAAGTAATATATTGTGTATATGACAACAATAATAAAAAGGAAATAAAGACTAAGTCCTAGGTTTACCAATATATAACCTTACATCAATTAACTTGGGTACTATGGGAAGTTTTAGTAATCTTTTCAGGTATTATTCAGTAGTTAGTAATTTTTTCTGATGGCCAGAAAGATCATGATTGACACATAAAGAACACACAAATTAGGAGATTAGCTGTTAATATTTGCCCTTAAGGCTGATATATAAAGCCTTCCATAATCTTCTCCTAATTGTGTTTACTTCCTTATTTCCTAGTTCAATCCTACCAAGATGTTTCTCAAATTTGATTGTCTCACTGTCATAATTGGCATTGATTAGAAAAAGGAATTCATTATAGGTTCAATAATATAAGGAAAAAAGATATAGAAGAAACTAAATTTATCTAAGAGTATAAATGTATCGAAAAAGGCAGAGGAACCAGAGATCAAATTGCCATCATCCGCTGGATCATGGAAAAAGCAAGAGAGTTCCAGAAAAACATCTATTTCTGCTTTATTGACTATGCCAAAGCCTTTGACTGTGTGGATCACAATAAACTGTGGAAAATTCTAGAGAGAGATGGGAATACCAGACCACCTGACCTGCCTCTTGAGAAATCTGTATGCAGGTCAGGAAGCAACAGTTAGAATTGGACATGGAACAACAGACTGGTTCTAAACAGGAAAAGGAGGACATCAAGGCTGTATATTGTCACCCTGCTTATTTAACTTCCATGCAGAGTACATCATGAGAAAGGCTGGACTGGAAGAAACACAAGCTGGAATCAAGACTGCCGGGAGAAATATCAATCACCGCAGATATGCAGATGACACCACCCTTATGGCAGAAAGTAAAGAGGAGCTAAAAAGCCTCTTGATGAAAGTAAAAGAGGAGAGTGAAAAAGTTGGCTTAAAGCTCAACATTCAGAAAACGAAGATCATGGCATCCGGTCCCATCACTCCATGGGAAATAGCTGGGAAACAGTGGAAACTGTGTCAGACTTTGTTTTTTTGGCTCCAAAATCACTGCAGATGGTGACTGCAGCCATGAAATTAAAAGACGCTTACTCCTTGGGAGAAAAGTTATAACCAACCTGGATAGCATATTCAAAGCAGAGACATTACTCTGCCGACTAAGGTCTGTCTAGTCAAGGCTATGGTTTTTCCAGTAGTCATGTATGGATGTGAGAGTTGGACTGTGAAGAAGGCTGAGCACTGAAGAATTAATGCTTTTGAGCTGTGGTGTTGGAGAATACTCTTGAGAGTCCCTTGGACTGCAAGGAGATCCAACCAGTCCATTCTGAAGGAGATCAGCCCTGGGATTTCTTTGGAAGGAATGATGCTAAAGCTGAAACTCCAGTACTTTGGCCAACTCATGCGAAGAGTTGACTCATGAAAAGACTTTGATGCTGGGAGGGATTGGGGACAGGAGGAGAAGGGGACGACCAAGGATGAGATGGCTGGATGGCATCACTGACTCAATGGACGCGAGTCTGAGTGAACTCTCAGAGTTGGTGATGGACAGTGAGGCCTGGTGTGCTGAGATTCATGGGGTCACAAAGAGTCAGACACGACTGTGTGACTGAACTGAACTGAACTGAATAAATGTACCTGCATTTACTCTCTAAGAAAATTCAAAGAGTGATGACTATGTCTACTTCTATGTACAGTACTGTACTTACTGTATTAATGAGACTCAATACATGTAGCGATAAAGTGTTTGGTTTATGTGAAAATGTAAAAGAAACTTCTTGGAATGGAACTACTTAATTCTATATCTTAAAATTCTATAGAATATTAGAAGTATTATATCTCCAAAGTGAATTTCACAAATCATTAGGACCTTGAATTTTAAAGTAGTCTTGCATAAATTCATGCATGAGTCACTTTAAGAACAAAGTTAATATATCAAGCATTTCATTTAAATAGCTGATATTTCCACAGAACAAGAATAATCAGAACTGCAGTACTGTGAGAAGCTACGATACTAAAGATGTTATAGAAAGAACTCAGGTTTACATGTTAATAGATAAAATGGTTCTGGAGAAAAATAAAGCCACAAGTAACCACAAAAAGTTCAGTTCAGTTCAGTTCAGTCGCTCAGTCCTGTCCAACTCTTTGTGACCCTATGAACCACAGCACGCCAGGCCAGGCCTCCCTGTCCATCACCACTGCATGAGTCTACCCAAACCCATGTCCATTGAATTAGTGATACCATCCAACCATCTCATCCCCTGTCGTCCCCTTCTCCTCCTGCCCTCAATCTTTCCCAGCATCAGTGTCTTTTCAATGAGTCATCTCTTCGTATCAGGTGGCCAAAGTACTGGAGTTTCAGCTTCAACATCAGTCCTTCCAATGAACACCCACGACTGATGTGCTTTAGGATGGACTGGTTGGAGTCACTTGCAGTCCAAGGAACTCTCAAGAGTCTTCTCCAACACCACTATTCAAAAGCATCAGTTCTTCAGTGCTCAGCTTTCTTTATAGTACAACTCTCATATCCATACACGACTACTGGAAAAACCATAGCCTTCATTAGATGGACCTTTGTGGACAAAGTAATGTCTCTGCTTTTAATATGCTGCCTAGGTTGGTCATAACTTTCCTTCCAAAGAGCAAGCATCTTTTAATTTCATGGCTGCAGTCACCATCTGCAGTGATTTTGGAGCCCAAGAAAATAAAGTCTGTCACTGTTTCCCCTGTTTCTCCATCTATTTGCCATAAAGTGATGGACCAGATGCTATGATCTTCGGTTTCTGAATGTTGAGTTTTAAGCCAAGATTTTCACTCTCCTCTTTTCACTTTCATCAAGAGGCCCTTTAGTTCTTCTTCACTTTCTGCCATAAGGGTGGTGTCATCTGCATATCTGAGGTTATTGATATTTCTTCCGGCAGTCTTGATTCCAGCTTGTGCTTCATCCAGCCCAGTGTTTCTCATGACGTACTCTGCATATGAGTTAAATAAGCAGGGTGACAATATACAGCCTTGACATACTCCTTTCCTGATTTGGAACCAGTCTGTTATTCTATGTCCAGTTTTAACTCTTGCTTCCTGATCTACATACAGGTTTCTCAAGAGGTAGGTCAGGTGGTCTGGTATTTCTATCTCTTTCAGAATTTTCCAGTTTATTGTGATCCACACAGTCAAAGGCTTTGGCATAGTCAATAAAGCAGAAATAGATGTTTTTCTGAGATTCTCTTGTTTTTTCGATGATCCATCGGATGTTGGCAATTTGACCTCTGGTTCTTCTGCTTTTTCTAAAACCAGCTTGAACATCTGGAAGTTCATGGTTCATCTATTGCCGAAGCTTGGCTTGGAGAATTTTGAGCATTACTTTACTAGCATGTGAGATGAGTGCAATTGTGCGGTAGTTTGAACATTCTTTGGCATTGTCTTTCTTTGGGATTGGAATGAAAACTGACCTTTTCCAGTGCCCATTGCTACAAAAAGTAAATATATGTAAAAAAACTGATAATTCAGCATGTATATTTCCTTTGTGCCACTGATAATATGACAATGCTTAGGAACTCAAGATTGAGAAGAGAGAGTTTCCAGGTTCATAAGCACTATTGCCTGTGTCTCACCTCTCTTCTATGTTAGACAGATATAGAAGTTAGAATTTTTCATTGAAAATACTTATTTGGAAAATAGAGAAGATGATCTATTCTAAATGAAATACAGAACATCATATGCTTACAATTATGTAGTTGATGTAAAACATCATTGTGTATTATTATGAAAATCATAAAATAATTTTCAAATGATTAAATAGTAAAGCATAATCTTTAATATTAGCCTCACTCCAAATGTGAATAAGTAGATGAAGAAATTCATTACTAAATGATAAAGTGGTTTCCTAAGTTAAATCACAATATCATTTATAAAGTATATCATGTTGTTTTATATTATAAAGGAAATACAAAATATTTTTTAATATGACATTTCTGAATTAGCCAAGTATGGAATCTACACAATTATTTCAAATAGGTTTTCTGAACACTGAAAATTATATTTTTATATTACAGGAAACTGCTGTGTTTTTTCCAGAGAGAGTGATTCGCCAAAGATAGTTACTAACATTGACTTTAACTATTGAACTGAATGGTTCAGAAAAACAAGGTCATTTTCACCCTTGTACTGTATGGCACTTATTATTCTTATTTAAAATGATGCAAGTACATTAGGTACCCTACTGAACATAATTGTGTAGATTAAAATTTTATTTATCTTATTACAGTTCTATAAATTAATCCTTGTCTGGTCTAGTGAATAACTGTAAATAAATATAAATCAGCTAATTCTTGAAAAAAATTCATAAGCTTCTGGCCATTTATCTAAGCACAGCATTGGACTATACAGACCTTAAATTCTTGCATACCATGGATCCTACAGTTTTCTGTCTTAAATGGCTTCAGCTCTTATTCTACCTCAAGTTACATGTGAACTGCACTCTGAATAATCCTCAACTTCCTGAGCAGATTTGTTGATTCTTCCTATATTGCCCTTGTGAATATCTAATCTATCAAATATTGCTTTAGCATTATTTTGGCATCTATCATACTCTATTTCTCTGTTTTATTTAAAAACCTGACTCTGTTAGGTTTGAACATCTTAAAGGAAAGAACCCTATTAAATTAATATTTGTAGCTATGATGCATAAAAAAGTAAAAAGGAGATTGCTGCTGCTGCTGCTAAGTCACTTAAGTTGTGTATGACTCTGTGTGACCCCATAGATGGCAGCCCACCCTGTCCCTGGGATTCTCCAGGCAAGAACACTGGAGTGGGTTGCCATTTCCTTCTCCAATGCATGAACATGAAAAGTGAAAGTGAAGTCACTCAGTCGTGTCCGACCCTTTGTGACCCCATAGACTGCAGCCCACCAGGCTCTTCCGTCCATGGGATTTTCCAGGCAAGAGTACTGGAGTGGGTTGCCAAAATAATGCTTATGTGCCCATGTGTCCTATTTGTTATATACCTAACAAATAGGATATTTTTAGGGATGGAATTCAGAGTGCAGGGGAAAGATTTACTGCTGTTACAGGGAAAGGACCTTTCCCCCTTTTGATAACAGGAGGGAAAGAAGCAAAGTGGCCACTGTAGAAGTTGTTCTGCAATTATTGAGATGGAAAAGGTGGGAGGTATGCCTGGTGGCTTATATTTCTTCTCTGAAATACACTGATTCCCAAACCTTGAATTACCAGAAAATAACATGGGACATGAAGTTCTTCCTCACATTTCTTTCAATAGCAAGTATTTTTGGCTTTCAATTGTTTGCTAACCTGACACTCTGGAAAATGTATCTCATTTCATTTGCATTTATTTGGCTACTACTTTGGAAAGTATGGGGCTTCCCTGATAACTCAGTTAGTAAAAATACACCTGCAATGCAGGAGACCCCAGTTTGATTCCTGGGTCAGGAAGATCTCCTGGAGAAGGAGTAGGCTACCCACTCCAGTATTCTTGGGCTTCCCTGTGGCTCAGGTGGTAAAGAATTCACCTGCAATGTGAGAGACCTGGGTAAGATACCTGGTTGGGAAAATCCCCTGGAGAAGAGAAAGGCCACCCACTCCAGTATTCTGGCCTGAAGAATTCCATGGACTGTATAGTCCAAGGGGTTGCAAATGTCTGAGGGATTGCAAATGAGTCATCAGACATGACTGAGCAACTTTCACACTTGGGAAGCATATTAGTTTTTACCATTGTTGTAACAAATTACCCTCAACATAGTGGCATATGACATACAAAGATATTATTTTACATTTCTGAAGGTTAAAAATCCCTTATAGGTCTCACTGGGCTAATGTCTGGTGTTGGATGGGTTACATTCCATTCTGTAGGCTCTGAATAGAATCCATGTCCTTGTGTTTTCCCATTTGTAGTGGGCACCCACATTCCTCAGCTCATGACCCCACTTCATCCATCTCCAAACCCAGCAATGTCTGGTCATGTCCTCCTTATAAAATGACACTCTGAACTTCTCTTCTACCACCTCTTCTAGTTCGCAGTTCAGTTCAGTCACTCAGTTGTGTCCAACTCTTTGCAACCCCATGGACTGCAGCACACCAGGCTTCCCTGTCCATCACCAACTCTTGGAGCTTGCTCAAACTCATGTCCATCGAGTTGGTGATGCCATCTAGTTCTAAGGATACTTTAGTTCTTCTAGTTCTAAGTGAGCTTTAGATTAAATTGGGCCCAGATATGATCCAGGATAATCTCTCTACTTTGAGGTCAGTTGATTAGCGACCTTATTTCCATTAACCTTAATTTCCTTTTCGTGTGCAATATATTCATAAATTCCAGGGACTAGAACATGAATATCATTGGAAAGCCATTATTCTATATGCCACACAGAAGACAGTTTTACATAAGGTGTATGAATGTGTGTGTTCTTTCTTCTGTTTACATCTTTTACCTTGAGCTATTTCCCTTTTATTGGTTTGCCCTTGACGTTACTATACGATTTATTCACACAAAATCATTTAAAATTTTGATATCTATCATGAAATTACTTTCTGCCAAATAGAATGAAATTTCCACATCCTGAAATAACATTCAGTGTTAGTGAAATAGAAGTAACTTTTCCAAACTAGACTAAACATTCAGTGTCTGTGTGTGTTTAATTAAATTTAACCCTCTATGGTCAGATGTCAAAGCAGTAAATTCAGAATTAACTCAATTTTCATTTACTGCGTGATTAAATATTTTTATAGATGAATTATACAATTATATAGACCACATTATCTTGCTCTTTTAATTCTTACTGTGTTCGGGATAATTGATGAGGTGGTTGATTGTGATAGATATTTTATCAGTGTGAAATATTTATTTGATTCTGTCATTGTAGTAGTCAGCCATGAAGATAGTTGATCTGAGTGTCTTGGAATTTACTTCTGTGTGTCATGCCCTCCCATAGTTTACTTGGTCAGTGTGACTAACAGAATATGTCAGAAATGATGGTATGTCACTTTGGAGATTAGGTTATAACAGTCACTTAGCTTCTGTCATTTGCTTATATTTCTTTCTCTTTTTCAGATCACTTTCTCTGGTAAAAGCAGCTGCTTAATCTTGAGGACACTCAGCTGGCACTATGAGAGTCCCACTTGGTCAGAAATGAAGGCTTTCAGCCAAAATCCAGCAAAGAACTGAGTACTCCTAATAAAAGTCACCTGAGGGAGCCATTTTGCAAGCAGATTCTTAAACCTCAGTTAAGACTGGAGGAGATGTGGCCCTAGTGATAGACTGCAATCTCATGAAACATGCTCAACAAAGACCACTCAGGTAAGTTGCTCCAGGATTCATGACCCTCAGAAAATCTGAGATAACAAATGCCTGTTCCTTTAAGTCATTGAACACTGACATAATTTATTATATAGCAACAGCAAATAACAAGATTACATCACTGTAGTCACAGATAAACAGCCATAGAATTTGCATTTTCATCATAAAGTGAGGATGATAAGAATAGGCAACACAGCATTTTAATGTCAATAGATAAAAGATTTTTAGTTAGAATATATTTATTAAAAAATTTTAGCCCATTAGTTCAGTTCAGTTCAGTCGCTCAGTCGTGTCCGACTCTTTGTGACCCCATAGTGCTTGTTTTATTAGAGTCCAGTATATTTCAAATATATTAAGGGAAGAAATTGAACCAAAAGTTAATTGATTAAATGGTTTGCATTTAAAAACTTTTGGATATTTTTGATCATTTGATCTCTGTATAACTCCTGGCATGTGAGACCAGGTCTTTGGCAATCCTCATACAATATCAACTTTCAGTTACCCCAAGAACCTGGCAGCTCATGCTATAGAGATAATTTTGGGCAATTCGTAGCACAGTGCAATGACAATAATGGCTTTTCTATTTCTGTATTTTTTTGTTTTTATCCTGCCATGGTGGAATCAGTCTCTTCTTTGTTTTCCTTGATTAATCATAAGTACTGTTCAAGCTTCTACTGAGGCTCAGACTGATTTTCATTCTCTTCCACATTCTGTTTATTTGTCATTTGTTATATGTTCAGGTCTTCATGGACTCAGATTCACAGCAAAGCTCATGCATTTATTGACCAGAGGATCCCCTTCCACATAGTTTCCCTGTTTCATTGTAAACAACAATCTTCTTATATTTATAATCCAACTCTTGACATTTATCTTCAAAGGCTAGCAAATATAGATGAAAAAAAAATGCTATATTGGGCAACGGCAATTCAGTAACACAGATTTATTCTAAAAAATGCTTGACTAAATTCTTGGTCTCTGCCAAACGAGCAATTTGACAATTTTTAAATTTTGTGTTCTTAAGTGGTGAGTAATTTTGCACTGAAGCTGTGAAGCATAGTTTTCAAATTTCACGGTCCTCTAGTGTACAAATATGATCAGTAATTTATATTACCATAAACTTCCAGGATTTAGCGTTATTTTGGGGGTCATTCTAAATTTGTAGTGATTTATTTACTGTCATTTATCTTCATATTCAAGAAAATGCATGATATCCATGAGTTTATCAACAGCTTTGTTTGCACCAATATACTTCTATTATGCAAGACCCCTGATAGAAAAGAAAGGAAATTTAGAAACGCAGAACCATTCAGCATGCTCCAGTGGCCTTACACAGGAATTTAAAAATAAGCTGCAATGCCCTCTTCAATGTCAAAAGTTCATTTGTTTGTAAGTTTTGTCTCTTAGGGACCTTTGATCTGAATTTTATTTCCCATCTTACAACTTCAATATGTATAATGCTGACTCATCATTTTATGGCATTTTGCTCCATAGTGAGCAGGTGGAACTCTAAAATGGCATATAAAAGCAATTTCTATTGGGTTTCCAACACCTAAGAGGCTATATTTTTCAATGACTCATTTGATTGCAGAATCTCAGGTGTGAGGTCCTGAATTGAAGATTTCATAAAAATGTACATGGTTTTTATATTGCTATTGAAATGGGTTGATGGCTTTAAAAAAATCCTCTAATTGGGTGAATGTAAATTGTTTCTGTGAGAATTAGAGAATATTCATAAACATATTGGCTGACATAGAGTTGGGGAGGTCATCACTGTTGCCCTGAGCATGTTTATTACATTTTAGTGAACAATCTTGAATTTCATAACCTTGCCCAAATTTCACTGATTCCTGAGAATATGAAACATAAAGCAAATCACATTTGATTAAATATAAAAATTAAAATAGTGATTGTTATTTAGCATGGTCAAAAAATTTAGAACTTGGAAATAAGGCAAAGAGGAGATAGCATGCACTTTCAGTGTCATATATGGGCATTGTTTAATAGATTTATTTAGGCTTATTCACCGCTCTAGGAGGATGCATCTGTGTTTGAACTCACCAAACTCTTGAGTAAAGCCCACACTCTATGGAATTATAAGTTAATTTGTAGATTTTTGTCTACCAGTTATGTAAATGATCGTCTTCTGATAGAAATCATAATGTCAAAGGTTATCATTCTAATTTCATTGCTTTATAGGTTATTAACTAGTTATATATATATATGATAATAATTTTATTCTAATGTTAATTTTTGTTGCTTATGAATTACTCATTTCAACAAGTAATATTTGAATAAAGTTTACCATCTTGATAGTTTCTTCATGTCAATTAAGAAGAAATATTAAATGTTTCTTCTTTCATGTTAAATAAGTTAAATAGCTGTGTGACAAGTTTATGAAATAAGTTCACTGTGGTTCACTAAAAATCAGTAGACATTTTTCAAGTCATGCTATATTTATATAATAATCTCTAAAAATTTTTTGAAAATTATAATTTTGTATTTTAAATCATGTTTCATTAATTAAATCTCTTTAAATTTTGATGCAACCTTTCTGAACTTATTTCACCATGGAGGCTTTACATGTAATATGCATGAAATTTCATACTATTAGCAATGTAAATTGCCTGGAATATAGTTCAAATAACAATGTACTGACCCTATAGTTTTTGTGACACCATCATCGCCATAGTGACTAAATGCCTTGGTTATCACAATGCTTTGCACTTGCCCTTCATTCAGTGTCATCCTACTAATAATTTAATTATTCCCATACCTGCAAGGATTACCAGTGTCTCATTTCCCTTAGCAAGCAAGTTATGAGCAATCTTTAAATATGTGATGTTGTCAGATATTACTAGGAATAATTGGTACTCCTGGTATTAATTATGTTTTAGTTTCCTGGCAGGAAAAAGATAGATGCCTAAGTGAGATAATTAAGGAGAGAATAAATTAAGGAGCTATTAAAAAACTATAGTCAGGGTTAAAGAAGACCAGTAAGGAGTGTTGAAGCACTCTAGGACTTACAGTAACTAGGAGCCATTACCTAAAATCTAGTGGTAAGAAGGCAGAGAAGGGAACTTCCATCTCTTGCTGCTGAGTGTCACTGGAGGTCAACAGTCAAAAGGATTCAGTTGATGTAGACCGCAGAAGCCAGCTTCACAGGGTATGAATAAAAAGGAGTGGAGAGATAAAAGGGCAAACAAAATATCTAGGACAATTCTCTATTTGAAATTTGCACAAAATTCTCTTGCCAGACCTGTTTTATTTCAGGTCATCATTACTAGAGAAGACCATTCAGCTCAAGCTATAATTTGATAGTCTCAAAGTCTGAACTGTGACTGCATGATTTACAAAAACACTTGTCAGGTCCAGAATGAATAATATTTGATTAATTTTTGGACCAAGTTAAGATCATGTTTTGCATTGTGACCTTAATATAGGAGAATCAACAAGTATAAAACAGCTGAATTGGAAAGAATCTTTCCCTTGGAACCCTACATTTTAGAGTATTCTAGAAAACAGAAGGAGCAGGGTAAAACTTCTGAATGCTCAAAAATGGTTCCTTACATGGGGAGAGGGGAGGAGAGGGTAAGATGTATGGAAAGAGTAACA
Source organism: Nanger dama (assembly GCA_917880005.1). NCBI lineage: Eukaryota > Metazoa > Chordata > Mammalia > Artiodactyla > Bovidae > Nanger > Nanger dama. The sequence continues at coordinate 43,495,573 of CAKJTW010000001.1, forward strand.
TGGAAACTTACATTACCATATGTAAACTAGATAGCCAATGGGAATTTGCTGTATGGCACAGGAAACTCAAACAGGGACTCTGTATCAACCTAGAGGAGTGGGATGGGGAGGGAGATGGGAGGGAGTTCAAAAGGGAGGGTATATATGTATACTTATGGCTGATTCATGTTGAAGTTTGATAGAAAACAACAAAATTTTGTGAAGCAATTATCCTTCAACTAAAAAATAAATAAAATCAAAGAGAAGTAGAAAAAGGTAAAAATCTTTTTATATTAAGTAGGCTTCCAAAAATACATCATAAAATAACAAGATAATAGTTAAAGAAGTCAAGTGTTCAAAAAAAACAAAGACAAACAAAAAACGGCCCCCTTTCTCAGATGGTAACAGAACTTGCCAAAATAGCAAGATATTTGCTGGATTGGTTTTATGAAGGCCCTTGGTTGATTTCTGTTTCCTGAACATTTTGTTTGTTTGCCATTTGAACTTTCTCATTTTACAGGAATAACTTTTCCTTTTTAAAATTTTAATGATTAGAATGCTCACTGATTTAATGAGGAGATGCCAGTGGGATAATTATGAAGTTGTAAAAAAGCCAGCTTAAATCTTATGAAGAAATCCCATGAAATGTCCTTCATTCTTTCTTCTTTTTCATTCATATCTCCTCATACAACCATTAATCACTCTACATCTTTAGATCTTCTGTGACTCTGTTGTCCTACAGTAGCATCAAGCTCTGTCTTGTACCACTAAGAAGTCTCCTAGTTTCCAAAATACTCCTGATGCCTTAGTGTGTGCAAAGTGAATAGTATCTACATGTACTTCACATGAGAATGTAAATTTCAGGATTTCAAAACATTATTCATGAGAATTCTTGGCAGCAAATGGTATGAATTAGAGAACTCTGAGCAAAGGCTTGTCTTCTAGTGTCTCTTTAATGCTGCTATGGTCTGTTCCGAGTCACCCTTCTAGCACATAAGCAATAAACAAGCAAATATATAAAACAAAACTAGGTTAAATAACTTGTCATTTGTGAATTCAGGGGAAAATTTTGGATCTGTATGAGAGTTTTATTTCCTTGAATTACACTGAATGTTTACTGTATCCTTTGAATACATATAAAATGAATATGAAAAATGAAGTCAGATTCTATAATCAGCTGACTAAATAGTTGATTTAGATCTGTAAGGTTCTGTATCGCATTTTTGAAAATTGTTTCTTGTTGGGGTCCTTTATGGACCAGGACCTGGCGGTCTGGAGGTGACGATAAGAAAGTGAAAGAGAGAAAGAGGCTGATATTCCCTGGTTTAGGCAGAGAACCAGTAAAGTCCTTAACACAGGACTTGAGTCACTCACGAAGGCATCGGGCACCCTCCCAAGGTGGGTGAAGGCACAGGGTGCCTTCTCGAGAGCTTAGAAGCCCGGGCAGGAGATTGAGCAAGACGGGTCTTTGCACTTCAAGCAATCAGCTGAAGAGAGAGAGAGAGAGGAAAGAAAGAAAGAAAGAAAGAAAGAAAGAAAGAAAGAAAGAAAGAAAGAAAGAAAGAGAAAGAAGGAAAGACACGGGGACCCAAGCTCTGATGGAGCAAAGGTGCTTTAATGAATTTTCTGTGAGTATATATAAGCTGTGGTATAAGAAGTTTCTTACGATTATGATAAAGATCAGAAAACCAAGTGTATAACAACCGTTACCAAGGGAACAAGGGATTAATAATTGCCACAAGATCAAAAGACCATCCATATGTCAAGAAAGGGGATTGAGACTAAGCAGTTTTGTCATAAAGAGAATATTTACTAAAGGAGTCTCAAGCCTGTCTCACACAACGACCTTGGTTCCTGGGAGCAGCGTTCTGCTCCACTTGAAAAAAAAACAAAGGACTTGTGAGAAACAGCACACGTAGGAATCCTCCTGTTAAACATTCCCCGACAGTTTCTTAAAAAATTGATACTTGATTTTAGAGCCATTGAGATTTGAAATTTTATTTCTTTTTAATTTTTGAGAATATGCTAAAACAACTTTACTGATAATGGAAAGACAAAATTTAAGGTTCTAAAGTTCTTTTTAGATGAATATAACCAGAGTCATGACTTCTCAGGTGGCACAGTGGTAAACAATATGCCTGCCAATGCAAGAGACACAAGAGATGCGGGTTTGATCCCTAGGTTGGGAACATGGGGTTGGGAAGATCTCTTGGAGCAGAAAATCGCAGAACACTCAAGTAGTCTTGCCTGGAAAATTCCATGGACAGAAGAACCTGGTGGGCTTGTATCGTGGGATTGCAAAAGAGTTGGACACAACTGAATGAGCATGCAGGCAAGAACAGCCAGGGTCATAACAAATATGATGCTATCCAATTTGAGCGGAACACAATAAAGACATCACAGAATTATAGTTACTTCCTCGTGTTCCTCTGACTCAGATGAGCTTATGTGTGGGAGTGGGTGGATCAGCTTTCCCTTAATGCAGTAGTAGGGGAGGACTTGTTCTCCTAAAACATACATCATCACCAGCTGCCAGTTGTACCATCTTGTTTTCCTCAGTGTATCATTTCCATTGGGAATTTTTCAGGGGAAGTGTCTGGATAGAGAATGCAAAGTTTTGAACCACTTCTTTTAATATTGGGTATTGTGTGCATGGGTGGGTGCTTAGTCACTCAGTGCTGTCCCACTCTTTGCAACCCTATGGATTAGCCTGCCAGGCTCCTCTGTCCATGGGATTTCCCAGGAAGGAATACTGAAGTGGAAAGCCATTTTATTCTCCAGGGGCTCTTCCCTATCTAGGATAGAACCATGATCTCCTGCATTGCAGGCAGATTCTTTACCATCTGAGACGCCAGGGAAGCCATATTTGGTACTGTTTGTGTGCTAAGTCACTTCAGTCTGGGTCTGACTCTTTGAGACCCTGTGCTCTGTAGCCCACCAGGTTCCTCTGTCCATGGGATTCTCCAGGCAAGAATACCGGTGTGGTTGCCATACTCTCCTTTTGGGAATCTTCCCCACCCAGGGATCTAACCTGAGTCTCTTTTGTCTCTTGCATTGGCAGGTGGGTAACCACCAGTGCCACCTGGGAAGTGTGTTTGGTATTAGTTCATGACATCTGCTTTTATTCCCACTAAAATTGAGTTTTTAAAATAGTTACAGTTTAAATATAGGGAACTGATCCTTTGCATAGCACACATTGACTTTAGCAAATATAAGCGCCCAATTTAGAAATCCTCATTTCTCATATGCAGACTAAGTTTGCTGTTTACTCGCTAAGTCGTATCTGATTTGTTTTATGACCTCATAGATCGTAGCCTGTCCATGGGATTTCCCAGGCAAAAATACTGGAGTGAGTTGCCATTTCCTCCTCCAGGGGATCAAACCTGTGTCTCTTGTGTCTTCTGCACTGGCAGGAAGAATGCTTACCACTGAGCAACCATGGAAGCCGTGCACTAAGTTAGATAGAGTCACTAGAAAAGGAATGCATCAGTTAAGGTTCTTTTGTTAATGTACAATTGAAAGTCATCTCAGCTGTTGGTTTATAATAACTTTATTAAAATATTTACATACCAAAAATTTCACCCATTTTAAGTATATGATTGACTATTTTTCAGTAAATGTAAAGAGAGTTATGCCACTGTCACTGCAAAATAGTTTTTTAACATTTTCATCACCCTGTAAAATTTCTATGAGGACTTTTATAATTAATCCCCACTCCCAACCTAGACCGTCGCAATTGATGATTTTATTTTTTTATATTCATCAACTTGTATTTTTCCAGATAGTCCTTATAAATGGGCTCTTTCATATCTGGCTTTTTTCCCTTAGCATATATTGTTTTTGAGGTTCATCCATGTTGAAATATGCATCAGTATTATGTCACTTTTCAATTGCCTATTAGTGGATCATTCTCACAAGCACAAAAACATGATGTAATTTCCCCAGTCTTCAAAAAGAAACAAGCAGAAAGCCCTCCCTTGACACATTTTGTCCATCTATAGTTCTCACCACACATGAAAGTCTTCAAAAAAAAAAAAAAAAGTCTATACTATTGCTTCCATTTTTTCCCTTTATTTTTCTCTTGAAACCCTTCCAACCTGGGCTTTTCTTCCTCCTGTCCAAGTACTACTTTTTTCACAATCTGCAATGAGTTAAATTTCAATTTTTGTTATATTTTACAAGTTTATCCTTAATGCAATAAGTAAAAAAACTCCTTTTAAAATTTGTCTAATCTCTTTATTCTTCTACATAAATTCCTCCACTGCTTTATTATTTCCACAGAGTAAAAGTCAAAACCCTCAAGATGATCTATTTTGCCCTATCTGATGTGAACTGATATTATAGCTATGTTCCCATCTCCTCTTTGTAGCCTGTTTGAGCATCTATAAAAACCACCAAGGCCTTCTTGCCATTTTTGAAAAACTTTATTTCTGGATACACCTTTCAATTGGCTATATCCTCTTTTTGGGAGAAAATTCATAAATATATTCTCATGGCTTAATCCTTCCTTATCTATGAGGATTTCACTGAATCTATATTTTAAAATATTCCATTATCACCTTCTTAATTTTTCTCCTTAGCACTTATCAATGGCTGACAAACAGTATACTTTACTTACTTTTGTCTTGTCAATTTTTCCTGTCCCACCACTAGAATGTACTCTCTGATAGTATATATTACTAGGTGCTTAATAAACATGTGATGACTGAATGAATAAATTCCAATAATTTTTTCCAGTAAAAAGGTACTGTTAAGGGAAGCAACAAGAAATAAAAATCCTATTGGAAAATAATAAGAACCAGCAATTTCCCTTTGATTGTTGTAATCTCAAATTGACTCTGTGCTTGGCCATTTGCATAGCTATGGCTGATGGGATGGCAGCCCACCTGATATAAGCTGATACTAGAAAAGTACTTGCATGCTTTTATCTTCTACTTTGCTCCACTGCCTTCTCTATCAGAACAACCTCAGTCCAGACTGTTGGAGGGTGAGACACAGAGAGGAGAGGAGAGTCAACCCCGCCCCAGCTTAAGACTCCAGACATGTTACAAACTCAAACAAAGATCTTCAAAACTACTCAGTCAAACCACAGCTTAGAGCAATTTCATGAGTGAGTCAAATTGAGCCCAAACCAGATAGAAACAACTGACCAGATAATCTATAGTCTAGGGAGCAAATATAAACATTTATTGTTATATGGCACTAAGACTTTATGATTGTCTGCTACACATCATTATAATAATAATAGGTAGCTATTACAAGGATGGTTTTATACTAGAGTATCTGAGATATAGATGAATATACCAAATAATGATGTGAAGATACTGACTCACTACATATGAGCATGTGAAGAATAGAAACAAAATATAAATTGAAACACATAAAGCCCAACACTTAAAAGAGCTTTGAGGGCTATGTGGTAATAAAGAAGGAACAGACTGAAACATTACTTTTAAAACTAAAAACTAAAATGGAAGTATTTATTTTTGGACAAAACTTGCTCAAAAGTGCATAGATAACGTATTTGTTCTAGGAGATATACAATACCCTTAAAATGGACTATAATGCTAATATACCAAATTAACAACACAAATTATATTTTCTTTATAAAAAGTAGGAATCCAGGTTTCAATTTAAGCATTTGTCATATCACTTAATGTTAAGAATAGACTTTAAAATTTCATTATTAAACAAACAAAACATATAAAAGATGAGGCTTTAAACTTAAATTGATGTTCTGATTTCTTAATCAATGACAATGCACATACCAAAATCCCAAATGTCTTAAGACAGTAATACAGATTGAGAATTGTGAATATAACAACATTATATGCTGCTGCTGCTGCTGCTAAGTTGCTTCAGTTGTGTCCAACTCTGTGTGACCCCCATAGACGGCAGCCCATCAGGCTCCTCTGTCCCTGGGAATCTCCAGGCAAGAGCACTGGAGTGGGTTGCCATTTCCTTCTCCAATGCATGAAAGTGAAAAGTGAAAGTGAAGTCTCTCAGTTGTGTCCAACTCTTAGCGACCCATGGTCTACAGCCCACCAGGCTCCTTCGCCCATGGGATTTTCCAGGTAACAGTACTGGAGTGGGGTGCAACATTATATGGGCAATGTTTTAATCATAAATATATACCAACAGAATTCTAATCTACAACACAATTGCTCAGATAATGAGTTATCAACCATGGAGACAAAACTGCAAACCTATGCTTTTGTTGATTAACCTTTTTCACATGCAAACAGAAAGAATATCAAGGACATCTCTGTTTAACAGAACAGATATGCTCAATCTTCATAGCAATATTCTGCTAATGGATAACAGAAAATAAATGCTTATCCATGATCTAAACCAACATGTTAGCTAGATTGAAAGTTATCACAATTAGTGTGATTTGATCTCACTATAAAGGTTGAATAGGGTAGGAAACAAAAGAAGAAATACAGAAACTGAGATCTATGAAATCACTTTGAAATCTTACTAGCTATCTTTTGTCAATAAAGCTTTTAGAGAATTAAAAGACCGAGGAAGCTCTATGTAAAACCAAGATCTTCAGGACAGCAAGTGGCCATAATCTTTTACTTTTACAGAAGAGGATGCCACTTGTCACTTCCATGAATCATGTGCATACGTGCTTAGTTGCTTCATTTGTGTCCAGCTCTTTACGACTCTATGGATTGTAGCCCTCCAAGTTCCTCTGTCCATGGGATTCTCCAGGCAAGAATACTGGAGTAGATTGCCTTTCCCTCCTCCAGGGGATCTTCCTGGACCAAGGATTTAACTCTCATTCTCCTGCTTTGGCAGGCTAGTTCTTTACCACTAGCGCCCCCTTGGGAAGCTCTCTATGAATCACACTTAGTATCAAGTAACAGAACAAATTAAAAATTCACCAAGGTCTTAAATTGTGACCAAATTAGCATTTACAGCTAAAATAGTGACGTAAGTAAAATTTACCTGTAGGACTCATTCTAAGTTGTCCAACTTTTCCTTGCTAGAGCTTTTCTCTCATCCCCATAATAGTTATTTCATGTCTTTTTTTTTTTTTTTTAAGGCTTATACATTCCAAATAGTCTGATGCACAGAAAGAAATCCAAACTAATATGCTTAGGGACAAAGGACAAAGTTAGTTTTCTAGATGGTTATTTTTCTTTATAACATATTTTTGTTTTGCTGTTGGGCTCTGATGGGTTACCCTGAAGCATAAATTTCGAGGGATGTATAAGTACTTTGGGGGGATAACTGCTTTGTGGTTAGACAGTGTTTCTCCCCCATGAATCAGAATGTGTAGACATCTTGAAAATTGGGTGATTCTAGGCCATGCTGCTGCTGCTGCTAAGTCGCTTCAGTCGTGTCTGACTCTGTGCGACCCCATAGACGGCAGCCCACCAGGCTCCCCCCATCCCTGGGGCAAGAACACTGGAGTGGGTTGCCATTTCCTTCTCCAATGCATGAAAGTGAAAAGGAAAGGGAAATCGCTCAGTTGTGTCCGACTCTTCAAGACCCCATGGACTGCAGCCTACCAGACTCCTCCATCCAAGGGATTTTCCAGGCAAGAGTGCTGGAGTGGGGTGCCATTGCCTTCTCCGATTCTAGGCCATACACCAGTACATATAACTCATTCCCAGTAAACAATACAATGCTTTATATGGAGAAGTTTCTTTAGAAGTAATAAACACACTGTTTTAATAATGGCATCATTCCAATACTGTTAGAAAACAAGTGATATTTAAATTTGTCCTCTCTTCATTTTTATTTTAAGTTTTTCCTCATTAAATTATTAACTTTTTTCTTTATTTATTGTTGTATCACTTTGCTTAGTAAAAATATTTAAATGAAAGGAAAGTCAGAGTTGCCATAAACTTTCACATAACTAAGCCATTTTATTTACAAAGTAAAATAATTTGCACTACACACCAGTTATTTTAGAAATTGCTATTTGAAAATAAAACACCAGAAAAAATGGCAATATATAAAAAGTAAAAAGAAATGCATTAAACAAATGAGCAAAGATATAAATAATTCACTTTGTAAGTACCTATATATGTTTCAATCAATTTCAAACTATTCAGACTTATAATGTACCTTCCTTTGCATAATGAAAAGCACTTTGATGATATAAGAAATGTATGGTAAGTTATTAACTCAAATTGTGTTTATAATACATACTTTTTATATATCTATGTATGAAACCATTATTGAATTTATATTCCTTTTGGATTTCTACATAATATAATGCAATCATCATCTTATAATTCATAACAATGTGCATAAGTAGATTCTTAAAAGGATAACTTCTTGAAGGAAAAATATCTTACAAATAAAATGGAGATGTTTACATTATAAAAATGTCATTTTGCAGGACTCCACCACCCTATATAAGATGGTATCTTTTATTATCACTTCTTTAAAACTTTCTTCCAACATTCTTCATGTTTAATAAGCTAACTCATATTTTTAAAGTAATTAGAATACATATGTTTGTGTATGTGTGTTTAAAAACTCAGAAATATGCCCCCAAATCATCCATTTTTAAAGAAAACTTCTATAGTTACTTCAGTTTTATGACTGAATCCACATTTGTTTAAACTCACTGTAGAAATGTTCCAGAGGACCACAACATATGCAAACTGGAATGGAAGCCTGTTATAATTGGAAAATGTAATAAAAAATACTAATTCCTTTTGTCAAGATAAATTAATCTTTCAGTACACTTCTAAAAATTATACTGGGAACTAATCTTAAACTTAAAAGTTAAAAGAATAGAAAAATTGATATATCCTTTACATTGATTCACTACTGTAAACTTTGTATGCCATTTTATTTTATTTTAATTTTTAATTTTTATTTTTACTTTATTTTGCTTTACAATGCTGTATTGGTTTTGCCATACATTGACATGAATCACCCACGGGTGTACATGAGTTCCCAATCTTGAACCCCCTCCCACCTCCCACCCCATATCATCTCTCTGGGTCATTCCCGTGCACCAGCTCCAAGCATCCTGTATCCTGTATCGAACATAAACTGGCGATTCGTTTCTTACCTGGTAGTATACATGTTTCAATACCATTCTCCCAAATCAACCCACCCTCTCCTTCTCCCACAGAGTCTCAAAGTCTGTTCTATACCTCTGTGTCTCTTTTGTTGTCTCACTTTCAGGGTCATCATTACTATCTTTCTAAATTCCATATATATGTGTCAGTATACTGTATTGGTGTTTTTCTTTCTGGCTTACTTCACTCTGTATAATTGGCTCTAGTTTCATCTACCTCATTAGAACTGATTCAAATGTATTCTTTTTAATGGTTGAGTAATACTCCATTGTGTATATGTACCAAAGCTTTCTTATCCATTCATCTGCTGATGGGCATCTAGGTTGTTTCCATGTCCTGGCTATTATAAACTGCTGCAGTGAACGTTGGGGTACATGTGTTTCTTTCAATTCTGGTTTCCTCGGTGTGTATGCCCAGCAGTGGGATTGCTGGGTCATAAGGCAGTTCTATTTGCAATTTTTAAAGGCAGAGGAACCAGAGATCAAATTGCCAACATCCGCTGGATCATCGAAAAAGCAAGAGAGTTTCAGAAAACCATCTATTTCTGCTTTATTGACTATGCCAAAGCCTTTGACTGTGTGGATCACAATAAACTGTGGAAAATTCTGAAAGAGATGGGACCACCTAACCTGCCTCTTGAGAAATCTGTATGCAGGTCAGGAAGCAACATTTAGAACTGGACATGGAAAAAAGACTGATTCCAAATAGGAAAAGGAGTAGGTCAAGATTGTATATTGTCACCCTGCTTATTTAACTTCTATGCAGAGTACATCATGAGAAACGCTGGACTGGAAGAAACACAAGCTGGAATCAAGATTGCTGGGAGAAATATCAATCACCTCAGATATGCAGATGACACCACCCTTATGGCAGAAAGTAAAGAGGAACTAAAAAGCCTCTTGATTAAAATGAAAGAGGAAAGCAAAAAAGTTGGCTTAAAGCTCAACATTCAGAAAACGAAGATCATGGCATCTGGTCCCATCACTTCATGAGAAATAGATGGAGAAACAGTGGAAACAGTGTCAGACTTTATTTTTCTGGGCTCCAGAATCACTGCAGATGGTGACTGCAGCCATGAAATTAGAAGATGCTTACTCCTTGGAAGAAAAGTTATGACCAACCTAGATAGCATATTCAAAAGCAGAGACATTACTTTGCCGACTAAGGTCTGTCTAGTCAAGGCTATGGTTTTTCTTGTGGTCATGTATGGATGTGAGAGTTGGACTGTGAAGAAGGCTGAGTGCTGAAGAATTGATGCTTTTGAGCTGTGGTGTTGGAGAAGACTCTTGAGAGTCCCTTGGACTGCAAGGAGATCCAACCAGTCCATTCTGAAGGAGATCAGCCCTGGGATTTCTTTGGAAGGAATGATGCTAAAGCTGAAACTCCAGTACTTTGGCCAATTCATGCGAAGAGTTGACTCACTGGAGAAGACTCTGATGCTGGGAGGGATTGGGGACAAGAGGAGAAGGGGACAACCGAGGATGAGATGGCTGGATAACATCACGGACTCGATGGACATGAGTCTGAGAGAACTCCAGGAGTTGGTGATAAACAGGGAGGCCTGGCATGCTGCGATTCATGGGGTCACAAAGAGTCAGACACGACTGAGCAACTGAACTGAACTGAACTGAACTGAAGGAATCTCCACACCGTTCTCCATAGTGTCTGCACTAGTTTGCATTCCCACCAACAGTGTAAGAGGGTTCCCTTTTCTCCACACCCTCTCCTGCATTTATTGCTTGTAGACTTTTGGATCACTGCCATTCCGACTGGCATGAAATGGTACCTCATTGTGGTTTTGATTTGCATTTCTCTGATAATGAGTGATGTTGAGCATCTTTTCATGTGTTTGTTAGCCATCTGTATGTCTTCTTTGGAGATATGTCTATTTAGGTCTTTGGCCCATTTTTTGATTGGTTCGTTTATTTTCTTGGACTTGAGGTGCATACTGCTGCTGCTAAGTCACTTCAGTCGTGTCCGACTCTGTGCGACCCCATAGATGGCAGCCCATGAGGCTCCCCTGTCCCTGGGATTCTCCAGGCAAGAACACTGGAGTGGGTGCCATTTCCTTCTCCAATGCATGAAAGTGAAATGTGAAAGTGAAGTCGCTCAGTTGTGTCCAGCTCTTAGCAAACCCATGGACTGTGGCCCACCAGGCTCCTCCGTCCATGGGATTTTCCAGGCAAGAGGGCTGGAGTGGGGTGCCATTGCCTTCTCTGTGAGCTGCATAAGTTGCTTGTATATTTTTGAGATTAGTTGTTTGTCAGTTGCTTTATTTGCTATTATTTTCTCCCATTCAGAAAGCTGTCTTTTCATCTTGCTTATAGTTTCCTTTGTTGTGCAGAAGCTTTTAAGTTTAATTAGATCCCATTTGTTCATTTTTGCTTTTATATCCAGTATTCTGGTAGGTGGATCATAGAGGATCCTGCTGTGATTTATGTCGGAGAGTGTTTTGCCTATGTTCTCCTCTAGGAGTTTTGTAGTTTCTGGTCTTATGTTTAGATCTTTAATCCATTCTGAGTTTATTTTTGTGTGTGGTGTTAGAAAGTGATCTAGTTTCATTCTTTTACAAGTGGTTGACCAGTTTTCCCAGCACTACTTGTTGTCTTTTCTCCATTATATATTCTTGCCTCCTTTGTCAAAGATAAGGTGTCCATAGGTGTGTGGATTTATCTCTGGGCTTTCTATTTTGTTCCATTCATCTATATTTCTGTCTTTATGCCAGTATCATACTGTCTTGATGACTGTGGCTTTGTAGTAGAGCCTGAAGTCAGGCAGGTTGATTCCTCCAGTTCCATTCTTCTTTCTCCCTATTGCTTTGGCTATTCGAGTTTTTTTTGTGTGTGTTTCCATACAAATTGTGAAATTATTTGTTCTAGCTCTGTGAAAAATACCGCTGGTAGCTTGATAGAGATAGATATGCAGAGAAGGCCTTTGACAAAATTCAACATCTATTTATGATAAAAACTCCCCCAAAAGCAGGAATAGAAGGAACATACCTCAACATAATAAAAGCTATATATGACAAACCCACAGCAAACATTATCCTCAATGGTGAAAAACTGAAAGCATTTCCCCTAAAGTCAGGAACAAGACAAAGGTGCCCACTTTCACCACTGCTATTCAACATAGTTCTGGAAGTTTTGGCCACAGCAATCAGAGCAGAAAAAGAAATAAAAGGAAACCAGTTGGAAAAGAAGAAGTAAAACTCTCACTGTTTGCAGATGACATGATCCTCTACATAGAAAACCCTAAAGACTCCATGAGAAAATTACTAGAGCAATCAATGAATATAGTAAAGTTGCAGGATATAAAATCAACATTCAGAAATCCCTTGCATTCCTATACACTAATAATGAGAAAGTAGAAAAAGAAGTCAAGGAAACAATTTCATTCACCATTGTAATGAAAAGAATAAAATACTTAGGAATATATCTACCTAAAGAAACTAAAGACCTATATATAGAAAACTATAAAACACTGATGAAAGAAATCAAAGAGGACACTAATAGATGGAGAAATATACCATGTTCATGGATTGGAAGAATCAATATAATGAAAATGAGTATACTACCCAAAGCAATCTACAGATTCAATGCCATTTGATTTTAATTGTGCCTCTTTCCTCACTTTCACTTGGCTGGCGTTTAAATTCAGTTTATTTGTTCCTGACTGAGGTATTAAAACACAGAACTGTGCCTTTTGTGGGTATTACCTCTGGGACACACTATGTCCATCTGGCACTGCTAGTGATATTAATTGGTCAAGGTGTTATCTGATTTATCATAAGTACTATTTTTTTCCCTTATAAATACTAAGCAATCTATTGGGACAGAAATAACCTTCTCCTTATCAGAATTTTACCCTAGATTTACCATCTATCCCTGATTCCTTTCTAAATAAAAATTTAAAATGATAATTGGAAGATGATAATTTGCCAGTCCAATTTCTTCCTTGTTAATGAATTAGCACTCAGCATTCTATAATCAAAGGGATCTTCCACTCCCCTCTATCTATCTACTTATCATTTATCTACCTCTTGTAGCAATCATTTATCATCTATATAAACTCATGACATATTACTTTTCCAATTGCTTACAATTTATTTCTCTAACTCATGATTTAAAATTAGATGTCTCATAGGAACTCCTTTAAGCTAGCTCCTGCATTCCTGTGACATTTGCCAATAATTTTTTGAGCACTTCCCTTATTTCTAGTAAAACAAAATACAACTAGCTTATTTTTTACTTAGCCTTTCATAAATCTGCAAACAGAAAATTCAAAAACCTTCATTTCTTCTTTGTTGGAAATAATATTAGAGACATAGATCTGAGTGTTAAATTTGCTCATTATGCTGCAAGAATTTGCCCACTCAGTTGACAGTACAGGGAAATAAGTGCATGTATTAATATAAACTCTATAAATGCATGTTTATGTGCACATTGTTAAAGGATGAGTTCTTTTCAAAAGGCATATTTAAGTTTCCCATAAAATACAAAATGAACACATGTCAAAAATTTTATGTAATTTATCACAAAATGAGGACACAGTGTATTACAGTTTCTTCAAAAGAGAATTCAAAGAGCAGAGACATATTGAAAATAAGCTATTTGTGCAAACGGGGAAAAATACATCCATCAAAAAGGCAATACTCAAATGTGTATTCCTGTGGACACTGATTGCACTTTCATTTATAAAAATCATTCACATCACTATCAGTTTTCAGGAACTTAGTTTCATCTTGGAGTAAGTATGAGAATCTGGCTTCTACTAATGGGATAATCTCTCTCTTAAAGCACAGAAATAAATGCAGAGAAAAACATGAAAGTCTAAACCAATCTAATCAGACTAAATTTCAGGACTTCAACTCGAAAATTTGTGGCAAATGTATCCTCTTTCTCTGAGACAAGAATGAAGAAGAACTTATGCTAGAAGTCATTCACAATACTCATGGGTCTAAAAATGCAGATATTATATTTGATGAGTCTGGATCCTATGCTAAGGCAGACGAGCCAAAAGTATAAAAGCATTGGTTCAAAGTCAGTATTATTTCTGATAATTCTACAACTATTTCTAACTACTCTTAGAATCTGAACTAGTACAAATATAATAATAAATGGGACTAAAAGTTTTCTCTATCCAAGGTTATTAGATACTGCTGTTGTTAGTTAATACTGTGCTATATTAAAATACTTAGATGAAATTTTCTCAAGCATATTTTCAGTCAATGCATAACATTTCCTTTGAAAGTTTTGTGGAATAAAAATTTATTCCAAAGAATCAATGAAACTGGAATAAAATATTTTAAAGGCATTTAATAAGAAAGTAAGCCCTTAAATTTACTTTTAATGAACTAAAAGTATAGTGTTGAAATTTTCTCTTTCTCTTTCTGTAAATACATTTAGAAAACTTGAAAAGAAATAGCACTTGTTGCAAAATTTACATCATTTTGAAATTGTCCCAATTGTCCCTCAACATACAGGCAATCATTAATGAATTAAGATTTCACTTTTTGCTGTCAATAGCATCTAATTTTTATTCTCAGAAAAAAATTTCAACTTGTTTTAATATTCACTGACAGTAAAATTCACTGGTAGAAAATTCATTTCTTTCAAGAGACTAAATATCAATTATGCTTCTAATATGATTTGATGCTTTTTAAGAGAGTATTGTACTAATCATATTACCACATTTTTGCTTCAGTTAAAGGCAGTCTTACTTTGCTATTACTCTTCTCCATGTAGTTTATACAAGCACAAGTTTCAAAAGAAAACCTTGCTTGTAATTAGAGCAGATTTCCTCACAGAAATTAGTATCATTCTTGATTTGAGGAATGCATTGCAAAGTTTCAAGCTGATTAACTGGTAAAAGAAAATGTTCCATGGCATTAAGGAAACAGACTTCTTGAACAGACTTCTTTGTTTCTTTAAATTTTACCCGTGCTACAAAATTTTCAGTAGAGGAGAATTGAATATACCACTGACATTGTGCATATCTCATAAAAAGATACATAATTGAAATTTAAGTAAACCACAGTAGGTTTCCCTAGTGGCTCAGATGGTAAAGAATCCACCTGCAAGGCAGGATACCTTGGTTTGGTCACTGGGTTGGGAAGATCCCCTGGAGGAGGGGCATGGCAATGCACTCCAGTATTCTGAGAATCCCATGGACAGAAGAGCCTGGCAGGCTGCAGTCCATGGGGTTGCAAAAAGTTAGACATGACTGATTACAGCACAACACAAACCACAGAATTTAAAACTTCAGAGCCACAAGATGAGGCTCAACAGGAACAGAAAACTCAGAAATACATCCACACAATCAGAAAATGAATTTTCTAAAGCACAAACACTCAAATAATTCTCAGAATTTCAGTGTAGTAGGATACTGGAGTAGAATCTGGCTTTCTGCCAAAGGAGCTTTTAAATGCTCCCATTTTCATACATGAGAGAAAGCAAAGAGAGCATGATTTCCAGCCCTGGAAAGATACCATTAATGAAAAGAAGTTTCTGCACTTTTTAAATTAAACCTTAGAGCATAAGGACACAAAAATGTATCAGTAACAAAAATCTAATCTTTCAGAAGAACATGAAATGATATAGAAGGGAAAGACTGGTTAAAATGATGCTTCCCTGAAAGGTGATTAATATTTTAATTTTAATTCCTTTTGTTCTGAAATGTGAATTTTATTTGCTGAGTAGCTGACATCTTTTGTGAATAACAAGGATAGACTTGAAGCCTGGTCCTCTTATGTCCTTTCTGTTCTTTTTGTCTTCTTAATTCCTAAAGAAACTATAGAAACAATAATTTTATCTTAAAAAAAAAAACTAGGGCAAAAAACTTTATATATATGATGGTTTGAAAAGTTAACTTAAAGTTTGGTGAAATCCTCTCTTAGAAATGAATTTACTTAAAAAAAGACTATTTTCATGGTATAATATAATTTTGTCATACTGAATAAAAAAAAAAAGAGAGAGAAAGTCTGTGAAACATTTTAAAATATTGTTACCTTTATGTGTGGTACTTTATGTGTCACTGGAGTTATGCTTCATTCTTTTGAACTTCTATTCCCATATCAGAATTTGATATAACCCTAGCCCTTATTTACTGGGTTGGTTATTCATAAATATGAATTTATTTATTCATATATGTTTTGGTCTCTGAATCCCAAGACCTTTATTCTTTTACTTCCAAGTGTATAAAATCAGCATTTTTACTACAGTGAATTATCACTGCCCTTTTGCTTCTGAAAATTCTGATCCATCCCCTGGGTGATCTTTAGATATTAAAGAAAATATATATTCATCATTTTTTTCAACAAGGTATGTTTTCATGGCCCTTATTTTATGAAGTTTTGTTTTTCTCCTTATATTTTTCAGAGTCTGGCTCTATCTCTATGTTACAGTTTCTCCCCCTGTAAAATAAATGTAAATAATTGCCTCACAGAGCTGATATGTCTCACATGAAGGTTCATAAGTCATCTAGCACAATGTCAAGTAAGTATTCTATAAAATACATACTGTTGCTTTTAACATCAGCTTTTGGAGGAGGATTATTTCAGAGGTGTCTCCAAACAAAGTATACACTAACATCTGAAACTCTAAGAAAATGAATTGATCTTTGTCTTTCTAACATGTGATACATATTTTATTCTTTTCTGAGTCAAACAGCATATACAATAAAATAATTATAATTGTTCTTGATGATGAGATCTTTTATGAGGAGTAAAATTTATGGATATCTTTAGTAGCTGCTTACAATATGCCATGCCTTATACAAAACACTTAGCAGATTTACTCATTCAATCATCCTCAAAAACATGTAAGTCAGATACTGATAATACACTAATAGGCAACATAAATGAAGGTCAGAAAAGTTAACTCTTCTGGCCTTCAGTGATGGTAACTCACCTAGAGCCAGGCATTTTGGAGTGAACACAAGTGGGCTTTAGGAAGAATTGCTAAGAACAAAGCTAGTGGAGGAGACAGAATTCCAGCTGCACTATTTCAAATCCTAAAAGATGATGTTGTTAAAGTGCTGCACTCAAAATGTCTGCAAATTCAGAAAAATCAGCAGTGGCCAAAGGACTGGAAAAGGTCAGGTTTCATTCCAATCCCAAAGAAGCACAATGCCATAGAATATTCAAACTACCACATGATTGTGCTCATTTTACATGCTAGAAATGTTCTGTTCAAAATCCTTCAAGCCAAGCTTCAGCAGTACAGGAACCAAGAACTTCTAGATGTATAAGCTGGGTTTAGAAAAGGCAGAGGAACTAGAGATCAAATTGCAAACATTGATTGGATCATGGAGAAAGACAGGGAGTTCCAGAAAAACATCTACTTCTGTCTCATCGACTACATGAAAATCTTTCACTGTGTGCATCACAACAAACTGTAAAAATTCTTGGAGAGATGAGAATACCTGACAACCTTATCTGTCTCCTGAGAAACCGGTTGTCAAGAGGCAACAGAACTGGACACAGAACAAGAGAGTAGCTCAAAATTAGGAGAAGAGTATGATAAGGCTGTATATCATCACCTTGCTTATTTAACTTATATGCAGAGTATAATATATGAAATTCGGGGCTAGATGAAGCACAAGCTGGAATCAAGATTGCTGGGAGAAATATCAACAACTCCAGATACACAAATGGTACCACTCTGATGGCAGAAAATGAAGAGGAACTGAAGAGTCTCTTGAGGGTGTAGAGGAGAGTGAAAAAGCTGGCTTAAAACTCAACATTCAAAAAAACTAAGATCATGACATCTGGTCTCATTACTTCATGACAAATAGAAGGTGAAAAAAGTGGAAAAATTTATTTTCTTGAGCCCCGAAATCACTGTGGACGACGACTGCAGCCATGAAATTAAAAGACACTTACTCTTTAAAAGGAAAACTGTGACAAACCTAGACAGAGTACTAAAAAACAAGGACATCACTTTGCTAAAGACCTGTTAGTCAAAGCTATGGTTTTTCCAGTAGTTATGTATGAATGTGAGAGTTGAACAATGATGCAGGCTGACCACCAAAAACTGATGCTTTCTAACTGTGGTGCTGCAGAAGACTCTTGAGAGTCCCTTCAACTGCAAGGAAATCAAGCCAGTTAGTCCTATAAGAAATCAATTCTGAATAGTCACTGCAAGGAGTATTGCTGAAACTAAAGCTCTAATACTTTGTCCACTTGATGTGAAGAGGCAACTCACTGGAAAAGACACTGATGCTGGGAAAGATGGAAGGCAAAAGGAGAAGGGGGTGGCACAGGATGAGATGGTTAGGTTGTATTACAGACTCTGTGGACATGAATTTGAGCAAACTCTTGGAGACAGTGAAGGACAGAGGAGCCTGGTGTGCTGTAATCCATGGGGTTGCAAAGAGCTAGCAACTGAACATGAGTTAGCAACTGAACAACAACTCTTGTTGTAAAGCATCACTATTA
Organism: Nanger dama; assembly: GCA_917880005.1. Taxonomy (NCBI): domain Eukaryota; kingdom Metazoa; phylum Chordata; class Mammalia; order Artiodactyla; family Bovidae; genus Nanger; species Nanger dama. The sequence continues at coordinate 43,514,041 of CAKJTW010000001.1, forward strand.
ATTTGGATTGTATTGAAACATATATAATGTGTGGGTTAAAGAAGTCCTTTGTTGCAATGTCCCAGGGATACTATTTACTGCTGTTGGTACAATTTCAGTAGGATACAGACAATGAAGACAAATTAAGAGCAGTGTGAACAACAAAATGAAATGCTTGCAGCTCTTGTCTCTGAAGAATGTTGGCAAGTGCTGAAGACATTCAGCTTCGGAGGAGTTGGCAGAATGATTTCTTCTTTCATGTATTGGAAAATCTGAAACATGGAAGAGGAATTGTAACTTGACATTCCCTGAAGCTACAGGAATGAGTTAGAACAACTGACTGGAGACATACTTTGATTTCAGTATAAGGAAGAGTTGCTTAGCTGAGCTATTTAGCAATGTAATGAGGTGCTTATATGATTAGGAGGGTCTCATCCTTAAAATGTTTTGTCTTCTCAATAAAATATGTTGAAGTTTTTGTAAGATTTAATAGTAAAATGTATGCTTAGATGACAGTTTGATTTTTTTTTCATCCTGAACATCAAATATGTGTTCATTACTCTCAACACTCAACTCCCAATGGAAATGGAAGGTAGGTATACCACATTAATGAAATCTAAAGCAAATCCCCAAATCTCATTTGAACATTAAATTCTAACCTCCTTCCCCTATCAAAACCTTCCTGGAGTTGTTAACAAGCAAGACTACCAAGTTGATTTACATTTTAGAGCTTCTTCATTTTCTGATTTCAGCAGGGATGGAGGGAAATTAAGAATAAATAAGCAGAGAGAAACAGGTACCTCAAGTTTTTAGATGTTACTTGTTAAGGGTTAATTTGTTTGAACACTGACTCCCAAAGCAGAGTCTACATTTTCATATTTTCTCCACTAGTGCAGGCGTGGGTGCTCAGCTGCTTCAGCCCCGTCTGATTCTTAGGTATTGTGACCTGCCAGGCTGTTCTGTCCGTGGGATTCTTCGGGCAAGAATACTGGATTGGGTTGCCATGCCCTCCTCCAGGGGATCTTCCTGACCTAGAGATCAAAACTGCATCTCTTATGTCTCCTGCATTGGCAGACAGGTTCTTTATCACTAGTGCTACCTTAGATATTTGCAAAAATCATTGTAATTATTTTACCCATCTTCCTCTTTAAAAGAACTCTCCCTTCCTTTCATCTTTCCCTCCTCTGAATACTCTTCTATTTTTCCATGCCATTATTCCTCAGCAGGTGACCTCACATATTAAAATAAGTCAATGAGAATATTGTTGACTCTTTCATAAGTTCAGTTCAGTCTCCCGGTTGTGTCTCACTCTCTGTGACCCTATGGACAGCAGCACACCAGGCTGCCCTGTGCATCACCTACTCTCAGAGCTAGAAACAGTTAATTTCTACACTTACAATTTAAGTTTCATCTATATATCTTTGAGTTAAATACTCTATGCCATTGTCTTTCATGGGTTGTCCTAGGACCAGTAGCCTTGACATCTCCTGAGCTTGTTAGAAATTCAGGACTTCAAGTCTTATCTCAGAACTTACTGAATCCTTAGGTCCTTTTAAATTTTCCAAAGTTTAATTTCCACCTATATGCTGATTTGTTTGTTTCTTAGTTTATCCAATCACTCTTTCAGTAGAGAAATATTTTTTAAGGATCTATTATGTTCATAGCACTATCCTAAATGTTAGACATACAGTGTTTAAAAGTATAAACAAGATACTAGCCCTCTAGTAGTTTATAGCAATGAACAGACAAATAAAATTATTTCAGGCATATGTTGACTAATACTTTTCTGAGTCTGTGATTTGCCTTCCTATTCTCTTAATATTGACTTTTGAAAGGCAGCAACTTTTTAATTATGAAGAAACCCAGCTTACCAAATTATTTATTGATAGATTACCCTGTACAACTATTGTAAAGAAATCTTTCCCTAATCCAAGCAACAAAATTTTATTTCATTTAGGAATTATATAGTTTTGAGTTTTATGTTTAGATCTATGATTCATGTTGAGTTATATTTGTTCATGATACAAAGATGCATAAAGGTTCATATTTTGTTTTGAATAGAAATATCCAATTAATTCAACACCATTTGCTGAAGAGTCTTTCTATACTGAATTAATTGCCTTTGAACTTTTGTCAGAAATTAGTTGTCCATAAATATGTGTGTCTATATTTGGATTCTCTATTCTGTTCCTTTGATCTGTTTCACTCCTTTTGCACCAATATTGGATTCTTTTGATCATGGCAGCTTTATAATAACCATACCACAATTCATGGGATCAGGAGTCTTAGCCCTCCAACTTTGTTGTTATTTTTCAAGAAAAAGATATTTTTATTTCAGCTATTCCAGGCCCTAAGCATTCTGAAATTTAAAATTCAATTTTTTGGTTTCTTTTCTTTTTTTTTTAAGTTTACAGGAATTTTGATTGGTATTGTGTTGAATATATACCTCAGTTTTGGGGGAATTTATATGGTAATGATATTGAGTCTTCTGACTCATTGAACAAGGCATATTTCTACATTTAAGATTTCTTTAATTTCTCCCAATAAGGATTTGTAGTTTTCATTGTATATCTTACACATATTTGGCAGATTTATATGTAAATATCTCATATAGTTTGATGTCTTTGTAAATGGTATATTTTTACTTTCAACTTCTTATTACTAGTATATAAAATAGACTTCATTTTAGACTGCATTTTGAAATGCTACTAAGCTTATTTATTTGTTCTTAAGCTATTTTTGGGGGTTCCATCAGATTTTCTACATAAAAAATCATGTCTTCTTTAAATAAAGGTATTTTTACTTCTTTTCCAATCTAGATGGCACTATTTATTTCTTGACATTGAGTAGAATCTTCAGCCCAATGTATATATTTTAAACTGAGTAAATACATATATTTAAAACTCATTACTAAAACAACCATTGCAATTTAAAAATGGGCAGTTTTAAGCATTTTGTTAAAGGTTATGTATGGAAGGCATATAGACATTTGAGAGGGTATTCTATATAATTTATCACTTGGGAAATGCAAATTAACAGTACACTAAGCTTCCAAGCCAGGCTTCAGCCATACCTGAACCGTGAACTTCCAGATGTTCAAGCTGGTTTTAGAAAAGGCAGAGGAACCAGAGATCAAATTGCCAACATCTGCTGGATCATCGAAAAAGCAAGAGAGTTTTAGTAAAACATCTATTTCTGCTTTATTGACTATGCCAAAGCCTTTGGCTGTGTGGATGACAATAAATTGTGGAAAATACTGAAAGAGATGGGAATACCAGACTACCTCCTGCCTCTTGAGAAATCTGTATGCAGGTCAGGAAGCAACAGTTAGAATTGGCCATGGAACAACAGACTGGCTCCAAATAGGAAAAGGAGTACATCAAGGCTGTATATTGTAACCCTGCTTATTTAATTTATATGCAGAGAACATCATGAGAAATGCTGGACTGGAAGAAACACAAGCTGGAATCAAGATTGCTGGGAGAAATATCCATAACCTCAGATATGCAGATGACACCAGCCTTATGGCAGAATTATGGCAGAAAGTGAAGAGGAACGAAAAAGCATCTTGATGAAAATGAAAGAGGAAACTGAAAAAGTTGGCTTAAAGCTCAAGAAAATGAAGATCATGCCATCAGGTCCCATCACTTCATGGGAAATAGATGGGGAAACAGTGTCAGATTTTATTTTTTGGGGCTCCAAAATCACTGCAGATGGTGACTCTAGCCATGAAATTAAAAGACGCTTACTCCTTGGAAGAAAAGTTATGACCAACCAAGAGAGCATATTCAAAAGCAGAGACATTACTTTGCCGACTAAGGTCTATCTAGTCAAGGCTATGGTTTTTCCAGTGGTCATGTATGGATGTGAGAGTTGGAATGTGAAGAAAGCTGAGTGCCGAAGAATTGATACTTTTGAACTGTGGTGTTGGAGAAGACTCTTGAGAGTCCCTTGGACTGCAAGGAGATCCAACCAGTCCATTCTGAAGGAGCTCAGCCCTGGGATTTCTTTGGAGGGAATGATGCTAAAGCTGAAACTCCAGTACTTTGGCCACCTCATGCGAAGGGTTGACACATTAGAAAAGACTCTGATGCTGGGAGGGATTGGGGGCAGTAGGGGAAGGGGATGACCGACGATGAGATGGCTTGATGGCATCACTGACTTGATGGACGTGAGTCTGAGTGAACTCTTGGAGTTGGTGATGGACAGTGAGGACTGGTGTGCTGCAATTCATGGGGTCACAAACAGTCGGACATGACTGAGTGACTGAACTGAATTGAACTGAAGCTATCACTGGCTTCCCAAGTGGCTTAGAGGTAAAGAATCTGCCTGCAATGCCAGAGATGGGGACTCAACCCACCGGTCGATAAGATCCCCTGGAGAAAGATATGACAGCCCTTTCCAGTATTGTTGCCTGGGAAATCCCATCGATAGAAGAGCCTGATGGGCTACAGTCTATGGGATCACAAAGAGTAGGACATGACTTAGAGACTAAATAACAACAACACATCTATCATTGCAAAACTATCAGAATGGCTACAATAGAAAAAACTGACCGTTCTGTTTTGACAAGGATGTAGAGGAACTTAAAATTGGATATATCAGGAATACAGAATGGTACAGCATTTTGAAAAATTTGACATTTTCTTTATAAAGCTAAATGTACTTACCATGTGATTCAGGCATTCTGCGTGTAGGTATTCACCAGAAGAATAGAAAACATCTGACCGTACAAATCCTTTAAATAAATATTTAGAGCAGCATTATTTGTAATAGTCAAAACTGGAAAGAATCAAATGTTCATCAACAAGTGACAGGCTAAACAAACTGTGATATATCAACAAAGGGGAGTAGTACTACACATAAAGAGTAATAAGCTATTGATACATGTAGGACAGTGAATGAATCTCAAAGTAATTATGCCAGTTGAAAGAAGCATTCGAGAAAAGAGAGTTCAAACTGCTTGATGCTATGTATATAAAACTCATCTACTGATGGAAACAATTCAGATGTAGATGGAGGGGCTGGGAGAGGGTATTACAAAATGTCAGGATGAAACTCTTGGGAGTGAAATCTATGTTTATTATCTTGTTTGTGGTGATGGCATATACATATATATATATAGTATTTATTCATTCACTTATTAATCCATCCATATATTCAGTCAATGTAGTGCATACTCCATTAATTATTCATTAATTCCTTATATCATAATGTCTAATAGCACCAATTCTGAACCCAAACTGCTTGGGCTCACTGTGTGATGTAGAACACACTGCTTAACCTTTCAGGTTTCTATTTATTTATAATGGGTCTGAAAGCAGTAGGTACCTCATAGAGAGCTTACAGGTCTCTAAAAGGCATCAACCTATGACAAACCTAGACAGTACATTAAAAGCAAAGGCATTACTTTGCCATCAAAGATCTGTCTAGTCAAAGCTTTTTTTTTTTTTTTTCCAGTAGTCAAGTATGCATGTGAGAGTTGGATAATAAAAAAAAAGCTGAGTGCCAAAGAATTGATGCTTTTGAACTATGATGTTGAAGAAGATTTGAGAGTCTCTTGGACTTCAAGGAGACCAAACCAGTCAATCCTAAAGGAAATTAGTCCTGAATATTCATTGGAAGGACTGATGCTTAGGCTGAAGCTCCAATATTTTGGTCACCTGATGTGAAGAGCTGACTTGCTGGAAAAGATCTGATGCTGTGAGACTGAAGGCAGGAGGAGAAAGGGACTACAGAGGATGAGATGGTTGGATGGCATCACCCACTTGATGCACGTGAGTTTGAGCAAGCTCTGGGAATTGGTGAGAGACAAGGAAGGCTGGCATGCTGTAGTATGTGAGGTCACAAAGAGTCGGACACAACTGAGCAACTGAATTCAACTTACTGAAAGGATATTAAATGGTTCTAATACAAGTTAAGCATCAAGAGTGCCAGGTATTACATAAAGAAGAAATACTTTCTTCATTTAATACTTAGATGCAGACAATCACCTTTCATAGTTTTCACCCTTTTCCTCTTTTCTTCCATCTATTTTCCCTTTAGATACAAAAATTTAAGGCTCAGAAAACATGTGTATAGGATCTAAAGGGAAGCACTTTCAGCTGAATGAATTCAAATTCTCCATATACACTAAAGGGTAGAATGATAAATCAAATGGGAAGGACTGTTAGTAGAAAAGCTCATCCAGTCTCTTTCTTCATAAAAACCCATGAATGTAATAAATGATGCTTTCACAGCTGAAAAGCAGCAAGCATTATAAACACTTACAAAGTGGGTTAAGAAAATGTTTTTCTTTTAATTGGAGCTGCAGTTTAAAAGACCTAGTGATGCAAATTATAATAAGTAGCTGGTAAATGTTTCATCAAAAACACTGACCCACAGTCTTAGCAGGTGCTTATTAAATATGGTATATTTTTTCTTTTAATAATAATTTACTCCCTTATAATATTTACACATAGAGTAAAGGGAAAGATAGTATTAAATATTTTGTTGGAGAGACTTATAAGACTTATAAGGCTGTGTAAATAGAAATACTGTTACAAAATATTTTAATTTTTTAGGCATGATACTGAAAGGTATTATATATGCATACTTTTCAGCTACAAAATGATATTGAGAATGCCATTTTTAGGTAATGTATTTAAAAGTTCCAGCTTCCTATAATTCTAAAACTATATTATTGAATACTTTATTTGACAAGGAACATCTTGAAATCAATGATTCATTTATTCATTTATTAGGATTCATAGCACAAATTCTTCTGAAAAAGAATGAAAGGGCTGACAAAATTTATTGTGTTTAATGTAGACAAAATAAAGCTTTTAAAATATGTAATACAGTTAAATGTTCAAAGTGACAATCCTCACTCTTAATACTGCCCCCTCCTACTCTACCACTTAAGTAACTCATTTTATTATTGTCTCTGTTTCCAAGGAAATATGTTCATAACTAATCTTACATTCCTCCCATTTCTTACAAAGTTAGCAGTGTACACATAACGTGTACATTGTCTGGTTTTCTGTTTGTTAGTTTTAGGATGAGTAATAAGAATTAAATAAAGCTGCCCAAGTACTTCCCTGGTGGCTCAGATGGTAAAGCGTCTGCCTGCAATGTGGGAGACCTGGGTTCTATCCCTGGGTCGGGAAGATCCCCTGGAGGAAATGGCAACCCACTCCAGTACACTTACCTGGAAAATTCCATGGATGGAGGAGCCTGGTAGGCTACAGTCCATGGGGTCGCAAAGAGTTGGACACGAGTGAGTGACTATTATATTTGACTCATCAATTTCATAGAGTCCAACTGAATATCTTGAAATCTGTTCACATTAGCACATGGAGAGTTTCCTTATTATTTTTTTCCTTCATATTTTCAGCAGTTGTAGGCATTCCATTGTGAGACTGTTTCCTAGTTGACTTAATCAGTCCCATATGAATGAACACTCTGTGTGTTATTTGCTCAGTCATGTCCGACTTTTTGTGACTCCATGGATTACAGCCTGTCAGGTTCTATCTATGGGATTCTCCAGGCAAGAATACTGGAGTGGGTTACCATGCCTATCTCCAGAGAATCTTCCCAACATAGGGATTGAACCCAGGTCTCCTGCATTTTAGGCAGATTCTTTTTACAATTTAAGCTACCCAGGAAGCCTATGAACACTGAGTTGCTACCAATTCTTTGACTTAAAAAAAAAAAAAAAAAGCGAATAAACTCTCAAACATATTTTAATTATATGCCATAATATCTGAAAGATGTACTCTAAGAAGTGGGGTTAAGCAAATATATTTGTAATATTAAGAGAAATTGATAAGATTATTTGAAGATTTTCTATGTGTTATTAACTGTTCACTAAATTATTAACTAAAGCACAAATATAGCAGCATCCCTCTGGCCAGCACCTACAACTCCCCTGTTAGTATCTTTCAGATGGAACCAGAAGTTTATATTTTATTTGGCCTCATAAGTTATACTTTATTTGACCTCATATATTATGAGAGTCTTTCCTTGAAAGGCACCTAAAATTTCTGAAACTTTCCTTCTGTTCATTTGTCTGAAGTGAAACTTTTAAAATTATTAATATATTTTCTTCAGGGAATAGTTCATAAGAAACAGAGTATTCTTCATATTCTGGTCACATAGGAACTCAGGCATAAATAAGAACTCTCTAAATTAGGTGTTTAGGGACTTGTTTTTAGCAGAAATTAGAATATCTTTGCTTACATATAAAATGACACATGAAAATCTGTTAACTTAGTTTGTATTGTCAATTTTAAAGTCATTTTCCCTAGGTAATGATGAGTTCCTTTCAAATTATCACAAATTCTGACTAAATAGGGTTCAAATTAATAATTTCTATTCAAGGAACAGTCAAATTATATACTGTCTACACTATACCCACAATGACTTCTGAAGTACATCTTCAATTTATAAATTATATTGCATAAGATTCCAAGGAGGACTAACTTTTATGTGAAATGGTGACCATTTTTTTGCATCTAATAATGCTGGGATATTTTATATATTTTTATTCCCTATATTTTCCACACAGTGAATTTCTGCTGATACGTTTGTAAACAAAACAAAAATAATTTACAAGATATTAGTTGTAATTCACGAAAAATAAATTCTCTTCATATTGCAACTCAAGAAATTAGACTTCTTCAACCTTGCTGCTCAATGATACTTCAATAATTTTGTTTAAGAGAGTGACATTTACATCCCAGGTATCCATGTTCTAAACAGCAGGATGGAGGATCAATTGAAAATAAAAAGTAAAAGTTATGCCAGTGTTCTCCTAAGAAAGTTTTCTGGAATCCGCTACATGATGTTTCACCTCCTTCCCATTGACCGGAACTTAATCTTTTGGCCATCTAACAGAAAGGGAGGCTGGGAAATGTAAGTTCGTTGCTGAATAGCCATTTTCCAAGATGAATATTAATATAATTGACTAAAGAGCCAAACAAGCCTAAATAATACAAGTTTATATTCGAAAATAGAATGTTGTCTGACTAGAAGTCTCTGAAGTTCTGGCAAAACAGGGAAGGAAAATAAAAAGTGAGAACATTAAAAAGAAAGAAACTCACAAGAGCATCAAAAATTAGCATGTCTAGTTAGGCAAATTCTTAGAGTCCAGAAAGACTTTCTATTAACAAAGGAGCTTCATTGAAAGACAACAGGGCAAGCTTAAACACATTTTTTTTTTGGTTGTTTGTTTCCTGCCACCTGAAATAATCAGGAAAACTTGCCATCATTAAATTAGATTTTGAGTATTTAGCTTCTGCTTTTGGATCTCCAAACTTTCAGACTACAGATTCCACAAAAATCAAAGTTATGGATCTGCCGATGGCACAATGCGAACAGGGAAATGAAATCCTCAAAGTCCTATAGGATTCAGTGAAAGCCTTTCTGGGTCTCCATGGTAGGGATTGCTGCTTTTCTGTATGTGTGTGTGTGTGTGTGTGTGTGTGTGTGTGTGTGTGTGTGTGTGTGTGTGTGTTAAGACAGTGGTTTTGTTTATTAACTTCATGTGGTCATGGAACTACTCAGTGGGAAAAGGAGAAAAGTCTACTTTAGATCAGTAAAAACTTTATCTTTAATGATAGATACTGTTAATTAGACCAGAAGCTGTGCATATCAGCTGATTTTTCACTAAATATCTAAGAGATTTTATTATTCATCTATTCAAGAATATATTGAGCTTTTTTCCCCTTAGCACTAGGTTCACAGTGATGATCAAAATAGTTGTGGTCCTCACTCAGGTAAAAGATGTCATTTATTTGTTGATCAAGAGATAATTTACCTACATTCTCCCTTTCATTACTTTATACATTGGCAAACTCCCAAACTAAATAAAATGTTCTTAGTTTGAGGAAAATAACCACCATCAAGTCTATATCACAAAGAGTACCTTATACATGAAGATACAGAAACAGATGCATGAGGATATAGATACAGGGAAATCTTTTGATATATATTTCTAAAAACCTAAGGAGAAAATTGTAGAAAGCTATATGATGATCTCACTAGGATGGATGAAAAACTATTGAAAGCAGTAAAGAGAAAGTGGATTAGAAATCACTTTCAATCTAAAGTAGAGAAATTTGCTTGATATCAGGAAAGTATTTAAGCCAATTCAAAATTCATTAAATACAGAAAATGTAAATCAGGAATTATGGGCTATAATTAACTTCAGAATATAAAACAAATAAGTGTAGGTTAAATTATGAAATTTTCTACAGAAATAGTGATAAAAGAAATATTATTAGGAAAATGATTAAGCAAGAGATACACTTAATGAAGACAAAGACAGCAAAGTCAACATTGACTTACATATGCCTAAAATAAACTTAAGGGTTTATTTTATTGGGGACAAAATTAATTAAAAAGACATGATTGTCATTTTTAGACCGCAGCTTGAACATCTGGAAGTTCTTGGTTCACGCACTGTTGAAGACTCACTTGGAGAATTTGAGCATTACTTTGCTGGTGTGTGAGATGAGTGAAATTATATGGTAGTCTGAACATTCTTTGGCATTGCCTTTCTTTGGTATTGGAATGAAAACTGAACTTTTCAGACCTGTGGTCACTGCTGAGTTTTCCAAATTTGCTGACATATTGAGTGCAGCACTTTCACAGCATCATCATTTAAATGTGAAATAGCTCAGCTATAATTCCACTACCTCCACTAGTTTGGTTTGTAGTAATGCTTCCTAAGGCCCACTTGACTTCACGTTCCAGGATGTCTGGATCTAGGTGAGTGATCACACTATCATGGTTATCTGGGTCATGAAGATCTTTTTGGTATAGTTCTGTGTATTCTTGCCACCTCTTAATATCTTCTGCTTCTGTTAGGTCCATACAGTCTCTGTCCTTTATTGTGCCCATCTTTCCATATAATATACCCTTGGTATCTCTAATTTTCTTGACTAGATCTCAGGTCTTTCCCATTCTACTATTTTCCTCTATTTCTTTGCGTCAATCACTTGGCTTTCTTATCTCTCCTTCCGATTCTTTGAAACACTGCATTCAGATGGGTGTATCTTTCCTTTTCTCCCTTGCCTTTCCCTCCTTTTCTTCCCTCAACTATTTGTAAGACCTCCTCAGCCAACTATTTTGCCTTTTTTGCATTTCTTTTTCTTGGGGATGGTCTTGATCATTGCTTTCTGTACAGTGTTACAAACCTCCATCCACAGGTCTGCAGGCACTCTATTAGACCTAATCCCTTGAAGCTATTTGTCACTTCCACTGTATAATCATAAGGGATTTAATTTAGGTCATACCTGAATGGTCTTGTGGTTTTCCTACTTTCTTCAATTTAAGTCTGAATTTTGTAATGAGTTCTTGAGACATGGTCAGCTGAGACAGGGTCAGCTCCTAGTCTTGTTTTTGCTGACTATATATAGAGTCTCCATTTTTGGCTGTAAAGAATATAAATCTGATTTTGGTATTCACCATCTGGTAATGTTCACGTGTGGAGTTGTCTCTTGTGTTTTTGGAAGAGGGTGTTTGCTATGACTAGTGCGTTCTCTTGGCAAAACTCTGCTAGCCTTTGCACTGTTTGATTTTGTGCTTCAAGGTCAAGCTTATCTGTTACTCCAGGTATCTCTTGACTTCCTACTTTTGCATTCCAGTCCCCTATGATGAAAGGACATTTTTTTGGGTGTTCATTATAGGAGGTTGTGTAGGTCATCACAGAACTGTTCAACTTCAGCTTCTTCAGCATTACTGCTCAGGGGCATAGACTTAGATTACTGTGATATTGAATGTCTTGCCTTGGAAATAACAGAGAAAGCAAGAGAGTTCCAGAAAAATATCTATGTCTGCTTTATTGACTACTCCAAAGCCTTTTGACTGTGTGGATAATGACAAACTGTGGAAAATTCTTAAGCAGATAATACCAGATAATACCAGACCAACTTACCTGAGAAACCTGTATGCAAGTCAATAGGCAACAGTTAGAACTGGACATGGAACAATGGACTGATTTCAAATTGGAAAAGGAGTACGTGAAGGCTGTATATTGTCACCCTGCTTATTTAACTTATATGCATAGTACATAATGAGAAATGCCTGCCTAGATGAAGCACAAGTTGGAATCAAGCCTGCCGGGAGAAATGTCAATAACCTCAGGTATGGAGATGACACCACCCTTATGGCAGGAAGCAAAGAGGAACTAAAGACCCATTTGATAAAAGTGAAAGAAGAGAGTGAAAAAGCTGGCTTAAAACAGAACATTAAAAAAACTAAGATCATGTCATCTGTTCCCATCACTTCATGGCAAATAGGTGGGGAAACAATGGAAACAGTGGCAGACTTTATTTTTGGGGGCACTCCAAAATCACTGCAGATGGTGACTGCAGCCATGAAATTAAAAGATGCTTGATTTGGAAAGAAAGCTATGGCCAAACTAGACAGCATATTAAAAAGCAGAGACGTCACTTTGCTGACAAACATCCATCAAATGAAAGTATGGTTTTTCTAGTAGTCATGTATGGATGTAAGAGTTTACCTTAAAGAAAGCTGAGCACTGAAGAATTGATGATTTTTGAACTGTGGTGCTGGAGAAGACTCTTGAGAGTCCCTTGGACTGAAAGGAGATCCAACCAGTCCATCCTAAAGGAAATCAGTCCTGAATATCATTGGAAGGACTGATGCTGAAGCTGAAGCTCCAATACTATGGCCACTTGACATACAGAACTGACTCATTGTTTCTAACTCTTGATCCAAGACCTTGTCTTAAATCCAATCAAATATGGTCAAATCTCAGTATATTTTCCTGTTTTATCTCAGATTTAAGTGGTCAGGAAAAGAAATTCCCTCCTTTTTATAGATTAATGGTTATAATCCCCAATTAGATGCTCCATACCTGCCCATCTATTATGGCCACTTAAGCAAATGTGAGTATTTATATTTAAATTAATTGAGTTGAAATGCAATTTAAAATTTTCTCAATTTTTTAAGGAATCTCCACACTGTTTTGTATAATGGCTGCACTAGTTTGCATTCCCACCAACAGTGTAAGAGAGTTCCCTTTTCTCCACATCCTCTCCAGCATTTATTGCTTATAGACTTTTGGATCGCAGCCATTCTGACTAGTGTGAAATGGTACCTCATTGTGCTCTTGATTTGCATTTCTCTGATAATGAGTGATGTTGAGCATCTTTTCATGTGTTTGTTAGCCATCCGTATGTCTTCTTTGGAGAAATGCCTATTAGATTCCTTAAAAATTGCAAATAGAACTGCCTTGTGACCCAGCAACCCCACTGCTGGGCATGCACACCAAGGAAACCAGAATTGAAAGAGACACATGTACCCCAATGTTCATTGATGCACTGTTTATAATAGCCAGGACATGGAAACAACCTAGATGTCCATCAGCAGATGAGTGGATAAGAAAGCTGTGGTACAGATACACAATGGAGGATTACTCAGCTCTTAAAAAGAATAAATTTGAATCAGTTCTAATGAGATGGATGAAACTGGAGCCAATTATACAGAGTGAAGTAAGCCAGAAAGAAAAACACCAATACAGTATACTGACACATATATATGGAATTTAGAAAGATAGTAATGATGACCTTGTATGTGAGACAACAAAAGAGACACAGAGGTATAGAACAGACTTTTGGCCTCTGAGGGAGAGGGAGAGGGTGGGATGATTTGGGAGAATGGCATTGAAACATGTATACTATCATGTAAGAAATGAAGCGCCAGTCTATGTTCAATACAGGATACAGGATGCTTGGGGCTGGTGCACGGGATGATCCAGAGAGATGATATGGGGTGGGAGGTGGGAGGGGGCTTCAGCATTGAGAGATCTTGTACACCTGTGGCTGATTCATGTCAATGTATGGTAAAACCAATACAGTATTGTAACATAGAATAAAGTAAAAATAAAATTAAAAAAATTTAAAATAAGTGAAAAAGTTATAAATTTGCAAAATAAAACTGAATAGTAACAATAAGCATTAAAAGTGGAATAAGACCTTAAAGACTAGACCAAGGAAGCTATCTCAAACACAGTGATTTTTCCATAAAGATATTTAATATGTAACCATATAAATTTCTTAAAAATAAATTAGAAATTTTGAAAAAAAAAAAGCCAAAAGATGATGGCCATAATGACCTACATGGGTAAAGAATTTTAAAATACTAGGTATGTATATGTGTAACTGATTCACTTTGCTGTACAGCAGAAACTAACACAACATTGTAAATCAACTATATACCAATAAAAATTAATTTTAAAAAGAAAAAAATAAATGAAATTTTCAATTTTCTCCATTGCTCTGGACACATTTCAAGTGCCCAGTGGCCTCAAGTTTAGTGGTTTTAGTTTTGGACAGTGGAGGTATAGAAACTTCTCATTACTGTAGAAAGTTCTGTTTGACAACATTGTTTCATGTAATTCAGCAGTCGTTTTCTCCGTCTCAAACCTTCTCCTATTTCCTGTATATATTTAAAATTTTCTCTGTCCTTCCCAAACCTGATATTTCTTCTTTATGCCATATCTACTAGACAGATTTTTTTACTATTTCCTAGTTTGCTGGGAGAAACATCAATAACCTCAGATATGCAGATGACACCATCCTTATGGCAGAAAGTGAAGAGGAACTAAAAACCCACTTGATGAAAGTATAAGAGGAGAGTGAAAAAGTTGGCTTAAAGCTCAACATTCAGAAAATGAGGATCATGGCATCTGGTCCCATCACTTCATGAAAAATAGATGGAGAAACATTGGAAACAGTTTCAGAGTTTATTTTTCTGGGCTCCAAAATCACTGCAGATGGTGACTGCAGCCATGAAATTAAAAATGCTTACTCCTTGGAAGAAAAGTTATGACCAACCTATATAGCATATTGAAAAGCAGAGACATTATTTTGCTGACTAAGGTCTGTCTAGTCAAGGCTATGGTTTTTCCAGTAGTCATGTATGGATGTGAGAGTTGGACTGTGAAGAAGGCTGAGCACTGAAGAAGTGATGCTTTTGAACTGTGGTGTTGGAGAAGACTCTTGAGAGTCCCTTGGACTGCAAGGAGATCCAACCAGTCCATTCTGAAGGAGCTCAGCCCTGGGATTTCTTTGGAAGGAATGATGCTAAAGCTGAAACTCCAGTACTTTGGCCACCTCATGCAAAGAGTTGAGTCACTGGAAAAGAGTCTGATGTTGGGAGGGATTGGGGGCAGTAGGGGAAGGGGACGACAGAGGATGAGATGGCTGGATGGCATCACTGACTCGACGGATGTGAGTCTGAGTGAACTCCGGGAGTTGGTAATGAACAGGGATGCCTGGCGTGCTGCGATTCATGGGGTCGCAAAGAGTCAGACATGACTGAGCGACTGAACTGAACTGAGCTGAACTGAACTGAACTGAACTGAGGGGCACCTTTTGGGCTTCCCTACAACTCAGCTGGTAAAGAATCTACCTGCAATGCAGGAGACCCCAGTTTAATTCCTGGGCCAGGAAGATCCTCTGGAGAAGGGATAGGCTACCCATTCCAGTATTCTTGGGTTTCACTGGCGGCTCAGACAATAAAGAAGCTGCCTGCAGTGCAGGAGACTTGGTTTCAATCCCTGGTTTGGGAAGATCCCCGGAGGAAGTCATGGCAACCCACTCCATGGAGAGAGGAGCCTGGTGGCTCCTCTACAGTCCACGGGGTCACAATGAGTCAGACACAACTGAGCAGCTAAGCACAGCACAGCACAGGGAACAAAATGCAAACCATCACTTGGAAACTTTTTATCATCTTATCCCAAACCTACAAACCTAAGTGAATTCATAGCCAGCATCTCCTTCTAATTGGAGCTTCTCTCAATGTCTATTTGGTTTGAATTTTCATATCTTTCTCCCTTATTAGGATACTGATACTTAAAATGTTTCTCATTTCTCTATTTTATCTTCAGTTTGTCTCTCCCAATTAGCTTATTCCAGTAGTATTTTCATTTTTTAGGTTCTCTTTATTTGCAATAGAACAATTTTTTTTCCCTTTATGCACATGCTTTTATCTACCATTTTTAAGGAGCTATACCCACTGTAATCCTAATATAATAAGAATTTCACACTTCTTTCCTTAATATCTCTACTAAATCTGCTCCTATTCAGCATATTAATTTCCTGGCTATTGAATTCAAAATATATATTTCAGTACTTACCTTACTCAACATTCACTGAACACATAGCTTCCCATTTTTTTCATTCTTCAAATATTATATTTCCTTGGATTCTTTGACATCAGACTTTTAAGTTGTATTTATCTCACTAATATCAAGCCCTGTGAAGATAGAAAACTTAGTCTTTCTTGACCATTATACTTGACACAGCTCCTGGTGCATATCAAACACTGTACAAATATCTATTGAATTCTAAAGTTTAATGTATGGGGCTTCCCTGGTGGTTCAGAAGGTAAAGCGTCTGCCTGCAATGCAGGAGACCCGAGTTCAATGCCTGGGTTGGGAAGATCCCCTGGAGGAGGAAATGGCAACCCACTCCAGTACTCTTGTCTGGAAAATTTCCATGGTAAGGAGCCTGGTAAGCTACAGTCCATGGGGTTTGCCCAGAGTCAAACAAGACTGAGTGCCTTCACTTTCACTTTCAGAGTTTAATGTATACCTCTTCATAGGTTAAGTTTCATTAGGAATTCCTAAAGGAGTACTTCCAAATCACCACTTAACAATGGGATGGACTTTAAAATAATCATGGAAAAATGATCAAACATGAAGTCTTCTTGATGGGACACTTACACAACTCTTTTTCTTTGGGAAAGGAAGGAGTAGTATAGCCGATGACAATCTTTAATATCTATTTATCTATACTCCTTTCTCTCGCTCTCTGGCAAACAAACTAATACTAAAGATTGCAGTAGATATTCTGCCATCAGAAAGTGATTAAATCTTGATTGCCTTTAATGTGCTAGATTCTTTCTATGTTGTTAGAATAGAAAAAAGAAGTAAGAATTCTCACAAGACATTTATAATATAGAGTGAGATATAGTTAATGGATGTAAAAACAGGGAACCCTCTTACACTGCTGGTGGGAATGCAAACTAGTACAGCCACTATGGAAAACAGTGTGGAGATTCCTTTAAAAATTGCAAATAGAACTGCCTTATGACCAGCAATCCCACTGCTGGGCATACACACTGAGGAAACCAGAATTGAAATGACACATGTACCCCAATGTTCATTGCAGCACTGTTTATAATAGCCAGGACATGGAAGCAACCTAGATGTCCATCAGCAGATGAATGGATAAGAAAGCTGTGGTACATATACACAATGGAGTACTACTCAGCCTTTAAAAAGAATAAATTTGACTCAGTTCTAATGAGATGGATGAAACTGGAGCCGATTATACAGAGTGAAGTAAGCCAGAAGGAAAAACACCAATACAGTATACTGACACATATATATGGAATTTAGAAAGATAGTAACAATGACCCTATATGTGAGACAACAAAAGAGACACAGAGGTATAGAACGGACTTTTGGCCTCTGAAGGAGAGGGAGAGGGTGGGATGGTTTGGGAGAATGGCATTGAAACATGTATACTATCATGTAAGAAACGAAGCGCCAGTCTATGTTCAATGCAGGATGCAGGATGCATGGGGCTGGTGCACAGGTTGATTCAGGGAGATGATGTGGGGTGAGAGGTGGGAGGGGCCTTCGGCATTGGGAGATCGTGTTCACCCGTGGCTGATTCATGTCAATGTATGGCAAAACAAATATAGTATTGTAATGTAGAATAAATATTAAAAAATAAATTAAAAAAATAAAATAAAATTGCTATGTTTAAAAAAACAAAAACAAATACAAGTGTAAGATATTGACTATCAATGATTGTTAAGAAGAAGATTAAATACAGTGTTGACAGTGATGCTTCGAATAGGTAGCCAGGGAAGACTTTGTGAGAAGGAATCATTTAAATTGAGTCTGGATCAGGAAACGGAGGCATTTTCTAGAAAGAGCTTGAAAAACAGGAAACTCAAATTCATAGATCCTGAGATGGCAACATACTTTTCACGATTAAATAGAGGAAAACAGAAAAAAAAATTTTTTAATCCAATAGAGGTACTAATGCATAATGGCTGACGGGAGGAAAGGAGGAAGAATTTAGACAAGCTATCAGAGGCCAGATACAGCTCAGGCCATTGTTATGGAGTTGGATTTTATTTAAAGAGTAATAGGAAAACTTGTGAGGGTGTTCAGTGAAATTGTCAAGCTCTGATTTATATTTTAAAACCATCATGCTGGCTCACATTTGAAGAGACAAGGAGATCAAATGAGAGGCTGTTTTTATGTTAGATGTCAAAGAGGGTGGCGACTTGAACTATAAAATTAGTGACTGAAATTTCGAGACATGAATGCATTTTGAAGATATAGTATGATTTGCTGATATACTGTAAACGATAGAGAAACCATTGTGAGAAAAGTATAAAAATCAAAGATAAATCATCTAAATGAATAGTGGTATCATTTGCTGAGTCACAGAATAATTAAGTGAAAGTTATTTCAGTGAGAAAAGGTTAAGACTTCTGTATCCAACATATTTCAGAGAAGGAAACGGCAACCCACTCCAGTGTTCTTGCCTGGAGAATCCCAGGGATGGGGGAGCCTGGTGGGCTGCCGTCTATGTCATTGCACAGAGTCAGACATGACTGAAGTGACTTAGTAGTAGTAGTATCTATCATGTTTACTTAAAGATGATTATTAAGCAATGACATTAAGCATAAAAATTAATTTAAATTAAATAAAATAACTAAAATATATAATTATAGTATACATGTTTTAGGAGCTTAAGACTCAGGGTAGAGGTCAGAATGGAGATAAAATCTTAGGATCATATTTGAAACTGCAGAATGGGATAATATAACTTAGAATGCACAAAATGAAATAAAATGCAGATTCAGTACATAGGTAGAATGTTAAAGGTAATATCCTGGTTATCATAATATTTAGAGGCCTACTAGGGACAAGGAGACAATAGTAAAGGCCATGTATAAGAAGGAACCCAATGGAAAAAAGACATTTCATAAGAATGTGATATCCTGGAATTCCAGAGAAGAACATGTTTAAACCAGGGCATTATCATCTGTGTCAAATGTTGAAGAGTGTTTGAGTAAGATGAGCCAGAGAATTGACTATTGGCTTGTGTAAGGAGTTATAGGGTCCAGAACCACAGCAACAGCAAAGGCAGAAACAACTCTTGCATTGTTGCAAATGGGAAAAGAGTATGTGGTTCAGGTATCAATGACTTGTTGGGATTGATACTGAGAAAAGGACATCTCACCTGATATTTATATCCTTCTATGAAATATAGAAAATATTGCTTGGGATTCAGGAGAACAAGAAGTGACGGAAGGTTAAGAATGAGATTGTGTAAACAGAGGTGATGAAAAGAAATGTGTTAATCACTCAGTCCTGTGCCACTCTCTGTGATGCCATGGACTGTAGCCCACCAGTCTTCTCTGTCCATGGAATTCTCCAGGCAAGAAAACTGGAGTGGGTTGCCTTTCCTTTCTCCAGGGGATCTTCCTGACTCAGGGATCAAACCCATGTCTCCTGCATTGCAGGCAGTTTCTTTACCATCTGAGCCACATGTCTGTAGTCATAGGTTATGGGAAAATAAAGTTTTAAGGAAAGGATGGTAATATTTTCTGTTAATGTTATTTTCAGTCAAAACTTTTGTATATATCTCTATAGCAACTATTGGCTAAACAGACATGAGATCCTGGCTTTAACTAGGATTGGAATTTTGTCAGGTGATAAAGAAAAAGGAGAAATAAGGAGAGTTCTAGGTTTGCAAAGGAATGAACAGAGTACAGCACAATCAAATTTGGGATGGATTTAGAGGGAACTGAGAACATGAGACAGTAGTGTCTACTGTAAGAGTCATTATGTTTATAATTATCAGAGAGGAATAGCAATACAGTGAGATGAAGGATGGGGATGAAGTTAGAAAAAGGGCAAGTTTAGAAATGTATCAAGTTAAAGTTTGGAAGTGATGTAGTTATGGAGGGTGACACTGAGATTAGGTAGGTGGTTAACTGAGGAGATCAAGAAACTATGAATTACACTAAAAGGATCTTCAGTGGATCTCAACATTTAAATCATCATGGATGTTGATCCTAATAGTAGGGCAGTAGAGGCAGGGTGTCGTGATCTAGGTGTGGAAATCCTTATTGAAGGATGGAGAATGACTGGAAAGTCAGGAGGCACAAATAGTCAGAAAAGAGGTATCTTTATTTGTGTTGGGCTAGGAAACCATCGACTAAATTTCTGTCTCATCATAAAAATTGTGAGTCTGAAATTTTCAGAGAAAGATAGATGCCTAGCCTGGTAACTGCTATTAGTTTTGATTATATTCTTTGCAGCCAAAGAAGGAGAAGCTCTATACAGTCAGCAAAAACAAGACTGGGAGCTGACTGGATCAGATCATGAACTTCTTATTGCCAAATTCAAGCTTAAATTGAAGAAAGCAGGAAAAACCACTAGACCATTTAGGTATGACCTAAATCAAATCCCTTATGACTATACAGTGGAAGTAAGAAATAGATTTAAGGGCCTAGATCTGATAGACTGCCTGATGAACTATGGATGGAGGTTTGTGACATTGTACAAGACTATGGATGGAGGTTTGTGACACTGTACAAGAGACAGGGATCAAGGCCATCCTCATGGAAAAGAAATGCAAAAAGCAAAATGGCTGTCTGGGGAGGCCTTACAAATAGCCGTGAAAGAAGAGAAGCGAAAAGCAAAGGAGAAAAGGAAAGACATAAACATCTGAATGCAGAGTTCCAAAGAATAGCAAGGAGAGATAAGAAATGCAAAGAAATAGAGGAAAAGAACAGAATGGGAAAGACTAGAGATCTCAAGAAAATTAGAGATACCAAGGGAACATTTCATGCAAAGATGGGCTCGATAAAGGACAGAAATGGTATGGACCTAACAGAAGCAGAAGATATTAAGAAGAGGTGGCAAGAATACACAGAAGAACTGTACAAAAAGATCTTCACAACCCAGATAATCATGATGGTGTGATCACTCATCTAGAGCCAGACATCCTGGAATGTGAAGTCAAATGGACCTTAGAAGCATCACTACAAACAAAGCTAGTGGAGGTGATGCAATTCTGGTTGAGCTGTTTCAAATCCTGAAAGATGATGCTGTGAAAGTGCTGCCCTCAATATGCCAGCAAATTTGGAAAACTCAGCAGTGGCCACAGGACTGGAAAAGGCCAGTTTGAATTCCAATCACTAAGAAAGGCAATGCCAAAGAATTCTCACACTACCACACAATTGCACTCATCTCACACGCTAGTAAAGTAATACTCAAAATTCTCCAAGCCAGGCTTCAGCAATACGTGAATCGTGAACTTCCAGATGTTCAAGCTGGTTTTAGAAAAGGCAGAGGAACCAGAGATCAAGTTACCAACATCTGCTGTATCACTGAAAAAGAAAGAGAGTTCCAGAAAAACTTCTATTTCTGCTTTGTTGACTATGCCAAAGCTTTGACTTTGTGAATCAAAGTACACTGTGAAAAATTCTGAAAGAGATGGGAATACCAGACCACCTGACCTGCCTCTTGAGAAATCTGTATGCAGGTCAGGAAGCAACAGGTAGAACTGGACATAGAACAACAGACTGGTTCCAAATAGGAAAAGGAGTACATCAAGGCTGTATATTGTCACCCTGCTTATTTAATTTATATGCAGAGTACATCATGAGAAATGCTGGGCTGGAGGAAGCACAAGCTGGAATCAAGATTGCTGGGAGAAATATCAGTAACCTCAGATATGCAGATGACAGCACTCTTATGGCAGAAAGTGAAGAGGAAAAAAAAGCCTTTTGATGAAAGTGAAAGAGGAAACTGAAAAAGTTGGCTTCAAGCTCAACATTCAGAAAATGAAGATCATGGCATCCGGTCTCATCACTTCATGAAAAATAGATGGAGAAAGAGTGGAAACAGTGTCAGACTATTTTTCTGGGCTTTAAAATCACTGCAGATGGTGATCGCAGCCATGAAATTAAAAGACGCTTACTCCTTGGAAGAAAAGTTATGACCAACCTAGATAGTATATTCAAAATCAGAGACATTAACTTGCCAACTAAGGTCCGTCTAGTCAAGGCTATGGTTTTTCCAGTAGTCACGTATGGATGTGAGAGTTGGACTGTGAAGAAAGCTGAGAGCTGAAGAATTGATGCTTTTGAGCTGTGGTGTTGGAGAAGACTCTTGAGAGTCCCTTGGACTGCAAGGAGATCCAACCAGTCCATCCTAAAGGAGATCAGTCCTGGGTGTTCATTGGAAGGACTGATGCTAAGCTGAAAATCCAATCTACCTCATGTGAAGAGTTGACTCATTGGAAAAACTGATGCTGGGAGGAATTGGGAGCAAGAGGAGAAAGGGATGACCGAGGATGAGATGTCTGGATGGCATCACGGACTCAATGTGTCTGAGTGAACTCTGGGAGTTGGTGATGGACAGGGAGGCCTGGCGTGCTGTGATTCATGGGGTTGCAAAGAGTCAGACACAACTGAGCGACTGAACTGAACTGAATGATATATTTTAATAACATATATATAGAATTTCAGACAAAGGGAAGTAAGCAGTTAACTATTTTAAAAGTACAACTATAAGCAAATATTGGAAACGCTTAGGAATTCAGACTCTACTTTCTTGATGTTCTCTTGTTAACTGCTTATTATGCAACTGTTACTCTTGTTCAGCCTTGACTAAAAGCTCTCTAAAGTATATAAAGTGAACTGAAGTCGCTCAGTCGTGTCCAACTCTTTGCAACCCCGTGGACAGTAGCCCTCCAGGCTCCCCCGTCCATGGGATTCTCCAGGCAAGAATACTGGAGTGGGTTGCCATTTCCTTCTTCAGGTGATCTTCCTGACCCAGGGATCGAACCTAGGTCTCCAATACTGCAGCCAGATGCTTTAACCTCTGAGTCACCAGGGAAGCCCAAAGTATATAAAGGTACCTGTTTATTTTAGTGGGCTTCCCTGGTCGCTCATATGGTAAAGAGTTTGCCTGCAGTGGGGGAGACTTACATTTGATATCTGGGTCAGGAAGATCCCTGGAGAAGGGAATGACAATCCACTCCAGTATTCTTGCATGGAGAATCCCATGGACAGAGGAGCCTGGTGGGCTACAGTCCATGGCATTGCAAAGAGTCCAACATGACAGCATGAAATGCCAAAATATATCTTTAATAGTTGAGAATGTTTCAGTGCCTGCAATTATGATTCTGAGCATGAATTTATATATCGTAGTGAATCTGAATCAATATAATTTCAGAAATCCTATTTCTCAAATTATATTTGCTGTAATTAAAAAATCATTTTAGCAAAACCAACAAAACTATATTACTGACACTCCTGTTAATATTTTTAAGGGATTATATTGCCTTTGAGTGGTCATGTATGGATGTGAGAGTTGGACTGTGAAGAAAGCTGAGCGCCGAAGAAATGATGCTTTCGAACTGTGGTGTTGGAGAAGACTCAGAGTGCCTTGGAATGCAAAGAGATCCAGCCAGTCCATTCTGAAGATCAGCCCTGGAATTTCTTTGGAGGGTAATGATGCTGAATCTGAAACTCCAGTACTTTGGCCACCTCATGTGAAGAGGACTCATTGGAAGAGACTCTAATGCTGGGAGGGATTGGGGGCAGGAGGAGAAGGGGATGAGAGAGGATAAGATGGCTGGATGGCATCACGGACTCGATGGACGTGAGTCTGAGTGAACTCCGGGTGTTGGTGATGGACGGGGGAGGCCTGGCATGCTGCGATTCATGGGGTCACAAAGAGTTGGACATGACTGAGCGACTAAACTGAACTGAACTAATTGCCTTTGAAAACAGAGGCTTTCAGAAGACAAGAACCTTTTAAAAAGTTATGCCAACTTCCTAAATTTCAAGTTCATTCTATAATGTACCAATCACAGGACATAATGATGAAGAGTAATTTTCAGCTCTAATCTTAGAACATTTTGTTTTGAAGCAATCTAAGTATCAAGATATTGTTATATTTTACTAGGTCAACAGAGTAGCTTTAATTTTTATTCTGAAAAATGATAGTGGTACCAGTGTGATGCCAATGGTATGTAAGTGAGGAATGCTAATGTAACTATGGTGGAAGAAAGTGGAAAAATACATCAGAGCTGGCAATCTCATTTTGTATTAAGATACAGAGACTTTCTTTAGTTTGATTTTGTTGACATCGTCAAAAAGTTTTATTTCTAAAATGTTTTTATATGTTCAATTTTAATGGATGTTTTTTATTCCTGATTTTATCTATCCTTAGACTTCTCATTTGAACTGATACCATAGTAACACCTTATATTGTTGCAACTGCCTTTCTTAGTGAATTCCATTTTTCACTGGAGCGTGTTCAAAATTCTGCTTTGTTAAAAATTATTGGTTCATTTTTCTTTAATTGTATGAATTTGAAGAGAATGAAAATCTGAAATCTTTTGCCTGGAGAATTAATTTACCATTTTAATTATAAAGTTGATGTGACTAAAACAAGAGCTTTCCAAAAATAACTGGATTATTTCATTGAAAATAGGAATTAATTTATCTCATTATTATGCCTGGTTTCTTAATTATGCTCACTTATTAATCTATACAATGTGTCAAGCAAGAATTGTACTAAACATGGCACATGTTAGAGAATGTGTTCTTTGTGGTTCCTGTAAACCAAGACAAAAAATTTATATTAACCACTAATAGCTTATGTTAAAAACTGTGTTGCAAACTAGCGAAAAATGTCATGAGTATACTTCAGAGTAATTTGAAAGTAATTTGTGTTCCTCAAGAAAAAACAGTAAATTTAGGCAAATTAGGACATTTCTGTATTAAAAACAATTGCTTATCCAGTTTATAAGAATGCTTCAGAAACACTGAAGTGATTACTCCAAATTCCTGAATTTAAAGTACTACTCAGAAAGCAAGTAATTCAAATGGAGAATGTACTACATATTACATACCTCTTTAAGGGTAGCTGATCTGCAATATTATATTAGTTTCAAGTGCATAACAGACAAGTGATTCAATATTTTCATGATTAGACTCCATTTAACGTTATTACAGAATGATAAGTGCTGTAACTATATTTATGTTGCTTAGCTGTTTTTTACATAGCAGTTTGTATTTCTTAATCCTGTATCCCTGTTTTGTCCTCTCCTCCTCCCTCTTCCTACTGTTAATCACTAATTCCCACTTTATACTTGTGAATCTGTTTCTAGATTCAAAACAAATAAAATTTGGTTTTTTTTCAGATTCCATATAGAGATGATAACATCGAGTATCTGTTTTTCTCTGACTTTACTAAGCATTGTACTCTCTATGTCCATCCACATTGTTGCAAATGGCAGGATTTTTATGGCTGAGTAATATTCACATATATATACATGAATATTATGGAATAGACTTCCTGCTGCTGGTTCAGGTCATCCACCTTCTTGGTTAAATTTATTTCTAGGTATTTTATTCTTCTTGATGCAGTATTAAATAGGACTGTTTTCTTGTTTTCTCTTTTTTGATAGCTCATTATTAGCAAATAGGAAAGCAACAGATTTCTGTATATTAATCCCATATCCTACAACTTTACTGAATTCATTTATTAATTCTATTCACTTTTTGTTTGGTTGGTTTCTTTTTTTTTTTTTTTTTTTTGAAGGCTTTGGGATTTTCTATGCACAGGCTCATGCCATCTACAAATAGTGACAGTTTTATTTCTTCTCTTCCAATTTGGATGACTTGTAATTCTTTTGTTATCTGATTGCTGTGGCTAGTATATCCAGTACTATGTTAAATACAAGTGGTGAGAGTGGGCAGCCTTGTCTTGTTCCTGATTTTAGAACAAAGGCTTTCAACAGTTCATCACTGAGTATGATGTTAGCTGTGAGTTTGTCATCAGTTTAGTTCAGCCACTCAGTCGTGTCCGACTCTTTGTGATCCCATGAACCGCAGAACTCCAGGCCTCCTTGTCCATCACCAACTCCCAGAGTCTACCCAAACTCTTGTCCATTGAGTCGGTGATGACATCCAACCATCTCATCCTCTGTCGTCCCCTTCTCCTGCCCTCAATCTTTCCCAGCATCAGGGTCTTTTCAAATGAGTCAGCTCTTTGCATCAGGTGGCCAAAGTATTGGAGTTTCAGCTTCAATATCAGTCCTTCCAATGAATATTCAGGACTGATTTCCTTTAGGATGGACTAGTTGGATCTCCTGCAGATCTCTGATATTTTTAGATTTAATAAAATTTTTATATTTTACCAATTGATAAATCATATATCTCAAAAAGAATAAGTAGTTCTGCCCAAAGGAGTGAATACCCATTAACTGAAACAAGCAATTTGAAGATGAGTATAATACTCATGGAAATCTTAGAAGTGTGAATAGACCTTAAAATACAAAATCACATAAAAAGTATATGCAAATACAGGTAGATAAAGAATTAAAAATTTTCCAGGATAACATTTCATATTTATTTACATAAAGCATTAGGTTAGCCTGCCTATCTGAGCTATGTGATATGTTGATCAGGCCCCTACCCTACTCTGTACCCTACCTCTAATTCTACCTACTGCATTCAGTCACCTGAGGAAGAAGGTAAATGAAATGAATGAGTGAAGCTAATGCCTTTTCTCTCTGCCTCTATGTTCTTTATCCAAATCCAAGAGAGCTACCTCAGAACAACATTCACTGATGCTCATTTCCTGACTTCTTTGAATTCACTGGGGTTTTGATTTTCAAATTTCTTAATTTATAATATTACACTTTATCTAAATAAATTCTCATTATTTACAGATTCCATATTTGCAAATTTTCCAACTTTCTAATATCTATTTATAATCCCCTGTTAACCTTAAACATCCTTTTGTGATCATTTGCAAACATGCATACAGTAGTGAAAAGTTTGATATTTCTGATGCTCATGTTTCCAGCTGAATTTGAACAAGGCAATACTTTGCTTTGTTTTTAACTCTGAGAATAAAAACTCTTTTTGCGCTCTATTTAATGCTGTAATTTATATGCTTTTGTGATTCTTTGCTGATTGTGTTGCTTAAAAATGGCCTGCAAGCATAGTGCTATCTAAAAATTAAAAAGTACTATGGTAAGACTTCCAGAGAAAATAAGTTTGTTAGATAAGCTTCATTTTGGATTTGAGCTGCCTTGCTGCTGACTGTGAGTCAATAAATTAGAAATACATATTAAATAAGATGTCTTTAAACAGAAATACACACAAAACAAAATTATACATTGATTGACAAAAGTGTGACTAAAGCCTCTCAGAACCTATGTATTTCCCCTAGGGACAGTGGGTCAGTATTTATTAATTCAGTGTTCATGGTGACTATATAGAGCATAACTAGCATAAAGAATGAGAAACAACTCTACATTGTTTTATACATGACTATTAAGAAATAATTCTCTTTATTTTTCTAATTCTTTTAACAATTTAAAATTATTAGTGCTTACATTTTTTCTACTGTCAAATATTTTAATCACTTACTGTATTTGTTCTGTTGTTACTGTGGTTTATTTTCATTTCTGTAAATGTTTATTTTTATATTTGAATGTTTATCTGTCTTAAATTATTCAGTCAGTGGAAACCTGTCAAGTTTTGAATTGTTCAGTGTGTATAGGTAGGAAAAGAACCCATTGATTTTCTTGGGTGCCAGTGTTCCTTGGGGGAAAAATTAGCCTTGTTCAAAAATCAGTTTCTCTGAATAAGTTACATTTAACGGAATTGAGAAGCAGAAGATAAATCCTAAAGGAAAGTAGACTACTGAGCAATGGGATTCATAATGCAAAAGCTGCCAAGATGAGAAAAGGTGTGCCTTAGCTTTAGTATGCTTTTGTTATAGTTGACCAGGGACTGGAATAACAGTACAGACATTGACTTAAATCAATCCCAACTCAATCTTCTGTCAACAAGTGTTCCTATATACTCTACAAAGGAGATGTTTATGAAGTAAAATAGAAAGAACAATGACTTTAGTTGTCCAGGAAATTCTATGGTGAAACTCTCCTAGTTCCACGTAATGAATTTAGTAAGTGCTAAATACTAGAGTGAAAAGATGTTCTAGATATCTGTTACCAAAACCATCATATCCTCTGGAGCTTTCCCTTTTTTATACCAGCCATCACTCACATAACCAGCTACATGAAGGTATTGATCAGTGTCCTAAAGGTTCACCTGATGATAGATCACCAAAAGCGTTTACCTCCTGATTTCAAAGATTTCCCCTGTTGCTAAAGAAAACCAGAGCCTGACAAAAATGATGAAAACAAAGTTTACTCAGGAACTATTGCTAAAGGGAAAAAGAGACATTAGTACTGAACTGGGCTTAATTCTGAAATCAGTTTATACCAAAGGAGAAGGGGTTGGGGTCAATGGATAGAAAATTGCTGAGAGGAAACACGAAGGGTAAGGAATGATTTAGCTAACCCGACCTGACAGGATCTTTGCTGCAAGCAGGCCACAATGATCAGATATCACTTGAGGCATCTGGGAAAAAAGAATTTGATCATCAGGACATTCAGTTCAGTTCAGTTCATTTCAGTCGCTCAGTCGTGTCCAACTCTCTGTGACGCCATGAATCACAGCACGCCAGACCTCCCTGTTTATCACCATCTCCCGGAGTTCACTCAGACTCACGTCCATCGAGTCCGTGATGCCATCCAGCCATCTCATGCTTGGTCGTCCCCTTCTCCTCTTGCCCCTAATCCCTCTCAGCGTCAGAGTCTTTTCCAATGAGTCAACTCTTCGCATGAAGTGGCCAAAGTACTGGAGTTTCAGCTTTAGCATCATTCCTTCCAAAGAAATCCCAGGGCTGATCTCGTTCAGAATGGACTGGTTGGATCTCCTTGCAGTCCAAGGGACTCTCAAGAGTCTTCTCCAACACCACAGTTCAAAAGCATCACTTCTTTGGCGATCAGCCTTCTTCACAGTCCAACTCTCACATCCATACATGACCACTGGAAAAACCATAGCCTTGACTAGATGGACCTTAGTCGGCAAAGTAATGTCTCTGCTTTTGAATATGCTATCTAGGTTGGTCATAATTTTTCTTCCGAGGAGTAAGCGTCTTTTAATTTCATGGCTGCAATCACCATCTGCAGTGATTTTGGAGCCTCCCAAAATAAAGTCTGACACTGTTTCCACTGTTTCCCAGCTATTTCCCATGGAGTGATGGGACCGGATGCCATGATCTTCGTTTTCTGAATGTTGAGCTTGAAGCCAACTTTTTCAGTTTCCTCTTTCACTTTCATCAAAAGGCTTTTTAGCTCCTCTTCACTTTCTGCCATAAGGGTGGTGTCATCTGCATATCTGAAGTTATTGATATTTCTCCTGGCAATCTTGATTTCATCAGGACATTAAGGGTGACCAAATGTTGAGAGTAGAAAATTCATCCCAAACTGACTTGACAGGATTCTCACTCTTGAGGTAAGTCCCAAGTATAAAACCTAGTTCACAAAGGGCTTAGAGGTGCCTGACTAAAGTTTGCTTAAGGAAAGTGTTTTTATCAATGTAAAGGCTGGGGATACAATGGGACCCTGTCTGGACCCCATGTTTTTCAACCCTGAATAACTCTCTGTGGGCTGAAACTCTGACCAACAGAAAGTAAGACCTGATGGTCAGGTTTACCATCCATACCTTCCATCACTGTGGACTGTTCGAAGATATAGTTCATGTGAATAACCTCTAAGAAGAAGATACCAAGTTATTTGAATCAGTCACCCAAGTGGCCGCAGGTTGGTTGTTTTTTTTTTTTGTCTGTCATTTTCTTTTTTCTTAGAGCTTCTCTGACAGCTCAGTTGGTAAAGAATCCATCTGCAATGCAGGAGCCCCCAGTTCAGTCCCTGGGTTGGGAAGATCCCCTGGAGAAGGGAATGGCTACCTACTCCAGTATTCTGGCCTGGAGAATTCCATGGACTGTATAGCCCATATGGTCGCAAAAAGTTGGATACAACTGAACGACTTGCACTAAATTTACTTCTTTGTTCTGGGGACTTGTTTTCTTGGGCTGTACTTCTAACCAGATGGTGGCAAAGAAGCATTACCTTAGAGCTGGCTTTCTAAATATCACAGGTTAAGGTACTTAGAAATCCTTTTGTCACAAGTTACATATTACCCAAGCTAAGCTATCTGGTGGTGGTAGGCTTCAGAAATGACTCAATTCCAGGCTCAAACATTATCATCAGACAAGATTTCTTTCTGATTCTTGATTCTCTTTTGCAGTTCCTTAAGTGTAATGTGCAACAGAATGATCAAGTTTCTTTGGTTCTTAAGCTCCAGGTCTCTAAGAGAAATCAAGCCCTTTCACATTATTTTCTTCCAAATACTTTTGGCTTTTATTGTCCTTATGGAGTAACACTTCAGTCATAAAACCATACACTTTTGTAATGTTAGACTGTTTCAGTCTTATTCTCATTCTGTGAGTTAAAAGTTGTATCAGCTTCACTTGCTCCTTACTGGCCTGAGAGTGGATGAGTGGTTTTTCCCAGAGGAAAACTGAAGTTTGTTTGTGAGTAGATGCTGCAAAGTCAATGCTTTGTTCTCTGTGCAGGACACATGTTATTCTGTTGCAAAATGCTATGAGAGATAGGGAAGGAATTTTCCTAGTCCAAACAGCTTCTTATAAAAAAGCAGCTAGTGACATAGCTGTAATTGGTGAAAAAAGGAAGTGACACTTCTAGGTGAATCAAAATTGGAGCAGATAATTATTTTTGTGCATGGTTGAATAAGAGCGTGGAGGCCCAGTAGACTGGTGCATTGAAGATAAGAGACGAGAAACATCTGCCAACAGTCAAGAGAGCATTGACAGGAGCAGTTGAAACAGGTGTAGAGGCAATGTTACCAGTATGAATTATATATTTAGAAGATATCACTGATTTTCAGATTTTTTTAAAGTAAATCAGCTTAAATTATGTGGAAGATGAACACTATTGAGTTAGTTATAAACTGTTAAATAACCTTACCTACACTTTTAATATCACCAGGTGCAATCCATCAATTTAATTTGATGAAACTTATCAAAGACTTTGCTTTCATTTTTTTAAAATATCTAGTCTAACTTGCATTTCAAATTCTCTTCTATATTTTTCTTCTTATAGTGTTTAGATTCCAGATCTCCATTTATTTACACTCATGAAAAAATTATTTAATATTTCTATTTCAGTTTCCAGATTCGTAAAATGAGACTAATAATGCTTATCTTAAAGAGTGCCTAGGTAAGCAGAAGTATTTTGTAGGCAGACCACTGCTTTCAGATCTCTATTATGTACTAACTATATGATCTTGCAGTTTATTCTAAAATGTTTAGTTTTTTTCCCCCATAAATAGGGATTATAAACGTATCTATTTTGTAGGTTGTTATGGTAATAAATTGATATTAGTAAAGTGTTTACAAGACTGCTTGGCATACATATATTCTATATTGCTTGAAAATGATTAATACACATTTGCTTCCATTCATCACAAATTATGTAAATTGAGTATTTTAAATGGAAACAACCTCTTTAAAATATACTATTTGGGAAACTTAATTATAGACACTGTTTTGTTATTTTATGTGCACTATTAAGAATCCTAAAATGTAGTATTTCTATTATATATCATTTGAGATCAGGTGGGAAAATGATAAAATAATTTACATTAAAAATCAAGACATTATTTTGCAATGAGAAATGAGTGTATCTCTATAATACAGAAAAATACTAAATCTAGTGGGATTTTTCTTTAAACCTCAATATTCAATGATGCTATGGATTTCCTTGACAAACAGAAAGTTTGCCCTCTGTAGAGGTATGCAAACATGAACTAAATTTTGCGTGGTTATTATTGTGGAATCCATTCAAGAACTGTTGGAGAATGGTTCAATAACTGTTTTTCATTCTTTCCTATCTTAAAATATTTATGATAATGTAAGTTCATTCTTTCCAAATTTAAACAAGTTATACCTTTGAAAAAAGCAAAGTCAAGGATAGGGCAAATAATCATGTTTAACAAAGGAATTGAATTGAAAATTAATTCTTGAGCACTGATATCAAAGCAAACGTTCATCTGTTTCTTTGAACTTTTTGAGTGATCTCAGCTATCCTTTAAGGTAAACTAATCACTTAGACACTAGGAGGACAGCTATGTCAATCAGATGCTGTTACTTAGCATTGAAAGTGTTTTTCCTCTTATGCTTTGCTGAATTTCCAAACGTCTCACATTACACAGCTCTAGTGATTTACAACCTGTTTCTCTGTGACATGCAAGTAAGGAAAGCCATTTAATTTTTCTTTAAACAGAGCCGGGAAAGCTCTTGGTTTTAATTTTCTTTTCTTCATTTACATAGAGCCATAATCTGCTTGGAGACTCCTAGGCTTCCCATGGGCTGCAGACACAGAAAGATAATAAAAGCAGGTTTATGTTTGAACCCCTCCAGTCATTCTAAAGAAAGTCCATGAAAATTTCCTCTATTGTTAATGCATTTTACTTTTCCTATTGAATTTTGTACAATTTAAGATTTAGGGACAAAAGACTACTGTGAAATAAATTTCAAATATAAAATGTAATATGCTTATCCATGAAAACAGTCAGTAATATCCAAAAAGTTTAGCAATTTCATCACCCCTCAAAAGAGAAAACATTTATAACAAAATAATAAAAGTGAAAACGTGAAAGGATCAATTTAATGAGCAAAATGTGTACAAATATTGGTTGTTGTTCAGTCACTCAGTCATGTCCGACTCTGCAACCCCATGGACTGCAGCATGCCAGGCTTCCTGTCTTTCTCCATCTCCAGGAGTTTGCTCAAACTCATGTCCATTGAATTGGTGATGTGATCCAACCATCTCATCCTCTGTCATCCCTTTCCATCTTTTTTGCCTTCAGTCTTTCCCAGCATCAGAGTCTTTTCCAACGAGTTGGCTCTTTGTATCGAGTGATCACAGTGTTTGGAGCTTTAGTATCAGTCCTTCCAATTAATATTCATGTTGAATACTAACATTGAATGTCTACAAATGTGCCATTTAATGTACAAACCAATCTTCATTACAATTCTCCAAATGTATTGTTTATTAAATATTTATTGAACACCATTTATGTGCTGTGTTGGACTCACAGCAATGTGAGAAAGGCATGGTATCTGTTAGGTTCTAGGCTTATAGACTCAGTTGTCCCATGATGACAGATACAAGTAAAACAAATTAAAACCATTGCCCTCACTTTCCAATAAGGTCACTAAGGCTCAGAAGAGTGTTGACATTTTCCTGATGTAACACAGCTATTGAGTGCAAGTATTAGTGGTGGTATTTAGACTCATTTTGGATGGGGGTACAGAGTCCAGCTGTTTTCATTTTTTTCCCTTAGTTTGAGATTTCTACCTCAGCATCATTTTCCTTTTTGTCTTTCTTTTTGATTTTAGATTAGAAAAAAATATGATCTTTATGATTTTCCATGAATATTTTACCCTTAAAAGTAGGAAACTTTCTAGTCAATACTAGATAAATAAAAATGGGAAGGATAAATTGAGTTTTATCAGTATTAACCTTCACTGAAAAATTATAACCATAAACTATAAACAATAGCTTCTGAAAAAAAAAAGACAGACTTACACAAAGTCAAGAAAATGACAAATGTTTGCTGTTTTAGCTTACAAATTCTAAATTGTGCTCTCATTCAACAAGTGAATTTTAACATATAGACTGCAATTTTACCTGTTCATGAATCTTCAGAGTCCAACAATATCAACCAAAAACAAATCTAAAACTATACCTTGAAGGAAACTACATATAGGTGTGTTTATATGAACAAATGTACCAAAATAACTTGAAGTTATTTTAATTTTTAAATCCTTTTTGTTAATAAAACCATGTCTTAACTTGACTACACACAACTGAGTCAAACATACTTCTTTTGAAGGTTGGCAGAATATGTCACCACCAAATATGCTAATTAGACATGAGGATTATTTGGCATTTAAAGAAATTGAGAAAAAGCAGATAAATGAAAATCTCCCTTTTTTCATCCTATTTGTCTTCCTCCAAAATAAGAACATATATTTTTCAAAGACAGTCCTCCTCCCTTCTCTCCCAGCATGGACAAAACTTAATTGCCAGAGACAATTAAGACCTCAGCAACTTGGAGAGGACATCAGCAGAATCTACATAAGAAACTTTACTAACCGACGTTTGTCCACAAAATGCTTATGTTTGCTTTATCACAATTCACTGACCCTAGAGAACTGAGGGTCTTTTCCTTTTTCTTTTCACTTCTCTAAAAATTTGATATTATTTTGCTAAGATACTATACTTAAGATATTGTAAATTCAAGTTCTAACCAAACTTTTGAGTTATTCATTTTTCCCCTGAATCTTTCATATGAACATGGATTATACATGTTAATAAACTTCTGTTTGCTTTTTTCTTGTTAATGTGTTTTATGTTATAGGGG
Source organism: Nanger dama (assembly GCA_917880005.1). Classification (NCBI taxonomy): domain Eukaryota; kingdom Metazoa; phylum Chordata; class Mammalia; order Artiodactyla; family Bovidae; genus Nanger; species Nanger dama. Next base: position 43,548,466 of record CAKJTW010000001.1, read on the forward strand.
TCCCAACTGAGGACTTAGAAAGATAGGAGAAACTTATTTCTTTTTCTCTCTTATACTTATTTATATTTAACTGATAATGATTCTCAACAAGCCTCAAGTGTTGTGCCAGTATAACTATCATTGCCTCTCTAAAACCCAACTTTAGATATTGGTTAAAGGAAAGACATTTTCAACATAAACTAAGAAAAATAAGAAAGAGTCACCTGAGTACACACTGATATTGATATTACTTCTGATATCCTAAAAGATGAAGTGGAACATTTGTTACCATCTGGTATAATTTTTTTCAAGTGCATATATTTATATTTTAGTTTATTCACCCTTTACTGATTCATGCATGTATAGAAATTTTGTCTGACATATTCATGAGGCTCTGCTGTCTACTAGGTACTGTTCTTTTATTGTAAATAGTAAATAAGAACAACAACTAACACTATACTTTGCTTATTATGTTTTAAGAGTTACATATACAAAATTCATTTCTAAGCCCTGAAGAATTCCATTGTTTAGGAAAAAAAAAACATAACAGGCAAGACATTGTGATTCAACATGTCATGTTAAAATGGATATTCATGGAGGGAAAGGTTTTGCAACAAAGGAGTGATCCTCTTTTGGAAGCTGATTTGGAGAGGTTTTTTTTTTTTTTTTTTTGCTTGTTATGAAAATGGGAGCATTCTCAGGCTCAAAACAGAGAAATAAAGGTGTCTTTGAAGAACAGCATGTAGTTTGGTATATTTTTTGCATAAAACATGAGGAAGTTATAGAAGAAAAATAAAACTTTTGAGTTCTACTTAAGTAATTTGTTGTTTTTCAAAACTGATGTGGCAAGGTTTAGCCATTGCATAGGACTGCATAGGATGACACTTTTGTATGGCATTTAGAAAGATTATTTTGCTTGTAATACGGTGAACTTAGACATAAACAGGTGCAGGAAATTAATCTACTGTTATAAATCTACTGTTATAGCCAGCCATGAACTGGAAATTGTCTGAACAAACAGTAATAATCTAAGTAACCTAAAACTTTATTTGCTTCTTCATGTAACATCCAAATCAGCTTTGAAAACTTTAAAATAAATCTAAAGAGTTACATTTAAAGGAATTATTGATTGTTTAGGTCCTCTCTGGTGGCTCAGACAGTAAAGAATCTGCCTGCAGTATGGGAGACACAGATTTAATCCCTGGGCCTGGAAGATGCCCTGGAGAAGGGAATGGCAACCCACTCCAGTATTCTTGCCTGGAGAATCCCATGGACAGAGGAGCCTGGTGGATTATATTTCATGGGGTTGCAAAGAGCTGGACATGACTGAGTGACAAACACACACACAGTGATTGTTTAGAAATGGGAATCAATAAGAACTGAATGCCAACTAGGTGCCAAGCACTTATCCATTGAAAAAGAGAATACAACTTAGAAAGTTTAAAATTAAGTTTTATCCAGAGATGTTACTGAGGACTATATCCTGGGAAAGGAAACTTTCAAATAGTGCAGAGCAGTTACAAAGAGGTAAGGGAAGAACCAGAATATAGTCGTTTTTCCTGAAAAAAAAAAAAAAAAGTAGTCAAATATCAAATGATTACCACTATTCACAAAAAACAGACATCATGTTAATGATTTTAGTGCTTTTCTGGGTATGGGAAGGTGCAAGATCCTTGGCTCATTGAAATTACTCCTTTGATATGCATCTTGACTATCTAGGACCAATATCCTGTATTTCCCCATTCGGAATTCCCCTCAGTGTGCACCATCAGAGGCAGCTGCCATGGCTGATGGCTGATGTCTGATGGTGAAACATATATTGTTTACCAGAATGTTTGGTAGTGTTCTTTGTCTACTGAAATGGCAGGCAGCATTTTTTTGTCACATGTTCTTCTTGGCAGAAAAAGAAAATAAGATGAACAAAGAAAAGATAATTCAAAAGAAAACAAAGAGTAATGTAGTAGACTGTTCATTATTAATAGTAATTTTACACTGACTGTAAAATACTGAACATTTTAATTAAAAAGCAATCTATCAAAATAAAAACAAAAAATAGCCTGTTTATATAAAACTGACTTGAAATTCAAGGGCATAGTCAGAGGTTGGGATCTTTAGATGTTACAGGTGGGAGAGAGAAAATGAAGCCAAGTGGAATATATTTTTTGAAATGTAAACTTGTGGCTTTAAAAAATATTTCCTCCTACATGACTTTTTATTTAACTAAATGCCTTGGTTGCCTTAAGAATAAAGAGTAATCTAAAAATGAAAAGAAAGAATAGTTAACTATTTTCCAAATATAAGATTAGATAAGGTGTTGACATTCACATTGTTAGGACCAAACTGGAGCCAAGACAGGCTCTAAGGGGCAGGCTAAGGTCTGAGTTTTAGTCTCTGGAAAAGCTGAGGCACTGGGAACACCCGCAGGCAGTGTAGCTCGAACAATCAGAAAAAGTCCCTGTAGCCTCGGCCTGAGCCAATCAGGAAAATCTGCCCGCGCCAATCTGGATAAGGATACGAGATTTAAAAGTCCTGCGCACGTACAGTTTAGCCAATCCGTCTGTATAAAAGTAGATGTGATTCAGAGCTCGGGGCTCTCGTCAAAACTCCACTGCGCTGGATGAGACCTGAGCCCTAGCTCGAGCTAGCAATAAACCCCTTTACATTTACATTTACATTTACATGCGCATTTACATTGCTGTGGATGTCTTATTCTCTCAGTTTTGGGGACTAGGACTTCAGGCATAACAACATACCTCATAGAGAAGTAGATTCCATAAGGACAAAAAATAGAAAGAATCAAACCAGACAATGACTGGCATCTTCCAAAAGGGTCTGTGACCCCAAGGCTCTTTCCTTTGTTAGAGACCTTAAGAAATTAATTATATTAGAAATAATGAGACTCCTCACACCAACCTGACTGACACTCTTGATACCTATGGTCATCAGCCATAACAATGTAGCATTATATGGCTAACAGCTATTGAAAGTTAATCCCCAAAATATAAATAATAATGTTAATCATTTAATCCATCAAAATAAAGATAACCTTATATCATCAAAATTCATAGTAAAAAAATGGATGGGAGTGAAAAGATTACTGGACTGGCAAGCAAAAAATACTGATTCCTGATTTGAGCATGGTTACTGAGGTCAGGGTGGCGGCCAAGAAGAGCTACCCCATGCCTGAGGTCAGGGCAGGTGGCCGGAGGAGCAACCCCATGTCCAACATAAGAGAAACCCAAGTAAGACGGTAGATGTTGAGAGAGGGCATCAGAGAGCAGACACACTGAAACCATAATCATAGAAACCTAGTCAGTCTGATCACATGGACCACAGCCTTGTCTAACTCAATGAAACTAAGCCATGCCCTGTGGGGCCACCCAAGATGGACGGGTCATGGTGGAGAGGTCTGACCGAATGTGGTCCATTGGAGAAGGGAATGGCAAACCACTTCAATTTTCTTGCCTTAAGAACCCCATGAACAGTATGAAAAGGCAAAATGATAGGATACTGAAAGAGGAACTCCCTGGGTCGGTAAGTGCCCAATATGCTACTGGAGATCAAAGGAGAAATAACTCCAGAAAGAATGAAAGGATGGAGCCAAAGCAAGAACAATACCCAGCTGTGAATGCAACTGGTGATAGAAGCAAGGTCCGATGCTGCAAAGAGCAATATTGCATAGGAACCTGGAATGTCAGGTCCATGAATCAAGGCAAATTGGAAGTAGTCAAACAAGAGATGGCAAGAGTGAGCATTGACATTCTAGGAATCAGCGGACTAAAATGGACTGGAATGGATAAATTTAACTCAGATGACCATTATATCTACTACTGTGGGCAGGAATCGCTTAGAAGAAAATGGAGTAGCCATCATGGTCAACAAAAGAGTCCGAAATGCGGTACTTGGATGTAATCTCAAAATGACAGAATGATCTCTGTTCATTTCCAAGGCAAACCATTCAATATGATGGTAACCCAAGCCTATGCTCCAACCAGAAATGCTGAAGAAGCTGAAGTTGAACAGTTCTGTGAAGACCTCCAAGACATTTTACAACTAACATCCCCAAAAGATGTCCTTTTCATTATAGGGAACTAGTATGCAAAAGTAGGAAGTCAAGAAGCATCTGGAGTAACAAGCAAATCTGGCCGAAGATTACACAATGAAGCAGGGGAAAGGCTAATAGAGTTTTGCCAAGAGAACACACTAGTAAAGGCAAACAACCTGTTCCAACACCACAAGAGGACTCTACACATGTACATCACCAGATGGACAACACCGAAATCAGACTGATTATATTCTTTGCAGCCAAAGATGGAGAAGCTCTCTACTGTCAGCAAAAACAAGACCAGGAGTGGACGGTGGCTCAGATCATGAACTCCTTATTGCCAAATTCAGACGGAAATTGAAGAAAGTACGGCAAACCACTAGACCATTCAGGTATGACCTAAATCAAATCCCTTATGATTATACAGCGGAAGTGAAAAGGACTATATCTGATAGATTGCCTGATGAACTATGGATGGAGGTTCATGACATTATACAGGAGACAGGGATCAAGAATGTCCCATGGAAAAGAAAGGCAAAAAAGGAAAATGGCTGTCTGGGGAGGCCTTACAAATAGCTGTGAAAAGAAGAGAAGTGAAAAGCAAAGGAGAAAAGGAAAGATAGAAGCATCTGAATGCAGGGTTCCAAAGAATAGCAAGGAGAGATAAGAAAGTCATCCTCAGTGATCAATGCAAAGAAATAGAGGAAAACAACAGAATGGGAAAGACTAGAGATATTTTCAAGAAAATTAGAAATATCAAGGGAATATTTCATGCAAAGATGGGCTTGATAAAGAACAGAAATGGTCTGGACCTAACAGAAGCGGAAGATATTAAGAAGAGATGGCAAGAATACACAGAAGAACTATACAAAAAGATCTTCACGACCAAGATAATCATGATGGTGTGATCACTCACTTAGAGCCAGACATCCTGGAATGTGAAGTCAAGTGGGCCTTAGGAAGCATCACTACAAACAAAGCTGTGGGGTGATGTAATTCCAGTTGAGTTATTTCAAATCCTAAAAGATGATGCTGTGAAAGTGCTGCACTCAATATGCCAGCAAACTTGGAAAACTCAGCAATGGCCACAGGACTGGAAAAGGGCAGTTTTCATTCCAATCTCAAAGAAAGACAATGCCAAAGAATGCTCAAACTACCGCACAATTACACTCATCTTACATGCTAGTAAAGTAATGGTCAAAATTCTCCAAGTAAGCTTCAGCAATACGTGATCCGTGAACTTCCAGATGTTCAAGTTGGTTTTAGTAAAGGCACAGGAACCAGAAATCAAACTGCCAAATCCACTGTATCATGGAAAAAGCAAGAGAGTTCCAGAAAAACATCTATTTCTACTTTATTGACTATGCCAAAGCCTTTGACTGTGTGGATCACAAGAAACTGTGGAAAATTCTGAAAGAGATGGGAATACCAGACCACCTGACCTGCCTCTTGTGAAACCTGTATGCAGGTCATGAGGCAACAATTAGAACTGGACATGGAAGAATAGACTGGTTCCAAATTGGAAAAGGAGTACGTCAAGGCTGTATATTGTCACCCTGCTCATTTAACTTATATGCAGAGTACGTTATGAGAAACGCTGGGCTGGAAGAAGCACAAGCTGGAATCAAGATTGCTGGGAGAAATATCAAGAACCTCAGATATGCAGATGACACCACCGTTATGGCAGAAAGTGAAGAGGAACTAAAAAGCCTCTTGATGAAAGTGAAAGTGGACAGTAAAAAGTTGACTTAAAGCTCAACATTCAGAAAACAAAGATCATGGCATCTGGTCCCATCACTTCATGGGAAATAGATGGAGAAACAGTGGAAACAGTGTCAGACTTTATTTTTCTGAGCTCCAAAACCACTGCAGCTGGTGATTGCAGCCATGAAATTAAAAGACACTTACTCCTTGGAAGGAAGCTTATGACCTATTAGATAGCATATTGAAAAGCACGGACATTTCTTTGCCACAAAGGTCCGTCTAGTCAAAGTTATGGTTTTTCCAGTGGTCATGTATGGATGTGAGAGTTGGACTGCAAAGAAAGCTGAGCACCGAAGAATTGATGTTTTTGTACTGTGGTGCTGGTGAAGACTCTTGATAGTCCCTTGGACTGCAAGGAGACACAACATTCCACTGTAAAGGGTGATCAGTCCTGGGTGTTCATTGGAAGGACTGATGCTAAAGCAGAAACTCCAATACTTTGGCCACGTCATGCAAAGAGTTGACTCATTGGAAAACACTCTGATGTTGGGAGGGATTGGGGGCAGGAGGAGAAGGGGATAACAGAGGATGAGATTGTTGGATGGCATCACCGACTCAATGGACATGAGTTTGATTGAACTTCGGGAGTTGGTGATGGACAAGGAGGCCTGGCATGCTGTGATTCATGGGGTCGCATAGAATTGGACATGACTTAGTGACTGAACTGAACTGAACAGAACTGAGTGAGTTCTAGAAAATCTCTAGGCCTGAATATTCTCAAATAGAACTGAGAGTCTGAAAAGCCAAGGTCTTCAAATAAACTGATTGTTTATAATGAAAACTAAAGGATTTAAAATAACCATGCAAATAGAGTTAACTGATCTTGATCAAAGGACCAATGAAAATACAATGAAGAATTATAATCTTTCAACAAATGGTGCTGGAAAATTTGACAACCACTTGTAAAAATATTGAATGTCATGAGAGGTATAATACCTCTCATGAAAATTAAAATCTAAATATAGACCTAAATGTAAAATACAAGTCTTTTAAACTTTAAGATAACAAAAGAAAATATACATGACCTTGGGTTTGGCAATAACTTTTTAGATATAACACTGAAGTAATGATTCATGAAAGAAATAATTAACAGTGTAAACTTAACTAAAATGAAGAATTTCTACTCTATGAAAGACATTATCAACAGAATGAGAAGACAAGTCACAGACTGTGAGAAAACATTTACAAAAGACACATCTGATGAAGGACCCTTCTCTAAAATATACAAGCAACACTTAAAATTTTTAAATAAATTAGCAGATGGGTTATAGATATGAACAGACACTTTGGAGACAAATGAGAAATAAGCATATGAAACAATGTTCCATATTGTATGTCATCAGGAAATGTAAATTAAAATAGCAATGAAATGCCACTATAAACCTATTAGAATGACTAAAACACTACATCAAATTTTGGTGAAGATGTGGACCACAGGATCTCTCATTCATTGCTAGAGGGAATGAAAAATGGAACAGCCACTTTAGGAGAAGGTTTGATGGCTTCTTACAAAGGAAAATATATTCTTACTGTATGATCAAGCAATTACATCCTTTGATAATTACTCAGAGGAGTTGAAAAGTTATTTTCACACAATAACATAAACACCAATGAGGCTAAGCACATGCTGGAGTAGAGAATAGATGAGAAATCTCTGTATGTTGTTTAATATTGTTGTGAACCTAAAACTGCTCTAAAATAAAAATATCAAATGGTACAAATTAAAAAAAAAAAAAAAAACAGATTTGCTGATGTACAATTCTTCCATTCTCTAATTGTAGAAACTCTGATTTAGGTTTAAATTTTACTGCTGTTGGCTATGAATTATCTCACTCAAATTCACCTAGCAAATAAACAACCACACAGCATAATGCACATTGCAGTGATATATTTTTGGTTACATATAAATTAAACTGAGGAATAACTTTTTATTATAAAAGAATATTTTATATATTTTAGATTTCTATGCTTAGAAAATGTTAAGTTCACACATAATTTTTTTCTATCTAGTCTCTTCACTATCTAATTTTAATTACCTGAATTACTTAAACAGTTCATAGAAGAGTTCTTGATTAATTTAGAAAATTATCCAAAGCATATTTGGGATGCAGACACATATGACCAAGTATCTTGAAACAACATGTATTCTTTAGGGTCTGTTAGTAAGTCAACCTATAGAATATAAAAGAATATACAATCACCAATACAAGGTAGTATATTATATAGAGGTCAGGTTTTCCTAAACTGGTTTGCTTAATGTCATTGTACAAAAACTATAGTAATTGAAAAATCACTCAAATTATGTATGCACTTCTTCAGAGTAATTTTATTAAGGTTCAGTATTATTATAAAGAAAGAGTTCAGGTTATCCTAAACTGGTTTGCTTAATCTCATTCTACAAAAACTAAAAAAATCTGAAAAATCACTCAAAATATGTACGTACTCCAGAGTAATTTTGTTAAGGTTCAGTATTATTTTGCAAAATATTTTAATATAGAATACATTTTCAAATAAGTACACTGGGAATTGATCTAAAGACTGTGAGAAATATTTTTGCTTTGTCTCGTTCATTCACAGAATATTTCCTCCTCATTCCTGAGTATTTTTATGTTAATTCCAAATACTATGACAAAGTATAAAGAAAAGAAGCTTTCTTCATACCCTGTATTTTCTCTTCCATTTAAAAATCTAAATAATCCTGCTGTGTCCATAGGTTCTACTTCTTATCTTCATTTTTCAGCTTAGCAAAGACATGGAGAGACTTCAATAAGCTTCTCAGAGTCTTGTTATGGGTACGTGGAATACAACCCCAGATTTTTACACAGTCTGACTTTGTCTCTCCTGGGTCCCTCCTACTTCACTGCTACACTTGGCAGCTTGAGTAGCCTTTCCTATTAGGATTCCCACTTGTCTGCTAAATGTCAGATCACCATTTCTTCTTCATTAGTAATTCCTTAATGGGAAAAGAGGATAGCATAGGGGAAAGAGAACAAAATTACATGTAAGTGAAAGACAGTATTCCTTTCTTTTTGAATTTCAAAATCAAACCTTTTCCTTTTATTCTTCCAGGAAAAAAGAATGAAACATATTTAATAATCCAAGCATTACTTGAATGTCTGCACAACATTATTTTCTTAAGAGACTCAATCCCTCATTCTCATTGTGTATCACATTCCAGAATAGTAGTTTACAAATATTTTATGATTTTGTAATCATTTCAATTAAAAAATCTGAGTGTGCACACCTCAAATACATGTGTAAATATCTGTTTATAAACAATATATTTACATGTTCCATAAAAATAAACATTGAATGTTTTACAAATTAGACACAAAATATATATCTTAAAAATTAATATAAAATTATAGGCAAATATAAAAACTTCATAATGAATAACTCTTAATGGGTGAAGTGTGATTATATTAATAGATGCAAATTTATATATACATTGATATGTTGCTCACTACTCAGTTGAAAACAGTCTGGGAAAGGGGAATGTGTCAGTCAAACCTAGAGAAACATTAACTATTTAATTAAGGTAAACAGATTTATTCATTACTTACATATTACATATTAAAGAAATAGGTACCTGATTCTGAGGGGACTAAACAAATCTTTTCTTCAAAAGCATACTCCTAGAAGGTATTAAGTACATGGTGGTGATTTTGTTGCTCTGTCATGTCTGACTCTTTGTGATTCCATGGACTGTAGCCAGCCAGGCTCCTCTGTCCATGGGATTTTCCAGGCAAGAATACTGGAATGGGCTGCCATTTTCTTCTCCAGGGGATATTCCAGACCTAGGGATTGAACCTGGGTCTCCTGCATTACAGGCAGATTCTTTGCCTTCTGAGCCACCAGAGAAGCCCATTAAGTACATAAATATCAATTATATGAAATTTCAAAAAGAGTGTGTAAGGGAATCAAACATCATGCATAGAGACATAAAGGAGTCCTGGGCTGAGTGGGGACCCTCATTCCCTCCTTGTGTCACCCCAGATGGTGTTAAGAATATTGCTTTTTTTTTCAGGGTGAGTTTGCAAACTACATCAGAGACAAGTAAGACTCTTTTAGAAGCAAAGACTATGCTGAGAGAAATCATTGCCATATTTAAATTAGGAAGGAAGCCAGAAGATAAGATAATTTGCCAAGGAACATATTTTTCTAAACTACTTTCTCAAAACGTGTGCTAAGAGTCAGGGAAGGAACTGGATTAAATGTAAGTAAAGCATGCAACCTTACTGCTTTTCCCACTCCTACACTATATTTTGGTGAGGGTACCCAACACACACCTAACTCAGGTTCAGGGCAGGGTAGGGCATATAATTTAGAAACATATATATATATATATATATATATGATTTAAAGATAGATTTGCATTCTTACTTTATAAATATTGACATTAAAATTTTTGCACATCTCAAATATGAGGGTTCTTTTCTCTAACATAGGCATTTTGACATTCTGGCAGGGTCTGTGATAAAAGCTGTGAATTGCCAGATGGATAAATATGTAACATCTTGACTGACAGATTATCTTTACTATGTAGATAAAATTTAACACTGAAAATGGGAACAAGATGCTTTTGATTTTCTATTGATCTACAAAAACAATTAGTGAAATCAAATTGTACAATATTTGTATAGATCAGAAGAGATCTGAAAAAGTCATTATATTGCTCATGGGAGATTTCAATTACCTAAATATTGTCTGTGTAACAGGGAGAAAATGTAAGAGTGTGCTTCTTAGAGAAAATTTCATTCATTCATAATTCAATTTGATGAACAACTCTTCTGACAGAATAGAAAGAATCATTTTGTTATATATTGTGAGACTCTCAGCCAGGAATTATTGATAAATAAATACAAAACCAAGATCTTTGACTGCATGATAATAACCGTGATACAGTTTACACACACACACACACACACACACAGACAAATGTTACAAACCTGTAGATTATAAAGTGCTTCATTATTTTCTCTAGTTCTTACAATAAATTTCCTGTCCAGGAAAGACTGACTGTATTCAACTAATGCCTGCAGTCAATCTTCTTTCTCTATGTTTCTTAATTTTTGTGTGAGATATAATGTGGACTGAATTAGAAGGAAAGAAGGAGAGAGAGACAGAGAGAAAGAGAGGAGGAGAGAGAAAATTGAAAGAGAGATTTCAAGTCAAGTTCCTTGGGCAAGATTTCTCTTGATGCCATCAAGCATCTTTTCTATGCTCTTGTTTCATCTTCTCTTCAGGTATATGCCTCTCTCAGATTTTCATATTTAGAAATCTTTTTAGAAAACATATCAATGGATTTATTTACTTATTTTTTTCAAAGGCTGATTTGTTGCAAAGGAACCCCGTAAGGATATTTAAATCCTAGGTAGTCAACAAAGCCCTAAGCCAATGAGAGAAAGCTGGAGAAATGGAAATGAGAAATCAGAACCAGAGAGCACTATTTAGAATAATAGCAGAAAATGAAAGAAAGGAGAAATTGAATTAGAGCAAAGATGATTCAGGGCTGATTTGCTAAGCAGGTATCCAGAGTGCCAACAAATAAATACGATTAACTACACTGTTGGGAGTTATGGAGTTTATGATAAGAATGATGCAAATTAAAGCTACACTGAGATGCCATTATTCACTTATCAGATTCCTAAATATTCCTAAGTTTGGTAACATACTCTTGGCAAAGCAATTAGCGACTTAATACATTGCTGGTGGGAGTGTGAATTCTTATAAGCCATGTAATCATAAATGCAGCAATACCTATCAAAATTTTAAACACAGGGACTTTGATCAAGCAATTCTGCTCTGGGAATTTAGTTTACAAATGTGGATGTCCATATGCAAAATACTTTATGCCATTTTCATTTACTTTTTATATTAACTTATTATGTTTGTTGGTTACAGCATTGTTTGCAATAGCAAAAGAATCAAACCACCCATTGACCACCAAAAAGAGAGGGCTTAAATAAATTATGATAAATCCATATAACAGATAATATGTGGCTAAAGACCAATGTTCATCTAACTGCATTGATTTGGAAAGTCTTCCAAGATAAATTATAAGTAAAATAACATGTTCAGAGCAATGGGCATAATATACTATCTCTGTTATGAAAACAGAGAAAATAAGAATCTGTATTTGTGTTTATTTGGCATATATAAGGGAAGTCTGAAAGATGCATAAAAATATTATAGGAATAATTTTCATGGCTGGGGTGGCATGGATATAGGAACAAGCAGGAAATAAAGTAGACTTTTGACTATGAACCAGTTTACACTTAAAGATATATTCATCTATCAAAAATCAAATGCATAAAGTTTTTATCAAGTATTATTAGGATAAAATTGGAAGTGTGGAACCATTTAACTTTGGCATCTATACATAATGTAAACAGACACTATTCCCACTGACTTAATTGTACATTGTTGTTCACAGTAGAGAAAAAGAAGTGTTCAAAGGATAATTGCATTAGTCAAGGTTCAGTCAAGATAGGTTAGGTTATATTATGGCAACAAACCATCACAAAACCTTAGTGTTTTGCAAAGCAAGTTTCCTTATCATGCTACATGACGTTTGAGGATCTACTTCTGTTCCTATCCATATCTTCTGTGTTCCAGATTAACACTGATAGAAATTCTCCTACCTGGGATTCTCATATCAGAAAAAAAAAAAAGGAGTTAAGAGTGAATCTTAAACCCTTAAAAGCTTTCTTAAAAGTGATACATAATACTTAATAGAAACATTTTATTGGTCAATACAAGTCATATGACTGCTACTGAATTCACCAAAACAGGATGTATAATCTTCCTGTCAAGAGGGAAGCATCTCAGAAGTATAGCCAAACCTAAATTAATGGCCAAAGCAACTATAAATCTCTCTAGAATAGGAAATACTTTAAGATATGATACAAATTACCATTTATCATTTGTTGATAATCAATCTTCATTTTCTTCCCATCCCCATGCTGAACCAGTCCTAACATTAATTTAATGTTAATTCTATTCTCATATAAAGAATATAAGCTATTAAGTACTCTGACTTGAGTTTCTACATATCTTATTGCTTTCTAGACAGGAACAGACCTTGAAATTATTAAAATTTCCAGGAAAGTTTTACTTTGATATAATTGAGTTGGTCCTATTTTTTGTTTCCAATGTTTTCTAATAGATCACATCACCTGGTTAAATCCTTCAGTGTGTAGAAGAATCATTAAGAAGGTGTGCCATTCAACAGACTGGAATCTATGTGAAAGATTATCTTTAACTGTGGATAAGCAGAGTTGTTTTTAACCAAATGAATGAATAAAGAAATTTGCATTTTAACAATTATTACTGAATGCACAAACTTTTTTCTTATACTGAAATAGATGATTGAATGATATCCACAAATATATACACCAATTACAATTTTAATTCCCTTTAAGCCCTCTTCAGTTACTCTCAGCCATCCTATACTTTATTCAGATAAGTAGAATATAACATTTGCTGTAAAAATGAATACCATTTGAATTCTGGATCTTTCTACAAAATTATATCATCTATGACCTAAGCAGATAACATCTATATGGATTTTATTACTGATAAAAAAGTATAAACTATTTTTTATTCTAATAAAATCTTCATTGGGGAGCAAATACCAGTCCTAAACAAAAGAACATTTTTCATTTTAAATCATCACCTAGGAAGGAAGACCTACTTGATCATGATTAGAAAATGGCCAGAGACTTGAATTTATTTTTTAATGCTATTTATAAAATTGTCTATGCTGCTGTGATTGAAACTGAGAGGTGGATGAAATTGCATAACTGAAGGAGCATAAAGTCTGGAAAATGGTTGAGCTTAGGCTTAGAGGTAAGATCTAAGAAGGCGTATTGAATAATGAGAAAAGCAGCCTGGCTGAAATAAGGGGATTATGACGTTAAGTATTGAGAGGCAGGTTTGGAAAAGTAAATTAGAATAAGTTGTAGAGGACTTGGACCTCCAGCTAAGGGTCCTAATGTAAATGAGCAGGTAGGACAAGTTTTCAAATAGGAGACTGAGAGAAAAAATGTAGAAGGAACATGTGTAAAGCAGGTTGGAAGGACCTGATTGGAGGCTGAGAATATTGCCTCCCTGGGCAACCATTAGAGATAATAAGGAATCTCAGTAGGACACTGTTATTATGAAGAGATATAAGAGGAGAACTAGAAACAAGGTATAAATAAACATAATTTGAATAACAACATGAAATTAAAATGAGAAAAGAATCTAAACTGACTGATTTAGAAGTTGGAAAAGTTAGACAATAGGTGACTATGATAATTGAATCCATGAGGAAAAGAAAACCGAGGATCAAACTTGGAAGGACAAGAGCAGTAATTAGTCCAGTGCTCATTTCTCCCCAGGGCTGACAAAAGGTTCTTTTCTTATACTGCCCAATTCTGCATGGACTGTTTGCTTCCCCAGTCTGCCTGGACAGCAAACACTGTCCCTATGCCGCATGAGCTTTAAGTGCTCTTCTTTCTGAAACACTGGGTGGCTCTTTACATGACCTCTGGTAGTTTCTCACAACCCACATTGAATACCTTTCTGATTTGTATTATAGAAGGATCCACTGCATATTTTCAGAGTTCTTTCTCTGTTTAACTCTGGACTTCTAAGTAATCTTCCCTGTTCACCACAGCTGCCATTGTCTCCCTGATCTGTAAGTTCTGTGTCAATAAACGTGGAGCTCACACGCTACTAAAGTAATGCTCAAAATTCTCCAAGCCAGGCTTCAGCAATACGTGAACCGTGAACTTCCAGATGTTCAACTGGTTTTAGAAATGGCAGAGGAACCAGAGATCAAATTGTCAACATCAGCTGGATCATCGAAAAAGCAAGAGAGTTCCAGAAAAGCATCTATTTCTGCTTTATTGACTATGCCAAAGCCTTTGACTGTGTGGATCACAATAAACTGTGGAAAATTCTGAAAGAGATGGGCATACCAGACCACCTGACCTGCTTCGTGAGAAACCTGTATGCAGGTCAGGAAGCAACAGTTAGAACTGGACATGGAACAACAGACTGGTTCCAAGTAGGAAAAGGAGTACGTCAAGGCTGTATGTTGTCATCCTGCTTATTTAACTTATATGCAGAATACATCATGAGAAATGCTGGGCTGGAAGAAGCACAAGCTGGAATTGCCTTGAGAAATATCAATAACCTCAGATGTGCAGATGACACTACCCTTATGGCAGAAAGTGAAGAGGAACTAAAGAGCCTCTTGATGAAAATGAAAGAGGAGAGTGAAAATGTTGGCTTAAAGCTCAACATTCAGAAAATGAAGATCATGGCATATGGTCTTATCACTTCATGGCAAATAGATGGGGACACAGTGGACACAATGTCAGACTTTATTTTTCTGGGCTCCAAAATCACTGCAGATGGTGACTGCAGCCATGAAATTAAAAGACACTTACTCCTTGGAAGGAAAGTTATGACCAACCTAGATAGCATATTAAAAGCAGAGGCAATACTTTGTCCACAAAGGACCATCTAGTCAAGGCTATGTTTTCTCCAGTAGTCATGAATGGATGTGAGAGTTGGACTATAAAGAAAGCTGAGAGCTGAAGAATTGATGCTTTTGAACTGTGGTGTTGGAGAAGACTCTTGAGAGTCCCTTGGACTGCAAGGAGATCCAACCAGTCCATACTAAAAAGATCAGTCCTGGGTGTTCATTGGAAGAACTAATGTTTAAGCTGAAACTCCAATATTTTGGCCACCTGATGCAAAGAGCTGACGCATTGGAAAAGACCCTGATGTTGGGAATGATTGAAGGCAGGAAGAGAAGGGGACGACAGAGGATGAGATGGTTAGATGGCATCACTGACTCAATGGACATGAGTTTGGGTAGACTCGGGAACTGGTGATGGACAGGGAGGCTTGGCATGCTGTGGTTCACGAGGTCACAAAGAGTTGGACACGACTGAGTGACTGAACTGAACTGAAATGCAGAGCATCCACTGGTCTCTCTTTGGCCTTCTCTCCCCTGTGACCACAGGTTGGAAATTTTTTCATAGCAGTATGCCCTAGCTATAGCTGAGCTTGTCTCATTTGGTTTCATGTCTGTGAAAGTAACATGTCTTTATTGCCTAATGTCCAATGTTCTGAATACAGTTCAGTTCAGTTCAGTCGCTCAGTTGTGTCCGACTCTTTGAGACCCCACAAGTCAGAGCACGCCAGGCCTCCCTGTCCATTACCAACTCCAAGAGTTCACTCAGACTCACGTCCATCGAGTCCGTGATGCCATCCAGCCATCCCATCCTCTGTCGTCCCCTTCTCCTCCTGCCTCCAATCCCTCCCAGCATCAGAGTCTTTTCCGGTGAGTCAACTCTTCACATGAGGTGGCCAAAGGACTGGAGTTTCAGCTTCTGCGTCATTCCCTCCAAAGAAATCCCAGGGTTGATCTCCTTCAGAATGGACTGGTTGGATCTCCTTGCAGTCCAAGGGACTCTCAAGAGTCTTCTCCAACACCACAGTTCAAACTCATCAATTTTTCAGCACTCAGCTTTCTTTACAGTCCAACACTCATATCCATACATGACCACTGGAAAAACCATTGCCTTGACTAGATGGACCTTTGTTGGCAAAGTAATGTCTCTGCTTTTGAATATGTTATCTAGGTTGATCATAACTTTTCTTCCAAGGAGTAAGCATTTTTAATTTCATGGCTGCAGTCACCATCTGCAGTGACTTTGGAGCCCCCAAAATAAAGTCTCTCACTGTTTCCACTGTTTCCCCATCTATTTCCCATGAAGTGATTGGACCAGATGCCATGATCTTCCTTTTCTGAATGTTGAGCTTTAAGCCAACTTTTTCAGTTTCCTCTTTCACTTTCATACAGAGGCTTTTTACTTTCTCTTCACTTTCTGCCATAGGGTGGTGTCATCTGCATATCTGAGGTTACTGATATTTCTCCTGGCAATCTTGATTCCAGCTTGTGCTTCTTCCAGCCCAGTGTTTCTCATGATGTACTCTGCATATAAGTTAAATAAGCAGAGTGACGATATACAGCCTTGATATACTCCTTTTCTTATTTGGAACCAGTCTGTTGTTCCATGTCCAGTTCTAACTTTTGCTTCCTTATCTGCATATTCTACACATTTTGATGGGGCATTGTTTTTTTCAAGTAGATTTGTAAAATTCTTTTATGATACTTCCAAGTTATGCAGAAGTCTCTTTTGGTTTTAAATAATACAAACCCACAGAAGGAAACAATTAAAGTTTGAATATACATAGGAACACAGTGTAGAATTTGAAACTAGGCTTCCTGGGTTTAAATCCTGGCTCCATCAGTGTAATATTTAGGCAAGTTTCTTGAATATTTATGATCATTTAACTTATATAAAACAAGGGCTATAGAAATGACTACTTCACTAAGTTAACATGAGGATTTAATCAGTACCTGTTTCATGGCAACGCTCAATAAGTACTTATTACTGTCATTGTTAGTTGCAGTGGTAAGGAGGGTTTTGCTATCATTTTAAAATACTTTTAAAAATATTTTTATTTATTTATTTACTTTTGGCTACATTGGGTCTTTGTTGCTACACACGGGCTTTCTCTAGTGGAGAGCGGGGGCTACTCTCTATTTGGAATGCGCAGGCTTCTCACTGCAGTGGATTCTCTTGTTGCAGGGCACAGGCTCTGGGGCTTGCAGGCTTCAGTACTTGCAGCATGTGAGCTCAGCATTTGCGGCCCCTGGGCTCTGGAGCACAGGCTCAATAGTTGTGGTGTGTGGGCTTAGCTGCTCCCCGGCATGTGGGATCTTCCCAGACCAGGGATGGACTGCATTGGCAGGCAAATTGTTCACCACTGAGCCACCAGGGAAGCCCAATTGTTATTATTATTACTAAGGGGAGAGTGTATGATAAGGTTTCTTCATAATGGGAGGACTGAAGGAAATAGTAGCACTTCAGTAACTAAAGTTTCTCTCTCTTTCTTTCCAATAATGAATGTCCCTCATTTTTGTTTCTCTCAGTATCTTCTTCGTTCAGATCTTTCCCTCTATAAACTAATTTCCTCTGTTCTTAGTGATTGTGGCTGAACATTCCTGACCTGAGTTGTTATGTTTCTATTCACTAAAGCCAAAAAATTGACTACTGTTGTTGGCTCTGATGGAAAATACACAGGGATGATGAAGTGGGAAGAGAATTCTTAGAAAAGGAATACTGTGAGCTAGAGAAGTGTTTTCCATAAAGACAAAGTTCTGCTAAGGACTGAAAAACACAGTAAGACTGTACATCTGAGTCTGTGTGTAAGTGATTGGAGTACTAACATTGAAAGATTTTTATTTCCTTAAGATATCTGATCACATCACATCAAGGCAAATAGATGGGGAAGCAATGGGAATCATGACAGACTTTATATTCCTGGGCTTCAAAATCACTGCAGAGGTGAATGCTGCCATGAAATTAAAAGACGCTTGCTTCTTGGAAGAAAAGTTATGACAAACCTACACAGTGTATTAAAAGCAGAGACATTACTTTGCCAACAAATGTCCATATAGTCAAAGCTGTGGTTTTTCCACCAGTCGTGTATGGATATGAAAGTTGGACCCTAAAGAAGAGTGACTGCTGAAGAATTGATGCCTTTGAACTGTGGTGTTGGAGAAGACTCTTAAGAGTCCCTCGGACTGCAAGGAGATCCAACCAGTCAATTCTAAAGGAAATCAATCCTGAATATTTATTGGAAGAACTGATGCCAATTGATGAAGTTGAAGCCAGCACTTTAGCCACCTGATACAAAGAGCCAACTTGTTAGAAAAGACCCTGATGCTGGGAAAGATTGAAGGCAGGAGGAGAAGGGGACGACAGAGGATGAGATGTTTGCGTGGCATCATTGACTCAACAGACATGAATTTGAACAAGGACTGGGAGATGTGATGGACAGGGAAGACTGGCGTGCTGCAATCCATGGAGTCACAAAGAGTTGGACACGACTGAGTGAACAACAAAGATGTGAAAATAGGGGCTTCCCAGGTCATGCTAGTGGTAAAGAATCTGCCTGCAATGAAGGAGATGAAAGAGGCATAAGTTTGGGGAAGCCCTCTGGAGAAGGAAATGGCAACTTGCTCCAATATTCTTGCCTGGGAAACCCCATGGATAAAGGAGCCTGGTGGACTATAGTTCATGGGCCACAAAAGTGTCAGACACCCCTGAGTGACTAAGCACACATGCACACACAAGCTATGAGAACTCAGAGAAATATGATTTGAAGGTGGTAAAAGAATAAGCCATAACAAGTGAATTGGGACTAATCTAGAACTAAAAATCCCCAGAGATTTTTGGAAAACTGAGCTCTCTGTCTACTTAACAAGTGCCTCTTTCCTTTTTGTTATTCAGAAAATCTCCTTGCAAACGAATAGGTGTCATTGCAGCAAAACTTTATTTCTAACTAGCTGTCTAAGGTTTTAGAGAGATGAGTGAAAGAATTTCATGAGTAATAATTAAGTGGCAAAAATTAGCTATTATTTTTTAAATTATGAAATGAGATCAAAATTTCTTCCATTATTTGATTTAAAAATCCTATTGATCTCTCTTTTCAAAAAGAAATAAACTGTCCTCAGTTAACATCTAAAAAATCAAGTTCAATGAGATTCTAAAGACATTAATATTAGCCTCTTCAATGTTGTTTGTATTCGGTTACATTTTTTTTATGAAGAGTTATTTTGGGCATTTACTTACAGGTACATTTCAATCTATTAATCTTTCTGCAAGGCAACCCATTCCAGTGTTCTTGCCTGGAGAATCCCAGGGATGGGGGAGTCTGGTGGGTTTTCCATCTGTGGGGTTGCACAGAGTCAGACACGACTGAGGCGACTTAGCAGAAGCAGCAGCAAGGCAAAAAGCCTCTAATATGTAAATTCAAAGATTTCTTTCCTGGTAGAATTATTTATGACAAAGAGAGTTCAGAAATATAACTGCTAGAAATCATAAAGAAAGAAACACCTCGTCAGAGTTAGTATTCAGTGAACTAACAGGTCTTTTGGTGGATGGGTTACTAGTTTCTCAGAACAAGATTCAGGCTCATTGTTGTTTGTAATAAATTACTTATTTTACCAGGAACAACATTTTCTTCCCATAAGTAATCTGTAAATTTTTGTTTCACCCAAGTATTTCATTTTCCAAACCAAGTGCTGTTGTTTATTTCCTATGGGTACTAAAAAAAGGGAGACCCTAGAGTTCCCAGAAAGCTAACACCTCTTGTCTAGTAAAAGTTCTGATAAATTTTATTCATCACATGTACATGAAAAATATAACATATTATGCAACAATGAAATTGAATTCTGTTTCAAATGCAAGACAAACTAGGGATGAATCCTTTTTAAAAGCAGCAAATTCTTAATGTCATTCAAACAAACTTTTAGATATGATAGAACAGCGTAGCATATTCAGTTCAGTTCAGTTCAGTTTAGTTGCTCAGTCATGTCTGACTCTTTGTGACCCCATGAACCACAGCACGTCAGGCCTCCCTGTCCATCACCAACGCCCAGAGTCTACCCAAACCCATGTCCATCGAGTCCATGATGCCATCCAACCATCTCATCCTCTGTTGTTCCCTTCTCTTCCTGCCCTCAATCTTTCCAGCATCAGGGTCTTTTCCAATGAGTTAGCTGTTCGCATCAGATGGCCAAAATATTGGAGTTTCAGCTTCAACATCAGTCCCTCCAATGAACACCCAGGACTGATCTGCTTTAGGATGGACTGGTTGGATCTCCTTGTAGTCCAAGGGACTCTCAAGAGTCTTCACCAATTCCACAGTTCAAAGGCATCAATTCTTCAGTGCTCAGCTTTCTTTACAGTCCAACTCTCATATCCATAAATGACCACTGGAAAAACCAGTGGCCTTGACTAGATGGACCTTTGCTGGCAAAGTAATGTCTCTACTTTTTAATATGCTTGTCTAGGTTGGTCATAACTTTCCTTCCAAAGAGTGAAGTGAAGTCGCTCAATCGTGTCCGACTCTTTGTGACCCCATGGACTGTAGCCTACCAAGTTCCTCTATCCATGGGATTTTCAAGGCAATAGTACTGGAGAGGATTGCCATTTCCTTCTCCAGGGGATCTTCCCAACCCATGGATCGAACCCAGGTCTCCCACATTGTAGACAGATACTTTACCGTCTGAGCCACCAGGGAATTCCTTCCAAGGAGTAAGTGTCTTTAAATTTCATGGCTGCAGTCACCATCTTCAGTGATTTTGGAGCCCATAAAAATAAAGTAAGCCACTGAATCCACTGTGTCTCCATCTATTTGCCATGAAGTGATGGGACCAGATGCCATGATCTTAGTTTTCTGAATGTTGAACTTTAAGCCAACTTTTTCACTCTCCTCTTTCATTTTCAAGAGGCTCTTTAGTTCTTCTTTACTTTCTGCCATAAGGGTGGTGTCATCTGCATATCTGAGGTTATTGACATTTCTCCCAGCAATCTTTGCTCCAGCTTGTGCTTCCTCCAGCCCAGCATTTCTCATGATGTACTCTGCATATAAGTTAAATAAGCAGGGGACAATATACAGCCTTGATGTACTCCTTTTCCAATTTGGAACCAGTCTGTTGTTTCATGTCCAGTTCTAACTGTTGCTTCCTGACCTGCATACAGATTTCTCAAGAGGCAGGTCAGGTAGTCTGGTATTCCTATCTCTTTCAGAATTTTCCACAGTTTATTGTGATCCACACAGTCAAAGGCTTTGACATAGTCAATAAAGCAGAAATAGATGTTTTTCTGGAACTCTCTTGCTTTTTCCATGATCCAGCGGATATTGCCATTTTGATCTCTGATTCCTCTGCCTTTTCTAAAACCAGCTTGAACATCTGGAAATTCACAGTTCACGTATTGCTGAAGCCTGGCTTGGAGAATTTTAAGCATTACTTTACTAGTGTGTGAGATGAGTGCAATTGTGCAGTAGTTTGAGCATTCTTTGGCATTGCTTTTATTTGGGATTGGGATGAAAACTGACCTTTTCCAGTCCTGTGGCCACTGCTGAGTTTTCGAAATTTGCTGGCATATTGAGTGCAGCACTTTTACAGCATCATCTGTCAGGATTTGAAATAGTTCAACCAGAATTCCATCACCTCCACCTCCACTAGCTTTGTTCATAGTGATGCTTCCTAAGGTGCACTTGACTTCACATTCCAGGATGTTTGGCTGTAGGTTAGTGATCACAGCATCGTGATTATCTGGGTCATGAAGATCTTTTTGCACAGTTCTTCTGTGTATTCTTGTCACCTCTTCTTAATATCTTTTGCTTCTGTTAGGTCCATACTATTTCTGTCCTTTATTGAGCCCATCTTTACATGAAATGTTCCCTTGGTATCTCTAATTTTCTTGAAGAGACCTCTAGTCTTTCCCATTTTATTGTTTTCCTCTATTTCTTTGCGTTGATCACTGAGGAAGGCTTTCTCATCTCTCCTTGCTATTCTATTGAACTCTGCATTCAGATGCTTATATCTTTCCTTTTCTCTTTTGCTTTTCACTTCTCTTCTTTTCACAGCTATTTGTAAGGCTTTCCCAGACAGCCATATTGCTTTTTTGAATTTCTTTTTCTTGGGGATGATCTTGATTCCTGTCTCCTGTACAATGTCATGAACCTCCATCCATAGTTCATCAGGCACTCCATCTATCAGATCTAGTCCCTTAAATCCTTTTTCTTACTTCCACTGTGTAGTCATAAGGGGTTTGATTTAAGTCATACCTGAATGGTCTAGTGGTTTTCCCTACTTTCTTCAATTTAAGTTTGAATTTGGCAATAAGGAGTTCATGATCTGAGCCACAGTCAGCTCCCAGTCTTGTTTTTGCTGACTGTATAGAGCTTCTCCATCTTTGGCTGTGAAGAATATAACTAATCTGATTTTGGTGTTGACCATCTGGTGATGTCCATGTGTAGAGTCTTCTCTTGTCTTGTTGGAAGAAGATGTTTGCTATGACCAGTGCATTTTCTTGGCAGAACTCTATTAGCTTTCTTTGCCTTGCTTCATTCTATACTCCAAAGCCAAATTTGCCTGTTCCTCCAGGTGTTTCTTGACTTCCTACTTTTGCATTCCAGTCCTTTATAATGAAAAGGACATCTTTTGGGAGTGTTGGTTCTAGAAGGTCTTGTAGGTCATCATAGAACTGTTCAACTTCAGCTTCATCAGCCTTACTGGTCGGGGCATAGACTTGGATTACTGTGGTATTGAATGGCTTGCCTTGGAAACAAACAGTTTTCAAGTAGCATATTGGAATGGCTTATAGGAAAAGTCCTTAAGTGTTTGAAGAATCTGAAGGTTTTGCTTTTTTTTTTTTTTCCATTTTTAGTTTTTTTTTTAATTTTTGGTTCTTAAATTTACCAGAAAATGGGAACCACAGTTAAGTCTATGGTCTAAGGTTGACTCTTATAAACCTGTGTTAAGTAGTGTTTTATAATATTACATATTAAACTATTTAAGTAATGGTGCTTCCATATTTTGCAAATCAGAGACTGATTGGTTTCTAATAGAGCAACACTGAAAATAATATTCTAAATGAACTTACAAGATGAGAAAGGGAAACATGAAAGCTATTATGTAAATGATACTATATAAAGGCTTTCCGAGTTTTTCTATGTTGGATAAAGTATGCAACACAGAAGAAAGGGACACAGAAACCTCAAAAGTTTTCTACTCATCTAATTTCAAGTCTAATTATTTGTTAGTGCTTCTTTTCTGACATCAATAATCACCTATTTAGTCATTCACTTGGTAAATTTATGTTTCTAAGGTTTTTTGTTTTTTAATTTTTAAACAAATCATGACACTATAAGTTCCCTGAAGGCAAAGAATTTTTATACTGCTGGTCACCATCATGTCCCTTCATTCAGAAAAATATCTGACATATAGATATTAAATAAAATGTTTGTTACTAAATTTGAATGACTTTATACTTCATGGAAAATCATAGAAACAGATGCTCTACTATACTTTTTGGGAAAAGTAGGGAAAGGAGGAAAGAAAGTTTCAAGCAAGCTCATAAATACCTTGAGTATAGAAAAATCTATATGGAGTGCCTTTGTGTATTCATGAGATAAAAAATTCCAGGAATAAAAGCATGTAGTTTTGAACAGAGAAAATAATTAATAACTATTATTGATGGAAGTTTTCCTCTAGTAATTCATGTCCAAAGATGAAATAGAGAATTTTGAGAGCTTTCTTTTTTTAATACATTCTGAAAAGACTAATTCAAGAGTGAAACCCCTCATAACTTTCCTTCTTTTCAGGTTTCTGAAGAGACTAAAACAATCCAGGGACTAGGAGTTTCATAACAGGATTTTGAAGCTGATTGGTGTGGCATTTCATAGTTTTTACAGGAAAAAAGATTACTTTGAATATTCCCTATCAAGAAATAAGGCATACCTTTTCCATCACTTTCAGCATAGTTTTTACAGAAATAAAATGCTTAAAATACTATGGTAAAATAAAATACCATTCTTGACTGAATGAATGATAATAGTTTAAGTGTACAGTAAACCATAATAGAGTGTGGGGAGAGAATACAGAGATGCCTCCTTCACCATCATAGATAGTCCAGTGTCATTTCTGTTTGGCTTGTAGGTATCAATTTTTGACTTTCATTTAAATATAAATAAACCTAAATTTTGAGGCAGTTGGACATAATAGAAACAGATCAAGGATCCCTATCTTTCATTTCCTTCTGTATAATATCTTGAAAATCATTTACCCCTTTTAAAATAATACATTTTCCGGAGAACAGGTTTATCTGGCTCCTATCACTTCATGCTGGCCAGAAGCAGAAATTGTTTTTAAAGACTCCAGTTATGCATTAGGTGATATCCACACCTTGAAAATTTCAAGTAATATTAGCAATCAACATGGTGCTCTTTCTCCTACAGGCAGGGTTCACAGGTCAGAAGGCAAAGTGTTGGAAGAGGAGTGGCTCCTCTCACTATTGTCTACATAGATGGTCTCGTAAAAGTGGGCTGCTGTCCATAGGGTTGAACAGTCAGACACGACTGTAGCGACTTAGCATGTATGCATGCATTACAGAAGGGAATGGCAACCCACTCCAATATTCTTGCCTAGAGAATCCCAGGGACAGAGGAGCCTGGTGGGCTGCCATCTATAGGGTCACACAGAGTCGGACACGCCTGAAGCGACTTAGCAGCAGCAGCAACAGTAAAAATTTTACTTTCTCTCCCTACACCTTTAGAATTTGCACGTCTAAGGGAGCATGTCTTCTAGTGGTGAAAATATCAATGGCTTTTAAAACTAGATTTGAGACTTGACACAAGCTACCTAGCACTCTTCATGCCAGTGAATAAAGAAGCAAAACAGTGGTAGCCACTGATCATTATTATTACATGGATAATTCGTTTCTTCTACAAATAATGATAAGAAGGAGTATATGGATAATGTAAAACTTTCCTGAGGTGATTCTTGGTACTCCTATGTCCATGATTAAAGTCCAAAGAATACTGCATAACACAATTCAAGCAGGTCTCTTGATGGTCTACACACTTCAAGAAGGAAGGTTTGGAACACATTCTATCAAACAAGGTACCCCAGTAAGGCAAAAAAAAAAAAAAAAAAATATATATATATATATATATATATATATATATGGAAAGGAAGCAGTTATGAATACCATCTAGGACTGAGAAATCAGTTTTAAAAAGAAGGACTATAATACTTATGAATGATTTTTACTAATTCTGACTTGGATGACTTATGCATACTTTAACCAGTTTTTTTCTCTTTCTCTTTTTTATTCTGCTGCCATCTATCATAAGATGTGTTATAGATAATTACTTTCAGATTTCAAAATCAAAATTACATGATATCAAAGGAAGACTATGTTTCAGCTAGATTAAAAAAAAGAATGTGACCCACAAATAAAGAGAATTTGTGTCTTTTTCGAGTGAGATGGTTGGCATATCTTCAGTAATACAAGGCAGAGTTGTAAAAATTAGCAGATGTGTACTTTTGCTACTGTCTTTATTTGGATGTTCAATATGATAAAGGAGATATATGAGGATATAAATTGATAAAAAAGTGTGTTTGTGTTTTGTCAACTTAGCTAAGGCGAGACTCCATTTTCCAGAATTCCTCTCCCTGCATTGTTCTCTATTAGTGTGGGCTACAAAGAGATGTTTCACACAGGATTAGGAAGGTAGAAGGGCAGTAGATTTGTGTTACCTGAAAGAGATCAGTGAAGGCACATGGAGCCATTGAAACTCATGCAATGTGCTCATCTGCTGGTTTCCCTTGTCGGTATCAGGTAGTAGGCAGGCCTGCAGTGATTACAGATCATGGCAGACTTTCTTCTTCAACTTCTACAGCTCCTGGTCCAGGTCTGAGTTTCGTTAGGTGACAAGGAGTGCTAGCATGTTCTGTTAACACTGCATCTTTAAGACTGGAGACTTGGGGGTAGTGAAGCAGGTTTCAATTTAATTTTATTAGTTCTAGTTCAGACATGATTTCCACCCAAAGCTCACAGGTTCCAATTTGCTCTAGTTTCCTACACTTCATATCCATCTAAGAAGCAAAGTAGGTAACCACTGAAAAACAGCTGCCGTTGCTGCTGCTGCTGCTGCTAAGTCACTTCAGTCGTGTCCGACTCTGTGTGACCCCATAGATGGCAGCCCACCAGGCTCCCCCATCCCTGGGATTCTCCAGGCAAGAACACTGGAGTGGGTTGCCATTTCCTTCTCCGATGCATGAAAGTGAAAAGTGAAAGGGAAGTTGCTCAGTCATATCTGACTCTTAGCGACCCTATGGACCGCAGCCTACCAGGCTCCTCTGTCCATGGGATTTTCCAGGCAAGAGTACTGAAAAACAGAACAGTTTTTAAATGACTTTTTGTTCAAGCAATAATATTTAGAATTTGAGATTGCCCCTGCCAGGTGTCCAATCAAGGAAGAAAAATTCTATAAAGCACCATAGACTCTCTGTTGAAACTTCTGGAGTTGGATAAACCAGATACAGACAAAATTTACAAAACTGAAGGCTATATTTAATTCATCTCAGTTCCTAACTGGATTACCATAATGTTACCCAACTCTAAGGGTATGCCAGAACATAAGGTAAACTATGCATAGAGACAAATCACATTGTTCAGGTTCTTAGAAATTTTTATACACAAAGTTCAGTGTTCAATCAAGAATTGCAAGACTTATCTAGAAACAAAACTAAGAAAAGAACAGATGATAGAAACAGATTCACAGATGGCATAGTTTTTGGAGTTATAGAATATGTATTTTAAAATAACTGTGATGATTTTTCAATAAAGTAGGTCATACAAGAAAGAGTTTCACAATTAATCCTATTACTGTTTTAAAAAGTCAAATGGAAATTCTACAACAGGAAAAAATATTATAATTAAACATTAAGATCAAAATGAAGCATTCAACAAAAAGTTGAACACAGTGAGAGAGGTTTAATAAACAAGATTATTTGCTGTTGTTCAGTGACTCAGTCCTGTCCAGCTCTTTGAAGCCCCATGGACTGCAGCAGACTTGTCTTTCCTGTCCTTCACCATCTCCCAGAGTTTGCTCAAACTCATGTCCATTGAGTCAGTGATGCCAGCCAAACCACCTCTTGTTCACTGTCATCCCCTTCTCCTGCCTTCAACTGGCCCAGCATCAGGGTCTTTTCTAATGAACTGGCTGTACACATCAGGTGGCCAAAGTATTGCAGCTTCAGCATCAGTCCTTCTGATGTATATCCAGGGTTTATTTCTGTTAGAATTGACTGTGAGAAAATACAAAATGCCCAGGTAAAAGTATGAGTAGTTAAGAATACAGATAATGCTGAAAAGAGTAAAGAGAACCTTCAGATGTGTTGAAACTTCTAATGTGCATTTTGGAGTCAAAGAATCATAGATCAGAAGGAATATTTGGAAAATAATCATTTTAGGAGAATTTTTTCAAACTTATTACAAACATCAAGCCACAAATTTAAAGGATCCTGCTCACAATCACATGTAGGATAATATTATATTAAAAATGATATTAAAAAGCAAAACAAACCCAGAAAGAACTTTATATTATTTATTAGGCATAGTTTAGGTAATGATGTCATGGTGAACAATAATAAAAGGAAAAAGAATTTGCATTCTCTTAATTCATAGTAAGAAGGAGAATCATTATAGCATGTGTTTTAAACAATAAATTGGGAAAACAACAGATATCGATTAACTTCCAAGAAATTTTAATATTTCAATAATCTAGAAGTGATGACATCTTAATAAAATCAAGAGTTATCATAGAAACTGTGCAGACCTCAAAAACTTGCACCAAGTCAAGGTTGAGAAAAACATCACCAAGGGGACGGGGGTGATTATGATTTGATATGGCTACTATCTGAGAAGCAGGGACCCCTGGAGTTGTCTAGGAGTCAAATGTAAATGACATATAGTATGGAGGAATGACTACTTAAGTTACGACACTTAAAAGAGAAAAAACAATTTTGTCAACATTTGTGCATAAGTGTGTGTGTGTGTGTTAGTGTGTGTATGAAAATAAGAATGACAGTGATAAACAGATAAACACCAATTAATAAATGTGTGCATGCATTTTGATGGTGAGTAGATACTGGTACATTTAGCAGGGAATGAACGTTAGATTTGATGCATTAAAACTGAGATTCTTATAGTATATTCATAGAAAATCTAATAGGCTTTCAGAATGAAAATTAAGAACTGTGCTGTCTGATACGCTATCTACAAGCCACAAATGGTTATTTTAATTTAAAATTTTGTTTCTCAGTTGTACTAGCTACATTTTAAGTGCTCAGTCGCCATATGTAGCTAGTGGTTATTTTTCAGCATTTGATAGTGTTACCATCATTTCGGAGAGTTTTGTTGGATATGAAAGTAAGGATAGAGCTCAGGAGAAGATATTTATAATAAGGTATTGACAGATACGTACTTGGAATATAGGAAAATATAACTTGGAGTATAGCAAAAAAAAAAGTAAAGAACAAAGTTTATTGAATGTCTATTTTATACGAGACATAAAAGTCCTTTGTAAAATTATTAAAAAGCAATATCTATATTCACTATTCCTGTTACTTATGCTTAAAGGTTGCTAGCAGCAGAGGAGTTTGGACGAGAAGAAATCAACATCTTTATCACTATAAGTCCAATGAAAAGAGACTTGAGATAAAAATATTGTATCAAGTTTAACTGTTATTTCTAGAAGTTTAATTTTAATAACTTTAAATTCTGTGCTTTCAATAGGGATATTCAGAAAGAGTCTGAATTCTCCTTTGATTAAACAAACAAACAAAAATCCCAAAATTGAACAGGGAAGCTAGGGCTGACTATGCTTTCAGTCATTTTTGTATGTACTTCTGTGCAAAGTCAATAGAGATTTGAGACAAAATCTTCTATAGATCTTGATTTTAATTTAGTGATTAAGAAACTATGTCTTAGAGACCACAACAAGGTAGCAAGGTTGATTTTTATTTTTGAGATGATATTAGATTCTGCAACTGATTTTTGCATTTGTGGTTATAGAAACACCATATGAGTTTAAAAATTTAATTTAAAAACAAATATTTTGTATTTTACTAAAACACATTAAATGTTTTATAATTTATCAGATGATAGTTTTCTGCTTTATTAAAGCATGTAGAGATGATCCAAAAGTGTGTATGTGATGTGTGTGCTGCTTTAGTTAAGAAATAAATTTTTATTGCTAGATCAATTTTTATTGATCAATTTTTATTTTTATCAATTTTTATTGCTAGATCATTTTAAAAATGGACACACAAAAAGTAGAAATTATGAACAGAATAGAAATTAAAATGTTTTAGTTCTGATGCCAAGATAAGTAATAGATATGCCCTTTATGGAATTTTTTTCTTTTCTGTCCATTCATCATCAATGTTAAATATACAAATTGTTTTATTGTTTTCATTGTGATATTGTCATTTAAGCCTTTTTTCCTTTTATCCAATTATTCTGATGCTGATTATAGTGTTTTTATTTTGTTTGGTTTGGTTTTTAAGAGTGTACATCCTCATCACCTGGACCTCCTTATATAAAGTTCATGAAAAGTTTTTCCATTTGGTACGTGAGGCTGCCTAAATCCTGCATCAGATGCGGTGCAGTGTGGTTATTGCTGTCAGCCCCATCTATATATAGCTCAGCTGAAATATTCATGCTCTATAAACTGTCATATTCCCTTCAGATTGACTGTCTCAAAGTGTACATTCTCATTTTATATGTGGCCTAATGATCCAGTTATCTCAACTGCCCATTAGACTTTTTGCTAAAATAAAGAGAATATAAAATATACTTCCAACTACTCATTCATTTTTATATGGAATTAGAACTCTATTTTAAATGAGCAGAACGCATACTTTGTATAATCCTCATGATGTGAACAAAAATTGAGACATAAAATCTTTTGATAATTTTTGAATGGACCTTCATATTTCCTTATTCTAAATTCTGAGTTTCCTATATATATAATTAAGTTAAATTCATCCTAATTTTTAAGGCATTATTCATGATCACTTTTGGCTCTGGGATCATAGCCTTTAACTTCTAGCCTGAGAGAGATTTAGGCTTCCCTTTTGGTGACAGATGTGTGGCCAATATGAACCATACAGCTGTGTGGTTCATATTCTCAAAAGATAAATGAATTTCCTCATGACTTTTTCCATTACAGGACACTTTCATGAACTTTTGACTCACCTTAAATTGAATTTGGTGAAGCTAAACTTAATGTTACTCAATTTATTTTCAATAAGGAAGTTTACTTAATGTATTTATCCAACATGTTTTTACAGCCAGCATATGATACAGCCAGCACTTTTTTGAAGGTCCCATAGTTCTATTCCAGACATTAGCTGTTAAGTTAACGTTAACAAAACACACCTAGTTTAAATGGGAATAGGATTAATTTCTACAGTGTTCAAAGTATACGAGAGAATAGAGACAGGACACCTTCTGGTACCAGAAGTACTAAGTATTTTGTTAACTCAGGTAGCGAAATGACAACAGTAAAGGATTTAGACCTCCAGTACTTTGGCCACCTCATGCGAAGAGTTGACTCACTGGAAAAGACTCTGATGCTGGGAGGGATTGGGGGCAGGAGGAGAAGGGGACGACAGAGGATGAGATGGCTGGATGGCATCACCGACTTGATGGACGTGAGTCTGAGTGAACTCCGGGAGTTGGTGATGGACAGGGAGGCCTGGCATGCTACAATTCAAGGGGTTGCAAAGAGTCGGACACAACTGAGCGACTGAACTGAACTGAACTGAACTTCCACATGTTCAAGCTGGTTTTAGAAAAGGCAGAGGAACCAGAGATCAAATTGCCAACATTCACTGGATCATCAAAAAGCAAGAGAGTTCCAGAAAAATATCTCTTTCTGCTTTATTGACTATGCCAAAGCCTTTGACTCTGTGGATGACAAAAAACTGTGGAAAATTCTGAAAGAGATGGGAATACCAAACCACCTGACCTGCCTCTTGAGAAACCTGTATGCAGGTCAGGAAGCAACATTTAGAGCTGGACATGGAACAACAGACTGGTTCCAAATCGGAAAAGGAGTACGTCAAGGCTGTATATTGTCACACTGCTTATTTAACTTCCATGCAGAGTACATCATGAGAAATGCTGGGCTGGAAGAAGCACAGGCTGGAATCAAGAAATATCAATAACCTCAGATAGTCAGGTGACACTACCCTTACGGCAGAAAGTGAAGAGGAACTAAAAAGCCTCTTGATGAAAGTGAAAGAGGAGAGTGAAAAAGTTGACTTCAAGCTCAACATTCAAGAAACTAAGATCATGGCATCTGGTCCCATCACTTCAGGGGAAATAGATGGGGAAACAGTGTCAGACTTTATTTTTGGGCTCCAAAGTCACTGCAGATGGTTATTGCAACCATTAAATTAAAAGACACTCCTTGGAAGGAAAGTTATGACCAACCTAGATACCATATTCAAAAGCAGAGACATTACTTTGCCAGCAAAGGTCCGTCTAGTCAAGGCTATGGTTTTTCCAGTGGTCATGTATGTATGTGAGAGTTGGACAATAAAGAAAGCTGAGCACCGAAAAATTAATACTTTTGAACTGTGGTGCTGGAAAAGACTCTTGAGAGTCCCTTGGACTGCAAGGAGATCCAACCAGTCCATCCTAAAGGAAATCAGTCCTGGACGTTCATTGGAAGGAATGATGTTGAAGCTGAAACTCCAGTACTTTGGCCACCTGATGTGAAGAGCTAACTCATTTGAAAAGACCCTCATACTGGGAAAGATTGAAGGTAGGAGGAGAAGCGAATGACAGAGGATGAGATGGTTAGATGACATCAGTGACTCAATGGACATGAGTTTGAGTGAAATCCATGAGTTGGTGATGGACAGGGAGGCCTGGTATACTGAGGTTCATGGGGTGGCAAAGAGTCGGACACAACTGCACAACTGAACTGAACTGAACTGAAGTCTTCCTAAAAATATGTTTTCTCTGACCCATAAAAATGATATGCTTCATTCCATTTCTCTATTCCTATTTATCATTAACTAAAATAATTTAAATTTTTTAGGTTTCCAAATAGTGTGTGCCATTTGTTAACTAAGTGATTTTTGTTGTGTAGTTGCTAAGATGTGTCTGATTCTTTGTGACCCCATGGACTGTAGCCTGCCAGGCTCTTCTGGCCATGGGATTTCCCAGGCAAGAAAACTGGACTGGGTTGCATTTCCTTTGTGGGTTGCCATTTCCTTTTCCAGGAAACATCCTGACCCAGTGATCAAACCCATGTCTCTTGTGTCTCTTGCATTGCAAGCAAATTCTTCACCCATTGAGCCATCAGGGAAACCCAATGAAGAGCCCCATAGTAAGTAACATCTCTCTATCCTCACTACTAACACTCCTATTTAAGGGCAGAATTTTGGGCTTCCCTGGTGGCTCAGTGGGTAAAGAATCTGCCTAAAAAGCAGGAGACCCAGATTTGATCCCTTATTGGGTATAAACATGTGAAATAAGGACTTCTCTTCATCCAGAAAGATTATTTTAAGGTTTATTTCTCTAGTTCATCTTCCTGAGAGTGTCTAGAGTATCATCTGAGATACACCTATTATGCCAAAGCTTTGGGAATGAGAAAGTAAACAAGGTAGAGTTTCTTTCACTACTTTCCACAGCATCCTCGCCTGAACCTGGGGCTTAGCATGATCCTTCTAACCTCAGAACTTCTAGTAACCATTCATGATTGTTTATATCCTTAAGTGTCAAAATCTGAGTTGCATGTGTTGTATATCCAAATTCTTATATGCACCATTTCTGCACCAATTGCACCATCTTTAAGATGAAGACAATTGCCACCATTGGTTTCCATCTAGTTATAGTGTCTATGGGTCCTCAAACGAATCCCCCAAATAAACCTTCAGTCTGGCTGGGTGCTTGTTTAACTTGGAAATGTATCTTTTTATCCATAGTAGTTCCCTAAGGCACTGATCATGAAATAAAAACAAGTGAAGCCATTCTTGGGACAATTTTAGTTGAATAACTCAGCTGATATCTGTTTATCTTAAGACACTATATTTAGGTTTCTCTATACAAACACAACTCATAAGAGTTTTGTTTTATGTATTTATAAATCCCAACTCAAAGGCAGAAGACTGATGTATCAGCTCTTTCCTTCTTCTGCTTTTGTTCTATTCAAGCCCTCAGTGGGTTGGATGATGCCTATCCATATTGGGGAGGAAAATCTACTTTACTGAGTCCACTGATTCCAATGCTAATCTTTTTGTAAAAACTGAGAAGTCATGTTTGGTTGGAGCACCCCATGGTTCAGTGAAGTTTAAACTTAAAATTAATATTCACAACTGTTTAGAGTCCATACTCCTGGATATAAGATCATGCTTTTTTGGTAGCTCCATCTAGAAACACAAAGGCAAATTAGTGGAAACTGGACCAGATCCCTTAATATATTTTTTCAGTTATTCTTTAATAAGGGATTGAATTAGCTATTATGTAGTACCACTCCAGTACTCTTGCCTGGAAAATCCCATAGACGGAGGAGCCTGGTAGGCTGCATTCCACTGGATCGCTAAGAGTCAGATATGACTGAGCAACTTTACTTTCAGTTTTCACTTTCATGCATTGGAGAAGGAAATGGCAACCCACTCTAGTGTTCTTGCCTGGAGAATCCCAGGGACGAGGGAGCCTGGTGGGTTGCCATCTATGGGGTCACACAGAGTCGGACATGACTAAGGCGACTTAGCAGCAGCAGCAGCAGCAGCAGTACCTAGTTCAAGATCACATAACACTTTGTGAGACTATGTTAGCTACAAAATCTTGCAGTGGACACTTTACTTTCTCATGCAGAGACCAGATACTTTAAATGAGAAGATAAATCATATGTACATAAAATACCTAGTGGAAAATGCTAGATTAAGGGATAATATACTGTTCCTACATTCTTAATTACTCTACCTGTTGAAAACAAATAGAGAATTGTATAAGTCATTTGAATTGTAAAAATTCCCTAGGGTCTAAAATGTCAAACATGATGTTGAATTTTAAAATTTTATTAAATTCAATCTGTGATTGATGGTAGTAACTCTTTTAAGTATAACCCTTAGTAAATATTATCTGTCTTTTCCTCTTAGGTGTGGGGAAACTCATCACCTTCTCACTATTTAATAGGAGCTAATCTTTACATTAATTGTATGAATTTTGCTGACAGTCACATGTTCAGAAGTTAGTAAAAAGGCAGGGGTCCTGTGAAGACTCTGTAGGTAAAAATTCTTATCACTTTGCTTGGACTTTGTCATCATTTTCTTCTTGACAGTTTGACAGCTGTGATCCTCCCTAATTTCTCATTTAAAAGAAAAGGCAGAAAATTTCTCCTATGTCTTTTACTACGAACTGGACATGGAACAACAGACTGGTTCCAAATAAAAGGAGTATGTCAAGGCTGCATATTGTCACCCTGCTTATTTAACTTCTATGCAGAGTACATCATGAGAAACGCTGGGCTGGAAGAAATGCAAGCTGGAATCAAGATTGGCGGGAGAAATATCAATAACCTCAGATATGCAGATGACACCACCCTTATGGCAGAAAGTGAAGAGGAACTAAAAGCCTCTTGATGAAGGTGAAAGAGGAGAGTGAAAAAGTTGGCTTAAAGCTCAACATTCAGAAAATGAAGATCATGGCATCTGGTCCCATCACTTCATGGGAAATAGATGGGGAAACAGTGGAAACAGTGTCAGACTTTATTTTTTGGGGCTCCAAAATCACTGCAGATGGTGACTGCAGCCATGAAATTAAAAGACGCTTACTCCTTGGAAGAAAAGTTATGACCAACCTAGATACCATATTCGAAAGCAGAGACATTACTTGGCTGACTAAGGTCCGTCTACTCAAGGATATAGTTTTTCCTGTGGTCATGTATGGATGTGAGAGTTGGACTGTGAAGAAGGCTGATCGCCAAAGAAGTGATGCTTTTGAACTGTGGTGTTGGAGAAGACTCTTGAGAGTCCCTTGGACTGCAAGGAGATCCAACCAGTCCATTCTGAAGGAAATCAGCCCTGGGATTTCTTTGGAAGGAATGATGCTAAAGCTGAAACTTCAGTACTTTGGCCACCTCATGCGAAGAGCTGACTCATTGGAAAAGACTCTGATGCTGGGAGGGATTGGGGTCAGGAGGAGAAGGGGACGACCGAGCATGAGATGGCTGGATGGCATCACAGATTCGATGGAGGTGAGTCTGAGTGAACTCCGAGAGATGGTGATGAACAGGGGAGGCTGGTGTGTTGCGATTCATGGGGTCGCAAAAAGTCGGATACTACTGAGCGACTGAACTGAACTGAACTGATTGATTTTTCACATGAGCAGTTAAATAAGTAAGCTTCTTTAATCTTCTTACCTGACATGTTAGTTGGCAAGTTCAAATACAAGTTAACTTCCTGCAAATAATAGAGCCTCTAAGAGAAAAATGTAATATTTCTTGACCTCCTTAACAGGCATACATTTCCAACTATCAGACCATTTGTTTCATTTCCTAAATATGCCATGAGTGTCTTCTCAATATCAGGCATAGGAGTAAGCAATAAAACTACAGAGTTGACCATGCATGGTATGGTCTCATACTCGAGGATTTTACATTTTATCTTTATTTACGAAGAGTTCACTGAAAGGACTCTTTATGAAATTTTGAAATAAATTTCAATAACTTAAATAGAAGTATGAATACTAAATAAAGTTCAGGCTGGAAGCAGTGCTACAGGCTGATTGTCAAGGCAGCAGACTAATGAATAGTCTAGGGAAAAATAACTAGGCCTGTACAGAAGCCATAGGCTTGGAGACAGAAACGAGTTTTTAATTTGATAAGTTTCAGAGTTGAATCAACAGGAATTTGGTGATTTCTTGAATACAAGGGATATTGATTATGCGTTTGTTTAATTCTACCTAGGTTGTCAAGAGTAAACAAATACATTCAAGGACAATAGACCAATTAAGTAGCAATCATATTGGTGCGAACATGGCGCTGCGCACGGTGTGGAGCGTGCGGGCCGCGGTTGGCAGCCTGCGCGCCATCTCGGCACCCAGCGCCCTGCTCCCCGCGGCCCTGGGGACTGCGAGGGGGTGCCGTCCGGGCACTGCGCACCGGCCCAGCTCTGCTGTCGGTATGGAAATTCACAGAAAAACATGAATGGGTAACAACAGAAAATGGTGTTGGAACAGTGGGAATCAGCAATTTTGCACAGGAAGCTTTGGGAGATGTTGTTTACTGTAGTCTGCCTGAAGTTGGGACAAAGTTGAACAAACAAGAGGAGTTTGGTGCTTTGGAAAGTGTGAAAGCTGCTAGTGAACTCTATTCTCCTCTATCAGGAGAAGTAACTGAAATTAATAAAGCTCTAGCAGAAAATCCAGGACTTGTCAACAAGTCTTATTATGAAGATGGTTGGCTGATCAAGACGACATTCAGTAACCCTTCAGAATTAGATGAACTAATGAGTGAAGAAGCATATGAGAAATACATAAAATCTATTGAGGAGTGAAAATGGAACCTCTAAATAAACTACTTTGAAACAACTTAATCTAGCATAGTTGTCTTAAATTAGTGGTGGATAGATACTTAAAAAGCAACTTTTAGCAAAAGAAACTACTTGTAACAATGTTTCCTGAAGAAAATACCCCTTAGCTTTCTAATGACTTCAGATAAACACTGTGCATCTTTTCCACAGCATCCTGTGATTTTTAGGCTAGGCTCCAGTTATAATATTCAGAATTCCTGAAATTATCTCTGGTAAAACTAATTACAAAAATTATGTAATTCAAGGATAACATGGTTATCTTAAACCTTATATGACACTGTAAGTTGCTTACAGCTATCCTTGGATTTGGGTCAAAATTATCTTCCCACTAGAAATAACTGCCAGTGGAGAAAAGTTTGTTAGTTGTATAGTGTCTAATGAAGAATATTATTGTCTTAATTTTGCAATATGCTGTGTTTGCTGGTGCTATTTTTATACAGTGAAGTAACAGCCTTGCAAGAGAATAAACAATTTAATAATAAAAAAAAACAATAGACCAATTAAGTAGCAATCATATGAAAAACAGACTTAGCCTTTTATTGATGGTTAGCAGTTTGCAGTGATTTCACAATAATAGTTTGGTTTCCAAAAATCTGCTAATGAGCCCTGAAATCTTTACTGTTTGTTTAATCCTCTATGGATGTTTAGGAGACATTTTTACGTTGGTTAAGGTATTTCTATATGGGAGACACTGTGCGCAGAGATACGTGTGTGCTCAGTTGCTCAGTCTTGTGCGCCTCTTTGCAACCCCAGGGATTGCAGACTGCCAGGCTCCTCTGTCCATGGGGTTTTTCAGGCAATAATATGGAAGTGGGTTGCTATTTTCTTCTCCAGAGGATCTTCCTGACCCAGGGATTGAACTAGCATCTCCTGCACTGGCCTGCAGATTCTTTACCACTGAGCGACCTGGGAAGCCCATGCAGAGATGAGGGTACTGAAACCATCACCATTAACCAGAGACAAAAAGTGAGTTGAATCCGAAGGATGGAATCCAGAATATGAAGTGCAGCAGCAAAATACTGAGGCAGATAAGAGGCAAGAGGGTCAGCAATGGCTACTGAAACATTTGACTAAACTACATTTTTAAATAAGACTGTTCTGAGGATAATTATCTAGGAAGATAATGTTGTAATAAGATGTGGACTTTGACAGCAAGTAAACTAAAGCATATTTTTAAAAATCATTTAAACTTTCAACTAATTTTGGTGGTTGATTTTTTTTTTTGAAAACTAGTGCTATCTGTTTGTGGGTGGCCATTTCTTCAGTAGCCATTTTTTCTCTGTATTCAGTATATGTTTATTGTTATTCACTGAGATGACAACCTTTGAAGTGGTGGTTTTATCTGATGGTTTTACTGACTTGAATTTGAAAGGGGACTGATTATGTGGGATGGACTGGCTAAATAACTTTCATTTCTGTCCTTCTTCCACATTTTAATGAGTTCTAAGATCAACTGTAGAAGGGAAATATGAACTTCTTCTGTATGAATTTTAACTTGGATAAATAACAGTGGTTAATAAATAAAAATGAACTGACATTCATTGTAGAACCCCACTCTTATTTATGGTTTTGGCTTTAGTTCAAAAGCACATGACTTATTCCTCCTGGGAAGATGCTGTATCTTCTAAACTGCAGCTCTTATCTTTCTTTACCTGATGTAGGAGGAATTTTCTGTGCTTTAATTCACTGCAAAATGTGCAACTCTCTCCCATTAACATCTGTTTGAGTCTCTCCTTGCCTTGCTGGTTATCAGGGATGCCTGGTATATTTCCAAGATGAAGAGTCATGGGTCCCTCTTACTATTTACTACTGACAGAGAATTTGTGGAGCAATACCTCCAAGGTGCCAAGAGTCCTAGAAATTTTGCCTTTAAAAGTTTTACATACCGGCTTTAGCAGACTACAATAAACAACATAACTTCTCAAGATGGAAAATAACTGAGACCCAATCCTCTGGTTACATACTACAAGGCTTACGTAGATGCTTACACTTTCTAATGCAGGCACTTTAGTGTATTGGTTGTATAGATGGTTCTGGCTAGTGGCCTCCATGTATAGAATATTTGTCCTGTAACTTTTAATCACATCTGATGAGGTTAAGAACACACTATACTAAAATATGGCACCTTGTTATAGTGAGCATTTAAAATGGAGGACTTAGAGAAATGACAAGTGCAGAGCGGAATCTCTGACTTTCCCTTCACCCCTGAAGTAGGTCATAAGATCCTCTTTTGAGATATAGGCAGAGGAAAGAAGCATACTTATCTCTGAAGATGGAAAGATGCTGAGAGGAATCCTAATAAACATGACTTGGTAAATTTCTCCCAGCTTATTACCCTTACTTCATACCTTTTCATCTTATTATGTTTTTTCATAACTTTTCACTTTTAATTAAACAATACAAACATGCTTGGGTTTAACCCTTTCTTTGGTCTTTATTTCCTTGTAAGTTCTCCTGTGTCACATAAAACTTCCATTAAGTAAATTTGTTTGACGGTCTAGGAAACAGGATCCCAACCAGAGGACCTGTAATAGGAAAAATAATATTTTCTGGCCCTGTACCTCATACTTAGAATTTGGAATAACTATTGCTTTGGCCAAAAGATTGAAGCAAAAATGATGGCGTGTTATCAGTTATGTGGAGCCTCCAGAGGACTCACACAAAATTTCCATTCTCTCTATACAACCTCTGTTTGAAACATAATGAAAAGTTTAGGCTAGATTGTTGGAGGAGTTGAGACCACATGGTGCACAGATGGAAATCCATGTCATGCATGCATGAATCCTAAATTGTTTCAGTTGTGTTTGGCTCTTTGCAACCCTATGGACTGTAGCCCACCAGGTTCCTCTGTCCATGGGATTCTCCAGGCAAGAATACTGAAGTGAGTTGCCATGCCCTCCTCTAGGGGATCTTCCCTACCCAAGGATCAGACTCATGTCTTTTGCATCTTCTGCATTGGCAAGCAGGTTCTTTATCACTAGCACCAACGGAAGCCCAATCCATGCCAAGGTCATCCTAAATTAGCAAGCCTTCAGTGAATCTACAAAGTGCCCACAGACAAATGAATAAAGTTGGTCAAGGTATGCTAAGCCTGGACCAAATTGGCAGCATTACTAAGCTAACCTACTTACTCATAAACAGAAATCAATGTTTATTGTCAAATGCCATTGAGGTTTTCTGGTAGACTTTGTTACACAGCTTTGCCAGCAAAAATAGCTTATAAAGAACTTAATATTAAAAATAAATCTTAAAATATAGGGGGTTGGGGTATGAAGATCCTGACTTATAATGACAGTCACTGTTTGGACTCAGGGGAATTCCCTGGCCTTTGTTGAAACATTTGCTTTCTGGTGACCAAGGCTTTAGTGCCATTACTCATGCCGTTTCCTCTATTTTCCCTTCAAAATATTTATTGGGATGGATTACTTTATAGCCACTGACTTCCCAAATTATTATTAGCTAAATTTAGCCCAGTGAAACAAGGAAGCACTTTGTAAGCTTTCTTGTTTATTCTGCATTAGTTACATCTAGAAAGTATCAAGTATTTTTGAACTTATAGTTCATATGTGCAAAACAAACATTTGAAAAAATTTTAATATAAATTTATTTATTTTAATTGGAGGTTAATTACTTTACAATATTGTATTGGTTTTGCCATACATCAACATGAATCATCACAGGCATACACGTGTTCCCCATCCTGAACCCCCCTCCCTTCTCCCTCCCCGTGCCATCCCTCTAGGTCATCTCAGTGCACCAGTCCCAAGTATCCAGTATGAAAATTTGAGTTTAAATTATCTTCATCATTTTTCAAGCTACAATGATTGAGAGACATGCCATTATATATTTACTGAAGAATTATATGTAAGATATGTCACCATAGTAGTTAAAATATTACTTACAGGTGTACATTCTCCTTTTAGAATAAGAAAACTTACTCTCTCAAAAACTATGACCTAAATGATTCTGAGATATCTTACTTCTTTTTCCTTTAGCCACGTGACAGGCAGAGTGTTTCCCTAACTGTGGATCCAACTTGTGCCCCTGCAGTGGAACTGAGGAATCTTAACCACTGAACCACTCAGGAATTCCTCTGAGATACTTTGTTTTCTATCATATGTTTATCCTTAAGTGTCCTATAAATGGAAAAGTACTACTTGTATATGAAATGATAGAACTTCCCCCTTTAATCATACAGCAATGGGTATTGTTTGGGCCCAGATTGTTATATACCATGTGGATATTCAATAAACTTGAATGAATTATTTCAGTGAAGTTTATTCTATTGGGAATCACTAGATTTAACTGTTGGTTATAGGGATACCATCATTATGTCACCCTGGTGGTAAAATTTCCTCTGTCCTACAGAGGAGGTGAAGTTTACAGAGAGAGGTGTTATCATGTTTCTAATTGGTTTTTCACCCACAGGTCAATTTTCTTGAGCTCAATAGGCTGCATCAGAGTATATATCAAAGATCTGATGACTGCTGTGCAAAAGAGAACTAGAAGTCCATAAAATCACCATCATGAAATGTAAATATAACATGCTATTTGGTATATTATAATCCTACTATTATAGGCAGAGAAGTAGTAGATCATATATAATCCCTAAAACTTCAATCATCCAGCAAGGATATTTTTTAAACAGATACTATTTGAACTGGATATAACAATAAAAATGTTCCAGTAAAAGGAAACTTCATAACTGTAGATATTTATAGTAAAAAGATTAAGAAACATTTAAGGAACTATTTAATAACAAACTTCACAAAATAGTAAATGGCCTTGTGAGAAAGAAAGAATACCTTCCTCAATTTGTTTATTCATTACCTAAATAAAGTGAGTTAAATCACCTCCTTAATAAACTCAGGATAGGGGAAGAAAACTAGTCTGTAACACCATCTGGATTGCTCTCTTTTCAGTGGTCATAGAATAAAGCTCCCCTGTCACTTTTTAAATATGCCTTGACCATCTTCAGTTCAGTTCAGTTCAGTTGCTCAGTCATGTCTGATTCTTTGCGACCCCATGGACTGTAGCACTCCAGGCATCCCTGTCCGTCACCAACTCCCAGAGTTTACTCAAATTCATGTTCATTGAGTCGGTGATGCCATCCAATCATCTCATCCTCTGTCATCTCCTCCTCCTCCTACCATCAATCTTTCCCAGCATCAATGTCTTTTCAAATGAATCAGTTCTTAGCATCAGGTGGCCAAAGTATTGAAGTTTCAGCATCAATCCTTCCAGTGCCTAGTCAGAACTGATCTCCTTTAGGATGGACTGGTTGGATTTCCTTGTAGTGCAAAGGACTTTCAAGAGTCTTCTCTAACACCACAGCTCAAAAGCATCAATTCTTCAGCACTCAGTTTTCTTTATACCAACTCTCACCTCCATACATGACTACTGGAAAAATTATGGCTTTGACTAGATGAAGCTTTGTTGGCAAAGTAATGTCTCTGCTTTAATGTCAACTTTTCTTTCAAGGAGTAAGCATCTTTTAATTTCACGGATCCATCTGCAGATGGTGCAGTCACCATCTACAGTAATTTTGGAGCCCAAAATAATAAAGTCTATCACTGTTTTCACTGCTTCCCCATTTATTTGCCATGAAGTGATGAGACCAGATGCCATGATCTTACTTGAAGTTATAAAAGCACATTACTTAAGATTTTAGGTAATTGTCCTAGGAGTAGGAAGAGATCTGTGTTTTAAAGTATTGAAATTGGGTGAGGGGGATAAGATGAAAGGCAACAAGAAAAAGGAGTCAAACAATGGGCTTATGATTCACTTCTCCCTTATTACTTGGACAGATGCTCCTGGAAAAGAATACAAACAACCCAATCAGATTTCCTTTGAGTATGATGAAAACAAACAGTGCTCTTTCCTAGAAATATAGTACTCATCTATGGAATTTTTATCTTGTTTGAGGATTGCTTATGGTAAACAACTTCAGAGTTTATAGATTTATGAGGCACAGGTTCCTAGAGAAACATCATGTCAAGTGCACAACTTCATGGGTATAAAAATGGCAATGCTACATAAATCCTCTTTGAGGTGTTAGTTAGTTCACATGTGTCAATTACTTCATCTATCAGTCTGAGCCAAACAATATGAGCCCTGTATTAAAAAAAAAAAAAAAAAATGGGGAGTCACTTGAAATGCAAGTACCTTTCAATTGCATACAACTTATAAACTATTAATAAACTGGATCCTGGTCTTAAAACAAGACTTGTAGAAGACTGTGGCTGAGATCATAAACTCCTTATTGCCAAATTCAGACTTAAATTCAAGAAAATAGGGATAACCACTAGACCATTCAGGTATGACCTAAATCAAACCCCCTTACGATTATACAGTAG
This sequence comes from Nanger dama, assembly GCA_917880005.1. Lineage (NCBI taxonomy): Eukaryota > Metazoa > Chordata > Mammalia > Artiodactyla > Bovidae > Nanger > Nanger dama. The sequence goes on from CAKJTW010000001.1 coordinate 43,591,658, forward strand.
AAGTGAGAAATAAATTTAAGGGACTAGATCTGATAGACAGAGTGCCTGATGAACTATGGACAGAGGTTTATGATATTGTACAGGAGGAAGTGATCAAAACCATCCCCAAGAAAAAGAAATGCAAGAAAGCAAAACAGCTGTGAAAAGAAGAAAAGCAAAAAGCAAAGGAGAAAAAGAAAGATATACCCACTGAATGCAGAGTTCCAAAGAATAGTAAGGAGAGATAAGAAAACCTTCCTCAGTGATCAGTGCAAAGATATAGAGGAAAACAATAGAATGGGAAAGGCTAGAGACCACTTCAAGAAAATTAGAGATACCAAGAGAATATCTCATGCAAAGATGGGCACAATAAAGGACAGGAATCGTATGAACCTGACAGAAGCAGAAGACATTAAGAAGAGATGGTAAGAATACACAGAAGAACTGTACAAAAAGATCATAATGACACAGATAACCAGGATGGTGTGACCACTCACCTAGAACCAGACATCCTGGAATGTGAAGTCAAGTGGGCCTTAGGAAGCATCACTATGAACAAAGCTAGTGGAGGTGACAAAATTCCAGTTGAGCTATTTCAAATCCTAAAAGATGATGCTCTGAAAAAGCTGCACTCAATATGCCAGCAAATTTGGAAAACTCAGCAGTGACCACAAGACTGGAAAAGATCAGTTTTCATTCCAGTCCCAAAGAAAAGCAATGCCAAAAATTGCTCAAATTTGTGCACAGTTGCACTCTCTCACAGGATAGTAAAGTAATGCTCAAAATTCTCCAAGCCATGCTTCAACCATGAACTTCCAGATGTTCAAGCTGGTTTAGAAAAGGCAGAGGAACCAGAGATCAAATTGTCAACATCCGTTGGATGATTGAAAAAGCAAGAGAGCTACAGAAAAACATCTACTTCATTCAGCTTTATTGACTATGCCAAAGCCTTCGACTATGTGGCTCAAAACAAACTGTGAAAAATTCTTCAAGAGATGGGAGTACTAGGGCACCTGACCTGTCTCCAGAGAAATCTGTAAGCAGGTCAAGAAGCAACAGTTATAACTGGACATGGAACAATAGATTGTTTCCAAATCGAGAAGGGAGTATGTCAAGGTTGTATATTGTCACCTGCTTATTTAAGTTATATGAAGAATACATAATGAGAGATGCTGGGCTGGATGAAGCACAAGCTGGAGTCAAGATTGCCAGGAAAAATATCAATAACCTCAGATATGCAGATGACACCACCCTTATGGCAGAAAGCAGAGTAGAACTAAAGAGACTCTTGATGAAACTGAAAAAAAGAGAGTGAAAAACTTGGCTTAAAAACTCAACATTCAGAAAACAAAGATCATGGCATCTGGTCCCATCACTTCATGGCAGATAGATGGGGAAACGGTGGAAGTAGTGTCAGACTTTATTATTTTGGGCTCCAAAATCACTGCAGATGGTGATTGCAGCCATGAAATCAAAAGTCGCTTGCTCCTTGGAAGAAAAGTTATGAGCAACCTAGACAGCATATTAAAAAACAGAGATATCACTTTGCCAAAATAGTCTGTCTAGTCAAGGCTATAGTTTTCCAGTAGTCATGTATGAATGTAAGAGTTGAAGTATAAAGAAAGGTGAGTGCCAAAGAATTGATACTTTGACCTGTGGTGTTGGAGAAAACTCTTGAGAGTCCCTTGGACTGCAAAGAGATCCAACCAGTACACCCTAAAGGAAATCAGTCTTGAATATTCATTGGAAGGACTGATGCAGAAGCTGAAACTCCAATACTTTGGCCACCTAATGCTAAGAACTGACTCATCTGAAAAGACTGTGATGCTGGGAAAGATTGAAGGTGGGAGGAGAAGGGGATGACAGAAGATGAGATGGTTGGATGGCATCACCAACTCAATGGACACGAGTTCGAATAAACTCTGGGAGTTGGTGATGGACAGGGAGGCCTGGTGTGCTGCTGTCCATGGGGTTGCAAAGAGTCAGAAATGACTGAATCACTGAACTGATCTGAAACTATGGTGGAGGTAATGAAGATAATGATGACCTCCTTCAAAAGATCCCATTCATGTGCTACTACACTCATTGTCCCCAACCTGGCAGCAGGCCACCGCTGACCCATGCCTCCACTGGAGACTCCTGGACACTCATGGGCAGGTCTGGGTCAGTCTCTTGTGGGATCACTGCTCCTTTCTCCTGAGTGTTTGTGCCTTCCAAGAGTGTTTCCCCAGTCCTGTGTACGTTCTGGCGGTTCTATGGTGGAGTTAATGGTGGCCTCCTCCAAGAGGGCTTGTGCCAAGTCTGCTGCACCCAGAGCCCCTGCCCCTGCGGCAGTCCACTGCTGACCCGTACCTCCACAGGAGATGCTCACACACAGTTCTGTCTCAGTTTCTGTGGGGGTGTCTGAGCCCTCGTGTGTCAAGGTTTGTTTGAGCCCTCTGGGCGTCTCTGGCGGGTATGAGATTTGATTCTAAATGTGATTTCACCCCTCCTACCATCTTGCTGTGGCTTCTCCTTTGCCTTTGGGTGTAGGGTATCTTCTCAAAGTTGCTCCAGTGCTGCACAGCTGCCAGTCTAGCACTTACTATCTTGCTAGGGGATCTCTGCCCTTGGGCCTAGGGTATCTCCTCACAGCTGCTCCAGTGCCACGCAGCCAAGGCAAGTCATGTGCATCTCTTTTTATAATCTGATCCTTTGTTCTGGCTCAAGCAGGAAACCAAATAAGGTATTTACTTCGTATTCTGTTTCACAAATAAGAAAGTTTTCTTTCAGGTTGCTTGGATCTTCAGAATGTGTGTGCCCTTGATTCCTAATGACTCCCATTCTTCCTCTCACCCCTGAATACTCTCCCTTTAAAGTATTAACGTTTTCCCCCTCTTGAGGAAAGACGGTTTATAATCTTAAAATCATAACATAGCAGCTCTTTTATCCATCCTAGTGTCTTGTCTAATAATCAGCCCAAGACATGCAATACACTGATGATTTTATCCTCTAGACAGCTTTCCTCTGTGGTGGGGATGAATGAGTTCTCAACTGTGGGTCTGTTGGTTCCACTTTGATGGTAGGAGATCTGGCCCTGTACAACAGAAAGATTAGGAAGAAAGCTGATTGCATAAGAGACATACCTTCTCGTATTGTTGGTTCCACTTTCATTGGGAGGGAAGAGAGAGAAGAGATTCTGCAAGTTTGTGTGTGTGCCTATAGGGCATACACAAGGAAGAAGGGGCTTTCGTTCCAGGCTGTGGATGCTTTCCTTTTAACAAATTTGAAGTTAAACACAGATTGTTACCAAAAGGATCGATTTCCCTCTCACAAACTTCCTATTTAATATAAATGAGAAATTCATTTATTTTAAGCACCGCTTCAAAAGCTATTAAAAAAATAATATATTTGCCTTTTTCCTAAAAAGATATATATCCCCTCCTTTTCTCTGGTTTCATAAAATATGTGCTTTATATAAACTAAAATGAAAAGTCACTAGATCCAAAGTAATTCCTTCCATCTGTGGAAACCTATCCTGTACATAGAAGAAGAGGAGGCTGAAGTATTCCAACTCTTCATTCTATAAGCTTGTGCGACCTAGGATAAAGGAAATCTGCTTCTCTACTCACAACACTTCTGACACCACACTTAGGGTTTTCCACACTGAGCAACTCTTCACTTCTCTGCAGACACCCACTGAGTGTCCTACAACTAATTCATTTCTGACAGCTGGGAGTTAGTACAGACCCACAGGTTAAGGGCGCAGTCCCACAAGACAGCCCTTACTTCAGACGCCAGCTCCAAGCAGTGAGTCCTCAGGTTACTCACATTTCTTTTTGATTTGGCTACAGATCAGGGTTCCCACCTCATTATTCAATAAGTTTTTATAATGGCTCATTCTAGGAAACATTTTACTTACAATTGCCAGTTTATTATAAAGGATATTATAAAGGATGCAAATAAGCAGCAATATGAAGATGAGATCTGGAAGGGTCCTGAGAGTGAGTGCTTCTGCCTCTGTGGAATTTGTTTGACACCCTCCTGTGTACACCCACATGTGCACAGGACATGTGTATATATTTGCCATCCTGGAATGTTTCCAACTCCTGCTGTTTAGTGCTTTTATGGAGGTTCCTTTATAAAGATATGATTAGTTAAACCATTGGTCGCTAATGGTTTTCCCAATCTCAAAAGCCTGTCTCTGGAAGTCAAGAAGATGCGACTGAAAACTCCAAGCTTCTAATCACATGGCTGGTTCCTGTGGCAACCAACCTCCATCTTGAAGCTATGGAGGATGAGTCACTTCATTAACATCAGCTGAGATGTGGTAGAAAGAAACCTATTATAAATAACAAAAGATGCTCCTTTCACCCCTATCACTCAGGAAAGTATAAGGTTTTAGGGGATCTATGTTAGCAACTGAGGGACAAAGGCCAAATATATATTTCTAATTATATCACCAGTATTGCATTGGACATATCTGTTAATCTCAGGTTTAAATTTTTGGATCACTCAACTGAAATCTCAGGTTGCTTCTTGATCTTCGAAGAGGAGAGAATCCATCTCCCCACTGCCCCTCACTCCACATCACAGAGCACTGTGAAGAGCAAGTGAGATCATATACCAAAAGCTCCTTAGAAAGTATACAGTACTTTAAAATTGTAATGGTTATGGATCTATCCATAAAGTCAGCATCAATTGCAGAAGGTCCCAGCCTTTTATCTCTAGATATGACTAACTTAAATTCCCAGTACTATATTCCACAGAAATCCAAACAATCGCTAGGATTTCCCTAATACCTAAGGCTGACTATCTCTTTGATCCTTCCTATGCTAGAGCAGTCCATGCTTTATGTGTCACATAAATTTGGGCCCTTTTAATTTTTCACAAGGCAAAGTGGTAAACCAAGTCATGCTAAGCATTCCTGGGTGTGTTAGGCTCTAGTGAATATTTGATTAGGCTGATCTCTTACATAAAGAAAAATTTACATAGTAACAATTAAGTCACTTAAATTAGGGACCATTCATCCCAGGTCTTAACCTTTTATGATTACAAAATAAAGAGGAAACGCCATTGGTGATTTCTCCATGTAGTCCTGTATCTCATACACACTCTCTGGCTCTTTTCTTTTGGTCTCTTTTCTCTCCTCCAACATTACAGAACCAGAACAAACTGATCTCCAAATTTCATAAAGAACCTTTTGCCCGTATTTCAAAACAGGTTTCTTAATGTGTTTTCCAAACAAATAACTTTCCTTCTAAAACATAACTGTTGGACTTGCTGGTAATAAAATATTTGTTAAATTGTAGATTCAATTTATATATTCAATAATATGAATTGAAAACTGCAATCTTTCTGACATATTTTCTAATCATCACAATAAATTTCTTTCCTCTTAGCTCGTTATTATCCTCATTTCCTTTTGAGGATACTGAGTCACAAAGAGATCAAATTACTTGCCACATAACAGAAAATGAACAAATGGGAGAGAACATTTCAATGCTAAGCATTCTGATTTCTAGTCTTTCCTCCTAATAATTATACTAAAGATTTGTGCAGAATTTATTTGACTTTGAAGGTATTTTTAGAATGAAAATAATATTTTTGATCTCAAAGTGAACAAAGATGAATAAAACATTCTAGTTATGGAACAAAAAACAATGCATTAGGTTCTTCTCATAAGTGGAAGATATCTACTGCATGCTAGAAGTATACGTTAGCTTCTTTATACCTAGAAATTTATTTTTTCCGGTTACTTTTGATGGAGAACTTGGTTGTGGGATTTAGTACTTGTGCCCTATTTGAAACAATCATGTGAAAGTTCTTCCTTCAGTCCTGTACAAGGCTTACCTCTAAGAAAGACTGTCCAGTTGACTTGTTTATCAAAATTTTATTTTAAAAATTATCTCAAATTTATTAACAACTTAAAATATAACTAATAAAATTAAAACAACTTTTTCTTTTGTTTTATCTAGAGAAAATTAAAATATCCTCATGTATGACTGACTGATTTGAAAATTTAGGGCCTTTAGGTTTTAAAACAGTAAGAAGCTAAACTTCCATGTTATGTCATATATATGTTACGAATTTACTTAAAAACTTAAAGGCCAAAAAAGCTGACCGTAGAGTTAGGTCTACAGTTGCATAATTGCTTTGAGGTTTAATTTGTTCACAGCTTATCTTTTTCTAATTGATCTAAGCTGCTTACTCAACTAAAATGAGCATAAAATTTTCCTTGTGGATATATGTGCTAAAGTCAATGATGAACTGAAGGACAAATGTATACATTTTGACATTTGCTTCATCTGTGGGTAAAAAGATGAATTGAAATATTTTAAAATAAAAACTTCTATGTTTATTTGCTTTTTTTTTTGGTCCAGAAAGTTTATAGAAGGTAAAGTAAAGTTTTACTCCTAGTTCATGTGAATTTTAAAATTATAGAAATAATGCTTCAGCAGAAAAATACATAATGAAGATTTACTTTTCAATCACCAGCTGTGAAACAGTGTTATTAAACTAGACCCTGGTTAATACCATTTATGTGGAAAGGTTAGATAACACATGTAGACATATAGTCAATGGTAGATGTTCCTTTAAAATGAGAAAAAGTTACTATTAATTTGTTTTCAAGCAGTAAAAAATTGGTGCAATATGAATAACTACTGAGATAGGGCATACTTTAAAATTGGAACCCAGAGAAGCTGTGTAATTTTTGACTCACAAAAGTCATTTCAGATATTAACAAACTTGACTATTTTTACACAACGTTTGTGATTATAGATTTTCCTTAAAAAAAAAAAGCTATAAATAATAAAGTAAGAGCTTATGGGGGGAAAATGTGCTTAATCTGATGAAATAAACAAATTCTAGGACTTATAAAGAGAAAAATGTTCAGATATGTTAGAAGTTTTTTTTTTTCTGTTTTCTTTTTTTTTTTTTTTTTGCCCTTGTTTAGTTGCTAAGTCAGTTGTGACTGTTTATGTTCTATTTCTTGAGCTTGAGAGAAAACAAAGAGTGTTCACTTGGAACATTGACTAAGTGAAAAAATTTTAATCAATGTAGATATATGATTTTTTTCATTGGTAGAATTTCTATTGTTAACATTTTCAGGAGGCTTGTTCATTTTATAAGCTATAGATTTTAAATTAATACAAATAGTTAGAATGGAAAGTCTATTTTAGATTATGGTATAATAATAACTAGCTTTCCTTTAAAATTGACTTTGTTCTAATCTCCATTTATTTATATAGATAATGGACAACTAAATGAACATACAAGTTATATAACAGTATGAGAATAGAAGTTTCTAATACACATTATTTCAAATAAATAGACAGATATAAGCATAGACATAGATATACATCTATTCAAAATACTATATGTATAAAGTTTATATATGTATTGGTAAAAACATTTTCATATGTTTTACTAGGACCTTTCAATTGTAAATACATTTCCTGAAACTAAAAGATATAAAGATATGGATATAAATTAGAATATATATTGCTATAAATTTGGGTTCAGATTAGCTTACAAAAGGCGAATTTTTTTCTTTTAAATAACTTCTCTTTCTGATCCCCTACTTTACTTTTCCAGTGGGAGTGTATCTCTAAAAACACAGATACTATCATGTCATATTGTTGTAAAATCACAATGGAGTAACAGTTTTTTCAGTTCAGTTGCTCAGTTGTGTCCAGCTCTTTGTGATCCCATGGACTGCAACACACCAGGCCTCCTTGTCCTTCACTAACTCCCAGAGTTAACTCAAACTCATGTCCATCTAGTTGGTGGTGCCATCCAGCCATCTCATCCTCTGTCACCCCCTTTTCCTCCCACCTTCAATCTTTCCCAGCATTAGGGCCTTATCAAATGATCAGTTCCTAGCATCAGGTGTAAAAGTATTAGAGTTTCAGCATCAGCATCAGTCCTTCCAATGAATATTCAGGAATGATTTCCTTTAGGATGGACTGGTTGGATCTCCTTGCTGTCCAAGGGACTCTCAAGAGTCTTCTCCAACACATTTCAAAGGCATCACTTCTTCAGTGCTCAGCATTCTTTATAGTCCAAGTCTCACATCCATACATGACTAGTGGAAAAATCAGAGCTTTGACTAGACAGACCTTTGTTGGCAAAGTGATGTCTCTGCTTTTTAATATGCTGTCTAGGCTATGGTTTTCCCAGTAGTCATGTATGGATGTGAGAGTTGGACTGTGAAGAAGGCTGAGTGCGGAAGAATTGATGCTTTTGAACTGTGGTGTTGGAGAAGACTCTTGGGAGTCCCTTGGACTGCAAGGAGATCCAACCAGTCCATTCTGAAGATCAGCCCTGGGATTTCTTTGGAAGGAATGATGCTAAAGCAGAAACACCAGTACTCTGGCCACCTCATGTGAAGAACTGACTCATTGGAAAAGACTCTGATGCTGGGAGGGATTGGGGGCAGGAGGAGAAGGGGACAACAGAGGATGAGATGGCTGGATGGCATCATAGACTCGATGGATGTGAGTCTGAGTAAACTCCAGGAATTGGTGATGGACAGGGAGGCCTGGCGTGCTGCGATTCATGGGGTAGCAAAGAGTCGGACACAACTGAGCAACTAAACTGAACTAGGTTGGTCATAACTTTTCTTCCAAGGAGCAAGCATCTTTTAATTTCATGGCTGCAGTCACCACCTGCAGTGATTTTGGAGCTCCAAAAATGTCTGTCAGTTTCCACTTTTTTCCCCATCTATCTGCCATGAAATGATGGGACCAGATGGCATGATATTAGTTTTTGAATGTTGAGTTTTACCAACTTTTTTACTCTTCTCTTTCACTTTCATCACGAGGCTCTTTTAGTTCTACTTTGCTTTCTGCCATAAAGGTGGTGTCATCTGGATATCTGAGGCTATTGATGTTTCTCCTGGGAGTCTTGATTCCAGCTTGTGCTTCATCCAGCCCAGCGTTTTTCATGATGTACTCTGCATATAAGTTAAATAAGCAGGGTGACAATATACAGCCTTGATGTACTCCTTTCATGATTTGGAACCAGTCTTTTATTTCCATGTCCAGTTCTGATTGTTGCTTCTTGACCTGCATACAGATTTCTCAAGAGGCAGTAAGGTGGTCTGGTATTCCCATCTCTTGAAGAATATCCACAGTTTGTCATGATCCACACAGTCAAAACTTTAGCATATTCAATAAAACAGAAATAGATTATTTTCTGTAACTCTCTTGCTTTTCTGATGATCCAGTGGATGTTGGCAATTTAATCTCTGGTTTCTCTGCCTTTTCTAAATCCAACTTGAACATCTGGAAATTCATGTTTCACATACTGTTGAAGTCTGGCTTGGAGAATTTTGAGCATTACTGTACTAGCCTGTGAGATGAGTGCAATTGTGCAGAAATTTGAGCATTCTTTGGCATTGCCTTCTTAGGGATTGAAATGAAAACTGACCTTTTCCAGTCCTGTGGCCACTGCTGAGTTTTCAAAATTTGCTGGCATATTGAGTGCAGCACTTTCACAGCATCATTTTTTAGGATTTGAAATAGCTCAACTGGAATTCCATTTTTATGTACTTAAAATAATGCCTAATGTTAATAGACACTCAATTATTCATTATCAATATTTAAAATTTTATTTTAAATTAAGTAATCTTTGAAATAGTTTTAATGCAGTTTTTCCTATGCAATTGTTAAAATTTTGACATAGACAATTATTGACACAAAAATATATTAAGTTTTAAGAGAAGATTTTAGAACAGCTGATAGTGTATGATCTTATTTCTGTGCATGATAATTTATACATACATTTTATATATGCAAAGAAAGTTTGAAAGTATATCATCTAGATAATAATAGTGATTTTATACAGATGTTTAGAATACTTTTTGGATGTAATATTTCTTAATATAAAAAATACAATTTTAAACAGCTTTCCCAGAGGAATTACAAATATGTGAGTTGTTTATTCAAGATCTCCCACTGGTAACCACAGGAGATATGAGGACTTACAGTTGAAAAACATTTTTTAAAAAAATGATGAAGTTCTCCAGCAAAATTATCTTCAGCCTTCCTCATTTCGTACATGGCAAATCTTTAATACTAGGGAAAAATGATTTACCATCAGCTCCAAGGGCAACCATTCTCATTTGCATTTTTAAAATCTTGCTTGATGGTTTCCTGATTTGTATTGAGCAATACAATATGTTATGATTTCTTTTAGGTCGCAGGCTTGTGGTTCTGTGCTAATATGCAGAAATGAATGCATTGCATAGAAGACAGTCATTACAAGATTGTTTCTTTGTTTGTTTTACCAGTACCCCTTTGTAGCAGGTGAGTAAGAATCAAGGGGAAATGCTTTGCAAAATATGATCCCAAAATATCCACTGAAAGAAGTATGATGTTTTATGAAAAAGGGCAGAGGTGTTATAAATTTAGCCAAACTACAGACTGTATGGCACCTTTTTCATTAAGAATACTATTAAGTCATGTGTCAATATTGAGGGAGAGTTAATTCTGGGAAAAGAATAAATCTCCAATATTAAAAACAGTAGTCAGAAATTACAATGCAATGAGCTTTTTTGGTTTGTTTTTGCTACTGATATCTTTACCTAAGACTTTGTCTGAGATCTGTGGGATAAGCAAGCATACACTTAATGCTTATCTCATTTTGGAGGGCAGACAAATTTCATTTAAGTTCATTTAAGTACTCAACACTGCCATCTCAACCCCAGACAAACTGTAGACAAAGAATAAAATGTTGACTTCCAGTTGCCAACAAGTTAGACAAGTACTTCAATGGGAATTTTATCTGAGAAACTTTCTCACAAAATTCTTGCTTTCTTCTTTTATTCTTTAGCCAATATAATATAGTGAGTGGATTGATAGTCATTGCAAAACTGGACACAGGAGAAAAGTAGTTTTCCTCCTTTTGATCAAAAGATACACAGTATGCTATTGACATCTTTCCTAGAGGAAATATATATATAGAGAGATGCTATCATGCCATATAAACTATATAAATATATGTGAATATATAATCAAATATATCCACATACATTTAAAATAGGTATGGAAAGATAGAAATGAAAGTCATCTTTTATTAACTTTTGCTCTTTCATACTATTATTAAACTAACATAAAGATTGATAAAAATCAACTTAATAAATAATATCAGAAAGTGCATTTAAATAATATGCATGCATGCATGCTAAGTTACTTCAGTCATGTCTGACTATTTGCAACGCTATAGACTATAGCCCACCAGGTTCCTCTGTCCATGGGATCTCCAGGCAAGAATACTGGAGTGGGTTGATCTGCCCTCCTCCAGGAAATCTTCCCAACCCAGGGATCACCTGAGAAACCCAAATAACATGCATATCTCTAATGTAGAAAGCATTATATTTTGTAGCTTTTTCCTGTTACTCTTGAGAAAGACTAGTTATTTGGTATATGCTAGGTATTATCCCAGATATGGAGAAAGAAAGATGAAGATAATACTAATTAAAAGACTTAAAACTCTGCATGGAAAGTCAATCATTTACAACTTAGTTACATTACAATTCGATAAGGGCTACTGTAGAAATGTTAATAGCATACCATGTAAACACATGTGGTAGAGCAAATAACTCCACTTGAAGAATTAGAGAGAGGTTCATAAAAAAGCTAATATTTAAATCTTCAATAATTTGACGCTACCATTAGAGCACACTGTTTTTCACCATCTGCAGTGCTATCATCAGCCTTCTATATAGCAAGTGTTAACTAGGCTCCCATGATAGCCTCTTTACTAGTCTTCCTGCCTCCAAAGTCATCTTTAAACTGCAAAATGACCCTCTTATAAAATAAGCCATGCAATAGTCTCCCAATGAGGAAAATAATACATATGTCATAGGTTCTCAGTATTTGTTGGATGAATGACTCAATCAATCAATGGAAATTTGCCACTAAGCCAATTAGAGAAGATATACTAAGTTGATGGAAACACATGTAACACATCATACTTGCAGTTTAGGTGAAATATAAAATATTTATCAAATAGTATGACATAAGCATCAGTTCAGTTTAGTTCAGTCGCTCAGTCGTGTCTGACTTTTTGCGACCCCATGAATCACAGCATACCAGGCCTCCCTGTCCATCACCAACTCCCGGAGTTCACTCAGACTCACATCCATCTAGTCCATGATGCCATCCAGCCATCTCATCCTCTGTCGTCCCCTTCTCCTCCTGAACCCAATCCCTCCCAGCATCAAAGTCTTTTCCAACTCAACTCTTTGCATGAGGTGGCCAAAATACTGGTGTTTAAGCTTTAGCATCATTCCTTCCAAAGAAATCCCAGGGCTGACCTCCTTCAGAATGGACTGGTTGGATCTCCTTGCAGTCCAATGGACTCTCAAGAGTCTTTTCCAACACCACAGTTCAAAAGCATTAATTCTTCAGTGCTCAGCCTTATTCACAGTCTAACTCTCACATCCATACATGACCACTGGGAAAACCATAGCCTTGACTAGATGGACCTTAGCTGGCAAAATAATGTCTCTGCTTTTGAATATGCTATCTAGGTTGGTCATAACTTTTCTTCCAAGGAGTAAGCGTCTTGTAATTTCATGACTGCAGTGATTTTGGAGCCCCCAAAAATAAAGTCTGACACTAGATCAGAATGAACCTCTGACCCATCAGGTTGGACTCTGAAGCATTATCCGTAAATACCAGTTGAGTATCAATTCAGTTGAGAAGAATGATATCTGATGATGTGGACTAGTTATCCAAGCTGGAGTTTAAATAAGTAATAGGGACAAGAAGTAGATGAAGTGGAGAAATATAATAGATTGGGTCCCAGGCTTGAATATCTTTGCAGGAAATTCTAAGAGATTTGATTACAAGCCATTAGTCATGGTGGTTTAGTCAGAAAGTTGTGATCGACTCTTGCGACCCCATGGACTGTAGCCTGCCAGGCTCCTCTGTCCCTAGGAATTTCCAGGTAACAATACTGGAATGGGTTCCTTATCCAGGGGATCTTCCTGACCCAGGGATCTAACCTGGGTCTTCTGCACTGCAGGCAGATTCTTACTGACTGAGCTACCAGGAAAGCATTTTGAATTTTAAAAACAAATTTGTCTATACTTCCAGGTGTTTAAATTCTATCAGAAACACAAACTGGGTAAAGTACTTCAGTACAGGTGATTATGGCTTGAAAAGTCATATTTTCTCCGCTGTTACAGCTAGAAATTTTTGGATTGACAGTAACAGAAATCCAACTTGAAATGGCTTAAGCAACAAGGAAAAACTTTTTATACAATGCAATAGTGCTTTGAAGACTTCAAGGACAGAGATGTAGCTGCAGCTCAGAAACAATTGAAAGAAAACCACACGTTTCTCTGTGTTTCATGTTGCTTCTCACTGCTGGTCTGCTGCTTCTTTCATCTTCAGACAAGCTATTTTACAGAATAATAGCAGGAAAATAGGGCCACCAAGGTCTAATGAGTCTATATATCATCTCTTTCAGTAAAGAGTCAGAACATCCAATTCTAAGTTTATATTTCTAGAGAATGTTATTGATTGGCTCAAGTATATCAACTTCCTGACCCTAGACCAATTAGAACCAGGGGGAAGTAATGTGAGATGGACTGGAAGAGGTATCTGGTTAGAAAATCAAATATGTCTAGGAAGCAGGTCACATTTTATGAGTCCATAAGGTGGAAGTTATAACTTCCCAAAATGAGTTGACATAGATATCTGCTAGAATTGGACAATAAACCTTCAGATTTTATCAATATCTGGTAAAATGTCTGAAACTTAGTACATGTTCAATAAATCTTTACTGGATTGATAACAGTTTATCATTGATTCTCCACTAATTGCAAATGAGGAGAAGACTACCTGATATCACAAATATAATGGATAGCAATATATTAGAATCCTTCATAATGGAAACTCTGCCATTTTCCTTAGTTTCTAATTCTACATTTTCTTAATAGATGTGTGAACCTGAGCAAGTAATTCTTCTCTCTATAACTTGTTTTCTTTGCTGTGAATTGGTCATTATATTATTAGTACTTTACAGGTCTGCCATGAGTATTATATGAGATGAATCACACAAAACAGCTGGAAGGCTGCAAGTGTCCAGTAAAGTCAAGAGGCTTACAATTACTGCTGGGTATTTTAGCTAAAAAGAAAAGAAAAGAAAAAAGATACCAATAGAGTTTTACTTTTTTGTTTAAATTCTTTTTGTTCTTATAAAATCTAAATAAAATTCTTACTTTTGTGAAACACTTAAAACGAATACAGATGATTTTGACAGCACCAAGTTGGATGTTTTTTTTTGAAGTTGCCTTTGGGATTTGGAGCTAACTTTACTGAATACTTCTTTTTAAATTCACTAACCAGGAAAGTGAAATTTGAACTTATTAGTGAAAAGACTTGAAATTGATCAGGTCTTAATATTTTGCTGAGAGGAATAAGATCTGTAAACAACTTTGATTTTTAAACTCTGCTGTGTGGTATTTTTTTGTTACTGTTTTTTAGTTGTGTTTTATTTTGTTTCATTTTTACCCAAATGTCTGTTTGGGGATACTTTATGCTGGGTGCACTATATCGTTTCAGAACTCATTTTCAACTCCTTGCACTTCTTAGCTGAAAACAGTCAGAAAGATCAATAGGAGAAACTACAACTTTTACAAAGAAGAGGGTTTTTTTAATGATTCATATCTCTCTTTTCTTTTAGAAGAGGTTATTCTAAAAAGCTATTTTGGGATTTCTATTCTCAGTGCACTGCAATAAAGTAAACTTCAGGAAAGTTACAAAACCACATATAGTCATTACTTTTTCAAGATCAATAACCTCAAATGGTGCTCCATATTTTCAATGACAGAAATAATATCTAAATCCTACAATGCTAATATATTATTACCTTCAAACCCCATTTAGATTAATTGATGATATTCTGGGTATCTACAATTAAATATTTCTGCACAAAAGTTATTAGAAACTGGATAGACCCAGGGCTGACATTTTGTTTAACATTCTGTCTAGCAGACATTGGATATGTATGGGTCTAGTTAATCTATCAAATTAGTATGTAACATTGTGTTGCACATGACCAGACAATTAAGGGCTTCAAGTCATTGGGAAAGGACAGGTTAAATGAACACTATGCTTTCAGAACCCTGGCTTTGAATGAGGAAACAGGGATGAATTTCAAATAAGTATCTTAACTGAGACCTAACTAGCTTCTAACATCAAAAGGAAGCTTGGCGGTGGCTGAAGGGGGCGGGGCGGGGCAGGAGGCAAGGGCTCAGCTTTGTAAAGGTGATGCTACAGAAAAGAAAACATCCGTTGACAATCTTCATGAAATGTCTCACTATGTGTATAAATGAATTTGGTCAGGAAAAAAAAAATAACTGGAGAGATTTCAAAAAGGAAAGAATTTTAAAATGAAATAAATGCTTATAAAATTATTGGAAGGATGGGGAAATCTGCAGCTACCTGTCAGCACTTTTGAACAGTTCTGCTGCCTGCATATCCAAATGGGTGGATTTTTAGGAGAATGTCCAAAATCACTATCAAAATCTCATGTGTTCTGGAGACCTGCTAATGCCCCCAGAATGCTGCTTTTCTTCTTCCTTTCATATCTTACCTGAATCATCTCATAATCAAACATAAGAAGGAATCTTTCTGACAAGAAAGATTCAAAATACAGCTTCCACATGTCCAGTTCCCACAACATGGATGAGTACAAAGAAGAGAACACTCTGGACATACAAGGTAAGTGATAACTCTACACATGAACATTACCAGATGGTCTATACCAAAATCAGATTGATTATATTATTTGCAACTGAAGATGGAGAAGCTCTACACGGTCAGCAAAACCAAGACCTGGAACTGACTGTGGCTCAGATCGTGAGTTTCTCATTGCAAAATTCAGGTTTAAATTGAAGAATATGGAAAACTACTAAGTCATTGAGATATGACCTAAATCAAATCCCTTATGATAATACAGTGGAAGTTGGGGGAAAAAAAATCACAGGATAAGATCTGGTAGAGAGAGTGCCTAAAAAGCTATATATGGATGTTCATAACATTGTACAGGAGGTAGTGACCAAAACCATTTCCAAGAAAAAGAAATGCAAGAAGGCTGTCTGAGGAGATCTCACAAATAGCTGAGAGAAGAAGTGAAAGACAAAGGAGAAAGGGAAAGAATACCCGAATGAAAGCAGAGAATAGCAAAGAGATAAGAGAGCCTTCTTAAATGAACAGTGCAAAGAAATAGAGGAAAACAATAGAATGGAAAAGACTAGATCTCGTCAAGAAAATTGTAAATACCAAGGGAATATTTCATGCAGAGATGAGCACAATAAAGGACAGAAATGGCAAGGACTTAACAGAAGCAGAAGAGATTAAGAAGAGGAAGCAAGAATATATGGAAGGACTATACAGAAAAGGTCTTAATGACCTGGATAAGCATGATGGTGTGGTCATTCACCTGGAGCCAGACATCCTGCAATGTGAAGTCAAGTGGCCCTTAGGAAACATTATCACAAACAAAGCTAATGGAGGTGATGGATTCCAGCTGAGCTATTTCAAACCCTTAAAGTGCTAAAGTGCTGCACTCAGTGTTAGCAAATTTGGAAAACTCATCAGTGGCCATCAGACTGGAAAAGGTCAGTTTTTATTCTAATCCCAAAGAAGGGCAATGCCAAAGAATGTTCAAACTGCTGCACAATTGTACTCATTTCACATGCTGCCAAGGTAATGTTCAAAATCCTCTAAGCTAGATTTCAGCAGTAAGTGAACTGAGATATTCCAGATGTACAAGCAAGATTTAGAAAAGGCAAAAGGATCAGAGATCAAATTACCAACATCCACTAGATCATCGAAAAGCAAGAGAGTTCCAGAAAAACATCTACTTCTGCTTTATTGACTATGCCAAAGCCTTTGGCTGTGTGGATCACAACAAACTGTGGAAAATTCTTAAAGAGTTAAGAATACCGGACCACCTTAACTGCTTCTTGAGAAATCTGTATGCAGGTCAAGAAGCAAGAATTAGAATTGGACATGGAATAACAGATTGGTTCCAAATTGGGAAAGGAGTACATCAGGGCTGTATATTGTCACCTCGCTTATTTAACTTACATGCAGAGTACATCATGTGAAATGCAAGGCTGGATGAAGCACAAGTTGGAATCAAGATTGCCAGGAGAAATATCAATAACCTCATATATGTAGATACCACCCTTATGGCAGAAAGTGAAGAAGAACTAAAGAGCCTCTTGTTGAAAGTGAAGGAGGAGAGTGAAACAGTTGGCTTAAAACTCAACATTCAGAAAACTAAGATCACGCCATCTGGTCCCAGCACTGCATGGCAAATAGAAGGGGAAAAGTGGAAATAGTGAAATATTTTATTTTCTTCGGCTCTAAAATCACTGTAGACAGTAACTGCAGTCATGAAAATAAAAGACGCTTGCTCCTTGAAAGAAAAGTTATGACAAACCTAGACAGCATATTAAAAAGCACAGCCCTCACTTTTCTGACAAAGGTCTGTATAGTCAAAGCTATAGTTTTTCCAGTAGTCATATACACATATGAGGGTTGGAACATAAAGAAGGCTAAGTGCCAAAGAACTGATGCTTTCGAATTATGGTGCTGGAGAAGACTCTTCAGAGTCCCTTGGACTGCAAGGAGATCAAACCATTCAATCCTAAGCAAAATCAATCCTGAATATTCATTGGAAGAACTGATGCTGAAGCTGAAGCTCCAGTACTTTGGCACCTGATACCAAGAACCAACTCACTGAAAAATACCCTGATTTTGGCAAAGATCAAAAGCAGGAGGGGGCGACAGAGGATGAGATGATTGGACAGCATCACCAAGTCAGTGGCTATGAATTTGAACAAACTCCACGTGATAAGGAAGGTTAGGGAAGCTTGCTGCTGCTGCTGCTAAGTCGCTTCAGTTGTGTCCGATTCTGTGCGATCCCATAGACAGCAGCCCACCAGGCTCCCCAGTCCCTGGGATTCTCCAGGCAAGAACACTGGAGTGAGTTGCCATTTCCTTCTCCAATTCATGAAAGCGAAAAGTGAAAGTGAAGTTGCTTAGTCGTGTCTGACTCTTAGCGACGCCATGGACTGCAGCCTACCAGGCTCCTCTGTCCATGGGATTTTCCAGGCAAGAGTACTGGAGTGGGGGTGCCATTGTCTTCTCCGCAGGGAAGCCTGGTGTGCTGCAATTCATGGGATTGTAAGGACTTGGACACGACTTAGTGATTGAGCAGCAACAACAACAGAGAAGAGAGTGAAAATAATCCTGAGATGCCAACAGATACAATCAGTTAAGTTCAAACTGATTTATTTTTATAATTTCAAAGTTGTAATGATCATTGAATAGACACCATTTTGAAGACTGTATCGAGGAGGAATGACTGTTGTCTCTACTTTTTTCTCCCTTATATATGTTTGTAACAGCCCTCATTAACTGTACCATTTTTTTGATGACAAAACCATTGGTTTAAGTTGTTTCTTATATGGTCTCTGGTCCATACTTCATCTTCCTGAATTTCTATACATTCAGCTATAAAATGCAAAATTAGTGCTAATTTTATTAGAATGTTATGAGGATTAGTTATACAAATGTCTAGAAAATTCCACAATGATGAATAATTTTTGAATTAATAAATAATTTTACTGAAAATATCCTCACCCTAGGTCCCCGTTTTTATTCTAGAAATGTACAATGGAGAAATTCAGAATGTAATTGTTAAGTCAAAAATGGGTATGTGCAGTATTTCTGTTTTTAATGTCTATTATTTGAATAAGAAAAGAATAAACAGAACTAATAGAAGAATAGCATTCAGCCACTGAAATGTAGTTAATGTGATTTAAGCCACTAATAAAATGCTTGGATATAGGCTTAGTGTATCCTCTGCACTGTCTCCCATAACCATGAATTCCATTCTTTACAATCATACTAGAAAAATGCAGGCCATGATGCTTGTTTGTTTAAAATAAAAGTCCTGCAGTAGACAAGCAGGGGTATATTATTAATGCAGACGTACACATCTTTATGCTAGTTCAATAAATGGCTGCCAAAGGAAGAGATTAAGAGGTTGCTACAGAAAAGGCAATTTTAATTTAGTTGTAGGTCCATCACTAAATAGACTAGGAAGGAATCAAAGATTAACAACTCCCCCAGACTTGCTGGATGATAATGATAACTCTCTATGTGATAATGGATGATGTGGATACAACATAAGGTAGCAGTAGGAAGTAAATATTACAATGCAGACTGCATTATATTCTTAGCACATAAGCAGGCAGTCAGATTTGAGGTATGTTTACACTCTGATAGGATTTCTGTATGTATCTAGGAAACAGATTATTAGAGTCAGATAACTGCCTCTAGGGAAAAAAAACACTAGTTTAAGCATTTGGCTCAGTCTCATGACAATTACTGTAACATTCATCATCATTAGCTTATTTTATAAATAAGATAGGCTTAATGCATTAGTTTTTCATGATCTTAATTCTAAACTGGACTGTGAAATTGCCATACTATCTTGTTTTCCTTTACATTAGCCTCTTTAAAAAATGTGATGTGAAATTTTGTGTGCTTATTCTAAAATATCTAAATAGGCTAAGTGTTAGTCACTCAGTTGTATCCAACTCTTTGTGACCCCATGGGCTGTAGCCCACCAGGCTCCTCTGTCCATGAAATTCTGCCAGCAAGAATATTGGACTGAGTTGCCATTCCCTTCTTAAGGAGACCGTTCCAAACCAGGGATTGAACCCAGGTCCTATGTCTCCTGAATTGACAGACAGATTCTTTGCCACTGAGCCACCTGGGAGGTTCAAAAGACAAATTTTAATTAGGACAAATTAAACACACACACACACACACACACACACACACACACACACACACACACACATATATATATATGAGTAAGAAAAAGAAGATAAAACCTTACTCTGTTTTCCTATTCATTTTCAAGAAGTGAAGAGACTGGTTAGTTATGCTACTTATCAAAGGGATTTTGCCTTTCTCTTTACCCATGAGGTGTAGAGCTAATAACATTTCTCAGCTGCTCTAGATGTGAGCATAAGATCGAAGTTTGACCAATAAAATGTGAGGAGACGTGAGAGATGGCAATTCAAGCCCAAGTCCTAATAGCCTTCTTTTGTATCTTTCCTGTTGCATTTACCCCAGTCTGTTGTCTATGTCTTGATGCTTGGGGCAACCTAGAAAACCAAACATTGCAAAAAGATGTTAAGCCCCTTGAAAGCTGAGTACAAAAGGGAAAAGAAATTGTGCTGATATTGCTCTAGATTTAAATCAACTAGAGGCAAAAACACGGTATATTAACATCATTCTTGAATTTGGAATTTTCAAAATCATAAAGTCTGACTACTTAGTGAATGAACACTGTGCCTAATTCAGGGACACTTTATGAGCACCCAGGAGGAGAGGTGGATGGTCAAGACTTCAGAGAATCCTCAGGAGTACTATTTTTCTCAAAGTACATTTGTTGAACATTGGGAGTCAGAGATTTTATGTGTTTCTTTTTGATAAACCTTAATGTGAATATCCTTTATTTCTATTTAAGGTCAAAACTATGTGCACACAAGTTAATGGTGGGGGTTAGGATAACATCTACTTTTGAGAGTTGAATAAGGAAGAAATATGTTCAATTTGAGATACCTGTGAGATACGGGAAAATATGGAAATGAAGTAAGACATATTTGAAAAAAAACTATTTTGTGTGTGCTGCACTATGAGTGGGGAGCTGTGGTCTGGAAGCTATATAGCATGTGAGTTTTTCATGCTGTGTAACAAATTAGGCTATGGTTTTTCCAGTAGTCATGAATGGATATGAGAGTTGGACTATAAAGAAAGCGAGCACCGAAGAATTGATGTTTTTGAACTGTGGTGTTGGAAGACTTTTGAGAGTCCTTTGGACTCTAAGGAGATCCAGTCAGTCCATCCTAAAGGAGATCAGTCCTGAGTGTTCATTGGAAGGACTGATGTTGAAGCTGAAACTCCAATATTTTGTCACCTGATGTGAAGAGTTGACTCACTGGAAAAGACCCTGATGCTGGGAAAGACTGAGGGCAGGAGGAGAATGGGACAACAGAGGATGAGATGGTTGGTGATGGACAGGGAGGCCTGGCGTGCTGAAGTTCATGGGGTCACAGAAAGTCAGACAAGACTGAGAGACTGAACTGAACTGAACAAATTATCACAGAATTCAGTTCAGTTCAGTTCAGTTCAGTCGCTCAGTCGTGACTTACTTTTTGCAACCCCATGAATCGCAGTGTGCCAGGCCTCCCTGTCCATTACAAACTCCTGGAGTTTACCCAAACTCATGTCCATAGAGTTGGTGATGCCATCTAGCCATCTCATCCTCTGTCCTCCCCCTCCTCCTCCTGCCCCCAATCCCTCCCAGCATCAGGGTTTTTTTCAGTGAGCCAGTTCTTCGCATCAGGTGGCCAAAGTATTGGAGTTTCAGCCTCAGCATTAGTCCTTCCAATGAACACCCAGATTGGATCTCCTTTAGGATGGACTGGTTGGATCTCCTTGCAGTCAAGGGACTCTCAAGAGTCTTCTCCAACACCACAGTTCAAGAGCAGCAATTCTCTAGCACTCAGCTTTCTTCACAGTCCAATTTTCACATCAATACATGACTACTGGAAAACCATAGCCTTGACTAGATGGACCTTTGTTGGCAAAGTAATGTCTCTGCTTTTTAATATGCTGTCTAGGTTGGTCATAACTTTCTTTCTAAGGAGAAATTGTCTTTTAATTTCATGGCTGCACTCACCATCTGCAGTGATTTTGGAGCCCCCAAAATAAAGTCTGGCACTATTTCCACTGTTTCCCCATTATTTGCCATGAAGTGATAAGACCAGATGCCATGATCTTAGTTTTCTTTTTTTTTTTTTTTTTCAGGTTCACTAAATGTATCTTAAAAATCATAAAACGTTTTCTTACAAAGAGCATTACATTCTGCACACTGCTCTGAATAGATGCCAGGGACATATGGACTACTGTTATTTTTCCTCCCTGTCCCCCGACTCCAAACGTTACAGTGACCACAACGCAGTGTTCACAATAATTACATGGGGGACTTCTTTAAACCACCAACAATGAACAAAAATTAAAATCACTCACTCTGCTGCTGTTTCAAAATTTTAATGTTAGTTTTTGCACACCCTCCCTCACCCCCAGCCCTGTTTGTAAGGAACTAAAACATTACATCTGGTGAACAGCAAAGATTTCACTACACCTCAAATGCAGAACACCTGTGAAGCAGAGGAATGTTGGCTATTTAAACAGAAGCAGATTAAAAAAAAAAAGATGCAGGACTCCTTCAGTTCTTCACTAGTCTTAGAAAAACTTTCCAGAATACTGCTTCACACTATAGAAAAGAAAAAATATCTTGCATTAGAATCCTTCAACATCTCCATACTGCTTCACACTGTTCTTCAGCAAATATTGTGCATTCTATATCTGGTCCTGTGTTCCTGTAATGGTAATGATCCGATCTTCAGATCCTTCTAAAGGATCATCAATTTTGATCGAAGCTCCTGACTCATGACAGATTTGTTTAATCCACTGACCACCTTTGCCAATAATAGATCCAGCCAAACCTTTGGGAATACTCACTTGTGTAGTAATAATAGGCCCACCAAGATCACCATATGAGCCACGACCCCCTGCATAGGAATAATCATATCCAGAGCCACCCTGTGGTTCATAAGCCATCTGCCACTCTGATGGGCTCCATGTATCTATTGCAGAGTCCCAGGTTTCATCAGCACTAAAACCAACCCGGCCATCATAACGGTCTCCAGGTCTTCCTCTTCTGTCATAGGCCATTAGATCTCCTCCTCTTGGTGGTGGTGGTGGGAAGAGGAAGATTCCAAGCTCTACTTCCTCCCTGGCCACCTCATCTGGGAGGGGGTGGAGGAATTCCTCGATGAGGGCTCATATCATCATAATCTCTTCTGGAGGGAGGCATGAGATGCCCACCCCGATCAGGCGGCATTCTGTCAAAATCACCTCTTCCCCGCATGGGAAATCCCACAGGATGTCCACGGTGGTCATCAAACATCATTGCAAAATTACTATAAACATAGATTTCATCATAAAAATTGGGATAATAAGGCTGAGTGCGTCCTTTGATGGGAGACTCTGATATAAGATCAAGGATGAACTTTATGCACTCTACAAACCTATCAGGTTTTCCTCCAATAAGAACGACTTTGTCAGTAGATTGAGGACAACAGTCCTGGAAAAGCTTGATTGTTGTCAGAGTGTTCTCTTGAAGTTCTTTGATTTTAGCACCTTTGACTCCAATAATTCCTCCTGCCAGGCTCTGATGAATCAACAGTCTCAACTCGCAAAGTCGCTTCCTTTATAGTGTTGGTAATTTAAGCATTCCACAGCATCAGATTCTAGAGGGAGTTGGCTGGTTGCAGTGGGTGATGGCAACTGCAGGCCCTCTTCCAAGGTAGGGATGATTTTCTTCAGAATTTCTCCAATCGTTTCAAAATCAGCACTGATACTCAATATGCACTCGGGGCCAGGGCTGTCTGGGACTGAAACACTGGCATTGTAATCTGTACTGAGAGCCTTAATATTCTTGCCTCCTTTTCCAATCACTGCCCCAGCATTCTTGCTCTGAAGCAGAATGCATAATTCATCCATCTCATCAGTGTTTCTAGATCTTTTAAAAGCTTGTTCCTCTTCCATATCTTCAGCAAGGCGTTTACCGTATCTGCCATTGGTTTCGGTGTTGGGAAAGGTTTCCTCTGGCTGTTCAACTTCCATTTTCTTGTATTCAAGGGACACACCAATCAGTTATTAAATATATCCTTCCAGGGCAGAACTGAAGTGTTCTGGGCTACACCAACTGACACCCTAGTGCTGTAGTAGCCCGGAAGGGTACCGTCCCTATGCCACCACTGATCTTAGATTTCTGAATGTTGAGCTTTAAGCCAACTTTTTCACTCTCCTCTTTCACTTTCATCAAGAGGCTTTTTAGTTTCTCTTCACTTTCTGCCATTAGGGTGGTGTCATCTGCATATCTGAGGTTATTGATATTTCTCCTGGGAATCTTGATTCCAGCTTGTGCTTCCTCCAGCCCAGCATTTCTCATGATGTACTTTGCATAGAAATTAAATAAGCAGGATGACAATATACAGCCTTGATATACTCGTTTTCCTATTTGCAACCAGTCTGTTGTTACACGTCCAGTTCTAACTGTTGCTTCCTGACCTGCATACAGGTTTCTCAAGAGGCAGATCAGGTGGTCTGGTATTCCCATCTCTTTCAGAATTTCCACAGTTTATTGTGATCCACACAGTCAAAGGCTTTGGCATAGTCAATAAAGCAGAAATAGATGCTTTTCTGGAACTCTCTTGCTTTTTATGATCCAGCAGATGTAGACAGTTTGATCCCTGGTTCCTCTGTCTTTTCTAAAACCAGCTTGAACATCTGGTCAACACCCAAATCAGATTGATTATATTCTTTGCAGCCAAAGATGGAGAAGCTCTTTACAGTCAGCAAAAGCAACACCGGGAGCTGACTGTGGCTCAGATCATGAACTCCTTATTGCCAAATTCAGACTCAAATCGAAGAAAGTAGGGAAAACCACTAGATCATTCAGGTATGACCTAAATCATATCCCTTATGAATTTACAGTGGAAGTAAGAAATAGATTTAAGGGGCTAGATTTGACAGACAGAGTGCCTGAGGAAAGATGGACAGAGATTCATGACATTGTACAGGAGACAGGGATCAAGACCATCCCCATGGAAAAGAAATGCAAAAAGCAAAATTGCTGTCTGAGGAGGCTTACAGACAGCTGTGAAGAGAAGTGAAAAGCAAAGGAGAAAAGGAAAGATATAAGCATCTGAATGCAGAGTTCCAAAGAATAACCAAGAGAGCTAAGAAAGCCATCCTCAGCGATCAATGCAAATAAACAGAGGAAAACAACAGTTTGGGCAAAACTAGAGATCCCTTCAAGAAAATTAGGAATACCAAGGGAATATTTCATGCAAAGATGGGCTCAATAAAGGACAGAAATGGTATGGATCTAACAGAAGCAGAAGATACTAAGAAGAGGTGGCAAGAACACACAGAAGAACTGTACAAAAAGATCCTCATGACCCAGATAATCATGATGATGTGACCACTCACCCAGAGCCAGACATCCTGGAATGTGAAGTCAAGTGGGCCTTAGGAAGCATCACTACCAACAAAGCTAGTGGAGGTGATGGAATTCCAGTTGAGCTATTTCAAATCCTGAAAGATGATGCTGTGAAAGTGTTGCACTCAATATGCCAGCAAATTGGGAAAACTCAGCAGTGGCCACAGGACCAGAAAAGTTCAGTTTTCATTCCAATTCCAAAGAAAGGCAATGCCAAGGAATGCTCAAACTACCGTGCAATTACACTTATCTCACACGCTAGTAAAGTAATCCTCAAAATTCTCCAAGCCAGGCTTCAGCAGTATGTGAAATGTGAACTTCCAGATCACAGAATTAGCAGTTTAGAGTGGCAACCATTCATTAGCTCCTGGTAATGTGGATCAGAAGTCCACCCAGCATGGGCAGATTCTCTACTCAGAGGATTTCAAAAGTGAAACCAGGCACTGAGTGGATGAGTTCTTGTTTGAAGGCTTGAGGGAAATATATGCTCTCATTAGGTCATTTAGGTTGTTGGAAGGAATTTTTTTTTTAATTGATTTTTTTTTAATTTTTAAATTTATTTTTATCTATAATTGGAGGATAATTGCTTTCCAATGTTGCATTGGTTTCTACTATACAATAACAGGAATCAGCCAGTTTGTTCAGTTGCTCAGTCGTGTGTGACTCTTTGTGACCTCATGGACTGAAGCACACCAGGCTTCCTCATCCTTCACCATCTCCCGGAGGTTGCTCAAACTCCTGTCCATCGAGTGAGCGATGCCATCCAACTATCTCATCCTCTGTCACCCCCTTCTTCTCCTGCCTCCAATCTTTCCCAGCATCAGGGTATTTTCCAATAAGTCAACTCTTTGCATCCAGTGGCCAAAGTATTGGAGTTTCAGCTTCAGCATCTGTCCTTCCAATGAATATTCAGGACTGATCTCCTTTAGGATGGACTGGTTGGATCTCCTTGCAGTCCAAGGGACTCTCAAGAGTCTTCTCTCAACACCACAGTTCAAAAGCATCAATTCTTTGGCGCTCAGCCTCCTTTATGGTCCACATCCATACATGATTAGTGGGAAAACCATAGCTTTGACTATAGAGACATTTGTTGGCAAAGTAACATCTCTGCTTTTTAATCAGCCATAATTTTATGTATATCCTCTCCCTCTTGAGTTTCCCTCCCACCCCTGCATCCCACCCATCTAAATCATCACAGAGTGCCAGACTGGACTCCCTGTGTTATATAGCAGCTTCCCATCAGTTAAGTATTTTGCATATGGTAGTGTATATATGTTAATGCTACTCTCTGATTATTCCCACCCTCTCCTTCCCCCTGCTGTGTTCACAAGTCTACATCTGTGTCTCTATTCCTGTCCCACAAATAGGTTCATCAGTACCATTTTTCTAGATTTCACATATATGCACAACATATGGTATGTTGGCAGAATTCTTTTCCTTGTAGCTGTAGGACTGAAGTCCTAATTCCCTTATTGACTGTCTGCCACGGGCCATTTTCAGCCTCCATAAATTGTCAGCATTCTTTACTTGTGGTCCGCTCCATATTCAAAGCTAGCTATCTCCTTCATGGTGAATCCACCTCACAGTTTGAATCTCTGCTTTCTCTATCTCTGACATTTTAGACTCATATTTAAAGGGCTCATGTAAAGGTCAGGCCACTAAGACAATCTACTTATCTTAAGGTTTGGGACTTTAATTTCATCTGTAAAATATTTTCACTGTGGCAACTAGATTAATGTTTGATTAAATAACTGGAAGATGTTGTGAATACACCAAAGGAAACAAGAATTTTGGAGGCTGTCTTAGAATTCTACTTACCACATGGCATAGAGATGGTCAGAATAGATGGAAGCTGGGAAAAATATGAAGTCAGTTTTTCCTAAAGCCATTTGGAACCTACTTTCAACAATTGTTGAGAATCACTTGCTGTGAATGCTCTAATTCTCTATGCTAATCTGATTTTTAGTCTTATTATATTCTTAAATTTGTCTTCCTTTAACATGAATTCATCACTCTTCATTTTATATTTTGCATTATATGTAAGAAATATCATATCTTTTGGGGAAAGAGGTTGGAGAATAAACATATTTTAAAAGAGGCCTCTGTTTCTAGGACTCCATCTTCTCTAAAGTTTTATTAAAAATTGTGATCTTATCAAGTGGAAAAAAAGTGATATGAAGAAAGTAGGGAGAAATTATTAGGTCATTTTGCTTGGAGGAAAAAATGCATAGCTGTTTAGCAAAGGATATAGACTTCACTTCTCTTTCAAAGCTCTTTGAAAATGAGATAAATAATTAACTACCCAGTATAAATTAGCTATTAATTTTACTGGAGGAAAAGAGGTTACTAGAAAATAATTTTACTTCTATAGTCCTAGAATCAAAAAATATATATTCGTTAACTGTTGGATAATAATTATAAAAGCTGCAATAAAAAGGAAATTAAAACATTTGAAAGTTTATATGCAGTAGTTTTATAGCACCTAGAAATGTCTGTTGCTGTTCAGTCACCCAGTCATGCCTGGCTCTCTGCGACCTCATGGACTGCAGCACCCCAAGCCTCCCTGTGACAATACTGTTCTTTGTAGCATTGGATTTTACCTTCATCACCAGACACATCCAAAACTGAGCATCGTATACTCTTTAGCCGAGCCTATTCATTCATTCTGGGGCTATAGGTAATTATCCTCTGCTCTTCCCCAGTAGCACCTTCAGACCTGGGGGACACATCTTTGTTGTCATATCTTTTGGCCTTTTATACAACTCATGAGGTTTTCACAGCAAGTATACTGGGGTGGTTTGTCATTCCCTCCTCTGGTGGACCACATTTTGTCAGAACTCTCTGCTACAATCCATCCATTTGTGGTGGCCCTGCACGGCATGGCTCATAGCTTCATTTCAGTACACAAGCCCCTTTGCCATGACAAGACTGTGATCAGTGAAGGGGACCTAGAAATTATGTGGCTTAAAGGAATAAGGATGAAATAAATTTGCAGTGAAGTAAAGTCGCTCAGTCGTGTCTGACTCTTTGCAACCCCATGGGCTGTAGCCTACCAGGCTCCTCTGTTCATGGGATTTTCTAGGCAATAGTCCTGGAATGGATTGCCATTTCCTTCTCCAGGGGCTCTTCCCAACCCAGGGATCGAACCTGGGTCTCCCACATTGTAGACAGATGCTTTACCGTCTGAGCCACCAGGGAATTTGCAGTATTTTTTTAAATATAAGTTTATTTATTTTAATTGGAGGTTAAATACTTTACAATATTGTATTGGTTTTGCCATACATCAACATGAATCTGCCACAGGTATACATGTAAAATATACTGGATATGTACCAAATAGCTTTCTAGGGAAGGGCAGAAGAAACACTGTCTTTGAGCCCTTGAAATGCTTATTTATTCCAGAAAAACTCTGGAATTATATTTCAGCTTTGAGTATCTAGTGTCTTTTTCAGTTCAAAAATCACAAAACTGCATGCCTCAGTAATACTGATCAACTGAAATTAGATACTGTGAAAGTTTCAAGTTGAAAAAGAGTTTGTGATTGATGGATGTGAAAGGTATCATGGATGTGAAAGGTATCATCTTTCCATAATGCTCAATCTTTGTTCATTTGGGAATAGAATAATTTCAGCAAGCATTATGCTCTGCTGGCAACTTTAGGGAAAACAAAACAAAACTGAACTTAGGATCCTTAAAGTAGTGATGTATTTTTAAAAACAAACACTCTGCAAGAAAAAAAAAACAAAAAACATCAATTAGTTTAATTTACCTAATCAATTAGTTTGACTCACTAGCTTGTGTGTGTGTGAGAACAGAGAGAGAGAGAAAAAAAAAAAAACATATGTTAAACATATTGGTTTATATGTCTGTAACTTGAGATGAGTACTAGGAAGTCATCCCCTACAGTATTTCTTTTTGGTTACATCTTTTGTCAAAATAATTGCCGCCTTCACTTCTTGGCCTTTTGGCTAAGATCATAGTGGTAGCTCAGACGGAAAGCCTCTGTCTACAAAGTGGGAGACCTGGGTTCGATCCCTGGGTCAGGAAGTTCCCTGGAGAAGGAAACGGCAACCCACTCCAGTACTCTTGCCTAGAAAATCCCCTGGACGGAGGAGTCTGGTGTCCATGGGGTCGCAAAGAGTTGGACATGACTGAGCGACTTTCCTGTTCCTATTCCTGTGGGTGATGTGTTGTTTTTCTTGGGAAGATAGACTTGGGAACTGGAAAAATGTAGATTTTGATGCTACATAATGCTATTTAAATTTCACTGGAGAGGTAAGTAGAAGTGGAAAAATAAAGTCTAAGGAAAAAAATTTATTCTTAAAAAAATATCTTGATTCTCAGTTTAAATGTAAACATACCAATTTGGAGAGAAGATTTTTTTTGGAAACATTAGACATTCAGAGATACTAATTAATTTTATTTCAAAGTAAATGATGATTGACAATACAATGTCCTCAAAGTAATTGACAGAGAATTCTTCCAGTACAGGGAGATATGTAGGTACACACACACACACACACACACACACACACACACACACACACACGAAAATATATCTCAGTCACTCAGTCGTATCTGACTCTTTGCAACTCTATGGACTGTAGCCCACCAGGATCCTCTGTTCATGGGATTTCCCAGGAAAGAATATAGGAGTGGATTGCCAATTCCTTCTCCAGGGGATCTTACCTGACCAGGGACTGAACCTGTGTCTCCTGTGTTTTCTGCATTGCAGGCTGATTCTTTACCCTCTGAGCTATTGAGGAAACCATCTATGCACGTATATATATATATATATCTTGATTTATGATTAATAATGGCAATATAAATAAATTATAGAATGAGCCATGTGTGAACATACATTTATTCTAAAGATGTTTTCAGGACTTTAAAATATTTAGTGTATTACATATTGGACACTGGAGACAAAGATAAGCTAAAGACATAGGCTTGGGAATACGGAGACAAGAGCATGACAGTGAGCTTTGTCACCAGCTCCAAGGCTTTCAGCAAGTTGTTAAAACTTGTTTACAGTCTGTTTCCCTGTAAGTCAAGTGGGGCAAGTAATGCTTCATGCATAGAAATTTTGTGAGGGTTCACTTCATATGGTCAGCAAATATTTATTAAGTGCCAACTGACTCAAGGATGATCATAAGCACAAGGCAGGAAAGAAATGGGCAAAAAAAGATAAATATCAGTCTACTCAGGAGGCTTATATTCCAACAAATTAAATACAATGGTGTGTGCATACATGCTAAGTTGCTTCAGTTGTGTCTGATTCTTGGTGACCCCACAGACTGGGTAGTCTCTCAGGTTTCTCCACCCATGGGGTTCTACAGGCAAGACTACTGGAGTGAGTTCCCATGCCCTCCTCCAGGGGATCTTCCTGATCCAGGAATTGAACCTGTATGTTCTGTGGCTTCTGCATTGCAGGCAGGTTCTTCACTGCTGAGTCACCGAGGAAGCCCAAATAAAATGGTATGTAAAATATAAAGTCTAGAACATCAGTGACTTGTATCAGAGTCATTTAGTAAGTGAGAACTATGATGATTTCATTGGTTTTAATAAGGATATATCTTAATTAAAAAGCTTACACACCTATATAAAATTTGGAAAAAATAATTTCATTGACACAGAAAAGACTTTTTGTTTCACTTCAAGATTTTAGTTGCTTTTCATAGTCAAGAATAATTCTGCTTTATCGACTATACCAAAGCCTTTGACTGTGTGGATCATTACAAACTGTGGAAATTCTTCAAGAGGTGGGAATACCAGACCACCTTACCTGCCTCTTGAGAAATCTGTATGCAGGTCAAGAAGCAATAGTTAGAACTGGACATGGACCAATGGACTGGTTCCAAAACAAGAAAAGAGTATGTCAAGGCTGTATATTGTCACCCTGCTTATTTAATTTATATGAAGAATACATCATGTGAAATGCTGGGCTGGATGAAGCACAAACTAGAATCAAAATTGACAGGGTAAATATCAATAGCCTTGGATATGCAGATGACACCACCCTTATGGCAGAAAGTGAAGAACTAAAGAGCCTCTTGATGAAAGTGAAAGAGGAGAGTGAAAATGTTGGCTTAAAGCTCAACATTCAGGAAACTAAGATCATGGCATGTAGTTTCATCACTTCATGGCAAATAGATGGGAAACAATGAAAACAGTGAAACACTTTATTTTGGGAGGCTCCAAAATCACTGCTGATTGGTAACTGCAGCCAAGAAAATAAAAGACACTTGCTCCTTGGAAGAAAAGTTATGACCAACCTAGACAACATATTAAAAGCAGAGACATTACTTTGCCAACAAAGGTCTGTCTAGTCAAAACTATGGTATTTCCAGTAGTCATGTATGGATGTGAGAGTTGGACTATAAAGAAAGAGTGTTGAAGAATCCATGCTTTTGAACTGTGGTGTTGGAGAAGACTCTTGAGAGTCCCTTGTACATCAAGGAGATCCAACCAGTCCATCTGAAAGGAGACCAGTCCTGAATATTCATTGGAAGGATTGATGTTGAAGCTGAAACTCCAATACTTTGGCTAGCTGATGTGAAGAACTAACTCACTAGAAAAGACCCCGCTGCTGGGAAAGATTGAAGGCACGAGGAGAAGGGGATGACAGAGGATGAGATGGCTGGATGGCATCACCGACTTGATGGACATGAGTTTGAGCAAGCTCCGAGAGTCAGTAAAGTACAAGGAAGTCTAGTATGCTGCAGTCCTTGGGGTCGCAGAATCAGAGACAACTGAGCAACTGAACTGAACTGAATCAAGAATTTTTGAAAAGCATTCAAGTTGGGGTTCCTCATTGCCCTCCCGCTACAGTAATTTCACTGTACAACTAGCTAGATGAGTAGCACCAGAAGAGAAGTGACTGCAGGTAACAAATGGAAATGCAAATCTTCTCTATTTTCCCATCAGGTCTGTATCAAAATCATGTTTTGATGGCCTTCCAAACACTGGAGGAAAATATACATATTAATTGAGGAAGAGGTAGAATAATGCCCCATTTGCTAAGATAGAAAGGTTAACAGTTTAACACAGCTATGGCTCTTGTGTGAGAACGTAGGATGCTAGAGTATCATTATTCATCATTGTGAATGCACAAATCTGGCCTCATTAATCAAGGTGAGATAAAGCTGACCACTTATTATCACTGTAAATCTTGGGTTTAAAATAACTAGCATTTTGAATATACTTTTGAGTCTGGTCAAGTTGGAAAGGCTCATTTTGAAACTTGAAAGCTATACCACATGTAAATTATTAGCAATTTCAAAAAACATTTCAGAAGAGAATGTATTTATCCTATATCAAGAAAATGTTCAATAAGATAGAGTACAGTTTACATCTAAGAGACCACAGTGAACAAATGTCTGTGAACACATAATAAAGATAACAAGGATCATACAATATTTAAATGTCACTAAGCAAATCCATGGACTTCCCCACTGGCTCAGCGGTAAAGAATCTGCATGCAATGCAGGAGCCCCAGAAGACGTGGGTTCCCTTCTTGGGTTGGGAAGATCTTGTGGAGGAGGGCATTGCAACCCTCTCCAGTTTTCTTGCCTGAAGAATCTCATGGAGAGAAGAGCCTGTTGGGCTACAGTCCACAGGGTTGCAAAGAGCTGGACATGACTGAAGCAACTGAGCACAAGCAGAAGCACAAGCAGACCCAGAGTAATTTCTGCTGAGTGACACTGAGTGTCACACACTCAACTGAAGCAATGTTAAGATTCCACAGATGCAGACAACAAAGAAAGACAAACTAGGATTTAGCCTCGTGAGAAACTTCCTTAAACTTGGCCTGCCTGCAAGCTTGCTGTGTGCCTGCTGAGCTTATCTGCCTTTTGTAAGAATACTGAGATAAATTGTGTGGAAAATCTTGGGTTATATGTGCTTAAATGATAGTATACTTCCTTGGTGGTATTTTGGATTTTATATGGAAGCATTAATTTTTTAAAGTCCCTAAGGTGGGATTTACTATTTGCCGTATTAATATCAGTAAAACCAAAATCACACATAAAGCAACTTACTGTTCAAGTAGAGCATGAGATCATTGAACACAAGAACTTGTCCGTATTAGTTAGCATTCTCTTCCTAGCTCTCATCCTGGTGCCTTAGATAGTACTCATTTTTGGCTTGCTCAATAAATGGATGAACAAATAAATGGATCAGTTCAGTTCAGTTCAGTCGCTCAGTCGTGTCCGACTCTTTGCAACCCCATGAATTGCAGCACGCCAGGCCTCCCTGTCCATCACCACCTCCCGGAGTTCACTCAGACTCACGTCCATTGAGTTCGTGATGCCATCCAGCCATCTCATCCTCGGTCGTCCCCTTCTCCTCCTGCCCCCAATCCCTCCCAGCATCAAAGTGTTTTCCAATGAGTCAACTCCTTGCATGAGGTGGCCAAAATACTGGAGTTTCAGCTTTATATATAAATAAATGGATAACTATTTGTAAAATAGTTAAAGTTATTCAATAATAACTATCACTTTTAAATGACTATTATGTGCCATGCACTGTCTTATCTGTTGGCTCAGGTGGTAAAGGATCTGAATGGTGTGCAGGTGGCCTGGGTTTAATCCTTTGGTTGGAAAGATCCCCTGGAGAAGGGAGTTGCAACCCAGTCCAGTACTCTTGCCTTGGAAATCCCATGGACAGAAAAGCCTGGTGGGCTACAGTCGATGGGGTTGCAAAGAGTTGGACACAACTAAGCAACTAACACTCACTTATTTATGTATTATCTCAACATATAAACAATACATTATTAATAAAATGTCTGTAAAATTCCTCCACAGTTTTGGCTAAAAAGATATTTATTAGATAAGTGATACATTTCTCATTAAACAAAACAGCACAGTAGCAAGTAAAATCTATATAACTGTTGTTGAGTGATTATGAATTAACTGAATTAACTCATGTAATTTTTAAGCAGCATCTTTTAAAATCACATTTATACAGTTTAGTTAGATTAAGTACTTATGTTTCAAACCACAGTCATCAAAATAAAAAAGAGGGAGAGAGAGAGATATCCATAAATTTTAGCTTGTGGACAAAAAGAAGACAGATATCACCCCATTTGCTCATCTCTATTCTTTATTAATACTGAAAAATATTATATTGTGAATATACAATATTATATTGTAAAGACAGGTGTTAGAATTATATTGGATTTAAATCTTGAATTTAGCACACGTCTATGACTTTGGTGTTGTTATTAACCTTCAAAATACAACCTTTTAGTTGTTGTTTCAGAGGATTTTGGTAAGAAATTAAACAACACACGTATTGTGTTTCCTATATGGTATAGGAACTCAGTGAATACTAATTATTATTATTGTAGAGATTAAGCTATTCTCTACATTATAGAGAAATCTAGAATGGGAGCTTTTAATACTAAAACATGTGATTTTAACCTGAAGAGATTGTTACCATTTCCCATGTATTGTCTTTTCATTTGCTTTTGACAATCATAAGGGGAACACAGAGAAGTTAAGTATTTTCTCTCAGATCAACCATCTAGTTAATTCAGGAGTCATAACTAGAACTCACATCTGTTTCTGGATGCCATGTTCTACACTACATCCATGTGGTTCTCACACTGTAGATTATGATAATCTTTAGAGTGATAGTAAAGAATAGAATAACATGCTCTCAAATATTAAATTCTTCTCAAGTATTTTTTTTTTCTCCATAGCCCTAGAAAGAAGTTATCTTTCTTATTGCTCAGGCACTTGTCATTTCTGACTGTTTGCAGCCCTATGGACTATAGCACACAGGCCTACCTATCCTTCACCATATTCTCGAATTGCTCAAATTCATGTACATTGAATGATGATGCCATCATTCAAATATGTGATGCCATCCAAATATCTTGTCCTCTGTCATCTCCTTCTCCTCTTCACTTCAACCTTTCCCAGTATCATTTCTAATGTGTCAGCTCTTTGCATAAGGTGGCCAAAGTATTGGAGCGTCAGCATCAGTCCTTCCAAAGAATATTCAGGGTTTATTTCCCCTAGAATTGACTGGTTTGATCTCCTGGTAGTTCAAGGAACTCTCAAGAGTCTTCTCCAACACCACAGTTCAAAAGCATCAATTCTTTGATGTTCAGCCTTCTTTAGTCGAAATATCACATTTATATGTTACTAATGGAAAAACACTCTCCTCTTTTACCTTCATCAAGAGGCTCTTTAGTTCCTCTTCACTTTCTGCCATAAGGGTGGTGTCATCTGCATATATGAGGTTACTGATATTTCTCCTGTCAATCTTGATTCCAGCTTGTGCTTCATCCACTCCAGCATGTCACATGATGTACTCTGCATGTAAGTTAAATAAGCAGGGTGACAATATACTTCTTTCCCAATTTTGAACCAGTCCATTGTTCCATGTCTGGTTTTAACTGTTGATTCTTGACCCACATTCAGGTTTCTCAGGATGCAGGTAAGGTAGTCTGATATTCCCAGCTCTTGAAGAATTTTCTACAGTATATTGCGACCTACACAGTCAAAGGCTTTAATGCAATCAGTGAAGCAGATATTTTTCTGGAAGTCTCTAGCTTTTTCTACGATACAATTTTGTTGGCAATTTAATCTCTGATTTCTCTGCCTTTTCTAAATCCAACTTGAACATCTGGAAGGTCTTGGTTCATGTACTGTTGAAGCCTCTTTTAGAGAATTTTGAGCATTACTTTGCTGGTGTGTGAGATGAGTGCAATTGTGCAATAGTTTGAACATTGTTTGCCATTGCCTTTCTTTGAGATTGGAATGAAAACTGACCTTTTCCAGTTTCCAAATTTGCTGACATATTGAGTGCAGCACTTTAACACCATCATCTTTTAGGATTTGAAACACCTCAGGTGAAATTCCATCACCTCCACTAGCTTTGTTCGTAGTAATTATTTTTAAGGCCCACTTGACTTCACACTCCAGGATGTGTGGCTCTAGGTGACTGATGACACTATCATGATTATTTGGGCCATGAAGATATTTTTTGTATGGTTCTGTGTATTCTTGCCATTTCTTTTTAATATCTTCTGCTTCTGTTAGGTCTGCACCATTTCTGTCCTTTATTGTGCCCATTTTTGCATGAAATGTTTCCTTGTTATCTCTAATTTTCTTGACAAGATCTCAGGTCTTTTCCATTCTACTATTTTCTTGTATTTCTTTTCACTGATTTCTTAGGAAGGCTTTCTTAGATCTCCTTGCTAATCTCTGGAACTTGGCTTAAAGCTCAACATTCAGAAAACAAAGATCATGGCATCCAGTCCCATCACCCCATGGGGAATAGATGGAGAAACAGTGGAAACAGTGCCAGACTTTATTTTGGGGGGCTCCAAAATCACTGCAGATGGTGATTGCAGCCATGAAATTAAAAGACGCTTGCTCCTTGGAAGAAAAGTTATGACCAACCTAGATAGCATATTCAAAAGCAGAGACATTACTTTGCCAACAAAGTTCCATCTAGTCAAGGCTATGGTTTTTCCAGTAGTCGTGTATGGATGTGAGAGTTGGACTGTGAAGAAGATTGAGCGCCGAAGAATTGCTGCTTTTGAACTGTGGTGTTGGAGAAGACTCTTGAGAGTCCCTTGGACTGCAAGGAGATCCAACCAGTCCATTCTGAAGGAGATCAGCCCTGGGATTTCTTTGGGAGGAATGATGCTAAAGCTGAAACTCCAGTACTTTGGCCACCTCATGAGAAGAGTTGACTCATTGGAAAACACTTTGATGCTGGGAGGGATTGGGGGCAGTATGAGAAGGGGACGAACGAAGATGAGATGGTTGGGTGGTATCACTGACTCGATGGACGTGAGTCTGAGTGAACTCTGGGAGTTGGTGATGGACAGGGAGGCCTGGTGTGCTGCGATTCATGGGATCGCAAAGAGTCGGACACGACTGAGTGACTGAACTGAACTGAACTGAACTGAATCACCTGGTGGTTTTCCTTACTCTGTTCAATCTAAGTCTGAATTTTGCAATAAGGTGTTCATGATCTGAGTCACAGTCAGCTCCCAGTCTCTGTTTTTGCTGACCCTATAGGGTCATCTTTGGCTTCAAATAATATAATCAGTCTGAGCCT
Source organism: Nanger dama (assembly GCA_917880005.1). Classification (NCBI taxonomy): domain Eukaryota; kingdom Metazoa; phylum Chordata; class Mammalia; order Artiodactyla; family Bovidae; genus Nanger; species Nanger dama. Next base: position 43,628,885 of record CAKJTW010000001.1, read on the forward strand.
GGTGTTGACCATCTGGTGAAATATTATCTTATCATTGGATTAATGAAAAGTCAAAGCCTCAAGGAATGTTGAGCATGTATTGAAGGCCACCTCTACACTTGGTGATCACATTGAAAAGAGAACCCAGTCATCCTTTCATATTCTCACCACTTCTGGCGGCTGCTCATAGTAATATGAGGCCTTTGTCTAAAACTTTGTACTTCTCAAGGCCCTAATAGACATTTTCTCAAATAAGATCATATGTCTTTTTGGTGGAGATTTTCATCTAGATTAAGTCCCAGACAGTTCAGAAACAAAAGGTAAAACTGCCACATCGTCTTCAGTATGAATATATGTTTCAGGGCTCTATCAGGTTCTGTATTACTATAACACGAAAGTGGATGAGTAAGCTCACTCTTATTAACCAAAAGTCATTAGGATGATTGCACTGAATTTCCAAATTTAAATTTTACATTTTTACATTATTATATAGGATTATATGAAGTAAATGATTTTTTTAAGATAAATATAATTTCTGGTTATGAATATTTATATATAAAATTGTTTAAACTATACCTATTTCAATATATGAAATAATTTTTTAAACAGAAAGGACTTTAAACAAAATTTATGGATAAAAATTAATAAAATAATCATGATTTGGCTTTGTAACTCTGGAATTTGATGGTAATAGTGAAAGGAAAATTAATTTAGTTTTGAGTTTATTTTTATAGGCAAATATCTTGCTATCACATATTTTAAACAGATCAGTAGAACCAAAATGAAATATTCATCAATATTATTCATGACCAGGTTGCTCAATTCCATAATATATTTTGATGTAATATAAATATATATTTGGAAGTAATATAAAAATAGATGTTTTTCTGGAACTCTCTTGCTTTTTCCATGATCCAGTGGATGTTGGCAATTTTTTCTTTGGTTGCTCTGCCTTTTCTAAAACCAACTTGAACATCTGGAAGTTCATGGTTCACGTATTGCTGAAGCCTGGCTTGGAGAATTTTGACCATTACTTTACTAGCGTGCAGAATGAGTGCAATTGTGTGGTAGTTGGAGCATTGTTTAGCATTGCCTTTCTTTGGGATTGGAATGAAAACTGACGTTTTCCAGTCCTGTGGCCACTGCTGAGTTTTCCAAACTTGCCGGCATATTGAGTGCAGCTCTTTCACAGCATCATCTTTCAGGATCTGAAATAGCTCAACTGGAATTCTGGGAGTTGGTGATGGACAGGGAGGCCTGGCATGCTGCGATTCATGGGGTCGCAAAGAGTCAGACACAACTGAGTGACTGAACTCAACTGAATATAAAAATATATCTGGAAGTGTGTTTGTGTATATTGTAAGCATTGTTTATACATAAGTATACAAATATATATTCAAAATATTAATCCAAAATATGTACATAAATGTTTAAATTATTAATAAGTACAGAAAAATAAATATGTATTCAAAATAAGTTTAAACAGAAAATAACATCACTACAGTCATCAATATTAAGTTACTGATTTTAGAAAGTATTCTATAAATGTATTACTGAAATATAATGAAAATATAGTTTCTAACAGAAACAGAAAAATAATTGCCAGTAGAGGAATTGGTTTCTCAAAAAAGTGAAAATTTAAAAATTATTTTGAGACCAACTCACTGAATGTTTTTAGTATTAATTGCCAGGTTGTGTTTGCAATACATTATATTCGGTCAAGATAAATGGATTTGTAATTCATGTCTTAAAGTTTGATCTATTACAGTTTTAAAATGTGGGTCTTAACTTCTGGAACAATTTTTTTAAAAAGAATCACACAACACTTAATAAAAATCATTTTTCTCTTTGATTTTCTACTATAATACAATACCAGTATCACTTGGCCATCTTTTTACTTCTAGTGTGTACCCTCAATTCTTATAAAGAAGAATTAAAATTTTTTTCTCTTGGTCTACATTTTTTATTCAAATGGAAAGTTTTTAATAAATCATTTTATTTTTTTATTTACCTCTTCTGAATTTTGGTGGCTGTCTAAATTTTATGTAACTCCAGTTAGTACTTCAATACTTCCTCAAAAAGCCATCGTCCTTAGAGGCTTATTGCTTTCACTACTTTGCTTTAACAAGCTTTAATCTAACCACATTTTCATTTGAGAAAGAAATATTTGCCAAAATGCTTTCTTTAATCGAAAGACTATTAGAGCTTTTATGGTGTTTTAGAAGTCATTTAGTCAAAAAGTATGATAGATGCTTTTCTACATGTTAAGCCTTTTTAACTATAAATCCTCTATGTGGTTATAATTAATACCTTTTATACCAGAGATAACTAGGATAACAGAGAGTTTTCTAGCTTAATAAATTTACACACTTAATAACTGATATTCAAAATTATATGCTATTTCTAATGTATCTAACTGTCTTCTTAATTGCTTGAAGGTATACATGCCCATGAGCCTGATATTCCAAGATTAAAAGGGTTAAAGGACTTGGTCAAGATTAAGGAGTTAAAGACAACAAGTTTAGGTGACAATACAGTCTCCTAGTTTAGTTCCTAGCAAGTATCATGCACTGTGCAGGACACTGGAGAACAAAGGTAAATAAAACACATGTCCTACTTTTGAGGCATCTCAGTCTGGTGGGGAAGGGTGTACTTATGCCATTAGTAAAATATGGTTTGTTAATGGTGGAATCTATGGATTTAGAGAAGAGAGGGACAATGTTGATGCTTAGGGAAAGGTGGGGAGCTTTCACACTACAGGAGAAAATGCAAACTGATGCTCAAATCATGAACAGATGGGTTTTCCTAGCGGTCTAGTTAAAACTCTACACCACCAATGCAAAGGGCTTGGGTTTGATCGTTAGACAGGAAACTAAGATCCTACAAGCTACATGGTGTGATCAAAAAAAAAAAAAAAAAAGAAAGAAAGCATACATATGAGTTATGTGGAGGCTAAGGAAAAGCATATTTCTGGAGGAGATAATGGCCTGTGTGAGCAGGCAATGCAACAGTAGCATGAAGATATAACTGGAAACTTGATTTGAGAGTTGATTGTGAAATGCTTTGTTTACTATAGTACAAGCCAAGGGGTTTGAGCTTTAGATAATGGAAATAGAAACCATCAGACTTCTTTCCTCTTTTTAATCTCTAGAAAAGTAATATTTCATAATTCATGACTTGAACAGTAACACTGCAGGCATTGTGAAACAATGATATTAAATGACATCAATATTCAAAAAATTAGAAAAACTACATGGTGAACCCCTAAGGAATATGTAATAAATAGGCAAAAAATTTAAAGCTTTTATCCTGAAAAATATTTGAGGTCTTTATTATACATTTAAAAATATGTAGAAAATATATATTTATATATAAATATCTCCCTAAGATATGTATGTAACCTCTTAGAATACATTTTATATAAATAAAAGTATATATTTATATATAATTTATTTTAAAATGTATAATAAAAATCTCAGGTCTTTCTCAGGGTAAGAACTTTACATTTTTTACCTATTTGTTATATATTCCTTAGGGGTAGTATTCTTGCCTAGGTTGATGATCCCATTTTCAGTCCCTGGATTGGGAAGATCCCCTGCAGGAGGACATGGCAACCTACTCCAGTATTCTTGCCAGGAAAACCCATAGACTGAGGAGCCCGGTGGGCTATGGTCCATTGGGTCGCAAAGAGTTAGACACAGCTGAGTGACTGACACTTTCACTTCACATATACTTTTATATATATTTAAAATATATACACTTTTAGTTAAATCTGCAGTATTTTATATAATTGAACACTTATTTTCCTAAGATGTATATGTAGCCTCTTAGAATACATTCCTAATATCCAGATTAAAACTTAAAATGCTTTGAAGAAGACTGAATATTATATGCAACTATGTGCATATTTACATATTTCATAAGTTGTAAACTTTTTTTTAATGTGAAGAGTTTGAGCGTGTCTTTAAAATTGTTTGCTAACTCAGTATTCATTTCTCTAACAAAGAGATTATTTCTTTATGCCAAGCAATCATGACTGATATAACTGTCCTAGAAATTCTATTAATAATTCAGCGTAACTGTCAGTTTCTTTAAGTTAAATTCTAGATCAGATACTTGATAAATATTTTAACATAGAATATCTATTAAAAGTCAGACTAATGATTCACTCAGGCTAGCATTTAGATTCTCATGTTGTCACCAAATGACACTTTTCTTCCTCCTTCCCATCAATAGGTGAGTCTACTAACCCCAAAAGTAAACATTAAAGTTTCCTTTGTACCACAGATCACACATTTGTCTACCTACCTCTTGAACATGAATGGAAAGTAGAACTTCATTTGAGAAGGCTTGGAGAAAAACAGGTAATTGCTTTCAAGCATAAAAATAATGAAATGGAAATGGGATAATTCATAGTAACTGTAGATCCACATGATAGAATTAGGACCAAAGACTGCAGTTTGTCACAGGAAACTATTTTAGAGTTAGAGAAATTTGACTGAAAATATAATGGCTGGTGAATGAGAAAGAAGTTATAATTTGGCAGTCATTCTGTAAAAGTGGTTAAATGTTAGATAGCTGGACTGGAGCAATGGTTGTACAGTGGAGAGAAAAGGTTTAAGAAAAACAGTGTACAGACATACCTCGTTTTACTGTGCTTCACAAATATTGCGTTTTTTCTGAATTGAAAGTTTGTGGCAACCTTGTATCTAGCAAGTGTATTGGTGCCATTTTTCCAGCAGCATTTGCTCACTTTGTATCTCTGTCACATTTTGCTAATTCATACAGTATTTCAAACCTTTTTATTATATTTGTTATGGTGATCTGTGATCTTTGGTGTTATTTTTGTGATTCTTTTGGTGCACCATGAACGACACTCAAGTAGGATGGCAAACTTAATAGATAAATGTCTATGTTCTGACTGTTCCATTGACCAACTCCTCTCTTTCTCTCTATTCAGGTATATCAGATTAGGCCAATTAACAATCTGACAATGGTCTCCAAGTGTTCAAGTGAAGAGTCATACATCTCTTACTTTAAATCAAAAGGCAGAAATGTTGAAACTTAGTGTGAAAGACATATTGAAAGCCAAGATAGGCTGAAAGGGAGGTCTCTTGGACCAAACAGCCAGGTTGCGAATGGGGAAAGAAAAGTTTCTGAAGAAAATTAAATGTGCTACTCCAGTAAACACATGGATGAAAAGAGAACAAAACTGTATTGCTGCTTTGGAGAAAGTTTTAGTGGTCTGGATAGAAGGTCAAACCAGCTACAACATTCCCTTAAGCCAAAACATAATCCAGAGCAAGGCCCTAACTCTCTTCAATTCTATGAAAGATGTTAGGAAACTGTAGTATAAAAGTTTAAAGCTAAAAGTTAAAAGAGGTTAGTTCATGAGGTTTAAGGAAAGAAGCTATCTGCATGCTATAGAAGTTCAAGGTGAAGCTTCAAGAGCTTATGCAGAAGCTGCTCGAAGTATCTAGGTGGTCTAGCTAAGATAACTAAGGTATCTGTCCTACACAACAGATCTTCAGTGTACCTGAAACAGCCTTATATTGGAAGAAAATGCCATTTAGGACTTTCATGAGTAGGGAGGACAAGTCGGTGTCTTGGTTTAAAGGTACAAAGGATTTGCTGATTCTTATTAGGGCTAATGCAGCTGGTGACTTTAGTTGAAGCCAGTGCTTATTGATCTTTCCCAAATTCCTAGAGCTGTTAAGGATTATGCTAAATTTACTTGGTTTATGATCTCTAAATAAAGCAACAAAGCCTGGAGGACATCTCTTTAAAACATGGTCTACTGAATATTCTAAGCCCACTGTTGAGAACTATGTCTCAAAATAAATACATAAATAAAATTCCTTTCAAAATATTATTGCTAGTTGGCAATGCACTTGATCACCCAAGAGCTCTGCTGGAGAACTACAATGAGATTAATGTTTTCATGCCTGATAGCATAACATCCATTTTGTAGCCCATGGAACAAGAAGTCATTTTGGCTTTCAAGTCTCATTACTTAGAGATACATGTATAAGGCTGTATCTACATAGATTCCTCTGATGAATCTAGGCAAAGTGCCTCTAAAGAATTTATCATTCTAGATGCCATTAAGGACATTCATGATCCATGAGAAGAGGGTCAACATTACTAGAAGTTTGAAAGAAGTCAATTCCAATCCTCATGAGTGACTTTGAGGGGTTCATGACTTTAGAGGAGGTAACGTTAGTAGAAGGCAATGGCACCCACTCCAGTACTCTTGCCTGGGAAAATCCCATGGATGGAGGAGCCTGGTGGGCTGCAGTCCATGGGGTCGCTAAGAGTCGGACACTACTGAGCGACTTCACTTTCACTTTTCACTTTCATGATTGGAGAAGGAAATGGCAACCCATTCCAGTGTTCTTGCCTGGAGAATCTCAGGGATGGGGGAGCCTGGTGGGCTGCTGTCTCTGGGGTCGCACAGAGTCGGACACGACTGAAGTGACTTAGCAGCAGCAACATTAATGGAGGTAGTGACTGCTGATGTGGTGGAAACAGCAAGAGAACTTGAATTATAAGTTGGACTCCGAAGATGTGGCTGAATTGCTGCAATCCCATGATAAAACTTTAAAGGATGAGGAGTTGATTCTTATAGATGAGCAAAGAAACTAGTTTCTTAGATGGAATCTACTCCTGGTGAAGAGGCTATGAGGGTTATTGGAATGACGAAAGAGGATTTAAATTATTACACAAACTTAGTTGATAAAGCACTTAACAGGATTTGAGAGGACTGTCTTCAATTTTGAAAAAAACATTTTTTTGTGGGTTAAATGCTATCAAATTACATTACAAGCTAAAAGAAATTGTTTTTGAAAAGAGTCAATCAATTTAACAAACTTCATCATGTCTTATTTTAAGAAATTGTCACAGCCTACCCAAACTTTGGCACCACCACCCTGGTCAGTCAACAGCTAGTAAACATCAAACAAGATGCTCCACTAGCAAAAGAATACAACTTTGAAGGCTCAGACAATTTTAGCACTTTTAGCAAAAAGTATTTTTAAATTACGTTATGTATTTTGCTTTTTAAAACATGATACTAATGCACACTTAACAGACTTCAATATAGTGAAAATCTAGCTTTTATATGCACCAGAAAACAAACAAAAAAACTCCTGTGACCTAATTTATTTCAGAATTCACTTAATTGCAGTGATCTGGAACCAAACCATAGTATCTCCAAGGTGTGCTCATATGTATGGCTTGAAGAAATGGTGAGGTTATTTTTATATTCCAAATCCACTCTTTTCTAACCAGTTGTGAACCACTAAAATTGGTCTTTGAATTTTCTATTTTTCTTAGAATTGTTTCATTCTATGACATAAAGTAATGCATTGCAATAATTTAAAAAGTATTGTTTGATTTTTTTTCTCATATTTGGGTCAGGTTTAATATTTTAATAATAGTATTTGGAATTCTGGAGGAAATCAAAGCTGTTTTCAATCCCTGAAATCACAGTCCAAATGTAAGTTTTCTAAGTTAATGGTGCTCAACTATATTCACTCTTCAAAGTTTGCCTTCTCAATACAAAGTCTTAATTTTTCAGGTGCAAAGCTTAATAATAGGCATAATTATAATTTTAGGAAAAGTCTTTAATTTTTAAAGTTCTTTATTATCCCAATAAAATTTCACTTCCTTTTTGGTGTAGAAGATAGAAGTTTTCAACTTTAGGTCACTTAAATGAATTCTTTATTATAAACTGTCTAATTTGATATATCTCTAGGTGACCAAGGAAGTACTAAGAGAATTATCATTTTTAAGACAAATGTTTAATAATGACGTGTATATTCTACCATTTGAAATTTCCCATAAAGAAAAATCAAAGCAACATTTTTAATTAAAGTCTCAAGTAATTACTGCTATTTAATATTATTAAATAAACCCTCACAAATGAAATAAAGAAAATATTCTTTTGTATTTGTAACATGAGCTCTGAATTAATCCAAAATCATCAAATACTGAACTTTATTATTGTAATCCATCAATTAAAGTTTTATCATGCATTAAAAAGTGTCATGGTTTTAGCATTCATCACTGGTTATTCTCTCAAACAACACATGATGAAACATTAGGTTAAGCAAATTAAAATTAAGTCTACAAAGGAGTGAATACTTTATTTGCCCAGGAATTAGCATGTAACAACTCCCTCTAAATTTTGATCTCATTAATAAGACTGAAGCTCCAGTAATAGGCTTTAGAAAAGATTTGTGCTAAATATATGACTACATTAAGTTATATGTAAACTATTTATAAGCCTCAGATTTATTATGCTATTTGTTTATATGTCTGCACATTGTGTCTATGGTATTAAATGATGTACATGTTGACTGGTTACTTAAAGAGCTACCAAGAAGAATGAGCAGAGAGAAGGGTGCTCAGACCGTGTTGCCAGGGTTAAGGACTCCAGTCTAACAGAGTTTAGAATTTCCCAGAATGTCAGCTACAGTTTTCTGCAAAAGCATAATTTACTGATACTGTCTGCACTCTTCCTCTCCCAATTCTATTTGATTGAATGTTTTTGCATAAGTCAAAGAGCATATTAGCCCATTCATCCTAGTCTTTAGAAATGAAGTCTACTGATATAACTCCACAATTTTCAAGGAATGTACCACACTGATAGACAATGAACTTGATGAAGGTATGTGATTTTTAATGCAGATTACAATATCATATGAAATACAGTTTGACTTTCAGGTAAAATAAAGACAGCCATATAGCATTAGCTGCAGTAGGGAACTGATGAAAGTTCTTGCTGGTATTTGTGAAGGCTGCTGAATAGGTTTGGACCCTGCACCATGGGTAAAATTTAAATAGGTTAATCAAGCCATTTGAAATCAGAATTATTTAGCATAACTGTAATACTCTGCTTTAAATGTCAAGGATCTTGTGCGGGAAGTTGAGGTACAGAGACAGATTTAAGAGTCAGACCAAGGGTGAGAGGGGGAGGCTATGTCTATTTACAAGCTGATAATCGATATCATGGGCTCTGGTCTCGCCTCATGCCACTTGCTGTTTTTCACAAAGGATGTCTCACACTTCTACACCTCTATCCTTCTATTATTTTCTAGATGATTAGGGCCACTTTAATTTCCATATTACTTTCACTCTATCTTAAGACAATTTCTATTTTTAAAATTTTTACTGCAATATTTTATGTACATTTCTTTATTCTTTGTAAACTTTCTCTGTAGGGAAGCCTGGTGTGATACAGGCCATGGGGTTGCAGAATTAAACATGACTTAGTGACTGAACAATAACAACAAACTCTCTTAAAGACGATGAAAATGCTTAATCATCTTTATATACCACATGACACATCACTTGTCTTTGTATTTGTGTCTGTGTTCATGCGTGCTCAGTTGCTAAGTCATGTCTTTGAGACCCCATAGACTGTAGCCTGCCAGGCTCCTCTGTCTATGGAATTTTCCAGGCAAGACTGGAGTGGGTTGCCATTTCCTACTCCAGGTTATATTACCAATCCAGGGATTGAACCCATGTCTCCTGTGTCTCTTGCATTGGCAGGTGGATTCTTTAAAACTGAATGACCTGGAAAGCCCACCTTTGTATGTAGTTCTCTCTTGATATATAGTTGAATAAATACAGTAATAGAGGAGATGTTTTCATGAGATATTGAAGAGATGTAATTGAGAATGTTAAGATATTCCTTGCTGTAGATCAGTGTGTGTAAGTTACTTCAGTTGTCTCTGACTTTTAGTGATCCCATGGACTGTAGCCTGCCAGGATCCTCTGTCCATGGGATTCTCCAGGCAAGAATACTGGAGAGGGTTGCCATTTTCTTCTCCAGTGGATCTTCTCAACACGGGGATCAAATCTGAAACTCTTATGCTTACCTGCATTGGTAAGCAGGTTCTTTACCACTAGCACCACCTGGGAAATTGATTCTGAAATCAATAAAAACACACCATGGTGAAGAAAAAAAAATGATGCACTCATCACCACAATCATTATCAGAGTTTTGCTAAAAATGTCAGAATTTTGTGTAGTAGACTATTTTAGTAACATTTCTTTATTTCTTATGTTAAAGAGGGGGAAAAACACACACACTAGAAGGTAATGAAAGAGTAAAGAATTTTGCTTCCACTTCAGAATGACTACCTTTGAAATAATTGTTGTTCCGTCACTCAGTCGTGTCCGACTCTTCGACACCATGAACTGAAGAACGCCAGGCTTCCCTATCTTTCACCATCTCCCGGAGTTTGTTCAAACTCATGTTCATTGAGTCCATGATGCCATCCAACCATCTTATCCCATGTTGTCCCCTTTTCTTCCTGTTTTCAATCTTTCCCAGCATTAGTGTCTTTCCCAATGAATCAGCTCTTCACATCAGGTGGCCAAAGTATTGGAGCTTCAGCTTCAGCATCAGTCCTTCCAATGAATATTCAGGGTTGATTTTCATTAGGATTGACTGGTTTGATTTCCTTCCTGTCCAAGGGACTCTCAAGAGTTTTCGCCAGCACCAAAGTTCAAAGGCATCACTTCTTTGGTGCTCAGCATTTTGATTGTCTAGTTCTTACATCCATACATGACTATTGGAAAAAATAAAACTTTGACTATATGGACCTTTGTAGGCAAAGGAACGTCTTTGCTTTTTAACACACTGTGCAGGTTTGTCATTGCTTTTCTTTCAAGGAGCAGTGTCCTTTAATTTCATGGCTGCAGTCACACTGTCTCAGTTGTTTCCTCATCTATTTGCTATGAAGTCATGGATCTGGATGCTATGATCTTTGTTTTTGTTTTTTTTTAAGCCAACTTTTTCACTCTCCTCTTTCACTTTCATCAAGAGGCTCTTTAATTCCTCTTCACTTTCTGCCATAAGGGTAGTTTCATTTGCATATATGAGATTATTGATATTTCTCCTGGCAATCTTGATTCTAGCTTGTGCTTCATCAAGTCCAGCATTTTGCATGATGTACACTGCATAGATTTTAAACAAGCAGAGTGACAATATACATCCTTGACATACTCCTTTCCCAGTTTTGAACCAGTCCACTGTTCCATGTCCAGTTCTGTTGCTTACATACAGAAATCTGCATACAGGTTTCTCAGGAGGCAGGTAAGTTGGTTTGGTATTCCCATCTCTTTAAAAATTTTCCACAGTTTGTTGTGGTCTACACAGTCAAAAGCTTTAGCGTAGTCAGTGAAGCAGAAGTAAATGTTTTTCTGGGATTCTCTTGATTGTTTGATGATGCAACAGATGTTGGCAATTTGATTTCTGCTTCCTCTGCCTTTTCTAAATCCAGCTTGTTCTTCTGGAATTTCTCAGTTCACATTCTGTTGCAGTCTAGCTGGAAGGACTTTGAGCATTACTTTGCTAGCATGTGAAATAAGTGCAATTATGCAGTACTTTGAACATTCTTTGGCATTGCCCTTTTTGCAGTTGGAATGAAAACTGATATTTTCCAGTCCTGTGGCCACTGCTGAGGTTACCAAATTTGCTGGCATATTGAGTGCAGCACTTTCACAGCATCATCTTTTATTATTTGAAATAGCTCAGCGATATTCCATCACCTCCACTAGCTTAATTTATGGTGATGATTTTTTTCTAAGGCCCACTTGACCTCACACTCTAAGACGTCCTACTCTAGGTGAGTGATCACACCATCATGATTATTTGGGTCATGAAGATCTTTTTGTATAGTTCTGTGTACTCTTGCCACCTCTTTTTAATATCTTCTGCTTCTGTTAGGTCCATAGCATTTCTGTCCTTTACTGTGTCCATCTTTGCATGAAATGTTCTCTTGGTAGCTCTAATTTTCTTGAAGAGATCTCTAGTCTTTCCCATTCTATTGTTTTCCTCTATTTCTTTACACTTGTTCACTTAAAAAGGCTTTCTTATCTCTCCATGCTATTTCTGGAACTCTGCATTCAGGTGAGTGTATCTTTCCTTTCTCCTTTGCCTTTTGCTTCTCTTTTCTCAGCTATTCGTAAGCCCTCCTCAGACAACCATTTTCCCTTTTTCATTTATTTTTGGGAGGATGGTTTAGAATACTGCCTCCTGTCCAATGTTATTATTGAAATAATGGCAATTGCTAACATATTTAATTGCACTTGGTACTATGGTTGGGCTTCTTGAGTGGCTTAGTGGTTAAGAACCTGCCTGCAATGCAGGAGCTGTGGAGAGACTTGGGTTTGATCCCTGGGTGGGGAAGATCCCCTGGAGGAGAGCACTACAATCCACTCCAATATTCTTGCCTGGAGAACCCCAGGGACAGAGGAGCCTGGTGGGCTACAGTCTCTAGTGTCACAAAGAGTTGGACAAGACTGAAGTGCTGTGCACGTATGCACAGTACTATAGTTGGTGTGGTGGAAACAGTGGATTTAATATTCTCATTCTAATTACGTAGGCAAAGCCTATCTTCTGAACTGAAAGGAGTGTAAATGTCAGGGTTCAAACACTGAATTCTTCATTCATGATTCATATTAAATACTTCTCTGACCTTCAGTTTCCTTATCTGTAAAATGAGGTCAATCACATACTCTTCACTAAGATACTAAGAAAATAGAGATATTTTGAAGGCCCTGTTAACAAGTGGTATTGAGTGAAAGAAAGGTTAATATGACTACACACCTACATATAATTATATAGACTCAATTTGTTTTAGGTATGTAGAACAAACCTTACAAAATGAGATATATTTGGAGGGTTTAAAATCCCATGATCTTAAATTGAATATAATAAATTCCTATAAAGTTTATAACTAAGCACAAGTTTTAAAATTTAAAAATAGCAATAAATGTTTCTTTTAAATAATTCAAATAATCCTAATTATTTCTTAGATACACCCGCTCTGCTATAATGCAGGATAACATACATGGATTTATGAAAATCAAGAATATTATTTTAAAATAAATTAGATGTGATAATATTTATGTTAAGAAAAAGTTCCAATTTTTTTTATAGGTACATTCTAAAGTATAATAGTTGAAATAGAATAGAGGCAAGGATTTGTTTAAACTAATTTAATGGGAGGCTAAGGCCATGGAACGGAGAAGGCAATGGCACCCCACTCCAGTATCCTTGCCTGAAAAATCCCATGGACAGAGGAGCCTGGTGGGCTGCAGTCTACGGGGTCACACAGAGTCGGACACGACTGAAGCGACTTAGCAGCAGCAGCAGGGCCATGGAATACTTATCAACAAATCAAAACTGGCCCTCAGTTAATAATTGTTGAGGTTGAGTGATGCCAGTATTCAGTTTATTATACTAGTCTCTGATGTTGGTGCATTTTTGAAAATTTTCACAGTAAAATTTTGAAAAGAAAAAGAGAAGTAAATTTGATTTATGGATGATTTCATACTCTGGCAGCACTCCATGGGAATCTGAGTTTCTCATCTACAAGAGTGGACATTCCTACCAGTTACAGCCTCCCCACTGTAAAGTTAAGTAGAGATGAACAACATGTAAGATGGAAAATTGTTAAGTAAGATAGAGCCATCTGATACATGCCAGCATCACAAAGTCATGAGTTTCTTAGCCAGGTAGGGAGAAAAAGAGTTCTAGCAGAAAAAAGTAAAACATTTGATTGACAGTTTAAACAAGATCAGAGGAGATTTTTAGAAGAGTGAGGTATTTCAAGACCTAACCAACAGAAGAAATATATTGGGCCTTGCAGCTAGTCTCCAACATAGCAGATTAATACCTTGAGATATAGAATTAGCAGATACCTCTAAATAAGTTTCCCTTGTAGATGTTTGCTTAGAAATAAGTTTAGGAGGTCTTTATTCTTAGTATAACTGTTGATAGATTTCAATTTCATTTTGTCCACATTGTAAATGTAATGCCTTATTTCCCACTAGGAAAAACATAGCTGTTTTAGCTAAAATGGATACATTTCATAAGTGGTGAAACCAGGCTTTATGTCAAATAAATTTTGACTACAGTATACTGTCTCTCTCTTTTAATGATATGGCAGATTAGAAAAGTTAAAAAACTTTCTGCTGAAATTATTGAGATGCCACATAAAAAGTGAATTTTTGAATAACCAAAAATTAATTAGAAAAACAATGGAAGGATTAGCCCACCTGTCATATAATACCATAATAATATGGATAAAAAATTCCACCACTTTGAGGTAGAAGAAGTTTACTTAAAAAGAAAAAAAAAGCAACAATGACCTCTCCATAAAATAAAAAATATAGATAAATTGGATTTTATTGAGATTAAACTATTTTGTTCTTTGAAAGATATAATAAAAATGAAAAAAGTAAGCTTCAATTGGAAAATATGTGATATTTTAGGTTAATTAATATTTTTATTTTAAATAATACATGAAAGAGGGTAGGACAAACATCTTTGTATGTTTTATCTAACCTTTTAGTCCTGGAGCACTTACTTCCAAGTCAAGGCCTACCCCAAAGCATATTTTAAAAGACTAGAATCTACATATTTAAAATATTGTGTTGCTTATCTTTTCATGATCTGTGGGAATTATTCAGGTATTCTGAATTAAAGTGGTTTTGGGGCGTGCATGTATTGTTGTATGTAATATATATGACGCTAACACTTTTATTTGTGTTTTGTTCTATCATTTGCTTTATGGTGTTTTACTTAGTATAATTTTTAATAGTTCAATTTATTAATTTGCTAGATTGAGTTAAATACACAATTCACAAATAAAGATGTATGAATGACCATTAGAAATACAAAAATATGCCTAATATCATCAGTCATCACAGACATGCAATTTAAAACTTCACAGCATTTAAATGGATAAATTTTAAAATTGGCGAGGTGGTAGAACAGTTGGAATTTTCATAGACTGCTGGTGGGAATGTAAAATTGAAATTATTCAACTGTTTTGTAAAAGTTCCTTGGTAGTTTCTCAGACAAGTATACCTCTCCTAATACTCAGCTGTTCTTTTGTTAGTTACATATCCAAGGGGGAAAATGTGTCTGTAGACAGAAAGACTTGTAAATAAATTCCCATGACAGTGTTATTCATAACAGCTCAAAACTGGGAACAACCCGAATGTCTCTCAATCAGTAGACTGAGATTTACCAATTATATGACATTTCAAAATGGGTTGTTATTATTAAGACAAAAAGAACAGTGTAGTGATATATCTAGCAACATAAAATGCATTTCAGAATCATAATAATAAGCCAAAAAAGTCACACACAAAAAAGTGTACACTGCATGATTTCATTTATGGTGATGTTGTTCACCAGCTAAGCCATGTCTGAATCTTTGCAACCCCCTAAAGAGCAGCACGCCAGGTTTCAGCGTTCTTCATCATCTCCAAGAGTTTGTTCAAACTCATAAGTTGATGAAACCATCCAACTATTTCTTCCTTTATCGTCCCCTTCTCCTCCAGTCTTTCACAGCAACAGAGTCTTTTCCAGTGAGTCAACTCTTCTCATCAAGTGGCCAAAGGACTGGAGTTTCAGCTTCAGTATCACTCCTTCCAGTGAATATTCAGGACTAATTTCCTTCAGGATGGACTGGTTGGATCTCCTTGCAGTCCAAGGGACTCTTAAGAGTCTTCTCCTCACCACAGTTTAAAAACATCAGTTCTTTGGTGCTCAGCCTTCTTCATGGTCCAACTCTCAAACCTGTACATGACCACTGGAAAAACCATAGTTTTGACTAGATGGACCTTTGTTGAAAAAGTGATGTCTCTGCTTTTTAATATGCTGTCTACGTTTGTCACAGCTTTTCTCCCAAGGAGCAAATGTCTTTTAATTTAATGGCTGCAGTCACCATACACTGTGATAATAATCAGAATAATGGAAAAGTGGTTGCCTGTATCAGTGGATAGGAAGAAGGACTGGTTGTAGAGGGGCAGCAGGAAGCTTTTTAAGGTGGTGGTAATCATTTGGGGGATTTAATATAAGGGCGTACCTTTGTTTCATCATCTGAAAACTTAAGATCTATGCAGCTTACAGTATACAAATTTTATCTCAATTAAGTGTCCTTAACTATCTTTAAATTGTCTTTTTTAGAAAATTTGGAATCTAAAATAGATTGTCTGCTAATTCCATAGTTTAAGTGGCAGTAGTGTGTGAATATATGTTTTTCAAAGATTACCTAAATACTATTTTTTTATTTATCTTAATAATTTTATTTATTTATTTTTGTGTGTTCTGGGTCTTCGTTGCTGTGTGGGCTACTCTATAGTTAAGGTGTGAGGGCTTCTCATTGTGGTGGCTTTTCTTATTGCTGAGCACAGAATCTAGGGTGTGCAGGCTTCAGTAGCTACTGTATGTGGGCTTAGCAGTTGAAGCTCTGAGGCTCTAGACCACAGACAATATTTGTGGTATACAGGCTTAGTTGTTCCATGGGATATGGGTTGTTCCATGGGATATGGGACCTTCCTGGATCAGAGATCAAACCTGTGTCTCATGGATTGGCAGGAGGATTCTTGGAGACGGAGCCACCAGGGAAGCCCAATCTAATATTATTTAGAAAAATATCTATTTCTGCTTTATTGACTATGCCAAAGCCTTTGACTGTGTGGATCACAATAAACTATGGAAAATTCTGAAAGAGTTGGGATTACCAGATCACCTGACCTGCTTCTTCAGAAACCTATATGCAGGTCAGGAAGCAAGAGTTAGAACTGGACATGGAACAACAGACTGGTTCCAAATAGGAAAAGGAGTACATCAAGGCTGTATATTGTCACCCTACTTATTCAACTTCTATGCAGAGTACATCATGAGAAACTCTGGGCTGAAAGAAGCACAAGCTGGAATCAAGATTGCCGGGAGAAATATCAATAACCTCAGATATGCAGATGACGCCACCCTTTTGGCAGAAAGTGAAGAGGAACTAAAAAGCCTCTTGATGAAAGTGAAAGAGGAGAGTGAAAAAGTTGGCTTAAAGCTCAACATTCAGAAAACGAAGATCATGGCATCCAGTCCCATCACTTCATGGGAAATAGATGGGGAAATAGTGTCAGAGTTTATTTTGGGGGCTCCAAAATCACTGCAGATGGTGACTGCAGCCATGAAATTAAAAGACGCTTTCTCCTTGGAAGAAAAGTTATGAACAACCTAAATAGCATATTCAAAAGCAGAGACATTACTTTGCCAACTAAGGTCCATCTAGTCAAGGCTATCGTTTTTCCTGTGGTCATGTATGGATATGAGAGTTGGACTGTGAAGAAGGCTGAGCACCAAAGAATTGATGCTTTTTGAACTGTGGTGTTGGAGAAGACACTTGAGAGTCCCTTGGACTGCAATGGACCGCAACCAATCCATTCTGAAAGAGATCAGCCCTGGGATTTCTTTGGAAGGAATGAAGCTAAAGCTGAACTCCAGTACTTTGGCCACCTCATGCGAAGAGTTGACTCACTGGAAAAGACTCTGATGCTGGGAGGGATTGGGGGGCAGGAGGAGAAGGGGATGACCAAGGATGAGATGGCTGGATGGCATCACTGACTTGATGAACGTGAGTCTGAATGAACTCCAGGAGTTGGTGATGGACAGGGAAGCCTGGTGTGCTGCAATTCATGGCGTTGCAAAGAGTCGAACATGAGAGAGTGACTGAACTGAACTGATGTTTGTGATAAAAGCTGATTTCAAAGTCAGCTTAGAATCTCATTACAAGTATTGAGCATAATCACATTATTGTAGTGAAAATTGTGATTTATAATGTAAACAATAGTACATGCATTCTGATCTATCTTAAGTGTTAAATAACTGCAAAATCTATGAAATAGCTGAAAGGAAATTACTTGTATTTCAAGAACAAAATTTCTCAAAATAAATTCAAAAGTAAGTGAGTTGTTAGAATATTTTCCAAAGAAAGATGAAAAAAAAATGTTTTGCTTTATATGCTTGAAAGAAGCTCACAAAAATTCTTTGTACTATTTTTGAGGAACTAAAGAGCCTCTTGGTGAGGGTGAATGAGGAGAGTGAATGAGCCAGCTTAAAACTGAATACTAAAAAATCAAGGATCATGGCATCTGGCCTCTTTCAGTTCAGTTCAGTTGCTCAGTCATGTCCAACTCTTTGTGACCTCATGGACTGCAGCACACCAAGCTTCCATGTCCATCACCAACTCTCAGACCTTGCTCAAACTCATGTACATCAAGTTGGTGATGCCATCCAACCATCTCATCCTCTGTGGTCCCTTTCTCCTCTTGTCTTCAATCTTTCCCGTCTTCAGGGTCTTTTCCAATGAGCCAGTTCTTTGCATCAGGTGGCCAGAGTATTGGAACTCAATTTCAGCATCCATCCTCCCAGTGAATATTCAGGACTGATTTCCTTTAGGATGGACTGGTCTTTATTTCATGACAAATAGAGGGGGAAAAGGAGGAAGTTGTGACAGATTTCCTCTTGTTGGTCTCTAAAATCACTGCAGATGGTGACCTCAGCCATTAAATCAGAAGACATTTGCCGCTTGACAGGAAAGCTATGAGAAACCTAGACAGTGTGTTGAAAAGCAGAGACAAAGGTCCTTGTAGTCAAGGTTATGGGCTTCCCACTGGTCATGTACAGTTATGACAGCTGGACATAAAGAAGATAGAGTGCTGAAGAATTGATGCTCTTAACTGTGGTGCTGGAGAAGATTCTTGAGAGTCCCTTGAACTGCAAAGAGATCTAACCTATCAATCTTATGGGAAATCAACCCTGAATATTCACTGGAAGGACTGATGCTGAAGCTGAAACTCCAGTATTTTGGTCATCTGTTGTGAACAGCTGACCCATTGGAAAAGTCCCTGATTCTGGGAAAGATTGAGAGAAGATGGAGGAGAGGGTATCAGAGGATGAGATGGCTGGATGACATCACAGATGCAATGGACACAAATTTGGGTAAACTTCAGGAGAAGGTAAGGGATAGGAAAGCCTAGTATACTGCAGTCCATGAGATTATAAAGGGTCAGACATGTCTGGGCAACTGGAAAACAGTAATATTTTTGAATAATAGATATTCAAATTTTAATTTGATTAATTTTCAATTCTAAGTAAGAGATTTTTAGAGAAACAAACTTTAAATTTTTCATATCTATTATTATCAGCATTTCTTGTGCATTATTTAAACTCAAGAAGTCTCTCTTTAATGTATATACTTAATTTAAGGAATCAGAAAGTCAGATCAAGCACATTTAAACTGAAAATGTATTTATTATGCTTAATTGATTCATATACTTCGATTTTTTCCTCCTGTCTTTGTTCCTACTCATTTGCTATAAATTTCTTCAATCTATTTTTCTAGTATTTCTAGTTTATTCCTTTAATAGAGCTGATTAACATATATCAATCTCTAATGAACTTTCTCAAATACTATAATTCAGCTTCTAGCCTATTTAAGCAGAGAAGGCAATGGCATCCCACTCCAGTGCTCTTGCCTGGAGAATCCCATGGATGGAGGAGCCAGGTGGGCTGCATCCGTGGGGTCGCTGGGAGTCAGACACGACTGAGCGACTTCACTTTCATTTTTCACTTTCATGCATTGGAGAAGGAAACGGCAACCCACTCCAGTGTTCTTGCCTGGAGAATCCCAGGGATGGGGGAACCTGGTGGGCTGCCGTCTATGAGGCCGCATAGAGTCAGACACAATTGAAGTGACTTAGCAGCAGCAGCAGCCTATTTAAGTGTGTTACCAATTTTATCTTAAGTAGATTTTAAGATCCTCAGGGCAAGTGCTCTGTTTTTTATGTCCCTGGCATCTTTTAATCTCCATATAGCAAACTTTGCATATGCATTCTGCTCTGTCTTACCAGCATTTACCAATTCTCATTGATGAATTGTTCAGTATAGGAGTAATCTAATTCTGAAGCAATGGATTTCCTAAACCTGTAATTAATACTTTCTTTCTATGATTCACTCTTAGTCACTGCTGTAATCATGTATCATTTAAAATATAGTATGATGTATGCTATATGCTACTTGGTTACATTTAATTATTAATTAACATGATGATACTCCTATACTTGTCTGATCTGGGGGATAGTCTTATCAGTAATTTTTATTGGAAGTTTCAGACTTATCATAATAATTTCAAAAATAATCTACCGGATGGCTCTAATAAGATCAGACAAGTACATTTGTCAGAAGATAAAGACATAATAGGCATAAAAACATTGCTTGTCCATTAAGAAGTGAGAGAATCTGATGTTATAAAATTATAAACTAGAGGTCTACTATAAGAAATTGCCATTAAGATTAAACTAAATAGGTTAATTCAGAGACAAATCTAAGGGAAAACAATTTTAAAGTATAATATACATTTCAAAAATGTAGTGTTATTCAGGGTCTTGATAGGAAATCAATGGTACATATTGATTTGAAGTTGAGTGAAATTGAAATTTCAAATTTGATTTGATTGAAATTGTATTTGATTGATTGAAACTATATCAGAATAATTTGAAAATTTGTTTACAAATATTTAATTTATAGAAGGGGCCCATATCAATGAGGGGGTCCTGAAGTTTAATTAAGCATTTTTGGCTTTTAGGCTCTTTCTTCTTTGAAAAGAAGACTGTGTGTTAATGAGGCTCCCCATCTTCCCGTGTAACAAAGCTACCTGCAAGCCTTTGAACAAAACTTAGTCGTATAGCCAACTAACGAGGCAAAAATACCTTCATTCCTGATGATGATGTGTTACATTAAAAGTTAGGATTTTCTTAGCAAGGAGGAAAAGATGATGTTGATATTGGAGTGGGCAACTTATTCCACAAGAGTCAGTTTCTGATTTTCATAAACTAATTCCATGTATTTATTTCACAAGTATTTCTTGAACTTTTATTATGGACCAGGAACTGTTCATATATTTTTATTGATAATACCAACATCTGAACCTGTTATGCTATTCCTAATCAAATTGTACATGTTTATTTTTGTTTGCCTTTTGATAAATAAAACATTTATTATTGCTAATATTGAGTTAAAATTAATATTTATTAAACAAGTTATCAGATTGTGACATTAATATGGTAACAATTATTTTAAAGTTGAGAAAGTGAAATTAAGAATTTATAGTAACAAGTTTGAATAAAATTCATTAAAGCTGGTGTGAAATTGGAGAGATGTCAAAATTATACTTCTAAATAGAAATGACAGGATGGTTAGAAAGAAAAATATGGCAAAGATAGTTCCTCTTTAATCCAACTATTCTATATATGTAACAAGCCAGACCCTCTTAAATGGAAGCTAAATCTTCCATTAGTAAAATTGTTATAAAGAGTAAAGAGAAGCAGGGGCTACTCAGAGGAGAAATATTACTTTGGTTTTAGTTGCTGGATCCCCTTAGATCACCAAAACAACATGTTGTTTAGATGAAGCTGAGCTTATTGCTAACCCTGCTAAGGGAGGGCAATGTCTCAGTCTTAGAGGAAAAGGGGCAAAGTGATTTTAAAGACTAGTTTAAGCTGACCCCTTCAAGGAACCTTTCAAATTCAAGAATGGAGACTGGCTGGAGGATTTGAGAGGTTGATTAGGACTGGGTAAGGATCATAATATATCAATGAATGATTGATGAGGAGGTTGAAACAAAGGGTCAAAAAAATCAGGGTATATTCTTGCCTCCTTTGTCGACGATAAGGTGTCCATAGGTGTGTGGATTTATTGCTGGGCTTTCTATTTTGTTCCATTGATCTATATTTCTGTCTTTGTGCAATTACCATACTGTCTTAATGATTGTGGCTTTATAGTAGATCCTGAAGTCAGGCAAGTTGATTCCTCCAGTTTCATTCTTCTTTCTCAAGATTGCTTTTGCTATTCGAGGTTTTTTGTATTTCCATACAAATCTTGAAATTATTTGTTCTTATTCTGTAAAAAATACTGCTGGTAGCTTGATAAGGCTTGCATTGAATCTGTAGATTGCTTTGGGTAGTACAATGGAGTAAAGACAATCTCTTTAACAAGTGGTGCTGGGAAAACTGGTCAACCACTTGTAAAAGAATGAAACTAGATCACTTTCTAACACCACACACAAAAATAAACTCAAAATGGATTAAAGATCTAAATGTAAGACCAGAAACTATAAAACTCCTAGAGGAGAACATAGGCAAAACACTCTCTGACATAAATCACAGCAGGATCCTCTATGATCCACCTCCCAGTATACTAGAAATAAAAGCAAAAATAAACAAATGGGGTCTAATTAAAATTAAAAGCTTCTGCACAACAAAGGAAACTATAAGTAAGGTGAAAAGACAGCCTTCTGAATGGGAGAAAACAATAGCAAAATGAAGCAACTGACAAACAACTAATCTCAAAAATATATAAGCAACTTATGCAGCTCAATTCCAGAAAAATAAACAATCCAATGAAAAAATGGGCCAAAGAACTACACAGACATTTCTCCAAAAAAGACATATGGATGGCTAACAAACACATGAGAAGATGCTCAACATCACTCATTATCAGAGAAATGCAAATCAAGACCACAACGAGGTACCACTTCACACCAGTCAGAATGGCTGTGATCCAAAAGTCTACAAGCAATAAATGCTGGAGAGGATGTGGAGAAAAGGGAACCCTCTTACACTGCTGGTGGGAATGCAAACTAGTACAGCCAGAATGGAAAATAGTGTGGAGATTCCTTTAAAAATTGCAAATAGAACAGCCTTATGACCCAGCAATCCCACTGCTGGGCATACACACCGAGGAAACCAGAATTGAAAGAGACACATGTACCCCAATGTTCGTTGCAGCACTGTTTATAATTGCCAGGACACGGAAACAACCTAGATGTCCATCAGCAGATGAATGGATAAGAAAGCTGTGGTACATATACACAATGGAGTATTACTCAGCCCTTAAAAAGAATAAATTTTAATCATTTCTAATGAGATGGATGAAACTGGAGCCAATTATACAGAGTGAAGTAAGCCAGAAAGAAAAACACCAATACAGTATACTGACTCATATATATGAAATTTAGAAAGATAGTAATGATGACCCTGTATGTGAGACAACAAAAGAGACACAGAGGTATAGAATGGACTTTTGGACTCTGAGGGAGAGGGAGAGGGTGGGATGATGTGGGAGAATGGCATTGAAACATGTATACTATCATGTAAGAAATGAAGCGCCAGTCTATGTTCAATACAGGATACAGGATGCTTGGGGCTGGTGCACGGGATGATCCAGGGAAATGATATGGGGTGGGAGGTGGGAGGGGGCTTCGGCATTGGGAGAAAGTGCACACCTGTGGCTGATTCATGTCAATGTATGGCAAAACCAATACAGTATTGTAACGTAGAATAAAGTAAAAATAAAATTAAAAAAAAGAAAAATCAGGGTATAAACAGCTTTTCAAACTTTCTATTGAAGGATTAACAGGTCTTTCAGAATTTTCCTGGCATGAACAGTAACATAATTTACATTTCCTTTCCTATCTGAGACCTTTCTGGGAAAGTAATGTTGATAAAGATAGTAGAATAATAAAATCATAAATAAAATAATAATAAAATGCAGACAGTAAGTTCTGTAGATAGTTTATATTCTCAGAGATCTTGGTTCTAAGAACCTGTTATGTGTTTAAGCAGAGATTTGCATAGATAAATATAAAAGATAGGAAAGAGGAGTAATATCCAAGCTCCAGTTCATCATGTACAGCTGTCAGCAAGGAGAAAATTCTCATAACGATGGAGCAAAGCAAAGTTCTTTGCTGAGAGTCAGAAAGGGTGAAAAATCAAGAGTCAAGAATGCAACATAGGAAAGGTAAATTAAAGCCAAAACAGAAAGAGGGAGAGAGCAAGGAGTCTAGGAAAGAGAGAAGAAAATGAAAGAGAATAACTAGAAGTCAAATTGAACATTGCTGTATCATCAAATGTTAATGAAAACCAAAGATTTCATTTCCTCTCTTTTGTTTCTACAGCTTCACAGGTACCAAGACATTTTTTTCTGTCAACAAACGACCCTCTTTTACTGCACAATAGAGGATAATCTACTGTTGATTGTAATCAGTTTGAAAATCAAGAAAATAGAAGTCAATTGTCCTAAAGTGACTTAACTACCTTACCAAGGTGCTCTGCACTGCTCTGCTCTAAGCACTGAAGTCAGAATTAGGTTAAAGATTAATCAATAAATAAATCATAGCTTAAACCTCTCCTCTTATTAATACAACTGACAGAATTAACTAGTACAGTTCAATTAACTTAATCAAGAATGCAAATATTTTATATAAAGAAAATTAAACTCAGTTTTGGGGCTTCTTTAGTGACTCAGATGATAATCTGCCTGCAATGCAGAAGACCTGGGGTTCAATTCCAGGGTTCGGAAGATTCCCCTGGAGAAGGGAACGGCGATTCACTCCAGTATTTTTACCTGAAAAATTCCATAGACAGAGGAATCTGGTGGGCACCAGTCCATGAGATCACAAACAGTTGGACACAACTGAGCAATACACACACACACACACACACACACACACACACACACACACACACAAACTCAGCTTTCTCTATAAAACTCAGATCCTTAATAATATGCTTTTACTAGCGGGGATATAGTACTGTCATGTTTAAACTTAGTTAAATTACTTATTTGTATAAATGCATCATTCATGGTCCTTTGTCAGATGGGTAAACTGTAAGAGCAAAACAATATTGAGATTATAGGATCCTAATATTTATTGAGCATTTATTATATACCAGGAACTTTAATTTATATAATCTAAATATCTCTGCAAAGTAACTATTGGCATATGTTTTTACAAATCAGAAAAATTAATTCAGAATATTAAACATTCAAGGTGTCATAGGTAGTAAACTTTGAAATAAATATTTAGGTTTAATTTCAAAGTCCATATTTTTGCTGCCTCATCTAATTTACGTATGCGATGTACGCTTTCCATTTTCTTAAGTAACAATGAACCCATATCATGTGTCTAAATTATGTACCAGCAATTGTGCCAAGCAGTGAGTAGGTGAATAACTGAATTTCCTCCTGATGTCCTGTAATACAATTAGCATTTTCCCAAAGGACCAAAGCCACTATGTTAGTAAGATACTGATCTCACAGATTTTGAACTGTGGTGTTGGAAAAGACTCTTGAGAGTCCCTTGGAATGCAAGGAGATCAAAGCAGTCCATCCTAAAAGAGATCAACCCTGAATATTCATTGGAAGGACTGATGCTGACTCTGAAACTCTAATACTCTGGCTGCCCAATGTGAAGAACTGACCCTTTGGAAAAGACCCTGACGCTGGAAAAGATTGAGGCAGGAGGAGAAGGGGATGACAGAGGATGAAATGGTTTGGATAGCACCACAGACTCAATGGACATGAGTTTGAGTAAGCTCTGGGAGTTGGTGATGGACAGGGAAGCCTGGCATGCTGCAGTTCATGGGGTCACAAAGAGTCGGGCATGACTGAGCAACTGAACTGAACTACATGAGAAATTTTCCCCAAATGTATGAGAATTTAAAATCACTGTAATAATTCAAGGATTTAATGTGAATGTAATGGAATTATGTATGAAGTTTATCAGATCTACACATGATCTATATAGGACTTGCACAGTCTGTAGTTAATGCCTGTTGTTCTCTATCCTAAGTGTAACTGAAGAAGAGGTTTACTCTAAAAAGGAAGGAGAAGAACAATGAGATGGGGGATGAGTGACTTCCATTCTCACAAATGAAAGAAAAAGAGAGAACCTTTATCTACCAAGAAAGGGAACTGCATGTAGCTTTTAGATACAAAAATCATAGTTCTTGAGCATTTCTGAAATCCCTATTATTTTGTCCTTTTCATTATAGTGACTTTTTCTGTAGTCTTTTTCTATAGTGTTTTTATGTGAGCATCTCATTCAACTTTCCCACCTCCTGTCAAGAGCAGCTGGATACTAATACATGTCTTCAAAACAAGATCCCTCTTTTCCGTGAGGAAACAATTCACCTGCCTTGACTAGCTCTCATCCTAGTTTTTTAAAAGTTCCATGACCTCAACTCAGCTAATTACAGAAACATTTCCATCTGTCTGCATTATTGGTTCAAAGGCTCATGACCCAAGACAGGTAGATTAGAGTTTTCTCAAGTTGTGAATTTTTATTTTTGTCCCTGAAGTTGCTACTAATTTAGAAGCATGTAAGTCAGGTATATATTGCCCACTACATGGAACGAGGTTTGTGAGTCCAATGACTTCTTGTCTTATTCGACTCTGCCACTGTAGTGAGAGTAATAATAGACAAAATTTAAAACAAAATCCAATATAACTATTTACAAGCACAGGTGGTAGGTCTGATTTGAGCCATAGTTTGCAGTTCCTTGATATAGAATCCATGTGACAAAAAAAAGCTTGTGATTACATCATTTGATCACCTGCATTCATTTGCATCTGTAATTGATGTAAATTGATATAATCAGAGTCAAGTATAGAGAGACTCTGACAGAGGTGGGATAATATTATTTGAGATCTGTATTAGTTGCATATTGCTGCAAAAGAAATTACTCCAAAACGTAATCAGCATGAAAAAACACACAGTTACTTCCTCCTAATTTCTGTATGTCAAGAATCCAGAAGTATCTTAGCTGGTCTTTCAGGCTCAGTGTCTCCCCTGAGGCTCAACTGGGACTGGAAGATCTGCTTCCAAGCTCACTCATATGATTTTCAGTAGGCTTTAATTAATGGTGCTCTGTTGACTAGAGACCTCACTTCTTCCCATGTAACATTTCCATAACATGGTATCTGGTCTTCCCTAGAGCGAGTGAGGGAGATTCGTGAAGAAGAAAGAGAGTGCTCAAAACAGAAGCCATAGTCTTTTGATAGTCTAATTTTGGAAGTGATATACCATTACTTGGGCTGTATGCAGCTGGTAACATAGACCAATTCTTGACCAATATGAGACAGAATGATACAAGAGTGTGGAATCCAGGAAGCAGAGATCATTGAGGGGCCATCTTGGAGACTGGCTACCACCTAATGCTAGATGAGTCCATATCCGACAAAGTCTGAATTGTTTCTTGCATTTTCAAGTTGAAGTAACAAATACCTATTCTTTAAGCTTTTTTTTCATCCCTCATAATGATAAAAGTTTTTTCCTGTCTTGTTTTATAAACCTTAAATACATAAAAGCTGTGCGTGAAGGTGGTTTGAAGAGGTGATCAAGGACAGGGGTGTGCAGTGAAACTGATGACCGTGTACTGTTCTTTCAAGTTGTCCTGTGGAGTGGAGGCATCAAGAAATAAAATTCTCAAGAAAGGAAGAAAACTAAACTGAATTTTTACTAGCAAATAGGAGAAAGAACAGCCTTTCATATTGAGCTCTCCCTGATCAGAGATGAGACAGTGGAAACAGAATTAAATAAAGCTCCGTGTCAGGTAAGTTTGTTTTCTATCACAGGCTTAAAGATCAGAAAATAGTAGGGATCTGGAGAAGCATAGTGCAGGCTTCACTGGAATCCAATAAAAACACTGAAACTACTCAAGAATATCTGATTATTGGGAAGTTTGAGTATGAAAAATGTATGTTTATTATTATGATATAAAACACATTTGCTACATAATAGCTACAGCTACACAGTGGTTCGTATTATCTTAGGAAATTTGAATAAATCACACCAACCCTGCCCAGAATGAAATAGCTATGAAATAGAAATATCATCAGAATTTGTCTCATGGCAATAAATCTTTTTAATAAAACTACTGTTAAAATGCACAATGAATATCATAAGGTTTTTGGTTTTTTCCCCCTATGAGTTGTTGAAATGAACCACTTGAATAAATTAAATTTAAAAAGATTCTAAATGACTGAGATATTGGAGTTTTATTATACTGGGAGGTGAACAATTTTAACTGTGTATAAATGGGTGACAGGAAGAGCACTACTAATAAATTTATGCAAATATAAATAGTCAGATATTTGCTCCTGGTTTTATTAAGAACTACAGATTAGGCAAAATATTTATAAACAGTCTAAACAAAGCCAAAGTGTTTCTAAATTCTGTAAAATTCTTTTGTATGCGTTGTATACTCAGATAAACATCAGAATCCCAGACTACAATGGAGAAGGCAGTTTTAGCAGATAATAACAGTAAAACAGAAAAATATGAAGTCCAATTTGGTAAATAAAATACAATTTTAATTGAGTGCAATATAAATTTTATAATACCAGCAGAGTAAAATGTTCTTGATGCAATTGTCTGTCAATATAAATATTTTGCATACTGTCTGCATAACAAAACCCCTCTGGTTCACGTGGGATTAATTTTATAGTGGATAGGTGTTCCTTATTCAAACCACAATGGAAACTGCATTGTAAGAGGGTAACTTCAGGATAGTACTGAATGTACTTTACTGTTGAAATATACACATTTTCAGTGCCACCTATTGGTAGAAAGACAAGATTTACATAGAATGATTTTTTTAAAATATCTGTAGTAATGGATAATACGTAAATAGTGGACATATGTATACAAAATGTATAAACTATTTTGGAATGGTTTGATAAATTAGTATTAGATTTGCTAATTGATTTATACAGATGAGAAATTGCTAGCAATTTAGGTAGCTAAATAAGGATGGTAAATAATCTTTTCACATGTTATTATAAAAATTATTTTAATGTTTGTGCTTTTTACATCTTTGCACTGAGAAGTCTAATATAAAATTGAGTTGACTTTGTTTTTTTAATTTGTTATAAACATACAAAGTGAAATATTTTATTTTTTGTTAAATTATTATATTTTCATTGAAATTAGAAATATTTGGGGTTTCCCATGACTCAGTGGATAAAGCGCAAAGCAGGAGACACAGGAGACACATGTTAAATCCCTGGATCAAGAAGATCCTCTGGAGAAGGAAAAGGCAACCCATTCCAACATTATTGCCTGAAAAATCCCATGGAAGAGGAGCCTGGTTGGCTATAGTCCAAAGGGTCACAGAGTCAAACACGACTGAGTGACTAAGCGTGGGTGCACATAGAAATATTTAAATTAGAAATAATCTTTGCCTAAATATTTGGAAGTCCAGTGAGAATGTTTTTAAAAGTTTAAATATTTATTGTTTATAATTTATATTATGTCAGGAAAATAGCAGTTAGTATGCTATTAAATGAAATGTAATTGCATCATTTGATACAACATTTCATCTGATAAGTAAACTGGGCTCTCTTGGTGGTGAAAGTGGTAAAGAACCCTCCTGCCAATGCAAGAGATATGAGACTCAGATTCAATGCCTGGGTCAGGAAGATCCCCTGGAGAAGGAACAGTGACCCACTCCAGTGTTCTTTCCTGGACAATCCCATGGATAGAGGAGACTTGTAGGCAACAGTCCATAGGTCAAAAAGAGTCAGACAATGCTAAAACAATGTGTCAAACAAAATGTAATAATAAGTATTGGTAATAATATTTGGCAGGTAAAACTGAGATGTTATTTTTCTTCTGTTTTTGATAATTTTATAAGTTTTCAAAGATCATCAGCTAGGCTTAGAACTGGAATAAATAATACTATTACAACTAGTACATCTCTAATAGTTTAACAAAAATAGATGCAATTATTAATATTAACTGTAAAAATTATTTAAAATAAACAAATATTTTGTGTCTTACAAATTAATCTGTGCTATAAAAATAACTTTAATCTTGCTGCTTAATTTTTAAAATTTAGTAGAGAATTATATTTTCCACATTTCTAATCTTTATTAATTAATTTCTAATCATTCCAGTGATAGCAATTGTTTATTATTTATTAAATGTTAATAAAGATCACAATATTATTATCATTTTTAATATTTAATTGTTACTAATTAAATTAGTAATTCTTTATTAATTAATTGTAATTGATAGAAAGCAAAGTCCTAACCTGAACCATTTTACTATGTAAATTAGAAATAATTTTGATAGAGAAAATGGGTATTATTCAACTGGGCTCATGTAAATCACTGGTGATCCCAAAAAGAAGAGAAGAAGGAATTGAAGGACTGGAACAGGTAAGGCTCTGGAGCTTGAATCTCTGCTTCTGCATTTATGTTTACGACAGTGGTGGGTCAACAACTGTCCTGAAGGTCTCCCATAGGGTGAGCAGATTCCAGGCAAATATTTTATGGGGCACTTTTTTAAAATAAAATCTTGGTTTTAAAATATTCTACAATACAGCCCTGTCCTAAGGATTCAAAATTATGCATAGAAAAGAAGTACCTGTTGCAAAATTCAGAAGCTAGGGAAAAAGCTTAAATTGAAGAAAAACAAAACAAAACAAAACAAAACAAGGGAAAACCACTAGGCCATTCAAGTATGACCTAAATCAAATTCCTTATGATTATACAGTAGAAGTGGCAAATAGATTCAAGGGATTAGATCTGATAGACAGAGTGACTGAAGAACTATGGACAGAGGTTCCTAACATTGTACAGGAAGTGGTGGTCAAAACATCCTCAAGAAAAATAAATTGAAAAAGGCAAAATAGTTGTCTGAGGAGGCCTCATAAATAGCTGAGAAAAGAAGAGAAGCTAAAGGCAAAGGAGAAAAGGAAAGATACACCCATCTAAATGCAGCATTCCAAAGAATAGCAAGGAAAGGTAAGAAAGCCTTCCTAAGCATCAATGCAAAGAAATAAAGGAAAACAATAGAATTGGAAAAACTAGAGATCTCTTCAAGAAATTAGAGATACCAAGGGAATATTTCATGCAAAGATGGGTACAATAAAGGACAGAAATGGTATGGACTTAACAGATGCAGATGATATTAAAAATAGGTGGTGAAGATACACAGAAGAACTATACAAAAAGCTCTTCATGACCCAGATGACAATGATGGTGTGATCACTCACCTATAGTCAGACATCCTGGAGTGTGAAGTCAAGTGGGCCTTAGGAAGCATAACAATGAACAAAGCTAGTGGAGATAATGGAATTCTGGCTGAGTTATTCCAAATCCTAAAAGATGATGCTATGAAAGTGCTGCACTCAATATGTCAGCGAATTTGGAAAACTCAGTAGTGGTTACAGGACTGGAAAAGGTCAATTTCCATTGCAATCACAAAGAAATACAATGCCAAAGAATATTAAAACTACCACATTTCACACACTAGAAAAGTGATGCTCAAAATTCTCTGAGATAGACTTCAATAGTATGTGAACTGAGAATTTCCACATTTACAAGGAGGATTTAGAAAAGGCAGAGGAACCAGAGATCAAATTGCCATCTGCTGGTTCATATAAAAAGCAAGAAAATTCAGAAAAATATCTACTTCT